>OV702297.1:249137684-250387684 GCA_916181665.1 Avena sativa
ATCCACCCATTGCTTGTATGTAGGTAGATGGATCTTGGTGCATATAGTTCCCATCGTAGGAAATTTTTTGTTTTCTATGCTGCGAACACAACAGTGGTATCAGAGCCGGATCTATGCGTAGATGCTTTGCACGGGTAGTACACATATGAGCATGTGGGCGCTGATGGTCATGTTATTGCTTCTTATTGGTATTTTGTATATTGTTGTCATAGTGGGATGAAGCGGCCCGAACAAACTTTACATGTCCTCGCACATGAGACCTGTTCCACGCTTTACATGCAACTAGTTTTGCATGAGTGGCTTGCAGGTGTCTGTCTCTCCTACTATAGTCAATATCTGATTTACAACGAGTTCCCAATAATTTGATTATCATCATTGTGGTTCCATGTTCGTAGGTAAAAACGGTTCTATCTCCAAAATCCCTTATACACGTAAAACATGCAAAAGATAAATTAGAAGCGTCTAGTTTAGATTATTTCTGGGCTAATGTCATGATATGGTAATGTTGTAAGTTGATGTATAGTTGATACTCTTACAACACTCCTAATGTACAAGTTCCATAGACCTTGACCTTACACACAAAGGAATGATAAAGATCATACCAAGATGGACATGATAGTGATCAAGTGCAAGAACCATACCATTTCACTTTACACATATGATGTTGTGCATCTTATATTGCTTCCTTGGTGTTTTAGTAGCATTATAAGATTATCCCACATTTAGATATCAAGATAAAAATGTGTTATCCCTTAAGTATGCACCATTTATGTTTCTCCACTTTAAGATATCACGTGATGATCGGGTGTACTTGAATCCACAATCATATTTTGGGTGTAAGACAACTTTACAAACACGAGTACTAAGGTTCTTACTTGGAGAGCCTAGCATGTACAGACATGGCCTCAAAACACAGACCGAAAGGTTAAGCATGAGTCATATAGTTGATATGATGCCCATTTAGATGCTCTCCTTTGAAGATACACCAACTCACATGATGATCGGATTTGGTGTAGTGGAGTTGGTTCATGTAATCACCAAAAAGACACGAGGGATGTTGTTTTTGAGTGGGAGTTCATTTCTAATTTGGATTAGTTGAACTCAGTTTATCATAAATTAAATCAAAGTGAATTTGCATAATTTTTTGTAGTCATTGGCATTCGTTCACCACCTTATGCTTAGTTGTAATTGAGATAATAGAACTACAAAATTCTGGATATTTACTTTACAAACTGGTATCGTATTATTTTAAGTGTTAATTTAAATTCTGAAAGTCCTATTGCAAACTTTCAGAAAATTCCATCTACTCCATGAAGTTTAATAAGTATTATTAAATCAAGAGTAACAATTCTAGCATTAGTGTCTATAGTATCATGTTTGACTCCATGATTCTTGATATTCAAAAGTTTTTTTAATATTGAGGTTATATAGGAGTTGAAAGAATTGTTTCAGAAACCATCATGTGTGAAAGATATTGTGATATCTGAAACAATGTTTAGGTTGAAATATGATAGAGTAATTTGGAAAAATACATGTTCTCACATTGTATGATAATTTCCAAAGGTTGGAGATGCTAGACGTCCTAATCTCCCAAAAAGGTTTTGAGAGCTACCATTATACTCGTGATTCGTCCTTATAGGCTATAGTAGCTTGATTATGAAAGTTGTCATGATAAGGATGAATAGAAGATGTAGGTAAAATGTGTACTACACTAAAAGATTACTAAAGGATGGATTTTTGAAAGAACGACAAACATTTGATGATGCTGATCAACTTCAAAGTGCAAGTCCAAAGGTATTAGTATTTTACTATACACGCTTTGGACTATGTGTCATATATATAGAGCCACTATTGATGTTGATAGATTCTTTTAAAAGGAAAGGAAATGCTTAAAGAGAATCTATAAAATATTTGGTAGAAAATAAAAGACTGGAAATGTCCAGCTAAGGTATATAGATGATATAAATGTTATGGTTGTATTCTTTTCTTGTTAAACAATGTGGTTCTTGGGTATTGGATACCGAATTGGTTGGTATGAAATATCATATAGAACTACGCAATTCATGAACTACAATGGCCTAAGTAACTAGCAACAAAATATGTGATGATGTTCATGGAAAACAAATAAAGTATTATTGTTTTTATCGCTGACATCAAAGCTTTCCATCAAGATTTGTTTAAATAATTGTTATTTTGTTCCAATAATATGAGAACAATAGTTGTTCAAATAATTACCGTATTCCATAGAATATGGATGAACTTTTACAAGTCTAATTGGAGAAATAATGTCCATAAAACTGATGCTAAAATGTCGCAAGACAAATGATTGAAAGATCACTTACGAAGTGACATCAACGTTTAAATTATATTGGAAACAAAACATGAAGAACTCCATGTTCATTGATTTTTGGAGTCTTTGGTTTTATTCAAATGACGCTTGTGAGAGTTTCCTCGGGATAATTAAAACTCCATTCATAGGCCAAAGAGGAATGGATGACTAAGTTATTGGACATTGTGCATGTTGATGTATATAGTCCCTTGTGTGTAGCCATGTGCGGTGGATCTTTCAACTTAATATGCTTTCTCCAGATATTTGAGTGAATATATCTGTATATTTACTTAATAAGAAAGAAGTATGAACCATTTTAAAATTATTCAAAGACTTTCAATATGAAGTGGAAAATCATTGTAACAATAAAATAAATAGTTTATGATTCGATCGTAAAGGAAGATATTTGAGTTACATGTTTAGCAAAACACCTAAGATTTGAGGAATTGTTCCATGGATTTGCATTTCCCGATAAACCATAGGAGTATGGTATGTTCGAGAGATCAAATGAAACCTTGTTTGACATGGTAAGATCAAAGGTGTCATTTATAAAGCTGCCATTTTATTTTAAAGATTAAAGCTATAGAGACTACCACCTTTACACTGAAAAGAGCACCATCATGATTCGTTGAAATGGCACTAAAAAGGTTATGGTTTGGGATAAAACCCGAGTTGTCTTTTCTTAAATTTTGGTATGCTAAGCATAAGTAAAATGTTTACAACCAAAGTCGGATAAGCACGTCTTTGTAGGTTATCCCAAAGAATTTGTTGGGTATTCCTCCATAACATCGAGGTCAAAAGATTTTGTCTCTTGAAACATGAAGTTTCTTGAGAAGGATTTTTCGCAAAAGTTAAGTTGGAGGACAATAGAACTTTGATAAGGTTAATGAACCTTAACTAAATGTGTTGAGTTGCACAGCGCCAGAAATTGTCCTAGAGGCAGCCACAATGCTCATAGCTCACGTACCTCAAAGGTTGTGGTCACGGAGGTCAAAGTTCCTATTGAACCAAGTAGGTCGAGTAAACAATCAAATACTAAGATTTGAGAGTAAATCATTGTTGTTTAACAATGATGAACCGACTACATGCAAAGAAGCGATGATGGGCCCTGACTCTGTCAAATGGCTTGAAGCCATAAAATCTGTGATAGTTCCATACACGAGAAATCAAGTTTTTTGAACTTGTAAGACCCTCCGGAAAGGTGTAAAACCTATAGGTCGTATTTTTATTTATAAAGAAAAAGACATGGATGTTTCACATCTATGAAATAGTCGACATGCCGGTAAATATTTTACAACAATGTTCAAGGAGTTGACTATGACAAGATTTGGTCATCCATAGCGATATTTAGTCTGGATGGATTAATGTAGCAACCACTACATATAATTTTGGTATATGGTAGTTGAACAAACAAAACAAAGTTCTTCTAATAGAATTGTTACCTAGGACGTGTACATGAAACGATCCAAAGGGTTTTGTTAAATTCAAAGGATGCTAAAAAGAGCATGCAAACTTCAATGGTTGAAGTAAGCATCGTGGAGTTGGAATATTCACCGTGGTGAAACTGTTAAAGGAGTTTAATTTCATCGGAGACGATGAAGATGCTTGCATTTCCAAGAAATTAAGTGTGAGTGCTAAGACACATGTCTAATACAATATGCGGAGGACATATTGTTGATTGGAAATGATGTATATTTTATTGACAAAGCTTAAGAATTTCATTTCGATGAAAGACTTAGGCAAAACCCGAATATTATGCGTCTATATCTATATGGATAGATTGAGACGCTAATATGGTTGTGCCAAATTTACATAGATGATATATTGAATGAAACCAATATGGAAACGACTAGAAAGGTTATTGTCGCATGGAAAAGAATTGAATAAAGATTCAAGTGTATTGACACTTGGTAAGTGAAACAAGATTCAAGTGCTTTGACACTTGATGAGTGAAATCACAAGAACGTATTGATCAATGATACCATGATATGTACACATCCAGATATGTCCTATGTTCTAAATGTTATGAGCATATACCAGAATGAATCATAAGATGATCATTGGACGATAGTAAGGATATTCTTATAGTCTTTTGGAAGGATTAAGAATATATTCTATTTGTAGAAGAGACAAATAGTTCATTGTAAAATGATACTAGTTTTGTCACAAGATACAAACTAAGTTTATCTCAATTTAAACTATGAGTGGCACAATGTAATGGAAAAGAGGTTCCAATGTGGATTTGGATGAATTCCAAAGTTAAGACATTGTGACGGATACTACAAAAAAAGGCTAAGTATATGATTGATATAGTAGTAGAAAAGGAGGACATTTGTGTCAAATAGTTTGTTATCAAACTAAGGTGTGGTTCACAACGGGCTTACGATAATAGTATCAACATGATTTAACCCCAAGGAACTAAAGGTCTCACCAAAAGACCAAATTTATACAATGCCATCTCATTAGAGAATGAGTGATGTGTGGAGACGCAAAGACTTGCAAATACAAACAGACCTGAAAGTGTCAGATCCAGAGATTATATTAACCATAGCAATCACATATATGCAACACCAGAAAGCCATAGGTGTTAAAAACGCAAATTTTTCAAACTAGATTATTGACTCTAGTTCAAGTGGGAGACTGAAGGGAATATGCCCGAGAGGCAATAATAAACTGGTTATTATATTATTCCTTATTTATGATAAATGTTTATTTCTCATGCTATAATTGTATTAATTTGGAAACGTTAATACATGTGTGTTTAATAAACAAATAGAAGGTTCCTAGTTATGTCTCTCTTATAAACTAGCTCGTTGATTAACAAGATGATCAAGGTTTCTTGACCATGGACATTAGATGTTGTTAATAACGAGGTCACAACATTGCTGGAATGATGTGATGAACATTCATCCGAAGTATAGAATTACGATCAAAGTCATTGTGTTTATATTGCTATAACATCATACAAAGTAATCCTAGTCCTTAGACCATGAGTTCATGTCAATCACTAACACTAGAAGACTATCTTGATAACATTAAACATCACACCGTGACAGGGTGACTATAAAGGGTTCAGTGCTACGAAGGGGTTATATAGAGGGTCATGGATCAAGAGTGGAATTTTTCCATCCCAATGACGGATAGATATACTCTAGGCCATCTCGGTGATATCACATTAGTTAGCTTGCAAGCAAGTGATGTGATCACTAGAATGTTATATCACGGGAACAAGAAAAGACCACATGTCGGTAACGAGATCAAGCTAGGTATGGAGATACCGATGATCGAATCTCGGACATTTAATATATCACGAGACAAAGGGATTGACTTACATGCGTAAAGGTTCTCACGGTCATAGAAGCCATTGTTGAATGTGTGGGAGTCAGTACGGATCTCTAGGTCCCTCTTCTGATTATTGATCGGAGAGGGGTATCGATCATGTCTGCATTACTCGTGAACCATAGGGTGACACACTTAAGGGATATCGACACCATTTGGAGCAAATAAGATGGCATGCAAATATTATTAAAAAGCTGGAATTATTTTAATGGAAACCGGAATTGTTTTGGGTGAAATTGTTGAAACTGGTTATGCATGTGATATTGAAATGTTGCAAGAGGTTTTATGTGAATGTTTGTTAATTAATGTAATCAACAAAATTCTAAATAAAATAAATAAATGAGTTTTATTGAATGAGAGCTTGCATTAAATAGGGTGGAAATTTAATGGATGTGAGTGGAATTTTGAGTGGAGGGATTTTTATGTGAGTGGAGGCTTGTTTATGTGAGTGGGAGATCCACCCACATGAATGTGTAAGAGATGGGGGCACTGATGGCTAAAAGTGCATAGATCATTTGTAGCTAGTTTCGAATTTAATATTTCGATCCCATAGGGATCCCAAAGGTGAGTGTTTATTGGTGTAGTCTCTGTCACACCCGAAGTTGTCACAGGTCTTCGAGTGAATTGACTGTAAGTGTTGAAATTAGAATAGGATTTGGATTTAAACAAAATTACTTAAATGAAACTAAAATATAAACTTTAGAAATAAAAAGCATAAAAAGTAAAGAACGATTTGTTTGTTGTTTTCTGCAGATGACAAAGTAGGCGCGAGGGTTTCAGTTCATGGTGATAGTGAATGTGTCGGGTGAATGAGTGATAAGTGTAACAATTATAATCTTATAAGTATGTGTGTAGGCGAGCAACCCATAATTAGCCGGAACTTCTCTTGGTAGATTTCATCCCAACTTCAGTAATCCTACTAGCCTGTTTACCACAACCATGGTCAGTCACTAGACGATTAAGATCCTTCAGGTTGATTAGCAATTAAGCTCCTTGGATTGGACTAATGCAATAAGCTCGGTGGTTCCTCATTATCCTCAAGTCAAACTAGTTTCCCATTGATATCCCCGTGTCACTCGAGGGTCGCTGGTCTGCTAGCAAACAAGATTCTATCTATGTAGAACAAAGCATCAGGTTGTCTGGGCCCTTAATTGGACAAAAGGCATTAAGCATCCCATAGATAGTCAAGCACACATAATATAGTAATTAAAATTAACCTCAAACTTGATGGAAAATATATAGGCACATCACATCTCACCAATCCCCTAAATCTCTCACGCCTATGGGAACTTACTCACACATGAGACAAGAAAGTATAATCAATATAATTAAATAAAGGGAGTTCTTCTTGATATTACCGTGGAGATCCACAATAAGAAATAGAAATAAATATAACACAATTCAAGATGGAAAGAACAATCTCAAACCCTAATATTGCAAGGTGGAGATCTCCCTCTCTCTCAATTACAACTGATGGCTATGGAGGTGTGGTGTCTAGGAGATCAAAGATCGTGGAGCGAGATGAAGAACGTCTTCCCATTCTTCTTCGGGTCCTTCCTTTCTCCCTTCTAGATGGTATGGCGGCTTGTGTGTTCTGTTTTCGACATTGGCATCTTGATGAAAGTTGTCCCTTTTAATAAGACGATGGAGATGGAAACTATACGGGGGCGGCCCGTATAGTTGGTCGTTAAGCTTGCAGTAGATTCCCCTCGATTGCATCCAAAAAGGGACTTTCTTGTTTTCACCTGAATATTGCATTTTTGTTGTTAAATCCCTCTGGTGATGTTCAAAACCTGAAACACACATTAAAAACCAAGTTTTCTTCGCTACTGAAGTATTAGCGTTAGGTAAAGCTAGAAAACCATCAAATCCAAACGAAAACCATCATAGCTATCAACTCCCCCAAGCTTAGATGTTGCTCGTCCTCGAGTGACAAGGAAACAAGAAAGGATATAGTAGATCTGAAACTGAAATAATAGAACTTACAAGCTTGAATTGGTGTCAAATTATTTTCTTCACATTTCCTGCAATCTTAAACATGATCATACAAATATTCACAAGATTGCACTGAGTTTACTTCCTAACCACGCTTATCTTGCTAGCAAATAAATCATATGCACGAGCGAGTGTCGAAAGTTTAGCTAGGAAAGTGAAACAAATCTTTTTGGCTTCTCTCTTGTTGGGAGATGAAAACGTTTTGCTCTTGTTACTTTAATCAATTAAGAGTACTCAAGTTTGAACCAAGAACATTTAGTTTGAGAACAACTCGTCTACTCCCACGTCAAAATTTCAAGACTCTCAAAGCACCTTTTTCCTTTTCTTGTTTTTCAAAAACTTCAACTCTTTCATAGAGAAATCATGCCACTATTTTTAACATGTTAATTGGTGTTGTGTTGTGCACTCGTGACCATGACAATGGATAGTTGCTGAGCAATAGTGGGTCAAAGGAGTACTATAACTTCACTTTGGAACGTGAAACCACAAGGAGACTAAAAATTTTACACGTCATAGCTTTGCAGCTACAGACATTTACATAACTCATAGCCGAAATCAAGTGGTTTCCCACATTTAGATTGTTTGTTGGCCAACTATAATTATTAGAAAAAGCAGTGGCATAATCTCTTCTACTTAGAAGTATCTAGTTTATCAGACAATTTCATTCAAGGGTTCTATCGAGTCTATTTACATTAAGCTCAATGGGGTTGAGTATTTTCTAAAATCAAATATTTTGGTCTAAACATGGACTCAAGTCATCTCTTGGATGCTTTCCTTGTCGTCAAAATATCGGAAGTATTTTAGCCAAGTCATTGCTCAATGTTTCAAAGAGGAAGGAGGACACTAGCATGGGAATATAGTTTATGAGATAACAAGCTAGCTGGGGAGTGACTCAAGTGCAAGCGAGTAAATAATTGTAGGATCAATTTAAAGTTGAAGGAGGGGTGATGAAAGGAATGTGATACCTCCTCTTGCTTGCTTCATTCTCGTATTTGAGTCAAATCCTCTCTATATTTCCCTATTGCCAAGTCACTTGAAATTGAGCAATCTCCGAGAAAGACAAAGAAACAAATTTCAAATAAAAGTTATAACTAATTTTTTTGAGTTTTTGGTTTTTAAGAATGCAAACTGAAAGTAAACATGATTTTCTTGGAAAAGGAAACAAATCAAAAGAAGAAAGAAAAATATGAATGCAAGTTTGGAGGTTTTCAAAACCTCCCCCAAGCTTAGGATGTTGCCATGCTTAGTTGTTGTTGTCGTTCGGCGGCGGTTGGTGGTGCTGCTGGTAGTAGCTGGGGAAGTAGGTCATGAAGTTACCAAAGGTGTGATTTAAGGCACTCACATCTTCACTTACTCCATGCAAAGTCTGGTCAATCTCTCCAACGCGTTGGTTGAGCTACAGAAAATCCTGATAGGGGACATTGTTGAACCCATGTTGCTCCTGTGGCTGATTGGGCCATTGGTCCCAAGGATGCTCCTGCTGCTGCTATCCCTCCCAAGCAGGGTTGTACTCCTTCTCCTGCTGTTGCTCGTCCTGCTGCCCCTCCTTCTTCCACTTCATCAGATTCAAGATAGAGCTCCGCCATGATTTCTTTCACTTGATCCTTGTTGAGGATCCAGTGGTCCCTTCCCTGAACCTCGAAGGCTTGTGGGAAAGGTAGTGGCACCTGACCATCCTACACATCATTAAGATAACCAAATTGATAGGCTCGGAGCCTCCTGTTAACTTGGTAAACACCGGGAAGCCACAAGCAGTTACATATCTGACATCCATAAGTATGGAGCCATCAACTGGTTGCGCAATAGGAATTGCAATTTCAAGGGCTTGGATTAGCTGGGTTACCATTCCACCGATACGAATATCACCTTTCGTTTTGTTGCTCTGGTGGCGGAGGTGCTAGAGAAATAGAGCTGCAGGAGTGGGACTCTGCGGCGCACTAGGGAAGAGCGCCTTGGTGATCATGGCCATGTTTGCATTGGCCATCGAACCAGTATCTCCTCTTCCTAAAAAAGTGTTAGCAAGAAACATAGCAAAGTAACGGATGGTTGGGTTCTGAATGGTGGACATCTTCTTCTGGTAGAAGTCCCTACCACCATTAACAGAAATAACCACCCAAGTATTTACACTCGAGACACTATATAGGTTTGTAATAGTTGCTTCCCCTTCTTGAGGGAATCCATAAGCATTGTAGAATTGTTGATAGGTAATTCGATATGGCCGTTGGTTAATGGTAAAATTTATCATGCATGCATTACCATTCTCCCTGTAGTCATCATAGAAGGATGCGAGGAACTCATGGGTGAGCCCTTCGTAGGTGTAGTGGTTGGCATTGACGAGGACGGCGAGCCCTGCATTTTCACACAGGTAGTCAAAGTCCCCCTTCAACTCTATTGAGTTGAGGAAGCCATTATCGTCCCATCGTGTGGGAAGCACCTTCCTCGCCAAAACCATGGCGTACTTGTTATTGATCTCAGCCCGAAGACCCGAGCCCTCACCACGTTGGCACTTGCTCTTGCGAAAAATACCACTGAGCTTGTTAATCTTGAAACACTAATAAATGTCAACATAAAACCTTAGGCATATAGTTTCTACATGATATATGAATGATTCTACGTGGAGGAATTCAATCCTAATGTGAGAAATCAAAAGAGAAAATCAATCAAGCTTGAGTTCAT
Organism: Avena sativa; assembly: GCA_916181665.1. Classification (NCBI taxonomy): domain Eukaryota; kingdom Viridiplantae; phylum Streptophyta; class Magnoliopsida; order Poales; family Poaceae; genus Avena; species Avena sativa. The sequence continues at coordinate 249,148,024 of OV702297.1, forward strand.
CCACTAATTCAATGAGAAGATTTCAACCATGGAATTATGAAAATAAAACATGGATAGGGAGAGAAACATACCGATCTATTGATTCCCCCACTCAAACGAACAAAATCCATAAAGAATTGAGAGTTCTTGAGAGGTTTTGAGAGTTTTGGAGAGAGAGGTTGAGAGGAATAATGAGGGGAGGAAGATCCTTGCCCTGCCCCGACCCATTTAAGTGGTCGGGCCAAACTATATGGCAGGAGCTATACGGTCGGGCCAGGTAGCTCCCGCTGTATAGTTGTGGCGGCGGCGAGGGTTAGGGTTTCCCTTCGCCATATCACAAGTATATGGACCACTACTATACGGCCGGACCAGATGGTCCCGCCGTATAGTTGGTCGTCAACCTTTTTGTATCTAAACCCCAACTTTTGAGAATTTTGTACATAACTATACGGCCGCAACTATATGGCCAGAATAAAAATTCCCGCCGTATAGTTGGTCGTTAGACCTTCTATAGCATGCTTTTTCACCCAAATTTTTAGAGATGATTTTTTTATTTGGACAATATTGTTGAGCTAGTTTCTATAGATAAAACTCAAACTTTATTTTCTACTCAAAATTTATGCTTGTTTAGTCGGTATTTCTGCTACTTTTTGACATCTGCATCTTTACGGGCACGCTTCCGCAAAAATGTCTATGAAAAAGTTGTAGGAATGCGATGGACATCTTTATTATCTAACTTTTATTTATTATATTTATATGGTGGGTTGATTGCCATTAAGCATTTTATTGAGAATGGTTGAAATTTGAACCCCTTTTCTGTTCTCGCATTCTTACCTTCGGTTGCCCTTTATCAAAGGCACTTACCATATGAACTCATTTTGCCGGTGGAACATACCTTTCTCCTGATTCTAGTTTCTTTATAAAATACCTTATTATTTTAGCATCATAGACATTGAAGATTATTTTCCCTACAGCATAATCAACTGATGCTCCTGTAGTGCTAAAAAAAGGTCTTCCATGTATTATAGATAGTCTTTCATCTTCCGGCATTTCAATAATAATAAAGTCAGTGGGAATAACATGCTCATCTATTCCAAGTAGAACATCCTCAATCATACCAACAGGTTGTTTAGTGGATTTGTCAGCCATCTGTAAAGTGAGAGAAGTGGGGGGATATTCCCCTAATCCTAGCTTTTTATAGAGGGAGTATGGCATTACACTAACTCCTGCACCTAAATCGCATAAATCATTATGAATATCAGTTTTACCTATTGAACATGAAATATTTGGTATACCAGGATCTCCTTACTTAGACAATAGTCTCCCATTAGCAGGGTAAATAGTCACCATGGCAATGGTTTCAGTTATCTCTTTCTTTCTATTAAGAATATCACGAAGAAATTTAGAATAGGCAGGCACTTTTATTGCATCCGCAAATGAAATTTCTAGACGAAGAGCATTAAGTGCATTTGCAAAAGAATAATAGATTACTGGATCAGGTGCTTTCTTTTTGCAATCTGGATGTGGAAGTTTCTTACCTTTGTCTTTTACCTTTTGTGGAGGATCAGGCTATTTAGTTGCTTTCTTTTGCTAGTTGTTGCTTATCATTTTTCTTCTTCTCTATTGCAACAACTTCATCTTCTTTGATTGTGTCTTTTTCTTATCTTAGATGAATAGTATCTGCATCAGAGTTATAACTGTCATCCTGTGTATCATTCTTCTCCTCAAAGGTTTGATGTTGTCTGTCTTGAGAAGTCTCATCTTGAGGATCCAGCAATGTATCATCCTCCTGGCTTGCTTTGAGCAAGGCTTTTTCCTTCCGATATTTTTAGCTTCATATTCCGGTGGTCCTACTGGTCCTTTAACAACTACACCTCTACTTGTAACAACATTAGTAGAAACGGGAATATTTATATCATCACGAAGAAAAATTTGATAACCAGATACTATTTGTTCACATTGGGTTTCAATCATACTGAGGTACTTGTTAAATAATTTTATTTCTTGGCCAATCTCCTCATAATTTTTTGTAAGTTTGGCCAAAATCTCTTTATGTCTTTGAAATTGCTTATGCAAGTTATTATAAGACTTTGTCTGTCGATGTTTCAATTCTTGAAAAACTTTTCTAGTTTCATCCTCTTCATTAAAAACTTGTAACAAATCTACTTTATTTTCCTTGACAATCTCTGAAGGTATACCTTTTTATTTCATGGTTTTGCGTACTTTAGGCATAAGATCATGATTTATACGAAGTATTCCTTTTCCCGGCTAAGTGCCAAAATCAGGATTATATAAAGAATCATTCTTAGCCCTAGTATCAATTAATTCCAAACATGCTTTAACAGTTAAAGTATTTATCGATCCTCCTGCTGATGAGTCTAGCAACTCTCTGCATTGGGTTTTAAGACTGTGGTAAAATAAGTGGCAAATAGTTGACTCAGAATAGCCATGATTAGGAATACTATTGATCATTCCAAAAAATCTTTCCTAGGCTTGTGGATAGTTCTCTCCCATGTTCTGACTAAAATTGCCTATATTCTTTCTAAGTTCTATTACCTTTGCAAAAGGATTAAACCTATTTATGAATTTAACAATGCAGTTTTCCTAACATTTAACATAATGGCGAGGGAGAGAATATAACTAGTCTAGAGCTTTACCTTTGAGAGACCAATGAAATAATTTCAGACGAGATAATTCTCTTGGCAAACCTTTTGGTCCAAGTGATCTTATCACATCATCAAACTCTCTAAGATGCCTTTCTGGGTCCTCCTCTTCCCATCCATTGAAAGCTTTTTCCTGCAAAATTTTAATAATTTCACTGTCAAATCGATATTCACTAACTCTAGGATTAGGAAATTCTATTGGTTGCTTAAGAAATGCAGAGTTTGGAGCACTATATTCTCTGAGAGTCTTCTCAGGTTTCTTGTGGGTTGTCCTATGAATGGACATGATTTCCATGAAGTCACTTACGTTGTCAACTTCAACTTTATTCGATCTCAAAAGTTTTTCAATGATTTCCTCGCGCCTTTGAGTAGGCGCGCATTCAAAATAATCTGGTAGATAAGCCCTACCAGAGCGTGTAGACCCTTTTTCTCCTAAGGAGACCATCTTGTAATATTAACAGCTGAAATGTCAAGAGACAAAACACTTAGTGCTTAGCTCCCCGGCAATGGCGCCATAAAATAGCTTGATGGCTTCAAGTGCAAAGATCGTTTATAGCTAGTTTTGAAGTTAAGATGTAAAAGGCATAAAATATAAACCTAAGAAATAAAAGGCATAAAAATTAAAGAACGATTTGTTTCTTGTTTTCTAGAGATGACAAAGTAGGCGCGAGGAGTTTCAATTCATGGTGATAGTGAATGTGCCGGGTGAATGAGTAAGTGTAACAATTATAATCTTATAAGTATGTGTGTAGGCGAGGAACCCATAATTAGCCGGAAATCCTCTTGGTAGATTTCATCCCAACTTCAGTAATCCTACTAGCCTGTTTAACACAACCATGGTGTAACATCCCAAAAATATTAATCAATATTATCAAGTTCTAATCACCCAAGTTTAGGGTTAACAAAAACTTTTGTTATTAAAATCAATATGAGTGCATGTGTGTATGTGATGAATGCTTGCAATGCCATGTTTGATTGCTATGAATGGCAAGGATTGGTTTAAAGATGAAAACAACATCATATAAATCATTTCCAAGCAGAATCAAATGAGGATAAATTCAAATATAAACAATATAAGCAAATGGTCATTTTGGCCAAACGTATTCACTAGACCACTTTGAGTGTTTCTAGTCCAATTATTCTAACAGAAACAAATCCAATTCTTTTCACCCCTTGCTAGACCAAGTAAAATTGAACCCAAGCCCACTTTGGAAACCAACAAAAACATTTTGCAAATCTATTCAAATGGGAATTAAAAATTGAATCAAGTGTAGGTACTAAGATCACCATTTCTCAAAAACCACTCAAACCAGTTCACCTTGACAAACCCAAGCAACCAGATACTACCAAGTATGTGACACAAGCACTCACCAAATTTCATTCAAAAATTTCAAACTTAAATTCTTGCGGCCATTTTATCAAACAGTTGGTGAACACAGTAAACACTGCCTAACTTCTACTATTTGTGATCAAAGCTTTGTCCAACTCTTGTCTCCAATTCTCGCCCTTTGTCTCCCCTAGTGACTACCAGTGCATTGATCAACCTATCACCCCTACCCTTGCACCAGTGCCATGCCACCCGAGTTCCACCTTTCCAGCCGACAATGGCTAGCTAGCAAGAGGCAATGTCGCGCCTGTTCACCATGTCCAGGAGGCAGCTGACCGTCCATCGCCACCCCCTGTCCAGCCCTCGCATATAGCCAGGCCCTAGACCACAGAGAACATGTCGCGCCCACTGGCTTTGCGCCATGCCGAAAGCACTCCAGAGCGCTGTGCCCAACACGCACGTACACAACATGCCTCACCTTCGCCGCCCGTTCCTGTAATCACCGCGACACCAGACATCCTCGTTCGCCATCGCGCGACCTGTAGCAATTGTGCATCGTCGAAATTGCCGTTGGTGCCGCTCATAGCACCAACCCGTTCTGACCAACCTCGACCGCCCCTTGTCGTGCCATTAAGTCCTTGAGAATCGCCAGGAGACGGCGCATTGGCCTACACCCTCCTCTAGGCCATTAGGTTGTTGTACCGTCGACCCCGACGAGCTCTGCCCATGTCGCACTGCCTCTCTCGCTCGGCTATAAAAGGAGGCCTCCCTAGCCTCAATTCGCCACACCATCTCACTCCCCATATCTCACAGAACCTACCACACCTCTCATCGGAGCAAGGCGAGCTCCGCATCGCCGGAATTTCACCGGAGCATGCCGATGCAGAAGGAGAAGGGAGCCATTGATTGGAGCCGCCCCAGGATCCGCCGTGACCACCGTTAGAACCGCCATCATCGAAAACGTCTTTCTCCCCCAAAACTGACCCTAGATGGAGCCCTGGTGAGCCTCACACGACCACCACCGCCATGTTAGGGTTTAGAACACGCTGAAGCTGTTCGTCGTCGACGATGAACCCCAGCAGTTAGATTAGATTCTAATCGTAGGGCATGGATAGAAGGATACCGCTTCGCGTAATTAGAGTCGCTGACAAATGAGGCCATCACTTAAGTCAGCCCGGGCACTACGCTGTGCATAGTGGTCCAGCCCAGTTAGTTCCCACGTGACCTAGTATATTCAAATATAGAATTTTCAATTTAGTTCAAATTCTAGTTTTGCCAATTGGTTCGAAAATGGATTGAGAGAGATTCACTGAACCGAATAGCATGAAACCAATTTTGTTAGAAAGGTTTTGAAAATATTAATCCAAGCGCGTTGGATTCAAACCATTTGAAATTATAGATCACCTATAGTAAAAATAACAAGGAAGAGACTTTTCTGCATCAAACATTTTTCAAAAATCAACCATAAATGCTTTTGAGTTGATCCCAACTCTCAAAAATCACATTTGACAAGATCTTTCTGAATATATAATAATATCTAGGTTTTCTTGTTATGAATGCGGAACCAAGGTTCACTACTCCAATGAGTGCCCCAAGAAGCTTGCAGCGGCTACCAATGTGAATGCCCCAGCTCAGCAGCAGCGCCGTGTTCAGCCTGGAAGGAGATTTGCCAAAGGGAACTCACTCAACTGCAACGGATGTCTGTTTCACATGAATGCTGAAGAAGCTCAGGAAGCGCCAGATGTCATGCTGGGTATGTTTTCTGTTAACTTAGTACTTGCAAGAGTGTTGTTTGATTCTGGAGCATTGCACTCTTTTGTTACAGAAGAATTTGCATGCACTAGTAAGATTCAACCAACAAAATTGAAGCATGTTATGATAGTTCAAATACCTGGTTCAACCACCAAAGCTGGACAAATTTCCAAGGCCATACCTATCAGAATCCATGGCACGGATTTTTATGATAATCTAATAGTACTTGGAACAAAAGGTTTGGAAGTAGTACTAGGAATGGATTGGATGTCAAAATATAAAGGATTAATCGACTGTGCCAAGAAAGCCATAACCATGACTAATACCACTGGAGTATAAGTAGAGCATGTATCTGAAACTTTGCCCCGTCAATTCAAGTGCAACAAGAGTCTAGCCCAACCAACCATTGACCAAGTCAGAGTAGTTTGTGAATACCTCGACGTATTCCCAGATGTATTGCCCGGTATGCCCCTCGATCATGATATCGAGTTTATCATTGAACTAATCCCTGGAACTGTACCCATAGCTTAGAGACCTTATAGTATGAACCCGTCTGAATTACTGGAGCTAAAGAAGCAACTAGATGCTATGCTGGAGATAGGTCTAATTCAACCAAGTGCGTCGCCATGGAGATCACCTGTTTTTTTATGGATAAGAAAGATGGAGGTAACCGTTTGTGCATGGATTATCGGAAGCTGAATGATGTCACCATTAAGAACAAGTACCCACTGCCGAATATAGAAGATTTGTTTGACCAGTTGACCTGTGCCAAAGTGTTATCTAAGATTGATCTTAGAACTGGTTATCATCAACTCAAGATTCACGCAGAGGATATTCCAAAGACTGCCTTTACCACCAGATATGGATTGTATGAATACACTGTCATGTCTTTTGGATTAACCAATGCCCCCGCTTATTTCATGAACATCATGAATAAGATTTTTATGAACTTCCTGGATAAGTTTGTCGTTATTTTCATCAATGACATTCTAATCTATTCCAAATCAGAAGAAGAACATGAGCTACACCTAAGGACCATCCTTGAAACCCTTAGGGAGCATCAGTTGTATGCCAAGTTTAGAAAATGTGAGTTCTGGTTAAAGGAAGTAGGATTCCTCAGACATATCGTGTCGGCAGGAGGAATTACTGTCGACCTTGGACAAATTAAGGATGTTGAAGAATGGCAAGCCCCAACCACTCAAACCCAAGTTCGTGCATTTCTCGGATTAGCGGGATATTACCGCAAGTTTGTAGAAGGATTCTCAAGCATCGCAAGTGTAGAGGTCCCAACCTGATAAGGTAGAGATCCCTGTGTTTACAGTGCCAGTACCTGGATCAAATAGCTAGCACCCAGAGTTTAAGATGTAATATCAAGAAACAAATGTCATATTATAACTTATAACCAGGAGTAAAATAGTTCATTACAACATACATAGCTCACATGGCTATCTTATTACAATGCAGCAGATATAACTATATAGCATGGAGTCCTTCATCTTGATATGCCATAGGCAATCATGTTGGTTGTAGAATTGTAATCCCTACTCAACAACTTCACTAACATCAAACAAACCTGCAACATAATATGTTACAGCCACAAGGGTCAATACATTTGAATTGTATTGGCAAGTGATATCACATTGATATGGAGAATTCTAACATCTACATGAATATTTGGCTAAGTGGAGTTTTGGCCGGCCTTTGCATAAAACAAGTTTTCCCTATCCTTTGAAAATAGTTTTTCTCTTTTTCAAAACATTTCATCACACAATGGCACACTGGATACACACCAGGTGCTTCCCTTGTTCACCCAACAAGTTTTAGCTGAGAGAAATTGGGATGAGGAGATCCTTGCTCATTTCAATGTGTTTGAAGTTAAAATTGTCCATTACCGGGGACACGACAAAGTACTTAGGTTTTACCCTCTCGAGAGGTGGTGCAATTTCCCACAAGACTCGACATGCATCGAGACGAGACTTTTCAGAAACAATCGCTCAGATCAGCACTGACGCGTTCCATCCTATCATCACTACCACCAACTGTCTATTTGTCTGAGTTCTTGCAACCTAGTTGGTCAAGGAAGAGCCCATATGCCATGTGGCTGCACTGGAAGCTTCTCAACACAAAACATCTCAAATATCTTTGTTCCTGGGTGGCCATCCACAAGTCAGATACACACCAGCGTAAACCATAGAAATGGGCCCTGGGGAACCACTCAACACAAACCATTCTTCCTGTTCCACCCAGGTGATTCATTCACATAGTTGTTTTAATAATCAAAAACATAGTCATAGACTTTGCATAATATCATAGTATGAATATACCACCCTTGAATTCTAATAGCTAGGCTAAGCATACTAGCATAACATGTCTCTTAACTTAGGAAGATTCCTACCAAGATATATTCTATAGGATCTACTATAGCATAGCAATATATAAAATAGTCCTATCATGCATACTACAAAAATATCACTAATGCAATATTGAAAAGATAGGACTTTTGATGACCAAAGTATCACTTGCCTTTTTAGTGGAGAATCTAGGTACTGTCCTTGATCTTGCAATTGGCACACTCATAAAATTTCACTACAATTCAATCAAGCAAAACACATGTTCATAACTAACACTCAAACAATTAACAAAACAAAACAATAAAACAAAGAAATGCATGCAAGCATGCAAAAGGATGTTTTATTGAAAGAGTGTTTTCTAACAAGGTTCTAAACAATTCAAAACACCTACTGGTCTTTTTATAAAAGTGGAAAATCATTTGAAACCAAGTTAGTGAAAATAAGTCATTTAAATCATTTTTGTTTTACTAGAAATTATTTTATTCCAAGAAATAATTTATATTGTTAACAAAATATATTTTTAAATTCAAATGTTAGTGTTTATGGTCTGAGGGTTCAAAAACAAATCCATTTGCAAAAGGATTCACTCAAAAATCATTTTTAGAACATTTTTTATACTCAAAATAGTCCTGTTAATGTTTCTGCATAAACACCTAATTTTCCAGAATAAAATGACCAAACTAAGGCCATAGTTGCAAATTACACATTTTTCTAAATCCATTGATATAAAATTTGTAACTTTTGGACACACAGATCAAAAGTTATGGATTTTAGAAACTCAAACAACTAATAGATCAACTTCTTGTTTTTAAAACAACAGCTTCGACACGTGTCTTGTTTTAATTGGTCGATACCGCTTCGGGTGGATCGAGAAATACAGGCTGTATGATCTAACTAACATCGCACCGTGCAGATCAACTGATACCGATTCGTTAAATGTTCTATCCTAGCCACCAGATCTGCATCCAACGGTTCACAGTGCCTTGACCATAGATGGGCGACGCTGACGACGGTGTGAGGCGGCGACACGTCTGGTGGCGGTGGTCCGGCGAAACTAGGAGGCAAGGAAGGGGGTGCAGGGTGTTACCGTGCTCGTTGGGTCATCGCGGTGCTCACGGGGTCGTCGCGGATTCCTCGCCGGAGCTAGCGTCGGCGTCGGGTGCGCTCAGATATTGTCGGAGATGATCCTGCAGATCACGCGCGAGTGAATGGAGAGCATCAGGAGACTCACAGGACAAGGGAGAACAAGATAGCAAGGGTTAGAGGTCGAGGCACACATGGGTATCACCGGGAAACTTTGCCGGAGCTGTGGGGTCATCGGTGGCGTGCAGGTGAGGTCGTTGTCGAGCGTGGGCACGCGCAGGCAAACAGGGACTGCTGGAAGATGTGCACGACGATGGCGAGTGAGCTAGTGTGACCTAGGGAAAGGGAGGGTGGTCGGAGTCCGCCGAAATCGGCGCCGGAGTACGTCGGAGATAGAGGTGGTGTGAGGAGAAATTCTAGCGGCCTGGGGCTCCTGGGGTGCGGCGTTTGAGGGGAAAGAGAGAGGAGGGGGAGGCGTTTAAGAGAGCATGGTCGCGGGGAAGAATTAACCGCGCAATCAAACAAATTCAATCGAGTTAATTTGGCCAGAAATGGCGAGGAGGAAAGGGGGCGGCTCCAGCACGGGGTTGAAGATGATTACGTGGCGGTGGGGCCTGTTCATAAGTGAGAGGTTGCGAGAAGGGGTGCAGTGAGAGAAGAAATCCAGCGGGGAGAGAGGGGAGAGCCGGGTGGGCTGGTGTTGGGCCAAGCTGGGCTGGGAGTGCTGGGTTGGGTCATTTTTCTATTTTTTTCCTTCTTATTCTTTTTCCTTTTTCTGTTTCTATTTTCTGTTTTTACTCAAAACTATTAATTCAAACCTCAATTTCGTTTCAATTTTTTACCAAACCTATTCAGTAGGTTTTATAATTTTTAATAGTGTGTTATTTAGTACAACTTGGAGTGATCCAAATATTTCCTTATGATTTAATATTTATTTAAGTGAGGCAATTTGTCTTTATTAAAATAAAATTGAATATGGTTCAAACCCATATATTTTTATTCAAATAATCCTTTATTCATTTTTATTATTCAATAAAAATTTATTCCATTTGCTTATGGATTTGGCCAAGATTTAAATTGTCTTTTAAATATTTCTTATTTATTTTTTCTTTCCTTTTTTTAACCTCTAACAGTAGGAAAGGCTCCTACTGCTTTACCATTGAATAGATATCACAGAAGTCTTTTTACATATTCACAATGGGCAATGCCCAGAAGGTAAAGGCAAAAGAAAATTACAGAGAGGAAATAATGTTTTGGATCTGAGGATGAAGATCCTCCTTAGTCCTATGGACTAAAAGAGTCAAGTCTAAGACTAGTCTAGCCCTCCAGGAAGCTATAGTTGGTTGAATACCATTGAATAATAAGTTATTCCTTTCTTTCCAGATGTTCCACGCTCCTAACAAAACAATTTCCATGTACAACTTTTGGTTCCAAGAAGCCTTCCCTAATTCAATTATCTGCAATCTTGTAGTTCTTGTAGTTCCTGAGGGCCAAGTTATATGGAGAAGGTCCCAACAAGATTTGCTAAAGGAGCATTCAAAAATCATATGCTCGATAGTTTCTTCTGGAGGATTGGCACACATAAGGCAATCATAACCTGAACTTAGAGAGAAATTTCTTCTTCTTAGCATATTTCTGGTGTTTAGTCTGTCTGATAAGACTAGCCATCCAAAAAAATTGACTTTTGGGGTGCATCTGGCTTTCCATAACCATTTAAAGTCGATGTGTGGCTCTAAGTCCTTGAAATAGAATTGATAGTATAGACTTGAAGAGAATTTGTCATTACCCCAAACATATGACCATTTGTCTGAATTATCTTGGGTCATTGTTACTTCTCTTCAGATATTCTGAATGTCTTTTAATTCCTCTAGGGCTTCAAGAGAGAGAGGCAGGAAAAAAGTACTGTGTAGTGAATCTAATGAAAGGAATTCTTGAACAGACATGTCTTCTTTCTTGAGATAGGAGAAAATCCTAGGATGGTTGTCTTCAAACACCCCATATTGCCAATTGTCCTTCCAAAATAAAGTTGAAGTGCCATTTCCAATTGAGCTTAAAGCAATACCTCTAAAAATGTGAGACAGTTTAAAAACATCCTTCCACCAGAAGGATCCTCTAGGAGATAGAGCATGGGGAATCTTATCAGTATAGTAGGCATTCCAAATCAATGTGACCCATGGAGTGTCAACTTTATTATAGAATTTATGTAAATATTTTAATAAGATCCCATAATTTTGTACCCTAAGATTTATAATTCCCAGTCCTCCTTTCTTCTTTGGTCTACAAATTTTGTCCCATGCTGCAAATGAATAACATTTCTCTCCATCCTCTGCTTTTTTGTTCCATAGACAGTGTCTTTGAATTTTCTCCACATGATTTATGATTTTATCTAGTAATTTAATTGAACACATTACAAAAGTTGCAATGGAAGCCAATAAAGAGTTTATAACTGAAACCCTGCCACTATATGACATCATTAGAAAAGAAGCTGAAACTTTCCTTTCATTCCTATCCACCAGAGGCATTAAATCATATATAGTAGGTTTGGTAGTCCCCAATGGTAGACCTAGATATGGAAAGGGCATAGAGTCCACAGTACAACCAATTATATCTGCAATTTCCTTAGTCATGTCTTCTGACAAATTAATGGGTATCATGTTGGACTTTTGAAAATTGATTGTCAGTCCAGTAGAAATGGCATATTTCTGAAGAATCTCCTTCATGACATGAACTTGATCTATGCAGGCAGGCATGATAATTAATGTATCATCATCATACAATTGGGAAATCTTGTCCAAAGTCAGGAGAGAATGGAGCATGCAAAATATTTTCCCTGAAGGCTTTATTGATGGCAGACTGTAAGAGGTCAGTAGCAAGAACAAAAATCAGAGGAGAGAGAGGATCTCCTTGTCTGACACCCCTCATACAGTGAAATTGTTTGCCAGGGACCCCATTCAATAAAATAGCTTATTTACCTATCCCAAAAATAATTTCAATCCATTTCAACCATCTTTCATCAAATCCCACTTGTCTCGTAATCTTGATCATAGCAGAGTGATCAATTGTGTCAAAGGCTTTGGCAAAGTCCAACTTTAATAACATGATTTCCTTTTTTGAAGTCTCACATTGGTAAATAAATTCAAAAGCCCAAGCCAAGCAATCTTGTATGTTTCTCCCTTTAAGAAATCCATATTGATTTTTGTGCACAATCTGAAGGACTACCTTCTATAATCTATTTGCCAGTATTTTGGTAATAAGTTTTAGTATACAATTCAGAGGAGTGATGGGCCTATAATCATTAACAGTTTCAGGGGAGCCAACCTTTGGAATTAGAGCAATGTGTCCCATGTTAATGCTTTCCAAGTTTAGATTTCCTTCATGAAACTGGAAACATAATTCATACATATCCTCTTTGATAATATGCCAGCAACTTTTGAGAAATTGGCCATTGAAACCATCAGGGCCAGGTGCTTTGTCAGTTGGCATTTACTAAACAACTTTATTAATTTCTTCTTTAGTAAAAGGAGCAGATAGTATATCAAGTCCAGGTGTAGGGGTAATAAGAACTTTATCAATACCATAGTTTAGATTTATTTCTTTCCTTGTCTTATAAAATTCATATCTCTTTATTTATAGTTCCAAAATTGGTGATTCCAATTTGTATAATCTTATTTAATATTTGTTTATATTTTTAAATCCCTTTAGGGTTACTTTGCTCAAAATTTGGTATTGTTTTTAGTTAGGAGCTTTATTAGCCTTGGAAATTACTTTCTTTTATCTTATTAAAATCATAAGTTTTTATCCATGGCTCCAAATTGAGTGAAACCAATTTCCATGGTTTTGTAATATTTTTGTTTACCATTTTTGGTCATTTAGAAATGTTTGTTGCTAAATATTTTTATGGGACAAAGCGATAGTCCTAGAGTGATCTTGGAGATGATTTCTTTCATTAGGGTTTTAGGGTTTTGGTTCAACTTTTCACAAGTGCTTTAAATCCAAGATACATCCATTTATGAATGCATTTGATTTTTACAAAAAAAATTATTGCCTTTTCATTCAAATTTTGTTCAAGTAGGGTTTTGATGTTTCCATTTAGAAGCAAAAAGTTTCTTTTCCCTCTAAATTTCAACATTTGTTTCTTTTGTTTGTTTATTTTTCACCTTTCAAAATTTGGAAAAATTTGGGATGTGCAGACTACCACCCTTAAAAGGAATCTTGTCCCGATATTCGGGAAGGCTAGAGGTTACAAGTTGGCTTCAAGACAACTAGGGTACTACCACCCTTAAAAGGTTTCTAACTGGATTGCATCTTGGCTTACTTGGTATCTTGATGTATCTTCTCTGGACAACTGTTTGCATAGTGTCCTTGGTTACCACACTTGAAACATGTGATAAGGTTGAGGAATTTCCCTACCAAACACTCTTCACATTGGTAGTCAAGTCTTTTTGTCCACTAGACACTCATTGGCATAGTGTCCAAGATTGTGACAGTTGAAACAGTGAACTGGTCTGTCACCCTTATCTTGATGTTTCATTTGTTGAACTATAGGGTATATGGGGCATTGGATAGGGACATGATCATTTCCTTCACATAGGAAACATGAAACTTGAGATGTGGGGCATTGTCTAGCTGGATGTTTCTCTTCACAATTACGGCATTGGTCCATATGCTCTTTTTAAGTGTGTCCTATGTCTCCATAGATTTTGTAGGCTTGAGTTCCTTCTATCATATCATCCTTGATATCATTGTTGTCATAATATCTTTGGGAAGGGTTGCTTCTCATGTTGATCATCTGATTGGTCATCCTTTGCAACATTGAGATTGGGATTCCAAGAACTTTAGCATGGTTGGGTCTAACTCAATGTCGTTGGCTAAAAAATGGGTTGTCACTTGATTCAACTGGCCTTGGTTTGCTAGCAGTTGTTCTGTCATGTCCATCTCTTGGTTGTTGTTACCATCCTTGATGATGGAGTTGTGATCTCTTGGAGAAGTCATCTTCTTGGGTTGGATTGGGATTAGATTAGGCAAAAGATTTCTAGAGGAAGAATTCTACTCACACACAACAAATCACACAAAGCAATGTGCAAGAAATCACAATCATTCATTCCACTCAAACAACAAGATTCAAGCATATTTTAGGCAACAATTTTTTTTGCTACACCACATAAGTTGGTGTGATCAATAAATTGATTTTGAACTAGACACTAGTGTGGTGGTCCAACTATGGGGTTCACTTGAGATCATTCCATTCTTCTTAGTTGATATATCAGGAACAAGGTCATGGTATCCTTGGAAGAAATTCTTGCATCTTGGTCAGAAAGCTTCAAAGGTGATGATGGTTTCTGCTAAGTTGTGTTTCCTTAGTCTCCAAGTCTTGAGTATTATTCCTATCTCACTTGAAGTCCTTAGTGATGTCCAAGTTGAAGTCCTTGGTGATGGTGAAGTTGAAGTCATTGGTGATGTTGAAGTCCTTGCTCATGTTGAAGTCTTTTTCCATTAAGTTGAAAAGGGAGAGATGTAGAATCAAAACAAAATGTTGAGGAAAGAGTTTACAAGATTGTTTGTAAATAAGTTTGAACAAATACAACTCTTAATTTTCTAAGGGGTTTTGTTCAATCCTAGGGTTACAATCCTATAGGCAACACAGTGCTCTGATACCATCTATAGAGGTCCCAACCTGATAAGGTAGAGATCCCTGTGTTTACAATGCTAGTCCCTGGATCGAATAGCTAGCACCCACAGTTTAAGATGTAATATCGAGAAACAAAGGTCATATTACAACTTATAACCAGGATAAAAATAGTTCATTACAACATACATAGCTCATATGGCTATCTTATTACAATGCAGCAGATATAACTATATAGCATGGAGTCCTTCATCTTCATATGCCACAGGGAATCATGTTGGTTGTAGACTTGTAATCCCTACTCAACAACTTCACTAACATCAAACAAACTTACAACATAATAAGTTACAGCCACAAGGGTCAATACATTTGAATTGTATTGGCAAGTGATATCATATTGATATGGTGAATTCTAACATCTACATGAATATTTGGCTAACTGGAGTTTTGGCTGGACTTTTCATAAAACAACTTTTCCCTATCCTTTGAAAATAGTTTTTTCTTTTTCAAAACATTTCATCACACAATGGCACACTGGATACACACTAGGTGCTTCCCTTGTTCACCCAACAAGTTTTAACTTAGAGAAATTGGGATGAGGAGATCCTTGATCATTTCAATGTCTTTGAAGCTCAAATTGTCCATTACCGGGGACACGGCAAAGTACTTAGGTTTTACCCTCTCGAGAGGTGGTGCACTTTTCCCACAAGACTCGACATGCATCGAGACGAGACTTTTCAGAAACAATCCCTCAGATCAGCACTGACGCGTTCCATCCAATCATCACTACCACCAACTGTCTGTCTGTGTGAGTTCTTGCAACCTACTTGGTCAAGGCAGAGCCCATATGCCATGTGGCTGCACTGGAAGCTTCTCAACACAAAACATCTCAAATCTCTTTGTTCCTGGGTGGCCATCCACAAGTGAGATACACCAGGGTAAACCATAGAAATGGGCCCTGGGGAACCACTCAACACAAACCATTCTTCCCGTTCCACCCAGGTGATTCATTCACATAGTTGTTTTAATAATCAAAAACATAGTCATAGACTTTGCATAATATCATAGTATGAATATTCCACAATTGAATTCTAATAGCTAGTCTAAGCATACTAGCATAACATGTCTCTTAACTTAGGAAGATTCCTACCAAGAAATATTCTATAGGATCTACTATAGCATAGCAATATATAAAATAGTCCTATCATGCATACTAAAAAAATATCACTAATCCAATATTGAAAAGATAAGACTTTTGATGACAAAAGTATCACTTGTCTTTTTAGTGGAGAATCTAGGTACTCTCCTTGATCTTGCAATTTGCACACTTGTCAAAGTTCACTACAATTCAATCAAGCAAAACACACATTCATAACTAACACTCAAACAATGAACAAAACAAAACAATAAAACAAAGAAATGCATGCAAGCATGCAAAAGGTTGTTTTATTGAAAGAGTATTTTCTAAGAAGGTTATAAACAATTCAAAACACCTACTGGTCTTTTTATAAAAGGGGAAAATCATTTGAAACCAACTTAGTGAAAATAAGTCATTTAAATCATTTTTGTTTTACTAGAAATGCTTTTATTCCACGTAATAATTTCTAGTTTAACAAAATATATTTTTAAATTCAAATGTTAGTGTTTATGGTCCGAGGGTTCAAAACAAATCCATTTGCAAAAGGTTTCACTCAAAAATCATTTTTAGAACAATTTTTATACTCAAAATAGTCCTATTAATGTTTCTGCATAAACACCTAACTTTTCAGAAGCAAATGACCAAACTAAGGCCATAGTTGTAAATTACACATTTTTCTGAATCCATTGATATAAAATTTGTAATATTTGGACATACAGATCAAAAGTTATGGATTTTACAAATTCAAACAACTAATCGATCAAATTCTCGTTTTTAAAACAACAGCCTGGACACGTGTCTTATTTTAACTGGTTGATACCGCTTCGGGTGGATCGAGCAATACATGACGTAGGATCTAACTAACATCGCACGGCGCAGATCAACAGATACCGATTCGTTAAATGTTCTATCCTAGCCACCAGATCTGAATCCAACGGTTCAGAGTGCCTTGACCACAGATGGGCGGCACTGATGATGGTGCACGGCGGCAGCGCGGCTGATGGCGGTGGTCCAGCAAAACCAGGACCCAGTGGAAGGGGTGCAGGGTGTTATCGTGCTCGCGGGGTCGTCGTGGTGCTCAAGCTGGTCGTACAATTGTAGGGGCGCACGGGGTCGTCGCGGATTCCTCGCTGGAGCTAGCGTTGGCGTCGGGTGCGCTCAGACATTGTCAGAGGTGAGCCTGCAGATCACGCGCGAGTGAATAGCGAGCATCAGGAGACTCATAGGAAAAGGGCGAACAAGATAGCAAGGGTTAGAGGTCGAGGAGCGCACGGGTATCACCGGGAAACTTTGCCGGAGCTGCGGGGTCGTCGGTGGCGTGCAGGTGTGGTCGTTGCCGAGTGTCAGGGGAACGCGCGGGCAAACAGGGGCTGCTGTAAGATGCGCACGTCGATGGCGAGTGAGCTAGTTTGAGCTAGGGAAAAGGGGATGGTCGGAGTCCGCCGGAATCGGCGCCGGAGTACGTCGGAGACAGAGGTGGTGTGAGGAGAAATTCGAGCGGCCTGGGGGCTCCTAGGGTGCGGCGTTTAAGCGAGTGTGGTCGCGGGGAAGAATTAACCGCGCAATCAAACGAATTCAATCGAGTTAATTTGGTCAGAAACGGCGAGAAGGAAAGGGGGGTCTAGCGCGGGGTTGAAGATGATTATGTGGCGGTGGGGCCTATTCGTTAGTGAGAGGGTGCGGGAAGGGGTGCGCTGAGAGAAGAAATCCAGCGAGGCGAGAGGGGAGAGCCGGGTGGGCTGGTGTTGGGCCAAGCTGGGCTAGGGGTGCTGGGTTGGGTCGTTTTTCTATTTTTTCCTTCTTATTCTTTTTCCTTTTTCTGTTTCTATTTTATGTTTTTACTCAAAACTATTAATTCAAACCTCAATTTGGTTTCAAATTTTTACCAAACCTTTTCAGTAGGTTTTATACTTTTTAATAGTGTGTTATTTAGTCCAACTTGGAGTGATCCAAATATTTCCTTATGATTTAATATTTATTTAAGTGAGGC
The DNA here is from genome assembly GCA_916181665.1 of Avena sativa. Taxonomy (NCBI): domain Eukaryota; kingdom Viridiplantae; phylum Streptophyta; class Magnoliopsida; order Poales; family Poaceae; genus Avena; species Avena sativa. The sequence continues at coordinate 249,165,933 of OV702297.1, forward strand.
AATTTGTCTTTATTAAATAAAATTGAATATGGTTCAAACCCATATAATTTTATTCAAATAATCCTTTATTCCTTTTTATTATTCAATAAAATTTTATTCCATTTGCTTATGGATTTGGCCAAGTGTCCAAACAACCTAACACTTGGATATTATTCACCAAGTTCCTAAAACCCTCCCAATAGCGATATGACTCACGCCTTGGGTTTTTAGATAAACATTAAGTTTTGGAAAGGGAGAGAGAGGAAGATCCTTCAGAGGCTCCATCCTTCAGATGCTCAAGTGTTCTTTTTCGTGAATTCGGCTGATCGATCAGATTGCAATACTCTCGAGAGTTTGTGCACTTTACCCACAATCCACGATCAAGTCCTTTTACAGACAAGACCATGGCGAGGCTTTCCCTTAGTAGCCCCTCTACCTTCCAGATCCAACCATGCCAACAACCTCCAAATGTTGGTACCTAGGTGAGGTTTCCCATTAAGTACTAGGCCAAGACAGAGCCCATATGTATTGTGGCTGCACTGGAAGCTTCTGAATTCTGAAACATGGCAGACTTCTTTGATTCCTGGGCGGCCATCCTCCACCAAAATCTCACTTGTTGTCCCGACAACCATTCCTCCCAGAAGAAAACTTAGTTTTATTTTGAAGTGGATTTGAGAAGAAAAGTTTGCTCAAGAGAGCCTTTATACTTAGAAAAATTCATTGTCTTTCGAACCCCCCAACGATACTTTATATATATAGCATAGCAAGCAATACTTAGCAAAAACAGGGGTAACCTATTAGGAGGGGGAAAATCCTAAGTATGGAGCTACTCATGGCACTCTACAAAATCATCGCACTTGCAAAATAATACTAAGGAAAATTCTACTAGAACATCCTACACATGCACTCTACAAATTTTTTAGATCAAAATATGCATAGAAAAAACTGGGACAAAAATATGAACAAGTGGTGTAACTTGCCTTGATCCGAGCAGCACTCTACACAATAGTACTCCTCAGCGCACTCCGAACAATCTAACGAAAACACAGCATAGATCTAATCACAACTTGCACAAAATAATGCCATAGAGATGATATGCATGCATGCAACCTAGTAAGTATGCAAAATTGTGTTCTAATCTCATTGGATTGCTAATGTGTTGGGGGTGTTATTTGTATTAATATCCCACAGATTTTAATTAATTTGGATCATTATTTTAATTTATAGGCTCATAGGGAGATCCATCCATCTAATTAGCCTCACATCATATCTAAAAATACTAAGAAAGATATTATAATTTTAATTAGTAGGTATTGTGAAAACAAGGCCAACACAACAAGAATCAACTAAAATGGAGTTCTAATTATTTTTCTATGAATTAAATATTCCAATCTAGAAATTAAATCCTACACAGAAAATATTACTGCAAACTCGCAAGGTTATTACAGATCTGAGTTCTACACAATTTTGTGAATCCAACGGTATATGATACGTAATTTTTGGCCAAGCGATTGAATTACTAAGAATTTCGCAAAATTTTAATCAATTCTGCCTATTTAAAACTAACCCTAACATATCCACGACAAGTGGCGGCCTCTGATTGGTCTACCTAAATGACGCGGCTGACACGGCGCACTGACGCGGCGTGCTGACGTGGACTGCCACGCGGTGAAACTCGATTAGACGGTACCCCTTCGATCTTAAGAATCTAATCTGAGCCTTTCGTCCTAGATCTAAGGGCTAAGAGAGGGGGCGAGCTTACCTTCCTCCCGACGGCGGCGACTGGCAGCGGTGGCGTCGGTGGTGATGGTTGTCGACGATTCGGTGGCTTCCCGAGGCGGCGGTGTGGTCGACAGGGTGCGGGAGGTCCTCGCGGTCACGCTCGTATGATCGCCGTCGCCTATCACCTTCTCAATCCTCGTCAGACAGCGGCTGACCGTCTTGTTCTCCGGCGAGGCCCCGACGATGAACTGTGGGCGGCGCGGGCTCCTGATCAAGGGGAAAAAGGCATAGGTGGCGAGGCTGTTAGAAGGGGGAGGCAAGGGGCAGAGACAGGGAGGATGGGGCCCTCATTTTTGGTGAAGCGCTCACCGTCCGAAGCTGTAGAGGCAGAGCTCCGGCGAGATTAAATCGATCTTGCAATCGGCGGTTTACGAATAGATTTAGGGTTCTGGCGGAGCAAGGCACGGGGAATTATATAGGCTTTGTGACTTGGCGGCGAGGGCACGGATTTGTTCCGAAATTGGCCGAGATTATTGGTCGGTTGCGCGCGGTGGTCGTCGTGTTCGTCCTGGAGACGACGAATGCGCTGACGAGTGGGTCCGAGCGGTCAGCGGGTGCGGGCGGCTAGCGGCTGCCCTGGTGGGCTGGCGGCAGGCGCTGTTAGGCTTAGGCGACGCGCATGCACTGGTGGACTGGCGTAGCCGGCCCAGCTAGGTTAGACCGTTGTCTCTTTTTTTATCCTTTATCTTTTTCCAATTCTTTGTTTTACTAAATCTTCAATAACTTTTGCATATCAAATTCAATTTCAGTGAAACTAGTTTCTAAATTTTTGTAAAAATGAGGTGGTCATCTTAGAGCCAGAGAATTTTATTTTTACATAGTTTTAGAAGGGCCAAGTAAGATTACTTCCTTCTTGCTCACATAGAGGTATTTTTTATTAGGGTTTCGTTTAGGGTTTGATGGTAGGGTTTTGATGCAACTTTAATTTGTAGGATGCAATGATGCAAGGATGATGCATGCTTCTAGTAACATCTTAATATAAGAATCTAGGATGTTACAAACCTACCCCCCTTAAGAAGAATCTCGTCCTCGAGATTCGGGTTGGCTAGCAAATAGGTGTGGGTGTTCTGCCTTCAAATCTTCTTCGCGTTCCCACGTGGCTTCTTCCTCGGAATGGTGGTTCCATTGGACTTTGAAGAATCTAATAGTCTTGGTGCGGGTAATCCTTTCGGTTGTTTCCAGTATTTTGATGGGTTTTTCCTCATAGGTAAGGTCATTCTCTAATTGAACCTCATCCAGGGGAACTGTATCTCTTAGCGGTGTTTTGGCCATTTCCGGGTGGCACTTCTTTAGTTGTGATACATGAAACACATCATGAACTGTCAGTCCTTTTGGTAACTCCAACTGATAAGCAACTTCTCCTCTACGGGCCAGAACCTTATAAGGTCCTATAAATCGTGGGGCTAACTTACCCTTGATTCCAAACCTCTTAACTCCTCGCAGTGGTGAAACTCGGAGGTACGCACGGTCCCCTATTTTATAAGTCACATCCCTGCACTTGGAATCAGCATAGCTCTTTTGTCGGGATTGGGCTACCTTTATCCTATCTTGAATCTGCCATACCTTTTCCTCGGCATCCTTGATCAATTCATGTCCAAACAGACTACGTTCTCCAACTCTACTCCATAACAGCGGAGTCCTACACTTCCTGCCATATAGAACTTCAAACGGAGCCATCTTGATACTTGTCTGGTAACTGTTGTTGTACAAGAACCCAGCATATGGCAAGTTATCATCCCAACTGGACCCATAGTCTAGTGCGCAAGCTCTCAACATATCTTCCAGAATCTGGTTCACCCTTTCTGTTTGGCCATCTTTTTGAGGGTGGAAAGCAGTACTGAATTCTAGTTTGGTTCCAAGAGACTCATGTAACTGTCGCCAAAACTTTGAAGTGAACTGGGTCCCTCTATCTGATACAATTCCCTTAGGGACACCATGCAGACTTACAATCCTTGACATATATATCTTGGCAAGCTTAGCACTTGTATATGTGGTCTTTACGGGGATAAAGTGAGCCACCTTGGTAAAGTGGTCCACCACTACCCAGATAGAATCAAATCCTGAACGAGTCCGGGGCAATCCCGTGATAAAATCCATGCCTACCTTGTCCCACTTCCAGTGGGGTATGGGTAGTGGTTGCAGCAATTCGGCCGGTTTCTGGTGCTCGGCCTTAACTTTGTTGCATACGTCACACAGGGAAATATACTCGGCAATTTCTATTTTCAAATTATTCCACCAGAATCTATCCTTCACATCCATATACATCTTCGTGTTACCCGGATGAATTGAGTATGGTGAATCATGAGCTCTTGTAAAATCAACTTCCTAATATTGGAGTCATCGGGAACGCACAAACGCTTTCCATACCAAAGGGTTCCTTGTTCGTCCAGACGAAAATCTTTTATCATCCCTTCACTTATTTTGACTCTTATTTCTTCCAAATCTTTATCTCCCTTTTGTGCTTCCTTGATTCTCTCTTGAAGAGTAGGGACTATTTCCATAGTCGCTACGTGTCCTTTCGGAACTATTTCTAGCCTGAGATCTTTAAACTACTTGCATAAATCCTCTGGAAGTTCCCCTGTGGTAAGTCCATTCACATAAAGTTTACGACTTAAGGCATCGGCCACCACATTTGTCTTTCCGGGGTGGTACTGTAAATCCAAGTCATAATCCTTAATCAGTTCAAGCCATCTTCTTTGCCTCATATTCAACTCCTTTTGGGTGAAGATGTACTTCAAACTCTTATGATCTGTGAACACATCACAATGTTTGCCCATGAGGTAGTGTCTCCATACCTTGAGTGCATGTACCACAGACGCAAGTTCCAAACCATGTGTGGGTTACTTGTTCTCGTGGTTCTTAAGTTGTCGAGAGGCATAGGATACCACCTTCCCATCTTGCATCAATACACTTCCAAGTCCTTGCCGGGAAGCGTCACAATAGACTTGAAAATCCTTTTGGATATCAGACAGACACAACCACTGGTGCCGTTACGAGGCGTTTCTTCAACTCTTGAAAGCTTGCTTCACATGCCTCAGTCCATAGGAATTTATTTTCCTTCTTCAAAAGTTCTGTCATGGGTTTTGCTATTTTGGAAAAGTTTTCAATGAACCTCCGGTAATATCCTGCAAGGCCCAAGAAACTCCTAATATCTCCCACATTCTTGGGTGACTCCCATTCCGTTACGGAAGCTACCTTACTAGGATCTACGACAACTCCTTTTGCCGACACAACATGACCAAGGAAACCCACTTCCTTTAACCAGAATTCGCCCTTACTGAATTTGGCATACAACTTGTATTCTCTTAGTTTCTCCATAATTAGGCGCAGATGTTTCTCATGTTCCTTCTCATCCTTGGAGTATATGAGTATATCATCTATGAATACCACGATAAACTTGTCCGAATATTCCATGAACACCTTGTTCATCATGGTCATGAAGTATGTAGGGGCATTGGTTAGTCCAAACGACATCACGTTGTACTCATACAATCCATATCTTGTGGTGAAGGTTGTTTTGGGCACATCCTGTTCTTGAATCTTTAGCTGAAAGTAGCCTAATCACAGATCGATCTTTGAGAACACATTGGCTCCCTTTAACTGATCAAACAGGTCATTGATGTTAGGCAGAGGGTACTTGTTCTTGATCGTCACTTCATTCAACGAGCGATAGTCCACAACTAGCCTCTTGGTTTTATCCTTCTTTTCCACGAATAGTACAGGTGCTCCCCAAGATGATGCACTGGGTTGGATGAATCCCTTGTCCAATTGTTCCCTAAGCTGTTTCTTGAGTTCCTTCAACTCGTCTACATCCATATTGTATGATCTCTTGGCTATCGGTCATGTGCCCGGCATCAAGTCAATGAGAAACTCTATATCACGGTCAAGAGGCATTCCGGGTAACTCTTCCGGAAAGACATCCGTGTATTCATTCACGAAGGGTACATCCTCCAAGCTAACCCCCTTAAGAGAGTTCATCATAACTTCCTTAAGAGCAAAATTTGACTTGATACGAATCCTCTTTCCTTCTGGTGTTGTGAGCATGACAGTCCTTTTGGCACAATCTATGACTCCTTCATATTCGGTCATCCAATTCATGCCCAAGATTATGTCTAATCCTTGTGACTCCAGAACTACTAGACTTGTGGGGAAGATGTGTGTCCCAATCCTTAGTTCTAATCCCCGGCAACCGAAGTTTGCCACTTTTTCTCCTCCAGGAGAACTTACCCTTATAGGAGAATTTATAGTCTCCGTAGGTATCTTTCCTCTATCCACAAATACCCTTGATATGAATGAATGCGATGCACTAGTATCAAAAATAACAACTGCGGGAATGGAATTGATCTTGAACTTACCAATCACGGAGTTCGGTGCGTCACAAGCATCCTCCATAGAGACATGATTTACCGTGGCTTTGACAAACAGATTTGGATTCTTCCCATTTCCATTGCCATGGTTGTGACCATTTCCATTGACATTCTTCTTCTCCGGATAAGTGGTTCCATAGTGCCCTGTCCTGTTGCACTTAAAGCATGTTACCTCACTGAGATCCTTTCCGTTGCTGCTATTCCCATTGTGGTGCTTATGCCCATTGTGTTTGTGACCACCATGGTGATGACCGTTATGGTTGTGGCCATTACCGTTATACGGTGGTGGTGAGGAAGTGCGCTGCTTCTGGTACGAGACAGAGTGCTTGTGAGGGTTAGACTTCCTTTTGCGGTTCTCTATGCTATTCCTCTTGTATTCAACTACAATAGCTCTGTCCAAGAGCTCCTGAAAGTTGTCAAACTTCTGAGCCACAAGTTGAATAGATATCTCATCATTGAGTCCTCTTAAGAATTCCTCCTGCCTCTTGGCATCAGTGGAAACATCATCGGGTGCATAACGGTCTAGCTTGTTTAAAAGCTCACCATACTCGGTGACAGAATGGTGCAGCTGGTGTAAGTCGCGAAACTTGCGCCTTTTCAGAGTCATGACACCAGCAGCCACATGATGAGTGCGGAAAGCTAACTCGAACTGATTCCAAGTGATAGCATCAATATCCGGGTGGGTAGTTATCCCATCATTCTACTGCAGGTCCTTCAAGCTGGTGCGCAGCATAACGCAGCCTGTCGGCTCCGACAGCTTGCACGGTGTCTAACTTCTTGTTAATTGTGCGGAGCCAGTCATCCGCAATGATTGGTTCAAAGCCAGTCATCCGCAACTTTTAAAATATAAACCCAAATTAAACATATAATATATGTTTTGAAATCAGAAAATTGTGAGAAATTCAAATATGCCCTTCAAAATATATTTTGAACACTTTATTTTCCAAGTTGATTAAAATTACAATAAAATGCCCTTTGCCTTAATTAATTAATAACTTTAGTTTTATAACTCCAAATTTGACAAATAATATGTCTAAAATGATCAGCGCGACGAGCCCGTTCTATCTATGCATTCCATGTTTTGATTTGGAGCATGCATCATATAAATATAAAGTATACAGCAACTAATATGAGGTTAAAATGAGGCTAAAACTCAATAAAATGGTTTATTCTTGTATTCCACACCTCACCCATGCCATGCTACCTTATTGCCATGCAAATTGTGCATCATTCATCATGGCATGATTGTTTGCTTGATGCATTTATTCATATGCTTGTGCACTTTATTTATGTTGGTCCTTGTTTGTTTGGTTCTTCTTTGAATAGACGCTGAGCAGGGGATATATCAAGATACCCAGGAGCACTACCCAGATCCTTCTCTCGCTTCAACTGAGCTGCCAGGCAAGCACTACCACATGCTTGCATACATATAGTACCTATTGCCTCTATCTTATTCTTGCATCATTGAGTCGCGATTGCATTAACCTGAATCCCAAGTATTGCATAGCCTTTACTTTTAAACCCCACCGAAGCTTGTTCCTCCATCCCATGAGCCATTACTACAGGAGTTGTTTGAGCCATGCGAGTCGTAGAACAGCATGTGTAGGGTATGTGAGTGTCTGATGGATAACGAGGTACCTAAACAACTTAACCTGAGTAGTTATGGGATAACTAATGAAAGTGGCATCGGTGAGCCATATTTGCTATTTGGTTTTTCAGGCTCACTTGTGTTCCGTAGGACCCCGAGTACATGATTCCTGTTCCTTGAATATTCGCGCTATCCACATCCGGGAGGCTTATGAACCCCCCTGAGCCAGAGCTTGATTCATTCTTATTTCTTGGGGCCACAAACTAGTTTGAGGTTTTATTTACTATCCTGTACTTATGCCATGCTTTACTGCTTTATTTAAAATTGTGCGAGGTACTGCACACTGTACTGTTTAGGAAAGCGGAGTGTTTTCGTGGTATCGACAAGCCCAGTCACATTTTCGGGTTCCCAGCCGTTTACAGCCATTGGCGCAAACCTTGAGTCCGTCTCGGAGTCGGCCAACTTCATCGTGGGTAGCTTAATGGTGTGGCCCCCTGAAATATTTCTGAATCCTGTGATCGCTTTGTCGTGACTGCCTCGTTGGGTTTTGATTTGGTTTTTCCGAGGTTGATCGAGTGTGTGTTGCTATTTGTGCACCCCTGCAGGGTAAAACTTTATGAAAGCCGTGTCCGCGGTTATGGACGACTTGGAGCACAGTTTCTCGATCATAGACAAGTATAACTAAAGTACCGCTTTTAACTTGACTAAGTATCTGACTAGTAACTAGTGCAACACTCATGGAATGGATAATAAAACTGCCAACAGATGGGGGGGTTGTTCGTCCGCTTCCTCGTCGGTAAGCGAGGAGGAGGATGGATCTGTTGATATTACCTTTATAACTATTGTTATTAATTCACAGACATCCGTCTATCTCTGGTTAGGCGGATGGTTAGCGAGTATCTATAGAATTGTTAGGGTTTATCTTTTGCTGCAATTGCGTCACCCCAGGTTGTGTCCCCTTTAGTGGCATAAAGACTTGCTGAGTACCCCTAGGGTCTCACACGATAAATTGTTTGATTCAGATGAACAGGTAAACTCGCAAGATGGATACTGGGTGGAGGAGACGGACGATGTGGGCAACGATCATTCGGTGTAGAGATTCCGGGAACGGGGATCCGTGAGATCTGTGGGCGGGATGTGTTTATTTATGGGGCATCTTATGCCGATTTGCTTCTTATCCGTACTCGGATCTTGTTTTCTGCTTCCGCCTGATACTCTGATGTTTGATGTATGAGGAGATATCCTAAACTATTATATATATCTAGGATATTTGGATCTTGCCGTATGGCGTTGCAATATTTCCTTTCTTTTTAGATGGAATGACTCTGAGAACCATTGTATGGTGGCTTGCATACATACTCATTTGTGTATGTAGTTGATCCCTTCGCCTGCCGATTACGCCGCCCGTTCTTGTTCCGATGTTTGGAAATGGTTAGGACGGCCGAAAGGTCTACCTGTGAGTGGCATTTGGGCCCCACCGTACTATTTTAACCATTTCCGCTCATCCAGGCTTGTAACTAGGAGCGTAATTCACCGAGGTAGTTACAATTGGTATCAGAGCCATCCCGCCCTTCAGGGTCTCAGCCAAATGGTCGTTGTCTGTCTAGCAAATATTTTTGGTAGCTATGTATACTAGGGAAAAACAAAACGCGAGAGTAGGACTGCTTCCATTTTTCTTCTTACCCACCACCACCCTTTTTCTGGTAAGGAAGTGTAACGTTTTCAATCCTCTTCTTAAAATTCAAACTAGGATTCACGTGTTCTGGTTTTCCGTAGTACCATAGAAAGTGTGTGTGTGTGTGTAATTCCTTGTCTATCTGTTGCATCCAATTTGTTATCACAATCTGCCTTTGGTTATCAACTGTTGGTATATTCCATACCGACAGGCTTTTGAAAACCGACGCGATCTATCTGACTCCTTGTTAACCGGTGCCATCTTCTTAAGGGTGTCCTTCCTTCTAGCAACTCCACATTCTGTGAAACCATCAGTTGCTAATCTCTATCTTCTAAGTGATTTTGCGCATCCATTGGTATTTTAATGCCAAAAAATGCGGAAATTTTTTCTTTCATACATCTGTGCTTCCACACTCCTTTTCAGTCGTGTGTGAAACATTATCTATCTCCCTTTTATCAGCATGTCCATGCTAACTCATTCTTTTGTCACCGGCGCTTAATCCTGGAGTTTCTTTTCGTCTCCAATTCTTTTGGGCTATTTACATAACATGTGTCGATCCGATGCTGGTGATTGTAATTGGTTCTCGGCATAGCTATATGACACTTATCGTGAGTGGAATATGGAAAATGCTATCAACGCTATCCTCCAAATGGTGACGGTTATCTCCTATGATTTTGAGTACACCATGATCATATCTATGCATATTCAAGCATCTTTGGCAATCCGGAGTTTCTCAAAACACTACGGTGGTCTATCATCTGTTTATCAGGCTACACATCTTTTTCAACTCCATATCTGCACAATTCTCCTGGATACGAGGGAATTGCATCTTTCGCTTCTGATAGCTTTGCTTAAGGTATGAGCTATCATCGATTCTTATCCAAGATCTCTTTATCTTTGTAACCGGTGATCCGATCGACAATGTGAACCAGGTGACATCTCTTTTTCTTCCGAAGGACCAGATAATCTATTCTTCTAGTGCATCTTCTTCAACACGAACCCGTGCTCTTAATATTGATCTTTCTAAGAGCGTTGAGCTCAGGAAGTGTTCGAGCATTTGTTCGTTTCTCTCGCCTTTTGAACTTGATATTCTGGGAATATCCTGTTAATCCATGGTGGTATATGTTGATTATATGCTTGCCTATTCGATATCAATGGAAGGACGTGGAAGATCATCTATGTCTCTTTCTCTCAAGCTTCGAGAACACTGCCTGTGTGCAAAGTTCTAAAAGTGTGAATTCTGGCTTCTGGAAGTCACCTATCTCGACCACGTCCTTCTGCTAAATAGATCGCTTCAGTTCTGGAATCAGCAAGTTCATTGTTAATTCCATCCTCCATCTTCAATCAAACCCGGAGTTTTTCCTTGTTGGCGAGTTATCATCGTCATTCCGCCGAAGTTTTCCTCAAGACTGCTAAATCTCTCTCAATCTTTTCAAGAAGAACATGGAGTTCTTTCACCTCAGTCTCGTCAAGTAATCTCTTGAAACCCTCTCGCTCTATCGTCTATGCTCTATCCACCGGAGGCCATGAAGACCTTCCAGATCTTGTATTCCTTCCGTTCAAGTTGGTGCTATCTTTTCCGTAGCTGTTGAATCTTGCAGTTGTTCTCCGTAATCTTCCTTCATATCTTTCTGGTGGCTTGGTACTTCAGACATGACGACAACATCATCATCTTTATCTATCTATGAATCCGGCGAATCGTTTGCATCTATCCTTGTTTTCTAACGGAGTTCCATGAGTTTTTGTCAAAACCTTCAGTCTGTTTTGGTAGTTGGGTTGCATGGTTTTCTTATTCATGTGCGGAGTAATGCTTTGAGTGCGGGATGGAGTAGCTACCATACCACTACTCTTATCATTCGCTCTTGTACATTGAATTGATGAATTAATGTGATTCCACTCATTCCACGGAAGTTAGAAGTGGCCTTCATCCCTTGATACTTTTACTTCCGTCCTTGTTTTTTCCGGAGTGCTCTCTCGAAGAAAGTAATCAATAATCTCTTGTTGGTGATCTCACCCTTTCTACACGGAGCAAAATCCTCAATTATCTGGTGGAAACAAACGCAAACTCTTTTCTGTCCTCGTCATTCTACCGATGCTCTACATCCCCAAACAAGATGAAAGGAACTATCTCTCTCTTTGTTTCATCAATTCTTTTTCTGTGGTAAAGCCAATTATGGTTGATGCCATCAGCCGCAAATCTGTTGCGTTAGCCTCAAGGCTAAAGAAAGCAATAAGTATATATACAATAAACTCCAGATCCTCCATATTCTTTGCGTCTCGGGATTCCACCATGATCTAGCTTCGCATCCGTCTCTGGAAGTTATATCCGCGCACCTCAATTGCGTGATCCTTGGTTCTTACCGACGCAACAAGAATCTAATCCGACGATGTCTAACTAAATCTTTCTGTCGATATCAAGGGACTCTATTGTTTGAAGGCAATATTGTTTCCGTACTTCATTTCTCAAATCCGAGAGAAGATACGATGCTATTGTCATAGTGGATCAAAACTTCTCCAATCTAGCTCTTTTCTTCTGGCGAGACAAAGTTTTCATCATCTCTAGTATAGGTAAATCTTTAATCTTAATGATGTGTCTTTCTTTATCCATGATACATCATCTTTTCCTTTCCATCACAAGTGGTTATAGTCTTTTATCTTGTTTCTTGAGAAAACCGGAGCTATGTCCATCCTATCCTTCTTGTCTCACGACAATCCTTCAACTCTTCTAACCCGTTGTTTCTCAAGCAAAACGCAAGACTCGCAACAAGTCTAGCAAGTTTTGCAAGGTGTAGTGGTCGCACCATTCCGTTCTTCATCATCTTGGGAACGCAAGGATCACCTTCGTTCCGAACAACCGCCTCTCCTTGTGTTGTTTTCTTTTTCCTAGGAATCTCGGGGCGAGATTCTTGTTTAGTGGGGGAGAGTTGTAGCATCCCAATTGTCTAACAATTGCAATGCTACTAGCATAGTCTATATAATGGCTACTTCATATATATAATTGTTGCATCATAATTATATCATGCTCATGTCATCATGCCTCCTTGCATTTGAGCATCATATAAAACCCCTTTTCATTGGGTTCTTATCTCATATGCTTTATTAATTGTATTTGCCTCTTGATATTGTATTTGGTTGTTGATATATTGCTTAATTCCCAAGTTGAGTTGGGGGCATATCTTTATTCCACTCCACCACCTTTCTTTCACCACCTTATAATTCCACCACCCTAGACATATATGAGCCTTTGTTTTTCTTTTGCTATTTAAATCTAGCTCATATGTGTTGGTGTGGATCCATTCTATGTCTACATGCTCCATCTATGATGTATGTTGTTTTCACAATATAACTTATGTGGAGCCTCCTGGCCATCTTTGAATGCCATGTGAGTAGAACCTTCCTTTTTCCTTCCATATGGTTGTTTGGGCCAATTGAGCTTGTTTAAATATAATTGTGGCCAAATAATCTTTTAGTGGGATATACACACTACCATGGCCTATTATATTCAATCATGCTTGATTCTACCACTCCCATATTTTCATCAAGCTTGTATCTACTGGTTTGGGATTTAATTCAATAGTGATGTGCATGCATGTGATAAGTTTCCGTATGTACCATAGTTGTTTTTACAACTAATAGAAGTGGCCTTTCACATTCATGCATGCCCCATGCAACATCACCTTTTCCTTCTCCATTACCCATTCATGTGAGTTTTTTTGAGGTTTATTCTTTTCTCTTGTGTGGTTTTAATTTCCCTTGGTCATCTCCATGCTATCTAGTGGTTTTCCCCTCTCTCTTCATCTAACCCTTATCCCCTTCACCTCTACCCCATCCAACCCCATACCCCCCCTCTCTCTCTTTTCCATCTAAACCTAACCCTCCCCTTGGTCTCTCCTTGCCGAGCCCCTCCTAGCTGGCCCCACCTGGCCACCCTGGCCCACCTAGCTACCACCCCAACCAAACCCTAGCTACACCCGAGCCATACCTCCTCTCTCCTAACCCTAGCTCCAACCCTAGCTAAACCGAGCCTCCCCCTCTCTTTTCTCTCTGCCACCAAGGGGCACCCGAGCCAGTCCCCTCCTCCACCGTCCCTGCCGTCCCCACCTGCCAGCCCCCATCTACCCTGCCCCTGCCCTGCCGAGCCAGCCCGAGCACGTGAAGGAGAGGAGGGAAAAAGGTGGCCGAAGCCACCTTTAACCCTACCCACTCCCGCACGGCACCCCTCCCTCTCCCTCGCCTTACCCTCCGCCCCACAACCTCTCTGCCTCGCCAGATCCAGCCCCAGAGCCCCTGCATCTCCTCTCCTTCCTCTCCACCGATGCCACCCTCCCTCTCGCCGGCCACCGTCTACCTCTGTCCCTCAACGTTCCAGCCGGAGGCGTGTCGATCTCGGGCGTCGAGGAAGACCGCGCGGTTCCCCTGCTTCACCCTGTACGTGCCGACGCGAAGGAGAAGCCCCCAGGAGCGCCAGTACCGCGTCGTCCCGTCGAAACCCTAATCTCGCCGGAGCTCCTGCCTCGTCGATGATCCGCTGCTCCCCAAGCCGATCCAACGCCACCGACAGCACCGCGGTGAGCCTCTCTCCCTCCCAGACACGCCCCTCTTCGCTGTCGTTGTCTGGCCGCGCCGTACCTTTCGCCGAGCACCCTCTGCGCACCGGCGGTCGCTGCGTCCACGTGGCGTAGCGCCTCGCAGACGGCCTACCTAGGCCCCAACCACCAAGCTGTCACCAAACCTAAGCCTACCACAGCGGCTCCGCCCCTCTGCGCGCGCGCCTCGCGTCGCGGGTTCGATCCCGCGTGCGCCGTTCCCTGGCGAGCACCGATCGGTCGCCAGCGACGCCGAGAAGAGAAACAGTACGGGCGGCCTTTTTGCAGTTACCCCTCCCTTTTGTTTTCTCGCCTCAACCCGCACTCCTTTAGGACCCACCAGTCAGCCGCGCCAGCGCTTTTGCAGAAAAACCCCCGGCCTTTCCCGTTCGTAACCCGCACTCCCGCCTCAGACCTACCTGTCAGCCTCAGTCTCTCTCGTCGCTGTCGCGTGGGCCTACGAGGCTCCAGGCCCCATCTGTCTGTCTCTGTGGCTGGCCGCAGCCGCGGTGAGAAAACCTTTATCTGCGCGCGGTGACGCCCAGTCAGCCTGGCCCCACTTGTCTGTGGCTGTGGCTAGGTCTGGGGTGAGTAACAAAAGTATTTCTGAATTGCTGTTTTAATTCAAACTTTTCCAAATTAAATTAAATTCAAATTTCAAATCTGTTTTCAAATAACTTTTAAAATATAAACCCAAATTAAACATATAATATATGTTTTGAAATCAGAAAATTGTGAGGAATTCAAATATGCCCTTCAAAATATATTTTGAACACTTTATTTTCCAAGTTGATTAAAATTACAATAAAATGCCCTTTGCCTTAATTAATTAATAACTTTAGTTTTATAACTCCAAATTTGACAAATAATATGTCTAAAATGATCAGCGCGACGAGCCCGTTCTATCTATGCATTCCATGTTTTGATTTGGAGCATGCATCATATAAATATAAAGTATACAGCAACTAATATGAGGTTAAAATGAGGCTAAAACTCAATAAAATGGTTTATTCTTGTATTCCACACCTCACCCATGCCATGCTACCTTATTGCCATGCAAATTGTGCATCATTCATCATGGCATGATTGTTTGCTTGATGCATTTATTCATATGCTTGTGCACTTTATTTATGTTGGTCCTTGTTTGTTTGGTTCTTCTTCGAATAGACGCTGAGCAGGGGATATATCAAGATACCCAGGAGCACTACCCAAATCCTTCTCTCGCTTCAACTGAGCTGCCAGGCAAGCACTACCACATGCTTGCATACATATAGTACCTATTGCCTCTATCTTATTCTTGCATCATTGAGTCGCGATTGCATTAACCTGAATCCCAAGTATTGCATAGCCTTTACTTTTAAACCCCACCAAAGCTTGTTCCTCCATCCCATGAGCCATTACTACAGGAGTTGTTTGAGCCATGCGAGTCGTAGAACAGCATGTGTAGGGTATGTGAGTGTCTGATGGATAACGAGGTACCTAAACAACTTAACCTGAGTAGTTATGGGATAACTAATGAAAGTGGCATCGGTGAGCCATATTTGCTATTTGGTTTTTCAGGCTCACTTGTGTCCCGTAGGACCCCGAGTACTTGATTCTTGTTCCTTGAATATTCGCGCTATCCACATCCGGGAGGCTTATGAACCCTCCTGAGCCAGAGCTTGATTCATTCTTATTTCTTGGGGCCACAAACTAGTTTGAGGTTTTATTTACTATCTTGTACTTATGCCATGCTTTACTGCTTTATTTAAAATTGTGCGAGGTACTGCACACTGTACTGTTTAGGAAAGCGGAGTGTTTTCACGGTATCGACAAGCCCAGTCACATTTTCAGGTTCCCAGTCGTTTATAGCCATTGGCGCAAACCTTGAGTCCGTCTCGGAGTCGGCCAACTTCGTCGCGGGTAGCTTAATGGGGTGGCCCCCTGAAATATTTCTGAATCCTGTGATCGCTTTGTCGTGATTGCCTCGTTGGGTTTTGATTTGGTTTTTCCGAGGTTGATCGAGTGTGTGTTGCTATTTGTGCACCCCTGCAGGGTAAAACTCTCTGAAAGCCGTGTCCGTGGTTATGGACGACTTGGAGCACAGTTTCTCGATCATAGACAAGTATAACTAAAGTACCGCTTTTAACTTGACTAAGTATCTGACTAGTAACTAGTGCAACACTCATGGAATGGATAATAAAACTGCCAACGGATGGGGGAGGTTGTTCGTCCGCTTCCTCGTCGGTAAGCGAGGAGGAGGATGGATCTGTTGATATTACCTTTATAACTGTTGTTATTAATTCACGGACATCCGTCTATCTCTGGTTAGGCGGATGGTTAGCGAGTATCTATAGAATTGTTAGGGTTTATCTTTTGCTGCAATTGCGTCACCCCAGGTTGTGTCCCCTTTAGTGGCATAAAGACTTGCTGAGTACCCCTAGGGTCTCACACGATAAATTGTTTGATTCAGATGAACAGGTAAACTTGCAAGATGGATACTGGGTGGAGGAGACGGACGATGTGGGCAACGATCATTCGGTGTAGAGATTCCGGGAACGGGGATCCGTGAGATCTGTGGGCGGGATGTGTTTATTTATGGGGCATCTTATACCGATTTGCTTCTTATCCGTACTCGGATCTTGTTTTCTGCTTCCGCCTGATACTCTGATGTTTGATGTATGAGGAGATATCCTAAACTATTATATCTATCTAGGATATTTGGATCTTGCCGTATGGCATTGCAATATTTCCTTTCTTTTTAGATGGAATGACTCTGAGAACCATTGTATGGTGGCTTGCATACATACTCATTTGTGTATGTAGTTGATCCCTTCGCCTGCCGATTACGCCGCCCGTTCTTGTCCTGATGTTTGGAAATGGTTAGGACGGCCGAAAGGTCTACCTGTGAGTGGCATTTGGGCCCCACCGTACTATTTTAACCATTTCCGCTCATCCAGGCTTGTAACTAGGAGCGTAATTCACCGAGGTAGTTACATTCATTGCCTCCTCCTGTTGCTTGATTATTTCCTCCTTCTCCTTGATGAGGGCGCATAGCTCATCGTTCCTTAGCATCTCGAGGAAGCTGCCTTTTTCATGGTCATGAATGTGGCACTCCAAGTCTTGATATTGGGTCCTTCGGTGCTTGGTAGAAGTACTTTCCTCAAAGGTTAACTCCATGGGAATTCCTTCCTCATCTCGCCTTCCAAAAGGCCGCCGCAGTGTCCTTGGAGAACCTCGTGATGGCGTCCACATAGGCGACCAATGAGCTGCTGCAAGCTGATGCTAAGGGCCTTCTCCTTGGAGTCGCTAACAATGCGGATTTCTATGTCTTCCTCCGGGTTCTTGCCTCGCTCTTGTCCTGGCTGGATGACTTTGACTCCCCAGCAGCCGTCCTTATGGAGTTTCTTCATTGTGCTTTCCTGGATTGTTGGCAGGAGTGTCGTGGTATTGCCGACGAGTACGCCATGGAGGGGTCCTCACAGTGCGTGTTTAGATACGTGGGGTAAGGCGGACGGTTGACGGGTACGAGGTAACACAGCTTACCCAGGTTCAGATCCCACAACGGTGGCGGAATCCTACTCCTGCTATAAATCACTATAAGGGCAATACACCGAGTTACAGGGATTGGTTCGCTGTGCGAGGTGCGTCGTAGTCGACACTAGGTTGTCTGAAGTTGTCTATGATCGTGCCCTAAAGGCTCCCATAGGCCCGACTTATATAGTCTCCAGGTCCTATGTAGCATCCCAATTGTCTAACAATTGCAATGCTACTAGCCTAGTCTATATATATGCTACCTCCTACATATAATTGTTGCATCATAATTATATCATGCTCATGTCATCATGCCACCTTGCATTCGAGCATCATATAAAACCCTTTTGTTTTGGCTCTTTATCTCATATGCATTATTAATTGTATTTGCCTCTTGATATTGTATTTGGTTGTTGATATATTGTTTAAATGCCCAAGTTGAGTTAGGGGCATATCTTTTGTTAACTCCACCACCTTTCTTGTCATCATCCCATAATTCCACCATCCAACTAAATATGAGCTTTGCACTTTATTGGGTTTTACCTCTAGCTCATATGGGTTGGGATGGACCCAATTCTATTTCCACATGCTCTCATCTTGGCATCATGTTGTTTTCACATTATTGATATATGAGAGCCACATGGCCACCTTTGCATGCCTTGTGAGTGGAACCCTTTTTCCTAGCTTCCATAGGGATTATTATGGATTTATGCTCATGTGGGAATATTTTTGGGACTAATAAGCATCTAGTGGAATATACACACTAGCAAGTCCCATTTCTATTCAAATATGGTCACCTCCATCTACTCCACATGGGGCTTCCTTTTAATTCTTTTTGTTTGGCTTTTATTCCAACTTTGGGAATGCATAAGAATGATGCCATGTTAATATTATTGTTTTCACAAGATTTAATCATGGCAATTATCATTTTTGCATGGCCCATGCAAGAACCACCTTATTATAGTCCTTTGGATTTTTTTTGGTTTTTTTTTTCTTGAGTGGATCACCTCATCTCTCTCTAGTCCTCACCACCTCTTCCCTAGGCCTCAAACTTGAACCTCCTCTCTTAAACCCAAACCCTACACCTATTCCACCTAGTCTGCATGATCTAGCTGGATGAATGCAAGCATTCAAACCCTATGCCCCCTCTTCTCACCTCTCCTCTCTTTAACCTAGCTAAAACCCTAAAACCTATCCCTCATCTAACCCTAAATACAACCATCACCCTCCCTTCTTACCCTCTCCTTCACCCATGCCGAGGTGCCCCTCTCCCTACCATGCAGGCCCCACCTAGCTACCTACTCCCCTGGCCCACCTAGCTGGCCCCACTTGGTTCCAAACCCTAGCCCGAGCCACCTATCTACCCCAACCCTAGCTCCAACCCGAGCTCCCTCTCTCCTTCCCTCTCTCTTTTCTCTCTCTGCCTTAAGGGCCCCACCACACCGAGCCTACCTCCTGGCATCACCCTACCCCACCTGGACGTCCCCGATCACCTGCCCGTGCCTGCCCTGGCCCCCAGCTCGAGCACGTGAAGGAGGAGGGAAAGGTGGCCGAGCCACCTTTTCCATCTACCCCACCTCCCCACGGCATCTCCCTCTCCTCTCTGCTATCTACCACCACTCCCGGCTCTCCTCTGCCTCTCCAGATCTGGCCGAGGCGCCCTGGCCTCCTCCCTTCTTGTCCACCGCCGCCAGCTACCCCCCAACGCCGGCCACCGTCGGCATCACCCTACCACACCGTAGCAGCAGGAGGGCGAGGAGTCTGGACGTTGGGGAAGACCGAGACGACCACCTGCACCGCCCCTGTGCCCGCGGACGTGAAGGAGGAGCCCCAGGAGCGCTGGATCCCCGCGTGGCCGACGAGAAACCCTAGATCTCCGGCGTCTGCCTCGCCACCGATCGTCGGCTCCTCCGACCGTTCCAACACCACCGACAGCCCCTCGGTGAGCCAACCTCCCTCCTAGACAACCTCGCCTTCGCCATCGTGTCCTGGCCGCGACGTGCGTTCCGTCGAGCACCCTCGGTGCACCGACGAGCGCGTGCGTCTGCACGCTCGTGCTCCGCGTAGCGCCCTATCTAGGCCTCGCCCATATCCCTGACAACAACGCCCGCCAACCGCAGCGGTAGCCGCCTACGCGCGCGCACGCCAGGTCCGGAGTTCGATCCCGCGCGCCGCGCCCCGCGCCCTGCGAGCACCGATCTGTCCGCGGAGAAGATCCACAGTGCGGCGACCCCTTTTTGCACTTAACCCCCTGCAGCTCTTTCGGCTAAACCCGCGGTCCGCAGACCCCACCAGTCAGCCGCGCCAGCGCTTTTGCAGAAAAGCCCCCTGGTTTCCCTGGCCGTAACCCGTGCTCCAGCTCGGCCCCGCCTGGCAGCCCCGCGCGCCCGTTCGCTGACACGTGGGTCCGCGTGTGCTATGGCCCCACCTGTCACTCTCTGCGGCTAGACTAGCTCGCGGTAACAGAAACTTTTCTGTGCGCCTGTGTCGTCCAGTCAGCATGGCCCCACTGGTCATTGACTGTGGCTAGCTTTGAGCTGGGTAACAAAAGGAGTTTCTGTATTCTGTTTTAATTCAAACTTTTTCCAAATTAATTCAAATTCAAAATTAAATCTGTTTTCAAATAACTTTTAAAATATAAATCCAAATAAAACAAATAATATATGTTTTCAAATCAGAAAAATGTGAGGAATTCAAATATGGCCTTCAAAATATATTTTGAACACTTTAATTTCCAAGTTAATTAAGATTACAAGAAAATGCCCTCTCTCCTTAAATAATTAATAACTTTTGATTTATAACTCCAAATTTGACAAATAATATGCCTAAATTGATTAGCTCGACGAGACCTTTCTGTTTATGCAGTCCATTATCTGTTTTGCAGCATGCATCATATAAATATAAAGTATACAGCAACTAATATGAGGATAAAATGGGGCCAAAACTCAATAAAATGATTTATTCTTGTATTCCACACCTCACCCATACCATGCTACTTTAGTGCCATGCAAATTGTGCATCATTCATCATGGCATGATTGTTGCTTGATGCATTTTATTCATATGCTTGTGCACTTTATTTATGTTGGCCCTTGTTTGTTTGGTTCTTCTTCGAATAGATGCTGAGCAGGGGATATATCAAGATACCCAGGAGCACTACCCAGATCCTTCTCTCGCTTCAACTGAGCTGCCAGGCAAGCACTACCACATGCTTGCATACATATAGTACCTATTGCCTCTTTCTTATTCTTGCATCATTGAGTCGCGATTGCATTAAATTGAATCCCAAGTATTGCATAGCCTTTACTTTTAAACCCCACCGAAGCTTGTTCCTCCATCCCATGAGCCATTACTACAGGAGTTGTTTGAGCCATGCGAGTCGTAGAACAGCATGTGTAGGGTATGTGAGTGTCTGATGGATAACGAGGTACCTAAACAACTTAACCTGAGTAGTAATGGGATAACTAATGAAAGTGGCATCGGTGAGCCATATTCGCTATTTGGTTTTTCAGGCTCACTTGTGTCCCGTAAGACCCCGAGTACTTGATTCCTATTCCAAGAATATTCGCGCTATCAACATCCGGGAGGCTTATGAACCCCCCTGAGCCAGAGCTTGATTCATTCTTATTTCTTGGGGCCACAAACTAGTTTGAGGTTTTATTTACCATCCTGTACTTATGTCATGCTTTACTGCTTTAATTTAAATTGTGCGAGGTATTGCACACTGTACTATTTAGGGTCGTGACCCGTTTTCGCTGTATCGATAAGCCTAGTCACACTTTCAGGTTCCCAGTCGTTTACAGCCGGCTCCACAAACCTTGAGGCCGTCTCAGAGTCAGCTAACTTCGTTGCGGGTAGCTCAATGGGGTGGCCCCCTGAAATATTTCTGAATCCTGTGATCGCTTTGTCGTGAATGCCTCGTTGGGTTTTGATTTGGTTTTTCCGAGGTTGATCGAGTGTGTGTTGCTATTTGTGCACCCCTGCAGGGTAAAACTTTATGAAAGCCGTGTCCGCGGTTATGGACGACTTGGAGCACAGTTTCTCGATCATAGACAAGCATAACTAAAGTACCGCTTTTAATTTGACTAAGTACTGACTAGTAAATAGTGCAACACTCATGGAATGGTTAATAAAACTGCCAATGGATGGGGGATTGTTCGTCCGCTTCCTCGTCGGTAAGCGAGGAGGAGGATGGATCTGTGGATATTACCATTATAACTGTTGTTATTAATTCATGGACATCCGTCTATCTTTGGTTAGGCGGATGGTTAGCGAGTATCTATAGAATTGCTAGGGTTTATCTTTTGCTGCAATTGCGTCACCCCAGGTTGTGTCCCCTTTAGTGGCATAAAGACTTGCTGAGTACCCCTAGGGTCTCACACGATAAATTATTGGTTCAGATGAACAGGTACCCTCGCAAGATGGATACTGGGTGGAAGGGACGGACGATGTGGGCAACGATCATTCGGTGTAGAGATTCCAGGAACGGGGATCCGTGAGATCTGTGGGCGGGATGTGCTTATTTATGGGGCATCTTATGCCGATTTGCTTCTTATCCGTACTCGGATTTTGTCTTCCGCTTCCGCTTGATACTCTGATGTTTGATGTATGAGGAGATATCCTAAACTATTATATCTATATAGGATATTTGGATCTTGCCGTATGGCGTTGCTATATTTCCTTTCTTTTTAGATGGAATGGCTCTGATGTACTGTTGTATGGTGGCTTGCATACATACTCATTTGTGTATGTAGTTGATCCCTTCGCCTGCCGATTACGCCGCCCGTTCTGGTCCTGATGTTTGGAAATGGTTGGGACGGCCGAAAGGTCTACCTGTGAGTGGCATTTGGGCCCCACCGTACTATTTCAACCATTTCTGCTCATCCAGGCTTGTAACTAGGAGCGTAATTCACCGAGGTAGTTACAATTGGTATCAGAGCCATCCCGCCCTTCAGGGTCTCAGCCAAATGGTCGTTGTCAGTCTAGCAAATATTTTTGGTAGTTATGTATACTAGGGAAAAACAAAACGCGAGAGTAGGACTGCTTCCACTTTTCTTCTTACCCACCCACCAGGAAGTGTAACGTTTTCAATCCTCTTCTTAAAATTCAAACTAGGATTCACGTGTTCTGGATTTCCGTAGTACCATAGAAAGTGTGTGTGTGTGTAATTCCTTGTCTATCTGTTGCATCCTCTTTGTTATCTTTATCTGCCTTTGGTTATCAACTGTTGGTACATTCCATACTGACAGGCCTTTGGAAACCGGCGCGATCTATCCGACTCCTTGTTAACCGGTGCCATCTTCTTAAGGGTGTCCTTCCTTCTAGCAACTCCACATTCTGTGAAAATCATCAGTTGCTAATCTTTTCCTGATAAGTGATTTTGCGCATCTATTGGTATTTTAATGCCAAAAAATGCGGAAAATTTTTCTTTGATACATCTGTGTTTCCACACTCCTTTCCAGTCGTGTGTGAAAAATTATCTATCTCCCTTTTATCAGCATGTCCATGCGAACTCATTCTTTTGTCACCGGCGCTTAATCCTGGAGTTTCTTTTCATCTCCAATTCTTTTGGACTAATTACATAACATGTGTCGATCCGATGCTGGTGAATGTAATTTGGTTCTCGGCATAACTATATGACACTTATCATGAGTGAAATATGGAAAATGCAATCACCACGATCCTCCAAATGGTGACGGTTATCTCCTGTGATTTTGAGTACACCGTGATCATATCTATGCATATTCAAGCATCTTTGGCAATCCGGAGTTTCCCAAAGCACTACGGCGGTCTATCATCTGTCCATCATGCTGCACATCTTTTTGAACTCCATATCTGCAAAATTCTCTTTGATACGAGGGAATTGCATCTTTTCGTCTCTGATAGCTTTGCTTAAGGTACGAGCTATCATCGGTTCTTATCCAAGATCTCTTTATCTTTGTAACCGGCGGTCCAATCGACAATGTGAACCAGGTGACATCTCTTTTTCTTCCGAAGGACCAGATAATCTATTCTTCCAGTGCATCTTCTTCAACACGAACCCGTGCTCTTAATATTGATCTTTCTAAGAGCGTTGAGCTCAGGAAGTGTTCGAGCATTTGTTCGTTTCTCTCGCCTTTTGAACTTGGTATTCTGGGAATATCTTGTTAATCCATGGTGGTATATGTTGATAATATGCTCGCCTAATCGATATCAATGGAAGGACATGGAAGATCATCTGTGTCTCTTTCTCTCAAGCTTCGTGAGCACTGCCTGTGTGCAAAGTCTCAAAGTGAGAATTATGGCTTCTTGAAGTCACCTATCTCGACCACGTCCTTCTGCTAAATACATTGCTTCAATTCTGGAATTGGCAATCCATTGTTAATTCCATCCTCCATCTTCAACCAATCCGGAGTTGTTCCTTGTTGGCAAGTTATCATCGTCGTTCCGCCGAAGATTTCCTCAAGACTGCTAAATCTCTCTCAATCTTTTCAAGAAGAACATGGAGTTCTTTCACCTCTATCTCGTTAAGTAATCTCTTGAAACCCTCTCGCTCTATCATCTATGCTCAATCCACCGGAGGCCATGAAGACCTTCCAGATCTTGTTTTTCTTTTCGTTCAAGTTGGTGCTATCTTTTCTGTAGCTGTTGAATCTTGCAGTTCTTCTCCGTAATCTTCCTTCATATCTTTCCGGTGGCTTGGTACTTCCGACATGACGACAACATCATCATCCTTATCTATCTGTGAATCCAGCGAATCGTTTGCATCTATCCTTGTTTTCTAACGGAGTTCCATGAGTTTTTTTGACAATACCTTCAGTCTGTTTTGGTAGTTGGGTTGCATGGTTTTCTTATTCATGTGCGGAGTAATGCTTTGAGTGCGGGATGGAGTAGCTACCATACCACTACTCTTATCATTCGCTCTTGTACATTGAATTGGTAAACTAATGTGATTTCACTCCTTCCACGGAAGTTAGAAGTGGCCTTTATCCCTTGATACTTTTACTTCCGTCTTTGTTTTTCCGGAGTGCTCTCTCGAAGAAAGTAATCAATAATATCTTGTTGGTGGTCTGTCTATTCTAGATGGAGCAAAATCTTCAATTATCTGGTGGAAACAAACGCAAACTCTTTTCTGTCCTCGTCTTTCTACCGGTGCTTGACATCCCCAACAAGATGAAAGGAAAACTATCTCTCTTTGTTTCATCAATTCTTTTCTGTGGTAAAGCCAATTATGGTTGATGCCATCAGCCACAAATCTATTGCGTTAGCCTCAAGTCTAAAGAAAGCAATAAGTATCTCTACAATAAACCCCAGATCCTCCATATTCCTTGCTTCTCGGAATTCCATCATGATCTAGCGTCACATCCGTCTCTGGAAGTTATATCCGCGCACATCAATTGCGTGATCCTTGGTTCTTACCGGTGCAAGAAGAATCTAATCCGACGATGTCTAACTAAATCTTTCTGTTGATATCAAGGGACTCTATTGTTTGAAGGCAATATTGTTTCCGAACTTCATTTCTCAAATCCGAGTGAAGATACGATGCTATTGTCATAGTGGTTCAAACCTCTCCAATCTAGCTCTTTCTTCCGGCGAAACAGAGATTTCATCCTCTCTAGTATCGGTAAATCTATAATCTTAACGATGTGTCTTTCTTTATCCATGATACGTCATCTTGTCCTTCTTTCACAAGTGGTTTATTCTTTTATCATGTTCTTGAGAAAACCGGAGCTTTGTCCATCCTATCCTTCTTGTCTCACGACAATCCTTCAACTCTTCTAACCGTTGTTTCTCAAGCAAAACGCAAGACTCGCAACAAGTCTAGCAAGTTTGCTAGGTGTAGTGGTCGCACCATTCCGTTGTTCATCAACTTGGGAACGTGAGGGTCACCTTCGTTCGAACACCCGCCTCTCCTTGTGTTGTTTTCTTTTCCCTAGGAATCTCGGGGCGAGATTCTTGTTTAGTGGGGGAGAGTTGTAGCATCCCAATTGTCTAACAATTTCAATGCTACTAGCCTAGTCTATATATATGCTACCTCCTACATATAATTGTTGCATCATAATTATATCATGCTCATGTCATCATGCCACCTTGCATTCGAGCATCATATAAAACCCTTTTGTTTTGGCTCTTTATCTCATATGCATTATTAATTGTATTTGCCTCTTGATATTGTATTTGGTTGTTGATATATTGTTTAAATGCCCAAGTTGAGTTGGGGGCATATCTTTTGTTAACTCCACCACCTTTCTTGTCATCATCCCATAATTCCACCATCCAACTAAATATGAGCTTTGCACTTTATTGGGTTTTACCTCTAGCTCATATGGGTTGGGATGGACCCAATTCTATTTCCACATGCTCTCATCTTGGCATCATGTTGTTTTCACATTATTGATATATGAGAGCCACATGGCCACCTTTGCATGCCTTGTGAGTGGAACCCTTTTTCCTAGCTTCCATAGGGATTATTATGGATTTATGCTCATGTGGGAATATTTTTGGGACTAGTAAGCATCTAGTGGAATATACACACTAGCAAGTCCCATTTCTATTCAAATATGGTCACCTCCATCTACTCCACATGGGGCTTCCTTTTAATTCTTTTTGTTTGGCTTTTATTCCAACTTTGGGAATGCATAAGAATGATGCCATGTTAATATTATTGTTTTCACAAGATTTAATCATGGCAATTATCATTTTTGCATGGCCCATGCAAGAACCACCTTATTCTAGTCCTTTGGATTTTTTTTGGTTTTTTTTTCTTGAGTGGATCACCTCATCTCTCTCTCTAGTCCTCACCACCTCTTCCCTAGGCCTCAAACTTGAACCTCCTCTCTTAAACCCAAACCCTACACCTATTCCACCTAGTCTGCATGATCTAGCTAGATGAATGCAAGCATTCAAACCCTATGCCCCCTCTTCTCACCTCTCCTCTCTTTAACCTAGCTAAAACCCTAAAACCTATCCCTCATCTAACCCTAAATACAACCATCACCCTCCCTTCTTACCCTCTCCTTCACCCATGCCGAGGTGCCCCTCTCCGGCAGTTCCCCGACATCGTCGGCCACGAGTCCTGCAAGAATTGGCAACGGACGTACTTTTACGGCCCAAACATCCCGCTGGATGGCCGACAAGTTACGTACCCGGACTTCATTGACGGAGCCGCCGCTGAAGCCTCGTCATGGAGATCCCAGGCCTCCCTTCCCTCTGACCTCGATGCTTCTCGCGTGATAAGGCGGATCGAATGGTTTGTAGATACGGGTTTGACCGCCTTGGACCTAGCCATGTGCTGGCTCATCAGGCGAATCCAACCTCTACAGCACCGCGCGAAGCTCATGCACGAGTATACCAACGACAGAAGGGATAGCCTCCGTATCTCCGTGGACAACTTCTCGAGCGACTCCGTCAAGCTCCGCCTTAAGGACATCGTCAAGGTGAAGGATAAGAAGCGTAGCTTCACCATCACCTACGACATGTCCGTAGACGGCAAGTGCCCAAAGGTAGGTTTTTATTTTCCGTGCATGACATATACTCCAGTTCTTCTGTCTTGCAAATGTCATTTTATCTAACACGGTGACTTCTTACTTAACAGCTTAGCGATCTAGAGGAGGGCAACCTGGCTGCCCAAATCTACGATCCAAATATGAAGGAAGTCACGGTCGTGTCCGACGATGACGCTCCGTTGGCGCGGAAGCGGAAGAGCTCCACCTCTGACGCTGCTGACGAAGGCAAGAAGAAGACGGAGAGTGGAGACTCGAAAAAGACTACCGCCGCCCTGGAGGCGGAAAAGAGAAGAACCACCGGGATTTTTGCCAAAGCACTCCCATTAGTGTAAGCTTCTCGTTCTCCTACATTGTCTAGTCTTGCTCCTGTACTTATGCATTTCACACGTTTCAGGAAGAAAGCCACGACCAGCCTCAAGAAGACCTCCAAAACTTTGTGGGCTTCTCGAAATATCAAAGACATGCTGCATCATGATGCCTCCCCCGCCATCGCCCCTGCTACTCCTGCCGTCAATCCCTCTTCTGCACCGACAAGCTCACAAGCTAAGGAGGCATCAGGCCCTTCTGCCATGGAAGTCTATTCTGGCGCCTCTACCGAACTCGCTGATGTCGGCGAGCAGGCAACACAGGAGAGCACCGCTCAACAAATGGCTAAAGCTCTGGCTAAGGATGCCATCGGTGGCGCCAAGGCGGTGGTGGAAGCGGGTACTTCTGCCGAAGGTGGCGCCCTTGCTCCCTAGAAACCTTTTGAGTTCCCCAAGATAGTCTATCCGGCACTTATGCCGAGTAGCACAACTTTGGTTCCTGGAGCAGCACCAACATCTCCGACGTGCGGTCTTGAGGAGCTCCTCCGACAAGTAGAAATATTGCAAGGAAATAGCATCTCCTTTGGCAAGCTGCTAGCCGAGAGCGCCACAAACCTCAGGATCATTGCACTTGTAAGTTTTACTTTGCCTTTTGCATTTCATATGAGTATCCCACTGTAGCCCCCGAGGATGTAGACGGAAAACCATAGGTTTTGCATCTATATGCTCTAAGAGTGACTAAGCTAGAAAACTTCTCATTGTAGCCCCCCAAGCATTTAGATGGAATGAAATGTTCCGACTAGATGCTTTAAGAGTAGCATACGTAGTGTTTATAAATTTCAATACTGTAGCCCCCAAGCCTCTAGTTGTAATTGAATTAGTTCCGACTAGATGCTTAAAGGAAAGCTAAGCAGATATCCGAGTTAAAAACTTTATACTGTAGCCCCCAAGCTTCTAATCGAGAACTGAATTAGTTCCGACTAGATGCTTAAATAAAAGCTAAGCATATTGCTAAGTTAAAAACTCTCGCTGTAGGCCCCGAGCGTCTAGGTGGAAATTTTCCGACTAGATGCTCCAAGTAGACTAAACAACGGTTTCACTTTGTCCTTTTTTCACAGAACAAGAATGCTCGGAGGGGCATGGCCAATGACAAGTACCAGAAGATGCGCGTAGATCTTGAAGCCGAAAAGGGTAAAACTGCCATCTTGAAGGAACAGATCAGCAAAAACAAGAGTCAGTTTTCTTTTTGCGCATTCCGTCTTGGTTTTGTGCCTATATTCTCCGAGTACTTAATGTGTACTTTGTTTTCTCCGACTTTGCAGAACATGTTGCCAAGGCAAAGGACATTGTCGAGCAGTCCAAGCACATCCAGCAGCTGGACAGCGAGAACAAGATCCTTAAGGAGGAGAGGAAAGACATGCTGAAAATGCATGAGGATTCAATGAAGTCCCTGCAGGACTCCGCCTCCGTGGAAATCAATCGCTTGAAGGAGGAGCTTGCGATCTTAAAATACCAAAAGCAAGCGGCTGATGAGCAAAACCAACGCCACAGCGAGGCGTATAAGCTCCTCTAACAAGAGAAAGAATCCCTGGCGGACACCTTCTAGCAGGCTAAGGCCAGCATCTTCAGTAAGCTTCCTCCGCCTTGTATTTCTGTAGTCTGGATACTTTGAATTTATTAAACTCATGTGCTCCTTTTCGAAACTTGCGGCTCCTATGGTTTTAACCCGACCACCTCCTTCGGACAACGAATGCATGGTTCTTGCCAGCAACTTCATCAACACCGCCATCACCCAAGCCAAAGATATTGCCAAGCCCCTCCAGATAAATATCAAGGCATCGGACTCCATGGCGAAGTACTCGGAGATTCTACGCTGAGCCCCCGAGCGTGTCACAAGCTGGAAAGCTTCATGTGCACAGGATGGTGCAAGGATGGCGCTGTCAATGGTGAAGGCACACTACGAAGGTGCCGACATCTACACGGTGACCTTTGGCATCCCCGACGTCGACGATGACAGCAAAGAAATTGATCATGAAGCCATCATGTCGTCACTCGCGGGTTATGACACTAGAGTTGCCGAGTTGGTGGACATCGACGTCTTTGTGCCCGTGAACACCATCGATAGCGGCAACCAAGATTCCTCCGAGTCCCACCATAGTGCCGACGTTGAGGGTGATTCTCCGGCTGGTGACGATGCTGCTTCCAAGTCTCCTGCGCCAAAGGAATGAGAAACAACTTTGTAATATTTGTTTCACCTTTGGTGTGTACGCGGAAAAAACTTGTTGATGTAACTTAAGGAGGAAAACAATGGTTGTTTATTTCCTGCTGCTTAAGAACTAGTTTCCAGCATTTATATATATTTTTTAAGCAAGTGCTGGCTTATCCATTACTTCGGTTCTTATGCTTGACTTTTCGTGAGTCGGAAGACTCGTTGTAGGAACCATGCGCTTAGGTGATGATGCCCAATGGCACCGTCAATAACCTGAGCACAAAATCGCTGACAATAAGTGCCGAAAGTCACTACTCCATAATCCACATACAAACGACAAAGAACGTGTACACCAGAAAACTTAAGCTAACGCCCGTAGGTGGAATTTTCACAAGTGCAAACGCAAGACTTGTGCATAAAGGTTTTACATGATCCAAAAATGAACACTAAAGGAGGTAAAAGACTCAGAAATATGAGTGAACCAGAGAGCTTTATTTCATTGATCATATAAGAGGTACACAATTAGATAAAAAATGCTAAGTGTAAAAAGGACGTAGTTGTGCTATGTTCCATGGCCGATCAAGCTCCGGGTAGTCATCATCCGGGTCATGTCGCTTACGCTTATGATCCTTGTTGGGTCTATCCTTTAGTTCACGATTGTCAACAAGGTAGTAAGACCCATTGAGTAGCGCCTTGCTTATGATGAACGGTCCTTCCCATGGCGGGGATAGTTTGTGCGACTTCTTCTGCTTAAGTCGGAGCACAAAATCCCCCTCTTTAAACGATCAATGTCGAACGCGGCGACTATGGTAGCTGCGTAGCTTCTGCTGGTAGATGGTGGCTCTTTGGCATGCCAAAATGCGCTCCTCCTCGAGAAGGTCCACATCTAGGCGTCTGGATTCTTCAGCGTCATCCTCGTCGTAGGCGGCAACTCTTGGTGCATCGTGAAGAATGTCGGAAGGTAGGATAGCTTCTGCTCCATATACCATGAAATAAGGGGTGTAGCCGGCGGATCTGTTGGGTGTAGTTTGTAAACTCCACAGCACAGATGGCAATTCTTCCGCCCAGGCTCCAGCTGCTCTATGTAGCGGTGCCTCAAGACGTGGCTTGATTCCCTGCAGAATTAATCCATTGGCTCGCTCAACCTGACCATTGGATTGTGGGTGTGCCACAGAAGCAAGATCAAGTCGGATGCCTTTCTCCCAACAATATGCCTCCACTTCTCTGAGTGACAAATTGCTGCTGTTGTCGGTGATAATGCAATGTGGGAGACCAAATCTCACCACTAGATCCCAGACAAACCTGAGGGCAGTTGCCCCATCAAGCTTTCTAATGGGTTTAGCTTCTATCCATTTAGTGAATTTATCAACTGCTACAAGCAGATGCGTAAACCCACAGGGTGCCGTTTGTAATGGTCCCACCATGTCTAGCCCCAGACTACAAACGGCCAAGTTATTGGTATTGTTCGCAGTTCTTCAGCAGGAACATGTGGTTGTCGGGCATAATACTGGCATCCCATGCATGTCTCAACCAGCTTGTCGGCGTCCGCCTTCGCGGTCAGCCAGTAGAATCCTTGCTGGAAGGCTTTCGCGACCAACGATCGAGTAGCGGCGTGATGCCCGCAATCTCCGAGATGGATTTCGCGTAGGATTTCCATACCTTCTAGCTGGGAAACACACTTTAGGTATACACCTGTAGTGCTCCTTTTGTAGAGTTGCCCATTGATTATGGTATAACCCTTTGCTCGTCGTACTATTTGTCGTCTTTCGACTTTGTCGTCGGGCAAAGTTCCATGGGTATTCCATGAACGGTTTTGTCCAAGCCGGAGGGACCTTAGTCACCATGTTGATGAAAGAGTCAGCTCTATCCGGGTTGTCGATGTCGGCTCCCTTTACAGATGGTGTGCGCAGGTTCTCTAGGAAGACTCCTGGCGGAATTTGCTTGTGCCCTGATCCAAGCTTAGACAGCAGATCAGCCGCCTCGTTTTGTTCCCTAGGTACATACTTAACTTCGTAGCCCAAGAACCTCTTGGATATCTCGTCCACTTCGTCTTGATATGGCGCCATCATAGGGTTCCGCACATTCCAGGTGCCAGCCACCTGCTGGGCAACCAAGTCAGAATCTCCACAGCAAACTATGCGCTTGATGCCAATATCCTTGGCTACACGTAGTCCGTGAATGAGTGCTTCATACTCCGCCATGTTGTTTGTAGCCTCGAAGTGGATCTGAAGAACGTAGTGTAGCTTGTCTCCTGTTGGTGATTGTAGCAATACACCAACCCCCGAGCTATTGAGCAGCTTTGATCCGTCAAAGTGCATCACCCAGTACTCTGGTTCTGGCAACGGAGTAGCGTCTGGCTTCTCCGTCCAATCTGCAACAAAATCCACCAAGGCTTGTGACTTGATAGCGTCGCGCCTCTTGTAGGTGATCTCGAAGGCGGCGAGCTCAATACCCCACTTCACGACCCTTCCTATAGCGTCGCTGTTATTGATAATGTCGAACAGTGGAGTCTTGCTCACCACTGTGATTGGGTGCTCCTGAAAGTAATGCCTCAGCTTCCGAGAAGCAAGGAATACTCCATAAGCTATCTTTTGGTAGTGCGGGTAACGCTTCTTGGACTCCGTTAAGACCTCGCTCACATAGTAAACTGGTCGTTGAACTCCGTGCTCATATCCTGGTTCCTTCCGCTCTACCACGACGACGATGCTGATAACCCGGTTGGTTGCCGCCATGTAAATTAACAGGGGCTCTCCAGGCTCGGGTGCTGCAAGGATGGGCGCTGAGGAAAGAATCTCCTTGAGCTGCTTCAATGCTGCATCTGCTTCGTCCGTCCACATGAATTTGTCTGCCTTCTTCAGCAACTTGTACAGCGACAGAGCCTTCTCTCCAAGTCGGCTGACGAACCGACTAACTGCTGCAACACAACCTGTTAGTCGTTGAATGTCCTTTAGGCATGTCAGACGGTTTATGTTTAATATGGCCTTGATTTTCTCCGGGTTGACCTCGATTCCATGTTGGGAAACAATGAAGCCTAACAATTTGCCGGCTGGAACCCCGAAGACGCACTTCTTAGGGTTAAGCATCATATTGTATTTCTGGAGATTATCAAAGGTTTCTTTTAAGTCGGAGATTAAGTCATTTGACTTTTTAGACATCACCACGATATCGTCCACATAAGCATGAACGTTCCGACCAATTTGGTCGTGGAGGCAACGTTGCATTGTCCGCTGGTACGTAGCACCTACGTTTTCAGCCCAAAGGGCATCATGACATAGCAAAACGTGTCGTATGGGGTAGTGCACGAAGTGTCCAATTTGTCTGACTTCCTCATCTTGATCTGGTGGTATCCTGAGTATGCATCGAGAAAACACAAAAGTTCCGAGCCAGTCGTCGAGTCAATGACTTGGTCAATGCGAGGCAAAGCAAACGGATCTTTGGGACATGCTATGTTCAAGACGGTGCAATCAACGCACATTCTTAATTCATTGGTTCCCTTTTTGGGGACAAGTACAGGATTGGCCACCCATTGGGTGTGAAGGACTTCTCGGATAAATCTAGCCTTAAGTAACCAAGCTATCTCTTTGCCAATGGCGCGTCTCTTCTCATCTCCAAAGCATCGTAGAGGTTGTTTCACTGGTTTACATTTTGGATCAATGTTTATGCTGTGCTCGGCAAGTTCCCTAGGTACACCTTTCATGTCGGCAGGTTGCCAGGCAAAGATGTCCCTATTCTCACGGAGGAACTCGACGAGCGCGCTTTCGTATTTGGGATCCAGGTTCATCCCAATGGCGGTGACCTTGGAGGCATCGCCTACCACAAATTCCACCGGTTTGGTCTCGATGGCGGCCTTGAACGCAGGAGCAGAGTCGAAGATCTGCTTCTTTGACACGGGCATCTCTGAGTCATCGACCTTGCTCTGGATCTCTTTGAATTCTTCGTTGTAGAGGACAGCTTCTGCAAC
Source organism: Avena sativa (assembly GCA_916181665.1). Taxonomy (NCBI): domain Eukaryota; kingdom Viridiplantae; phylum Streptophyta; class Magnoliopsida; order Poales; family Poaceae; genus Avena; species Avena sativa. Next base: position 249,199,382 of record OV702297.1, read on the forward strand.
GGCTGCTTCATTGATCTCGCGGTCCCTTGCCTTGGTAAAGCTTCCGGATATGATGATGATACCGTTTGGTCCGGGTATCTTGAGTTTGTTGTAGACGAAGCATGGCTTGGCCATGAACGTGTGGAATATGTCGCGGCCGAATATGATGTGGTACACGCTCTTGAAGGGGACCACCTCGAAGGTCATGCGCTCTTGGCGGTAATTATTAACATCGCCAAAGGCAACCTGAAGTGTAATGCACCCAAGGGACCGAGCTCCCGACCAGGAACTACGCCATGGAAGATGGTGTTGGTCCGCCTTAGGTTTGCCTCCGTCAAGTTCATCTTCTGCAGTGTATCCAGGTACATGATGTTGATGCCGATTCCACTATCCACCATACACTTGGTGAACTCCACGCCGTCAATCAAGGGGTTGATGACCATGGCGTACTGGTTCTCCGTGGGTATAAGGTCTGGGTGGTCCATCCTATCCCAAGTTATTGGAACCTCTGACCAGCGCAGGTACTGGGGAACTAGGGGGAGTGGCCATCAGGGTCCTCAGAGAGGTCTTCTGTTGTCGGACGGTGTGGGTGCCAAGGAAAGTGTGGTAGACTGGAGCCTTCTTTGCGAAGGGGTTCTTGCCCTTGTCGTCGCTATTAGTAGCGTGCTTAGGGTCAACGTCTTCGTCCATGTCACTTGAATCCTTGGACTCCTCCTCCTTCTTCTTCCCCTTGCCCTTGCCTCGCAGTCTGTTCTTCCAACTTCGCTTGTAGCCGGACTCCGGGTCTTCCTTGAGGTCGTTGACAAACTTGCAGTGTCGATTGGTATGGGTGGCCTTGCCGTTGGCGTCGAGGTGTATGAGGCACGACATATCGTGGTACTCTTCGTAGGTTTGGGGAACGCGGAGCGGCGCCGAGGTGGTTTCACTTCCTCGTTGCTGCCCACGACCAGCTCCCCTTGCTCGGCCACGTTGTCTGCCTTCTCCTCGACCTGCAAAAGTCATAGCGACCATGTCGGTAGATTGCTTTTCTTCTAGAGCGGTTTTCCGCTTTGTACTATTGTTCCTCCGAGCTTGAGTTGGAACGGCTGTTGCCGGCAAGGAGCCACGAGCATCGTCGTTGGCAGCTACGAACTCACTAGCCAACTGAATCATCTGGTTCAAGTCAAGCTGGTGATTGTCCTACAAGCGCTTCAGCTTATGTCGGAGCAGCGTGCCCCTTTCCAACCCATCGATGAAGGCGGCCATGGCGGTCTAAGCATTCACTCTTGCGTAGGAATTCTTCATATCCAGCCAGCGGGAGAGGTAGGCGCGAGATGTCTCGTCTTTCTCTTGCACGCACCGCTGTAGATCGCCCACAGTGCAGGGACGCTTGTATGTACCCTCAAAGTTCTTGGTGAACGCTTCTTGCATGTCCATCTAGTTGTAGATAGATTTCTCCACCAAGTCGTCGATCCATTGACGGGCCATGCCTGCCAACATTAATGGGAGGTACTTGACGGCGACGTTGGGGTTGCCTCCGGCAATCTCCACCGTGTTGTCGTAGTCCTGCAACCATGTGGCTGGCTTGGCGGTGTCGTTATAGGGCTTGATGGTCTTGTCAATCCGGAAACCTTTGGGGTAAGTTGCGGACCATATTGCAGGTCCAAAACAACGTGGTCCTAGGTATGGTCCTTCCCGGGCCTCGTGAATCTTATCGATCCGCGAACGTGCATCGTACGGCTCCGGGTTCTTCTTCTTTTTGTCAACAGGGAATGGGCTGCGTGAACGACGCGGGCCTCCTCCTCCATGGTGACTACTTGATGGTGACGGAGGCGAAGGTGGCGGTGGGTTAGCCTTCTTGTTGTTACCCTCCTGCAACGCATCACACCTGTCACGGTTGCTTGTCAGACGTGGATGGTCATGGCGTGACCTGCTCTTGTGTCCTTGGTGGCACTCTCCGTCATGACGGGTCTGCTCCGCGTTGTCGCGGATGACGATGCCACACTGCTTTGGTGGGGTCATATCCGCATGATGGTGAGTCTTGTAATCTTCACGATGTCGGGGGGATCGGGGCGGTGGCGATGGGCGATGAGGTTGGGCCTTTTATCCATGGTTGGAGGATATGGGGATAGCATCCTTACTGTTGCGCGCATCCCTCCGTCTTCGTTCTGATGAACTCGTCTGGGACCCGACATCAAGAGGAGATCTGTCCCTTGGCGGCTTGTACTGTCTAGATTGGTAGAGCGTTGGGTCAGACTCAAGCCTCTTAGAGGTGGCCTTTTCCTGCTTCTTCACCGCCTTGGCCACTAGGTCATAGACCTGTTACACTGCCTCAGGCGATCTATCCTGCTCCAGAAGGGTCTTGGCAACGGCGAGGTTAAGGAGTGGGGTGGGCATCACCTGCTTGCCTTCACTGTCAATGTATGGCTTCGCCTGTGCCGGATTCGAGGGGGGCCATCCTAGGTTAAGCCGCACACCAGGATCGTTGATGACGCGAGCCAGAGCTTTCTTAGCCTTCTGCTGCTGCAGCAAAGTCTTGTACTCGGCCTCGATCGCTCTAGCTTTCTCTATGGACTTATGCGTGTTGACCAGATCTCGATCTAGTTTAGCGCCTTGCTCCGCGATGCCCTACGCTTCCTCCAGCAGCTGCTGGCGCTTCTCGTCAAGCTGGGTCACGTTCCGGATATGAGCAATGGTTAGTGGCTCGACGAGGAGATTGTCGTACATAACTCTATCAGCCGGAGTAACTTGGGCTACTGCAGACGTAGATGCTAGAGGCGACAAGTTTGCGGTGTTGTTGTTGCTCGGGCCGGTGCCGAGTTCCTGCGGCTGCTGCACTGGGTTAGGCGGAGGAGGCATGACTTTTGCGCGATCATCGTCAGCAGCAATAAGTGGCCCCTTCCCCTTTTCCAGTGCCGTAGGTGGAGCTCGTCCGGGTTGATCTTCATCCATCGCCGTCCCAATGGTGACAAACACCCCTCAAGACGTGACGGCGTTGTTGGCTTGCTCGTCGCGCGAGTACTCCTCCTCCATCTCCTGCATAGCGGGGTCTAGCTCTTCTGGACTGAAGTCTATCTCCTCTAAATCTGCACTGAAATCAGCATAAAGCGCGTCAATGACAGAGTCGGAGGGTTCCAAGACTTCCTCGATGACAGGCGATGGAGGTGCAACGGCCTCGACGATGACTGGAGGTGGTGGTGCTGCTGCGACGATGGCAGCGGGAGGCGGTGGCGGCGGTTGCTGAATCGGAGGTTCTCCGTCTCTGAGCGCAAGCTCCATCTGGGCTGTTGTGTTAGCTTCTGCGTAGCTGTTGACGGTGATCACCATATCTTCGAGGGTTAGACGTCCTGTTGCCTGCTATCGTCTTAAAGAATTTCGGAGAAGCATGCCACGGTCCAGTCCTTCCACGAAGTGATACAAAGCATTATCATCGGGGTAGTGGGCCAGATCGGCTCGTATACGGAGCCACCTGGCCAGGTAATCGCGGGGGTTTTCGCCCTCTCTCTGAACGTAGCGCGCCAGATCGAAGATGGTAACCACGCCAACGAACTTGGATCTCTGCTGTCTAGACGCACGGACAAAGCTGGCGGATTTGGAGTGATCTTCCACCTTTATATCCTGCATAGGGGCGGTTTGGGTGGGCTTTGAATTTTTCCGATCTTTGCCGGCAAACTCCAAGGAGAGATCCGACATTGATCCTTCCGTGAACGTATCCTGCCCGTAGGCGGTCCGTGCGGGCTTTAGTGTTTTCCGATCTTTGCCGGCAAACTGCAAAGAGAGATCTGACATCGATCCTTCCGCGAACGTATCCAGCCTGTAGGCGGTCCGTGCGGGTCTTGATGCTCCTTCGACTCCCAGGGAACTAGTGCCCGATTCGGTTTCGCCGGTGAAGAGGTGGATGTCTCCGATAGGAACGATCGAACACCGTGTAGGGTTCGTCTTCGCCGAGATCCAGAACTCGTCAGGAGGGACGATCGGAACGTTGCCGGAGAAGAGAACGCGACCGATGGCTACGGTTTCACCGATTCCTGCGAAGATCTTGGTCCTCGCCCGCTGAAGAGCCTGAAGCGCCTCTTGCCCCACGGTGGGCACCAACTGTCGTGGTATTGCCGACGAGTATGCCCTGGAGGGGTCCTCACAGTGCGTGTTTAGAGACGTGGGGTAAGGCGGACGGTTCACGAGTACGAGGTAACACAGCTTACCCAGGTTCAGATCCCACAACGATGGCGGAATCCTACTCCTGCTATAAATCACTATAAGGGCAATACGCCGAGTTACAGGGATTGGTTCGCTATGCGAGGTGCGTCGTAGTCGACACTAGGTTGTCTGAAGTTGTCTATGATCATGCCCTAAAGGCTGCCATAGGCCCGACTTATATAGTCGCCAGGTCCTAGGGTTACAGGGAAAAGTCCTAGCCGGACAGGTTACAGAGTCCTACACCGTCTATTACTAGTCTTGTGTATCTTGCACTCCAAGGCTCCAGGTACTTTGGTGACTCCATCGTAGCCTTCCTTTATCCGGCATGGGCTTCCCTTCTGGATCCATCTAACTGGGCCGCCCATCAGGACATAGGCCATGCTACTGACTATGGGCCACCCGGTTTATCCGAATAAGTGACATGCTATGAGGATACCCATATAGCATATCTCCAACACACGTGAGGAGATCCATGAGGCATCCACCAAAGAGAAGGGGCTCGATGTCCACGACGGTATCGTAGAGGAATCTTGTCATCTTTAAGTTAGAAGAATGAAGATTAGATACTTAAACAAGTAGAGGAAAGCAGGTACTAGAAGTGCGAAAAGTAACTTAGAAGAAAAGGCAAGTAAGGCACATAAGTTAAAGGTGGTTCCAATCCTAGGGTCACGTCCTACAGGCAACGATGTGCTCTGATACCATCTGTAGTGACCTTGGATCAATAAAGATCCTAAGTCCCTGTGATTTACATGCTAGTCCCTGGATCAATAGCTAGCACACACAGTCGATGAATATCATGTAAAACACAAAGTCATTATTACACGGAGAATCCAGAGTATGAATTTATTACAAATTTTCTAAGCATTAAGCTAGCTCAAATAACAGCGGAAACATAAAGCAGCTTGAGTCCATCAACACACCAGGCTTGTCGAGTGTGGACTCGCGATCCCTACGCACCTTTCAATCTTCGGATTCTGCACATAAGACGTGCAGCCAACAAGTTGGGTCAATACTTTGAATGTATTGGCAAATTACACCATGGAATGAAAAGACTAACTCTACATGCAAGGCTAGTTTAGGCTGTGGAGTTTATTTGCTCAAAGCTAGTTTTCTTAAGTATGGAGAAGAAGAGAAGATTTCCCTACTTTGTTGAAAGATCCCCAACCTTTAATAAGATTGAGCCCCCTGTGTTTACAATGCTAGTCCCTGGATCAATAGCTAGCATCCACAGTTCAGATGTAATATCAAGAAACAAAGGTCATAATACAACTTTATAACCAGGAATAACATAATTTTAATTACATCTTTACATAGCACATTTGGCTATTACAATACATTGCAGCGGAATAACTATAGTCATGGGTCCTTCATCTTCAAAGTGCCACAGGCAGACATGTTGGTTGTAGGCTTTGTAATCCTAATCAGTCAATCTTCACTAAAAACAATCAAACCTGCAACATAATAAGTTACAGCCACAAGGGTCAATACATTTGAATTGTATTGGCAAGTTTCACTTCTATGTGTAATATAGGTGGATCCTATCACTACATGCATATTTGGCTAAGTAGAGTTTAAGGATCATTTGCATAAAGCAATATTTTATCCTATCTTTTCAAAAATGGTTTTTGGTCCTTTGCCAAATCTCCTTTCATAAATCTCTTGAACTCCTTGGTAAAAACCCAAGTGTTCAAGTCCTTGTCAAAAAAAAAACTCTTGAACACCTTAGTAACTCCAAGTACATCAAGTTTTGTCAAAATCTCTTGAGCTTCTTGGTAACTCCAAGTGCATCAAGTTTTGTCAAAATCTCTTGAGTTCCTTGGAAACTCCAAGTGCAACAAGTTTTAAAGGTTTTCTTTTAGAAATTAGAATGTCAAGATCTTCCATAGCTTCAGGCCTTTAGTTGCTCAGTATTGTCCATAACCGGGGACACGGCTAAGTACTTAGATTTTATTATCTTCTGCAGAAGTTGTACACTTTACCCACATGTCCCACTCTCATCTTGTTGCCACCAGTGGCCGCTGGATTAGTACTCACCAATATGGAATACTGGCAGATTGAGAGTGTGACGAAGTCTTTCCAAAAGGTCCTCCCATACACCATTGCTAGCTTGTCTTTAGCCCTCATGAAGCATTCCAGATCCCCATGTCTAGTAACTAAAGACAATGTATGGGTCTTCCTAATGTAATTGACTAAGCCAGAGCCATAATAGCATGTGGTTGCACACGAAAGCCACAATTGGAGAAGCATGTTCAATCTCTAAGTTTCCTAGGTGGGTTTTCTTTTGGAGCACAACACAAAGAGATTGCCATAGTCATGGTTCCTTTTGTTGCCACCTTCTCCAAAACTTGAAGTATCCTCCACCTAGGTGGTTCATTGAGTCCTTGTTTTATTATATAAAACAAATCCTTTTCTCAACTTTGCAAAATCTCAACATGTATCTCTTTTCAAAATATAGCATGGCTAAGCATGTACAACTACAAGGTTTTCACTAAGTAATGTAAGGGAATCCTATTAGGATTTAGCATAGCATAAGTATAAAATTGTTTTCATGCATGTTTTCAAAATCCACTAAGTATAATGAAAATAGTAGGACTTTTGTATGATAGTGCAACTTGCCTTTTTGGGTAGGGAATGATGGTTCACTCCTTGATCTTGCTAGTCTCACACTTCTCTAACTTCACTACAAGTCAATCAAGCAAACACAAAATCAACTAACATTCCAAACAAAGTCAAACAAACAATTTCACACTCACAAAGCAATGGAATCTAAGTCATGCATAAGCATGCAAAGGTTGGTTCTATTGTAAGGATGGTCTCCACTAGGCTTCTAAACTTTGTAAGTTCCAATTTGGTCATTTACCAAAATGGCAAAGTCATTGGTTAGAGGGTTTTGCTCAAAAACCATTTTAGAATCCATTCATCAATTTATGTGGTGGAAAATATTTCTATTCAAGGCAAAACTTTTATGTTTTTCACCATATGAGTTGCTATTGCAAAACTTGGTGTTTTGGGTCAGTAGGTTTGGTCCAAAACATTTTTCCAAGGTTTTCTTTATGAAAGAATTTTCATAAACAAAACAATGGTTCTTAATTAGCTAGAAATGGACTAAACTAATTAATCCATTCTAAACTTTTCCAAAATCATTTTTAACTCCATGGGTTGGTTCCTAGGGTCAGCAAGGTCACAACAAACCATTTTGCAAAGGTTTTAACCTAAAAATCATTTTTAAATGATTTTTCTAATCTAAACAAGCAATCAAAAGTTTCTGCAAAGTTAAACAAGCTAATAGTTACTATATGCTAAACTAAGGGCAGGGTTGGTTAGAGCTTGTCTTGCTGATTCCAACGACATCAAATTTGTAAAATTTGGACGTGTGGATCAAAAGATACATGGGTTTGAAGTTTGCAAGAAATTCTGTTTTCAAATTCTGTTTTAAACCTATCAGGCGACACGCGGCGTAATTCTATTCGTCGGTACCGCTTCGCCAGGATCGAGCTACGTGGGCCGCTGGATCTAAAGGGGTAGGTGTGGCTCAGATCAACGCGTACCGGTTCGTTTAGTCAATCTATCGCGTTCGTCAGATCGAAATCCTACGGTCGCCAGCATGCTTGCCAAGGATCGGCGGCGCTGCGTGGCGGCAGACGGCGGCGGCGCTCTGGCGGTGGAGTTCCGTCTAACACAGGAAGCAAGAGAGAGGGAGGAGTGGCTCACAGTGATCGCCGAGGAACGTTGGTGCTCAACGTGGTCGTTTCCGTCGGAGGGGCGCTCTGGGTGGACGACAATCGCTCGCCGGAGATGAGACAGACGGCGGTTTGCTCTGGTTGAGGTCGAGGACAATGCTGCAGATCACCCGGAGGCGAACAGAGGGCAAGGTTAGTTGCGCAAGGTCAGTGCGGTGACGCGTGCGTGAAAGAGAAGGCGCGGGGCGGTCGGAATCTACCTGTGGGGCTCGCCGGAGTTGAAGACAGACGGTGGTGCTCACTGTCGACGACGGAGGCGAGGTTCTGGTGCACCCGCGGGCGAGCTGAGGCTGCTGAGCGGTGCGTCAGAGAGTGGTGAAGCTGCCAGCGTACTCAGGGAGGCTCGGGGCGGTGAGGTTTCGTCGGAATCGTCACCGGACCACGTCGGAGCAGAGGGTGCTCGGGGAGAAATTGGAGGCGGTCTGGGGCGTGCGAGCGCGAGGTGTCAGAGGGGAACGAGAGAGGAATCACTGGCGTTTAAAGGGGCAGGGTTATTGCGAGGAATCAACGCGGCGTTATGGCGAATTAAGCCGGGGAATCAACGGTAGAACGAGGAAGAATGGGTCACTGCGGTGAGGACGAAGAACAGTAGAGGGTGGGGTCCGCTTGGCAGTGGAGGAAAGGGAGTGGGGGTTGGGTCCACTAGTCATACTCTGTGCGGGTAAGAGTCTGGGTGCGAAACGTTTTTTCTGAGGGAAAGAAAGGTGGGCTGGAGTTGGGCCTATTGGGCTGGCCGGCTGGGCTGGTTTCTTCCCCCTTTTTTTTCTGTCTGTTTGTTTTATTCTTTTCTAATTCTTTTTCTGTTTTGAATTTCAAACAATCAAACAAAGTCCAAATCAAATCAAACAAACACCAAACCTTGCACTAAGAATTTGGTTCTGTTTATTAACATAAACCAAATTCCAAAGTGAAATAATATTTTTTTTATTTATTTTAGGATCCATTAAATAATTAATAAAATGGATCTTTATTTAATAAAATAGGGTTTTGATTTATTTAATAAAATTTCCATTAGAAATCCAATTATTTTCAAAACCAAACCAGAAGGTTTATTTTGAAAAATAAAAGAATACTTGGAAACTTATTTAAATAAATGAATAAGTTTTTGGTGTTTAATTAAAATGGGAAAGCCTTACTTAAATAAAATTGGATATTTAAATCCTTATTATTTTATTTAAATAATCCTTTACTCATTTTAATCAAAGCAAAACCTTTTAATAAAAGATTTCAAAGTAGTAATAAAATACTTGGTGTTCATTTAAAATGGGAAAAGCTTTTACTTAAATAAAATTGGATATTTAAGTCCTTTATTTTATTTAAATAAACCTTTACTCACTTTATCAAAACAAAATATTTTATTTCAAAAGTTTGGCCAAAATTAATTTGGCTTATCTTTTCATTTGAAACCAAAGTCTTTTATTAAAAGATCTAAAACAGTGTTTCCAAAACAATTTATTTTCCTTTGATAAATGTTTATCTTTATAAATCCCTTTAGGATTATTTGTTCACCAAAGGGTATGGCTTTTGGTAAGGGCTTTATTAGCTTTTGGAAGTTCAATTTCCTTAGCTTATTATAGTCATAAGATTTTGCCTATAGTTCCAAACTAAGTGAAACCAATCTCCAAGGTCTTTCTTGATCCTCTGTGGAAATTTGTTGATCAAATTTGGTATGGATCAAATCCATGGATTTGGAGATACTTTGGAAAATGATTTCCTTCCATTAGGGTTTAGGGTTTTGGATTTATTTTCCAGGTGTTCAAATTTCCAGATACATTCATTGAGGAATGCATTTCCCTTGATTTGGATTTTTGTTGAATTCAAACTTCTGCCAAGGTTTGTTCAAGATGGGATTTCAAGTCTCCTTTTAGAAACAAAAGTTTCTTTTCACCCTGATTTTCAACAAAAATTTATTTTGTTATTTTATTTTTCACATTACAAGATTTGGAAAATCTTGGGATGTGACATTTGTAAACATTTGTTTAAGTAATATATGGTCGAATGGCACACGAGGATATTACTCACCAAGTGTCCAAACAACCGAACAGTTGGATATTACTCACCAAGTTCCCAAAACCCTCCCAATAGCGATATGACTCATTCCTTGGGTTTTTAGAAAAACTTTAAGTTTTGGAAAGGGAGAGAGAGGAAGATCCTTCAGAGGCTCCATCCTTTAGATGCTTAAGTGTTCTTTTTCGTGAACTCGGCTGATCGATCAGATTGCAATACTCTCGAGAGTTTGTGCACTTTACCCACAATCCATGATCAAGTCCTTTTACAGACAAGACCATGGCGAGGCTTTCCCTTAGTAGCCCCTCTATCTTCTGGATCCAACCGTGCCAACAACCTCCAAATGTTGGTACCCAGGTGAGGTTTCCCACTAAGTACTAGGCCAAGACAGAGCCCATATGTATTGTGGCTGCACTTGAAGCTTCTGAATTCTGAAACACGGCAGACTTCTTTGATTCCTAGGCGGCCGTCCTCCACCAAAATCTCACTCGTTGTCCCGACAACCATTCCGCCCAGAAGAAAACTTAGTTTTATTTTGAAGTGGATTTGAGAAGAAAAGTTTGCTCAAGAGAGCCTTTATACTTAGAAAAATTCATTGTCTTTCGAACCCCCCAAGGGTACTTTATATATATAGCATAGAAAGAAATACTTAGCAAAACTAGGGGTAACCTATTAGGAGGGGGAAAATCCTAAGTATGGAGCTACTCATGGCACTCTACAAAATCATCGCACTTGCAAAATAATACTAAGGAAAAATTCTACTAGAACTTCCAACACATGCACTCTACAGAATTTATAGATCAAAACATGCATAGACAAAACTGGGACAAAAATATGAACAAGTGGTGTAACTTGCCTTGATCCGAGCAGCACTATACACAATAGTACTCCTCAGCACACTCCGAATAATCTAACGAAAACACAACATAGATCTAATCACAACTTGCACAAAATAATGCCATAGAGATGATATGCATCCATGCAACCTAGTAAGTATGCAATATTGTGTTCTAATATCATTGGATTGCTAATGTGTTGGGGATGTTATTTTTATTAATTTCCCACATATTTTAATTAATTTGGATCATTATTTTAATTTATAGGCTGATAGGGAGATCCATCCATATAATTAGCCTCACATCAGACCTAAAAATCCTATGCAAGATATTATAATTTTAATCAGTAGGTATTGTGAAAACAAGGCCAACGCAACAAGAATCAACTAAAACGGAGTTCTAATTATTTTTCTATGAATTAAATATTCCAATCTAGAGATTAAATCCTACACAGAAAATATTACTACAAACTCGCAAGATTATTACAGATCTGAGTTCTACACAACTTTGTTAATCCAACGGTATATCATATGCAATTGTTGGCCAAGCGGTTGAATTACTATGAATTTCGCAAAATTTTAATCAATTCTGCCTATTTAAAACTAACCCTAACATATCCACGACAAGTGGCGGCCTCTGATTGGTCCAGCTAAACGATGCGGCTGACGCGGCGTGCTGACGCGGACTGCCACGCGGCGCAACGCAATTAGACGGTACCCCTTCGATCTTAAGAATCTAATCTGAGTCGTTCGTCCTAGATCTAAGAGCTAAGAGAGGGGGGCGAGCTTACCTTCCTCCCGACGGCGGCGGCTGGTGGCGGTGGCGTCGGTTGTGATGGTCGGCGATGATTCGGTGGCTTCCCGAGGCAGCGGTGTGGTCGACGGGGTGCGGCAGGTCCTCGCGGTCACGCTCGTATGATCAGTGTCGCCTATCTCCTTCTCAATCCGCGTCAGACGGCGGCTGGCCGTCTCGGTCTCCGGCGAGGCCCCGACGATGAATTGTGGGCAGCGCGGGCTCCTGATCAAGGGGAAAAAGGCGCAGGCGGCGCGGCTATCAGAAGGGGGAGGCAAGGGGCAGAGAGGGGGAGGATGGGGCCCTTAGTTTTGGCGAAGCGCTCACCGTCCGAAGCTGCAGCGGCGGAGCTCCGGCGAGATCAAATCAATCTTGCAATCGGCAGCCCTGCGGTGGTTTACGAATAGATTTAGGGTTCTGGCGGAGTGAGGCACGGGGAATTATATAGGCTTCATGACTTGGCGGCGGGGGCACGGATTTATTCCGAAATCGGCCGAGATTCTCGGTCGGTTGCGCGCGGTGGTCGTCGTGTTCGTCCTGGAGACGACGAAGGCGATGACGAGTGGGTCCGAGCGATCAGCGGGTGCTGGCGGCTGGCGGCTTCACTGGTGGGCTGGATGCGGGCGCTGGTAGGCTTAGGAGACGCACAGGCGCTGGTGGGATAGCGTAGTCGGCCCATCTAGGTTAGGCCGTTATCTCTTTTTTTTATCCTTTATCTTTTTCCATTTTTCTGTTTTACTAAATCTTCAATAACTTTTGCATATCAAATTCAATTTCAGTGAAACTAGTTTCTAAATTTTTGTAAAAATGAGGTGGTCATCTTAGAGCCAGAGAATTTTATTTTTACATAGTTTTAGAAGGGCCAAGTAAGATTACTTCCTTCTTGCTCACATAGAGGAATTTTTTTATTAGGGTTTTGTTTAGGGTTTGATGGTAGGGTTTTGATGCAACTTTAATTTGTAAGATGAAATGATGCAAGGATTATGCATGCTTCTAGTAACATCCTAATATAAGAATCTGGGATGTTACAGTTTGGGATGTGACAGCAATACCCACGACCCAATTGTTGAAGAAAGATAAGAAGTTTCAATGGACGGACAAATGTGAAGGAAGTTTCCAAGAGCTTAAGAAGAGATTGATCTTAGCCCCAATCTTGATTATGCCGGATATCACGAAGCCTTTTGATGTGTTTTGTGACGTATCCAAGATCGGTCTCGGATGTGTGTTAATGCAAGAAGGCAAAGTGATATCCTATCTGTCCCAACAACTGAAGCAACATGAGCAGAATTACCCTACCCATGACCTCAAACTAGCAGTCGTAGTTCTAGCCTTGAAGACATGGCGCCATTATCTCATGGGTAACCGCTGTGAGATTTATTCGGATCACAAGAGAATGACGTATATTTTCACCTAGAAGGAGCTAAATATGAGGAAAAGGAGATGGATAGAGCTAATCAAGGACTATGACCTTGACATTCACTATCACCCCGACAAAGCCAATGTGGTAGCAGATTGCCGTGTCGATTGAACACCATGATTCTGAAAAAGAGCAACCAAGTTTGCACAAGGAGTTGGAAGATTTCAGAATGGAGCTAGTAAGTGAAGGATTTTTGGCTAGCATAGAACTTCAACCCACTTTGATCAGTCAGATCAAGGAGGCATAGAAAGGAAATGCCAGTATGGATGGAATCAAATGTCATATTGATAGAGGGAAGGTATCCGGATTCACCGAGGATGAAGAAGGAGTTTTGTGGTACAAAGGACATATCTGTGTACCAGCAGATTTAGAGTTCAAGCAAGATATTTTGAAAGAAACCCATGATACTCTTTATTCTATCCACCCCGGAGGAAACAAGATGTATCAGTATTTGAAGGAGCAATTTTGGTGGCATAACATGAAGAGAAAAATCGGAAGCTACATAGCCAAATGTGATATCTGTCAGAGAGTCAAAGCGGGACATCAGAGACCCGCAGGACTTCAGCAACCATTGCAGATTCCGGAATGGAAATGGGATTTAGTAGGAATAGATTTTATCACCAGTTTTCCTACATCTAGTAGGGGAAATGACTCTGTCTGGGTCATAGTGGACAGACTGTCTAAAGTCGCTCATTTCTTACCAGTCAAGACCACTTATCAGAGTTCGAAGCTAGCAGAGTTGTACATTGCTAGAATAGTCAGTTTGCATGGAGTCCCCAAGAACATTGTGTCGGATCGAGGAACCCAGTTTACCTCGAGGTTTTGGAAGAAAGTCCAAGAAGGATTAGGAACAAGACTGGATTTCAGCACAGCTTATCACCCGCAGACTGATGGACAAACGGAACGAGTAAACTAGATCCTCGAAGATTTGTTGAGAGCTTGTGTGTTGGAATATGGATCAAAATGGGAAGACTGTCTGTCTTTCGCAGAATTTTCATACAACAACAGTTACCAAGCCAGTTTGCAAATGGCCCCATTTGAATTTATGTATGGAAGTAAGTGTCGTACCCCTTTGAATTGGTCGGAAGTAGGAGAGAGTCAGATTTTCGGACCCGACATCCTACGATAAGCCAAAGAGAAAGTTCACAAGATCCGTGAGCACCTCAAGACCGCCTAATCTAGACTGAAGAGTTATGCCGACAAGAGGCGTCGAGACCTAGCCTTCAATATCGGAGATTTTGTGTATCTAAAAGTATCACCCTTGAAAGGAATGCAACATTTCCAACTCAAAGGAAAGTTAGCCCTAGATATATCGGACCATTCAAGATTTTGAATTGCCGAGGAGAAGTATCATATCAACTGGAACTGCTGAAAGAGATGTCAGCCGTGCATAATGTGTTTCATATCTCGTTAGTTCACAAATGCCTAGAAGTCCCGGAGAAGACCGAAGTGTTCAAGAATATTGATCATAGAACCATAGAGATCAACGAGGACCTAACATATCCTAAAGTACACATACGTATTTTGGAAGAAGCCTTCAGAACAACCAGAACCTGGAATATCAAGTTTCTCAAGATCCAGTGGAGCAACCACACTGAAGAAGAAGCTACCTGGGAGCGAGAATATTACATTAGGACTGAGTTTCTAGATCTCTTTAAATCCTAGTTTTCTTTCCCTTAAATCTCAGGACGAGATTTTGTTTAAGGGGGGAAGGTTTGTAACATCCCAAAAACATTAATCAAGATTATCAAGTTCTAATCACCCAAATTTAGGGTTAACTAAAACTTTTGTTATTGAAATCAATATGAATGCATGTGTGTATGTGATGAATGCATGAATGCATGCAATGTCATGTTTGACTGCTATGAATGGCAAGGATTGGTTTAAAGATGAAAACAACATCATATAAATCATTTCCAAGCAGAATCAAATGAGGAGAAATTCAAATATAAACAATATAAGAAAATGGTCATTTTGGCCAAACTTGTTCTCTAGACCACTTTGAGTGTTTCTAGTCCAAGTTTTTGAACAGAAACAAATCCAATTCTTTTCACCCCTTGATAGAAAAAGTAAAAGTGAACCCAAGCCCACTTTGCAAACCAATAGAAACATTTTGCAAATCTATTCAAATGACAATTAAAAATTGAATCAAGTGTAGGTACTAAGATCACCATTTCTCAAAAAACCACTCAAACCAGTTCACCTTGACAAACCCAAGCAACTAGATACTACCAAGTATGTGACCAGAGCACTCACCAAATTTCATTCAGAAATTTCAAACTTAAATTCTTGTGGCCATTTCATCAAACAGTTGGTGAACACAGTAAACACTGCCTAACTTCTACTTTTTGTGATCAAAGCTTTGTCCAATCCTTGTCTCCAATTCTCACCCTTTGTCTCCCCCAGTGACTATTAGTGCATTGATCAACCTATCACCCCTACCCTTGCACCAGTGCCATGCCACCCGAGATCCACCTTGCCAGCCGACCATGGCTAGCTAGCAGGAGGCAACGCCGCACCCGTTCACCATGTCCAGGAGGAAGCTGACTGTCCACCATAACCCACCCTCCAGCCCTCCCATGCAGCCAGGCCCTAGACCACAGAGAACACGCCGCGCCCACTGTCTCTGCGCCATGCCGAGAGCACGCCAGAGGGCCGCGTCCAACACGCACGAACACGCCGCGCCTCGCCTTCGCTGCCCGTGCCTCCAATCAACGTGACACCAGCAACCTCCCAGACATCCCCATTCATCGCCACGCGACCCGTAGCAACTCTGCGTCATCAAATTGCCGTCGGTGCCGCTCAGAGCACCGGCCTGTTCCGAGCAACCTCAACCGCCCCTTTCCGCGTAATTAAGGCCTTGAGCATCTCTAGGAGACTACGCACCGGCTTACACCCTCTGCCATGCCATTTGCTCGTTGTACCGTCGACCCCGACGAGCTCTGCCTTTGCTGCACTGACTCTCTCGCTCGGCTATAAAAGGAGGCCTCCCCAGCCTCAGTTCACCACACCATCTCACTCCCCACCTCTCATAGAACCTCCCACACCTCTCACTGGAGCAAGGGAAGCTCCGCATCGCCGGAATTTCACCGGAGCCCGCCGCTATAGAAGGAGAAGGGAGCCATTGATTAAAGCCGTCGTGACCACCATTCGAACTTTCGTCATCGACAACGTCGTTCGTCCCCAACGCCGACCCTAGATGGAGCCCTGGTGAGCCTCACACGACCCCCACCGCCGCTTTAGGGTTTAGACCTCGCCGGAGCTGTTCGTCATCGAAGATGAACCCCAGCCGTTAGATTAGATTCTAATAGTAGGGCCTAGATAGAGGGATACCGCTTCGCGTAATTAGAGTCGCTGACATATGGGGCCATCACTTAAGTCATCCCGGGTGATGCACTGTGGGTAGTGGGCCGGCCGAGTTAGTTCCAGCGCGACCCGGTAGATTCAAATATAGGTTCTTCAATTTAGTTCAAACTCTAGTTCTGTCTATTGATTCAAAAATCGATTTAGAGAGATTCACTAAACCAAATTCTATGAAACCAATTGTTTTAGAAAGGTATTGAAAATATTAATCCAAGCCTGTTGGATTCAAAACATTTGAAATTATAGATCACCTATAGTAAAACTAACAAGGCAGAGACTTTTCCGCATTCAAACATTTTTCAAAAATCCAGCATAAATGCTTTTGAGTTGATTCCAACACCCAAAAATCACATTTGACAAGATCTTTCTGAATATGTAAAAATACCTAGGTTTACTTGCAGTAATAATGGACAAGTATTAAAAGAATGCCCCATAGGCATTTCTAGTCACTTTAATTAATTAAAATAAAAATGTTAAACCTTATTAAATTGTGACACCACTTTCAATCACATTCCCCAAGTATTAAAATATGTGGTGATGACATGTTTTAACATGATCCCATAATTTAAATTGGAGACTATTAAATCTTAAGTAGTTTTTCAATGAGTAGAAATTACTTTTCTAAAATAAAATAAATCAAACTAGGTCTTTATTTCATGTGATGACTGTGATGATGCTAGATCATCTAGTGTGAACCTTGGTGTGCTAAATAGAAGTAGTTAATTATTGTTTGGTGATTGTGTACCTCGTATTTATTTATAGATGATAGTACCGACCAAGGATATGAAGAGGAAGGAGACTACTACGAAGAGCAAGCAAAGGAGAACTTCAACCACTGCACTACTCAACGCAAGCTACCGCTTGCAACTTTGCAAGCCATCCTATCAAGCTATCTAATACAAGCTAGAACTTTACATGCTACCTATGCAAGCCTAACACTACAAGTTAACCTATGCAAGATGCATTAGGCATGCTTTGGTTATGCAACCTTGATTATACCAATTCCTAGTTTTACTTGCAAGCTTTATTCTTTTATTTTTTTACCAAAGTTCTTTATTACTTTTAGTTAGTGCTTCGTGAGTTTTTGAAAGATATTATAGGTATCATAAAGAGCATAAAACATGGCCTAAGTTAGTTAGAACTAGATGTCATACTGAGGCATGAGATCTAGATTTGGAAAGTCACACTTGATTAGCACCCCTCATTAGTGATTACCCTCGACTTTAGTGGCTAGTGCTAAGCATAAAACTTGATCACTTTAGATGGGAATACTTGGTGAAAATGATTATGAAAACCTTAGAATGATGAGTCATTCTAATGAAATGTTTTGGACATGTGTTATGAGCAGCAGATGATTTGATGATGAAAATGTTGAGGCATGAGCCTTAGACCTTTTATAAAAGCTGATGGAAGGGTTCGGATGCGATACCATTCCATTTTTACCGTATAATCACAATACCCTAATTTGGGTAGGGCTTGACTAGAAGTTTATATATCTTAGTATGGGTTCCCTTGTAGAAGAGGTTTGAGCTGAGGATACCTCGTTATGATTGTACACTTGTGCAGTTCCCAAGATGACAGATGGTCATGGTTGGGAGGCCAAACTCATAGGGGAGGTGCCTATACTAGGGTGTGTAATTGAAAGGTTAGGATTGATTCTCCGCATACTGAGTATGGTGATTCAGGATTGTTCCTGACGGATGTATCGAATGTTGTGGTGAAAGTGTACCACCTCTGCAGAGTGTCAAACTATTTGAATAGCCGCGTCCGCGGTTATGGACAGTTGGAGTGGCCATAATGTTCCGTCGTCAGATGTTTTCAAAATGACTTGTGAAATGAACTATGACTTTGACTTGACCAACAGGGTTGTGAACATGAAAACTAAGTTCCTGCTTAGGTGTTGTAAAACATTAAGTTAGTTTTCTCTACTTCTAAACTTAGTTAGAGATAAACCTGGCTTTTTGCAAATAAACCTAGAGCTTAGGATTCCTACTTGAACCACTTTACTTGTTAGTGATAGTTTGCGAGTACATAAAGAGTACTCATGGCTTTGTCCCTGGCTATTCCTATGGCCATACTATGAGGAGGACTACCAGGATGATGGACAGCAGGAAGTCTATGACAACTAGGGTTATCTCGCATCGTCAGAATTGCCTGTGACCCTGAAGATGAAGCTTTGACCATGCTACCGTTATTATATTATTCCGCTGCATTGATTGTATTAAGACTGGATCATGAGATCCTTTATTTGTAAGACATTTATTATGGTTTGTTATGGATGATGAACTATGGTACTAATCGGTTATGTCTCGCAAAAATGGTAATCTTGGGATTGCGATGTATAGCATAATAGGCATCTGGGATTAAAAATCCGGGTGTTGACACATGGTCAGTCACTAGACGATTAAGATCCTTCAGTTTCCTTAGAAATTAAGCTCCTTGGATCGGTCTAATGGAATAAGCTCGGTGGTTCCTTGTTATCCTCAAGACAAACTAGTTTCCCATTGATATCCCAGTGTCACTCGAGGGTCGCCGATCTGCTAGCAAACAAGATTCTATCTATGTTGAACAAAGCATCATGTTGTCTAGGCCCTTAATTGGACAACATGCATTAAGTATCCCACCGATAATCAAGCACACATAATATAGTAATTAAAATTAACCACAAACTTGATGGAAAATATATAGGCACATCACATCTCACCAATCCCCTACATCTCCCACGCCCAAGGCAACTTACTCACACATGAGAGAATAAAGCATCATCGATATAATTAAATAAAGGAAGTTTTTCTTGATAATTACCATGGAGATCCACAATAAGAAATAGAAATAAATCCAACACAATTCAAGATGGGAAGAACAATCTCAAACCCTAATCTTACAAGATGGCGATATCCCTCTCTCTCAAGTACAAGTGATTGCTATGGAGGTGTGGTGGCTAGGAGATCGAAGATCATGGAGAGAGATGAAGAACGGCTTCCCCTTCTTCTCCGGATCCTTCCTTTCTCCCTTCTGGATGGTATGGCGGCTCGTGTGTTATATTTCTACCTTGGCCTCTTCACGAAAGTTGTACCTTTTAATAAGACGAAGGATTTGGCAAGTATACGGCGGGAACTATATGGCATCCCGTATAGTTGGTCGTTAATCTTGAAGTAAATTCCCCTTGATTGCTTCCAAAAAGGGACTTGCTTGTTTTCGCCTGAATATTGTGTTTTTGCTGTTAAATCCCTCTGGTGGTGTTCAGAACCTGAAACACACATTAAAATCCAAGTTTTCTTCACTACCGAAGTATTAGCGTTAGGTAAAGCTAGAAAACCATCAAATCCAAATGAAAACATTGATAAAAACCATAAAAAATGTATAGAATCTCATAGCTATTAGGCACCCATCATGGCTGCCATGCCATGGGAGGTGGCTTCCCCCCTCTCCCTATAAAAGGCCTCCCTTCCCTCCTCTCATCTAACACCTCCTCACGAAGGATCTCTCTCCCCCTCTAAGATTTCCCCATGGTCTCGGATCAGTGAGATACATGTTCCCGGTGGCTTCTGGAAGGATTTATTGCTTCCGATGCTTCGCTGGAGCGAGGGCTCGGAGGTTGTTGGGATACCCCGAACGTGTGTGCGATCACGGATGCACCACTGCTTTGCGGTGCTGGACTTGATGTTGTTGGACCTGCTGGACTTCATCATGATCTTGAGATCGCCAAGAGATCGACTACATCACCTATGAGTTTATACTCGTAAAGCTTTTCGGTCTTCGAGGGTATGTATTCTATGGATGTATATCCACCCGTTGCTTATATCTAGATAGATGGATCTTGGTGCATATATAGTTCCCATTGTAGGAAAAAAATTATTTTCTATGATGTGAACCCAACACCTTGAAAGTAATTTTATTTGATAAACATTGCTACAAAAAGGTGATCAGATGTGTAGGTTATCACCCATGACCCATCACTAGAGGAAGAATATGAATCACAGTTGTATTCAGTTGGTGCCTGTTCGGCTCAGATCGCAATTGTTCTGTATAGAGACGGTCTAAGTTTACCCCTATCTTTGACGTACTCGATCTTATAAATATGTGTGTGTCCTGATTATTTGAGTGTAGATTATGGTCTCGCTTTTCTTTCTAATCATGTCCTTACTACAACTATTGAATTTCAATGTCTACATTGCTGAATCTGCTAATTATTTTGGTAAATTGTCTATGTACTGCTGACTCGGTCAATGTGAAATCCTGTTGAATATGTCAAGTGTTGCTAAGTATGAACTGGGAATCTGTCTAGACTTCTGATTCAATATTCCCATCAAGGAACGAAAGAAAAATTCAGGAGCGATCGAGGGCTAGGATGGACGGATACCTCTCCACGCCTAGGGGTAGGATTGGCATACAAAATGGTTAGATCGCGCACATAGAGCCCGCCAAAGCCCGTACAGGCCCGATGTGGATCAGTATGCGTATATTATGCGATGCGATGTGGATTCCCGCTGTCCAACTCAGCAGTCTGACGTGGCAACACGTCTACGTGGTTTGTTGGGCCGCATTTCTGTTCCAACCAGTGGGACGTTTGTGTTACACGCATGGAGAAGAGCGGGGGCTCGCGATGCATCGGGAAGGCGCACTCTCCCCATTCACCATCGTCCCTTCTTCTCCCGTCTCACTGTTGACCGTTCCTCTACTGCCGACAGATCGCCGACCACCGCAAGGGTAGCACACGGCGGTAGATAGAGGGCGAGCACAACACTTATCCTCGACCTAACTGAAGCTCCCGACCTGCATCAACGGAGGCAAGGGCATCACATATCTATATGTTTGTGTCTAGTATCGTGTGTATCATTGACATGCACGCTCAATCTGTATTGGTATGTGGTTGTTTTTGTCGATTTGAAAGGTTGGGGTCTTTTCTTCTTTCGTACTGCATGTTGTGCCATTGTAAGCACTAGATATACCGCAATCTTGGTTCAATCTTTGCTTGTAAGTTGCTAGATTTAGGCAGATGTTATCTTTAGGGTTTCCCCATGGAAAAAATGGTGATTTTCACATTGTTCACGTTATTATTGTACGCTGATGATTAGTTTGCATTGTCTGGCCAATATCCCAATGGGTTGCACCATAGCAACGGCTATACCATTGGTGTGATAGTTATTCTGAAGCTTATAAGTGCTTAGATCAGGTTAGGTCATTGTGTTTTGCTTGCTTTGGCCGATGATTACACTGTCGCACAATGAAATGCAAAGGGATCCTCTTCATGCCCAAACTTGTGTGCTAACCAAATTTCTTGTTCATTTGGCTTGATCATGAGGATAATCCCTTTGTAATTGTGCCATTGCACATGAGGCCATGTTGATAGTTCATTTCTGTTAGACGCCTTGCTTGTTCATTTGTGATCACCACAATGTATGTGCTGAGATGTGTTGATTCTTTTTCAGTGCTCGAAGATGATTAAGATTGGGCATGTCCACGATTAGGTAGCTCCAACCCATTCTCCAGGGTCATATTGGAAGATGTGTTTGACCTGCTGCCAATTCCTGAGGGATTGAGGCCTTTCCTTGGCACTATGCCAAGGACGATCGTGCTTAAGACCAACATCGGATGCAAGTGGATGGTGAAGCTCTGGGATGTTGGCGGCAGGGTTTGCCTTGACCAGGGATGGCCTAGATTCGCCATTGCCCACTAGATCATGATCGGATACTTCTTGACCTTCGAGATGATGAAGGGTGATCTATTCAGGGTAACCATCTTCGACTACAGCATGTGCAAAGTGATCAAGAAATGCCCCCAGCATGATCCATCCCTTGCGATGATAGATGAGTAGAACGTTTATTCTACTAGTGTAATAAGTTTCTGATGTCCTTGGTTGTGGATTATGTCTTCCGTTCGTGCTTAACTTGCTACAATATTCTATCGTACTGCTATATACAGAGAAGTGTTGTTAACAACTGTGATGTGGATCTCAATGCTTGTTCAGGTCCCTGCTTGTTTCGCTTGAAATTAGCTCGAAACCTCTGTTTTAGCCGGCCCCAAATCTATTTCGGTCCAAGACTAGTATTGCTACTTGGTTCGTTGGATTTTTTCTGTCTCCAACTGATTTCCATCCCGTATACCTCTGTAAACAACATGAGCCCCACAGGTCCATTTCGTTTTCATCCCATCGAGAGTCGTCCTGTGAAACCGTCTGTCACCTCCGACGCCGTGCATGTATAACACCACCCGTGTGAAATTCTGAATGACGCGTGATCGTGAGGACACAGAACTGTGTCATCATGACGCGTGCAGGTCGGACGCATGCACCATTGTATCAGCGCCGAAGTGTCATTGAATTGTCAATCGACTTAATGGAGCATCCAATTGGTCGCATCGTTGTAGTTCTCTATTTATTCCCTGCCAAGTGTGCACAAAACTTCTTTGAGAAGGCAGATCGCACAATAGGGGAGAGGGCGGTGATGTGCATAAGACTGGTCTGCCTAGCCTTTTTGACTATCTACCTCCACTCGTCACTAGCGCCCTCTTTCCTTTCTTCTTCCTCCTGCTCATCTCGCTCCTGTTCCCTCCCTCTACGCAGGCATGGCTCCCTCTCAGAAGCGTGCCGCGGCGACAAGGTGCGAGGAGAGAAAAGAGAGAGCTCGCCGTGATGCTTTATGCACTGAAGAGTCACAATATATGCTCATGGTTGTGCCCGCAAGCGAGGGATCCTCCAGGTAGGTCATGTACTTCTTCTCCTTAATAGTGTTATCCAGCATTCTTGTTCTCCTTAATCATCACCTACTTCTCCTTCTTCAGACCCGTCGGTTCACCGGCAGACATGTTCGCCCCAGATCCCCAGATCAGCAAGGTAAACACTGTACACTGGGGTTTTTGCGACTAGGATTTGGGCTCTCATGGATCTTTTCCACACCGCCCAGTTTTGCATAAAGCTTAGTGCTATAATTTCACATACTGTTGTTCCCGTTCCGTGATAGGACTGAAACCACGTATTCTTTGTCCCAAGAAAAGAAGCCAAAACTCAACAATCAGGTGGATGCTTGGCTTAATGCACGAATAAGCAGCCATAGGGAGAAAATGCAAACACAAGGACTGGAATTAGAATGGCTCAAATTAGCTGTGAATACCCTTACTGAGGAGCGCGACAAGCAGAAAAGGGACAATGCTGCCTGGAAGAAACTACATTAGAAGATACAAGCCTCGACGCAATGGAATACACCCATCAACGAGGGGCTCTCGAAGGATAATGTGAGGCTAAAAGATGCTAATGTCGATCTCCGTGTCGAGTACATGAACCTGCTTCGGAAGCTCGAGGCTTCGCTCAGTGATAAGGTAAGGTCAGGCAGGACATGCTCGTACATCGCCTATGACTTGAAGAGATTGAGGAGGAAAACAAGCAGCTGCTCGCCAGGCTAGGACTATAATGAGTTGCAACGGGATACACCTTTTGTGCTCGCCAGGCTAGGAAAACGAGCAGCTGCTCGCCAGGATAGGAAAAGGAGCAGCTGCTCGCCAGGCTAGTTCTTTCCTCGGTGCTGCTCTTCTGAATTGAACTATGTGTTTCTGTTTTGCAACTGTAAACTGAACTATCTGAATAATGAGTTGCAACGGGAGACACCTTTTGCTCAGACCGAAAACTATCTGCTTTCCTTTTGTTTCTATCTATTTATTCAGAGTTACAGATGGTCAACAAAGGTTCAGAGTTATAGTGTGAAAATCTACTCTGCACGACGAGATACTATTAGTGCCATCCCGCGAATCGAACGTGCAGGGCCCAGACTAGGTGCCCTTATTACATCCCGTTCGATCTAGTTCATGATGTACACTGAAAGAATGGATCAAACGACGACCTAAACAAGTGTTATATGAAATTGAACATAATCTAGAAGTTTTCCACAAAACATATACATCCACTATCATTATAAGTTTCAGTAGATGAACCATGACACTTCTGGAATAGAGAAGCAATCTAAGTTCAGGAAGTACCAACAGCAGAAAAAACAAAGTAACAAACTAAACATAACAAAATCTACATCAACATGCAGATGAGCATCTGTTGATGCTCAACTAGGGAGTGTAGAGAAATAGAGTGGAATATCCTACATGAATTTTAGAACCAACTAGGTGGGATCATGTTGGTCAAGTGTAGTGACTCACACAACCACTAAGTTGATGATGTTGTTTCTATCCATCCCAGAGAGGTCTTGATCCCATGCAATGTTGGCATGGCCCCACATCTACCACAAGTGTGTGTCATGGCTTGGCATAGCAAAATTGTAGTTAGATCTATCAAGTAGGTAGGATCATGTTGCCCAAGTGATGACTCATACAACAAGTTGGTGAAGGTGTTTCTATCTAGCCAAGAGAGGCCTAGATCCCATGCAATGTTGGCATGGCCCCACATTGGCCACAGGGGTGTCGCATCATGTCTAGGCATACTAGTGTTATACTAAGATCTAACAACAGGGTGGCATCATGTTGTACAAGTGTTGTGGCACACAACCACTAGGTTGATGATGGTGTTTGTAGCCAACCTAGAGAGGTCTATAGACCATGCAATGTTTGCATGGCCCACATCTTCCACAAAGTGTCTCATCATTTCTTGGCATAGAAAATTCATACTTAGATCTTTCAAGTAGGTAGGATCATATTGGCCAAGTGATGACTCATACAACAACAAGTTGGTAAGGTGTTTCTATCCAGCCCAGAGAGGTCTAGATCCCATGCAGTGTTGGCATGGCCCCACATCTTCCACTAGTGTGTGTCATGGCTTGGCATAGCACTCCTATACTTAGATGTATCAACTGGGTGGGATCATGATGGTCAGGTGTAGTACTCACACAACCACTAAGTTGATGGTGGTGTTTCTAGCCAACCGAGAGAGTTGTATATGCCATGCAATGTTGGCATGGCCCCACATTTGCCACGGTTGTGTCTCATCATGTCTTGGCATAGTAGTGTTATACTAATATCTATCAACAGGGTGGCATCATGTTGGCCAAGTGTTGAGGCACATAACCACTAGGTTGATGATGGTGTTTCTAGCCAACCCAGAGAGGTCTATAGACCATGCAATGTTGGCATGGGACACATCTGCCACAAAGTGTCTCATCATGTCTCGCCATAGCAAAATCCTACTTAGATATATCAAGTAAGTAGGATCATGTTGGCAAATTGATGACTCATACAACAACAACTTGGTCAAGGTGTTTCTATCCAGCCCAGAGAGGTCTAGATCCCATGCAGTGTTGGCATGGCCCCACATCTGCCACAAGTGTGTGTCATGGCTTGGCATAGCACTCCTATACTTAGATGTATCAACTGGGTGGGATCATGATGGTCAGGTGTAGTACTCACACAACCACTAATTTGATGATGGTTTTTCTAGCCAACCCAGAGAGTTCTATATGCCATGCAATGTTGGCATGGCCCCACATTTGCCACAGTTGTGTATCATCATGTCTTGGCATAGTAGTGTTATACTAAGAAATATCAACATGGTGACATCATGTTGGCCAAGTCTTGAGGCACACAATCACTAGGTTGATGATGGTGTTTGTAGCCAACCCAAAGAGGTCTATAAACCATGCAATGTTGGCATGGGCCCACATATGCCACAAAGTGTCTCATCATGTCTTGCTATAACAAAATCATACTTAGATCTATCAAGTAGGTAGGATCATATTGGCCAAGTGATGCCTCATACAACAACAAGTTGGTGAAGGTGTTTTTATCCATCCTAGAGAGGTCTTGATCCCATGCAATGTTGGCATGGCCCCACATCTGCCACAAATGTGTTTCATGGCTTGGCATAGAAAAATTATAGTTAGATCTATCAAGTAGGTAGGATCATGTTGGCCAAGTGATGACTCATACAACAAGTTGGTGAAGGTGTTTCTATCCAGCCAAGAGAGGCCTAGATCCCATGTAATGTTGGCATGGCCCCACATTGGCCACAGGTGTGTCGCATCATGTCTTGGCATACTAGTGTCAAACTAAGATCTAAAAACAGTGTGGCATCATGTTGTACAAGTGCTGAGCCACACAACCACTAGGTTGATGATGGTGTTTGCATGGGCCCACATCTTCCACAAAGTGTCTCATCATGTCTTGGCATAGGAAATTCGTACTTAGATCTATCAAGTAGGTAGGATCATGTTGGCCAAGTGATGACTCATACAACAACAAGTTGGTAAGGTGTTTCTATCCAGCCCAGAGAGGTCTAGATCCCATACAGTGTTGGCATGACCCCACATCTACCACAAGTGTGTGGCATGGCTTGGCATAGCACTCCTATACTTAGATGTATCGACTAGGTGGGATCATGATGGTCAGGTGTAGTACTCACACAACCAATAATTTGATGATGGTTTTTCTAGCCAACCCAGAGAGTTCTATATGCCATGCAATGTTGGCATGGCCCCACATTTGCCACAGTTGTGTCTCATCATGTCTTGGCATAGTAGTGTTATACTAAGAAATATCAACATGGTGACATCATGTTGGCCAAGTGTTGAGGCACACAACCACTAGGTTGATGATGGTGTTTGTAGCCAACCCAAAGAGGTCTATAAACCATGCAATGTTGGCATGGGCCCACATATGCCACAAAGTGTCTCATCATGTCTTACCATGACAAAATCATACTTAGATCTATCAAGTAGGTAGGATCATGTTAGCCAAGTGATGACTCATACAACAACAAGTTGGTGAAGATGTTTATATCCAACCTAGAGAGGTCTAGAACCCATGCATTGTTGGCATGGCCCCACATCTGCCACAAGTGTGTGTCATGCCTTGGCATAGCACTCTTATACTTAGATGTATCAACTAGGTGGGATTATGATGGATAGGTGTAGTGACTCACACAACCAATAAGTTAATGATGGTGTTTCTAGCCAATCCAGAGAGGTATATAGCCGATGCAATGTTGGCATGGCCCCACATTTGCCACAGTTGTGTCTCATCATGTCTTTGCATAGTAGTGTTATACTAATATCTATCAACAGGGTGGCATCATGTTGGCCAAGTGCTGAGGCACACAACCACTAGGTTGATGATGGTGTTTCTAGCCAACCCAAAGAGGTCTATAGACCATGCAATGTTGGCATGGGACACATCTGCCACAAAGTATCTTGTCATGTCTTACCATAGTAAAATCGTACTTAGATCTATCAAGTACGTAGGATCATGTTGGCCAAGTGATGACTCATATAACAACAACTTGGTCAAGGTGTTTCTATCCAGCCTAGAGAGGTCTAGATCCCATGCAATGTTGGCATGGACCCACATCTACCAGAAGTGTGTGTCATGGCTTGCCACACCACTCTTATACTTAGATTTATCAACTGGGTGGGATCATGATGGTCATGTGTAGTGACTCACATAACTACTAAGTTGATGATGATGTTTCTAGCCATTCCAGTGAGGTCTATAACCACAAAGTGTTGGCTCTCCTCATGTCTTTGCATAGTAGTGTTATAGTAAGATCTATTAACAGGGTGGCATCATGTTGGCCAAGTGCTGAGGCACACGACCACTAGGTTGATGATGGTGTTTGTAGCCAACCTAGATAGGTCTATAGACCATGCAATGTTGGCATGGGCCCACATCTTCCACAACGTGTCTCATCATGTCTTGGCATAACTAACTCATACTTAGATCTATCAAGTAGGTAGGATCATGCTGGCCAAGTGATGACTCATACAACAACAAGTTGGTGAAGGTGTTTCTATCCAGCCTAGAGAGGTCTAGATCCCATGCAGTGTTGGCATGGCCCCACATCTGCCACAAGTGTTTGTCATGGCTTGGCATAGCACTCCTATACTTAGATGTATCAACTGGGTGGGATCATGATGGTCAGGTGTAGTACTCTCACAACCACTAAGTTGATGATGGTGTTTCTAGCCAACCCAGAGAGTTGTATATGCCATGCAATGTTGGCATGGCCCCACATTTGCCACAGTTGTGTCTCATCATGTCTTGGCATAGTAGTGTTATACTAATATCTATCAACAGGGTGGCATCATGTTGGCCAAGTGTTGAGGCACACAACCACTAGGTTGATGATGGTGTTTCTAGCCAACCCAGAGAGGTCTATAGACCATGCAATGTGGCTTGGGACACATCTGCCACAAAGTGTCTCATCATGTCTTGCCATAGCAAAATCCTACTTAGATCTATGAAGTACGTACGATCATGTTGGAAAATTGATGACTCATACAACAACAACATGGTCAACGTGTTTCTACCCAGCCTAGAGAGGTCTAGATCCCATGCAATGTTGGCATGGCCCCACATCTACCACATGTGTGTGTCGTGGCTTGCCATAGCACTCTTATACTTTGATGTATCAACTGGGTGGGATCATGATGGTCAGGTGTAGTGACTCACACAACCACTAAGTTGATGATGGTGTTTCTAGACAGCCAATAGAGGTCTATAGCCACAAACTGTTGGCTCTCATCATGTATTTTCATAGTAGTGTTATACTAAGATCTATCAACAGGGTGGCATCATGTTGGCCAAGTGCTGAGGCACACAACCAATAGGTTGATGATGATGTTTGTAGGCAACCTAGAGAGGTCTATAGACCATGCCATGTTGGCATGGGCCCACATCTACCACAATGTGTCTCATCATGTCTTGGCATACCAAAATTATACTTAGATCTATCAAGTAGGTAGGATCATGTTGGCCAAGTGATGACTCGTACAACAACAAGTTGGTGAAGGTGTTTCTATCTAGCCTAGAGAGTTCTAGATCCCATGCAATGTTGGCATGGCCCCACATCTTCCACAAGTTTGTGTCATGGCTTGGCATAGCACTCTTATACTTAGATGTATCAACTGGGTCGGATCATGATGGTCAGGTGTAGTACTCACACAATCACTAAGTTGATGATGGTGTTTCTAGCCAACCCAGAGAGGTCTATAGCCCATGAAATGTTCGCATGGCCCCACATTTGCCACAGTTGTATCTTATCATGTCTTGGCATAGTAGTGTTATACTAAGATCTATCAACATGGTGGTATCATGTTGGCCAAATGCTGAGGGACACAACCACTAGGTTGATGATGTTGTTTCCAGCCAACCCAGAGAGGTCTATAGCCCATGCAATGTCGGCATAGGCCCACATCTTCCACAAAGTGTCTAATCATGTCTTGGCATAGAAAATTCATACTTAGATCTATCAAGTAGGTAGGATCATATTGGCCAAGTGATGACTCATACAACAACAAGTTGGTGAAGGTGTTTCTATCCATCCTAGAGAGGTCTTGATCCCATGCAATGTTGGCATGGCCCCACATCTGCCACAAATGTGTGTCATGGCTTGACATAGCAAAATTATAGTTAGATCTATCAAGTAGTTAGGATCATGTTGGCCAAGTGATGACTCATCCAACAAGTTGGTGAAGGTGTTTCTATCCAGCCAAGAGAGGCCTAGATCCCATGTAATGTTGGCATGGCCCCACATTAGCCACAGGTGTATCGCATCATGTCTTGGCATACTAGTGTCATACTAAGATCTAAAAACAATGTGGCATCATGTTGTACAAGTGCTGAGCCACACAACCACTAGGTTGATGATGGTGTTTGCATGGTCCCACATCTTCACAAAGTGTCTCATCATGTCTTGGCATAGCAAATTCATACTTAGATCTATCAAGTAGGTAGGATCATGTTAGCCAAGTGATGACTCATACAACAACAAGTTGGTAAGGTGTTTCTATCTAGCCTAGAGAGGTCTAGATCCCATGCAGTGTTGGCATGGCCCCACATCTGCCACAAGTGTGTGTCATGGCTTGGCATAGCACTCCTATACTTAGATGTATCAACTAGGTGGGATCATGATGGTCAGGTGTAGTACTCACACAACCACTAATTTGATGATGGTTTTTCTAGCCAACCTAGAGAGTTCTATATGCCATGCAATGTTGGCATGGCCCCACATTTGCCACAGTTGTGTCTCATCATGTCTTAGTATAGTAGTGTTATACTAAGAAATATCAACATGGTGACATCATGTTGGCCAAGTGTTGAGGCACACAACCACTAGGTTGATGATGGTGTTTGTAGCCAACCCAAAGAGGTCTATAAACCATGCAATGTTGGCATGGGCCCACATATGCCACAAAGTGTCTCATCATGTCTTGCCATAGCAAAATCATACTTAGATCTATCAAGTAGGTAGGATCATGTTGGCCAAGTGATGACTCATACAACAACAAGTTGGTGAAGGTGTTTATATCCAACCTAGAGAGGTCTAGAACCGATGCAATGTTGGCATGGCCCCACATCTGCCACAAGTGTGTGTCATGCCTTGGCATAGCACTCTTATACTTAGATGTATCAACTAGGTGGGATTATGATGGATAGGTGTAGTGACTCACACAACCAATAAGTTGATGATGGTGTTTCTAGCTAATCCAGAGAGGTACATAGCTGATGCAATGTTGGCATGGCCCCACATTTGCCACAGTTGTGTCTCATCATGTCTTGGCATAGTAGTGTTATACTAATATCTATCAACAGGGTGGCATCATGTTGGCCAAGTGTTGAGGCACACAACCACTAGATTGATGATGGTGTTTGTAGCCAACCTAGAGAGGTCTATAGACCATGCAATGCTGGCATGGGCCCACATCTTCCACAAAGTGTCTCCTCATGTCTTGGCATAGAAAATTCATACTTAGATCTATCAAGTAGGTAGGATCATGTTGGCCAAGTGATGACTCATATAACAACAAGTTGGTAAAGGTGTTTCTATCCAGCCAGAGAGGTCTAGATCCCATGCAATGTTGGCATGGCCCCTCATCTTCCACAAGTGTGTGTCATGGCTTGGCATAGCACTCCTATACTTAGATGTATCAACTTGGTGGTATCATGATGGTCAGGTGTAACACCGCGGTTCTGAAAAGACCGTGGCTTCTATGTGACATGCCAATCCCTGGATCGGTTCATTGGCCCACAATAGAATAAGATGAATAACATAGCAAAATATCCGTGTATCATAAATAACGAAGATCCAGAGTACCATTATTACAATAAAAGCTTAGCTCAAAGCTAGCTCAAATTATTCAGGTAGCAACATAAATAAAGCAAATCCTCCATTCTTCAAATTGCCCACAAGTGAACAAGTGCCGAGTGGAGTACCGTGGCCTATATCGATTACTCAGAATCGGAATAACCTGCAACATGAAACGTAGAAGCCCCGAAGGGTCAATACATGGAATGTATGGCAAGTAGAGCTAGTAATGGAGACAATAGTGCTAATATCTACATGCATAATTGGCAATTGGAGCTGTGTTTGGCTTGCATTTGCAAATACATTTGTCCTACTTTCATAAACAGTTTTTGATTTTCTTTGAAAAGATCCCAATTAAGTTAACCCAACAATATTAAAACAATTATGAAATTTGAATGAGCGAGAAACATGTCATGGAATCAATATCGAGCAACTCAGTTGTCCATAACCGGGGACACGGCTAATCGATTAGATTATACACCCTGCAGGGGTTAGTACACTTTACCCATGTGACTTGGCCAGCCCATCTCGTACCATCACTCCCATTTTGAGTGGTGATAGGGAGAAGTCCAAGAAGAGACTGTTCGGGAAGTAGCTCCTCAATCCTGACGCACACAGGTCCAACCTACCAAAATTCTACATCTCTGGATACGCGGGTTCGAGTTACCACAACCTACTAAGTCCAACCAACCGCCCATTTCATTATTGGCACATGGTTGTACACATAAGCTACACAACAAAGAAGCCAATCAATTTCTCTCGATACCTGGGTGCCTTTCCGCAATGAAACCACCAAAAATTATCAATACCATCACACCCAGGAGATTCATTGATTAAGTAGTTTTAGTTTTCACAAACCAATACTTTTAGAAACAAGTCTCAATGATGTAACCCAGCCCTCGTTGAACATAGCATGGCTAAGCACATCTACCAACGGTGGTTCATCTACAAGGAAAGCCCTACCACATAATGGGACATAGCATAGCGATAGTATCATCCTACACATGCAACTACAAAATACACAACAATGCATAGAAAATAGTAGGACAATATCATGAACAAAGTAGCATCTACTTGCCTTGGTTGTAGCGGTTGGAGGAACAATCCACACACGAGCAAGCGTTGCACTCGTCACAATCTACACGATACAATTGCAATCATAAACAAACAATCCACAAGCATATGCAACAAATATGATGCATGAATGCATGCACGACAAGTGAATTGGTGCTACAGCTGCACCACATAATCCTAATCAATAATGCTACTGATTGCATGCATGGAAAATAGTTTTAGCGCTAGGAAAACTATTACGCAAAAAGTAATGCCCAAAACTAGAGCTAGAATTCAAATAATTCACTACTGGTAGTATACTGTTTGTAAAATCTTGGGAAAATTCTACCGCATAGGCATCGATGATTAGAAACAGTACCAACTGGAATTACTCAAAAAGGAATTTTAAAACTCCCCGAGTAATTAAAACACTGCAGAAAGCCACTAGACAGTTTCTGCAGAAGATTTTACTGTAAGCCTATCCTTTTAATTCACGGTGAGATTCCCCTCGTTCCACTGAATCCAGGGACATATCATACGCAATTTTTGGAGCTACAGATCTTTTTCTACGAATTAATTACTCCAAAAGGGCCATTAACCTATTTGATTAAACTGTACTAAATCTTGCTGCAAAAGTCTGAACCAAAGGTACATCAAGATTCTACACGACTCACTGAATCTACACATATTTTATTTGCAATTTTGGCCCAGCGGTTTAATTTCTATGCAATTTACAAGTTTCTACCGAAATCTGTCCACTAAAACGATTAACGAAAATAACCAGTCAACTGTGTCTGTTGACTGGTCAACGCGTCTGCTGACTGGGCGTCTGACTAGTCAACGCCTGGACACTGACCGGTCAACGCCGATCTGAACCGTTGATCTGAGATCTAATGGCGGCTGCGGACTCACCGGAAACGAACGGCGACGAGGTCGGGATGGCGGCGGCGATCGGTTCCGGCGACGACGGTTACCTGCGCGAGAGGATAGTGGTCAGCGCTCGGATCAAAACGGTCATCGCGGCGGCGCGAGGCGACGGCGCGCGAGGCGGGCACGCGAAGCGGCGGCGGTGCGGCGCGGGTGCGGGCCGAGGCGGGCGCGCGGAGGCGGCGGCGCTGCGAGCGGCTGCGCGCGCGGGCTGCGCGCGTGCGTGCGTGCTGCAGCAGCAGCGGCGGGCGGCTGCGGGGCGAGGCGAGCGCGCGCGGGCGACGCGGCGAGCGGCAGCGGCAGCGGGCGCGCGGGGCGGCGTGCGGCGGCGGCGCGCGTGCTGCGGCGGCGGGGCGAGGCGCGGCGGCGGGGAAGCGGCAGGCGGCGCGGGGTGTGGCGCGGCGGCGGCGGGTACCTAGAGGCGGCAGCGTGCACGGAGGCCGAGGCGGCGGCGATCGGCGATCCCGAGGCGGGGCGGCGGCGGTTCCAGGTGGCGGGGTCGGCGCGGCGATCGAGGCGGGCAGGGAGGCGGCGCGCGGGTGCGGAAAACGAGGCAGGCGGCGGCGGCCCTTTATGTGGGGCCCCCTCGTGGGGTCCTACGCCGATACGGCGCGCGGTTGGAAAAGGACTCGGAAAACGGCCCGTTTTTCTATCTTTTAATAAAACGGCCACAACTTTTCCGTACGAGCTCCGAATCGAGCGATTCTTGCTCCTACGATTTTGTAAAATCACGGGGAACAATCTAGGGTCAATGGTTGAGCGAAACCACTAGGCTACAAGGGTGGCCACACTAGTTCTTCTAATGCCTCCCGCGGGAGCCTCGTAGAAGAATAGAAAAGGGTTTCGAAAATAGTGTTTCGCCGATTCTTTTCAATCGACGGTTTTGCATGGAAAAGTATGATGCAATGATATGAATGATATGTAGAACCAAATCTAAAATTTGGGATGTGACAAGACTAACCCCCTTAAGATGAATCTCGTCCTCGAGATTCGGCGCGGCTAGCAAATAGGTGTGGGTAGTCCTCTCGGATGTCATCCTCACGCTCCCAAGTGGCTTCCTCTTCGGTGTGGTGGCTCCACTGTACCTTGCAAAACCTGATCGTCTTGGTACGTGTAATCCTCTCCGCTATCTCCAGAATCTTGACCGGCATCTCCTCATAGGTCAAGTCATTCTCAAGCTGAACCTCCTCTAGCGGTATAGTGTCTCTCAATGGTATATCCACCATTTCCGGATGGCACTTCTTCAGCTGGGATACGTGGAACACATTGTGAACAGCGGACAGAGCTTCTGGCAACTCTAACTGATAAGCAACTTCTCCTTTGCGTGCTAAGACCCGATACGGTCCAATAAATCAAGGTGCCAGCTTACCCTTAATTCCAAATCTCTTGATTCCACGAAGTGGCGACACTCTGAGGTATGCTCTATCACCTATCTCATACACCACTTCCTTGCGCTTGGCGTCAGCGTAGCTCTTCTGCCTTGATTGTGCTACCTTTAGCCTGTCCCTAATCAAGGCGACCTTCTCCTCAGCGTCCTTGATCAAATCAGGTCCAAACAACTGGCGTTCTCCTACTCCATCCCATAGCAATGGTGTTCGGCACCGTTTCCCATATAGCACATCGAACGGTGACGTCTTGATGCTGGTTTGATAGCTGTTGTTGTAGGAAAACTCAGCATACGGCAAATTCTCATCCCAACTAGAGCCATGAGCCAAGGCGCAAGCTCTCAGCATGTCTTCCAAAATCTGATTCACCCTCTCGATCTGTCCATTGGTCTGTGGGTGAAACGCTGTGCTAAACTCCAATCTAGTACCAAGTGACTCGTGCAGCTGGCGCCAGAAGTGTGAGGTAAATTGGGTGCCTCTATCAGATACAATACTCTTGGGAACTCCGTGTAGGCACACAATCCTGTCCATGTAAATCTTGGCCAACTTTGCACTCGTATAGGTCGTCTTTACCGGTATAAAGTGGGCTACCTTGGTCAAATGGTCGACCACTACCCAAATGGAGTCATATCCTGACCTGGTCCTGGGTAATCCTGTGATAAAATCCATTCCCACTCTATCCCACTTCCAATCCGGCACGGGCAATGGCTGTAGCAATCCTGCTGGCTTCTGGTGTTCCGCCTTCACTCGGCTACATACATCACATAGGGCAATATGCTCTGCGATGTCTCCCTTCATGTTGTTCCACCAGAATCTGTCCTTTAGGTCCATATACATCTTCGTATTGCCCGGATGTATGGAATACGGCGAGTCATGAGCTTCCTGCAGAATCAACTTCCTTATTTCTAGATCGTTGGGGATGCACAAACGATCTCCATACCACAAGGTTCCTTGCTCATCCTCGCGGAATTCCCTTGCTCGACCCTCCTTCATCTTTTCCTTAACTTCATCTATCTCTTTATCTCCCACTTGAGCCTTCCTAATTCTGTCCTGTAGCGTTGGTTGGACTTCCATTGTTGCCAAGTATCCTTCAGACACTACCTCTAGTCTAAGGTCCTTGAATTGCTTGCACAAATCCTCAGGTAATTCACCAATTGTCAATCCATTGGCATAAACCTTCCGGCTCAGAGCATCTGCTACTACATTGGACTTTCCTGGGTGGTATTGCAGATTCATATCATAGTCCTTGATAAGTTCCAACCATCTCCTTTGCCTCATGTTCAGTTCCTTCTGCGTAAATATGTACTTCAGGCTCTTGTGGTCAGTGTACACATCACAGTGTTTTCCCATTAAGTAATGCCTCCATACCTTGAGCGCATGAACCACTGACGCTAACTCCAAGTCGTGTGTGGGGTAATTCCGCTCATGGTGCTTGAGTTGTCGCGAGGCATATGACACCACTCTCCCATCTTGCATCAGCACACTCCCAAGTCCCTGTCGAGAAGCGTCACAGTACACTTGTAAATCCTTCTGAAGGTCTGGTAAACACAGAACAGGCGCGGTCACTAGTCGACGCTTCAGTTCCTGAAAGCTGGCTTCACATACGTCTGACCATTCAAACTTCCTCTCCTTCTTCAGAAGTTCTGTCATTGGCTTAGCAATCTTGGAGAAGTTTTCAATGAACCTCCTGTAGTATCCAGCAAGTCCCAAAAAGCTACGTATCTCTCCTGCATTCTTGGGTGCTTCCCACTTAGTTACTGCAGTCACTTTGCTTGGATCAATAGCGACTCCTTCTCTTGACACTACGTGTCCAAGAAATCCAACAGTGTTAAGCCAGAATTCACACTTGCTGAATTTGGCATACAGCTGATGTTCCCTCAGTTTCTCCATAATCAGTCGTAGATGTTTCTCATGCTCAGCATCATCCTTGGAATATATCAGTATGTCATCAATAAACAACACCACGAACTTGTCCAAGTACTCCATAAATACCTTGTTCATCATGGTCATGAAATACGCCGGGGCATTCGTTAGTCCAAAAGACATAACTGTATACTCATATAAACCATACCTAGTGGTGAAGGCGGTTTTTCGTACGTCCTCCTCTCGGATCTTCAATTGGAAGTAGCCTGATCGCAGATCAATCTTGCTGAACACCTTCGCTCCTTCCAGTTGATCAAACAAATCATTTATGTTTGGCAGAGGGTACTTGTTCTTGATGGTTACTTCATTCAGCGAGCGATAGTCCACCACCAATCTCTTGCTGTTGTCTTTCTTCTCCACAAACAGAACAGGTGCACCCCATGACGACGAACTAGGCTGAATGAATCCCTTTTCCAGCTGCTCTTTCAACTGCTTCTTCAATTCCTTCAGCTCATCCACATCCATCTTATATGGTTTCTTTGCTATTGGTCCTGTTCCCGGCATCAGGTCGATAAGAAACTCTACTTCCCTGTCAGGTGGCATCCCTGGCAGCTCTTCCGGAAACACATCGGGGTAATCCCTAATCACTGGCACAGTATCCATGCTAACCCCCTTAAGAGAATTCAACTTACACCTTCCTGGTCGTACATCCGACTTGAATCTAATCCTCTTACCATCTGGGGTTTTGAGTGAAACAGCTCGCTGTGCACAATCTATGTATCCCCCATGCATAGCCATCCAATCCATACCTAGAATAACGTCTAATCCCTGTGATTCCAACACTACCAAATGTGCACTGAAGTTGTGTGTTCCAATCCTCACAGTTAAATCGCGGCATCCCGCGCTAGCTATCATATCTCCTCCAGGTGAACTCACTCTAATAGACCTTTTCATAGACTCAGTAGGTAACTTATACTTATCCACAAATGCCCTCGATATGAATGAATGCGATGCACCAGTATTGAAAAGTATAAGTGCAGGGTGAGTGTTGATTGGAAACTTACCAATCACAAGGTCAGGCTCATCTGGGATCTCCTCCACATTCATGTGGTTCACTGTGGCCTTCTCATTGTTGGTTGGCTTCAGTCCTTTCCTCTCCGGACAGTTGTCAGCATAGTGTCCCTTCTGCTTACACTTGAAGCACGTCACCTCACTCAGATCCTTCTTCACAAAGCTGCGATCACGGTTGCGGTCATGTCCACCGTGTCCTCCTGAATGATGAGAGTGTCCTCCCTTGTGGTTGTGGTGGATACTCCTATGGTTGTCATGACGATGCCCATCGCCTCCATGGTGGTGGCGTTCATGGCTCCCATGGTCACTCCCTCCATGCTTGGAGTATCCATCATATGAAGTGCGTGACTTGTGATGTGAACCAGAGTGGTGATTGTTACTCTTCCTCTTGCGGTTCTCCACCTGCTTGTGCTTCCCTTCCAAGATCCTGGCCTTGTCCATAAGCTCCTGGAAAGTGGGGCAATAAACCACCAGTAGCTGTACTGAAAGCTCATCGCTGAGGCCATCCAGGAATCTCTCCCTCCTTTTTGCATCTGTGTCAACATCCTCAGGTGCATAACGGGACAGGTTGTTGAACTCCTCAATGTACTCAGCCACGGTGCGATTGGTTTGGCGCAAGTTGCGGAACTCCTTCCTCTTCAGGCTTAGAACCCCTGAAGACACGTGGTTGGTCCTGAAACCTTCCTCAAACATTGCCCAAGTCACGGTATCCAGCGGGTGGGTGATCTGAAAGGTGTCCCACCAAGAAGCGGCTGGTCCCTCCAGTAGGTGAGCGGCAAACCTCACCTTCTCAGCATCAGTGCATCCAACAGTTACCAGATCCTTGTTGACTGAACGCAACCAGTCGAGAGCAACCATTGGTTCCGTTGCAGTAGAGAACTTAGCTGGCCTTAGCCTCAGAAATCTGGTGAGAGCATCTCCCTGAGGCTGATTGTTTCCATTGTTGTTGTTCTGAGCTGCCATGAACTGAGTCATCACTTGGGTCAGCTGTGCCTGAGCTGCCATGAGCTGCTCCAACTCAGTGGGTTGACGGCGGGGAGGCATCTGCGGTTCAGCACAGGTAAGTTTAGAAAGAATCAACTACGATAATAGGATTCTACCCATGCATATGATCAAACAACATCAAACAATAGCAGACAATCACAAGCAAGCAACACATCAATAAACAAGTGATCCAGAAACATCCCAGGGATTATCCTAGCAGTATATACCTACTGAAATAGTTTTATAAGAGTTGGCAATGGTTAACTAAACAGTTGATCAACTAAACAACAAAAACAACAATCTGCCAGAACAGTCCAGCAGCGTTCGCGAATTTTTCCGCCTGACTTAAACTCGTCAAAAAATTTAGCTGATTTTTTCACATATAGTACAGAGAGTTTCGCATCAGCCCAATTTTTTTAGATTTTTCCCAGTTACCAGAAAAATATGAAAAATCGTACAGTACTGCTGTATCAGCAGAAAAACTGCAGCGAAAATAACAC
Organism: Avena sativa; assembly: GCA_916181665.1. NCBI lineage: Eukaryota > Viridiplantae > Streptophyta > Magnoliopsida > Poales > Poaceae > Avena > Avena sativa. Next base: position 249,238,488 of record OV702297.1, read on the forward strand.
AGATAGCAACCAAAATTGCCATAACTCTTTCATAAAATTCACACAAATAATTCCTGGGATATTGGAGTACACAAATAAGCAACTAATCACTCTTAAACTAACACGAACTAAGCTTCACAACGATCGAGACTAATCCTAATGAATTTGCCTAACGTGGACTAATTGGTGGACTTCTATCTACTCCTTGAAGAGGTTGCGGTAGGTCCTTGCGGTCATGCGTTGACGCTTCGGCTCGTGGTACAACCATGGAGGCGAAGTGTACACCTCTCCTGAATCATCACTTGAGATCTCAAACTCTACCTCTTCTGGATCCTCCTCTTCTTCTTCACTCTCAGCTGCAACTGCAACAGCTTCATCTCCTCCACCATCATCGTCTCCATCATCATCATCATCGTTCCCACTGTCATCATCATCCCCATTGTTGCCATCATCTCCATTGTCATCATCAGAGGGTGGATTCAGCTGTGCTTGGAGAGCGGCAATCTGGGCTGTCATAGCTTCAATAGTTTGATCTCTTTCCTGGACGGTCCCTTGCAACTGTTGTATGTTCTGGGTGTTCTCCTGCACAGTACCATGAATATGAGCTATGGTTGCATCTCTGGCTATCAGGGCATTCTCCAGAACTCCCACAGCTTCATGCAGGGTGTCAATCTCCTATCCTTGGACCACCATACCATTGCTAGCAAAATCTGCAATCTCCTTTATCATCATCACTTTCTCAGCTAGAGCTCCATTCTCCCTTTCCATGTCCTCTATGTGCCTCCGACGGGGCGGCATGTTGTTCCTGTCGCCCGGGGTAACCACAATGTGCCCATCTTCATCATGCCTCCCATAGTCACAGTAGGGTGAATCTGCTGGCAGTAGGTGTCGGACTTGATGGCACTAGCGAGACAGGGCTTCATGTATGGCCAAGTTGATTCCAAGTCCCCAGTTGCAGTATGTCTTGGTGTAGATCAAGTGCACGGGGTTTGGCAAGGCGGCATATCTGAATATGAAGGTAGTGATCTCCCATGCATCCTCTCCATATCCATAGGTGTACAGCCTTCTTCCCTTGAACATGGACAGTGGCAATCCCAATGACTGCGAGAGCTGTGCTAACTGCCTTGCAAAGGGCCTTGGTGACTCCATGGTTGCATACTCAGTCCTGACCTCTCCCATCTATCAAGTAAAAGAGGAAAGTGTGAGAATAGCATATGGTAAGAATTTACGAGGGTGAAAGGCATAAGATGAAAGACAGAGTTAATATAGGCTTTAATAAATCTATGGCTTCCTAATCCAATTCCTAGGTCACGATCCTACAGTCGACACACGGGCTCTGATACCATCTTGTAACACCGCGGTTCTGAAAAGACCGTGGCTTCTATGTGACATGCCAATCCCTGGATCGGTTCATTGGCCCCCAATAGAATAAGATGAATAACATAGCAAAATATCCGTGTATCATAAATAACGAAGATCCAGAGTACCATTATTACAATAAAAGCTTAGCTCAAAGCTAGCTCAAATTATTCAGGTAGCAACATAAATAAAGCAAATCCTCCATTCTTCAAATTGCCCACAAGTGAACAAGTGCCGAGTGGAGTACCGTGGCCTATATCGATTACTCAGAATCAGAATAACCTGCAACATAAAACGTAGCAGCCCCGAAGGGTCAATACATGGAATGTATGGCAAGTAGAGCTAGTAATGGAGACAATAGTGCTAATATCTACATGCATAATTGGCAATTGGAGCTGTGTCTGGCTTGCATTTGCAAATACATTTGTCCTACTTTCATAAACAGTTTTTGATTTTCTTTGAAAAGATCCTAATTAAGTTAACCCAACAATATTAAAACAATTATGAAATTTGAATGAGCGAGAAACATGTCATGGAATCAATATCGAGCAACTCAGTTGTCCATAACCGGGGACACGGCTAATCGATTAGATTATACACCCTGCAGGGGTTAGTACACTTTACCCATGTGACTTGGCCAGCCCAGCTGTACCATCACTCCCATTTTGAGTGGTGATAGGGAGAAGTCCAAGAAGAGACTGTTCGGGAAGTAGCTCCTCAATCCCGACGCGCACTGGTCCAACCTACCAAAATTCTACATCTCTAGATACGCGGGTTCGAGTTACCACAACCTACTAAGTCCAACCAACCGCCCATTTCATTATTGGCACATGGTTGTACACGTAAGCTACACAACAAAGAAGCCAATCAATTTCTCTCGATACCTGGGTGCCTTTCCGCAATGAAACCACCAAAAATTATCAATACCATCACACCCAGGAGATTCATTGATTAAGTAGTTTTAGTTTTCACAAACCAATACTTTTAGAAACAAGTCTCAATGATGTAACCCAGCCCTCGTTCAACATAGCATGGCTAAGCACATCTACCAACGGTGGTTCATCTACAAGGAAAGCCCTACCACATAATGGGACATAGCATAGCGATAGTATCATCCTACACATGCAACTATAAAATACACGACAATGCATAGAAAATAGTAGGACAATATCATGAACAAAGTAGCATCTACTTGCCTTGGTTGTAGCGGTTGGAGGAACAATCCACACACGAGCAAGCGTTGCACTCGTCACAATCTACACGATACAATTGCAATCATAAACAAACAATCCACAAGCATATGCAACAAAGATGATGCATGAATGCATGCACGACAAGTGAATTGGTGCTACAGCTGCACCACATAATCCTAATCAATAATGCTACTGATTGCATGCATGGAAAATAGTTTTAGCGCTAGGAAAACTATTACGCAAAAAGTAATGCCCAAAACTAGAGCTAGAACTCAAATAATTCACTACGGTAGTATACTGTTTGTAAAATCTTGGGAAAATTCTACCGCATAGGCATCGCTGATTAGAAACAGTACCAACTGGAATTACTCAAAAAGGAATTTTAAAACTCCCCGAGTAATTAAAACACTGCAGAAAGCCACTAGACAGTTTCTGCAGAAGTTTTTACTGTAAAACTATCCTTTTAATTCACGATGAGATTTCCCTCGTTCCGCTGAATCCAGGGACATATCATACACAATTTTTGGAGCTACGGATCTTTTTCTACGAATTAATTACTCCAAAGGGCCATTAAACTATTTGATTAAACTGTACTAAATCTTGCTGCAAAAGTCTGAACCAAAGGTACAGCAAGATTCTACATGACTCACTGAATCCACACATATTTTATTTACAATTTTTGACCCAGCGGTTTAATTTCTATGCAATTTACAAGTTTCTACCGAAATCTGTCCACTAAAACGATTAACGAAAATAACCAGTCAACTGTGTCTGTTGACTGGTCAACGCGTCTGCTGACTGGGCGCTGACTGGGCGTCTGACTAGTCAACGCCTGGACACTGATCGGTCAACACCGATCTGAATCGTTGATCTGAGATCTAATGGCGGCTGCGGACTCACCGGAAACGAATGGCGACGAGGTCGAGACGGCGGCGTCGATCGGTTCCGGCGACGACGGTTACCAGCGCGAGAGGATAGTGGTCAGCGCTCGGATCAAAACGGTCAACGCGGCGGCGCGAGGCGACGGCGCGCGAGGCGGGCACGCGAAACTGCGGCGGTGCGGCGCGGGTGCGGGCCGAGGCGGGCGCGCGTAGGCGGCGGCGCTGCGAGCGGCTGCGCGCGCGGGCTGCGCGCGTGCGTGCGTGCTGCAGCAGCAGCGGCGGGCGACCGCGGGGTGAGGCGAGGCGAGCGCGCGTGGGCGACGCGGCGAGCGGCAGCGGCAGCGGGCGCGCGGGGCGGTGTGCGGCAGCCGCGCGCGTGCTGCGGCGGCGGGGCGAGGCGCGGCGGCGGGGAGGCGGCAGGCGGCGCGGGGTGTGGCGCGGCAGCGGGGCAAGGCGCGGAGGCGGCGGGTACTTGGAGGCGGCGGCGTGCACGGAGGCCGAGGCGGCGGCGATCGGCGATCCCGAGGCGGGGCGGCGGCGGTTCCAGGTGGCGGGGTCGGCGCGGCGATCGAGGCGGGCAGGGAGGCGGCGCGCGGGTGTGGAAAACGAGGCAGGCGGCGGCGGCCCTTTATATGGGGCCCCCTCGTGGGGTCCTACGCCGATACGGCGCGCGGTTGGAAAAGGACTCGGAAAACGGCCCGTTTTTCTATCTTTTAATAAAACGGCCGCAACTTTTCCGTATGAGCTCCGAATCGAGCGATTCTTGCTCCTTCGGTTTTGTAAAATCACGGGGAACAATCTAGGGTCAATGGTTGAGCGAAACCACTAGGCTACAAGGGTGGTCACACTAGTTCTTCTAATGCCTCCCGCGGGAGCCTCGTAGAAGAATAGAAAAGGGTTTCGAAAATAGTGTTTCGCCGATTCTTTTCAATCGACGGTTTTGCATGGAAAAGTATGATGCAATGATATGAATGATATGTAGAACCAAATCTAAAATTTGGGATGTGACATCAGGTGTAGTGACTCACACAACCAATAAGTTGATGATGGTGTATCTAGCTAACCCAAAGAGTTCTATAGGGGTCATGGAATGTTGGCATGGTCCCACATTTGCCACAGTTGCGTCTCATCATGTCTTCGCATAGTAGTGTTATACTAACAAATATCAATAGGGTGGCATCATGTTGGCCAAGTGCTGAGGCACACAAGCACTAGGTTGATGATGGTGTTTCTAGCCAATCCAGAGAGGTCTATAGACCATGCAATGTTGGCATGGACTCACATTTTCCACAAAGTGTCTCGTCATGTCTTCGCATAGCAAAATCATACTTAGATTGATCAAGTAGGTAGGATCATGTTGCCCAAGTGATGACTCATACAACAACAAGTTGGTAAAGGTGTTTCTATCCAGCCTAGAGAGGTCTAGATCCCATGCAATGTTGGCATGGCCCCACATCTGTCACAAGTGTGTTCATGGATTGGCATAGTGTAGTACCCCGGATAACACCACTACTAGAAAAGTGTTTGTTGTTTTTATTTTGTGCATCATCATAGTAGCTTTCTCATGTTCATCATGCCACCTTGCATGGAACATATAATTAAATTTTGCATTTAAATTGTTATAGTTGTATTTGGTTATTAATATTTGTATTTGTCTCTCTCTCTATTTTATCCTCCCTCTATGTTATCTCTAGTTGGTGCCATTTGATATAGAACCATAATGTCTAAGTTATATTATTTGGAGTCTTACTTCTTATTTTCTCAAATCCCCAAATTGAGTTGGGGGCATCATCTCTTCACTCTACTCTATTCTATTTTGTGCTCTCAATGTGTTCATATGATCATCCCTTAATTCTACCACATGTGACAAGTGGGTTCTTCTATTTGCCTTGGACTTAAATCATGCCCATTTGATTTGTGTGGATCTTTATATTTTGTGATCATCTTCCTATATTTCTATACTTCATCCAATCTATCTAACCTATATTATCCCTGGTGTTGATCTTCCTTATTTCATTCTTGTTGAACTCTATTTCTTGCAAAACGTTTGATCCTCTAGCCTCCTTTCAATTTAAACACTAATTGTTTTACATGTCACATGCCACCGGTACATATTGTCTTTTTCGCTCTTAAACATCAATCTGATTATACCTGAAGCTAGCACCTTATGCCTCCTTCTCCCCTACCTTTCAGCATGAGAGCTACCGAGCCTATTTCTCTATGTCCCTATCCGAAGCTAACCACTCTTTTTTTACTCTCTCTGATCCACTTGTTCTAACCCAGATGCACCTAGCACAGCACCTACCCATTCCCAAGCGCACATCAACCTCGTGACCCCTGTCCCTCTCTGTCTCTTGTTGTCCTCTCCCTGGAATTAAAGCAGCAGCAAACAGCACACCACCATCAGGGCGACCTGCCCCAGATCGATCTCCCTCCCCTCCTTCCTCCTCCAAACCACCTCACCATCGCCATGTGGTAGCCACCATCGGATACCTAGCCGCGCCGCTGATCTACTGCCCCAAAGCCTGCTGGCCATGCCCTAGAGCGTCGCCTGGAGCAGCTGATCCGGTGCAGCAACCTGGACGCAAGCTGGAAGCTGCAGGAAGTTGCCCCCGCCGCCATGAACGCTGCAGGACCTCGAGGCCGGCCACCTCTTATTCCTCGACGCCCTGCATGCTCCAGCTAGCTGGGCTAGTGAATGAATTCGATGTGAGACCCCTCTCTTCCCTGGTGCCCTCCTCTTCCTCTCCGGCCTTTGTCCATGTTTTTTTTCTGCTGATGAACACCTCGGGTGCGCCGCCGTCCGACGCCGTCCTTGAAGATCCCCATAGATCCCGTCGCCTCCGGTCTCGTTCATGATGTCCTAGTGCTACGCCTCGTCCACCTGCATCTCCTAGTCGTCTTCTCGGTCGAAGAAGACCCGCAGGACTCCGCTGGAGCGCTGTCGTCCGTTTCCTCGCCGCAGTACAGCACCAGCAGCACGCCGCTTGTTTTGCCACTGTTCCCCCCGCACCTCTAGCTCAGCTCAAGCGTCGCCCTTGGTCTAGAAAAAGTCTCAGCCCGAGCTGGTGGTACCAGCACCAATCTGGAAGCACCACCTCACTAGATCGAATTTCCGCGCGCTCACAATCTTCTTCTTTTTGTGTTTTTCTCTTGGATAACTGACGGAGGATTCAGTCGACAGTAACGCAGTTTCGAAACTTTCAGAGTACAGAGAGACAGCGCTGCGTCCTTATTTTCTGCCACCTCCCCGAGCCGATCTAGCCCAACTCCGGCGCTCTTGGATAACTGACGGAGGATTCAGTCGACAGTAACGCAGTTTCGAAACTTTCAGAGTACAGAGAGACAGCGCTGCGTCCTTATTTTCTGCCACCTCCCCGAGCCGATCTAGCCCAACTCCGGCGCTCTTGGATAACTGACGGAGGATTTAGTCGACAGTAACGCAGTTTCGAAACTTTCAGAGTACAGAGAGACAGCGCTGCGTCCTTATTTTCTGCCACCTCCCCGAGCCGATCTAGCCCAACTCCGGCGCCTCCCGTCTATGTTCATCAAATTAACCTCGTACTGGTGGTACCAGGACTAAAACCGCAGCAGAAGATCTGCAGATCACCGAGCCCCAGCATTCTCTCGATCTTCCTCCCGTTCTCTGAACTTTTTGCACTGCAAACTGTCGGCGAGGTGCAGTATTTAGTTCGTCAAGTTAAGCACCAAAACAGCAGACCAGATGTACCTCTAAAAAACGCAGATATCCTTTGCAAACATCAACCGATTCTCATTCAAGTGGTTAGTCCCCATGATCTGAATCCTGGATGACCCTATATCAAATCGTATCTTCACAGTAAGTCACATCTTGTTTCTTGTATTTATTCCCTGAAGGTCCCGTGTCTGATGTACAAAATTGACCTACACCATTAATCATGTACGTTTTAATCACCATCTTTTCTATCTTCCTTTTCCGCCTCTGTTCCACATATGGGCTTTTGACCCAAAGATCAATTGCATCCGTTTGTCACCACCAGCTGGCCAGCCGGCCTTTCCCCATGTCACTCAGTCAAGAATTCTTTTATTCCTGCAAATTTATCTATCTACTAATTTACACAGAGGTAGGTTCGTCCGTCTTAAATTTTGGTTCCGATTTTCTGTTGGACGTTTTTGCCCCTACTGTTTCAGATTATTCACCCTCCCTGACACCGCTAAGTGGTTGGTTCCTCTCCTCCCGTCCGTCCCCTCCTGCTCGTCTCCTCGCGACCCAGGCCGCCGTCCTACTCGTCGGCCCTCCTAGATGCGACCTTGCGACGACCCAGGCCGTCGCCCTGCTCGCCGCCCTCCCTCGACGCGATCTTGCGATGCGCCCTGCTCGTTATCTACGCCCCGGTCGTCGGCCCTGCCCCACCCCTCCCGTCCGAAGCTCCGTGCGAGCCAGGCTGCCTCCCCTGCTCCAAGAGACTCATGTGACCCGCCGCACCGCGCGCCGAATCCGCCTCGATTTGGTGGAATCAAGGACTGGCTGTGAGAAGGGAAGCGGGGCACTGGCGGCCAGCAGGGAGCGACGACAGGTGCAAGGACGTGGCTTGGGACCTTGTCGAGCGAGCCGAAGTGGGCGAGCGAGTATGACCAGGCTTCGTGGCAGGGCCGCAGGAGTCCAGAAGCTGCCGCTGGCCCTTGAGATAGTCGGTACCGCCCCCTTCGACACCCTTCCACCGGCGGCATTCACCCCCGCGCGAGGGGACAAGGATAGAGAGACAGAGAATAAAAGGCGATGGCAGGCAGTGGACCACTAGAGTTCGCTAAGCATGGATATAGGTCGTCGTCGAGTCCCGTCCCCATCTGGTAACCTATGACATCTGGCACCCCCTCCACAACAACTACCCCAGATGAGCTTCACATCTCTGCGTATCCAGTAGATCTGAGGATTTTTCTAATGTTGCAGGTTTTGGTTTTGATTTGGGGCAGACGAATTTGCAGGTTTTGATCGGGGATTCGCCGCCTTCCCATCCCGTCCAGGTGAGCTCCGGCGTTATGGTTCTTGACCGCCATCGGCAACTAGCACATCAGACAATTCTTGAGGTCTCATGCTAAGGCATCTCCAGGGTTGCAACTATCTCACAGCATCGTTTATTGAGGCGTTCGTTTTCTGCTGAGTTATCTCTGAACACTGGCTGTACTGTTTCATTTGATTAGTCTGAGTTGGTTAAATGGGCTACCAATAATGTCTGTCCTTTGCACTTCTGGTAAAACGGCATGTATTGTGTTCTGCAGCTGCTAGAGGCTTGAGATCAGCTGTAGAATAATGTGTTATCACTTGGCCATTGTATTTGCCCATTAGCTAAATCTTTTGTTGCTAATTTGTCACTTTAATCAGAGAGATCTCTATTCGATGGTTCAGATTATGATTGATCCATTTTTATAAGTAACATGAATGGATATTATTTCGATGCAGCCGTGCTAGCTTCATGCTGATCTCAATCAGATAAGCTCCCTTGAATAAATTATTAGTCTATATTTTGGTAGTACCACGAGAGTTAGTTCGTGTGATCTGTAGCAACTACTACAAAAGTTTGTTCTTTCTAAGTACCTCGTTGGCTAAAGTGAACCATGCCCTGTCCTGTAGTTGAATACATAACTTTGTTTGCCTTGTGATGTGCTACCTCCTCCGTACCGACATACAACATGTATATATTCAAGAATTCAAGTAATGACGGTATCTAATTTTGTAAGTAGACGCAGCAAGAAAATTCATGTGACCCGTGATCATAATTACCGAATAAGGTTTGTAGTTAGTGATCTAACATCGTTGCGTAGCGACACATTGGCGTCTGAAAAAAAAAACATCAACTATGCTATGAATTTGCACTACTTGCATCATTATGATTCAAAGTAAACGAACCTAAGCATATTTGCATGTAAAAAATGAGACCGGAGGGGGAGGAAGACCTCGGTATTCCATATAGATATATTCTGGATGAAGAACCTGGGCAGGCTTGGGTGTGCTAATTAGGCTATGCCTCGGCACACAAGCTTATTTTCATGTACAAGGAAACAATGGGTATGGGCAAGGAGAGATGATGTTGATGTTCTCTTTTTTAACAAAAGAAGATATTCGATGTTTCTCGTGATACATTGAGACCATCAAATACTTATGGCATAGAAGGGGTGTTCACAGAACCTACTTTTATAGCGAAATCCTAATGGGAAGCTGACAAATACTCAACTTTTCACACAAATTTCAATTATTGTAGAAAACTGAATAAATGTTTGAATTATTTTTCATTCTTTTTATTATCGTCCCGTAGCAACGCACGGGCATTCAACTAGTCTAAATTAAATCTTCTTATATCCATTCCGAAATACTGCAGGTTATATGTCAATTTTACCAAACATTAAATTGCCGTCGATATATTTGTTGCATATAAATTATACATACTCGCATACATATTCATTTGTTTGGAGGGGGGTGTAATTTTATCGACTCACCTAATAATTAAATATGAAGACCATATATGGGCTTTTTTAGTCTTATTGGCTTCATTTAAATTTATGTAGTGAACCGATGTTACTATTTTCCTTATTAAGTTAATATTTAAATTGCGGCAATCTAAATAACATTAACCATCTAATTAATTGTCGGGATCCCGGTTTCGCTTAATAATTGCATCGCACCTTTGCCATGTCATGCATCATACACGCACCATGTCCGATCTTCTGCCATAGTATTAAATAGTGCATGTGGTGTTTCTTCTAGTGCTTTGCTTTTTCATGGATTAGGCCGATGAGTTGATGCGAGTGTCGACCCTATCTTCGGATAAACCTTTGGCAGTGTTTTCAGGCGACCATTCTTCCCCTTTCTACCTATTTTATATTTGTAGTATTTACTTCCTCCTGTTGATTTATTGCTATCTGTGTTGCGATGCTTTAGATTCTGTACCCCTTTATATATCCTTGCAGCCTTTATATTGTCTTGGACACCTTCTATTACCTGTTGTTTGATAGACAGTAGGCCTTGCGAGTCGTAGTTGCTTGCTAAGGTGCTGTTTTGCATCGTCGATGTTCCACCGATGTTGGGGGTTGGTATATTGGCAAAGTGGAGATGATCATGTCTTCAATTATAGTTTAATAATTAATATTAAAAGTAGATAAATAATGCAGAGGCACAGAGGAGTAATAGTTGAGATCTGGTTGTTATCCCGCCCCCTTTGTCCATTTAGGACCCGAGTTCTTGACACATGTTCCGAGACGAGCGCGCTAACCACATGTGGGGTGTCCTCTATCGGCTTAGTACCTGATTTTAAATTACTGTTCTGGGGGCCACAAACTAGTTTGGGCTTTATGTGTTACTACTATACTTATGCCATGTATACCATGTATGAGATGTTTATTACCTGTTGCTCGATGAGCGTTTATTACTGTTGCGTAGGTGCAACACTCTGTCACGGGAATATTTTGTTTATGACCTCTGCTCCCGTGCAAGTCCACGCAACCTCAGGGTCCATACGAGGAGGAGGATTAGCTATACCTCGTATGGGTAGCTCTTTCTGGTGGCCCCCATGTACTTGTTTTGTGTATGGGAAAGCGTCGTGTCCTAGGCCCCGCTGACATACCAATGGAAGTATGTTAATTGATCTGGCAACAAGGGTCGAAGTGCGTGTGGAAACTTTGGTGCACCCTTGTAGGGTTAAATCTTTTCGAAAAGCCGTGTCCGTGGTTATGGACGACTTGGAGCACAGTTCTGTATCATAGACAACTATAACTAAAGTTACTGTTATAGTTTAAATTGTTTCTGATATGACTAGTAAGTTGGATAACCACCATGGAAATAATGAATAAAACTGCCAACCTTTTGAGTTTCCTCTCTTGACTTCCTCGTTGGTCGCGAGGGGGAAATATCAGGATGGGTATGTTTGGTGGTAGTATCAGATTGGATTCGAATAGGTCCTTATCATCTCTCTCTAATAGCCGACAGATGTATCGAGTCTCTATAGGTTATTTAGTGCATGCTTCGCTACCGCTTCAGTCCACCATACCTATGTAGGCGAGAGCCGCCGAATTCTAAGACTCGCCATGTACTGGCCTCAGTACTGACCACTCTCTTTTTCCTTTGCCCTTTGTCGGCACACCTTTTGTTTAGTAGGTTTGAGATCGTCGTCATTAGCAGGGTTACCCTTCCGGCTTGGCCTGGGCAGGGTTATGGACGCCATTGGTTATTCTTCAGGGCTCTTAGCCCAATTTGCATCTTGTCCGTACTTGGATGTTGTACCATTTTTAAGGTGATTTGGATCTTTGTATTATATATCTGTATTCTTGACTCATGGAATCGTTATTGTATATATCTGTTATGTGGGTTCCATCATGGACTATTGTGTAATGATATTACTTCGTTTTCCACCCACACAAAAGTGCCTGGTGGGCACCTTTGAATCGTTTCTATGCATGTTTGGCGAAAATCGCTAAAACTTGCATAGGGCCGATCCGAGGGTGTTACACATAGCACTCTTATACTTAGATGTATCAACTGAGTGGGATCATGATTGTCATGTGTAGTGACTCACACACCCACTAAGTTGATGATGGTGTTTCTATCCAGCCCAGAGTGTTCTATAGCCCATGCAATGTTGGCATGGCCCCACATTTGTTCCAGTTATGTCTCATCATGTTGTGGCATAGTAGTGTTATACTAAGATCTATCAATAGGATGGCATCATGTTGGCCAAGTGCTGAGGTACACAACCACTAGGTTGATAATGGTGTTTCTAGCCAACCTAGAGAGGTCTATAGACCATGTAATGTTGGCATGGGCCGACATCTACCACAAAGTGTCTTATCATGTCTTGGATAGCAAAAGCATACTTAGATATATTAAGTAGGTAGGATCATGTTGGACAAGTGATGACTCATATAACAACTTGATGAAGTTGTTTCTATCCAGCCCAGAGAGGTATAGATCCCATGAAATGTTGGCATGGCACCACATCTGCCACAAGTGTGTGTCATGGCTTGGCATAACACTCTTATACTTAGATGTATCAACTTGGTGGGATCATGATGGTCAGGTGTAGTGACTCGCACACCTACTAAGTTGATAATGGTGTGTCTATCCAACACAGAAACATCTATAGTCCATGTAATGTTGGCATGGCCCCACATTTGCCACAGTTGTGTCTCATCATATCTTAGCATAGTAGTGTTATACTAAGATCTATCAACAGGGTGGTATCATGTTAGCCAAGTGCTGAGGCACACAACCACTAGGTTGATGATGGTGTTTCTAGCCAACCTAGAGAGGTCTATAGACCATGAAATGTTGGCATGGGCCCACATCTGCCACAAAGTGTCTCATCATGTCTTGGCATAGAAAATTCATACTTAGATCTATCGAGTAGCTAGGATCATGTTGGTCAAGTGATGACTCATACAATAAGAAGTTGGTAAAAGTGTTTCTATCCAGCCTAGAGAGGTCTAGATCCCATGCAATGTTGGCATGGCTCCACATCTACCACAAGTGTGTGTCATGGCTTGGTATAGCACTCTTATACTTAGATGTATCAGCTGGGTGGGATCATGATGGTCAGGTGTAGTGACTCACACGACACTTGGTCAACATGATCTCACCTAGTTGTTAGATCAAACTATACAACTTCTATGCCAAACCATGACATTGATTCTAAATGTAAAAGTGGTATGCCATGTCATAGTAGTCTTTTACTTAGATCTATCAACTAGGTACGATCATGTTGACAAAGTGATGACTCATACAAACACAAGTTAGTGTGATGGCTTGGCATAACACTCTGATACTTATTAGATGTATCAACTAGGTGGGATCATGTTGGACAAGTGCCAAATTTTTTGTAAGAAAACCATAAACTTAGATATTACACACACTCAATCGTGCATTAAAATTCAAATTGTGTATTCCACACTCAACTTCAAGTATTTGCAAAAGGAGGTAGCCACGATCGGAAAAGAGTGGGTGGGCCACTAGCGGGGGGTCCGAAGAGAGAGAGAGAGAGTGAGATTCGTCAAAAAAAGAGAGAGAGATTGCTGGCGAATGGGGCCACCGTGCGCATGAGAACCATGCATGTACCATAGGCGTGTCTGAGGCGCACCGTGCGCGTGTGAACTATGTAGTATCGTACGAATGTCTGCGGTGCACTGTGCGAGCAGGTGCGCGTGCATACCCTGCTGAACCGTACACATGTGAACTGCGGGAGCACGAAACATCGGCGTCTCACCATATAGACCACATCCCTCTCTCTCTCTCTGCCTCCCCTCATTCACTCCATCATGCCACCGGTTCCCAACTCCCCCTACCCACTCCCCTTCCCCACTCCTTTCTCTCTCTGCCGACCAGGAAAAAACCCTCTCCCCTTCCGCTTTCGCTCCACTTCCCATTCCGTCGATGGAGCACGCATCCGACGCTGCTGCCGCAGCAAAGGAGAAGGCCATGATGCTTGCGTTAGCCGTGGAGGAGGCGGCCGGATCCGTGACAAAGGCACACAATGCCGCAAGGGCGGCAACCAAAGCTGTAGTGGATGCGAAAGATGAAGCAGATGCCATTGTTGAAGGGCGGCCTATCGGTCCCTCATCGGCTCCCGCCGCTATCAGTAGATGTGTGTACAATCTTGGGAAACAGCCGCAAGATGACGACGAGGAGGTAGAGCTCATCATCAGGCCGTCGCCGGCCTTCGATGAGAACATCGTCGACGAGGAGGAGGAGGTAAGCTCCAATTAATAACAGTTAATATTGGGGCCTAGGGTTTTCACTTAGTGCCAGATTCATTTGATATCTGTTACGATTGATGTGTAATTAATGGATATGTGGATTATTGCTAGCTAGGGTATGATTATGGACAGGATCAATTAATATTTATGGATCTGTGGATTATTGTTCTCATATTTGTGGATTAATGTTAGCTTATTGACCGACGGAAGTGGATTATCTGCTTGATCCCTTGATCACTTTCTATTATTGCTAGTTGTAGACTGTTATTTGTTGCTTCCTTTGTTAAGCATTCAATTTTAGTTGCAGTTTCTAGATATTTGCTTCACATGTGTATTTTGCATATTTTAGGAGGCTACTGGTGATGTTGACAGCGATGTCGACTCGCGTCACAGGAAGACCAGGACACTCTCAACAAGCTTAAAACGGGGAGGTTCTACAGGTTCTGGAGTGAACCCTGGACTAATGGCATGAACACTGCCCCTTCTGCAAAAAGGAGAATAAAGATGGACTTCCAAAGAATCCTGCAGCATGCTGAAGGCTATGGATCTAGTCGTGTCAATGTTGGGGAAACTGTCAACGTCCACGGCTTCATGGCCAATCACATGGCCTATGGCCTCTTCCTCAGGAACAAAGTGAACCGAGCTATAGAGCTCGGTCATGTGCCTGCTACCAAGCCCAAGCCACCGAAGGTTCCGGGTATGGGCACCAGGAAGCAGAGGAAGCGGGACCGGGAGGAGGCGGCGAGGAGGCAGTGATGTACTGATGTGCCTATTTGTGTGTGTGTTGCTGCTTTAACCAGTATGCTTTGCTTAACTGTTTTTATGTTGGCTACTTAGCAGCGTTTGTGTTGAACCACTGCCTTATCAAGTTTGTGTTGAACCTTGCTTAATTAGTTTCTTGTTATTTCTACATTCTAGATGTTTAATATCTACATTTGTTTTTGTCCATGCTGGTGTGTGGTGGGATTTCCTATTTCGGAAAGGTTGAAGGGAAATAGTTAAGAAATTGAGAAAGAGAAGCTGGTATAGATTTGCTACCAAATTGGGCAAAAAGGAATGAATGAGGTGAGCTTGACAGAGATAGAAAAAAGTGGTGCATGGATTTGTTTCCAGAAAAGGAAGGGAGAGAGGGTTCTTTGATTTATTGCCAAATTGGACTGGCTGGTTGCGTTTTCCCATTGTAGCCTTATTTTGCTCTTCTTTCCTTTTTCATATAGTTTTTGATTTATAAACAAGCCTGTTTTGTCTCACCTGAACCTCTTTTTCCTAAAAATGACAAATATACAAATAGCCTGTTTTGGCTCACCTGAACCTCTTTCCTTCATGAAATAACCTCAATATTTTTTACAATTCTAAAATACACAGACTTAGCCCAGCCTAGCTCGTGTTCCTGTGCCTGTGTTATCGCTGCAGCGGCTGCTTGCTTATTTGGGCTGGCCAAATCGCGCCTAGCAGATGCTCGCGGGTATGAAGGCGTAGACACGTTAAGTATTTAGTCACTCCACGGTCGCCTCCGCCCACGACTCGCCTCCTATCCCTCCTTACACTAGCGCCTCTACGACAATAACATAAAAAATTCCATCGAGGAACGCCTCCAGTATTCAACGCCTGCGATGGCCCAGGTTCATGGATCAGAGATTTAAGGATCACGTGTGTTTTCCCAACTCCTATATGAAAATATAGAACGAGCGATATACATAAATTTCGTCAGATCTAGAGGAAATACGTTCAAATTTTAAAAATGCATGAAGATCATAATTGTGTATATTAGATCTACATATGAACTAATACAATAACACTCTATTATATGTTAGTAGTGAAAGCATGTCGTGTCAGATCTATATGTACTATTAAGAAAATTGTATTATCTAATAGACACTACTCGGTGCTTTGGAATATCATGCGTTTTTATGAACATGCAAACCATGTTCAAGTATCTAAAATAAGAGGTGGTAGAATATAGATTTCTTTACTGTAAAAAGTTTGTGTACATGGCACTTTCTGGTTATGTCAAGGAGTATGCTCACACTGGTCATGTCCATGCCACTCTTAAGTTGCATAAACCTCTACATATAAGAGATATGTAATGTTAAATAAAAAAATTAATTCAGTTATAATATTTCTGCTTATGTATGTATTTGTTACATGCAGGTCCTGGAATAAAGTTAGAGAAAACATTTGAATGTTTCTGCCATTATGACAACCGTGTAGCGATGGATGATGCCGAAATTAATGTACTGAAGTATGGAGTTGATAAGAACCTCCCAAAAAGACCATTTTATGTATGCACCATAAATAAATCAAACACCTTGAAAGGCAAAGCAAAAATAGTAAAACTTTTGAACTAGTAACAATTTGAAAAATTATAGTTAGATCTATCAAGTAGATAGGATCATGTTGGTTAGGTGTGATGACTCATACAACAACAAGTTGGTGAAGGTGTTTCTATCCAGCCCAGAGAGGTCTAGACCCCATGCAATGTTGGCATGACCCCACATTTACCACAAGTGTGTGTCATGGCTTGGCATAACACTCTTATAGCTAGATCTATCAAATGGGTGGGATTATATTGTCTAGGTGTAGTGACTCACACATCCACTAAGTTGATGATGGTGTTTCTAGCCAACCCAGAGAGGTCTAGATCCCATGCAATGTTGGCATGGGCCCACATATACCACAGTTGTGTGTGTCATGGCTTGGCATTGCAAAATTATAGTTAGATCTATCAAGAAGGTAGGATCATGTTGGCCAAGTGATGTCTCATACAACAACAAGTTGGTGAAGGTGTTTCTATCCAGCCCAGAGAGGTCTAGACCCCATGCAATGTTGGCATGGCCCCACATTTGCCACAAGTGTGTGTCATGGCTTGGCATAGCACTCATATAGCTAGATATATCAAGTGGGTGGGATCATGTTGGTTAGGTGTAGTGACTCACACAGCCACTAAGTTGATGATGGTGTTTCTAGCCAACCTAGAAATGTCTAGATCCCGTCCAATGTTGTCATGGGCCCACATCTACCAAAGACGTGTGTGTCATGGCTTGGCATTGCAAAAGTATAGTTAGATCTATCAAGTAGGTAGTATCATGTAGGCCAAGTGATGATTCATACAACAAGTTGGTGAAGGTGTTTCTATCCATCCTAGAGAGGTCTAGACACCATGCAATGTTGGTATGGCCCCACATTTGCCACAAGTGTGTATCATGGCTTGGCATAACACTCTTATAGCTAGATCTATCAAGTGGGTGGGATCATGTTGTCCAGGTGTAGTGACTCACACAGCCAGTAAGTTGATGATGGTGTTTCTAGCCAACCTAGAGAGGTCTAGATCCCATGCAATGTTGGCATTGGCCCACATCTAGCACAATTGTGTGTGTCATGGCTTGGCATAGCAAAATTATAGTTAGATATATCTAGTAGGTAGGATCATGTTGGCCAAGTGATGACTTATACAACAACAAGTTGGTGAAGGTGTTTCTATCCAGCTAGAGAGGTCTAGACCCCATGCTATGTTGGCATGGCCCCACATTTGCCACAAGTGTGTGTCGTGGCTTGGCATAGCACTCTTATAGCTATATCTATCAAGCGGGTGGGATCTTGTTGTCCAGGTGTAGTGACTCACACATCCACTAAGTTGATGATGGTGTTTCTAGCCAACCCAGAGAGGTCTAGATCCCAAGCAATGTTGGCATTGACCCACATCTACCACATTTGTGTGTGTCATGCCTTGGTATAGAAAAATTATAGTTAGATCTATCAAGTAGGTATGATCATGTTGGCCAAGTGATGACACATACAACAAAAAGTTGGTGAAGGTAATTCTATCCAGTCCAAAGAGGTCTAGACCCCATGCAATGTTGGCATGGCCCCACATTTTCCACAAGTGTGTGTCATGGTCTGCAATAGCACTCTTATAGCTAGATCTATCAAGTGGGTGGGATCATGTTGGTCAGTGTAGTGACTCACACAGTCACTAAGTTGACGATTGTGTATCTAGCAAACATAGAGAGGTCTAGATCCCATGCAATGTTGGCATGGGCCCACATCTACCACTATTGTGTGTGTCATGGCTAGACATAGCAAAATTATAGTTAGATTGATCAAGTAGGTAGGATCATGTTGGCCAAGTGATGACTCATACAACAAGTTGGTGGAGGTGTTTCTATCCAGTCCATAGAGGTCTAGACCCCATGCAATGTTGGCATGACCCCACATTTGCAACAAGTGTGTGTCGTGGCCTGGCATAGCACTCTTATAGCTAGATCTATCAAGTGGGTGGGATCATGTTTGTCAGGTGTACTGACTCACACAGCCACTAAGTTGATGATGGTGTTTCTAGCCAACCCAGAGAGGTCTAGATCCCATGCAATCTTGGCATGGGCCCACATCTACCACAGTTGTGTGTGTCATGGCTTGACATAGCAAAATTATGGTTAGATCTATCAAGTAGGTAGGATCATGTTGATAGAGTGATGACTTATAGAATAACAGGTTGGTGAAGGTGTTTCTATCCAGCCAGAGAGGTCTAGACCCCATGCTATGTTGGCATGGCCCCCAATTTGCCACAAGTGTGTGTCATGGCTTGTAATAGCACTCTTATGCCTAGATCTATAAAGTGGGTGGGATCATGTTGTCCAGGTGTAGTGACTCACACAACCACTAAGTTGATGATGATATTTCTAGCCAACCCAGAGAGGTCTAGATCCCATCCAATGTTGGCATGGGCCCACATATACCACAATTGTGTGTGTAATGGCTTGGCATAGAAAAATTGTAGTTAGATCTATCAAGTAGGCATAATCATGTTGGCCAAGTGATGACTCATACAACAACAAGTTGGTGAAGATATTTCTATCAAGCCCAGAGAGGTCTAGACCTCATGCAATGTTGGCATGGCCCCCACATTTGCCTCAAGTGTGTGTCATGGCTTGGAATAACACTCTTATAGGTAGATCTATCAAGTGGGTAAGATCATGTTGTCCAGGTGTATTGACTCACACAGCCACTAAGTTGATGATGGTGTTTGTAGCCAACCTAGAGAGGTCTAGAACCCAGGCAATGTTGGCATGGGCCCACATCTACCACAGTTGTGTGTGTCATGGCTTGGAATTCTAAAAGTATAGTTAGATCCATCAAGTAGGTAGTATCATGTAGGCCAAGTGATGAGTCATACAACAACAAGTTGGTGAATGTGTTTCTATCCATCGTAGAGAGGTCTAGACACCATGCAATGTTGGCATGGCCCTACATTTGCCACAAGTGTGTGTCCTGGCTTGGCATAGCACTCTTATAGCTAGATCTATCAAGTGGGTGGGATCATGTTGTCCAGGTGTAGTGACTCACACTGCCAGTAAGTTTATGATGGTGTTTTTGTTCAACGCAGAGAGGTCTAGATCAGATGCAATGTTGGCATAGGACCACGTCTACAACAATTGTGTGTGTCATGGCTTGGCATAGCAAAATTATAGTTCGGTCTATCAAGTAGGTAGGATCATGTTGGCCAAGTGATGAGTCATACAACAACAAGTTTGTGAAGGTGTTTCTATCTAGCCCAGAGAGGTCTAGATCCCATACAATGTTGGCATGCCCCACATTTGCCACAAGTATGTGTCATGGCTTGGCATATCACTCTTACATCTAGATCTATCAAGTGGGTGGGATCATGTTGTCCAGGTGTAGTGACTCACACATCCACTAAGTTCATGATGGTGTTTCTAGCCAACCCAGAGAGGTCTAGAACCCATGCAATGTTGGCATGGCCCCACATTTGCCACAAGTGTGTGTCATGGCCTGGCATAGCACTCCTATAGCTAGATCTATCAAGTGTGTGGGATCATGTTGGTGAGGTGTCATCACTCACACAACCAGTAAGTTGATGACGGTGTTTCTAGCCAACCTAGAGAGGTTTAGATACCCTACAATGTTGGCATGGGCCCACATCTACCACAGTTGTCTGCGTGTCATGGTTTGGCATAGCAAAATTATAGTTATATGTATCAAGTAGGTATGATCATGTTGGTCAGGTGTGATGACTCATACAACAACAAGTTGGTGAAGGTGTTTCTATCCAGCCTAGAGATGTCTAGACCCCATGCAATGTTGGCATGGCCCCACATTTGCCACAAGTGTGTCATGGCTTGGTATAACACTATTATAGCTAGATCTATCAAGTTGGTGGGATCTTGTTGGTCATGTGTATTGACTCACACAGCCACTAAGTTGATGATGGTGTTTCTAGCCAATTCAGAGAGGTCTAGATCCCATGCAATCTTGGCATGGGCCCACATCTACCACAGTTGTGTGTGTCATGGCTTGACATAACAAAATTATAGTTAGATCTATCAAGTAGGTAGGATCACGTTGACCAAGTGATGACTTATACAACAACAAGTTGGTGAAGGTGTTTCTATCTAGCCAGAGAGGTCTAGACCCCATGCTATGTTGGCATGGCCACACATTTGCCGCAAGTGTTTGTCATGGCTTGTCATAGCACTCTTATAGCTAGATATATCAAGTGGGTGGGATCATGTTGTCCAGGTGTAGTGACTCACACAGCCACTAGGTTGATGATAATGTTTCTAGCCATCCCAGAGAGGTCTAGGTACCATGCAATGTTGGCATGGGCCCACATCTACCACAATATTGTGTGTCATGGCTTGGCATAGAAAAATTATAGTTAGATCTATCAATTAGGCATGATCATGTTGGCCAAGTGATGACTCATACAACAACAAGTTGGTGAAGGTATTTCTATCCAGCCTAGAGAGGTCTAGACCCCATGCAATGTTGGCATGGCCCCACATTTGCCACAAGTGTGTGTCATGGCCTGGCATAGCACTCGTATAACTAGATCTATCAAGTGGGTGAGATCATGTTGGTCAGCTGTAGTGACTCACACAACCACTAAGTTGATGATGGTGTTTCTAGCTAACCTAGAGAGGTCTAGATCCCATGCAATGTTGGCATTGGCCCACATCTACCACATTTGTGTGTGTCATGCCTTGGCATAGCAAAAGTATAGTTAGATCTATCAAGTAGGTAGGATTATGTTGTCAAAGTGATGACGCATACAACAACAAGTTTGTGAAGGTGTTTCTATCTAGCCCAGAGAGGTCTAGATCCCATGCAATGTTGGAATGACCCCACATTTGCCACAAGTGTGTGTCATGGCTTGGCATAGCACTCTTACAGCTTGATCTATCAAGTGGGTGGGATCATGTTGTCCAGGTGTAGTGACTCACACAGCCACTAAGTTGATGACGTTGTTTGTAGTCAACCCAGAGAGCTCTAGATCCCATGCAATGTTGGCATGTGCCCACATCTACCACACTGTGTGTAATGGCTTGGCATAGCAAAATTATAGTTAGATCTATCAAGTAGGCAGGATCATGTTGGCCAAGTGATGACTCATACAACAACAAGTTTGTGAAGGTGTTTCTATCTAGCCCAGAGAGGTCTAGATCCCATGCAATGTTGGCATGGCCCCACATTTGCCACAAGTATGTGTCATGGCTTGGCATAGCACTCTTACATCTAGATCTATCAAGTGGGTGGGATCATGTTGTCCAGGTGTAGTGACTCACACATCCACTAAGTTCATGATGGTGTTTCTAGCCAACCGAGAGAGTACTAGAACCCATGCAATGTTGGCATGGCCCCACATTTGCCACAAGTGTGTGTCATGGCCTGGCATAGCACTCCTATAGCTAGAAATATCAAGTGTGTGGGATCATGTTGGTGAGGTGTAGTGATTCACACAACCAGTAAGTTGATGACGGTGTTTCTAGCCAACCTAGAGAGGTTTAGATCCCCTACAATGTTGGCATGGGCCCACATCTACCACAGTTGTCTGTGTGTCATGGTTTGGCATTGCAAAATTATAGTTAGATCTATCAAGTAGGTATGATCATGTTGGTCAGGTGTGATGACTCATACAACAACAAGTTGGTGAAGGTGTTTCTATCCAGCCTAGAGATGTCTAGACCCCATGCAATGTTGGCATGGCCCCACATTTGCCACAAGTGTGTCATGGCTTGGCATAACACTCTTATAGCTAGATCTATCAAGTTGTTGGGATCTTGTTGGTCATGTGTAGTGACTGACACAGCCACTAAGTTGATGATGGTGTTTCTAGCCAATCCAGAGAGGTCTAGATCCCATGCAATCTTGGCATGGGCCCACATCTACCACAGTTGTGTGTGTCATTGTTTGACATAACAAAATTATAGTTAGATCTATCAAGTAGGTAGGATCACGTTGACCAAGTGATGACTTATACAACAACAAGTTGGTGAAGGTGTTTCTATCTAGCTAGAGAGGTCTAGACCCCATGCTATGTTGGCATGGCCACACATTTGCCACAAGTGTTTGTCATGGCTTGTCATAGCAATCTTATAGCTAGATATATCAAGTGGGTGGGATCATGTTGTCTAGGTGTAGTGACTCACACAGCCACTAGGTTGATGATAATGTTTCTAGCCATGCCATAGAGGTCTAGGTACCATGCAATGTTGGCATGGGCCCACATCTACCACGATATTGTGTGTCATGGCTTGGCATAGAAAAATTATAGTTAGATCTATCAAGTAGGCATGATCATGTTGGCCAAGTGATGACTCATACAACAACAAGTTGGTGAAGGTATTTCTATCCAGCCTAGAGAGGTCTAGACCCCATGCAATGTTGGCATGGCCCCACATTTGCCACAAGTGTGTGTCATGGCCTGGCATAGCACTCGTATAACTAGATCTATCAAGTGGGTGGGATCATGTTGGTCAGCTGTAGTGACTCACACAACCACTAAGTTGATGATGGTGTTTCTAGCTAACCTAGAGAGGTCTAGATCCCATGCAATGTTGGCATTGGCCCACATGTACCACATTTGTGTGTGTCATGCCTTGGCATAGCAAAAGTATAGTTAGATCTATCAAGTAGGTAGGTTTATGTTGTCAAAGTGATGACGCATACAACAACAAGTTTGTGAAGGTGTTTCTATCCAACCACAGAGGTCTAGCTCCCATGCAATGTTGGCATGACCCCACATTTGCCACAAGTGTGTGTCATGGCTTGGCATAGCACTCTTACAGCTAGATCTATCAAGTGGGTGGGATCATGTTGTCCAGGTGTAGTGACTCACACAGCCACTAAGTTGATGACGTTGTTTGTAGCCAACCCAGAGAGATCTAGATCCCATGCAATGTTGGCATGTGCCCACATCTACCACAATGTGTGTAATGGCTTGGCATAGAAAAATTATAGTTAGATCTATCAAGTAGGTAGGATCATGTTGGCCAAGTGATCAGTCATACAACAACAAGTTTGTGAAGGTGTTTCTATCTAGCCGAGAGAGGTCTAGATCCCATGCAATGTTGGCATGGCCCCACATTTGCCACAAGTATGTGTCATGGCTTGGCATAGCACTCTTACATCTAGATCTATCAAGTGGGTGGGATCATGTTGTCCAGGTGTAGTGACTCACACAGCCACTAAGTTCATGATGGTGTTTCTAGCCAACCCAGAGAGGACTAGAACCCATGCAATGTTGGCATGGCCCCACATTTGCCACAAGCGTGTGTCATGGCCTGGCATAGCACTCCTATAGCTAGATCTATCAAGTGTGTGGGATCATGTTGGTGAGGTGTAGTGACTCACACAACCAGTAAGTTGATGACGGTGTTTCTAGCCAACCCAGAGAGGTTTAGATCCCCTACAATGTTGGCATGGGCCCACATCTACCACAGTTGTCTGTGTGTCATGGTTTGGCATAGCAAAATTATAGTTAGATCTATCAAGTAGGTATGATCATGTTGGTCAGGTGTGATGACTCATACAACAACAAGTTGGTGAAGTTGTTTCTATCCAGCCTAGAGAGGTCTAGAGCCCATGCAATGTTGGCATGGCCCCACATTTGTCACAAGTGTGTCATGGCTTGGCAAAACACTCTTATAGCTAGATCTATCAAGTGGGTGGGATTATGTTGTCTAGGTGTAGTGACTCACAAAGCCACTAAGTTGATGATGGTGTTTCTAGCCAACCCAAAGAGGTCTAGATCCCATGCAATGTTGGCATGGGCCCACATCTACCATAGTTGTGTGTGTCATGGCTTGGCATAGCAAAATTATGGTTAGATCTATCAAATAGGTAGGATCATGTTGGCCAAGTGATGACTCATACAACAACAAGTTGGTGAAGGTGTTTATATCCAGCCCCAAGAGGTCTAGAGCCCATGCAATGTTGGCATGGCCCCACATTTTCCACAAGTGTGTGTCATGGCTTGGCATAGCACTCTTATAGCTATATCTATCAAGTGGGTGGGATCGTGTTGTCCAGGTGTAGTGACTCAAACAGCCACTAAGTTGATGATGTTGTTTGTAGTCAACCTAGAGAGGTCTAGATCCCATCCAATGTTGGCATGGGCCCACATCTACCACAATGTGTGTGTAATGTCTTGGCCTAGCAAAATTATAGTTAGATCTATCAAGTGATGACTCATAAAACAACAAGTTTGTGAAGGTGTTTCTATCCAGCCCAGAGAGGTCTAGACCCCATGCAATGTTGGGATGGCCCCATATTTGCCACAAGTGTTTGTCATGGCCTGACATAGCACTCTTATAGCTAGATATATCAAGTGCGTGGGATCATGTTGGTCAGGTGTAGTGACTAACACAACCACTAAGTTGATGATGGTGTTTCTAGCCAACCAAGAGAGGTCTAGATCCCCTGCAATGTTGGCATGGGCCCACATATACCACAGTTGTGTGTGTGTCATAGTTTGGCATAGCAAAATTATAGTTATATCTATCAAGTAGGTATGATCATATTGGCCAAGTGTTGACTCATGCAAATACAAGTTGGTGAAGGTGTTTCTATCCATCCCTGAGAGGTCTAGACCCCATGCAATGTTGGCGTGGCCCCACATTTTCCACAAGTATGTGTCATAGCCTGTCATAGCACTCTTATAGCTAGATCTATCAAGTTGGTGGGATCATCTTGGTCAGGTGATGTGACTCACACAACCACTAAGTTGATGATGGTGTTTCTAGCCAACCAAGAGAGGTCTAGATCCCATGCAATGTTGGCATGAGCCCACATCTACCACTGTTGTGTGTGTGTCATGGCTTAGCATAGCAAAATTATAGTTAGATCGTTCAAGTAGGTAGGATCATGTTGTCCAAGTGATGACTCATAAAACAACAAGTTGGTGAAGGTGTTTCTATCCAGTCCATAGAGGTCTAGACCCCATGCAATGTTGGGACGGCCCCAAATTTGCCACAAATGTGTGTCATGGCATTGCATAACACTCTTATAGCTAGATCTATCAAGTGGGTGGGATCATGTTGGTCAGGTGTAGTGACCACATAGCCACTAAGTTGATGATGGTGTTTCTAGCCGACCTAGAGAGGTCTAGATCCCATGCAATGTTGGCATTGGCCCACATCTACCACAGTTGTCTATGTCATGGCTTGGCATAGCAAAAGTATAGTTAGATCTATCAAGTAGGTAGGATCATGTTGTCGACGTGATGACTCATACAACATAAAGTTTGTGAAGGTGTTTCTATCCAGCCCAGAGAGGTCTAGATCCCATGCAATGTTGGCATGGCTCCACATTTGCCACAAGTGTGTGTCATGGCTTGGCATAGCACTCTTATAGCTAGATATATCAAGTGGGTGGGATCATGTTGTCCAGGTGTAGTGACTCACACAGCCACTAAGTTGATGATGGTGTTTCTAGCCAACCTAGAGAGGTCTAGAACCCATGCAATGTTGGCATGGCCCCACATTTGCCACAAGTGTGTGTCATGGCCTGGCATAACACTCCTATAGCTAGATCTGTCAAGTGTGTGGGATCATGTTGGTCAGGTGTAGTGACTCACACAACCACTAAGTTGATGATGGTGTTTCTAGCCAACCCAGAGAGGTCTAGATCCCTGCAATGTTGGCATGGTCCCACATCTACCACAGTTGTCTGTGTGTCATGGTTTGGCATAGCAAAATTATAGTTAGATCTATCAAGTAGGTATGATCATGTTGGTCACGTGTGATGACTCGTACAACAAAAATTTGGTGAAGGTGTTTCTACCTAGCCTAGAGAGGTCTAGACCCGATGCAATGTTGGCATGGCCCCACATTTGCCACAAGTGTGTGTCATCGCTTGGCATAACTCTCTTACAGCTAGATCTATCAAGTGGGTGGGATCATGTTGTCTAGGTGTAGTGACTCACACAGCCACTAAGTTGATGATGGTGTTTCTAGCCAACCAGAGAGGTCTAGATCCCATGCAAAGTTGGCATGGGCCCACATCTACCATAGTTGTGTGTGTCATGGCTTGGCATAGCAAAATTATGGTTAGATCTATCAAATAGGTAGGATCATGTTGCCCAAGTGATGACTGATACAATAAAAAGTTGGTGAAGGTGTTTATATCCACCCTAGAGAGGTCTAAACCCCATGCAATGTTGGGATGGACCCACATTTGCCACAAGTGTGTGTCATGGCTTGGCATTGCACTCTTATAGCTAGATCTATCAAGTGGGTGGGATCATATTGTCCAGGTGTACTGACTCACACAGCCACTAAGTTGATGATGCTGTTTGTAGCCAACCCAGAGAGGTCTAGATCCCATGCAATGTTGGTATGGGCCCACATCTACCACAGTTGTGTGTGTAATGGCTTGGCATAACAAAATTATAGTTAGATCTATCAAGTAGGTAGGACCATGTTGTCCAAGTGATGACTCA
The DNA here is from genome assembly GCA_916181665.1 of Avena sativa. Taxonomy (NCBI): domain Eukaryota; kingdom Viridiplantae; phylum Streptophyta; class Magnoliopsida; order Poales; family Poaceae; genus Avena; species Avena sativa. The sequence goes on from OV702297.1 coordinate 249,265,358, forward strand.
TACAACAAGAAGTTTGTGAAGGTGTTTCAATCCATCCCAGAGCGGTCTAGACCCCATGCAATGTTTGCATGGCCCCACATTTGCCACAAGTGTGTGTCATGGTCTGGCATAACACTCCTATAGCTAGATCTATCAAGTGCATGGGATCATGTTGGTCAGGTGTAGTGACTCACACAACCACTAAGCTAATGACGGTGTTTCTAACCAACCTAGAGAGGTTTACATCCCCTGCAATGTTGCCATTGGCCCACATCTACCACATTTGTGTGTGTCATGCCTTGGCATAGCAAAAGTATAGTTAGATCTATCAAGTACGTAGGATCATGTTGGCCAAGTGATGGCTCATGCAACAACAAGGTTGTGAAGGTGATTCTATCCAGCCTAGAGAGGTCTAGACCCCATCCAATGTTGGCATGGCCCCACATTTGCCACAAGTGTGTGTCATGGCTTAGCATAGCTCTCTTATAGCTAGATCTATCAAGTGGGTGGGATCATGTTGTCCAGGTGTAGTGACTCACACAGCCACTAAGTTGATGATGGTGTGTCTACCAACCCAGAAAGGTCTAGATCCCATGCAATGTTGGCATGTGCCCACCTCTACCACATTTGTGTGTGTCATGGCTTGGCATAGCAAAATTATAGTTAGATCTTTCAAATAGGTATGATCATGTTGGCCAAGTGATGACTCATACAACAACAAGTTGGTGAAGGTATTTCTATCCAGCCTAGAGAGGTCTAGACCCCATGCAATGTTGGCATGGCCCCACATTTACCACAAGTGTGTGTCATGGCCTGGCATAGCACTCGCATAACTAGATCTATCAAATGGGTGGGATCATCTTGGTCAGGTGTAGTAACTCACACAGCCACTAAGTTGATGATGGTGTTTATAGCAAACCTAGAGAGGTCTAGATCCCATGCAATGTTGGCATTTTCCCATATCTACCACATTTTTGTGTGTCATGCCTTGGCATAGCAAAAGTATAGTTAGACCTATCAAGTAGGTAGGATCATGTAGCAGCCCGGGTAAAACCACTACTAGAAAATCGTCTGCATTTACCTCTGTGCACCATCATGTCATCAACATGCATCTATTTGCCTAAAAACTATTTTATAAAGCCTATCTTTGTTTTCTAAATACTCCCCTCTCGACTTCAAACATAAATCCTCGGTCCGCCCGTATCCTTTATTTGTCTAAAACTATTTATAAAAGAATATTTAAAAACTAAATAAAAACCTAACTTATTTTAGTGGGGGAGGCCGCCACTGGCCAGGCCCAATCGGCAGCCACATACAACCCCAAACCCTAGAAACCTAGACCCTCTAAACCTAACCCTAATCCCACCCAACTCACCCGACCTTCCTCCACCCTTACTACCGCCACACCCTGGACACACATCACACAACTCGCACACACACTGCCGCCCCACCCAACCCACTCGAAGACCACGTCACGCCCCCGACCCTGCTCCCTCTCACGGCCACCACCCACGCCACGTTGCCCTGTCACGCCTCCCATACCCATGCGCCCACCTACCGATGCCTGGGGGTCCCACCCTGTCTCTCTCCCCATCGCCATCCTACTCTCGCGATCCCCAGCACCCCTCCGCCGCTCTGCAAGCATCACCAGCCCAGAGCCCCGCCTCCTTCCTCCCTCTGCCTGCTATCTGCCTCAGGCTCGACCGCCGCTTCTCTCCTCCTGCGCGAGCGCTCCTCCTCGCGAAGACCATGCCCGCCACCGCATCGTCACCTCAGGGCACCGCCTCCCTGCGTGGTCCCACCTCCTCGAGCAACCGTCGCGAGCGCCGTGTGCTCGTCGCGCTCCCGGCCGACTCCTTCGCTTCCTCCTGCCGAGCCGCGAAGCCCAAGGCTGCCGCCAAGACAAAGGCTACTCCCGCCAAGCCCAGGGGCCGCCCCGACAAGGCTCCAAGGCCGCCGCGACGCCCTGCCGCTGACACCTGCAGGAGGCACCGCCCGCACCGCCTCTGGCCATGGCCTCCTCGCCCCGCGACCTCGCCTTCAGCAGGCTTCCGCCCGGCCTCAGCGGCCGCCGTCAACCTCGCCTGCGCTTCCATCTTCCTCTCGTATTCGCGCTCGCAGGCGTGCCTCCATCTGCGAGCCTGTCTGGCTATCGCCTCCCTTGCTGCAGGTTGTTCGTACCGAGCCTTTCGTTCCGCTGTGGCGTGCTAACAACATGCTCGACCAAATGTCCGAACGGGACATGCCTTTCTCGCAGCACACATGTGACCTCGTTCTGCTACCTCTAGGAATTGTATCGCTGGCACGTTGCTCTCGTGCATCGAGTACTACAAGTGAAGCTACTGTCGTGGTGTTGATGAAACTGTGGTGGTATTGCCAAGGGTCGAGGAGAAGAGCCCTGTTTCCGAGTTTCGCTCGATGCCAAGATCAAGACCATCGGTGCCGAATTCCGAGGCCTTCGTCATGGAACACAAAGACCCTGTCCCCAGAGGCGGAGACCAATCCCCTAGCCGGATCCGAACCCGAACCCCGCCGAGACCCCGAACCTCCGAACCCCAAGATCTTCGAAACCGAGATGTGTGACCCCTTTCTTTGGACCCTATTTTATAATATATGATATCTACTTGTTACATTAAACTGTTCATGTTTGCATGCATATTGTGGGTGTTTGGAGCTATTTCGAAGATTCACCTAAATTAAATATGGAGACCATATGCGGGCAAATCTAGTCTAATATTGGTCTCATTTAAATTTGTGTAGCGAACCGGTAATATATTTTTTGCCTTGTTAATACAACATTTAAATTGCAGGGATTCTAAACAACATAAGTCACCTAATTAAATGTCGGGACCCCGGTTCCGCTTAATATGGCCTAATTGCGTCGCATCTTTGCCATGCCAAGCATCATACATGCATCATGCCCGATCTTTTGTCGTAGTATTAAATAGTGCATCCGGTGTTTCTTCTAGTGCTTTGCTTCTTCACGGATTAGGCCGATGAGTTGATGCGAGAGTCGACCCGATCTTCGAATGAACCTTCGGCAATGTTTTCAGGCGAGAATTCTCCCCCTTTCTACCTATTTTGCTTTTATAGTCTTTATTTTCTCCTGTTGATCTATTGCTATCTATGTTGCGATGCTCTCGTTTTCGTACCCGTGATATCCCCTGGCAGCCTTATATTGTCTTGGACACATTTTATTACCTGTTGCTTGGTAGATAGTTGAACTTGCGTGTCATAGTCGCTTGCTCAAGTGCTGTTGTGGGTCGTCAAGTACCATAGTTGTTGGAAGATTGCCGCATGTTTAATGTTGGAGATGATCATGGCTTTAATTATCGTTTAATAACTAAAACTGAAGTAGGTAAATAATGCAGAGGCACAGGTGGGCAATAGATGTTATTTGGTTTTTAACCGTCCACTTGTGTTCCGTAGGACCCTGAGTACTTCATACCTGTTCTTTGAATATTCGCACTATCCGCATGTGGGACCATGAATCCCCCTAGCCAGAGCTTGAGTCTTATTTATTTCTTGGGGCCACAAAGTAGTTTGGAGCTTTATTACTATCATGTACTTATGCCATGCCTTACTGCTTTATTTATGATTGCGCGTGGAGCACCTGTACTGTTTAGGTAAGCGGAGTGTTTTCGCGGTATCGACAAGCCTAGTCACACTTTTGGGTTCCCAGTCGTTTACAGCCATTGACGCAAACCTCTGGGTCCGTTCCGGAGCCGGCCAACTTCGTCGCGGGTAGCTTGGTGGGGTGACCCCCTGAAATTTATATGAATCTTGCAATTGCTCTGTCGTGATGCCTCGTTGGGTTTTCATTTGGTTTTTCTCGAGGCTGATCGTGCGTGTGTTGCTATTTGTGCCCCCCATGCAGGGTAAAACTTTCTGAAAGCCGTGTCCGCGGTTATGGACGACTTGGAGCACAGTATCTCGATCATAGACAACTATAACTAAAGTAGTGCTATAAATTTTGACTTTATAATGACTAGTAATCAGCTTCACTATAATGGAATGGCTAACTAAAAGTGCCAACAACTGCTGGTTTGGGTTGTCACCTGTTACCATTGTATTTGACTAGTAAGTATTGCAACTACAACGGAATGGCTAAATAAAAGTACCAACAACTGCTGGGTTTTGGGATGCCTCATGCTATATGTATCTGGCTAGTGAGTACTACAACTACAACATAATGGTTAACTAAAACTGCCCACTGCTTATTATATCAGGATGACTCATGCTATCTATATCTGACTAGTAATTGCTGCAACTATAACGGAATGAATAAAACTGCCAACTGTGTGAGTTCCTCGGTTGACTTCCTCGTTTGGTCTCAAGGGGGAAATACTAGGATGGGTATGCTTGGTGATAGTTTCAGGTTGGATCCGAATAGTTATTTCTTATTCCTATCTGATAGCCGCCAGCTGTATTGAGTCTCTATAGGTTGTTTAGTGCATGCTGCGCTGCCGCTTCAGTCCACCATACCTATGTAGGCGAGGACCGCCGAATTCTAGTCTCGCCGTATACTGGCCTCAGTACTGACCGCTATCTTTTTCCTTTGGCCTTTGTTGGCACCCCTTTTGTTTTTAGCAGGTTTTGAGATCGACGTCGTTAGCAGGGTTACCCTTCTGGCTTGGCCTAGGCTGGGTTATGGACGCCATTGGTTATTCTTCAGGGCTCTTAGCTCAATTTGCATCTTGTCCGTACTCGGACGCTGTATCGTTTTCAAGGTGATTTGGATCTTTGTACTGTATATCTGTATTCTTGACTCTTTAAGTCATTGTTGTATATCTGTTCTGTGGGTTCCATCGTGGAATATTGTGTAATTGTATTACTTCGTTTTCCACCCGCACGAAAGTGCCTGGTGGGCACCTTTGAATCGTTTCTATGCGGGTTTGGCGGGAATCGCTGAAACGTGCATAGGGCCGATTCCGAGGGTGTTACAGAGTGGTATCAGAGCTCAGCAGTTACGATACCCCACTGGTCCAGCCTGTAGGATAACCTAGATAACGGTCGTCATAGTGTGTCAAAACTATTTAAAAAATCGGGTGGATAGATCTGATTAGGTCTGCTTTTACTCCTTACCCTATGATATTCTCCTCTTACATCTGCGTGTTTTGAATCTGCTCTCTTATATTTTCTTCGAGTCCAGGAATTCTCGTGGTTGGGTTTCCGTCATACCTTTAGGGTTTCACTTCCATCCTTTGTTAACGGTGCTTCGACAATTGGTCTTCACGCTATCTGATGAATCTTTCATTTGTTGTATCTTTAAGTGCACCCAAAATTCCACTAAATTTTTTCTTTGTATCCTCCGGTGTTCTCCGACACGACGACATCATCTACATCAGATCTGATGAGTACCTGCATCCCTCCTTTGTTTCCAAACCTTGCTTGTCGACATATTCAATCTGATTCCCAGAGTTGGCTGCATAATTCTCCTATTCATGTGCAGAGTAATGCTTTGGGTGCGTAATGGACTGATCACCATCCGACTACTCTTATCATTCGCTCTTGTACATTGAATGGTGGATCGATGCAATTTTACTCCTTCCATGGAAGATAGAGGTGACCTTACCTTTTGAGACCTCTACCTTCGTCTTTGTTTCTCTGGAGTGTTCTACCAATGAACATGAACAATGATCCCTTGTTGGTGGTGTCGCCGAATTCAAGACAGACAAAGAACCCTTGTTAGTGGTGTCGCGAGGATCTACATTAAGCGAGAAGATTCAGAGCGTCGGCCTTCTTCCCCATACCAGGAGGCGGATCTCGAGGGCGAGATCCATTGTTAGTGGTGTCGAATTGTAGCACCCCGGGTAAAACCACTACTAGAAAATCGTCTGCATTTACCTCTATGCACCATCATGTCATCAGCATGCATCTATTTGCCTAAAAACTATTTTATAAAGCCTATCTTTGTTTTCTAAATACTCCCCTCTCAACTTCAAACATAAATCCTCGGTCCGCCTGGATCCTTTATTTGTCTAAAACTATTTATAAAAGAATATTTAAAAACTAAATAAAAATCTAAATTATTTTAGTAGGGGAGGCCGCCACCGACCAGGCCCGAAAGGCCCAATCAGCAGCCACCTACAACCCCAAACCCTCGAAACCTAGACCCTCTAAACCTAACCCTAATCCCACCTAACTCACCCAACCTTCCTCCACCCTTGCCGCCGCCACACCCTGGACACACATCACACAACTCGCACACACACTGCCGCCCCACCCAACCCACTCGAAGACCACGACACGCCCCCGACCCCGCTCCCTCTCACGACCACCACCCACCCCACGTCGCCCTGTCACGCCTCCCATACCCATGCGCCCACCTACCGATGCCTGGGGGTCCCACCCTGTCTCTCTCCCCGTCTCCATCCTCCTCTCGCGATCCCCAGCACCCCGCCGCCAGACGCCTTCCGCCACCACTCTCTGCAACCATCACCAGCCCTAGAGCCCCGCCTCCTTCCTCCCTCTGCCTATTATCGGCCTCAGGATCGACCGCTGCTTCTCTCCTCCCGCGCGAGCGCTCTTCCCCACGAAGACCATGCCCGCCACCTACCAGCAAGGGCTCCACCGCTACCATAGCCGGCGAGTAAGGACTCACACTTTCTAGGAAGGCGACCTGGTACTACGCCTCATCCAGGACAAGAAGGGCATGCACAAGCTCTCCCCCCTGGGAGGGACCATTCGCCATCGGGCGAGTCCTAGGTAACAACGCCTACTACCTCACCGACGTCCGAGGAGACGGGAAACTCGACGTCAAGCGACCGTGGAATGTAAACCTCCTACGGAAGTTCTACTCCTAGAACTCCATACATGTACCCTCCACCTGCTATGAAATAAAACAGACCGGTTACCACAAATTGCGTCTACTCTCCATGGCTTGTGCCACTCGCACTCGTAATAACAGCGTTAAGCTATTCGCAGAAGTCAACCTTTGGTAAAGCGACCGACACGGTCAAGTAGTGCGGTACAAGGGCACTGGGAGACCCCAAGCCTTGTAACATCCACAAAAAATGCCAACCCGGAGCCCCATTGGAGTCGCCTAGCCCGACTGGCTTACCGAGCCAAGACAACTGCCCTCGCTCCTCACAGCAACCAAAGTCATCCGCATCCTCGGCACATCGACTCGAACGGCCAAGTACCACACTCGGGGACTAACGTCCAGTCAAATATGAGCGGCTAGGGAAAAACGCCCAGTATGAGAGCGTGCCCAGGACTCGCCATGCGACTGATCCTTCGGGTCAGGCAGGAGTGACGCGCTTACTCTAACGCGCTTAGTCCTCACCTACCTTGGAGCTGCGAGTAGAACTACCAAGTACCACGCTCGGGGACTCGGCTACCCGACCTCGTTCGCGCACGGGAAAATGGTCAAGTAAAGAGCACCCACGGGAGTTGCCCTGCGACTGGCTCTCCGAGCTCTGGCGAGTCGACCTCAATAGCGAAACAATTGACAAAATATTCAAAATCGCAAACACATAACAAACGAGGTAAACCCCATAAAAAGGGCAGACGCACTCGGGGACTCGTCCAATCAGCATTCAAAATCGCGAAACAATTCACAAAACAACACAAATTTCCGTTACAGCAGAACAAAGTCATTCCAAAATACAAGATAAGTCTAATGGCTATTTATTACTAACGCCCCAGGGCACAATGCTTCTACTCCGCAGGTTTCGACGCCGACTCGCCGCCACCTCTGCGGTTGCGAATGAAGGGCACGTACGGGTTCGACGGGTACGTCATCAACTCACCCTCCATCACCGCACGGAACGGATGCTCGACCTTGAAGTCCAGATGCTTCGGCTCGGGATCCTTGGGGGCGACAGTCGTCTCCTGATAGGGGAGGAGGTCGCCCATCGCCCAAACGCGATCGGAATACACCACGGCCCGTTCCGTCAGCTTCAGCACCTCGGCAATCTCCACAGAGCCCGTCGAAGAGGGGTAGCCACTTGTTACATCATCAAGGTCGAAGTCCTCCAGAAAATGGGAAAGCCCAAGGCTGAGCGCCGTCGCCGCCCCGCGCCGGAAGGCCGACCGCGTCATAAATTCGACGACTGACAGAGCCTTCTCCACATAACGCCATACCTCGACGAGGTCGCTGGGAATCACTTCCGTGGGTGATATCTCCTGAAGATACGCTCGAATGCAAGCCATGGACAACGCGGCCGAGTCGACCAGAGTGGTCACACATTGCCGCGCGTCGTATGACTGCGCCTCCTCCGAGCTGTCAATAATCCGGCCTATGGACAGAAGCCGGCAGTGAGTACACCAACGACTCCACAACGCAGCTGTTGCAGGCAGAGGAAGAAAGGTTTACCAATTAGCCGACGGCAGAAGCCCGTGATGAAGCTTTGAAGCGAGGAGAAGTCGTTCTGCAGCCCAACAACGAATGGTCAGACACCTTCCGCTCTTCAGCAGCAGCCGTAACAGCAGCTTTTGCTCGCCCCTCTGCCGAGCTCACCTCCGCCTTCGCTTCCTTGAGCTCACGCTCCAGATCAGCGATTCGCTTCTCGGCCGTACTCAAAGCAGATTGAGCCGTCGTCAGGTCACCCGCCGGGACAAGGCCCCGGCGGACCTCCTCCGCCTCGGCTGCAATTGCTTGGAGTCCCTTGTTCGTCTCCTAGACGACAACGAGTTCCTTCTCCATGCGACACTTTGCTGCAAGCCGATCGGCCGATTCGCGCTGCAGGCCCTGCGCACAAACTAAACTGTCAACAACATTGAAAATCCTAAGTGCACACCTGCTGAAATTCAGCAACTAGGCACTCGGGGACTGGACATTGACAATCCTAAGAGCCCACCCGCTGAAATTCAGCGACTAGGCACTCGGGGACTGGACATTGAAAATACTAAGTTCCCACCCGCTGAAATTCAGCGACTAGGCACTCGGAGACTGGACGCTACAAAAACATTAAGAATCCGACCACTGAAATTCAGTGGCCCGATCCTCGGGGGCTGGACATACCTGGATGGCTGCGCCCAGCATGCCGTGAAGTTGCAGCGCATCCACAGACGCAAGCATGACCGGAGTGTGGCCGCGACGCTACTCGACCTCCGTCTCGGCGACCCCAAGCGTCCGGCTCATTTGTGCCGCGCCACTCGCCATGGCCGCCTTGGCCATGAAGCGAGGGAAAGTTGCAGCGGACGCCACGGCACCACTAGGAGCCGGCTCGGCCACTTCGGGCAAGGCAACAGCCTCCTTGGTCTTCGAGGCCACCTCCGCCACAGTCGGAGGTTCGCTCGGAGCAACCGCCGTGTCATCAGAGACCGTGACGATGTCGTCGCCTTTCGCCATCTTGGCACTGTCAGTGGGAGCAGCGACTTCGTCGGTTTTCCTCTTTCGTGAGGGCTCCTCCTCGGTGACGACTGGCGGAACCTTGGACACAAAATGATGGCCGATCTTTTTAACTCCAGTCCTGTGAAACAACGATATGAATAAGACTGTCCGACTAGAATGGAAGACAAGCAGATGAACATGAATTACTTGGCGACTGGTATGAACCACAGACCGGTGCGGATGCTGGCAGGCCTTTCCAGCTCGGGCCCCAACTTCCGACTGAGGCCCATCTCGAATACACCATGTGCCCAAGACACAGAGGGTTTCTTCGAAGACGAGGCTGCGGCAGGAGCCTCCGTGACAACGGCTGCGGGAGCTTCCCTGGGAGGCGAAGCTGCTACGGCCGGAGTAGCTCCCAACCCAGAGACTGGGGCGAATGGAGGTGGCAGTGCCGCTAGAGGCACCTCATCCAGGGGGCTGCAGCGTCTGGCGCCACAGTCGTGCGCGCCGCCTCGCCCTTAGCCGAGCTGGTGGCGTCAGAACTGGTCGCGGATCAGGGCGGATACGTCTGCTTTGCCGGCTTCGTCTTCCTCTTCGGCGGAGCCTTCGCCTCCTTCTTCTTCTCCTTCTTCTTATTCTTCTTCGACGGCGTGGCCTCACGATGTGAGGTGTGCTCAGGAAGCTCGTCATCATCATCATCGTGAGGCTCGAGGCTTCTACTCGCTTCGAGCTCATGCTGGAGTTGCCCGCGAGTCTTGCGAACTGTTGGGGCGGCGTCTTCCACGGGCTCATCTTCATCGTCATCATCATCATCGCCATCGTCGCTCCCGACGTCGCCTTTGGCGGACGGTGACTCGCTCCCGTCCTGGACGGACGAGCTAGAGTTTTCGTCGTCTGCGGGTGGGAGCCAGCCTTCCACCACTTGGAACAACTACAACAAACATGAGACAATGTCAGGGCAACCGCGAATGCATCATCTGCGACTGTGAGTGGTGGCGAAATAACGGCTTACCTGTAATATCCCTCCTTTGTAAAGGAAAGGATCCCTGTGATTGCAATGCTAGTCCCTGGATCAATGCTAGCATCCACAGTTTAAGATGAAGTACACAGAAACACAGGTCATTATTACATATCATTCCAGAGACAAACATAGTCTTTTACAAACTCCATGGCCACAGGCCTAATACAAGACTTCAAATATATAATAAGATAGAAAAGTCTTCATCTTCATGTGCCACAGACAAGCATGTTGAGTGTAGACTCATGACTCCTAATCATCATCAGAATATCCTGCAACATCACAAGTTACAGGCACAGTGGGTCAATACATTGGAATAGTATTGGAAAGTGATACCTTAGTAGAATATTGGTGGACTAGATACTATATGCATTTGGGCTAAGTGTAGCTTAGGCTTGCTTTGCCCAAATAGGTTTTGCCTATTAGTTGAAAACCCTAAGTTTTTCTTTGTCAAAATCTTTCCCAAGGAACCACCAATAGACATTGGGGTCCTTCACCCTTGTTCAACCACAAGTTTTTACTTAGAAATTGGGATGAGGAGATTCTTGATAGATTCCATGTCTTGATGCTCAAGTTGTCCAATACCAAGGACATGGCTAAGTACTTAGATTCTTCCATCTGCAGAGGTTGTGCACTTTCCCCACAAGACTTGATTTTCACCAAGACAGGACCTTTCAGAAGCCTTCCCTTAGACCAAATGGACGCGCTCCAACCTATCATCCCACTACCACCAACTGTCCAAATGGCTAAGTTATTGCAACCTATATGATCCAGGCAGAGCCCATATTGCCAAGTGGCTGCACTAGAAGCCTCTTAACATATGGCATCTCAAATCCCTTTATTCCTGGGTGGCTTTCCACAAGTGAGATACACAAGGTAAACCATAGAAATGGGCCTTGTGTAACCACTCAACATAACCCATTCCTTCCATTCCACCCAGGTGTTTCATTCACTTAGTTGTTTTATTAAACAAACACATAGTCCAAAGACTTAGAAATATTTATTCATAGCATGAATATAGCCACCCTTGGTTGCTACTAGCTAGGCTAAGAATGGCATTGCTAAGACTAAGAAATATTTCTAGCATTTCTAGAACTACTAGGATTTCCCAAGCATAGCATATAGCTCAAAATAACCATGCAAGACTAGCAAAATATTTCTAATGCATAGTTTAAAACATAGGAATAAATCATGAAGCACCACTTGCCTTGGTAGTTTGGAGAGTAGCTACAATCCTCACAATCACAATCACTATTTGCACCAAAATCTACACATAAAATAATAGTACCAAAATCACATACAAAATAAATACAAGCAAAAATATATGGATGCATGCATAATGCCATGTGATGATTTTCTACAACAAACAAGACAAGTGCTTGGTACTGAATCATAAACAAGTTCAAAACAAGCTAAATAAACTTTATTTGCACATTAAAATATTTTTCAAATAATTAATATACACAAAATAGGCCTACACATGTTTCTGTAAGAACAACCATTTTAACAGAGGCAAAACATTAAACACATTGCATAGTTGGAAAGGGTTTTCTCTCCTGATTCCATTGATATAAAATTTGTCAAATTTGGACGTGGCATTCAAAAGTTATGAATTAAACAAATTCAAACAACTAATAGATCTAATTCAGAAATTTAAAACAGAGAACATGCCACGCGGCGCTTTCTAACTGGCTGATACCGCTTCGCGCTGGATCGCGCTTCCGAGCCGTTAGATCTAACTAAAACGCGCGGCTCAGATCTCTTCTTACTCCTTCGTTAAGTGATCTATCCTATGCGTTAGATCTAGATCCAACGGTGCCCGTTCAACCTACCAAAGTCTGGCGGCACGCGGCGATGGTGAGCGGTGGCGCGCCCTGTCTACGGCGGCGCGGTGGCTACAGAGGGGTTTGGGGTCGTCGGAGATGCTTACCAGACTCGCGGTGGTGTGCTGACGCTCAACATGGCAGTGGCTTGTCAAGGGGCGCGCGGACACGGTGAGGATTCCTCGTCAGAGTAGAGGCAGACGTCGGGAAAGCCTTGGCATTGTCGGAGGTGAGGTTCTGGAGCGAGCTAAGACAAACCAGTGGTGCTGTTAGATGCGCACGAACCTGGCGAACATGTGAGTATCGAAAAGGAGGGAAGGGGTGGTCGAGAACTACCAGGAGGGGTCGCCGGAGTTGCGCCGAGCTTCGGTTGCTTCCAGTGGTGGACGGTGACGACGTTCTAGGATGATACAGAGAGAAAGAAATGCATGAGAAGATGCGCAAGGACCTGTAGAACATGCTCGCATGAAGCAGAGACAAAGGGGTGGACGAGGCTCACCGTAATTGGTCGCCGGAGGTTGTCGGTGCTGCGGCGGTGTGGCACGATTACGGGCAGCCTGGTGGCGTGGAGTCTGTGTTGAGTGAGGGGAAATGAGCCGCGAGGGGAGGGGGTCTTATAGCTAGAGCAGGGGCGAGAATCTCGCGAGGAAATGCCGGCAATCAAGCCCGCATCAATCGCGGCAGTGATGAGGTGACGGCGGTGTCGGACGGGGTCGTGGGGGGTGCGATTAAGAGAGAGAGGGAAAAACCCCGGGTGGGCTTAGTGGGTTGGTTTCGCTGTTGGGCCAAAAGTCTGGCGCCGGCCTTTTCTTATTTCTTTATTCCTTTTCTTTTTCTGTTTGAATTTCCAGGAAACATTTTCAAATGATTTCAAAGCCATTTGAATTCAAACCTTTTCTGGTTTTTTGTAGAGTGTAACACTCATATTTCTGGGCATAAAATCATGTGGTCTCTCTGTATTAGCTTGGTCCTTTTGATCAAACAAAATAAGCAGTGATATAGCATTTGATTTGAACAAGTTTTGAAAATGGTTTTAAATCCATATTTGTTTTGTAAATTTTGGTTTCAGTACTAGCAATCAAGCAAAACAATCTGAGAGCAACAAGGTTTGGTTTTTAAACAACTAATCTCTCATTGGAGTCTAGCATTTGATTAATGTTTGATCACATGAAATCATAGCTCTCTAGTTCTGTTTCTATGAAATAAGTTTAAATTTGATTCCTAAATGATATGCGTGCATGCATGATATGAAATCTTTGAAAACATGATTTTAGGGATGTTACATTACTGTCGGAGCTGGGTGCCTTATAGTATAAGGGGCGACCCCGGCCTTCGCGTCCAGATACACCGCCTGGGTAATTTTCTTCAGGGCCAGAGTGTAGTCGTCAAGATGCCACTCGGCGAAGGAAGACTTCGTCGGATCGTCCTTACCTGTGTACTGGTACATGTAATGGTCGCGGCGCGCCAAGGGCACGAGCCATCGCCCGAACCAGCAGTTGTAGAGGTTAATGGTCTGGAGACCCTTCTTCTTCAGACCGCGGATGGTTTGCAACATTTCGTCGACAACCATCCGCTGATCCAGCGGGAGCTTGCCGACCTGGAGCCGACGCGGTTCGGGCCGGTCGGAGGAGTACCTTGGAAGCGCCACCTTGCCGTCTGGAGTCGACTCGGTGACGTAGAACCAGGATTTCTTCCATTTGTTTTCTGCCTTGGCGGGCAGCATCAGGTCGAAGAACGACGCCTTCGACTTCAGCTGGAATGTCAGGCCGCCCGCAGCCAGCATTGGGCCGCCTAATTCTCGCGGCTGATCCTCCCATGGAACAGATCTTGCCACAAGGGGAAGTAGGGCCTGCAACCCAGATAACACTCACAGAACGCCACGAAAATGGCGAGCTGCTCGATGCTATGCGGGCCTAGGTCTGACGGTTGGATCCCATAGTAGGCGCATAAACGCTGGAAGAAGAGGGAAGTGGGAAACCCCAGCCCCCGCTCCAGGTGGCTGGTGAAGAAGATGAATTCTCCCTCGTGTTGGTCCGGAGTCACTTCTCCGGCCGCGGGGATGCGCCATCTGCCGGCGCGCATGATCCCGGCCTCCTCGAAGGACGCCAGTAGCGCCCTGGTACACTTGGATCTGCCCCATGGTTCGGTGGAGGGGGCCAGTGGTTGGAAGTTCGTGGAGGTCGGGGCTCTCTGGATTGGTTGGATCGCGATGCGGAGTGGAAAACGGAGATGGGCGAGATCGGAGGAAGGACGAAGGAGTGTTTACCCGTTCGCCTGTCATTCTCCTTATATAGAGGTTGCTACCCGCCAATTTCGGGAGCCATTACTACACGGTAATTACGCCGAAGTTACTGTTGGATTACCCCAACGTCTAGTTTTGACCCCACTTGACGGTCCAACTTCATCCATTCGACTCATCGCTCCACGCGACTCGATGATTCGCCGACCCAATCATTATAACAGTGACTGAGTATTCGCCGACCCGTTCGCCGAGCTGTGACCCGATTGGTCGCCTCTATTGCGACTAGAATAACTAGTTTTTCCTTTATTCAGGAGTCCGCCGCTGATTCGATTGGGCGTCCGCATTGGACCCGTATACTCCGACTGCCAGCGAACGCCTGCAACCAATCAACGACGGCCTCGGGGACTACTGATGGGGATATGCCTACTAGGGTATACCTAGCAGGATGTTTCCTACTGGCCCAGGTGCCAGCGAGTGGGCCTGCAGGACGGTGACTGGATCAAGATCTGGCGTGGACTCAAGCAACTGGAAGCTGAAGGCCCAGAAGCGTAGATAGGCCCAGTCGGATTAGGTTAAAGAATCGCTGAAACCTTAACTGATTCGGTTGAGATCTGTAAACCCTAGGGAGGTGAGTCTATATAAACCTCCGTAGAGGACGCATAGAGGATACGTTCCATCATACGCCCAAGCGACTCGCTGCCTAGCCGACGAGCTCGCCCCATTGTACTCTCCCCATAATACAATCTAGCAGGAGTAGATCTTTACCCTCCGGGGGGCCGAACCTGGGTAAATCCTTGTGTCTCAGCCCTCATCTCGCACCGCAGATGGCTGGCCGCCCTTGCCCCATGTTCTACTACTCGCTGCCGACTGCAGCATCTGCCGTGGTCATTCCCACGACATTGAACTTTGCCGCACTTCTGCGAGCATGGTGAGCATCCTCTCCCTCTCCCGCGTGACCTAGTTCGCCGGCAAGCTCACTGGCCGAGCACGCACCGCCGTCCGCCGCCGCTAGCGCTGCCCAGTTATGGTATGGCTGCTATGATCCGTTGGCTAGGATAGATTCATTAAATCGAAGGGGTACGTTTGATCTGAGCCGTGCGATGTGTTTTAAATCCAACAGCCCACAGAGCACGATCCAGCCGAAGCAGTACCGTCCAATAGGATAGCGCCACGTGTTTTGAGTCTGTTTAAAACAGAAATTTTGTTCTATTAGATATGCAAATTTGTAAAATTCATAACTTTTAATCTACACGTCCAAAATTTTCAAATTTGATATCAATGGAATCAACAGAACAAGGACTTTGCAACCATGCACTTTGTTTAATGTTTTGCTTCTTGAAAATTGGTTGAATTTGCAGAAACTTGTGTAGGACTAATTTGAATATAAAAATTGTTCTAGAAATATTTTTAAGGTGAAATCTTTGCTAAATGGTTTGTTTTGAACCTACTGACCTTAGAAATCAACTTATGGATTTAAAAATGTATTTTGTGAAGTTAAGGAATAAATATTTGAATTAGAACATTTCTAGTCAAATGAAAATAATGTTTATGTCTTAAAAATATATTTTTTTGAGTAAAAATCTTGGGGAAATGATTTGAATTAAACTCTCTGACCCTAAACACCAAGTTTTGAGATTTAAAAATATAATTGATGAACCTTATAAAATTATTACCTTGCATAGGGCATTTTCAACAACATAAAATATCACCTTGGCATAATATTTGGTTAATGAGATGAAACCTCTTGCAAATGGTTTTACCACTTCTGTATATGACTAATATGAGCTTTAAAATGTTTAGAGCCTAGTAGAAACCACTTCTCCAAATAAAACCATCTTTTGCATGCTTTCATGCATGGCCCTGTTTTGATATTTTATGTGGTGAAATTGTTTGAATGCTAGTTGAATATGTGTTTGCTTGATTGAATTATAGTGAAGTTAGAAGAGTGTGATATTTGCAAGATCAAGAAGTGAACCAACATTCTCTACTAAAAAGTCAAGTGACACTATCATCCATGTCCTACTATTTTCATTACACTTAGTGGATTTTTGTAACATGCATGATAAGACTACTATATTTCTCTGCTATATCCTATTAGGATATCCCTATATCCTCCTTAGTGAAAACATTGTAGTTGTAGTATGCTTAGCCCTGCTATATATTTGGGATGGGATACATGATATGATTACATGAAGTGTTGGAAAAATATATGTTTTATATAATAAAACAAGTACTCAATGAACCACCTGGGTGGAAAAGGATACTCAAGATTTGGACAAGGTGGCAACAAAGGGAACCATGTTTATATGGCTATCTTTTTGTGTGTGCACTAGAAGAAAACCACCCAGGGACTTAGAGATTGAACATGTTTCTCGTATAGTGGCTTCCGTGTATAGCCACATGCTAAATGGGCTCTGGCTTAGTCAACTACATAGTGGAAGACCTATGCATTGGCATCTTCAGGTTAACTAGAATTGTGTAGGGAAATATATCCCTACATTGGTGCCTGGTTGACAAGCTAGAATTGTGTATTGGGAGGACTTCTATCGAAAGACTTTGTCACATTCTCGATCTGCCAGTACTCCATTTTGGTGAGTACTTATCCAGCGGCCACTGGTGGCGTCAAGACGATATTGTTTCATGTGGGTAAAGTGTACAACTTCTGCAGAAGATCAAATTCTAAGTACTTAGCCGTGTCCCCGGTTATGGACAATTCTGAGCAACTAAGGCCTGAAGCTATGGAAGATCTCGACATTCCAATTTCTAAAAGTAAAACTTGATGGTGACAACAAGGGAATTGCAACACTTGGAGTTTTCCAAGGAGTTCAGAAAGATTTTCAAAAGATTAAAACTATTTTGAAAAGATAGGATAAAACTATATTGCTTTCTGCAAATGATCCTAAACCCTACTTAGCCAAATATGCATGTAATGATAGGATCCACATATTTCTACATAGTAGTGAAACTTGCCAATACAATTCAAATGTATTGACCCTGGTGGCTGTAACTTATTATGTTGCAGGTTTGTTTGATGTTAGTGAAGTGTGTTGATTAGGATTACAAGTCTACAACCAACATGATTGCCTGTGGCACTTTGAAGATGAAGGTCTCCATGCTATATAGATATTCTGCTGCATTGTAATGTGATAGCCAATTGAGCTATGTAAGATGTAATGAATTATTTTATTCCTGGTTATAAAGTTGTATTATGACCTTGTTTCTTGATATTACCTCTTAACTGTGGATGCTAGCTATTGATCTAGGGACTAGCATTGTAAACACAGGGATCTCTACCTTATTAAAGGTTGGGACCTCTACTGATGGTATCGGAGCACTGTGTTGCCTGTAGGATTGTAACCCTAGGATTGGACAAAACCCCTTAGGAAAATAGGAGTTGTATTTGTTCCAAAACTTCTTTACAAACAATCTTATAAACTCTTTCCTCAACCTTTTTGGTTTTGATTCTACATCTCTTCCTTTTCAACTTGATGGACAAATCCTTCACCATGACCAATGACTTCAACTTTAGTTTCACCAAGGACTCCAACTTAGACATCACTAAGGACTACAACTGAAAACCAAGAGACCTTAGGTTGCCTACCAAAAACATTGATATCATGTTAGTTTATGGATCATATTGACCTATGAGGTATGACTATACTAAGTTAATTATTTCGAGAAAACTTGTTGTTTCCTTCAACTCATGAGTTAAGCTCATAAGTTGTTAAGTGAATAGTTGCTTGTTGATTGCTTGATTATTTGATTGAACTTGATTGTTTTGAGTTGTGTTTTAGAACTTCTTTAGACCTATCCATCATTACTTATCCCTATCAAACCAACAGATGCCTCCCCGACGTGCCAACCCCAACCATAACAACAACAACAATAATGTCACTCCCGATATGCAGCAGTTGATGACAGCTCAAGCTCAAATAATACAGATGATGACACAGTTTATGCAAAATCAGAACAACAACAACAACAACAATCAGAATAATACTCCAGCACATGATATGCTCACCAGGTTTCTGAAACTAAGGCCTGCAAGGTTCTCTGGGACAACTGATCCAATGGTAGCCAATGACTGGTTATGTTCGGTGAATAAGGACTTAGTGACTATTGGCTGCACCGACGAAGAAAAATTTAGGTTTGCATCACATCTGCTTGAAGGACCAGTAGCAACATGGTGGGACAACTTTCAGATCACCACTCCCCTTGAGGATGTGACTTGGACTATTTTTGAGGATTGTTTTCGTACAGCTCACATCACATCTGGAGTGATGAACTTGAAGAAAAAGGAGTTCCATAATCTGAAACATCGTCACCTCAGTGTGGCTGAGTACATTGAAGAATTCAACAGTCTGGCACGCTATGCACCGGATGAAGTTGACACAGATGTTAAGAGAAAGTAGAAATTCCTCGAAGGACTTAATGATGAGTTGAACCTGCAACTGTCTGTTTCCTATGTCCCAACTTATCAATCACTCTGTGACAAAGCCACCATTTTGGAAAACAAGATGAATCAAGTTGAGAACAGAAAGAGGAAGCATAAACTCAAGTATCACTCAGGATCATCACAAAAGAAGCGTTCATTCAAAAGAGCAATGAAGATTCTGAACCACATCAGTATCACCACAACAACAATGGAAGTGATAATAATGGAAATGATACTGACAATGGAGATGACCTTGGTCAGAACCAACATGACACTTTCAGGAAGAAAGATATTAGCCAGTTGCAGTGCTATAATTGTAAGAAACTTGGACACTATGCATCAGACTGTCCTGAGAAGAAAAATAAAAAAGGATGCTATAAGATCCAATGGAAATGACTCCAATGTGACCCAGAAAGGACATGTGAACCACGTTGACATGGATGGGAACCTAGAAGAGATAGAAGAAGTGGATGTCAGGAATTAGTTAACTCAGTTGAGTCAAATAAGGATTCCTTGTCTAGATATCAAGTGTTGAACCCATAGTCAAGTGAACCATCAATGTAACCCTATGAGATTTTCTTTTAAGGGTGGTAGTACCCTAGTTGCCTTGAAGCCAACTTGTAACCCCAGCCTTCCCAAATCTCGGGACGAGATTTCTTTTAAGGGTGGTAGCCTATCACATCCCAAAATTTTCCAAATTTTCAAATGTGACAAATAAGTAAACAAAATAAACAATTGTTGAAATTTAGGGTGAGAAGAAACTTTTTGATTCCAATTGGAAACATCAGAACCTATTTTGATCAAATAAAATCCTAAAGGGATTTAAAAAGATAAAAAATAATAAATAAAGTTATAATAGTTGGAATCACCATTTTTGGATCTTTAAATAAAAAGATATGGTTTTCATAAACAAAGTAGAAATAATAAATAAGGACTATTTTAAAGAGCCAAATTAAATCTTGGCCAAGCAATAGAAATAAAATATTTGTGTTTAATAAAAAGAGTAAAGGATTATATAAATAAAATCATGAGGATTTATTAATACCCAATTTTATTTAAGTAAAGACAATTTCCTATTTTGAATGAACATTAAAAACTTTATAAAGTATTCTAAATAAAAGATTTCAAAGTGTTTTATCTTTCAAATAAAACCTACTAAAAAGGTTTTGGTAAAATTTAGAAAGTCAAATAGAGTTTTAAACATATTTGAATCCTATTTGAAATAAAGACTAAAGTCTATTTATTTATTTTTAATAAGTAAAAAACCCTAAAAATAATTTTTCTATTTTGGACTTTGGAATATGTTGATAAACAGAATTAAAATATACCCAAAGTTTGGTGGTGGTTTGAATTGAAATAGAGTTTGAATTATTTGAATGAAAATAAAAGCAAAAATTCAAAATAGAAAAAGGGAAAACATTCTGTAAAAAAAGAAAGAGAAATGAAGCAGCCCAGCCATGTAACATCCCAAAAATAATAAACTTGGATCATCAAACTCTAATCATCAAATTTAGGGTTAACAAAAACTTTGCTAAATAAAAATATGAAATCATGGATGTGAGTATGCATTTTATCCTTTTGAACCAACTTGTTTGTGTGTTCCTTTGCTTGTAAATGGATGCTTAGGTGAAATAAACATCATCTAAAAAATTCCCAAACTTTTATCAAAGACAAATAAATCAAAACAAAGATAAATGAGTGAATGGTCATTTTGACCAATTTAACTCCCATGCCTACTTTGGCTGTCTCAAACTTTCAGAACTTAATAGAAACTTTTCTGGATCTTTGCACCCCTTGATTGTACTCATAACAAGGTATCAAGGCCCAATTTGTGATCATCCAGAAACATTCAAATGCATAGTTTAAAGGACAGTTCAAAATTGAATCTTTATCATATGGGAAGATCCCACTTTTTCAAAAACCACTCAAACAAGCTCAACTTTCAAAACCCAAGCATCTGTAGACTCACCAGCACCAACCTAGCACACCCACAAAAAATCTTTTCAAAATTCAAAACTTGAATTCTTGCGGCCATTTCATCAAACACTTGGCAGAAACAAATCAAACTAGCCTAACTTCATTGTTTGGAGCAGTAATTTGGCTAAGAAATGTTCACCATTGATCACCCTTGTCTCCCCCAGTGCCAACCAGTGCTTGGACAAACCCTAGCCCCTACCCTTTGCCCCATGCCATGCCAACCCGAGCATCCCCTTGCCAGCCGACAATGGCTAGCTAGCCAGAGCAAGCACCAAGCCTGAACAACATGTCTAGGAGGCAGCCAACACCCCACCGCCACTCCCTGACCAGCGCTCGAACCCTGCCAGCCACTGGACCACACGCATGAACCATGCCAAGCTCGCCAGCAACCATGCCGAGAGCACGCCCAGAGCGCCACACTCGACCGACGGCCACAGACTGTGCGCCGCCTTCGCCGTGTGTATATGTAATCACCACCGTCCCAACAACCCCGCAGACACGCTCGTTCGTCGCCGCGCGGACCACGCACGCTGTGCGTCATTAAATCTTCCATCGGGCACGCGCAGAGCACCGTCGCGTTCCGACCAAACCGCACCGCCCCACGTATCACCACCGTGTCGTTGAGCATCGCCAGGGAGCACCGCATCGCCCCCACCGTCGCCCACGCCGATAGCCGTCTGTACCATCGACCATGACAAGCTCACCTTGCGCCCCGTCAGTCCCTTCTCGCCACTATAAATAGAGGCCACCCCCAGCCGAATTGAGCACACCATCTCACTCCCCTCTCCTCACTGATCGTTCCACCCCGTTCCCAAAGCAAGGCAAGCAGCACTTCGCCGGAATTTCACCGGAGTCTGCCGCTGCTGGAGAAGAAGGGGCCTAGCGATTGGAGCCGCCCCAGGAGAAGCTGCCGGTACCAGGAGGTTCACCGTCGTTGACTTCGTCGTTCGCCCGCCTCGCCGACCCTCGCCTGAACCCCGGTGAGCCCCCAACGACCCCCACTGGCCACGCTAGGTTTCTGTCTCGCCGGTGTTGTCCAACGTCGATGATGACCCTCAGCCGTTGGATTAGAACCAGATCGAACGCACCACATCGCCCCATACCGCTTCGCACCCCCCTGTCTCACTGACGCGTGGGGACAACGACTTAACCAGCCCGCGTAAGCGCTGTGCTTAGCAGGCCGGCCCAGTATCGCTTCCCGCGCAGCCCAGTTATTTGAATTTAACCTTTTCCATTTTATTTCAAACACACTTCTGTACCCAGTTTCAAAAATCAACCCAGGTCGATTCATTGAACCATATTGAATGAAACCAATTTTATTATAAAGGTCTAGGAATGCTGAATCCAAGCCCGTTGGATTCAAGTCATTTGGGTCTGTAGATCATCCTTGGTAAAAATAACAAGGCAGAAGCTTTTCTACATTCAAACATTTTTCAAATTTAAACCATAATAGCTTTTGAGTTGATTCCAACTCTCAAAAATCACATTTAACCATACCTTTCAGAATATATAAAAATATATAGGTTTACTTACAGAAATAATGTTCAAGAAATAAAAGAATGCTACATAGGCATTTGTAGTCACTTTATTTAATTAAAATAAAAGGGTAAAACCATATTAAATTGTGACACCACCTTAAATCACATTCCCATGGACTAAAATATGTGGTGATGACATGTGTCAACATGATCCCATGTTTGGTTTGGAGAATATTAAATCTTAAGTAGTTTTTCAATGAGTATAAATTACTTTTCTAAAAATAAAAGGAATTAAACCAAGCTTTAATATTGTAATGTTAGTGATGAGGCTAGATAATCTATAGGACCCTTGTGTGTGATGAATGTAAGTAGTTAAGTATTGTTTGGTGATTGTGTACCTCGTATTTATTCATAGACGCTAGTACCGACCAAGCATATGAGGAGGAAGGAGGATACTACGAAGAAGAAGCCGAGGAGAACTTCAACCACTGCTCTGCACAAGGCAAGCTTTACTAACTAAGTGGACCAATGCAAGCTGATACTATACCTATGCAAGCTAACACTTGCAATTATGAGAGTTAACTGACCTATGCAATGCACTAAGCATGCTTGGTTAGATACATTTGATGACACCCAATCCTAGTTTTACTTGCAAGCTTATTACTTTATTTCTTTATCAAAGCTCTTACTTAGAGTTACTGGAATAAATGGTAGATACTAGAAGGATAATTGAAGGTTGCATAACGAGCATAAAATTTGGCCTAAGCTAGATAATCTTGATGTCATCCTAAGACATGAGATTAAACTTAGTTACACCCCACTAGTTTACCACCCCTCATTAGTGCTTACCCCCACTTGTAGATGCTAGTGCTAAGCATAAAACTTGATCCACATTAGATGGGAATACTTGGTGAAAATGGTTATGAAAACCTTACAATGATGGATCATTCTACTGAGATGTTTTGACATGTGTTTCTGAACACCGATGATTTATGGTGATAAAAATGTTGAGGCATGACCCTTAGCCCTTTATAAAACTGATGGTTGTCTGGATGCGATACCATTCCTATTTTATCGTACAACCACAATACCCAAAAATTGGGTAGGGCTTGACTGGAAACTTATATACCTTTGTATTAGTTCCCTCATGGCCAAGGTCTGAGCTAAGGCTACCTTGTGAAGATTGTCCACCTGTGCAGTACCCAAGATGACAGTTGGTCATGGTTGGGGGGCCAAACTCACAGGAGAGGCGCTTATACTAGGGCGTGTAATTGAAAGGTTAGGATTGATTATCCGCATACTGAGTATGGTGAATTCAGGATTTGTTCCTGACAGATGTATCGAATGTTGTGGTGAAAGTGTATAATCTCTGCAGAGTGTCAAACTATTCGAATAGCCATGTTCGCGGTTATGGACAGTTGGAGTGGCCATACTGTTCCCCCGTCCGAATTTTCCAAAATGACTTGTGAAATGAATTGAGACTTTGACTTGACCACAACAGGGTTATGGCATGAGATACAAGTTCCCACTTAGGTGTTATAAAATCTTAACTAGCATTCGTTGTTTCCAAACTTAGTAGAGATAAATCTGGCTTTTGCAAAACAACCTTAGAGCCTAGTGTCCTATTATCAAAAACCTCTTTCACTTGTTAGTATTAGTTTGCGAGTACTTAAATAGTAATCATGGCTTTGTCCCTGGCTATTCCCGTGGCCAGACTATGAAGAGGAGTACCCGGGGGATGGAATCCAGGAAGGTTACGACAACTAGTATCATCTCCCATCGTCAGCATTGCCTGTGACCCCGAAGATGGAGCTTCTCCTATGCTACCGTTATTATTACGTATTCCGCTGCTTGAAGTTGTATTAAGAACTGGATCATGAGATCCCTATTTGTGTAAGAACTTATGTACGGTTTGTAATGGATGATGTACTATGGTATCCAATTCTGTTATGTCTCGCAAAAATGGTAATCCTGGGATTGCGATGTATGGCATAACAGGCATCTGGGATTAAAAATCTGGGTGTTGACAAGTTGGTATCAGAGCCATCCTGACCATAGGAGACCCTAGTTAGACTGGACGTTTGAATCAAAAACTTAGTTTCAAAACCAAAGAAAACAAATATTTACAAAATCTTATTCTCATTCTTATCCCTTTGATTCTTTCATGAAAATTCATGTTCCTTAAAAACTCTTGGAAAATACATAAAATTTTGACACCCTTGATCACTCTACTAACTTACTCATCCTATATTCTTATAGATGGACGTGAAGTACAGCAAGTTTTATCAGTTGGGGAATGGAGGAGACCTTATATTTGAGAGGGATTTGGACCAGCTTTCGGAACTTCTGGAGCATCCGCACCCCGAGTTCTTCGGAGCTCAGCTCAATGATCAAGGAGGAGAAGATCTGTAGTGGCTAATTTTGCAAGTCTCCGAGGAAAGATTGAACCTCCCACTGCTGAGGGAATTCAGTTTACCTTAAGAGAGAACAACTGGCTCGACGGACTTGCCAGGGCCATGCAAGAAGCTCTTTCCCGTCTATGTGGGCAGAGCATCAATCAGATCAAGGGAACCCGCTTTGAGGTTTGCCCAAGGCGTGATGCAAATGGAAAACCACTGAAAGCCCCATACCACCACGAGCTGAAGACTCAATTGGACCACCTTAGCTTCATGATGTACGATCGTCAGCAGGAGTTGGATAACTGCCGTGACTACTCCAACCACAAGTCTGCCATCATCAAGATGAAGGATCAGACCATCGCCATGCTAGCAAAGGATCACAAGTCTCGCCGCCGTCAGCTTGACAAGAAGGAGCGCATCATTGCCCGCTTCGCCATCGTATCTCATCTTTGGAGGAGACCATCCACAAGAGAGACATGCAGTTGGAAGAAAGGGAGAATGCAGGAGAGGATCTTCGTGGAGACCCCTACTCCTATCTCAGCGATGATGATGATTTTCTGGAGGATCAGGATATGGAATTCTTCACCGATGAGGATGATTTCGCCTTCATCGATGATGATGAGGATGATGAAGCCACAAATTCCGAGGAGTAGTACCACTTGAGCACTAGCGTAGTGAGTAGTAGTCAGTCCCATTGTATCGTAGTTTCTAGAATGGTTCTTAAAACCATCTTTTTTCTTTGTTATGGTGTGTGCTGTATCGTGTGCTATGAATGAATGAATGAAAAGCGAGTTGCTAGAAAAATCTGAGTCAAACTTTAAAAACTTTTCAAAATCCCAGAACCTTAGAAATTTCCCTCTTTCCTCATGATCTATCTCAATCTCCAGATGCCACACGGAGGAAGTGGTTCATCCCTAGACCCGATGTTGCAGATACTGCAAATGTTGACTTCTGACCGCGAAGCTGAAAGAGCGGAACGTCAAGCCAACCTAGCCACCCTTCAGCAGAAAGCCCAGCTATCCCACAACAGCCAAGGCCATGGAAATTAGGACAACCATGGATCTAAGCTCAAGAATTTCCAGAACACCAACCCACCTGTTTTCACTAAGTCAGAAGAACCCCTAGACACCGATGATTGGCTGCAAACCATGGAAAATAACCTTGAAGTCGCCGGAGTGGAAGCCAACGAGAAAGTTCTGTTCGCCACCCATTATCTAGGCGGAGATGCCAGGGCATGGTGGAACAGTGTTCGTGCAATGACCGGAGGACAGATGATGACCTGGGAGGAATTCAAGGTCAAGTTTAGCAGAACCCATGTGCCACCAGGTTTGATCAAGAGAATGAGAGACGAGTTCAGATAACTGAAGCAAGGAAGGATGACCGTAGTGGAATACCGTGACAAATTTTTGTCAATAGCTAGGTATGCCCCGGATGAGATCGACACCAAAGCAAAGAAGAAAGAAATATTCCTGAATGGTCTGCATGATGAGATGCAGATAGTGTTAGTCAATATCCCCTTTGCTGATATTGAAGCCCTTGTCGACTCTGCTATCCAGATGGAAGGAAAGATCAACCAAGCCAATGAGAACCACAAGCGTCGCATGATGCATCAGCCAGGAACCCATCAGACCCCAAAGTATCGCCCTAACCCATCTTCAGGATTTGCCCCAAGAACCAATAGACCCCCGATGAACCGTCTAACCTATCCCAACCGTGGAAACCCTAGGCTCGGAGGAAATAACCACAACCCCGGCAACGCTAGCAATTTCAACCGTGCCCCACCCAAGTTCAACAACAACAATGCTACCTCCAACGCCAACACTGCCCCGAGGACTGGAAGCAATGCTGTGCCTGTAGCAGCAAAGGACAAGTCGCAAGTGACTTGTTATGACTGTGGAAATAAGGGTCACTGCTCCAATGAGTTCCCTAACAAGAAGAATGCCGCAGCACCCAATGCCAATGTCCCAGCTCAGCAACAACGTCGTGTTCAGCCAGGAAGAAGGTTTGCCCCAGGGAATTCGCTCAACCGCAATGGCCGTCTTTTTCTCATGCATGCTGAAGAAGCTGAGGAAACGCCAGACGTCGTGGTGGGTATGTTTTCTGTTAATTCAGTACTTGCACGAGTGTTGTTTGATTCTGGTGCATCACCCTCATTTGTCACCGAAGAATTTGCATGCACTAGTAAAATTCAACCAACCAAACTGAAGCATGTTATGATTGTTCAAATTCCCGGATCAACCACCAAGGCTAGGAAAATTTGCAAAGCCGTCCCTATCCGAATCCATGGCATAGATTTTTATGCAAATCTGATAGTACTCGGAACTAAAGGTTTGGAAGTAGTACTAGGAATGGATTGGATGTCCAAACATAAAGGATTGATTGACTGTGCCAAGAAATCCATAACCATGACCAGTACAGCCGGAATATCAGTCGAGCATATATCTGAAACCTTACCTCGTCAATTTAAGTGCAACAAGAGTATAGCCCAACCTACCATTGACCAAGTCCGGATAGTCTGTGAATACCCCGATGTATTTCTAGATGTTTTTCCCGGTATGCCCCTAGATCGGGATATCGAGTTTATCATTGAACTAATCCCCGGAACCGGACCCATAACCCAGAGACCATATATTATGAACCCGTCTGAGCTAGAAGAACTGAAGAAGCAACTGGATTCCATGTTAGAAATTGGATTGATTCAACCAAGTGCATCACCATGGAGGTCACCTGTCTTGTTTGTGGACAAGAAGGATGGAGGTAACCGTTTGTGTACGGATTATCGGAAGTTGAATGATGTCACCATCAAGAACAAATACCCCTTGCCCAAGATAGAAGATCTGTTTGATCAGTTGACCGGTGCCAATGTGTTTTCTAAGATTGATCTTAGAACAGGCTGTCATCAACTCAAGATTCGTGCAGAGGATATCCCAAAGACCGCCTTTACCACCAAATATGGATTGTATGAGTATACAGTCATGTATTTTGGATTAACCAATGCCCCCGCTTACTTCATGAATCTCATGAATAAGATTTTTATGGACTTCCTGGATAAGTTTGTCGTTGTTTTCATCGATGACATTCTGATTTATTCAAAATCAGAAGAAGAACATGAGCTACACCTAAGGACCATTCTTGGAACCCTTAGGGAGCATTAGCTGTATGCAAAGTTTAGCAAATGTGAATTCTGGTTACAGGAGGTAGGTTTCCTCGGTAACATTGTATCAGCCGGAGGAATTGCCGTTGACCCTGCAAAGGTAAAAGATGTCGAGGATTGGCAAGCCCCAACCACTCAAACCCAAGTTCGTGCATTTCTCGGATTGGCAGGATACTACCGCAAGTTTGGAGAAGGATTCTCGAGTATCGCCAGACCCATGACCCAATTACTGAAAAAGGACAAGAAGTTTGAATGGACCGACAAATGTGAAGCGAGTTTTCAAGAACTCAAGAGGAGATTGATTTCAGCCCCAATCTTGATCATGCCGGATATCACGAAGCCCTTCGATGTGTATTGTGATACATCCAAGATCGGTCTCGGATGTGTGCTAATGTAAGAAGGCAAGGTTATATCTTATCTATCCCGACAATTGAATCAACATGAGCAAAATTACCCAACCCATGACCTCGAACTCGCAGCTGTAGTTCTAGCCCTGAAGACATGGAGGCATTACCTGATGGGAAACCGTTGTGAGATTTATTCGGATCACAAGAGTCCGAAGTATATATTCACTCAAAAGGAGCTGAATATGAGACAAAGAAGGTGGATTGAGCTAATCAAGGATTACGATCTGGACATTCACTATCACCCTGGTAAAGCCAATGTGGTAGCCGATGCCCTTAGCAGATTGCCGTGCTGCTTGAACTCCATGATCTTGAAGGAGCAACCAAGCTTGCACAAAGAGATGGAAGATTTTCGAATGGAATTAGTGAGTGAAGGATTTTTGGCTAGCATAGAACTCCAGCCCACTTTGATCAGTCAGATTAAAGAGGCGCAGAGGGGAAATGCTAGTATTGACGGAATCAAGCGTCGTATCGGTACAGGCAAAGTACCTGGATTCACCGAAGATGAAGAAGGAGTTCTGTGGTACAAAGGGCGCCTTTGTGTACCAGCAGATTCTGAGTTGAAAGAAGTGATTCTGAAGGAGGCTCATGATACTCTTTATTCTATCCATCCCGGAGGAACTAAGATGTATCAAGATTTAAAAGAGCAATTT
This sequence comes from Avena sativa, assembly GCA_916181665.1. NCBI lineage: Eukaryota > Viridiplantae > Streptophyta > Magnoliopsida > Poales > Poaceae > Avena > Avena sativa. Next base: position 249,294,200 of record OV702297.1, read on the forward strand.
TGGTGGCATAAGATGAAGAGAGAAATCGGAAGCTATATCGCCAAGTGTGATATATGTCAGCGAGTCAAGGCAGGACATCAAAGACCCGCTGGATTGTTGCAACCCTTGCAGATTCCGGAATGGAAATGAGATTCCGTTGGAATGGACTTTATCACTGGACTACCTACTTCTAGTAGGGGAAATGACTCTATCTGGGTCATAGTGGACCGATTGTCCAAAGTCGCCCATTTCTTGCCCGTCAAGACCACATATCAGAGTTCAAAGCTAGCAGAGTTGTACATCGCTAGAATAGTTAGTTTGCATGGAGTCCCCAAGAACATCGTATCGGATCGAGGAACTCAGTTTACCTCAAGATTCTGGAAGAAAGTCCAAGAAGGTTTAGAAACCCGCCTAGATTTCAGTACCGCATATCACCCTCAGACCGATGGACAAACAGAGCGAGTAAACAAAATACTCGAAGATATGTTGAGAGCATGTGTGCTAGAATATGGATCCAAGTGGGAAGACTGTCTGCCATTTGCAGAATTTTCATACAATAACAGTTATCAAGCCAGTTTGCAAATGGCCCCATTTGAATTCATGTACGGAAGGAAGTGTCGCACCCCTTTGAACTGGTCGGAAGTAGGAGAAAGTCATATTTTCAGACCCGACATCCTACGAGAAGCAGAAGAGAAGGTTCACAAGATTCGTGAGCACCTCAAGACAGCCCAGTCAAGACAGAAGAGTTACGCCGACAAGAGACGTAGAGACCTCGCCTTCAACCTAGGAGATTTTGTTTATCTGAAAGTGTCGCCATTGAAAGGAATGCAGCGTTTCCAACTCAACGGAAAGGTAGCCCCCAGATATATCGGACCCTTCAAGATTCTGAACCGTTAAGGAGAAATGTCGTATCAATTGGAACTACCCGAAGAGATGTCAGCGGTGCACAATGTGTTCCATATCTCATAACTTCGCAAGTGTCTCGAAGTCCCCGAGAAGACCGAAGTGTTCAAAAATATCGATCACCGGACCATAGAGATCAACGATGACCTGACCTATCCCGAAGTACCCATCCGTATTTTGGAAGAAGCTTTTAGAACTACCCGAACCCGAAGCATCAAGTTTCTCAAAATTCAGTGGAGCAACCACACAGAAGAGGAAGCTACCTGGGAGCGCGAAGATCACATCAGGACGGAGTTTCCCGATCTCTTCAAATCCTAGGTAATCTTTTCGTCCTTTTTCAAATCTCGGGACGAGATTTTGTTTAAGGGGCGAAGCTTTGAAACATCCCAAAAATACTAAACTTGGATCATTAAACTCTAATCATCAAATTTAGGGTTAACAAAAACTTTGCTAAATAAAAATATGAAAGCATGGATGTGAGTATGCATTTTATCCTTTTGAACCAACTTGTTTGTGTGTTCCTTTGCTTGTAAATGGATGCTTAGGTGAAATAAACATCATCTAAAACATTCCCAAACTTTTATCAAAGACAAATAAATCAAAATAGAGATAAATGAGTGAATGGTCATTTTGACCAATTTAACTCCCATGCCTACTTTGGTTGTCTCAAACTTTCAGAACTTAACAGAAACTTTTCTGGATCATTGCACCCCTTGATTGTACTCATAATAAGGTATCAAGGCCCAATTTGTGATCATCCAGAAACATTCAAATTCATAGTTTAAAGGACAGTTCAAAATTGAATCTTTATCATATGGGAAGATCCCACTTTTTCAAAAACCACTCAAACAAGCTCAACTTTCAAAACCCAAGCATCTGTAGACTCACCAGCACCAACCTAGCACACCCACCAAAAATCTTTTCAAAATTTAAAACTTGAATTCTTGCGGCCATTTCATCAAACACTTGGCAGAAACAAATCAAACTGGCCTAACTTCACTGTTTGGAGCAGTAATTTGGCTAAGCAATGTTCACCATTGATCACACTTGTCTCCCCCAGTGCCAACCAGTGCTTGGACAAACCCTAGCCCCTACCCTTTGCCCCATGCCATGCCAACCCGAGCATCCCCTTGCCAGCCGATAATGGCTAGCTAGCCAGAGCAAGCACCAAGCCCGGACAACATGTCTAGGAGGCAGCCAACACCCCACCGCCACTCCCTGTCCAGCGCTCGAACCCTGCCAACCACTAGACAACACACATGAACCATGCCAAGCTCGCCAGCAACCATGCCGAGAGCACGCCCAGAGCGCCACACTCGACCAACGCCCACAGACTGCGCGCTGCCTTCCCCGCGTGCATACGTGATCACCACCGTCCCAGCAACCCCGCAGACATGCTTGTTCGCCGCCGCGCGAACCACGCGCGCTCTGCGCCATTAAATTTTCCGTCGGGCACGCGCAGAGCACCGCCGCGTTCCGACCAAACCGCACTGCCCCATGTCTCGTCACCGTGTCGTTGAGCATCGCCAGGGAGCACCGCACCGCCCCCTACCGTCGCCCACGCCGATAGCCGTCTGTACCGTCGACCACGACGAGCTCACCTTGTGCCCCGTCGGTCCCCTCTCGCCACTATAAATAGAGGCCACCCCCAGCCGAATTGAGCACACCATCTAACTCCCCTCTCCTCACTGATCGTGCCACCCCGTTCCCGAAGCAAGGCGAGCAGCACTTCGCGGGAATTTCGCCAAAGTCTGTCATTGTTGGAGAAGAAGGGGGCCAGCGATTGGAGCCGCCCCAGGAGAAGCTGCCGATACCAGGAGGTTCGCCATCGTCGACTTCGTCGTTCGCCCGCCTCGCCGACCCTCGCCTGAACCCCGGTGAGCCCCCAACGACCCCCACTGGCCGTGCTAGGTTTTTGTCTCGCCGGCGTTGTCCAACGTCGATGATGACCCTCAGCCGTTGGATTAGAACCAGATCGAACGCACCACATCGCCCCATACCGCTTCGCACCCCCCTGTCTCACTGACGCGTGGGGACAACGACTTAACCAGCCTGCGTAAGCGTTGTGCTTAGCAGGACGGCCTAGTATCGCTTCCCGCGCAGCCCAGTTATTTGAATTTAACCTTTTCCATTTTATTTCAAACACACTTCTGTAACCAGTTTCAAAAATCAACCCAGGTTGATTCAGTGAACCAAATTGAATGAAACCAATTTTGTTAGAAAGGTCTGGGAATGATGAATCCAAGCCCGTTGGATTCAAGTCATTTGGATCTGTAGATCATCCTTGGTAAAAATAACAAGGCAGAAGCTTTTCTACATTCAAACATTTTTCAAATTTAAACCATAATAGCTTTTGAGTTGATTCCAACTCTCAAAAATCACATTTAACCATACCTTTCAGAATATATAAAAATATATAGGTTTACTTACATAAATAATGTTCAAGTAATAAAAGAATGCTACATAGGCATTTCTAGACACTTTATTTAATTAAAATAAAAGGGTAAAACCATATTAAATTGTGACACCACCTTAAATCACATTCCCATGGACTAAAATATGTGGTGATGACATGTGTCAACATGATCCCATGTTTGGTTTGGAGAATATTAAATCTTAAGTAGTTTTTCAATGGGTATAAATTACTTTTCTAAAAATAAAAGGAATTAAACCAAGCTTTAATCTTGTAATGTTAGGGATGAGGCTGGATCATCTATAGGACCCTTGTGTGTGATGAATGCAAGTAGTTAAGTATTGTTTGGTGATTGTGTACCTCGTATTTATTCATAGACGCTAGTACCAACCAAGGATACGAGGAGGAAGGAGGATACTACGAAGAAGAAGCCGAGGAGAACTTCAACCACAGCTCTGCACAAGGCAAGCTTTACTAACTAAGGGGACCAATGCAAGCTGATACTATACCTATGCAAGCTAACACTTGCAATTATGAGAGTTAACTGACCTATGCAATGCACTAAGCATGCTTGGTTATATACATTTGATGACACCCAATCCTAGTTTTACTTGCAAGCTTATTACTTTATTTCTTTATCAAAGCTCTTACTTAGAGTTACTGGAATAAATGGTAGATACTAGAAGGATAATTGAAGGTTGCATAACGAGCATAAAATTTGGCCTAAGCTAGATAATCTTGATGTCATCCTAAGACATGAGATTAAACTTAGTTAAACCCCACTAGTTTACCACCCCTCATTAGTGCTTACCCCCACTTGTAGATGCTAGTGCTAAGCATAAAACTTGATCAACATTAGATGGGAATACTTGGTGAAAATTGTTATGAAAACCTTAGAATGATGGATCATTCTACTGAGATGTTTTGACATGTGATTCTGAACACCGATGATTTATGGTGATAAAAATGTGTAGGCATGACCCTTAGCCCTTTATAAAACTGATGGTTGTCTGGATGCGATACCATTCCAATTTTATCGTACAACCACAATACCGGAGAATTGGGTAGGGCTTGACTAGAAACTTATATACCTTAGTATTAGTTCCCTCACGGCCACGGTCTGAGCTGAGGCTACCTTGTGAAGATTTTCCACCTGTGTAGTACCCAAGATGACAGTTGGTCATGGTTGGGAGGCCAAACTCACAGGAGAGGTGCTTATACTAGGGCGTGTAATTGAAAGGTTAGGATTGATTATCCGCATACTGAGTATGGTGAATTCAGGATTTGTTCCTGACGGATGTATCGAATGTTGTGGTGAAAGTATACAATCTCTGCAGAGTGTCAAACTATTCGAATAGCCGCGTCCGCGGTTATGGACAGTTGGAGTGGCAATACTATTCCCCCGTCAGACTTTTCCAAAATTACTTGTGAAATGAATTGAGACTTTGACTTGACCACAACAGGGTTGTGGCATGAGATACAAGTTCCCACTTAGGTGTTATAAAATCTTAACTAGCATTCGTTGTTTCCAAACTTAGTAGAGATAAATCTGGCTTTTGCAAAACAACCCTAGAGCCTAGTGTCCTATTATCAAAAACCCCTTTCACTTGTTAGTATTAGTTTGCGAGGACTTAAAGAGTACTCATGGCTTTGTCCTTGGCTATTCCCGTGGCCAGACTATGAAGAGGAGTACTTGGGGGATGGAATCCAGGAAGGTTACGACAACTAGGATCATCTCCCATCGTCAGCATTGCCTGTGACCCCGAAGATGGAGCTTCGCCTATGCTACCGTTATTATTACGTATTCCGCTGCTTGAAGTTGTATTAAGAACTGGATCATGAGATCCCTATTTGTGTAAGAACTTATGTACGGTTTGTAATAGATTATGTACTATAGTATCCAATTCTGTTATGTCTCGCCAAAATGGTAATCCTGGGATTGCGATGTATGGCATAACAGGCATCTGAGATTAAAAATCCGGGTGTTGACAAGCCGGCAGGACCAACCCAGCCCCACAGCTAGCCCACCAGCTCTCCCCACAGCGAAGCGATTTCCACTCAACCGCGCACCCGCCCCATCGCTGATCAGTGGACCCCACTCTCTTCCTCTCTCTCGCAGATAGCGCGGCCCCACGCCGTCAGATCTTCGTCTTCACCCACGACGACCGTTCCCCCTTGCACTCGCTATTTCTGCCGCTTGTTAATCCTTGTAAATTTGAGTGAATGCTCGAGTAATTGTCGACAGCAATGACGCGCCCTTATACGCCTCCCTCCCCTCTTCCGTTTTCCCCAGACACCGCCTCCCCTCTGCCTCCATGTTGTCCCAATTTTAGCTCGAGCACCACTGCCCCGACGAGCTTCTCCGGCCGATTCCGGCACCGTCCGACCATCCCATGCCTCTCAGAGCACACAAGCTTACTCCCCTCTCCCGTGTGCATCTGCCAATGTGTCCCACTCACCCGCGCGCGTTCCCTAGGCTCGGCAACCTCGATATCTGAGCGCCGTCGTGTCTGCCATCGCTCTGTCAAGCTTCCCCGGTGAGTACATACCGCCCCTGTACCTCCCAATGATGCTCCAGTGATCCCCAGTACCGTACGCATCTAACCGCATGCTCTGTTTTCCTTAGTGCGCCCTCAAACCCCGCCTCCGACAACAACCAGAAGCACCCGACGCCGCTGCAAGCTCTGGCGAGCAATCCACTCCGTTCCCATGCGCCCCTCGATGAACCGACCACACCTTGAACTTCGACGCACTTCTGTGAGCACGATGAGCATCCTCTCCCTCTCCCGCGTGACCTAGTTCACCGGCAAGATCATTGGCCGAGCACGCACCACCGTCCGCTGCCGCTAGCGCCGCCTAGTTATGGTCTGGCTACTATGCCGTTGGATCTCAATCCGTTGGCTAGGATAGATTCATTAAATCGAAGGGGTACGTTTGATCTGAGCCGTGCGATGTGTTTTAAATCCAACAGCCCACAGAGCGCGATCCAGCCGAAGCGGTACCGTCCAATAGGATAGCGCCACGTGTTCAGAGTCTTTTTAAAATAGAAATTTTGTTTTATTAGATATGCAAAATTGTAAAATTCATAACTTTTAATATACACGTCCAAATTTTGCAAATTTCATATAAATGGAATCAGCAGAACAAGTACTTTGCAACCATGCACTTTGTTTAATGTTTTTCTTCTGGAAAATTGGTTGAATTTGCAGAAACTTGTGTAGGCCTAATTTGAATATAAAAATTGTTCTAGAAATATTTTTAAGGTGAAATCTTTGATAAATGGTTTTTTTAACATACTGACCTTAGAAATCAACTTATAGATTTAAAAATGTATTTTGTGAAGTTAAGGAATAAATATTTGAATTAGAACAGTTTTAGTCAAATGAAAATAATGTTTATGTATTAAAAATAATTGTTTTTGAGTAAAAATCTTGGGGAAATGATTTGAATTAAACTCTCTGACCCTAAACACCAAGTTTTGAGATTTAAAAATATAATTGATGAACCTTATAAAATTATTACCTTGCATAGGGCATTTTCAACAACATAAAATATCACCTTGGCATAATATTTGGTTTATGAGATGAAACCTCTTGCAAATGGTTTTACCACTTTTGTATATGACTAATATGAGCTTTAAAATGTTTAGATCCTAGTAGAAACCACTTCTCCAAATAAAACCATCTTTTTCATGCTTGCATGCATGGCCATGTCTTGATATTATATGTGGTGAAATTGTTTGAATGCTAGTTGAATATGTGTTTGCTTGATTGAATTGTAGTGAAGTTAGAAGAGTGTGATATTTGCAAGATCCAGAAGTGAACCAACATTCTCTACTAAAAAGGCAAGTGACACTATCATCCATGTCCTACTATTTTCATTACACTTAGTGGATTTTTGTAACATGCATGATAAGACTACTATATTTCTATGCTATGCTAAATCCTATTAGGATATCCCTATATCCTCCTTAGTGAAAACATTGTAGTTGTAGTATGCTTAGCCCTGCTATATATTTGGGATGGGATACATGATATGATTACATGAAGTGTTGGAAAAATATATGTTTTATATAATAAAACAAGTACTCAATGAACCACCTGGGTGGAAAAGGATACTCAAGATTTGGACAAGGTGGCAACAAAGGGAACCATGTTTATATGGCTATCTTTTTGTGTGTGCACTAGAATAAAACCACCCACGGACTTAGAGATTGAACATGTTTCTCGTACAATGGCTTTCATGTACAGCCACATGCTAAATGGGCTCTGGCTTAGTCAACTACATATTGGAAGACCCATGCATTGGCATCTTCAGGTTAACTAGAATTGTGTAGGGAAATATATCCCTACATTGGTGCCTGTTTGACAAGCTAGCATTGTGTATTGGGAGGACTTCTATCGAAAGACTTTGTCACATTATCGATCTGCCAGTACTCCATTTTGGTGAGTACTTATCCAGCGGCCACTAGTGGCGTCAAGACGATATTGTGTCATGTGGGTAAAGTGTACAACTTCTGCAAAAGATCAAATTCTAAGTACTTAGCCGTGTCCCCGGTTATGGACAATTCTGAGAAACTAAGGCCTGAAGCTATGGAAGATCTCGAAATTCCAATTTCTAAAAGTAAAACTTGATGGTGACAACAAGGGAATTGCAGCACTTGGAGTTTTCCAAGGAGTTTAGAAAGATTTTCAAAAGATTAAAACTATTTTGACAAGATAGGATAAAACTATATTGCTTTCTGCATATGAGCCTAAACCCTACTTAGCCAAATATGCATGTAATGATAGGATCCACATATTTCTACATAGTAGTGAAACTTGCCAATACAATTCAAATGTATTGACCCTTGTGGCTGCAACATATTATGTTGCAGGTTTGTTTGATGTTAGTGAAGTGTGTTGAGTAGTATTACAAGTCTACAACCAACATGATTGCCTATGGCACTTTTAAGATGAAGGACTCCATGCTATATAGATATTCTGCTGCATTGTAATGTGATAGCCAATTGAGCTATGTAAGATGTAATGAATTGCTTTATTCCTGGTTATAAAGTTGTATTATGACCTTGTTTCTTGATATTACATCTTAACTGTGGATGCTAGCTATTGATCCAGGGACTAGCATTGTAAACACAGGGATCTCTACCTTATTAAAGGTTGGGACCTCTACAAATGTTGGCATGGGCCCACATCTACCATAGTTGTGTGTGTCATGGCTTGGCGTAGCAAAATTGTGGTTAGATCTATCAAATAGGTAGGATCATGTTGGCCAAGTGATGACTCATACAACAACAAGTTGGTGAAGGTGTTTATATCCAGCCCAGAGAGGTCTACACCCCATGCAATATTGGCATGGCCCCACATTTGCCACAAGTGTGTGTCATGGCTTGGCATAGCACTCTTATAGCTAGATCTATCAAGTGGGTGGGATCTTGTTGTCCAGGTGTAGTGGCTCACACAGGCACTAAGTTGATGATGCTGCTTCTAGCCAACCCAGAGAGGTCTAGATCCCATGCAATGTTGGCATGGGCCCACATCTACCACAAGTGTGTGTCATGGCTTGACATAGCACTTTTATAGCTAGATCTATCAGGTGGGTGGGATCATGTTGGTCAGGTGTAGTGACTCACACAGCCACTAAGTTGATGATGGTGTTTGTAGCAAACCCAGAGAGGTCTAGACCCCATGCAATGTTGGCATGGCCCCACGTTTGCCAGAAGTGTGTGTCATGGCGTGGCATAGCACTCCTATAGCTAGATCTCTCAAGTGGGTGGGATCATGTTGGTCAGGTGTAGTGACGCACACAGCCACTAAGTTGATGATGGTGTTTCTAGCTAACCCAGAGAGGTCTAGATCCCATGCAATGTTGGCATGGGCCCACATCTAACACAGCTGTGTGTGTCATGGCTTGGCATAGCAAAAGTATAGTTAGGTCTATCAAGTAGATAGGATCATGTAGGCCAAGTGATGACTCATACAATAACAAGTTAGTGAAGGTATTTATATCTATCTAGAGAGGCCTAAACCACATGCAATGTTGGCATAGCCCCACATTTGCCACAAGTGTGTGTCATGGCTTGGCATAGCACTCCTATAGCTAGATCTATCAAGTGGGTGGGATCATGTTGTCCAGGTGTGTAGTGACTCACACAGCCACTAAGTTGATGATGGTGTTTCTAGCCAACCCAGAGAGGTCTAGATCTAATGCAATCTTGGCATGGGCCCACATCTACCACATTTGTGTGTGTCATGGCTTGGCATATCAAAATTACAGTTAGATCTATCAAGTAAGTAGGATCATGTTGGGAAAGTGATGACTTATACAACAACAAGTTGGTGAAGGTATTTCTATCCAGCCCAGAGAGGTCTAGACCCAATGCAATGTTGGCATGGCCCCACGTTTGCCACAGGTGTGTGTCATGGCCTGGCATAACACTCTTATTGCTAGATCTATCAAGTGGGTGAGATCATATTGGTCAGGTGTAGTGACTCACACAACCACTAAGTTGATGATGGTGTTTCTAGCCAACCCAGAGAGGTCTGGATCCCATGCAATGTTGGCATGGGCCCACATCTACCATAGTTGTGTGTGTCATGGCTTGGCATAGCAAAATTATAGTTAGATCTATCAAGTAGGAAGGATCGTGTAGACCAAGTGATGACTTATACAACAACAAGTTGGTGAAGGTGTTTCTACCCAGCCAGAGAGGTCTAGACCCCATGCTATGCTGGCATAGCCCCACATTTGCCACAAGTGTGTGTCATGGCTTGTCATAACACTCTTATAGCTAGATCTATCAAGTGGTTGGGATCATGTGGTCCAGGTGTACTGACTCACATAGGCACTAAGTTGATGATGGTGTTTCTAGCCAACCCAGTGAGGTCTAGGTCCCATGCAATGTTGGCATGGGCCCACATCTACCACAATTGTGTGTGTCATGGTTGGCATAGAAAAATTATAGTTAGATCTATCAAGTAGGTATAATCATGTTGGCCAAGTGATGACTTATACAACAACAAGTTGGTGAAGGTATTTCTATCCAGCCTAGAGAGGTCTAGGCCCCATGCAATGTTGGCATGGCCCCACATTTACCGCAAGTGTGTGTCATGGCCCGACATAGCACTCATATAACTTGATCTATCAAGTGGGTGGGATCATGTTGGTCACGTGAAGTGACTCACATAACCACTAAGTTGATGATGGTGTTTCTAGCAAACCTAGAGAGGTATAGATCCCATGCAATGTTAGCATTGGCTCACATCTACCACATTTGTGTGTGTCATGCCTTAGCATATCAAAAGTATAGTTAGATCTATCATGTAGGTAGGATCATATTGGCAAAGTGATGACTCGTGCAAAAACAAGTTGGTGAAGGTGTTGCTATCCATCCCAGATTGGTCTAGACCCCATGAAATGTTCGCATGGCCCCACATTTGCCACAAGTGTGTGTCATGGCTTGGCATAGCACTCTTATATCTAGATATATCAAGTGGGTGGGATCATGTTGGTCAGGTGTAGTGACTCACACAACCACAAAGTTGATGATGGTGTTTCTAGCCAACCTAGAGAGGTCTAGATCCCATGCAATGTTGGCATTGGCCCACATCTACCACAGTTGTGTGTGTCATGCCTTGGCATTGCAAAAGTATAGTTAGATCTATCAAGTAGGTAGGATCATGTTGTCAAAGTGATGACTCATACAACAACAAGTTTGTGAAGCTGTTTATATCCAGCCGAGAGAAGTCTAGATCCCATGAAATGTTGGCATGGCCCCACATTTGCCACAAGTGTGTGTCATGGCTTGGCATAACACTCTTATAGCTTGATCTATCAAGTGGGTGGGATCATGTTGTCTAGGTGTAGTGACTCACACAGCAACTAAGTTGATGATGGTGTTTCTAGCCAACCCAGAGAGGTCTAGAACCATGCAATGTTGGCATGGACCCACATTTGCCACAAGTGTGTGTCATGTCCTGGCATAGCACTCCTATAGCTAGATCTATCAGGTGCGTGGGATCATGTTGGTCAGGTGTGATCATGTTGGTCAGGTGTGATGACTCATACAACAACAAGTTCGTGAAGGTTTTTCTATCCAGCCTAGAGAGGTCTAGACCCCATGCAACATTGGCATGGCCCCACAATAGCCACAAGTGTGTGTCATGGCTTGGCATAACACTCTTATAGCTAGATCTATCAAGTGGGTGGGATCATGTTGTCTAGGTGTAGTGACTCACACAACCGCTAAGTTGATAATGGTGTTTCTAGCCAAACCAAAGAGGTCTAGACCCCATGCAATGTTGGCATTGACCCACATCTACCACAGTTGTGTGTGTCATGCCTTGGCCTAGCAAAACTATAGTTAGATATATCAAGTAGGTAGGATCATGTTGTCGAAGTGATGACTCATAAAACAACAAGTTTGTGAAGGTGTTTCTATCCAGCCTAGAGAGGTCTAGATTCCATGCAATGTTGGCATGGCCCCACATTTGCCACAAGTGTGTGTCATGGCTTGGCATAGCACTCTTATAGCTAGATCTATCAAGTGGATGGGATCATGTTGTCCATGTGTAGTGACTCACATAGCCACTAAGTTGATGATGGTGTTTCTAGCCAGCCCAGAGAGGTCTAGAACCCATGCAATGTTGGCATGGCCCCACATTTGCCACAAGTGTGTGTCATGTCCTAGCATATTACTCCTATATCTAGATCTCTCAAGTGCGTGTGATCATGTTGGTCAGGTGTAGTGACTCACACAACCACTAAGTTGATGACGGTGTTTTTAGCCTACCCAGAGAGGTATAGATCCCCTACAATGTTGGCATGGGCCCACATCTATAATAGTTGACTGTGTGTCATGGTTTGGCATAGAAAAATTATAGTTAGATCTATCAAGTAGGTATGATCATGTTGGTCAGGTGTGATGACTCATACAACAAGTTGGTGAAGGTGTTTATATCTATCCTAGAGAGGTCTAGACCACATGCAATGTTGGCATGGCACCACATTTGCCACAATTGTGTGTCATGGCTTGGAGTAACACTCTTATAGCTAGATCTATCAAGTGGGTGGGATCACGTTGTCTAGGTGTAGTGACTCACACAGCCATAAGTTGATGATGGTGTTTCTTGCCAACCCAGAGAGGTCTAGATCCCATGCAATGTTGGCATGGGCCCACATCTACCATAGTTGTGTGTGTCATGGCTTGGCATAGCAAAATTATGGTTAGATCTATCAGATAGGTAGGATCATGTTGGCCAACTGATGACTCATATAACAACAAGTTGGTGAAGCTGTTTATATCCAGCCCAGAGAGGTCTAGACCCCATGCAATGTTGGCATGGCCCCACATTTGCCACAAGTGTGTGTCATGGCTTGGCATAGCACTCTTATATGTATATCTATCAAGTGGGTGGGATCATGTTGTCCAGGTGTAGTGACTCACATAGACACAAAGTTGATGATGTTGTTTGTAGCCAACCCAGAGAGGTCTAGATCCATGCAATGTTGGCATGGGCCCACATCTACCATAGTTGTGTGTGTAATGGCTTGGCATAGCAAAATTATAGTTAGTTCTATCAAGTAGGTAGGATCATGTTGGCCAAGTGATGAATCATACAACAAAAAGTTTGTGAAGGTGTTTATATCCAGCCAGAGAGGTCTAGACCCCATGCAATGTTGGCATGGCCCCACATTTGCCACAAGTGTGTGTCATGGCCTGGCATAACACTCTTATAGCTAGATCTATCAAGTGGGTGGGATCATGTTGGTCAGGTGTAGTGACTCACACAACCACTAAGTTGATGATGTTGTTTCTAGCCAACCTAGAGAGGTATAGATCCCATGCAATGTTGGCATTGGCCCACATCTACCATAGTTGTGTGTGTCATGCCTTGGCATAGCAAAATTATAGTTAGATCTATCGAATAGGTAGGATGATGTTGTCGAAGTGATGACTCATACAACAACAAGTTTATGAAGGTGTTTATATCCAACCCAGAGAGGTCTAGATCCCATGCAATGTTGGAATGGCCCCACATTTGCCATAAGTGTGTGTCATGGCTTTGCATAGCACTCTTATAGATAGATCTATCAAGTGGGTGGGATCATGTTATCCAGGTGTAGTGACTCACACATCCACTAAGTTAATGATGGAGTTTCTAGCCAACCCAGAGAGGTCTAGAACCCATGCAATGTTTGCATGGCCCCACATTTGACACAAGTGTGTGTCATGGCCTGGCATAACACTCCTATAGCTAGATCTATCAAGTGCGTGGGATCATGTTGGTCAAGTGTAGTGACTCACACAACCACTAAGTTGATGACGGTGTTTCTAGCCAACCCAGAGAGGTCAAGATGCCCTGCAATGTTGGCATGGGCCCACATCTACCACAATTTTGTGTGTGTCATGGTTTGGCATAGCAAATTATAGTTCGATCTATCATGTAGGTATGATCATGTTGGTCAGGTGTGATGCCTCATACAACAACAAGTTGGTGAAGGTGTTTCTATCCAGCCTAGAAAGCTCTAGACCCCATACAATCTTGGCATGGCCCCACATTTGCCACAAGTGTGTGGCATTGCTTGGCATAACACACTTATAGCTAGATCTATCAAGTGGGTGGGATCATATTGTCTAGGTGTATTGACTCACACAGCCACTAAGTTGATGATGGTGTTTCTAGCCAACCCAGAGACGTCAAGTTCCCATGCAATGTTGGAATGGGCCCACATCTACCATAGTTCTGTGTGTCATGGCTTGGCATAGCAAAAGTATGGTTAAATCTATCAAATTGGTAGGATCATGTTGGCCAAGTGATGACTCATACAACAACAAGTTGGTGAAGGTGTTTATATCCAGCCTAGAGAGGTATAGACCCCATGCAATGTTGGCATGGCCACACATTTGCCACACGTGTGTGACATGGCTTGGCATAGCACTCTTATATCTAGATCTATCAAGTGTGTGGAATCGTGTTGTCCAGGTGTAGTGACCCACACAACCACTAAGTTGATGATGCTGTTTGTAGCCAACCCAGAGAGGTATAGATCCGATGCAATGTTGGCATGGACCCACATCTACCACAGTTGTGTGTGTAATAGCTTGGCATAGCAAAATTATAGTTAGATCTATCAAGTAGGTAGGATCATGTGGGCCAAGTGATGACTCATATAACAACAAGTTGGTGAAGATGTTCCTATCCAGCCCAGAGAGGTCTAGACCCCATGCAATGTTGGCATGGCCCCACATTTGCCACAAGTTTGTGTCATGGCCTGGCATAGCACACTTATATCTAGATCTATCAAGTGGGTGGGATCATGTTGGTTAGGTGTAGTGACTGACACAACCACTAAGTTGATGATGGTGTTTCTAGCCAACCCAAAGAGGTCTAGATCGCATACAATGTTGGCATGGTCCCACATCTACGATAGTTGTGTGTGTCATGGCTTGGCATAGAAAAAGTATAGTTAGATCTATCAAGTAGGTACGATCATGTAGGCCAAGTGATGACTCATACAACAACAAGTTGGTGAAGGTGTTTCTATCCAGCCAGAGAGGTCTAGACCCCATGCTATGTTGGCATGGCCCCACATTTGCCACAAGTGTGTGTCATGGCTTGGCATAGCACTCTTATAGCTAGATCTATCAAGTGGGTGGGATCATGTTGTCCAGGTGTAGTGACTCACAAAGCCACTAAGTTGATGATGGTGTTTCTAGCCAACCTAGAGAGGTCTAGATCTAATGCAATGTTGGCATGGGCCCACTTATACCACAGTTGTGTGTGTCATGGCTTGGCATACAAAAATTATTGTTAGATCTCTCAAATAGGTATGATCATGTTGGCCAAGAGATGACTCATACAACAACAAGTTGGTGAAGGTGTTTCTATCCAGCCTAGAGGGGTCTAGACCCCATGCGATGTTGGCATGGCCCCACATTTTCCACACGTGTGTGTCATGTCCTGGCATATCACTCATATAGCTAGATCTATGAAGTGGGTGGGACCATGTTGGTATGGTGTAGTGACTCACACAGCCACTATGTTGATGATGGTGTTTCTAGCAAACCCAGAGAGGTCTAGATCCCATGCAATGTTGGAATTTTCCCACATTTACCACATTTTTGTGTGTCATGCCTTGGCATAGTAAAAGTATAGTTAGATCTATCAAGTAGGTAGGATCATATTGGCCAAGTGATGACTCATGCAAAAACAAGTTGGTGAAGGTGTTTCTATCCAGTCCATAGCGGTCTAGACCCCATGCAATGTTGGGATGGCCCCACATTTTCCACAAGTGTGTGTCATAGCCTGGCATAACACTCTTGTAGCTAGATCTATCAAGTGGGATCATGTTAGTCAGGTGTAGTGACTCACACAACCACTAAGTTGATGATGGTGTTTCTAGCCAATCCAGAGAGGTCTAGATCCCATGCAATGTTGGCATTGGCCCACATCTACCACAGTTGTGTGTATCATGCCTTGGCATAGCACAAGTATAGTTAGATCTATCAAGTAGGTAGGATCATGTTATCCAAGTGATGACTCAAACAACAACAAATTAGTGAAGGTGTTTCTATCTAGCCTAGAGAGGTCTAGATCCCGTTCAATGTTGGCATGGCCCCACATTTGCCACAAGTGTGTGTCATGGCTTGGTATATCACTCTTAGCTAGATCTATCAAGTGGGTGGGATCATGTTGTCCAAGTGTCGTGACTCACACATCCACTAAGTTGATGATGGTGTTTCTAGCCAACCCAGAGAGGTCTAGAACCCATGCAATATTGGCATGGCCCCAAATTTGCCACAAGTGTGTGTCATGGCCTGGCATACAACTCCTATAGCTATATCTATCAAGTGCGTGGGATCATGTTGGGAAGGTGTAGTGACTCATACAACCACTAAGTTGATGAGGGTGTTTCTATCCAACATAGAGATGTTGGCATGGGCCCACATCTACCACAGTTGTGTGTATGTTTCATGGTTTGGCATAGAAACATTATAGTTAGATATATCAAGTAGGTTTGATCATGTTGGTCAGGTGTGATGAATCATACTACAACAAGTTGGTGAAGGTGCTTATATCCATCCCCGAGAGGTCAAGACCCCATGCAATGTTGGCATGGCCCCACATTTGCCACAAGTGTGTGTCATGGCTTGGCATAGCACTCTTATAGCTAGATCTATCAAGTGGGTGGGATCGTGTTGTCTAGGTGTAGTGACTCACACAGCCACTAAGTTGATGAAGTTGTTTGTAGCCAACCCAGAGAGGTCTAGATCCCATGCAATGTTGGCATGGGCCCACATCTACCACAGTGTGTGTTTAATGGCTTGGCATAGCAAAATTATAGTTAGATCTATCAAGTATGTAGGATCATGTTGGCCAAGTGATGACTTATACAACAACAGGTTTGTGAAGGTGTTTATATCCAGCCAGAGAGGTCTAGACCCCATGCAATGTTGTCATGGCCACACATTTGCCACAAGTGTGTGTCATGGCTTGGCATAACACTCTTATAGCTAGATCTATCAAGTGGGTGGAATATTGTTGTCCAGGTGTAGAGACTCACATGACCACTAAGTTGATGATATTGTTTGTAGCCAACCCAGAGAGATCTAGATCCCATGCAATGTTGGCATGGGCCCACATCTACCACAGTTGTGTGTGTACTGGATTGGCATAGAAAAATTATAGTTAGATCTATCAAGTAGGTAGGATCATGTTGGCCAAGTGATGACTCATACAACAAAAAGTTGGTGAAGGTGTTCCTATCCAGCCCAGAGAGCTCTAGACCCCATGCAATGTTGGCATGGCTCCATATTTGCCACAAGTGTGTGTCATGGCCTAGCATAGCACTCTTATAGCTAGATCTATCAAGTGGGTGGGATCATGTTGGTCAGGTGTAGTGAATCACACAGCCACTAAGTTGATGATGGTGTTTCTAGCCAACCCAAAGAGGTCTAGATCCCATGCAATGTTGGCATGGGCCCACATGTACCACAGTTGTGTGTGTCATAGCTTGCCAAAGCAAAAGTATAGTTAGATCTATCAAGTAGGTAGGATCATGTCGTCCAAGTGATGACTCATAGAACAAAAAGTTGGTGGAGGTGTTTCTATCCAACCTAGAGAGGTCTAGACCCCATGCAATGTTGGCATGGCCCCACATTTGCCACAAGTGTGTGTCATGGATGGGCATAGCACTCCTATAGCTAGATCTATCAATTGGGTGTGATCATGTTGTCTAGGTGTAGTGACTCACAAAACCACTAAGTTGATGATGGTGTTTCTAGCCTACCCAGAGAGGTCTAGATCGCATACAATGTTGGCATGAGCCCACTTGTACCACAGTTGTGTGTGTCATGGCTTGGCATACATAAATTATAGTTAGATCTATCAAGTAGGTGAAGTGATCATGTTGGCCAAGTGATGACTCATACAACAACAAGTTGGTGAAGGTGTTTCTATCTAGCCCAGAGGGTCTAGTCCCCATGCAATGTTGGCATGGCCCCACATTTTCCATAAGTGTGTGTCATGGCCTGGCATAACACTCTTATAGCGAGATCTATCAAGTGGGTGGGATCATGTTGGTCAGGTGTAGTGACTCACACAACCACTAAGTTGATGATGGTGTTTCTAGCCAACCCAAAGATGTCTAGATCGCATACAATGTTGGCATGGGCCCACATCTACCATAGTTGTGTGTGTCATGGCTTGGCATATCAAAAGTATAGTTAGATCTATCAAGTAGGTAGGACCATGCAGGCCAAGTGATGACTCATACAGCAACAAGTTGGTGAAGGTGTTTCTATCCGGCCTAGAGAGGTCTAGACCCCATGCAATGTTGGCATGGCCCATATTTGCCACAAGTGTGTGTCATGGCCTGGCATAGCACTCTTATAGCGAGATCTATAAAGTGGGTCAGATCATGTTGTCCAGGTGGAGTGACTCACACAACCACTAAGTTGATTGTGGCACCCCGGATTTACGGTATGAGAATACCCGTTATGCATACAATTCACGTTCCGATGATCAGTGAGCCATAGGCATAACCGACTAGTATCATTAAAACATCCATATAGTAACAAGTACAAACTTACAAAGTGGCCATTATGGCGAATACAACACAAATAGCGGAAGTCTTCAGCGGAGAGCCCGTGCCTTAACCTACAGGCAACTGACTGGGAATACGACCTAGCTCGCATAGACGTCAGCACCTTCATTCCTTCTTAACATCTACAATCTGGCCGAGTAAATAGCCAGGGACAATGCCGGTGAGTACTTTGAATATACTCGCAAACCACCGAGATAAGGTAACAAAGATAATGCATATTTGTCTCTAGCGAGATAGCTCTACACTATAGTTGCTTTTGAAAAACCTAACATTGGCATCTCTATATCTTTGTTGAAAAGAGTTTTTGGAAAATATGTCTCCTTTTAGAAAATCCAGACATCTCCACATCCTTGTTAAAAAGATCTAAAACGGTTTTGTAGTAAAACCCTTTTTAAATGTCTTCGACCATCTCTGGTCAAAACCAAACTCATTCTTATCTTTCCTTGTGACCAGGTTACGTCCTTTATTTCATCACATCATAATCGAAGGGTCCTCCTAGCACTTGCCATTCCAACCGTCCTTGACTGTGGACTCGGCTATTCTAATAGATTAGACTCTGTAGAGGTTGCGCACTTTACCCACAAGAATCAATACATCCGCCAAGATTTAACCATGGCCCACTACACACTTTAGATGGGGGTTCGGATAATTAAACCTAGCTTTTCATTTGCCCATCCCTAGCAAAGGAGGCTTTTCCTTTTGGGTTTGTTCTCCCCGACACGAGTATGAGGCACTATGACCTTAGTCCTCCCTGCAGCACTTCCATATACCCAAACCCTCGGCTTGGCAATATACAATTGTTAACTCCACTTCCTTCCCTACGCCTAAAACATACCGTCCACGGGAGACCCAATTGTTGCACCGACTCTTCCGCCGAAGCTGGCGATGGAGGCCCCAGATCCGCAGACCTGGGGTAGAGTCCACTCGGGCTTCAAGGGATTGCTCCCGTTAAGCAAGTACAAGTAGCCCCGGCTAAGGACAACAACTACGAGCTAAGACCCAGCGCCTGGGGTAATGTGGTTGCAGACATTGGCGTAGAACATCCCTTCTCTTTCTCTTACTTAACTTTCTCTTCTTCCTCCTCATATCTTCTTTAGTAAAACTTCCACTCAGAAATGATGCCTCTTCCCAAGGGTTTTATTTTGAAAACTTTGCAGTAGGGTAAAACCCAAAACAATTTTATCATTTAAAAATCCGTGGGCTTCCAAGAGGGAAGATGTTAATCATCCGAGCCTCCATCTAAAGAGGTAAAAGCATGTGTCGGTGGTGTAGGTGTCCTAAGGGACACTTATTCATAACTTGGAGGAGCCAAGTTACTCATGTCTTTTTTATTTGAAACAAACCATGCCTTTAATCATGCAATTCATAAACGAGATTTAAAACAATTGATAAAAAGGAGTAGGTTAATATAGGAGTTTAGGAATGGTGTCTTGCCTATGACCAGCGAGATGTCCCTTGACGGCGTTAGATAACTAGAGTACCAATAATAACAATAATAAGAATAACCCGATCCTTCCTTCTTTTCGGCGTCACACAATCGCAACTATCGCCATTTTCGAGCATACATGCAAACAAACAATACACCAATCAATACAAGGCATACAAGCATCAGAATATTAGCAAACAAAGAATAAAGTAGTGATAAACCTTAGTAGGATGTTTGGAGATTTGATTTGATTGGATCGGGAGAAGATTTGGAGGCATTAGGGAAAGGATCCCTTTGGATTTGAAGCCTAGGAACTAACTAAGAGAGGTTTTTGACCAAGGGCTTGATCTGTATGATACCATTGTATAAAAATGATACCATCAGATATGTATTGATAAAATGAAGCCAACAAAAGTGGTTTCACTATTTTATCAATTTCCTAGGATTTATAATGGATTTTATAGTGATTAAAGCTCTAGTTTTAGGAAATAATTCACTAGAACTGTTCTGGAGTTCCAACAATTATTTACTTGGGTGATTTGGTAGTAGTTGATGGACTGAATCAAGAGGAGTTGGATTCAGCTTTAAGCAATTACCAGAATGCCCTTGGCAAATTCCCAAAGACAGTACTGGCTGGGATTGGTCTTTTTCATCAGATTTATTTTACAGAAGATTTTTAGTTGATTCAAAGGACACATGTTAGGTAATGAAAATACCTTTCTGTATAAATTGGAATCAATCAACTTGGAGTTGCAGAGCTACTGTGGTGATTTTATTAGTGATTCAACCATGCACAGAAGAGTTTAATTCACTATAATTCAACAGAGACTCATAAAAAGATGAGCTGCCGGATTATGAAGTAAATGGTTACGTGGGTCCAAGGGGAGTTGGAATTAGGTCCAAACCTCATTTGGTTTGACCTAGGGAATTTCCTAAAGGCAGAAAAGGCTTTGTTTTGTTATTTTTTCTAACATCAAACTAGGAAGCAAAATAGGGTGGGGCTAGTTAGAGATGAAAGGTATGGGGAATACCTTCCATAAAAAATGGATTTACTCCATTTGGTGATACCAAACTTTCTGGAGAGAATATTTAGTGAACTGGACAGAGCTGAGTAGATGATTTTTCATCTTTAATGTAGACTTCATTTTGGTACAGATCTAGGTTTGAATGTTAGGCAAGACATCCAGGTACCTAGGAAAAATTGTAACTGGATATTTTAAGTGGCATTATATTTTTGTTTGGATTAAAACTAACTGGCTACTATCTGGATCTATAAATACAGAAAAGGAAAAAGGGAGGGGGTGTCAACGGGCCAGATCTGAAGAGAGCTGGGCCACCACGGGGGGAATCGGCCCACTCGGGCAGCAACCTACGCGGGGTGGAGGGTTTGAAATGCTGATAGGCGGGGCCGACCTATCAGCGGCTTCGGGGGAGCAAGGGGGTATGGAGCATCCGAGGCCGTCAGATCTAGTGGAGATCGACAAACCCTAGTCGTCGTCCTCACGGGAGCTCGCCGGCAGAGAGCGAACCCTAGGCGGAATAGATGGGGGCAGGGGAGCTCACCAGGGGCTCGAGGGAGGGAGTGGAGGCGACGAGGCAACGCAGTCGACGACGACGGTCTGGGTGAGGGGCGGAACAGGAGGTATTGACGTCGGGGAGGAGCTCGCGCGGCGGCGCCCGAGCCTAGCTCGTCGGAGGTCGCCATAGATGATGTTGCAGAGGGTCCTGGGCACGAACAAGGGTACGGTTAGATAGACCAGAGGGAGGGGAGCATTGCTAGATATCATGAAGCGAGAGGGGTATAGGAAGGAGGGAGCTATGCTTGCAAGAAGGGGGATAGCCAAAGCTCTTTTCTTCCTCTTCCTTGAGTATAGCAGAGCGTCAGGGGAGGGAGTGGGATCTCTAGGAGTGACTGGGGGTTAATGGGGGCAAATGAGATGAAGGGAGGGTGTTGGGTGGCCTTGGGCATTATGAACCGAGCTAGATGGGTCCATGGTGCACCATTTGCATGGGGAGCTTGGGAGGAGGGGTGCTGGATATGAATTGGGCAAAGACGTCGGTGGGGAGGTGAGAGTGGGGGCTCTGGTCGTGCTAGGGGACAAAGAGGGGGTGGGGGTGCTGCCTACCTCTTTTATTACAAGTATAAACAAGTCACACTCCTCCCTCTCTCTTACAAGCACAAAGGACTAGGATGGGAAGTGCTACAGTGGTCAGCTACAGTGTGGCTCGACCAGAGGGGAGGGGAGTTGAGTTGTGCAAGTTTGGAGAGGGTTTGGTGTTGATTTGAAACAAGTTTGGTTGCTTTGCAAAATGTTGATCCTTTCGGTGCTTGTGAAGGAAGTTGAAAATGTTGCATTGGACCAAGTGTGGAAATGGTACTGGTAGGTGTAGTAGGTCAAATAATCTCTCCATGATTTAAATGGGATTTTTGTGATGATAATAATCCCATTTAAATGCATTTCTTCATAAAGTGCCGAAGTAGATTATGGAAGCTAAAATGGTAAATTTACATTGGGAAAGCTTGCTTTTTGATTTGATATGGTCCTAAATACCATCACACACATTGGAGAATTTTATTTGAAATTATTGAGGTGGAAAAGTATTTTTAAGGAATTATTTCTTGCTTTTGCCATTTAAGAAAAAGGGCAATACGAAATAATAAAGAATCTAAAAAATAATTATTTTTGAGTTAGAAAGATAGGATATGATATATAGGCATCAAATTTCCCGTGAGTTTGCCAGGTGATTTGGAGAAAAACAAACTTGCCTTTGAGGACAAGGTTGTTAAGAAATTGGTAAGTAAAGGAAATAAAATAGTTTAATAATCCAAATAATTGTGGGAATTATTTGGGGATGCTTATATCCAAGGTATATTATGTAGACTTGATGTAGGCATCAACGTCAACCTTGGTTTTGAATAAAAGTGGTAAAAAGGGTGGAAACTAGATTATTGGAGGATCTAGGGTTTGGTTATTCTGCTGTCACCTAAACAGGGTTGGATTAGTGAGCTCAGAGGTCACCTTGGTACAAAGGGTATATGTATGGATAGACCAAGTCATCTAGATGATCATGGAAGCAAGAGTTGGGCTAGGTTGGATTTGAGGTGATCATGATGAGATGGCAAACTTGGTTGGAAATAAGGCTGCCATAGCAGATACATAAGGTAGCCTCCGAAACCACGGGGGTTTAAGAAGCACTAGGCTCCAATGGAAACAAGTGAAGTGGGGGTTGATAGGATATTATTATTAGATAGTAACCAAGCAAAGATTTGGTCAAGGGGAGGTGGCATATAGGAGTGAGATTCTGCCAAAACAGGCAAGATGATAAGATTTGTAGAAAGGATTATTATCTTGACTACAAAAGCATCATGGATGCAATGGGAATAGAATGGATTAGACAAGGGAAAGAGTGGCCTTGGTATTAATAAAGATTTACTACAAGATGGTTCAAGTACATTCTCAAAAATGCACATAGGTTGCAAGAGGTAGGGCTCCAAAGATTGAATCTAGATAAGAAATCCAGACTTAGGCATTTTGGCAGATTTGGTGATTTTGACTAATGTTCAAGAGGGAAACAATTGAGAGGGTGGCAAAGGTTTATCCCTTCCCTCAAGTGGTTGATGTTGAGGTGTAGATTGAACAGAGGGGATCCAAACTTGGATTGGGTCTCCACTATGTTGGAAACCATCAAGAGGGATTATCCCTAGATTGAGATAAGCATGAGATGAGATGATCACTCGAGTGGCTTAGGATAGATCCAGACTTGGATGCTTTCTTTGAGATTGATGATCACAAGCATGGTTTGGGTCCTAAGGGATGAGCTACTAGATTAGCTCACTCTAGTTCCTAAGAAAACAATGCAAACAACAGATCAAGGAAATTCACCAGACAACAAATCAAGGCAATTCATCAAACAACAGATCAAGGCAATTCATCTTGTTACTTATCCAACTAGTACTAGGGTTACCATCAAGCCTAGCTTGAGGTAAGGATGGGTATGTTGAAAGGGTTTTTTATTTGAAGTAATATAAGTACCATCTTGGTATCTCTACCAGGATTGAGATGAAAAGGTTTAATAAGGTTTTGGAAAACCTAGGGATAAGAGTAGTTGAAGGTGCTATCTTGAAAACATAAGGAGATAATATATAGGTCTCCATATTTTGTCAAAATAAACTACTAAAGTATTGTGTTGGGTCAAAGTCATCTTGGCTCAGGTTTTTGAAATGCCAGAACATTTGAGAATATGAAAGATGAGCCAAGACATCTCTTTTGAAAAATAGTTTTTGTAAACTAGTGTTGAGATGAGGAGTACACAACTAACACACAAAAAGTTGCTTGAGCACAAGCAAACTAGTAAGCACATATTGCAAGAAAAAATTCTTGTTCCCCTTGATTTTTGCCTTTTGGTCATTTAATTAGGGTTGCTAAAATTGGGATGTTACAGACCTTTCCCCCTTAAAATAATCTTGTCCCGAGATTAGGGAGGAGTAGGGTTCGGGTGATAACATTCGCTTAACAATTTCAGCGGTGGAAGTTATAGGGGGTTAGCAGGTCTCCAGAAAGAAGGCAGGGTCAGCTACGGTTCGGAGCTGACCGGCTTCGGGTTTGGGTGTTTAGATTAGGTGAGTGGAAAAGACAACGAGTTGAGTCTTCTTTATTATTTCGCCTCGTGGTCGACTTTTCTCTCTTCAAGGTCTTGATACACCGGGATGTTGCCGGGGCAGTTGACCTTAGAGTGGAGGACCTTCCTGAAGTTCCTTCTGATTCTGGGGAAGTGCCGAACGTTGTTCTTCTTGCATGGTCGATGATTCGGGATTGGAGGGGTGGTCATCACTTAGTGCTGTTAGTGGTCGACTCCAGTGGTCTATAGGGTTTTTGAGCGGGAAAGACGCAATCTTTCCCCCTTAGAGCAAAATTAGGGGTTCTTGGTGAAGTCGCCAACTTTCTTGATTGGTGTCGTATGCTGATGTTGTGGAAATGGCACTACACCTTTCTTTCGGGGTGGTTAACTCTGTCGGCATCGTCGGAACTATTTCGTGAGTTATAAGGTCTATCAGAAAGGGCGTCTACTAGCTTCCGGGTAGTTAGTTCTAAGCGGGTTATGGGTCCGACGGGTTGGAGGATGCCATTGGGGGTTTGGCTGTCTAGGTAACAAGGTTCTTTGGAAAGGAGGTCGTTCCGTGTTTAGTTTGATGCAACGTCGTGGGTAAAACATGCAAAGAAGGATATCATACTTGCATAACATCCCCGCATTTAGCAGGTTCAAGCCGGTCAGTGGAGGAGGTACTTAAGGGGGTTACAAAACAGGTCTGTGTCGCAGGGCGACAAGGCACTTATAGTTTCACAAAACAGGTCCTGGGGCGATTCATAGATACTATGCTAGGCTAGTTGCCGCTTGCGGACGATCCAGGAGAATCCTCTTTGGCTTCATCTTCGCCTTCAGGAAGATTGGTGGAGGATCCTTGTATATCTTGGGGTGGATTGAACCTCTTGAGATACTGCCGAGCGGTAACACACTTCTTTCTTCCTATGAGGATGCGGCTTCCAGAGGCTTCTTCCGGTTCCTTGATCAAGGCTTGATTCTTTGCTAGACTTCTAGAGCTTCTTTGCGGTGCAGGATAGCTTGCACATGATGAAGTTCCATTTGGGTGCGGCGGTACTCATCCACGACTGCGGTGAGAAGCTCATTTCCAGCATAGCTATAACGGGCTTGTAGCTGCAGGGCGGGGTAGGTAAAGCGAGAATTTTGGGATTGTCCGGATGAATCCACGTTTCCTTTGATGGGTAGGTAGAAGGTTGTGGGTTGCCTCATTTCAGGATGGACATCCCTGATGCGAAACAGTGCTTCTCTTGCAGCCATATTCAGAGCCAACACTGGGGTTGGCATGCGAAATCTCGTGGCACAAATGGGTTCTCCTGGTACTCCATACTTTGGCTGCATGGTAACTTGTCCCAGATATAACCCGGTTTCCAGTCCGTTGTGGAGTTGGAAGGTGGGAGGTTGGGTGTATCCGCAAAGCTGCAGGGAGTCCCAGAGGAGTACAATGAATCCGGCTCTTAGCCATGCTTCGTCAATGGGTTCCATCTGCACAGAGGAGGGTTTGTGGTTTCAGGGATAGGATAAAACAGATAGGTGCAGATTTATCAGGGTACACAGTTATTACTAAACGGCGTCATGGCTTGGTTTTTTCCTTGGATGACTCTCGAAGTAGAGGGCGGTTGGTTCGTTGGAGTTTGAGTGGAAAGACGCAGTCTTTCCACCTTAGGGCTTTACTTGGGGTTGTTAGGGCTTTCCTATGTGGCCATCCTGCTGAGGAGAGGTTTCCGGCTAAGGAGTTGCATGACTTAGCATCGGGGGCTGCAAACAAGGGAGTCAAGACTAAAGTATCAGCTAATTATCGGCAGACAGGCAACACATTTCAATCATCACACACTCACATGACAAGCAAGAAAGGCCTACCATAGATACTAAGGAGGTGACTACTCGCCATAAGGGAATCCTATTTTAGGGATGCTAATCCTATGTATGGACGTTACTAGGGTCTTAGCTTCTGTCTTGCCGTCCTTTGTCATCGGTGCCATACTTGATTGATTTGGGGACGGTGAAGGACTCTGTTGGTAGTGCGATCTTGTAGTGTCTGTTGTCGTGGGTAGATCCTTTATTTTGCTTGTCTCGATGTCTCTTTATTCCGGGATATCTGTCTTCATAGTCGCCACGTCGGACCTTGTTCTTGAAAAGGGGACATTTGAAGTAGATGAGATATAGAGTAATCCATTTTCAAATTGTTTAAATACGAGAAGATGAGATAAGCAATCTTTTGAACAGATTTTGAGGAAATAGTTTGCGAAAACCGGTGTTTTCATAAATAGGGGTTTTCCTGTCTAACATCCCTGCTAACTAAGGTCTCCTACCGTCAGGATGGCTCTGATACCATGTCTGTGGCACCCCAGGTTTACTGTCTGAGAATACCTGTTATGCATACAATTCACGTTCCCATGATCAGTGAGCCGTGAGAATAACCGACTAGTATCATTACAACATCCATATAGTAACAAGTACAAACTTACAAAGTGGCCATTATGGCGAATACAACAAAAATAGCGAAAGTCTTCAGCGCAGAGCCCGTGCCTTAACCTATAGGCAACTGACTGGGAAGACGGCCTAGCTCGCATAGATGTCAGCACCTTCATTCCTTATTAACATCTGCAATCTGGCCAAGTAAATAGCCAGGGACAATGCCAGTGAGTACTTTGAATGTACTCGCAAACCACCGTGATAAGGTAACAAAGATAATGCATATTTGGCTATGGCGAGATAGCTCTACACTTTAGTTTCTTTTGAAAAACCTAACATTGGCATCTCTATATCTTTGTTGAAAAAGAGTTTTTGGAAAATATGTATCCTTTTAGAAAATCCGGACATCTCCACATCCTTGTTAAAACGATCTAAAACAGTTTTGTAGTAAAACCCTTTTTAAACGTCTTCGACCATCTCTGGTCAAAACCAAACTCATTCTTATCTTTCATTGTGACAAAGTCACATCCTTTATTTCATCATAACATAACCGAAGGGTACTCCTAGCACTTGCCATTCCAACCTTCCTTGACCGTGGACACGGCTATTCGAATAGGTTAGACTCTGTAGAGCTTGCGCACTTTACCCACAAGAATCAATACATCCGCCGGGATTTAACCACGACCTGCTACACACTATAGACGGGGGTTCGGATAATCAAACCTAGCTTTTCATTTGTCCATCCCTAGCAAAGGCGGCTTTTCCTTTTGGGTTTGTTCTCCCCGACATGAGTATGCGGCACTATGGCCTTAGTCCTCCTGCAGCACTGCCGTATACCCAAACCCTCGGCTTGGCAATATACAATTGTTAACTCCACTTCCTTCCCTACGCCTAAAACATACTGTCCGCGGGAGACCCAATTGTTGCACCGACTCTTTCGCCGAAGCGGGCGATGGAGGCCCCAGATCCGCAGGCCTGGGGTAGAGTCCACTCGGGGTTCCAAGGATTTCTCCTGTTAAGCAAGTACAAGCAGCCCCATCTAAGGACAACAACTACGAGCTAAGCCCCAGCGCCTGGGGTAATGTGGTTGCACGGACAAATTGTTCCGGACATTGGCGTAGAACATCCCTTCTCTTTCTCTTACTTAACTTTCTCTTACTTAACTTTCTATTCTTCCTCCTCATATCTTCTTTAGTAAAACTTCCACTCGGAAACAATGCCTCTTCCCAAGGGTTTTATTTTGAAAACTTTTAAGTAGGGTAAAACCCAAAATAGTTTTATCATTTAAAAATCTATGGGCTTCCAGGAGGGAAGATGTTAATCATCTGAGCCTCGATCTAAAGGGGTACAAGCAGGTGTCAGTGGTGTAGGTGATCTAAGGGATACTTATCCATAACTTGGAGGAGCCAAGTTACTCACGTCTTTTTAATTTGAAACAAACCATGCCTTTAATCATGCTATTCATAAACGAGATATAAAACAATTGATAAAAAGGAGTAGGTTAATATAGGAGTTTAGGAATGGTGGCTTGCCTGTGACCAGCGAGATGTCCCTTGACGGCGTTAGATAACCAGAATACCAATAATAACAATAATAAGAATAACCCGATCCTTCCTTCTTCTCGGCGTCACACAATCGCAACTATCGCCATTTTCGAGCATACATGCAAACAAACAATACACCAATCAATACAAGTCATACAAGCATCAAACTATTAGCACACAAAGAATAAACTAATTATAAACCTCAGTAGGATGTTTGGATATTTGATTTGATTGGACCGGGAGATGATTTGGAGGCATTAGGGAAAGGATCCCTTTGGATTTAAAGCCTAGGAACTAACTAAGAGAGGTTTTTGACTAAGGGTTTTTGACTAAAAGATGAGCTGCCGGATTATGAAGTAAATGGTTACGTGGGTCCAAGGGGAGTTGGAATTAGGTCCAAACCTCATTTGGTTTGACCTAGGGAATTTCCTAAAGGCAGAAAAGGCTTTGTTTTGTTATTTTTGCTAACATCAAACTAGGAAGCAAAATAGGGTGGTGCTAGTGGGAGATTAAATGTATGGGGAATACCTTCCATAAAAAATTGGATTCACTCCATTTGGTGATACCAAACTTTCTGGAGAAAATCTTTAGTGAACTGGATAGAGCTGAGTAGATGATTTTTCATCTTTAATCTAGACTTCATTTTGGTACAGATCTAGGTCTGCATGTTAGGCAAGACATCCAGGTAACTAGGAAAAATTGTAACTGAATATTTTAAGTGGCATTATATTTTTGTTTGGATTAAAAGTAATTGGCTACTGTCTGGATCTATAAAGACAGAAAAAGGAAAAAGGGAGGGGTTGTCAACGGGCTAGATCTGAAGAGAGCTGGGCCGCCCCGGGGGGAATCGGCCCACCCGGGCAGCAACCTGTGCGGGATGGAGGGTTTGAAATGCTGACAGGCGGGGCCGGCCTGTCAGCGGCTGCGGGGGAGCGAGGGGGTATGGAGCATCCGGGGTCATCGGATCTAGTGGGGATCGACAGTCCCCAGTAGTCGTCCTCGCGGGAGCTCGCCTGTGGAGAGCAAACCCTAGGCGGAACAGAGAGGGGCAGGGGAGATTACCAGGGGCTCGAGGGAGGCAGTGGAGGCGACGGGGCGACGCGGTCGAAGACGATGGTCCGGGTGAGGGGCGGCACCGGCGGTCTTAACATCGGGGAGGAGCTCGAGCGGCGGCGCCCGAGCCTAGCTCGTCGGAGCTCACCCTAGACGATGTTCTAGAGAGTCCTGGGCACGAACAAGGGTACGGTTAGATAGATCAGAGGGAGGTGAGCATTGCTAGATAACATGCATCGAGAGCGGTATAGGGAGGAGGGAGCTATGCTTGCAAGAAGGGGGATGGTCAAAGCTCTTTTCTTCCTCTTCCTTGAGCAGAGCAGAGCGTCGGGGGAGGGAGTGGGAGCTCTGTGGAGTGACTATGGGTTGTTGGGGGAAAATGAGCTAAAGGGAGGGTGCTGGGTGGCCTTGGGCATTATAAACCGAGCTATATGGGTACATGGTTCACCATGTGCATGGGGAGCTTGGGAGGAGGGGTGCTGGCCACACATTGGTCAAAGAGGTTGGTGGGGAGGTGAGAGAGGGGGCTCTGGTCGTGCTAGGGGACAGAGAGGGGGTGGGGGTGCTGCCTATCTCTTTTATTACAAGTATAAACAAGTCACACTCCTCCCTCTCTCTTACAAGCACAAAGGACAAGGATGGGAGGTGCTACAGTGGTCAACTATAGTGTGGCTCGACCAGAGGGGAGGGGAGTTGTGCTGTGAAAGTTTGGAGAGGGTTTGGTGTTGATTTGAAACAAGTTTGGTTGCTTTGCAAAATGTTGATCCTTTTGGTGCTTGTGAAGGAAGTTGAAAATGTTGCATTGGACCAAGTGTGGAAATGGTACTGGTAGGTGGAGTAGGTCAAATAATCTCTCCATGATTTAAATGTGATTTTTCTGATGATTATAATGCCATTTAAATGCATTCTTCATAAAGTGCTGAAGTAGATTATGGAAGCTAAAATGGTAAATTTACATTGGGCAAGCTTGGTTTTTGATGTTATATGGTCCTAAATACCATCACATACATTGGAGAATTTTATTTGAATTTATTGAGGTGGAAAAGTATTTTAAGGAATTATTTCTTGTTTTTTCCATTTAAGAAAAAGGGAAAAAAGAATTAATAAAGAATCTCAAAAATAAATTTTTTTAGTTGGAAAGATAGGATATGATATATATGCATCAAATGTGCCTTGAGTTGGCAAGGTTATATGGAGAAAAACAAACTTGCCTTTGAGGACAAGGTTGTTAAGAAATTGGTATGTAAAGGAAAAAATAGTTTAATAATCCAAATAATTGTGGGAATTATTTGGGGATGATTATATCCAAGGTATCTGATGTAGGCATCAAGGTAAACCTTGGTTTTGAAGAAAAGTGGTGAAAAGGGTGGAAACTAGATTCTTGCAGGATCTAGGGTTTGGTTATTGTGATGTCACCTAGACAGGGTTAGATTAGTGAGCTCAGAGCTCACCTTGGTACAAAGGGTATATGGATGGATAGACCAAGTCATATATATGATCATGTAATCAATAGTTGGGCTAGGTTGGATTTGAGGTGATCATGATGAGATGGCAAACTTTGTTGGAAATAAGGCTGCCATAGCAGATACATCAGGTAGCCTCCTAAACCATGGGGGTTTAAGAACCACAAGGCTCCAATGGAAACAAGTGAAGTGGGGGTTGATAGGCTATGATTAGTAGATAATAATCAATCAAAGAGTTGGTCAAGGGGATGTGGAATATAGATGTGAGATTCTGCGAAAACAGGCAAGATGATAAGATTTGTAGAAAAGATTATTATCTTGACTACAAAAGCATCATGGATGTATTGGGAATAGAATGGATTAGCCAAGGTCAAGAGTGGGCCTTGTTAGTACTAAATATGTACTACAAGATGGTTGAAGTACATTCTCAAGAATGCACATAGGTTGGAAGAGGTAGGACTCCAAAGATTGAATCTAGATAAGAAATCCAAACTTAGCCATTTTGGCAGATTTGGTGATTTTGACTAGTGTTCAAGAGGGAATCAATTGAGAGGGTGGCAAAGATTTATCCCTTCCCTCAAGTGGTTGTTGTTGAGGTATATATTGAAGATAGGGGATCCAAACTTGGATTGGGTCTCCACTAGGTTGAAACCATCAAGAGGGATTATCCCTGGATTGAGATAAGCATGAGATGGGATGATCACTTGAGTGGCTTAGGATAGATCCAGAATTGGATGCTTGCTTTGAGATTGATGATCACAATCATGGGTTGGGTCCTAACAGATGAGCTACTAGATTATCTCACTCTAGTTCCTAAGAAAATAATGCAAACACAAGATTAAGGCAATTCATCAGACATTAGATCAAGGCAATTCATCAAACAACAGATCAAGGCAATTCATCTTGTTACTTATTCAACTAGTACTATGGTTACCATCAAGCCTAGCTTGAGGTAAGGATGGGTATGTTGAAAGCAGTTTTGCTTTGAAGTAAGATAAGTACCATCTTGGTATCTCTACCAAGATTGAGATGAAAAGGTTTTAATAAGGTTTTGGAAAACCTAGGGATAAGAGTAGTTGAAGGTTCTGTCTTGAAAACATAAGGAGATAATATATAGGTATCCATAGTTTGTCAAAAGAAACCAGTAAAGTATTGTGTTGGATCAAAGTCATCTTGGCTCAGGTTTTTGAAATGCTAGAACATTTGAGAATATGAAAGATGAGCCAAGACATCTCTTTTGAGATGAGGAGTACACAACTAACACACAAAAAGTTTCTTGAGTACAAGCAAACAAGTAAGCACATATTGCAAGATTTTTTTTGTTCCCCCCGATTTTTGCCTTTTGGTCATTTAATCAGGGTTGCTAAAATTGGGATGTTACATTGATGATGGTGTGTCTAGCCAAGCCAGAGAGAGATCCCATGCAATGTTGGCATGGGCCTACATCTACCATAGTTGTGGGTGTCATGGCTTGGCATAACAAAATTATATTTAGATCTATCAAGTAGGTATAATCATGTTGGCCAAGTGATGACTCATACAACAACAAGTTGATGAAGGTATTTCTGTCCATCCCAGAGAGGTCTAGACCCAATGCAATGTTGGCATGGCCCCACAGTTGCCACAAGTGTGTGTCATGGCCCGGAATAGCACTCTTATAGCTAGATCTATCAAGTGGGTGGGATCATGTTGGTCCGATGTAGTGACTCACACAACCTCTAAGTTTATGACGGTGTTTCTAGCCAACCAGAGAGGTCTAGATCCCCTGCAATGTTGGCATGGGCCCACATATAGCACAATTGTGTGTGTGTCATTGTTTGGCATAGACAAATTATAGTTAGATCTATCAAGTAGGTAGGATCATGTTGGCCAAGTGATGACTCATACAACAAGTTTGTGAAGGTGTTTCTATCTAGCCCACAGAGGTATAGATCCCATGCAATGTTGGCATGGCCCCACAAGTGACACAAGTGTCTGTCATGGCTTGGCATAGCACTCTTATAGCTAGATCTATCAAGTGGGTGGAATCATGTTGTCCAGTGTAGTGACTCACACAATCACTAAGTTGATGATGGTGGTTCTAGCTAACCCAGAGAGGTCTAGATCCCAGGAAATGTTGGCATGGTCCCACATCTACCGCAGTTATGTGTGTTATGGCTTGGCATAGCAAAATTATAGTTAGATCTATCAAGTAGGTAGGATCATGTTGGCCAAGTGATGACTCATACAACAACAAGTTGGTGAAGGTGTTTCTATCCAGCCCAGAGAGGTCTAGACCCCATGAAATGTTGGCATGGCCCCACATTTGCCTCATGTGTGTGTCATGGCCTGGCATAGAACTCTTATAGCTAGATCTATCAATTGGGTGGGATCATGTTGGTTAGGTGTAGTGACTCACATAGCCACTGAGTGGATGATGGTGTTTCTAGCCAACCTAGAGAGGTCTAGATCGCATGCAATGTTGGCATGGCCCAGATCTACCACTTTTGTGTGTGTCATGGCTTGGCATAGCAAAAGTATAGTTAGATCTCTCAACTAGGTAGGATCATGTTGGCCAAGTGATGACTCATAGAACAAAAGTGGGTTAAGGTGTTTATATCCAGCCCAGAGAGGTCTTGACCCGATGCAATGTTAGCATGGCCCCACATTTGCCACAAGTGTATGTCATGGCTTGGCATAGCACACTTATAGCTAGATCTATCAAGTGGATGGGATCATGTTATCCAGGTGTAGTGACTCACATAGCCACTAAGTTGATGATGGTATTTCTAGCCGACCAAGAGAGGTCTAAATCCCATGCAATGTTGGCATGGGACCACATCTACCACAGTTGTGTGTGTCATGGCTTGGCATAGAAAAATTATAGTTAGATATATCAAGTAGGTAGAATCATTTTGGCCAAGCGATGACTCATAAAACAACAAGTTGTAGGATCATGTTGGCCAAGTGGTGACTCATATAACAACAAGTGGGTGAAGGTGTTTATATCCAGCCAGAGAGGTCTAGACCCCATGCAATGTTGGCATGTCCCCACATTTTCCACAAATGTGAGTCATGGCTTGGCATAACACACTTATAGATAGATCTATCAAGTAGATGGGATCATGTTGTCCAGGTGTAGTGACTTACATAGCCACTATGTTGATGATGTTTTTTCTAGCCAACACAGAGATGTCTAGATCCCATGCAATGTTGGCATGGGCCCACATCTACCACACTTGTGTGTGTCATGGCCTGGCATAGCAAAATTATATTTGATCTATCAAGTAGGTAGGATCATGTAGGCCAAGTGATGACTCATACAGCAACAAGTTGGTGAAGGTGTTTCTAGACACCCCAGAGTGGTCTAGACCCCATGCAATGTTGGCATGGCCCCACATTTGCCACAAGTGTGTGTCATGGTCTAGCATATCACTCTTATAGCTAGATCTATCAAGTGAGTGGGATCACGTTGGTCAGGTGCAGTGACGCAACAACCACTAAGTTGATGATGGTGTTTCTAGCCAACCAAGAGAGGCTAGATCCCATGCAATGTTGGCATGGGACCACATCTACCACTTTTGTGTGTGTCATGGCTTGGCATAAAAAAATTATAGTTAGATCTATCAAGTAGGTAGGATTATGTTGGCCAAGTGATGACTCATACAACAACAATTTGGTGAAGGTGTTTCTATCCAGCCAGAGAGGTCTAGACCCCATGCTATGTTGGCATGGCCCCACATTTTCCACAAGTGTGTGTCATGGCCTGGCATAGTACTCTTATAGCTAGATCTATCAAGTGGGTGGGATCATGTTGGTCAGGTGTAGTGACTCACACATCCACTAAGTTGATGATGGTGTTTCTAGCAAACCCAGAGAGGTCTAGATCCCATGCAATGTTGGCATTGGCCCACATCTACCACAGTTGTGTGTGTCATGCCTTGGCATAGAAAAATTATAGTTAGATCTATCAAGCAGGTAGGATCATGTTGGCCAAGTGATGAATCATACAACAACAAGTTGGTGAAGGTGTTTCTATCCAGCCAGAGAGGTCTAGATCACATGCAATGTTGGCATGGCCACACATCTGCCACAATTGTGTGTCATGGCTTGGCATAGCACTCTTATAGCTAGATCTATCAAGACGTTGGGATCATGTTGTTCAGGTGTAGTGACTCACAGAGCAACTAAGTTGGTGATGGTGTTTCTAGCCAACCAGAGAGGTCTAGATCCCATGCAATGTTGGCATGGGCCCACAACTACCATAGTTGTGTGTGTCATGGCTTGGCTTAGCAAAATTATAGTTAGATCTATCAAGTAGGTAGGATCATGTTGGCCAACTGCTAAGTCACACAACAACAAGTTGGTGAAGGTGTTTCTAGACACCTAGAGTGGTCTAAAGCCCATGCAAATATTCAAAATTTGACCAGGCCACCAAAAATTCAAAAAAAATCAAAATTGCATGAAACATTGGACACATTTAAAAATTACTTCTAGCTAGAGGATGCCATGTTTCATCATGGAGCATGTCTCACATCACAAAGGTCTAATCCCTAGGCATCCTTACTACAAACCTTGATTTTTCGACTAAATTTGACCGGGCCACCAAAAATTCAAAAACATTCAAATTTGTGTTTAACCTTGTACATGTGTCTTAGTTTGTGTATGTTAGCATGTGTAAAAAAATCCAGGCCGTTTCATGAAAGTCGAAAAACACATTGTTAGGAAAGAGGCCTAGGTGAGACTAAAAGGGTTGTTCATAAATTTCTCAATTTTTCGATGTTCATCAAACAATCAGAACTTTTTTGCACATGCTATACCATGGTGCCCGTCAAGAATATGTAATTTATTTGAAAAAATTATAAATTGTAAAATTGTCAGGGGGATAACCCCCAGTAGGGACATAAGGGGTGAAACACAGCCCAGCTTGGCTTGCTCTGAGTAAAGAAAGAACCATGCCTTGTAAGTACGGCTGGGAGAGAGAATCATATGCGGCCGACATAGAAACTATTTCGGCCCGTATAAGACAAAGTTGTTAATCTTGCACGAACCAACGAGCCGAGTCTCCCGAGGAAGGGCCGAGTCAGATAGGTAGCGTGGCACCTTTCCGAGTGAGGTTCAGGAGGGACCATGGTAGAGCGTGATCAAAAGAGAAGGGTGACGCCGAGTGACACAAAAGGAGCCGGGTGACGCCCAAAGCAAGGGCTGACGTACAAAGTTACTGCATGGCGCCAAAGGAACAAGAGGAGATGTACCAGAAGACCGTTAGCTGTCAAGCTTTATGGACTAGGACATTGGGATTAGGGCAAGCCCATGACCCGGCCCGCACAATAAGGACCAGGATCCAAACAGTAACCCTAGAACCCAAAGGGGTGTAACCTAGCTAGCACCACCTACAGAAGGAGGGGCATAGCAGTAGTAGAAGGAGGTTGGATGAAGTAGGGAACCAGTGCCTTGTACACAAGTTCATACAACTGACAGAGCATATGTAAAACTCAAGTAGCAACCAAATTCCTAAGTGTGGAGAGTTCATCTTGTTCTTCGTGCATGGAAAGACCATGCACTCCCTCCCCGGTGACAACAAGCACCCATTCGGCACCCTTAAGCCTGCCCATGGCATCTGCTGTGACACCACCACGACAGTTGGCGCCCACCGTGGGGCTGAAGCAGGTGCTTGATGGAGTCTTCATCCGGACGGGCAACATTATCGCCAAGACCGGCGAGCGCGTCTACTCCGGCCTCATCCAGAGGTTTGGAGCGCTCAACTTCGTTAGCGACAACGCGGGGTGCTTCGTAACCATGTCGTTCCCTAGGGGCGGTCGCTTCATCAAGTTCAGCGAGCACCGGGTCTACGTCGCCTTGCGCGTAGAGCGCGCATATTCGGAGCGCGTCGTCCTGGCGCCGGATCCGCCAGCGGTTCTTGTAGCTGGGAAGCTTCACCAACTCGTCTCTGTTGAGGTAATCATGACAGCTCCTAACCCAGAAGCTCCACTGATAGCTCCAGTAGTGAATGAGAATGCTGAGGGAGGAAATCATGAGGAGACACCAAAGGCCGCGAGAACAGCAAAGGCACCACTAGAAAATCTAGAAAACATAGTTAGGAGTAAGAGGGTTAAAGAGCTGCAAGACGCGATAGACATGTTGGCAGAGCCAGTGGCGCAAGCGACTGACCCGGCGCGTGTGCAGGCCGAGTTAGAGGAGGCCAGGATAAAGGTTCTGGAGAAAGCCAAGGAATTAGCATAGTTACAGCAAGATGTGGATATCACAATCCGAGAGCTCAACTCGGCAAACCGAGTAAAGGGCGCAAAGACCCGGCTCAATGCAACTAGGTTAAGAGGAAGAAACCTCAATGAGGAGGTGGCGGATGCAACATCGAAAATAGCGCCAGAGAACAGCAACGAAACAGCTATGCGGCCAACATACAATACAGCAGCAGATAACCTGTGATCCACAGAAGCAGCAATGGAAGAATTACCCCATTTGACGGGGGAAGCAAAGAAAATACAACAAGAGCGAGTCAATGAACTGGTAAGAGTAGCTAGCATGCTGAATGAAGCATACTACAGAGCGAATCTGGGTATAGCAGGGAGGTCACACCTGGTTCACTCGGCGACTCCTGTCCCGGCAAGGTCAGCAGGTCACACAGCATCCTCACCCGAAGCGGCGCCAAGACCGAGAAAAGAAAAAAGTGTGGATTCAGGGAGGAACAAGCAGATGATCACTTATGACCCGACAATGGCTTAGGGAAACCGAGCGCATGCACATGGAATGAGAAGGAATAATGTCCAAGGAAATGAGAACCAGGAAAATGCAGGCCGAGAAAGGTAAGCAGGGCAAAGAAACGACAATGGAGGGAAAAATTTTGCGCCTCAACCTAGACGTGGAGCTCACTCGACAGGAGGAGGAATTACGCACCAGCTGAGCCTGAAAGAAGACAACAGAGCGCGGGAAAAGCAGCACAACAGCCTGCTGACCCGAACGCAAATATGTAGAATGATGGTTACTCAACGATGGTAAACGATGGGTATGAACTGCCGGATCACGCATATCAAGCAATGGGAGCCAGACTCGGAGGCAGGAACCTTCAGCCGGATGATGCAAGGCTGAAGCTTGACCGAATAAATATGGCAGAACTAATGAGTCGCAAGGTCCACAGGGTCCACCATGCTTTGGCCCAAGGATCATGAAGGAGCCACCTATACAAAATTTCCAGCTGGCCAGAGGAACAAAAACTTATGATGGAA
Source organism: Avena sativa (assembly GCA_916181665.1). Taxonomy (NCBI): domain Eukaryota; kingdom Viridiplantae; phylum Streptophyta; class Magnoliopsida; order Poales; family Poaceae; genus Avena; species Avena sativa. The sequence goes on from OV702297.1 coordinate 249,332,326, forward strand.
GAACAAAGCCAGAAGATTGACTCATAGATTATGGAACTGCTGTGAAAATCACACAGGGGAATTTGAGATGGGCAGTACGGTATGTACCACAAATGCTAGAAGGATCAACACGAGTATGGCTGAACCATTTTCCACCTGGAAGCATCAACAGCTGGATCAATTTTCAGGACGCTTTTGTGAGCAATTTCACAAGCACCTACAAGAGGCCGAATCACCCACAACAACTAGCAATGTGCAAGCAAAGGCCGAATGAGACAGATAGATAATTCCTCACAAGATGGTGCACAATGCGCAATTCTTGCGAAGGGGTAATCGAGTCACAGGCAATCGCTTGGTTTGCCCAAGGTTGCAGACACGGAAGTGTATTGTGGTAGAGGTTACAGAGAGATATGCCGGCAAGCTTAGCAGAAACAATAAGGATTACTGACTCGTATGCGTTGGGAGATCCGACTCAGCCTCTGCTCATGTCGGCAGATGGGATGACTGAGACTCAGATCTACGACGCTGCCGGGTCGCAAAGGTGCCAGGAAAGATCCGAATACAGAAGCAAAAGAAGAGATGAAAGGCCAGACTATAGATATGGTTTGACCTAGGTTGCGGCCGTGAGTCAGGATCATCCAGACGCTGGAAGTAGCCAACATCAAAGGAAAATGGACAACAACACTGGGTGCCAAAGAATGATGGCAAAAAGCCATATGAACAAAGGAAGCAATATCTGGACCGATAGAAGTATACCTATGAGATGATGCTGTACCAGTCGTGTAAATTTCACACGCCTAGTCTGAGTAAGCCAGCAAATCACACAACAGGACAATGCAATTGGTTTTAGAAAGGAGATAGAGTGGATTCGCCGAGTAAGAAGCTACCGCCACCTCCCCCTCCACCACTTACAGGAGGAAATGCTCAGGCTATGGGAACGGATAACAGATATGAAAACAGGCAGCCAAGGTATCATAACCAAGAGACAAGAGAAACTGTGCACCAAGTGCACAATCCAAGAGGTGACGACACTCATGTCGGCCACGGAACTAGAAATGAGTATAGAGAATATCACCAGAGCTATGTCGTCTTTGTCACAGAGCCGAATGACAAAAAGAGTCAGCAGCGACGGATGATGGAGGTGAATGCCACAATGCCGACGATTCCCAAGTACATGCATTGGTGTGAGAAAGAAATAACTTGGATCATAAAGGATCACCTCAAGATCATGCCAACCCCAGGAGGATATGCTCTAGTCTTAGATCCAACGTTCATGGGCCCAGATATCAATGTAAAGTTTTCCAAGGTACTGATCAATGATGGCAGTAGCATCAACATCATGTAAAAGGATACCATGCTCAAGTTATGAATTACCATGAACGTGCTGGAGCCGACTAAGACAACTTTCCATGGCATTGTGCCGGGATTGTCCTGTGAGCTAATTGGCAAGATCTGGGTCGACGTATTATTTGGCAACAGGGAAAATTGTCGCACTGAAGCAATAGAGTTTGAGGTGGTTAATTTAGTCAGCTCGTATCACGCCTTACTCAATAAGGCCAGATGCCAAGCCGGTGAAGCAACCCCTCCGCTGCTTCGCCGAAGATAGGAGGAAAGTAATAGCTACCGAGATTGCCAGGCTCTTAGTTGCTGGATTCATCATGGAAGTACTGCACCCGAACTGGTTATCAAATCCAGTCTTGGTCGAGAAGAAAAAAGATGACCCGAACGTGGCAGTGGTATGGCGCATGTGTATTGATTACAAGAACCTCAATAAGGCGTGTCCAAAAAATCCATTTCCCCTGCCACATATGGACCAAGTCATAGATTCTACTGCTGGGTGTGAGTTGTGTCATTTGTGGACGCATATTCTGGATTCCATCAGATACCACTGAATCCGAATGATCAAATAAAGACAGCTTTTATCACCCCGTATGGGCTTATTGCTATTGTACCATGCCATTCGGATTGAGAAATGCATGTGCAACATATCAAAGATGCATGCAAAAATGCTTGCAGGATCAATTGGACAAAAATGTTCAAGTATACATCGATGACGTGGTGATAAAAACCAAGCAAAGTCATACTCCAATTGAGGGCCTGTGTCAAACATTCACAAACTTGAGAAGATTCCGGATGAAACTTAACCCGGAAAAATGCACATTTGGTGTCCCGGATGGCAAGTTACTCGGATTTGTTGTATCCAACCGAGGAATTGAGGCTAACCCGACAATGATTAGGGCCATCGAAATAATGGAATTGCCAAGAACCCTCAACAATGTCCAGAAGTTCACAGGATGCCTGGCCTCGTTGAGTAGATTTATTAGTCGGCTAGGTGAAAAATCCCTACCACTATATCAACTGATGAAAAACTTAGACAAATTCACATGGACACAGCAAGCTGATAGCGCTTTCCATGAATTAAAGAAAATGTTGGCAACAACACCAATATTAGCATCACCACTGTCCAAAGAGCCAATGTTGCTCTATGTCGCCGCAACCAACAGAGTTGTAAGTGCAGTAATAGTAGTTGAACACAAAGAGGAGGGAAAATCAGTCCAAACGCCAGTTTATTACTTGAGCGAAGTGCTCTCTGTGTCAAAACAGAATTACCCGCATTATCAGAAAATGACATATGGGGTATATATGGAAGCAAAGAAGCTGAAACATTATTTTCAAGAACACCCAATCCAAGTAATATGCGATGCGCCTATCTCGGATATATTAGTCAGCAAAGATGCCAATGGCCGAGTCACAAAATGGGCCATAGAGCTAGCACCATATACTCCACAGTATGATAGGCGAGATGCAATTTAATCTCAAGCTGTTGCAGATTTCTTCGTAGATTGGATGGAAATGCAGTACGAACCACCACTGCCAGACCCGAATTACTGGAAAATGCATTTTGACGGGTCCAAGACGAAAATGGGTCTGGGCGACGTGATAGTGCTCACATCGCCAAAGAGGGATCAGATCAAGTATGTGTTACAGATTCATTTTGCTGCTTCAATAACGTTGCCGAGTATGAAGCACTTGTCCACGGCATCAAAGTGGCCAAAGAGATTGGCATCAAAAGGATCATGTGCTTTGGCGATTCAGATTTGGTGATTCAGAAAGTGTCTGGACATTGGGACGCACTGGACGCAAACATGGCGTTATATTGTTTCCAAATTTCGGGATACTTTGACGGGTGCGAATTCCACCACGTCCCAAGAGCAGAGAATGAAGCAGCAGATGTATTATCCAAACTAGGTTCATCTCGGCAAGCAATACCACCAGGAATAGCATTGGAACATCTCAGAAAACCGTCGATCAAGACCTCGCCAGAGTCCGAGTGAATATTCATCCTGACAATACAAGAGTCAGACATTGCACCAATGGACATTGAGTCAGGGGCAGGTTCGAGTCACTCGGGGACTGACTCGCTCACTTCAGGGGTTGCCGAATCACACTAGGTGACTCCTCAGGTCATGCCGGCAGAACATATGTCAGCTGAGCCAATGGAAATTGATGGGGAAGCAGACCCGGAGCCACTAATACCAACATGGGAACATCCAATATTCAACTACTTAAAGGATGGAACTTTGCCGAATGATGAGATATTGGCAAGGCAAACCGAAAGAAGAGCAAAAGCATACACCATAATCAACAAGGAGCCGTACAAGAGAAGTGTAACGAGTGTGCTACAGCGTTGTATCAGTTCAGAGAAAGGCCAAGCAATTTTATTGGATATTCACAAAGGAGAATGTGGGCACCATGCATCATCAAGAGCATTGGTGGCTAAGGCGTTCCGACATGGATTTTATTGTCCAAGTGCACTGGCAGAAGCACAAGAGCTAGTCGGAAAATGCAATGGTTGCCAACATTATGCATCCAAGTCACACTTACCAGCATCTGAATTAAAGACTATACCAATCACTTGGCCATTTGCAGTATGGTGCCTAGATATGGTGGGACCATTCAAACCAGCAAGGGGAAGCATGACTCATATATTGGTGATGATTGATAAGTTCACCAAATGGATAGAAGTGAAGCCCATCAAAAAATTGGACGGTAAAAAAGATGTCACATTCTTAAGGGACATAATCCTAAGATATGGTTACCCACACAGTGTAATCACAGATAATGGCTCAAACTTTGCAGTAGGAGCTTTTGCTCGTTTCTACGGGAAAAACCGAATAAGACTCGATGTAGCATCAGTCGCTCATCCAGAATCAAATGGACAAGTTGAACGAGCTAATGGCTTAGTTCTATCCGGGATAAAACCCCGCTTCATGGAACCACTCCATAAATCACCTGGTTGTTGGATAGAGGAATTACCCTCGGTGCTATGGAGTCTAAGGACAACTCCGAATCAGTCAACAGGCTGTACGCCATTTTTCCTTGTGTATGGGGCAGAAGCAGTTCTGCCTGCCGACATAGAGTATGACTCGCCAAGAGTAAGGAAATACTCGGAAGCCGAGGTAAAAGAGGCCCGAGAAGATGGAGTTGACTTACTCGAAGAAGCAAGGGAAGTGGCATTATCCAGATCCGCTATATATCAGCAAAATCTTCGATGCTGCCATAGCCAGAAAGTTCAACCTCGTGTTATTCGAGAAGGGGATATGGTGCTAAGGCTAGTGCAGCGCACAGCTGGAATGCATAAGTTATCACCCCCATGGGAAGGTCCATTTATTGTAAGAAAAGCATTGCACAATGATTCATATTATCTCATAGATGCTCATGAAGCACAAAAGAACAAGGCGGACAGATCAGTTGATGAAACCAAAAGGCCTTCTACACTTAGCAGAAGCAGTGCATGTAGCACTAGAACTCTCATATGTCGGACATTTGTGCCGGTTGTGTGCTGATAATAAAATGGTATGACTCGAAAAAACTGACTCGAGGACTACCCCTTATGTTTTTCCCTTACAATTATTTTATGTCGGCTAGCGTGACACCCGAAGCTTATCTCAGAACAAGTAGTGTTTACTCGCAAAAAATCAACTCTTCGACTATGTTGTTGTCCGAAAACACGGCTTCATGGCAAGCAAGAGGAAATGATGCATGACGAGTAAACACGAACGGCGGATAAGTACAAGGAGAAACGCTAGTCGACCCTATGTCTTTTTCCTAATCCACTACAGGTTATATTGCATTGTGTGTTGAATGATCCTCGGCCAAATAATCTAAGTTTCATACGCATTAACTATATCCTGTTAGGAATATGCCCTAGAGGCAATCATGTATGATGAGATTTCTCATTGTATTCATATAGATATTAGAGGTGTGATTGCATAGACCCCCTACTCTGAAAATTTGTAAACGTTCGAAAGGGTAGAATTTCCCTCATGCGTATTAGAGGAGCGCGTGTGAGGATAGCCCATCAATGGGTCCAAAAGAACTCACCCTAAACCACGTACGCGGTGTTGCAATGTCAGCGCACACATGCAAGTGTTGTATTCAAGTTGAACACTTATGTTTCCACGTCGCATGCACAAAATACCCGATAACTGACACGCTTCAGGCCCATACAGGCTTTGGAGGGCATTACATACATGGTCTAAATTTTATGAATCCGGATACTACTACCACGCGCGAAGAGGTACCGGTCGATCCAAGCCATCGAGCTAATTTCTCTCCTTATTTTTAATCCTTTGGGGGTCTATTGAATAAGAAGCCAAGATATTAAGTTGTACTTGTATAGACATCTTATGTGTATCATTGAATATGTGATTCGGTTGTCGAACTATAAATTCATGTTGTTTGTACTAAATAGCCTTGGTCATTGAGGTTGTGCTGGACACACAACTTATACCAATGTGAAAGTTGGCTTGATGACTCGTTTCCACTTGTCATGTGCATGGAGATGCTATTCCAACTTACACATATTCGGCTAAAGAGTTAAGCGATTCAGATTGACCCATATTGAGGTATAACGAACAAGTTGTCATTTGTATATCTCAATCAATGTAATCCTTAGACCTGAGGTTATTGCATAGTCCGAGTTGAGGATCACCGACTTAGGTTCTGTCAAACGCTGATCCATAACTGGGCAGTTATAAAGGCAGAGTTTGGATCGACTGAGAATCAAGCTGCGTGATGTGAATAACCAAGATGGGATTTTGCCCCTCCACTCGAAGAGATATTCTCTGGGCCCTCTCGGATGATATGATTCGGAAAGCATGGCCATGCATGACTCGGTTAAGTGTTAACCGAGGCGATCGACTAAGAGTTAGTCGGGTGAATCACTTATCTCGGATCGAGAAGAGTGTCGAACTATTTAAGGGATGACAATTATTCGCCTATAGTCTGACAAGGTATATCGTGAGGCAAAAGGGACTCAGACGCAAGTCGCATTGGAAAGGCAAGTCGTCATGACTCTTTGGTACTTGGGAGTCGACACGTTCTGCTAGGAGCCGCTACCGACTGATCGATTTAGAGTCGGACTCTAATCGTGTCCAAGTAGCCATGAGCCTGCGGGGTCACACACTTAAGAGCGAGAGCAAGTTCGGATTGGATCTGAACCGAAAATCTGGTTGGGTTGGACCCAAGCCGGATTAGGACTGAGTCAGTGAGTCGGACTCGCGGTGACTAGTTTTATATGGGCTTTAGTGAATGGGCCACGAGAGTGGAGCCCATGTTCTCTCCCTATATATAGTGGAGCACAGCAACCCAGAAGGGTTAATAGTTGTTCGGTTAGGTCATTCCATGTGTTGGAAACCCTAGCTCCACAGCAGTCCTGCCGTCGTATCGAACCTAGCAGTTCGCCGCTGGTGCTCCTCCTTGTACGTGTGGATACCAGCAGAAGTGCTGTACGATCAGCACCAGGACGATCGGATTGCAAAGGACTGCACTGGATCAACTGACGCGCTTCATCAGTAATCCGCAACTGCGCGTCTAGTGGTAAACCTCGTGGCCTTCTACCTCGGCTAAATCTTGGGATCACCACATTAGAGGAAATAGTTTTGTTTTATCTTTGCGTGGCCCAACATATCCTTAGTACTTTGAGACTCTAATGTCGAATGCCAAAAAAGGTAGACAAGAGCCAAAGTCAAGGAAAGGGGAAACGGCAAAATGAGACTCTGGGACTTGCCCTTGGATGATTCACACTCAGAACATGACAAGATATTTAAAGCCTTATCAAAAGGCACACAACCAAACATGAGTGCAATGTATATTACATTTGTACCCGGCATACCGGGGATCTCATCAAAGTTCAAGTGTTTTTTCTATTCAGTCTAAGAAGCAGCAGGACTCAGAGGAGAAGTCTTGGAACCAGGAGCATCGCTTGGAGCATTGTCAACACCCGGATTTTTAATCCTAGATGCCTGTTATGCCATACATCGCAATCCCAGGATTACCATTTTTGCGAGACATAACAGAATTGGATACCACAGTACATCATCCATTACAAACCATACATAAGGTCTTACACAAATAATGATCTCATGGTCCAGTTCTTAATACAACTCAAGCAGCGGAAATACGTAATAATAACGGTAGCATAGGCAAAGCTCCATCTTCGGGGTCATAGGCAATGCTGACGATGAGAGATGATCCTAGTTGTCGTAACCTTCCTGGGGTCCATCCTCTAGGTACTCCTCTTCATAGTCTGGCCATGGGAATAGCCAGGGACAAAGCCATGAGTACTCTTTAAGTACTCGCAAACTAATACTAACAAGTGAAGGGGGTTTTTGTAGTAGGACACTAAGCTCTAGGGTTGTTTTGCAAAAAGCCAGATTTACATCTACTAAGTTCAGAAGCAAGAGAAAGCTAGTCAAATTTTATAACACCTAAGTGGGAACTTGAATTTCATATCATAATTCTGTTGTGGTCAAGTCCAAGTCTCAGTTCGTTTCAAAAAGTCATTTTGAAAACATCTGACGGGGGAACAGTATGGCCACTCCAACTGTCCATAACCGCGGACGCGACTATTCGAATAGTTTGACACTCTGCAGAGATTGTACACTTTCACCACAACATTCGATAAATCCGTCAGGAACAAATCCTGAATTCACCATACTCAGTATGCGTATAATCAATCCTAACCTTTCAATTACACACCCTAGTATAAGAACCTCTCCTGTGAGTTTGGCCTCCCAACCATGACCAACTGTCATCTTGGGTACTGCACAGCTGGACAATCTTCACAAGGTAGCCTAAGCTCAGACATTGGTCGTGAGGGAACCAATACTAAGGTATATAAGCTTCCAGTCAAGCCCTACCCAATCCTCGGGTATTGTGGTTGTACGGTAAAATTGGAATGGTATCGCATCCAGACAACCATCAGTTTTATAAAGGGCTAAGGTTCATGCCTCAACATTTTCATCACCATAAATCATCTGGTGTTCGGAAACACATGTCCAAAATATTTCAATAGAATGTTCCATCATTCCAAGGTTTTCATAACCATTTTTCCACCAAGTATTCCCATATAAGTTGATCAAGTTTTATGCTTAGCACTAGCATCTACAAGTGGGGGTATGTACTAATGAGGGGTGGTAAACTAGTGGAGTTTAACTAAGTTCAATCTCATGCCTTAGGATGACATAAATATTATCTAGCTTAGGACAAATTTTATGCTCTTTATGCAACCTTCAATTATCTTTCTAGTATCTACAATTTACTTAAGTAAACTCTAAGTAAGAGCTTTGATAAAGAAATAAAGTATAAAGCTTGTAAGTAAAACTAGGATTGGTTTACCAAGTGGTTATGATCATATATGCTTAAGGCATATAGTTGGCATGGTACAAGCAAGTATTTGCTTGCATAGGTATAGTATCTTGCAAGTGTTAGCTTGCACAAATACGAGTATAAGCTTGCTAAATTGCAAGTGTTAGCTTGCCTTGTGCAGAGCAGTGGTTGAAGTTCTCCTCGGCTTCTTCTTCATAGTATCCTCCTTCCTCCTCGTATCCTTGGTCGATACTAGCGTCTATGAATAAATACGAGGTACACAATCACCAAACAATACTTAACTACTTTCAATCATCACACAAAAGGGTCCTATAGATGATCTAGCATCATCACTAACATTACAAGGTTAAATCTTGGTTTAATTTCTTTTATTTTTAGAAAATTAATTTCTACTCACTGAAAAACTACTTAAGATTTAATATTCTCCAAACCAAACATGGGATCATGTTGACACATGTCATCACCACACATTTCAGTATATGGGAATTTGATTTAAAGTGGTGTCACAATTTAATAAGGTTTTTCTCTTTTATTTTACTTAAATAAAGTGACTAGAAATGCCTATGTGACATTCTTTTATTACTTGAACATTATTTCCGTAAGTAAACCCGAATGTTTTTATATATTCTGAAAGGTATGATCAAATATGATTTTTGGAGTTGGAATCAACTAAAAAGCTATTATGGTTTAAATTTGAAAAATGTTTGAATGCAGAAATGGTTCTGCCTTGTTATTTTTACCAAGGTTGATCTATAGATTCAAATGTTTTGAATCCAACGGGCTTGGATTAAGAATTTCAATATATTTCTAATAAAATTGGTTTCATTCAATTTGGTGCACTGAATCGAGCTGGGTTGATTTCTGAAACTAGGTACAGAACTGTGTTTGAATTAAAATGGAAAAAGTTAAATTCAAACGACTAGGCTGCGCGGGAAACGATAATGGGCCGGCCCGGTGTCACTACGCGGCGCGGGGCTCAACTGACAGGGGGTTTCCACCAGTCAGTGGCTCTTTAAACGCGAAGCGATACGGGGCAATCTCATCCGCACGATCTAAGTCTAATCGAACGGCTGCTACTCATCGTCCACGTCAGGCGACGCTGGCGAGACAAAACCTTACGCGGAAGGTGGGGGTCGTCGGGGGCTCATAGGGGCTCAGGCAAGGGTCGGCGAGGCGGGCGAACAACAAAGTCGACGACGGCGAATCTCCTGGTACCGGCACCTTCTCCTGGGGTGGACGAAATCGACGGCGCCCTTCTTTCTCCAGAGGCGGCCTGCTCCGGCAAAATTCCAGCGACACGCTGCTCTCCTTGCTCCGGGAACATGGTGGAACGATCAGTGAGGAGAGGGGAGTGAGATGGTGTGAAGAGTTTGAGAGGGGGAGGCCTCTATTTATAGTCTCGACGACGAGACCGAAAGGAATGGGCAGGCGACGGTGGCGACATGGCTACGGGCTTCTAGAGGCATGGCCGGTGGTGGCGATCGATCGGTGGTATCCTGGCGATGCTCTATGGCTTTAATGCGCGTGTAGGGGCGGTGGCAAACGGTCTGGAACACGTGATGCGCTGCACGGCAGAGGCGGCGTCTTCGACGGCGAGCGGTGGCTATGAGGCATGGGGCGGCGAACGGGGATGTCTGGCGGTCTCCTGGGACGGTGGTGATCGTGTATGCACGTGGCGAGGGCGGAGCGCGGTCTGTGGGCATGTGTCGAGGGTGGCGCTCTGCGCACGCTCGACATGGTTGACAGAGGCATGGGCGCGACATTCCTGGGTGCTCTGGTCGATGTCTTCGAGGCAGGGCTGGTCGAGAGGGGGCGGTGAGGCATGGGTGATCTCTCAGACAAGGTTGGCACGACTAGTTCCTCTCCTAGCTTGCTATCTACACTGGGGTGGCATGGGTGGCTTTGGCTGTTCACCATTGATGACATTGCCAAGCTTACAGTGGTGCTAGATGTTTACAAATGAGCTAGATGATCTACTAAAGCCTAGTTGCAACCAGAGAGGGAACAAGTTAGGCTCAAATCACTGCTCCAAATAGTGTTTGGATTTTATTTGATTTGCATCTGCAAGGTGTTTGATGAAATGGCCGCTTGAATTCAAGTTTTCAATTTTGAAAAGATTTTTGGTGGGTGTGCTAGGTAGGTGCTGGTGAGTCTGTAGATGCTTGGGTTTTGAAAGTTGAGCTTGTTTGAGTGGTTTTTGACAAAGTGGGATCTTCCCATATGATAAATATTCAATTTTAAACTGTCATTTAAACTATGCATTTAAATGTTTCTGGATGATCACAAGGTGGGCCTTGATACTTTGTTATGAGTACTATCAAGGGGTGCAAAGATCCAAACAAGTTTCTGTTAAGTTCTGAAAGTTATAGACATCCAAAGTAGGCATGGGAGTTAAATTGGTCAAAATGACCATTCCTTTATTTTGTTTGTTTTGATTTATTTGTCTTTGGGAAAAGTGTGGGGATTGTTTAGCTGATGTTTATTTCACCTAAGAATCCTTTTACAAGCAAAGAAACACATAAACAAGGCAATTCAAAAGAATTCAAAATGGGATGCATACACACATACATGATTTCATATTTTTATTTAGAAAAGTTTTTGTTAACTCTAAATTTGGATGCATAGAGTTTGATGATTCTAGTTTAATATTTTTGGGATGTTACAAACCTTCCACCCTTAAACAAAATCTCGTCCCAAGATTTGAAAACGGACGAAAACATTACCTAGGATTTGAAGAGATCGGGAAACTCCGTCCTGATATGATCTTCGCGCTCCCAGGTAGCTTCCTCTTCTGTGTGGTTGCTCCACTGAATTTTTAGAAACTTGATGCTTCGGGTTCTAGTGGTTCAGAAAGCTTCTTCCAAAATACGGATGGGTACTTTGGGATAGGTCAGGTCATCGTTGATCTCTATGGTCCGGTGATCGATATTCTTGAACACTTTCGTCTTCTCCGGAACTTCGAGGCACTTGCGAAGTAATGAGATATGGAACACATTGTGCACGGCTGACATCTCTTCGGGTAGTTCCAATTGATATGACACTTCTCCTCGACGGTTCAGAATCTTGAAGGGTCCGATATATCTGGGGGCTAACTTTCCTTTGAGTTGGAAATGCTGCATTCCTTTCAATGGCGACACTTTCAGATATACAAAATCTCCTATGTTGAAGGCGAGGTCTCGACGTCTCTTGTCTGCGTAACTCTTCTGTCTTGACTGGGCTGTCTTGAGGTGCCCACGAATCTTGTGAACCTTCTATTCTGCTTCTCGTAGGATATCGGGTCCGAAAATCTGACTCTCTCCTACTTCCGACCAGTTCAAAGGGGTGCGACACTTCGTTTCGTACTTGAATTCAAATGGGGCCATTTGCAAACTAGCTTGATAACTGTTGTTGTATGAAAATTCTGCAAATGGCAGACAGTCTTCCCATTTAGATCCATACTCTAACACACATGCTCTCAGCATATCTTCGAGTATTTGATTTACTCGCTCCGTTTGTCCATCGGTCTGAGGGTGATAAGCGGTACTGAAATCTAGTCGGGTTCCTAAACCTTCTTGAACTTTCTTCCAGAATGTCGAGGTAAACTGAGTTCCTCGCTCCGATACAATGTTCTGGGGGACTCCATGCAAACTGACGATCCTAGCGATGTATAACTCCGCTAGCTTCGAACTCTGATATGTGGTCTTGACGGGTAAGAAATGGGCGACTTTGGACAATCTGTCCACTATGACCCAGATAGAGTCATTTCCCCAACTAGAAGTAGGCAATCCGGTGATAAAGTCCATTCTAACGGAATCCCATTTCCATTCCAGAATCTGCAATGGTTGCAACAATCCAGCGGGTCTTTGATGTCTCGCCTTGACTCGCTGACATATATCACACTTGGCGATATAGCTTCTGATTTCTCTCTTCATCTTATGCCACCAAAATCGCTCTTTCAAATCCTGATACATCTTAGTTCCTCCGGGATGGATAGAATAAAGGGTATCATGAGCCTCCTTCAGAATAACTTCTTTCAACTCAGAATCTAATGGTACACAAAGGCGTCCTTTGTACCACAGAACTCCTTCGTCTTCGGTGAATCCGGGTACTTTGCCTATACCAATATGACGCTTGATTCCGTCAATACTAGCATTTCCTTTCCGCACCTCTTTGATCTGGCTGATCAAAGTGGGTTGAAGTTCTATGCTAGCCAAAAATCCTTCACTCACTAATTCCATTTGAAAATATTCCATCTCTTTGTGCAAACTTGGTTGCTCCTTCAAAATCATGGAGTTCAAGCGGCACGGCAATCTGCTACCACATTGGCTTTACTAGGGTGATAGTGAATGTCCAGATCGTAATCCTTGATTAACTCAATCCATCTTCTCTGCCTCATATTCAACTCCTTCTGAGTGATTATATACTTCAGTCTCTTGTGATCCGAATAAATCTCACAACGATTTCCCATCAGGTAATGCCTCCATGTCTTCAGGGCTAGAACTACGGCTGCGAGTTCGAGGTCATGGGTTGGGTAATTTTTCTCGTGTTGTTTCAGTTGTCGAGATAGATAAGATATAACTTTGCCTTCTTGCATTAGCACACATCCGAGACCGATCTTGGATGCGTCACAATACACGTCGAAGGGCTTCGTGATATCCGGCATGATTAAGATTGGGGCTGAAATCAATCTCCCCTTGAGTTCTTGAAGACTCGCTTCACATTTGTCGGTCCATTCAAACTTCTTGTCCTTCTTCAGCAATTGGGTCATGGGTCTGGCGATACTCGAGAATCCTTCTACGAACTTGAGGTAGTATCTCGCCAATCCGAGAAATGCACGAACTTGGGTTTGAGTGGTTGGGGCTTGCCAATCTTCGGCATCTTTCACCTTTGCAGGGTCAACGGCAATTCCGCCGGCTGATACAATGTGGCCGAGGAATCCTACCTCCTATAACCAGAATTCACATTTGCTAAACTTGGCATATAACTGATGCTCTCTAAGGGTTCCAAGAATGGTCCTTAGGTGTAGCTCATGTTCTTCTTCCGATTTGGAATAAATCAGAATGTCATCGATGAAAACAACGACAAACTTATCCAGGAAGTCCATAAAAATCTTATTCATAAGATTCATGAAATAAGCGGGGGCATTGGTTAATCCAAAATACATGACGGTATACTCGTATAATCCATATCTGGTGGTAAAGGCAGTCTTGGGAATATCCTCTGCCTGAATTTTGAGTTGATGATTGTCAACACCCGAATTTTTAATCCCAGATGCCTGTTATGCCATACATCGCAATCCCAGAATTTGATACCACAGTACATCATCCATTACAAACCATACATCATGTCTTACACAAATAGGGATCTCATGATCCAGTTCTTAATACATCTCAAGCAGGGGAATACGTAATAATAACGATAGAGTAGGCGAAGCTCCATCTTTGGGGTCGCAGGCAATGCTGACGATGGGAGATGATCCTAGTTGTCGTAACCTTCCCGAGGTCCATTCTCCAGGTACTCCTCTTCATAGTCTGGCCACGGGAATAGCCAGGGACAAAGCCATGAGTACACTTTAAGTACTCGCAAACTAATACTAACAAGTGAAAGGGGTTTTTGATAATAGGACACTAGGCTCTAGGGTTGTTTTGCAAAAGCCAGATTTATCTCTACTAAGCTGAGAAGAAAGAGAAGCTAGTCACAATTTTATAACTCCTAAGTAGGAACTTGTATTTCATATCACAACCCTTTTGTGGTCAAGGTAAAGTCTCAATTCATTTCACAAGTCTTTTGAAAACATCTGACGGGGGAACAGTATGGCCACTCCAACTGTCCATAACCGCGGACGCGGCTATTCGAATAGTTTGACACTCTGCAGAGATTGTACACTTTCACCACAATATTCGATACATCCGTCAGGAACAAATCCTGAATTCACCATACTCAGTATGCGGATAATCAATCCTAACCTTTCAATTACACGCCCTAGTATAAGCACCTCTCCTATGAGTTTGGCCTCCCAACCATGACCAACTGTCATCTTGGGTACTGCACAGGTGGACAATCTTCACAAGGTAGCCTCAACTCAGACCTTGGCCGTGAGGGAACTAATACTAAGGTATATAAGTTTCTAGTCAAGCCCTACCCAATCTTCGGGTATTGTGGTTGTACGATAAAATTGGAATGGTATCGCATCCAGACAACCATCAATTTTATAAAGGGCTAAGGCTCATGCCTCAGCATTTTCATCACCAAAATCATAAGGTGTTTGGAAACACATGTCAAAACATCTCAGTAGAATGATCCATCATTCTATGGTTTTCATAACCATTTTCACCAAGTATTCCCATCTAATGTTGATCAAGTTTTATGCTTAGCACTAGCATCTACAAGTGGGGGTAAGCACTAATGGGGGATAGTAAACTAGTGGAGTTTCCACTAAGTTCAATCTTATACCTTAGGATGACATCAAGATTTTCTAGCTTAGGCCAAATTTTATGCTCTTTATGCAACCTTCAATATATATTTCTAGAATCTACAAGTCACTTAAGTCAACTCTAAGTTAAAGCTTTGATAAAGAAATAAAGTAGAGGGCTTGGAAATAAAACTAGGATTGGTTTATCAAGTGGATATGATCACATATGCTTAAGGCATATAGTTGACATAGTAGCAAGTAAGTATTAGCTTGCCCAATTGCAAGTATAAGCTTGCATAGGTCAACTTGATTAGTAAGGCTTGCTAAAGTAGAGTATCTTGCAAGTGTTAGCTTGCATCAGTATCAGTATAAGCTTGCTAAGTTGCAAGTGTTAGCTTGCCTTGTGCAGAGCAGTGGTTGAAGTTCTCCTCGGCTTCTTCTTCGTAGTATCCTCCTTCCTCCTCGTATCCTTGGTCGATACTAGCGTCTATGAATAAATACGAGGTACACAATCACCAAACAATACTTAACTACTTGCATTCATCACACACAAGGGTCCTATAGATGATCTAGCATCATCACTAACATTACAAGATTAAAGCTTGGTTTAATTCCTTTTATTTTTAGAAAAGTAATTTCTACTCATTGAAAAACTACTTAAGATTTAATATTCTCCAAACCAAACATGGGATCATGTTGACACATGTCATCACCACATATTTTAGTCCATGGGAATGTGATTTAAAGTGGTGTCACAATTTAGTAAGGTTTTTCTCTTTTATTTTAATTAATTAAGGTGGCTAGAAATGCCTATGTGGCATTCTTTTATTACTTGGTCATTATTTCTGTAAGTAAACCTATATATTTTTATATATTCTGAAAGGTATGGTTAAATGTGATTTTTGAGAGTTGGAATCAACTCAAAATCTATTATGGTTTGAATTTGAAAAATGTTTGAATGCAGAAAAGCTTCTGCCTTGTTATTTTTACCATGGACGATCTGCTGATCCAAATAACTTGAATCCAACGGGCTTGGATTCAGCATTCCCAGACCTTTCTAACAAAATTGGTTTCATTCAATTTGGTTCAATGAATCGACCTGGGTTGATTTTTGAAACTGGGTACAGAAGTGTGTTTGAAATAAAATAAAAAAGGTTAAATTCAAATAACTGGGCTGCGCGGTAAGCGATACTGGGCCGGCCTGCTAAGCACAGCGCTTACGCGGGCTAGTTAAGTTGTTGTCCCCATGCGTCAGTGAGACAGGGGGTGCGAAGCGATATGGGGCGATGTGGTGTGTTCGATCTGGTTCTAATCCAACGGCTGAGGGTCATCGTCTATGTTGGGCAACGCCGGCGAGACAGAAACCTAGCGCGACAGGTGGGGGTCGTTGGGGGCTCACCGGGGCTCAGGCGAGGGTCGGCGAGGCGGGCGAACGATGAAGTCGACGACAATGAACCTCCTGGTACCGGCAGCTTCTCCTAGGGCGGCTCCAATCGCTGGCCCCCTTCTTCTCCAGCAGCTGTAGGCTCCGGTGAAATTCCGGCGAAGTGGTGTTCACCTTGCTCCGGGAATGGGGTGGCACGATCAGTGAGGAGAGGGGAGTGAGATGGTGTGATCAATTCGGCTGGGGGTGGCCTCTATTTATAGTCGCGATGACGAGACCGAACGGGATGGGCAGGCGACGGTGGTGACATGGCTACGGGCGGCTAGAGGCATGGCCGGCAGTGGCGATCGCTTGGTGGTCTCCTGGCGATGCTCTACGGCTTTAATGCGCATGTAGGGGCGGTGTGGTTTGGTCTGGAACGCGCGATGCTCTGCGCGGCAGAGGCGGTGTCTTCGACGGCGAGCGGTGGCTGGTTGGCATGGGGCGGCGAACGGGGATGTCTGGCGGTCTCCTGGGTTGGTGGCGATCATGTATGCACACGGCGAGGGCGGCGCACGGTCTGTGGGCGTCGGTCGAGCATGGCGCTCTGGCGTATGCTCGGCATGGTTGCTAGCGAGCGGGGCACGGTCTGTGCGTGTGGTCCAGGGGTTGGCAACGCTCGCGGCTGGGACAGGGAGTGGTGATGGACGGTGGGCTGCCTCCCAGACAAGGTTGGAACGGCTAAATCTCCTTCTAGCTTGTTGTCTCCACTGGGGTGGCATGGTGAGCTTTGATTGTTCCCCATTGATGTCATTGCCCAGCTTACAGTGAGGCTAGTGCTTGGTTTAACTTGCTAGATGATCTACTGAGATGGTTGTGAGCTAGAGAGGGGACAAGTTAGGCTTCAATCACTGCTCACAATAGTGTTTAGGATTTTGATGATTTGTGTCTATAAAGTGTTTGATGAAATGGCCGCAAGAATTCAAGTTTTGAATTTTGAAATGATTTTTGGTGGGTGTGCTAGGTTGGTGCTGGTGAGTCTGCAGATGCTTGGGTTTTGAAAGTTGAGCTTGTATGAGTGGTTTTTGAAAAAGTGGGATCTTCTCATATGATAAAGATTCAATTTCGAACTGTCATTTAAACTATGCATTTGAAAGTTTCTGGATGATCACAAAGTGGGCCTTGATACTTTGTTATGAGTACAATCAAGGGGTGCAAAGATCCAGAAAAGTTTCTATTAAGTTCTGAAAGTTTGGGACAACCAAAGTAGGCATGGGAGTTAAATTGGTCAAAATGACCATTCCCTTATTTTATTTGTCTTTGAGAAAAGTTTGGGAATTGTTTAGATGATGTTTATTTCACCTAAGAATCCATTTACAAGCAAAGGATCACACAAACAAGGTGGTTCAAAAGAATTCCAAATGAAATGCATACACCATGCATGCTTTCATATTTTTATTTATAATTTTTTTTTTGTTAACCCTAATTTTGATGATTAGAGTTTGATGATCCAAGTTTAGTATTTTTGGGATGTTACAAACCTTCCCCCCTTAAACAAAATCTCGTCCCGAGATTTGAAAAAGGACGAAAAATATTACCTAGGATTTGAAGAGATCGGGAAACTCTGTCCTGATGTGATCTTCGCGCTCCCAGGTAGCTTCCTCTTCTGTGTGGTTGCTCCACTGAATCTTGAGAAACTTGATGCTTCGGGTTCGGGTAGTTCTGAAAGCTTCTTACAAAATACAGATGGGTACTTCGGGATAGTTCAGGTCATCGTTGATCTCTATGGTCCGGTGATCGATGTTTTTGAACACTTCGGTCTTCTCTGGGACTTCGAGACACTTGCGAAGTAACGAGATATGGAACACATTGTGCATGGCTGACATCTCTTAGGGTAGTTCCAATTGATACGATACTTCTCCTCGACAGTTCAGAATCTTGAAAGGTTCGATATATCTGGGGGCTAACTTTCCTTTGAGTTGGAAACGTTGCATTCCCTTCAATGACGACACTTTCAGATAAACAAAATCTCCTAGGTTGAAGGCGAGGTCTCTACGTCTCTTGTCGGCGTAACTCTTCTGTCTGGATTGGGCGGTCTTGAGGTGCTCACGAATCTTGTGAACCTTCTCTTCTGCTTCTCGTAGGATGTCGGGTCCGAAGATCTGACTCTATCCTACTTCCGACCAGTTCAAAGGGGTGCGTCACTTCCTTCCGTACATAAATTCAAATGGGGCCATTTGCAAACTAGCTTGATAACTGTTGTTGTATGAAAATTCTGCAAATGGCAGACAATCTTCCCACTTAGATCCATATTCTAACACACACGCTCTCATCATATCTTCGAGTATTTGATTTACTCGCTCCGTTTGTCCATCGGTCTGAGGGTGATACACGGTGCTGAAATCTAGGCGGGTTCCTAAACCTTCTTGGACTCTCTTCCAGAATCTCGAGGTAAACGAGTTCCTCGATCCGATACGATGTTCTTGGGGACTCCATGCAAACTAACTATTCTAGCGATGTACAACTCCGCTAGCTTCGAACTCTAATATGTGGTCTTGACGGGTAAGAAATGGGCGACTTTGGACAATCGGTCCACTATGACCCAGATAGAGTCATTTCCCCTACTAGAAGTAGGCAGTCTAGTGATAAAGTCCATTCCAACGGAATCCCATTTCCATTCCGGAATCTGCAATGGTTGCAACAATCCAGCGGGTCTTTGATGTCCTGCCTTGACTCGCTGACATATATCACACTTGGCGATATAGCTTCCGATTTCTCTCTTCATCTTATGCCACCAAAATTGCTCATTTAAATATTGATACATCTTAGTTCCTCCGGGATGGATAGAATAAAGAGTATCATGAGCCTCCTTCAGAATAACTTCTTTCAACTCAGAATCTGATGGTACACAAAGGCGTCCTTTGTACCACAGAACTCCTTCGTCTTTAGTGAATCCAGGTACTTTGCCTGTACCGATACGATGCTTGATTTCGTCGATACTAGCATTTCCCTTCTGCGCCTCTTTAATCTGACTGATCAAAGTGGGATGGATTTCTATGCTAGCCAAAAATCCTTCACTTACTAATTCCATTTGAGAATCTTCCATCTCTTTGTGCAAGCTTGGTTGCTCCTTCAAGATCATGGAGTTCAAGCGGCACGACAATCTGCTAAGGGCATCTGCTACCACATTGGCTTTACCAGGGTGATAGTGAATGTCCAGATTGTAATCCTTGATTACCTCAATCCATCTTCTCTGTATCATATTCAGCTCCTTCTGAGTGAATATATACTTCAGACTCTTGTGATCCGAATAAATCTCACAACGGTTTCCCATCAGGTAATGCCTCCATGTCTTCAGGGCTAGAACTAAGGCTATGAGTTCGAGGTCATGGGTTGGGTAATTTTGCTCATTTTGCTTCAGTTGTTGAGATAGATAAGATATAACTTTGCCTTCTTGCATTTGCACACATTCGAGACCGATCTTGGATGCGTCACAATACACATCGAAGGGCTTCATGATATCCGGCATGATCAAGATTGTGGCTGGAATCAATCTCCTCTTGAGTTCCTGAAAACTCGCTTCACATTTGTCGGTCCATTCAAACTTATTGTCCTTCTTCAGCAATTGGGTCATGGGTCGGGCGATACTCGAGAATCCTTCTACGAACTTGCGGTAATATCCCGCCAATCCGAGAAATGCACGAACTTGGGTTTGAGTGGTTGGGGCTTGCCAATCCTCGACATCTTTCACCTTTGCGGGATCAGCGGCAATTCCTCCGGGTACAATGTGACCGAGGAATCCTACCTCCTATAACCAGAATTCACATTTGCTAAACTTGGCATACAACTGATGCTCTCTAAGGGTTCCAAGAATGGTCCTTAGGTGTAGCTCATGTTATTCTTCTGATTTGGAATAAATCAGAATGTCATCGATGAAAACAACGACAAACTTATCCAGGAAGTCCATAAAAATCTTATTCATGAGATTCATTAAATAAGCGGGGGCATTGGTTAATACAAAATACATGACTGTATACTCGTACAATCCATATCTGGTGGTGAAGGCAGTCTTTGGAATATCCTCTGCACGAATTTCGAATTGATGATACCTAGTTCTAAGATCAATCTTAGAAAACACTTTGGCGCGGTCAAATGATCAAACATATCTTCTATCTTGGGCAAGGGGTATTTGTTTTTGATGGTGACATCATTCAATTTCCGATAATCTGTACACAAACGGTTACCTCCATCTTTCTTGTCCACAAACAAGACAGGTGACCTCCATGGTGACGCACTTGGTTGAATCAATCCAATTTCCAACATGGAATCCAGTTGCTTCTTTAGTTCTGCCAGTTCTGACGGGTTCATACTATAGGGTCTCTGGGCTATGGGTCCAGTTCTGGGGATTAGTTCAATGATAAACTCGATATCCCGATCTGGGGGCATACCAGGCAAAACATCTGGAAATACATCGGGGTATTCACAGACTATCTAGACTTGGTCAATGGTAGGTTGGTCTATACTCTTGTTGCACTTGAATTGACGAGGTAAGGTTTCAGATATATGCTCGACTGATATTCCGGCTGTACTGGTCATGGTTATGGCTTTCTTGGCATAGTCAATCAATCTTTTATGTTTGGACATCCAATCGATTCCTAGTACTACTTCCAAACCTTTAGTTCCGACTACTATCAGGTTACCGTAAAAATCTATGCCATGGATTTGGATAGGGACGGCTTTGCAAATTTGCCTAGCCTTGGTGGTTGATCCGGGAATTTGAACAATCATAACATGCTTCAGTTTGGTTGGTTGAATTTTACTAGTGCAGGAAAATTCTTCGGTGACAAATGAGTGCGATGCACCAGAATCAAACAACACTCTTGCAAGTACTGAATTAACAGAAAACATACCCAGCATGACGTCTGGCGCTTCCTGAGCTTCTTCAGCATGCATGAGAAAAAGACGGCCGTTGCGGTTGAGAGAATTCCCTGGGTCAAACCTTCTTCTGGGCTGAACACGACGCTGCTGCTGAGCTGGGGCATTGGCATTGGGTGCTGCGGCATTCTTCTTGTTGGGGCACTCGTTGGAGTAGTGACCCTTATTTCCACAGTCATAACAAGTCACTTGTGACTTGTCCTTTGCTGCTATAGACACAACATTGCTTCCAGTCCTCGAGGCAGTGTTGGTATTGGTGGCAGCATTGTTGTTGTTGATCTTGGGTGGGGCACGGTTGAAGTTGCTAGAGTTTGCCGGGGTTTTTGTGATTTCCTCCGGGCCTAGGGTTTCCACGGTTGGGATAGGTCGGACGGTTCATCGGGGCTCTGTTGGTTCTTGGGGCAAATCCTGGAGATGGGTTAAGGCGATACTTTGGGGTCTGATGGGTTCCTGGCTGATGCATCATGCGACGCTTGCGGTTCTCATTGGCTTGGTTGATCTTTCCTTCCATCTGGATAGTAGAGTCGACATGGGCTTCAATATCAGCAAAGGGGATATTAACTAACACTGTCTGCATCTCATTGTGCAGACCATTCAGGAATCTCTCTTTCTTCTTGGCTTCAATGTCGATCTCATCCGGGGCATACCTAGCTAATGACAAGAATTTGTCACGGTATTCCACTACAGTCATCCTTCCTTGCTTCAGTTCTCTGAACTCGTCTCTCATTCTCTTGATTAAACCCGGTGGCACATGGGTTCTGCTAAACTTGACCTTAAATTCCTCCCAGGTCATCATCTGGCCTCCGGTCATTGCGCGAACACTGTTCCACCAAGCTCTGGCATCTCCGACTAGATAGTGGGTGGCGAACAGAACTTTCTCGTTGGCTTCCACTCCGGTGACTTCTAGGTTATTTTCCATGGTTTGCAGCGAATCATCGGCGTCTAGGGGTTCTTCTCACTTAGTGAAAACAGGTGGGTTGGTATTCTGGAAATTTTTGAGCTTAGATCCATGGTTGTCCTGATTTCCGTGGCCTTGGTTGTTGTGGGCTAGCTGGGCTATCTGCTGAAGGGTGTCTAGGTTGGCTTGACGTTCCGCTCTTTCAGCTTCGCGGTCAGAAGTAAACATTTGCAGAATCTGCAACATCGGGTCCGGGGATGAACCACTTCCTCCACGTGGCATCTGAAGATTGAGATAGATCATGAGAAAAGAGGGAAATTTCTAAGGTTCTGGGACTTTGAGAAGTTTTTAAAGTTTGACTCAGATTTTTCTAGCAACTCGCTTTTCATTCATTCATAGCACATGATACAACACACACCACAACAAAGAGAAACAGATGGTTTTAAGAACCATTCTGGAAACTACAATACAGTGGGACTGAATACTAATCGCTATGCTAGTGCTCAATTGCTACTACTCCTTGGAATTGGTGGCTTCATCATCTTCATCGTCATCGATGAAGGCGAAATCATCCTCATCAGTGAAGAATTCCATAGCCTGATCCTCTAGAAAATCATCATCTTCGCTGATATAGGAGTAGGGGTCTCCACGAAGATCCTCTCCGACATTCTCCCTTTCTTCCAACTGCATGTCTCTCTCGTCGATGGTCTCCTCCAAAGATGAGATACGGTGGCGAATACGGGCAATGATGCGCTCCTTCTTGTCGAGCTGACGGCGGCGAGACTTGCGATCCTTTGCTAGCATGGCAATGGTTTGATCCTTCATCTTGATGATGGCAGACTTGTGGTTGGAGTAGTCACGGCAGTTATCCAACTCCTGCTGACGATCGTACATCATGAAGCTAAGGTGGTCCAACTAAGTCTTCAGCTCGTGGTGGTATGGGGCTTCCAGTGGTTGTCCATTAGCATCATGCCTTGGACAAAACTCAAAGTGGGTAACCTTGATTTGGTTGATACTCTGCCCACACAGACGGGCAAGAGCTTCCTGCATGGCCCTAGCAAGTACATCAAGCCAGTTGTTCTCTCATAAGGTAAACTGAATTCCCTCAGCAGTGGGAGGTTCAATCTTTCCTCGGAGACTTGCAACAATTAGCCACTGCAGATCTTCTCCTCCTTGATCATTGAGCTGAGCTCCGAAGAACTCGGGGTGCGGACGCTCCAGAAGTTCCGAAAGCTGGTCCAAATCCCTCTCAAAGATAAGGTGTCACATCCCAAAATTTTACAAATTTTGTAATGTGAAAAATAAATAATTGTTGAAATTTAGGGTGAGAAGAAACTTTTTGTTTCTAAATGGAAACTTAAAATCCAATCTTGAACAAAACTTTGGTTAAGGTTTGAATCCAACTAAATTCAAATCAAGTAAAATGCATTCTTCATAAATGCATCTAGAAATTTAAACACTTGGAAAATGAATCAAAACCCTAAAATCCTAATGGAAGAAAAACATTTCCAAGTTATCTCCAAGCCTATGGATTTGATCCATATAAAAATTGGTCAAACAAACATTTCAAAATGATCAAGAATTACAAATAGAAATATTATAAGACCATATAAATTTGTTTCACTTAATTTGGATCCATAGATGAAATCTTATGAATTTAATAAGATAAGGAAATTGAATTTCCAAAGCCAATAAAACACCTATCTAAAATCCATACCAATTTGTGGTCAAATTAATCCTAAATATATTTAAAATGATAAATAGATATCAATTAAGATTTTACAAATTGGAATCACCAAGTTTGGACTTATAAATAAAAAGATATGGATTTTATGAGATAAAGAAAGAAATATTAAATGAGGATTATTTAAAAGGCCAAATTAAATCTTGACCTAATCCATAAGCAAACGGAATAAATATAATCCAAATCCAAATAAAATAAAAGGATAAAGAATTTTCAAATTAAATAAAATGGCATTAACCAAATTCAATTTCCATTTGAATAAATACAAAATCCCTATTAGAAATGATTAATTAAATCATGGGAAAATAATATTTCGAATTTACCGAAATGGAATAAAGTTGTTTAATTAACTTAAATAAGATCAAAGAAATCTTCCAAATAAACTTTATGGAATTAAAACTATATTTAATTTCATTGGAATAAAGACAAATACCCAATTTTAAATGATTAATAAATCACATTAAAAACATTCCAAATAATTCAAGGTGAATTATTCCAAATAATTCCAAATAATTCAAGGTGAATTATTTGACACCTAAATAAACAAATAAAACCTACTGAAAAGATTTGGAAATATTTAGATTTCAAATGAAGTTTGAAAAAAAATATCTTATTTGAATTAATACAAGGGCCTATTTTAATTAATTAATATTCCCTAAAAAGAATAAATATATTATTCTAAATTTGACTTCAGAATGTGTTAGTAAGAAGTGTTTGATTATTCACAAATTTTAGTTGAAATTTGAAATCAAATTGTTGTTTGAAATGTTTAAAGAAAATCAAAAAAAGAATATTAGAAATGCAAAAAGAAAAATGAAACAGATTAAAAAAAAGAGAAAAGAACCAGCCCACTAAACCTACCCAGCCCAGCAAAGCATCTGGCCCAGCAGCCCACTCCCTCTCACCCCGAGCGAACCGTTTTCTCACCGCAGAACTCACCCGCACCGCCAGTGACATCTGGACCCCACCTCCTCTTTCTCTCTCTCGGTGGCGAAACAGTCCCGCCTGTCAGCTCTCGTCTCCACCCGCCGCGACCCCTTCTTCCTTCCCTCCTCGCAGTTTCTGGCTGTAATTCCGCGGGCTTAATTCGCCTTAAGGCTGCAGCCATTACTCGCGGTGATCACGCACACTTAAGCGCCCACGCCCCCTCTATCTTTCACCCCAGGCGTCGTCTCCTCTACGCCCCCAGGCCACTTTGATTTTGCTTCGAAACTCCACTGCCTCCAACGCCCTCCGGCGGCGATTCCGGCCAAGTCTCGCCTCCCCTTGCCCCCTAGCCACCACGAGACTACTCCCCATTGCCTGGCGCACACTCAAGTGCCGCCAGCTCGCTCGCGCTCCCCCTACAACCTCGACTAAATCTTTGCCAAGCAGCGCCACCGTATTTCTCCTCTCCGACGAGCCCCCTCGATATGTCCTGACCGCCCCCTCCCCTCTCGTCAACACACGTGTGATCTACTCCCCCGTGCGCATCTAACGCCGCCTGTTTCGTGTCCTAGCGCGCTTCGTAGCCTCGACCCCGCCAACATCAGAGCGTGCCCGACGCTGTTGCGAACTACGGCGAGGAATCGCCAGTGACCCCGTGCACCCCTGTCCCTGCCGATACCACGTTGAGCTTCAGCATCACTCCGCGAACATGGTAAGCCACCCCATCCTCTCCCTCGCTTCCTGTAGCCGCCGCAGCGCCGCTAGCAGAGCGCCGCCGCCGCGCAGCCGTCGCAGCGCCGCCACTTTCTGGCAAAATCGTTTAGAGCCATACGATCTAAATCAAACAGATACAATAGAACATAATCGAAGCGGTATGGAGCTACCTGTGCCGCACGATATCATTTTAATCCAACGACTCGCATCTGTTGATCCACGCGAAACGGTATGGGCGAATAGAAACACGCCACATGGCTCAGACTTCGTTTTAAAAAGAGAAACATTTTGTAAATTGCATAAATTTGGATCCACACGTCTAAATTTTGCAAATTTTATATCAGTGAAATCAGCAAGACAAACCCTACACAACCATGCCCTTTGTTTAGTAAATTGCTTTTGATAAAATAGTTGTTTTTGCAGAAACTTGTGTAGGATTATTTTGAATATAAAATTATTTCTAAAATTATTTTTGTGACAAAATCTTTGGCAAATGTTTTGTGTTGAACCTACTGACCATCTAAACCAACTTGTAGTTTCAAAAAAATAATTTTGTGAAGCAAAAGAATAAATCTTTGATTTAGAACATTTCTAGTCAAATAAAAATAATGTTTATTTATTAAAAATGCTTTTTGAGGAAACCCTTTGGGAAATGTTTTGATTTAAACTCTCTGACCCTAAACACAAGGTTTTATGATTTAAAAATATATTTTGTTGAACCCTATATACTATTACTTTGCTAAAGGCATTTTCAACCACATAAAATATTGATTTGGTTTAAAAATGGTTTATAAGTAAAATCTTTTGCAAATGATTTTGTCACTTATATGAAATGACCAATAGGTGTTTTAGAATGTTTATAACATGTTAGAAACCACTTTTCCAAATAAAACCATCTTTGTCATGCTTCCATGCATTACTTTGTTTCTATTATTTTATGTGATGTTTTGCTTGAATGGTAGATTAAATTCTTGCTTGCTTGATTGAATTGTAGTGAAATTTGAAGAGTGTGATCATTGCAAGATCAATGAGTGAACTTATAATTCTCTACCAAAAAGGCAAGTGATGCTTCATACTTTTGTCCCATTATTTTCACTATGCATTAGTGATAATTCTAAAGTAGGACTTGCATGGAATTTTTGCTAAGTGTAAACTATGCCATGGGAAATCCTAGTAGATGAAACCTTAGTAGAAATTTCCTAAGTTAAGATTCCTACTACTATCATGCTTAGCTTAGCTAGTAGAAAACAAGGGTGGAATATATTCATACTATGGAATATTTCTAAGTCAAGGACTTGTGATTTGTTTAATAAAACAACTAAGTGAATGAATCACCTGGGTGGAATGGAAGGAATGGTTTGTGTTGAGTGGTTACACAAGGCCCATTTCTATGGTTTACCTTGTGTATCTCACTTGTGGATGGCCACCCAGGAACAAAGAGATTTGAGATGTCAAATGTTGAGAAGCTTCAAGTGCAGCCACATGGCATTATGGGCTCTGCCTGTATCATATAGGTTGCAATAACTTAGCCATTTGGACAGTTGGTGGTAGTGGGATGATAGGTTGGAGCGCGTCCATTTGGTCTAAGGGAAGGCTTCTGAAAGATCTTGACTTTGTGAAACCAAGTCTTGTGGGGAAAGTGCACCACCTCTGCAGAGTGTAAAATCTAATTACTTAGCCATGTCCCTGGCAAAGGACAATTTGAGCATCAAGACATGGAAGCTATCAAGAATCTCCTCGTCCCAATTTCTAAGTTAAAAACTTGTGGTTGAACAAGGGTTGAAGGATCACCAATTTCTATTGGGAGATGCCTTGGGTGATTTTGACAAGCAAAAACTTAGGGTTTTCAAATGATAAGGAAAATCTATTTTGAGAAAAGCAAGCCTAAGCTCCACTTAGCCAAATGCATATAGATAATAGATACCATTATACTACCATAGTATCACTTGCCAATACAATTCAAATGTATTGACCCTTGTGGCTGTAACTTATTATGTTGCGGGTTTGTTTGATGTTAGTGAGGTTTATTGATTAGGATTACAAGTCTACAACCAACATGACTGCCTGTGGCACTTTGAATATGAAGGACCCCATGCTATTGTTATATTCTGCTGCATTGTAATGAGATAGCCAAATGAGCTATGTAAGATGTAATAAATTATTTTATTCCTTGTTATAAAGTTGTATTATGACCTTTGTTTCTTGATATTACATCTTAACTGTGGATGCTAGCTATTGATCTAGGGACTAGCAGTGCAATCACAGGGATCTCTACCTTATTAAAGGGAGGGATCTTACAAATGGTATCAGAGAACTGTGTTGCCTGTAGGATTGTAACCCTAGGATTGGACAAAACCCCTTAGAAAATAGGAGTTGTATTTGTTCCAAAACTTATTTGCAAACAATCTTGTAAAATCTTTCCTCAACCATTTTGGTTTTGATTCTACATCTCCTCCTTTTCAAAACTTGATGGATAAAGCCTCCACCATGAGCAAAGACTTCAACATGAACAAAGGACTTCACCAACTCAAGTGATTTCAACCTTAGTCTCAACAAGGACTTCAACTTGGATATCACTAAGGACTACAAGTGAGACAAGAAATGTTACTCAGGAATTGAAGACTAAGGAAACACAACTAGGAAGGAACCATCATTACCTTTGAAGTTTTGTGACCAAGATGCAAAGAATTCTCCAATGATACAAGGATCTTGTTCAAGAAGAACCAACTAAGAAGGATGGAATGCTCTCAAGTGAAGCATATAGTTGGACCACCATATTAAGATTAAATCAAACACACCTACTTAGGTGGTGTAGAAAAAAATATTTTGTTGCCTAAAAATGTGCTTGAAACTTGTTGTTTGAGTGGAATGTTTGTTTGTGATTGCTTGCACATTGCTTGTGTAAATTGTGATCTGTGTGATTAGAATTAATTCCTTAGAAATCTTTTGCCTATTCTAATCCCAATCCAACCCAAACAGATGACTACTCCAAGAAACTCCAACATCAAGAATGGTGACAACAACAACAACCAAGGAATCAACATGAGAGAACTCATAGTAACCCAAACCCAGTTGAACCAAGTGACAACCCAATTTTTGGCCAACAACAATGAGTTAGACCCAACCATGCAAAGGTTTTTGGAAATCCAAACTCAATTGATGCAAAAGGTGACAAATCAAATGATCAACATGGGAGACAACCCTTCCCAAAGAATTTGTAACAACAAGGATGTCAAGGATGATATTCTAGAAGGAACTCAAGCTCGCAATGTTTGTGGAGACAAGGATCACACTTCCAAGGAGCATGAAGATCAATGCCCTAATTGTGAAGAGAAACATCCAACTAATCAATGCCCCACATCTCAAGCTACTTGTTTCCTATGTGAAGGAAATAATCATGTCCCTATCCAATGCCCCATCTATTCCATAGTTCAACAAAGGAAACAAGGTGGAGCACATCAACAGATTGTAAACCCTCATGAAGGAACAACTTCTACCAAGAAGGAGGAAGGAAAAGTCAGAACCATGCCTCATAAGGCCAAATCCAAAGTGACCACAAAGTGTTGCTACTCTTGTGGAGAAGAAGGTCATATCTCTAGTAACTGCCCCAAGAAGAGAGAAAGATTTCCCACCTTTGTGGTGAAGTATGAAGAGCATGAACTAGAAGAACTCCTATCTTTGGAGAGACCCAAAAAGAAGAAGAAGGACATAAGCCAGTTGCAATGTTACAATTGCAAAGAGATGGGACACTATGCCAGTGATTGCCCAGAAAATAAAAAGAACCAAGGAAATAAACAAGAGGAATTGATACCAAAGAAAAAGAAGTATAATAGCCAAGTGATGTGTTTCAAAGGCAAAGAGCTAGGCCATTATGCAGACAAGTGTCCAGAGAAGCTTCATCAAAACCCCAAGCAAGCCAAGATGTAATCTAGTTCGAAAACTTTTAAGGGTGGTAGTACCCTAGTTGCTTTGAGCCAACTTGTAACCCCTATATTTCCCAAATCTCGGGACGAGATTTATTTTAAGGGTGGTGGACTGTCACATCCCAAAATTTTCCAAATTTTGTAATGTGAAAAATAAATAAATAAAATAAATAATTGTTAAAATTTAGGGTGAAAAGAAACTTTTTATTTCTAAATGGAAACTTAAAATCCCATCTTGAACAAAACTTTGGTTAAGGTTTGAATCCAACTAAATTCAAATCAAGTAAAATGCATTCTTCATAAATGCATCTAGAAATTTAAACACTTGGAAAATGAATCAAAACCCTAAAACCCTAATGGAAGAAAAACATTTCCAAGTTATCTCCAAGCCTATGGATTTGATCCATATAAAAATTGGTCAAACAAAAATTTCAAAATGATGAAAAATTACAAATAGAAATATTATAAGACCATATAAATTGGTTTCACTTAATTTGGAGCCATAGATGAAATCTTATGAGTTTAATAAGATAAGGAAATTGAATTTCCAAAGCCAATAACACACCTATCTAAAATCCATACCAATTTGTGATCAAATTAATCCTAAATATATTTAAAATGATAAATAGATATCAATTAAGATTTTACAAATTGGAATCACCAAGTTTGGACTTATAAATAAAAAGATATGGATTTTATGAGATAAAGAAAGAAATATTAAATGAGGATTATTTAAAAGGCCAAATTAAATCTTGACCTAATCCATAAGCAAATGGAATAAATATAATCCAAATCCAAATAAAATAAAAGGATAAATAATTTTCAAATTAAATAAAATGGCATTAACCAAATTCCATTTCCATTTGAATAAAGACAAAAACCCTATTAGAAATGATTAATTAAATCATGGGAAAATAATATTTGGAATTTACCCAAGTGAAATAAAAGTTGGTTAATTAACTTAAATAAGATCAACGAAATCTTCCAAATAAAAATTTATGGAATTAAAACTATATTTAATTTCATTGGAAAAAAGACAAATACCCAATTTTAAATGATTAATAAATCACATTAAAAACATTCCAAATAATTCAAGGTGAATTATTTGACACCCAAATAAAAAATAAAACCTACTTAAAAGATTTGGAAAGATTTAGATTTCAAATGGAGTTTGAAAAACATTATTAAATCTTATTTGAATTAATACAAGGGCCTATTTTAATTAATTAATATTCCCTAAAAAGAATAAATATATTATTCTAAATTTGACTTCAGAATGTGTTAGTAGGAAGTGTTTGATTATTCACAAAGTTTATTTGAAATTTGAAATCAAATTGTTGTTTGAAAAGTTTAAACAAAATCAAAACAGAATATTAGAAATGCAAAAAGAAAAATGAAACAGATTAAAAAAAAGAGAAAAGAACCAGCCCACTAAACCTACCTAGCCCAGCAAAGCATCTGGCCCAGCAGCCCACTCCCTCTCACCCCGAGCGAACCGTTTTCTCACCGCAGAACTCACCCGCAACGCCAGTGACATCTGGACCCCACCTCCTCTTTCTCTCTCTCGCTGACGAAACGGTCCCGCCTGTCAGCTCTCGTCTCCACCGGCCGCGACCCCTTCTTCCTTCCCTCCTCGCCGTTGCTGGCTGTAATTCTGCGGGCTTAATTCGCCTTAACGCTGCATCCATTACTCGCGGTGATCACGCACACTTAAGCGCCCACGCCCCCTCTATCTTTCCCCCCAGGCGCCGTCTCCTCTATGCCCCCACACCGCTTTGATTTTGCTTCGAAACTCCACTGTCTCCGACGCCCTCCGGCGGCGATTCCGGC
This sequence comes from Avena sativa, assembly GCA_916181665.1. NCBI lineage: Eukaryota > Viridiplantae > Streptophyta > Magnoliopsida > Poales > Poaceae > Avena > Avena sativa. The sequence continues at coordinate 249,363,703 of OV702297.1, forward strand.
CAAGTCTCGCCTCCCCTTGCCCCTAGCCACCACGAGACTACTCCCCATTGCCTAGCGCACACTCCAGTGCCGCCAGCTCGCTCGCGCTCGCCCTGCAACCTCGACTGCGTCTTTACCAAGCAGTGCCGCCGTCTGTCTCCTCTCCGACAAGCCCCCTCGATATGTCCTGACCGCCCCCTCCCCTCTCGTCACCACACGTGTGATCTACTCCCCCCTGCGCATCTAACGCCGCCTGTTTCATGTCCTAGCGTGCTTCGTAGCCTCGCTCCCGTCAACATCAGAGCGTGCCCGACGCCGTTGCGAACTACGGCGAGGAATCGCCAGTGACCCCGTGCACCCCTATCCCTGCCGATACCACGTTGAGCTTCAGCATCACTCCGCGAACCTGGTAAGCCACCCCATCCTCTCCCTCGCTTCCTGTAGCCGCCGCAGCGCCGCTAGCAAAGCGCCGCCGCCGTGCAGCCGTCGCAGCGTCGCCACTTTCTGGCAGAATCGTTTAGAGCCATACAATCTGAATCAAACAGATACGATAGAACATAATCGAAGCGGTATGGAGCTACCTGTGCCGCACGATATCATTTTAATCCAACGACTCGCATCTGTTGATCCACGCGAAACGGTATGGGCGAATAGAAACACGCCACATGGCTCAGACTTCGTTTTAAAAATACAAACATTTTGTAAATTGCATAAATTTGGATCCACACGTCTAAATTTTGCAAATTTTATATCCATGAAATCAGCAAGAGAAACCCTACACAACCATGCCCTTTGTTTAGTAAATTGCTTCTGATAAAATAGTTGTTTTTGCAGAAACTTGTGTAGGATTATTTTGAATATAAAATTCTTTCTAAAATTATTTTTGTGATAAAATCTTTGGCAAATGGTTTGTGTTGAACCTACTGACCATCTAAACCAACTTGTAGTTTCAAAAAAATAATTTTGTGAAGCAAAAGAATAAATCTTTGATTTAGAACATTTCTAGTCAAATAAAAATAATGTTTATTTATTAAAAATGCTTTTTGAGGAAACCCTTTGGGAAATGTTTTGATTTAAACTCTCTGACCCTAAACACAAGGTTTTATGATCTAAAAATATATTTTGATGAACCCTATAGACTATTACTTTGCTAAAGGCATTTTCAACCACATAAAATATTGATTTAGTTTAAAAATGGTTTATAAGTAAAATCTTTTGCAAATGATTTTGTCACTTATATGAAATGACCTATAGGTGTTTTAGAATGTTTATAACATGTTAGAAACCACTTTTCCAAATAAAACCATCGTTGTCATGCTTGCATGCATTACTTTGTTTCTATTATTTTATGTGATGTTTTGCTTGAATGGTAGATTAAATTCTTGCTTGCTTGATTGAATTGTAGTGAAATTTGAAGAGTGTGATCATTGCAAGATCAAGGAGTGAACTTATAATTATCTACCAAAAAGGCAAGTGATGCTTCATACTTTTGTCCCATTATTTTCACTATGCATTAGGGATAATTCTAAAGTAGGACTTGCATGGAATTTTTGCTAAGTGTAAACTATGCCATGGGAAATCCTAGTAGATGAAACCTTAGTAGAAATTTCCTAAGTTAAGATTCCTACTACTATCATGCTTAGCTTAGCTAGTAGAAAACAAGGGTGGAATATATTCATACTATGGAATATTTCGAAGTCAAGGTCTTGTGTTTTGTTTAATAAAACAACTAAGTGAATGAATCACCTGGGTGGAATGGAAGGAATGGTTTGTGTTGAGTGGTTACACAAGGCCCATTTCTATGGTTTACCTTGTGTATCTCACTTGTGGATGGCCACCCAGGAACAAAGAGATTTGGGATGTCAAATGTTGAGAAGCTTCAAGTGCAGCCACATGGCATTATGGGCTCTGCCTGGATCATATAGGTTGCAATAACTTGGCCATTTGGACAGTTGGTGGTAGTGGGATGATAGGTTGGAGCGCGTCCATTTGGTCTAAGGGAAGGCTTCTGAAAGATATTGTCTTGGTGAAACAAGTCCTGTGGGGAAAGTGCACCACCTCTGCAGAGTGTAAAATCTAAGTACTTAGCCATGTCCCTGGCAAAGTACAATTTGAGCATCAAGACATGGAAGCTATCAAGAATCTCCTCATCCCAAAAACTTGTGGTTGAACAAGGGTTGAGGGATCACCAATTTCTATTGGGAGATGCCTTGGGTGATTTTTTCAAGCAAAAACTTAGTGTTTTCAAATGATAAGGAAAATCTATTTTGAGCAAAGCAAGCCTAAGCTCCACTTAGCCAAATGCATATAGATAATAGATACCATTATACTACCATAGTATCACTTGTCAATACAATTCAAATGTATTGACCCTTGTGGCTGTAACTTATTATGTTGCAGGTTTGTTTGATGTTAGTGAGGTTTATTGATTAGGATTACAAGTCTACAACCAACATGACTGCCTGTGGCACTTTGAAGATGAAGGACCCCATGCTATTGTTATATTCTGCTACATTGTAATGAGATAGCCAAATGAGCTATGTAAGATGTAATAAATTATTTTATTCCTGGTTATAAAGTTGTATTATGACCTTTGTTTCTTGATATTACATCTTAACTGTGGATGCTAGCTATTGATCCAGGGACTAGCATTGCAATCACAGGGATCTCTACCTTATTAAAGGGAGGGATCTTACATAAGGTCTCCTCCATTTCCCAACTGGTAAAACTTGATGTACTTCACGTCCATCTAAAAGAATATAGGATGAGTAAGTTAGTAGAGTGATCAAGTGTGTCAAGTTTTATGTATTTTGCAAGAGTTTTTGAGGAACATGAATTTTCATGAAAGAATCAAAGTGATAAGAATGGGAATAAGTTTTTGTAAATATTTGCTTTCTTTGGTTTTGAAACTAAGTTTTTTATTCCAAACGCCAGTCTAACTAGGGTCTCCTATGGTCAGGATGGCTCTGATACCAACTTCTCAACACCCAGATTTTTAATCCCAGATGCCTATTATGCCATACATCGCAATCCTAGGATTACAATTTTTGCGAGACATAACAGAATTGGATACCACAGTACATCATCCATTACAAACCATACATAAGGTCTTACACAAATAAGGATATCATGATCCAGTTCTTAATATAACTCAAGCAGCGGAAAGACGTAATAATAACGGTAGCGTAGGTGAAGCTCCATCTTCGGGGTCACTGGCAATGCTGACGATGGGAGATGATCCTAGTTGTCGTAACCTTCCTGGGGTCCATCCTCCAGGTACTCCTCTTCATAGTCTGGCCACGGGAATAGCCAGGGATAAAGGCATGAGTACTCTTTAAGTACTCGTAAACTAATACTAACAAGTGAAGGGGGGGTTTTTTGTAGTAGGACACTAAGCTCTAGGATTGTTTTGCAAAAAGCCAGATTTACATCTACTAACTTCAGAAGCAAGAGAAAGATAGTCAAATTTTATAACACTTAAGTGGGAACTTGAATTTCATATCACAACTCTGTTGTGGTCAAGTCAAAGTCTCAGTTTGTTTCAAAAAGTCATTTTGAAAACATCTGATGGGGCAACAGTATGGCCACTCCAACTGTCCATAACCGCGGAACGCGGCTATTCGAATAGTTTGACACTCTGCAGAGGTTGTACACTTTCACCACAACATTCGATACATCTGTCATGAACAAATCCTGAATTCACCATACTCAGTATGCGGATAATCAATCCTAACCTTTCAATTACACACCCTAGTATAAGCACCTCTCATGTTAGTTTGGCCTCCCAACCATGACCAACTGTCATCTTGGGTACTGCACAGGTGGACAATCTTCACAAGGTAGCCTCAGCTCAGACCTTGGGCGTGAGGGAACCAATACTAAGGTATATAAGCTTCCAGTCAAGCCCTACCCAATTCTCGGGTATTGTGGTTGTACGGTAAAATTGGAATGGTATCGCATCCAGACAACCATCAGTTTTATAAAGGTCTAAGGCTCATGCCTCAAATTTTATCACCATAAATCATCTGGTGTTCGGAAACACACGTCCAAAACATTTCAATAGAATGATCCATCATTCCAAGGTTTTCATAACCATTTTTCCACCAAGTATTCCCATCTAAGTTGATCAAGTTTTATGCTTAGCACTAGCATCTACAAGTGGGGGTAAGTACTAATGAGGGGTGGTAAACTAGTGGAGTTTAACTAAGTTCAATCTCATGCCTTAGGATGACATAAAGATTATCTAGCTTAGGCCAAATTTTATGCTCTTTATGCAACCTTCAATTATCTTTCTAGTATCTACAATTTACTTAAGTAAACTCTAAGTAAGAGCTTTGATAAAGAAATAAAGTATAAAGCTTGTAAGTAAAACTAGGAATGGTTTATCAAGTGGTTATGATCATATATGCTTAAGGCATATAGTTGGCATGGTACAAGCAAGTATTTGCTTGCATAGGTACAGTATCTTGCAAGTGTTAGCTTGCACAAATATCAGTATAAGCTTGCTAAATTGCAAGTGTTAGCTTGCCTTGTGCAGAGCAGTGGTTGAAGTTCTCCTCGGCTTCTTCTTCATAGTATCCTCCTTCCTCCTCGTATCCTTGGTCGGTACTAGCGTCTATGAATAAATACGAGGTACACAATCACCAAACAATACTTAACTACTTTCAATCATCACACAAAAGGGTCCTATAGATGATCTAGCATCATCACTAACATTACAAGGTTAAAGCTTGGTTTAATTTCTTTTATTTTTAGAAAAGTAATTTCTACTCATTGAAAAACTACTTAAGGTTTAATATTATCCAAACCAAACATGGGATCATGTTGACACATGTCATCACCACACATTTCAGTATATGGGAATTTGATTTAAAGTGGTGTCACAATTTAATAAGGTTTAACCTTTTATTTTACTTAAATAAAGTGATTAGAAATGCCTATGTGGCATTCTTTTATTACTTGAACATTATTTCTGTAAGTAAACCCAAATGTTTTTATATATTCTGAAAGGTATGATCAAATATGATTTTTGAGAGTTGGAATCAACTCAAAAGCTATTATAGTTTAAATTTGAAAAATGTTTGAATGCAGAAAAGGTTCTGCCTTGTTATTTTTACCAAGGTTGATATATAGATTCAAATGATTTGAATCCAATGGGATTGGATTAAGCATTTCAATATATTTCTAACAAAATTGGTTTCATTCAATTTGGTGGACTGAATCGAGCTGGGTTGATTTTTGAAACTAGGTACAGAACTGTGTTTGAATTAAAATGGAAAAGGTTAAATTCATACGATTGGGCTGCGCGGGAAACGATAATGGGCCGACCCGGTGTCACTCCGCGGCGCGGGGCTCAACTGACAGGGGGGTTCCACCAGTCAGTGGCTCTTTTTAAACGCGAAGCTGTACGGGGTAATCTCATCCGCACGATCTAAGTCTAATCGAACGGCTGCTACTCATCGTCCACGTCGGGTGGCGCCGGCGAGACAGAAACCTAATGCGGCAGGTGGGGGTCGTCGGGGGCTCACCGGGGCTCAGGCGAGGGTCGGCGAGGCAAGTGAACGACGAAGTCGATGACGACGAATCTCCTGGTACTGGCAGCTTCTCCTAGGATGGACGAAATCGACGGCGCCCTTCTTCTCCAGACGCGGCCTGCTCCGGCCAAATTCCGGCGACGCGTTGCTCGCCTTGTTCCGGGAACGGGGTGGAACAATTAGTGAGGAGAGGGGAGTGAGATGGTGTGAAGAGTTTGAGCGGGGGAGGCCTCTATTTATAGTCTCGACGACGAGACCGAACTGAGTGGGCAGGTGACGGTGGCGACATGGCTACGGGCTGCTAGAGGCATGGCTGGCGGTGGCAATCGATCGGTGGTCTCCTGGCGATGCTCTATGGCTTTAATGCACGTGTAGGGGCGGTGGAAAACGGTCTGGAACATGTGATGCTCTGCGCGGCAGAGGCGGCGTCTTCGGCGGCGAGCGGTGGCTGTGAGGCATGGGGTGGCGAACGGGGATGTCTGGCGTCTCCTGGGACAGTGGTGATCGTGTATGCACGCGGCAAGGGCGGCGCGTGGTCTGTGGGCGTGTGTCGAGGGTCGCGCTCTGGCGCATGCTCGGCATGGTGTCAACACCCGGATTTTTCAATCCTAGGTGCCTGTTATGCCATACATCGCAATCCCGGGATTATCATTTTTGCGAGACATAACAGAATTGGATACCATAGTACTTCATCCATTACAACGATACATAAGTTCTTACACAAATAGGGATCTCATGATCCAGTTCTTAATACAACATCAAGCAGCGGAATACGTAGTAATAACGGTAGCGTAGGCGGAGCTCCATCTTCGGGGTCACAGGCAATGCTGACGATGGGAGATGATCCTAGTTGTCGTAACCTTCCTGGGGTCCATCTTCCAAGTACTCCTCTTCATAGTCTGGCCATGGGAATAGCCAGGGACAAAGCCATGAGTACTCTTTAAGTACTCGCAAACTAATACTAGCAAGTAAGGGGGTTTTTGGATAATAGGACACTAGGCTCTAGGGTTGTTTTGCAAAAAGCCAGGTTTATCTCTACTAAGTTCCAAAACTAGTTATAATTTTATAACTCCTAAGTGGGATCTTGTAACTCGGTTCACCACTCTGTTGTGGTCAAGTCAAAGTCTTAATTCATTTCACAAGTCATTTTCAAAAGGGTCTGACGGGGGAACAGTATGGCCACTCCAACTGTCCATAACCGCGGACGCGGCTATTCGAATAGTTTGACACTCTACAGAGATGGTACACTTTCACCACAACATTCGATACATCCGTCAGGAACAAATCCTGAATTCACCATACTCAGTATGCGGATAATCAATCCTAACCTTTCGATTACACGCCCTAGTATTAGCTCGTCGGAGGTCGCCATAGATGATGTTGCAGAGGGTCCTGGGCACGAACAAGGGTACGGTTAGATAGACCAGAGGGAGGGGAGCATTGCTAGATATCATGAAGCGAGAGGGGTATAGGAAGGAGGGAGCTATGCTTGCAAGAAGGGGGATAGCCAAAGCTCTTTTCTTCCTCTTCCTTGAGTATAGCAGAGCGTCAGGGGAGGGAGTGGGATCTCTAGGAGTGACTGGGGGTTAATGGGGGCAAATGAGCTGAAGGGAGGGTGTTGGGTGGCCTTGGGCATTATGAACCGAGCTAGATGGGTCCATGGTGCACCATTTGCATGGGGAGCTTGGGAGGAGGGGTGCTGGATATGAATTGGGCAAAGACGTCGGTGGGGAGGTGAGAGTGGGGGCTCTGGTCGTGCTAGGGGACAAAGAGGGGGTGGGGGTGCTGCCTACCTCTTTTATTACAAGTATAAACAAGTCACACTCCTCCCTCTCTCTTACAAGCACAAAGGACTAGGATGGGAAGTGCTACAGTGGTCAGCTACAGTGTGGCTCGACCAGAGGGGAGGGGAGTTGAGTTGTGCAAGTTTGGAGAGGGTTTGGTGTTGATTTGAAACAAGTTTGGTTGCTTTGCAAAATGTTGATCCTTTCGGTGCTTGTGAAGGAAGTTGAAAATGTTGCATTGGACCAAGTGTGGAAATGGTACTGGTAGGTGTAGTAGGTCAAATAATCTCTCCATGATTTAAATGGGATTTTTGTGATGATAATAATCCCATTTAAATGCATTTCTTCATAAAGTGCCGAAGTAGATTATGGAAGCTAAAATGGTAAATTTACATTGGGAAAGCTTGCTTTTTGATTTGATATGGTCCTAAATACCATCACACACATTGGAGAATTTTATTTGAAATTATTGAGGTGGAAAAGTATTTTTAAGGAATTATTTCTTGCTTTTGCCATTTAAGAAAAAGGGCAATACGAAATAATAAAGAATCTAAAAAATAATTATTTTTGAGTTAGAAAGATAGGATATGATATATAGGCATCAAATTTCCCGTGAGTTTGCCAGGTGATTTGGAGAAAAACAAACTTGCCTTTGAGGACAAGGTTGTTAAGAAATTGGTAAGTAAAGGAAATAAAATAGTTTAATAATCCAAATAATTGTGGGAATTATTTGGGGATGCTTATATCCAAGGTATATTATGTAGACTTGATGTAGGCATCAACGTCAACCTTGGTTTTGAATAAAAGTGGTAAAAAGGGTGGAAACTAGATTATTGGAGGATCTAGGGTTTGGTTATTCTGCTGTCACCTAAACAGGGTTGGATTAGTGAGCTCAGAGGTCACCTTGGTACAAAGGGTATATGTATGGATAGACCAAGTCATCTAGATGATCATGGAAGCAAGAGTTGGGCTAGGTTGGATTTGAGGTGATCATGATGAGATGGCAAACTTGGTTGGAAATAAGGCTGCCATAGCAGATACATAAGGTAGCCTCCGAAACCACGGGGGTTTAAGAAGCACTAGGCTCCAATGGAAACAAGTGAAGTGGGGGTTGATAGGATATTATTATTAGATAGTAACCAAGCAAAGATTTGGTCAAGGGGAGGTGGCATATAGGAGTGAGATTCTGCCAAAACAGGCAAGATGATAAGATTTGTAGAAAGGATTATTATCTTGACTACAAAAGCATCATGGATGCAATGGGAATAGAATGGATTAGACAAGGGAAAGAGTGGCCTTGGTATTAATAAAGATTTACTACAATATGGTTCAAGTACATTCTCAAAAATGCACATAGGTTGCAAGAGGTAGGGCTCCAAAGATTGAATCTAGATAAGAAATCCAGACTTAGCCATTTTGGCAGATTTGGTGATTTTGACTAATGTTCAAGAGGGAAACAATTGAGAGGGTGGCAAAGGTTTATCCCTTCCCTCAAGTGGTTGATGTTGAGGTGTAGATTGAACAGAGGGGATCCAAACTTGGATTGGGTCTCCACTATGTTGGAAACCATCAAGAGGGATTATCCCTAGATTGAGATAAGCATGAGATGAGATGATCACTCGAGTGGCTTAGGATAGATCCAGACTTGGATGCTTTCTTTGAGATTGATGATCACAAGCATGGTTTGGGTCCTAAGGGATGAGCTACTAGATTAGCTCACTCTAGTTCCTAAGAAAACAATGCAAACAACAGATCAAGGAAATTCACCAGACAGCAAATCAAGGCAATTCATCAAACAACAGATCAAGGCAATTCATCTTGTTACTTATCCAACTAGTACTAGGGTTACCATCAAGCCTAGCTTGAGGTAAGGATGGGTATGTTGAAAGGGTTTTTTATTTGAAGTAATATAAGTACCATCTTGGTATCTCTACCAGGATTGAGATGAAAAGGTTTAATAAGGTTTTGGAAAACCTAGGGATAAGAGTAGTTGAAGGTGCTATCTTGAAAACATAAGGAGATAATATATAGGTCTCCATATTTTGTCAAAATAAACTACTAAAGTATTGTGTTGGGTCAAAGTCATCTTGGCTCAGGTTTTTGAAATGCCAGAACATTTGAGAATATGAAAGATGAGCCAAGACATCTCTTTTGAAAAATAGTTTTTGTAAACTAGTGTTGAGATGAGGAGTACACAACTAACACACAAAAAGTTGCTTGAGCACAAGCAAACTAGTAAGCACATATTGCAAGAAAAAGTTCTTGTTCCCCTTGATTTTTGCCTTTTGGTCATTTAATCAGGGTTGCTAAAATTGGGATGTTACAGACCTTTCCCCCTTAAAATAATCTTGTCCCGAGATTAGGGAGGAGTAGGGTTCGGGTGATAACATTCGCTTAACAATTTCAGCGGTGGAAGTTATAGGGGGTTAGCAGGTCTCCAGAAAGAAGGCAGGGTCAGCTACGGTTCGGAGCTGACCGGCTTCGGGTTTGGGTGTTTAGATTAGGTGAGTGGAAAAGACAACGAGTTGAGTCTTCTTTATTATTTCGCCTCGTGGTCGACTTTTCTCTCTTCAAGGTCTTGATACACCGGGATGTTGCCGGGGCAGTTGACCTTAGAGTGGAGGACCTTCCTGAAGTTCCTTCTGATTCTGGGGAAGTGCCGAACGTTGTTCTTCTTGCATGGTCGATGATTCGGGATTGGAGGGGTGGTCATCACTTAGTGCTGTTAGTGGTCGACTCCAGTGGTCTATAGGGTTTTTGAGCGGGAAAGACGCAATCTTTCCCCCTTAGAGCAAAATTAGGGGTTCTTGGTGAAGTCGCCAACTTTCTTGATTGGTGTCGTATGCTGATGTTGTGGAAATGGCACTACACCTTTCTTTCGGGGTGGTTAACTCTGTCGGCATCGTCGGAACTATTTCGTGAGTTATAAGGTCTATCAGAAAGGGCGTCTACTAGCTTCCGGGTAGTTAGTTCTAAGCGGGTTATGGGTCCGACGGGTTGGAGGATGCCATTGGGGGTTTGGCTGTCTAGGTAACAAGGTTCTTTGGAAAGGAGGTCGTTCCGTGTTTAGTTTGATGCAACGTCGTGGGTAAAACATGCAAAGAAGGATATCATACTTGCATAACATCCCCGCATTTAGCAGGTTCAAGCCGGTCAGTGGAGGAGGTACTTAAGGGGGTTACAAAACAGGTCTGTGTCGCAGGGCGACAAGGCACTTATAGTTTCACAAAACAGGTCCTGGGGCGATTCATAGATACTATGCTAGGCTAGTTGCCGCTTGCGGACGATCCAGGAGAATCCTCTTTGGCTTCATCTTCGCCTTCAGGAAGATTGGTGGAGGATCCTTGTATATCTTGGGGTGGATTGAACCTCTTGAGATACTGCCGAGCGGTAACACACTTCTTTCTTCCTATGAGGATGCGGCTTCCAGAGGCTTCTTCCGGTTCCTTGATCAAGGCTTGATTCTTTGCTAGACTTCTAGAGCTTCTTTGCGGTGCAGGATAGCTTGCACATGATGAAGTTCCATTTGGGTGCGGCGGTACTCATCCACGACTGCGGTGAGAAGCTCATTTCCAGCATAGCTATAACGGGTTTGTAGCTGCAGGGCGGGGTAGGTAAAGCGAGAATTTTGGGATTGTCCGGATGAATCCACGTTTCCTTTGATGGGTAGGTAGAAGGTTGTGGGTTGCCTCATTTCAGGATGGAAATCCCTGATGCGAAACAGTGCTTCTCTTGCAGCCATATTCAGAGCCAACACTGGGGTTGGCATGCGAAATCTCGTGGCACAAATGGGTTCTCCTGGTACTCCATACTTTGGCTGCATGGTAACTTGTCCCAGATATAACCCGGTTTCCAGTCCGTTGTGGAGTTGGAAGGTGGGAGGTTGGGTGTATCCGCAAAGCTGCAGGGAGTCCCAGAGGAGTACAATGAATCCGGCTCTTAGCCATGCTTCGTCAATGGGTTCCATCTGCACAGAGGAGGGTTTGTGGTTTCAGGGATAGGATAAAACAGATAGGTGCAGATTTATCAGGGTACACAGTTATTACTAAACGGCGTCATGGCTTGGTTTTTTCCTTGGATGACTCTCGAAGTAGAGGGCGGTTGGTTCGTTGGAGTTTGAGTGGAAAGACGCAGTCTTTCCACCTTAGGGCTTTACTTGGGGTTGTCAGGGCTTTCCTATGTGGCCATCCTGCTGAGGAGAGGTTTCCGGCTAAGGAGTTGCATGACTTAGCATCGGGGGCTGCAAACAAGGGAGTCAAGACTAAAGTATCAGCTAATTATCGGCAGACAGGCAACACATTTCAATCATCACACACTCACATGACAAGCAAGAAAGGCCTACCATAGATACTAAGGAGGTGACTACTCGCCATAAGGGAATCCTATTTTAGGGATGCTAATCCTATGTATGGACGTTACTAGGGTCTTAGCTTCTGTCTTGCCGTCCTTTGTCATCGGTGCCATACTTGATTGATTTGGGGACGGTGAAGGACTCTGTTGGTAGTGCGATCTTGTAGTGTCTGTTGTCGTGGGTAGATCCTTTATTTTGCTTGTCTCGATGTCTCTTTATTCCGGGATATCTGTCTTCATAGTCGCCACGTCGGACCTTGTTCTTGAAAAGGGGACATTTGAAGTAGATGAGATATAGAGTAATCCATTTTCAAATTGTTTAAATACGAGAAGATGAGATAAGCAATCTTTTGAACAGATTTTGAGGAAATAGTTTGCGAAAACCGGTGTTTTCATAAATAGGGGTTTTCCTGTCTAACATCCCTGCTAACTAAGGTCTCCTACCGTCAGGATGGCTCTGATACCATGTCTGTGGCACCCCAGGTTTACTGTCTGAGAATACCTGTTATGCATACAATTCACGTTCCCATGATCAGTGAGCCGTGAGAATAACCGACTAGTATCATTACAACATCCATATAGTAACAAGTACAAACTTACAAAGTGGCCATTATGGCGAATACAACAAAAATAGCGAAAGTCTTCAGCGCAGAGCCCGTGCCTTAACCTATAGGCAACTGACTGGGAAGACGGCCTAGCTCGCATAGATGTCAGCACCTTCATTCCTTATTAACATCTGCAATCTGGCCAAGTAAATAGCCAGGGACAATGCCAGTGAGTACTTTGAATGTACTCGCAAACCACCGTGATAAGGTAACAAAGATAATGCATATTTGGCTATGGCGAGATAGCTCTACACTTTAGTTTCTTTTGAAAAACCTAACATTGGCATCTCTATATCTTTGTTGAAAAAGAGTTTTTGGAAAATATGTATCCTTTTAGAAAATCCGGACATCTCCACATCCTTGTTAAAACGATCTAAAACAGTTTTGTAGTAAAACCCTTTTTAAACGTCTTCGACCATCTCTGGTCAAAACCAAACTCATTCTTATCTTTCATTGTGACAAAGTCACATCCTTTATTTCATCATAACATAACCGAAGGGTACTCCTAGCACTTGCCATTCCAACCTTCCTTGACCGTGGACACGGCTATTCGAATAGGTTAGACTCTGTAGAGCTTGCGCACTTTACCCACAAGAATCAATACATCCGCCAGGATTTAACCACGACCTGCTACACACTATAGACGGGGGTTCGGATAATCAAACCTAGCTTTTCATTTGTCCATCCCTAGCAAAGGCGGCTTTTCCTTTTGGGTTTGTTCTCCCCGACATGAGTATGCGGCACTATGGCCTTAGTCCTCCTGCAGCACTGCCGTATACCCAAACCCTCGGCTTGGCAATATACAATTGTTAACTCCACTTCCTTCCCTACGCCTAAAACATACTGTCCGCGGGAGACCCAATTGTTGCACCGACTCTTTCGCCGAAGCGGGCGATGGAGGCCCCAGATCCGCAGGCCTGGGGTAGAGTCCACTCGGGGTTCCAAGGATTTCTCCTGTTAAGCAAGTACAAGCAGCCCCATCTAAGGACAACAACTACGAGCTAAGCCCCAGCGCCTGGGGTAATGTGGTTGCACGGACAAATTGTTCCGGACATTGGCGTAGAACATCCCTTCTCTTTCTCTTACTTAACTTTCTCTTACTTAACTTTCTATTCTTCCTCCTCATATCTTCTTTAGTAAAACTTCCACTCGGAAACAATGCCTCTTCCCAAGGGTTTTATTTTGAAAACTTTTAAGTAGGGTAAAACCCAAAATAGTTTTATCATTTAAAAATCTATGGGCTTCCAGGAGGGAAGATGTTAATCATCTGAGCCTCGATCTAAAGGGGTACAAGCAGGTGTCAGTGGTGTAGGTGATCTAAGGGATACTTATCCATAACTTGGAGGAGCCAAGTTACTCACGTCTTTTTAATTTGAAACAAACCATGCCTTTAATCATGCTATTCATAAACGAGATATAAAACAATTGATAAAAAGGAGTAGGTTAATATAGGAGTTTAGGAATGGTGGCTTGCCTGTGACCAGCGAGATGTCCCTTGATGGCGTTAGATAACCAGAATACCAATAATAACAATAATAAGAATAACCCGATCCTTCCTTCTTCTCGGCGTCACACAATCGCAACTATCGCCATTTTCGAGCATACATGCAAACAAACAATACACCAATCAATACAAGTCATACAAGCATCAAACTATTAGCACACAAAGAATAAACTAATTATAAACCTCAGTAGGATGTTTGGATATTTGATTTGATTGGACCGGGAGATGATTTGGAGGCATTAGGGAAAGGATCCCTTTGGATTTAAAGCCTAGGAACTAACTAAGAGAGGTTTTTGACTAAGGGTTTTTGACTAAAAGATGAGCTGCCGGATTATGAAGTAAATGGTTACGTGGGTCCAAGGGGAGTTGGAATTAGGTCCAAACCTCATTTGGTTTGACCTAGGGAATTTCCTAAAGGCAGAAAAGGCTTTGTTTTGTTATTTTTGCTAACATCAAACTAGGAAGCAAAATAGGGTGGTGCTAGTGGGAGATTAAATGTATGGGGAATACCTTCCATAAAAAATTGGATTCACTCCATTTGGTGATACCAAACTTTCTGGAGAAAATCTTTAGTGAACTGGATAGAGCTGAGTAGATGATTTTTCATCTTTAATCTAGACTTCATTTTGGTACAGATCTAGGTCTGCATGTTAGGCAAGACATCCAGGTAACTAGGAAAAATTGTAACTGAATATTTTAAGTGGCATTATATTTTTGTTTGGATTAAAAGTAATTGGCTACTGTCTGGATCTATAAAGACAGAAAAAGGAAAAAGGGAGGGGGTGTCAACGGGCTAGATCTGAAGAGAGCTGGGCCGCCCCGGGGGGAATCGGCCCACCCGGGCAGCAACCTGTGCGGGATGGAGGGTTTGAAATGCTGACAGGCGGGGCCGGCCTGTCAGCGGCTGCGGGGGAGCGAGGGGGTATGGAGCATCCGGGGTCATCGGATCTAGTGGGGATCGACAGTCCCCAGTAGTCGTCCTCGCGGGAGCTCGCCTGTGGAGAGCAAACCCTAGGCGGAACAGAGAGGGGCAGGGGAGATTACCAGGGGCTCGAGGGAGGCAGTGGAGGCGACGGGGCGACGCGGTCGAAGACGATGGTCCAGGTGAGGGGCGGCACCGGCGGTCTTAACATCGGGGAGGAGCTCGAGCGGCGGCGCCCGAGCCTAGCTCGTCGGAGCTCACCCTAGACGATGTTCTAGAGAGTCCTGGGCACGAACAAGGGTACGGTTAGATAGATCAGAGGGAGGTGAGCATTGCTAGATAACATGCATCGAGAGCGGTATAGGGAGGAGGGAGCTATGCTTGCAAGAAGGGGGATGGTCAAAGCTCTTTTCTTCCTCTTCCTTGAGCAGAGCAGAGCGTCGGGGGAGGGAGTGGGAGCTCTGTGGAGTGACTATGGGTTGTTGGGGGAAAATGAGCTAAAGGGAGGGTGCTGGGTGGCCTTGGGCATTATAAACCGAGCTATATGGGTACATGGTTCACCATGTGCATGGGGAGCTTGGGAGGAGGGGTGCTGGCCACACATTGGTCAAAGAGGTTGGTGGGGAGGTGAGAGAGGGGGCTCTGGTCGTGCTAGGGGACAGAGAGGGGGTGGGGGTGCTGCCTATCTCTTTTATTACAAGTATAAACAAGTCACACTCCTCCCTCTCTCTTACAAGCACAAAGGACAAGGATGGGAGGTGCTACAGTGGTCAACTATAGTGTGGCTCGACCAGAGGGGAGGGGAGTTGTGCTGTGAAAGTTTGGAGAGGGTTTGGTGTTGATTTGAAACAAGTTTGGTTGCTTTGCAAAATGTTGATCCTTTTGGTGCTTGTGAAGGAAGTTGAAAATGTTGCATTGGACCAAGTGTGGAAATGGTACTGGTAGGTGGAGTAGGTCAAATAATCTCTCCATGATTTAAATGTGATTTTTCTGATGATTATAATGCCATTTAAATGCATTCTTCATAAAGTGCTGAAGTAGATTATGGAAGCTAAAATGGTAAATTTACATTGGGCAAGCTTGGTTTTTGATGTTATATGGTCCTAAATACCATCACATACATTGGAGAATTTTATTTGAATTTATTGAGGTGGAAAAGTATTTTAAGGAATTATTTCTTGTTTTTTCCATTTAAGAAAAAGGGAAAAAAGAATTAATAAAGAATCTCAAAAATAAATTTTTTTAGTTGGAAAGATAGGATATGATATATATGCATCAAATGTGCCTTGAGTTGGCAAGGTTATATGGAGAAAAACAAACTTGCCTTTGAGGACAAGGTTGTTAAGAAATTGGTATGTAAAGGAAAAAATAGTTTAATAATCCAAATAATTGTGGGAATTATTTGGGGATGATTATATCCAAGGTATCTGATGTAGACTTGATGTAGGCATCAAGGTAAACCTTGGTTTTGAAGAAAAGTGGTGAAAAGGGTGGAAACTAGATTCTTGCAGGATCTAGGGTTTGGTTATTCTGATGTCACCTAGACAGGGTTAGATTAGTGAGCTCAGAGCTCACCTTGGTACAAAGGGTATATGGATGGATAGACCAAGTCATATATATGATCATGTAATCAATAGTTGGGCTAGGTTGGATTTGAGGTGATCATGATGAGATGGCAAACTTTGTTGGAAATAAGGCTGCCATAGCAGATACATCAGGTAGCCTCCTAAACCATGGGGGTTTAAGAACCACAAGGCTCCAATGGAAACAAGTGAAGTGGGGGTTGATAGGCTATGATTAGTAGATAATAATCAATCAAAGAGTTGGTCAAGGGGATGTGGAATATAGATGTGAGATTCTGCGAAAACAGGCAAGATGATAAGATTTGTAGAAAAGATTATTATCTTGACTACAAAAGCATCATGGATGTATTGGGAATAGAATGGATTAGCCAAGGTCAAGAGTGGGCCTTGTTAGTACTAAATATGTACTACAAGATGGTTGAAGTACATTCTCAAGAATGCACATAGGTTGGAAGAGGTAGGACTCCAAAGATTGAATCTAGATAAGAAATCCAAACTTAGCCATTTTGGCAGATTTGGTGATTTTGACTAGTGTTCAAGAGGGAATCAATTGAGAGGGTGGCAAAGATTTATCCCTTCCCTCAAGTGGTTGTTGTTGAGGTATATATTGAAGATAGGGGATCCAAACTTGGATTGGGTCTCCACTAGGTTGAAACCATCAAGAGGGATTATCCCTGGATTGAGATAAGCATGAGATGGGATGATCACTTGAGTGGCTTAGGATAGATCCAGAATTGGATGCTTGCTTTGAGATTGATGATCACAATCATGGGTTGGGTCCTAACGGATGAGCTACTAGATTATCTCACTCTAGTTCCTAAGAAAATAATGCAAACACAAGATTAAGGCAATTCATCAGACATTAGATCAAGGCAATTCATCAAACAACAGATCAAGGCAATTCATCTTGTTACTTATTCAACTAGTACTATGGTTACCATCAAGCCTAGCTTGAGGTAAGGATGGGTATGTTGAAAGCAGTTTTGCTTTGAAGTAAGATAAGTACCATCTTGGTATCTCTACCAAGATTGAGATGAAAAGGTTTTAATAAGGTTTTGGAAAACCTAGGGATAAGAGTAGTTGAAGGTTCTGTCTTGAAAACATAAGGAGATAATATATAGGTATCCATAGTTTGTCAAAAGAAACTAGTAAAGTATTGTGTTGGATCAAAGTCATCTTGGCTCAGGTTTTTGAAATGCTAGAACATTTGAGAATATGAAAGATGAGCCAAGACATCTCTTTTGAGATGAGGAGTACACAACTAACACACAAAAAGTTTCTTGAGTACAAGCAAACAAGTAAGCACATATTGCAAGATTTTTTTTGTTCCCCCCGATTTTTGCCTTTTGGTCATTTAATCAGGGTTGCTAAAATTGGGATGTTACATTGATGATGGTGTGTCTAGCCAAGCCAGAGAGAGATCCCATGCAATGTTGGCATGGTCCTACATCTACCATAGTTGTGGGTGTCATGGCTTGGCATAACAAAATTATATTTAGATCTATCAAGTAGGTATAATCATGTTGGCCAAGTGATGACTCATACAACAACAAGTTGATGAAGGTATTTCTGTCCATCCCAGAGAGGTCTAGACCCAATGCAATGTTGGCATGGCCCCACAGTTGCCACAAGTGTGTGTCATGGCCCGGAATAGCACTCTTATAGCTAGATCTATCAAGTGGGTGGGATCATGTTGGTCCGATGTAGTGACTCACACAACCTCTAAGTTTATGACGGTGTTTCTAGCCAACCAGAGAGGTCTAGATCCCCTGCAATGTTGGCATGGGCCCACATATAGCACAATTGTGTGTGTGTCATTGTTTGGCATAGCAAAATTATAGTTAGATCTATCAAGTAGGTAGGATCATG
This sequence comes from Avena sativa, assembly GCA_916181665.1. Taxonomy (NCBI): domain Eukaryota; kingdom Viridiplantae; phylum Streptophyta; class Magnoliopsida; order Poales; family Poaceae; genus Avena; species Avena sativa. The sequence goes on from OV702297.1 coordinate 249,381,833, forward strand.
TTGGCCAAGTGATGACTCATACAACAAGTTTGTGAAGGTGTTTCTATCTAGCCCACAGAGGTATAGATCCCATGCAATGTTGGCATGGCCCCACAAGTGACACAAGTGTCTGTCATGGCTTGGCATAGCACTCTTATAGCTAGATCTATCAAGTGGGTGGAATCATGTTGTCCAGTGTAGTGACTCACACAATCACTAAGTTGATGATGGTGGTTCTAGCTAACCCAGAGAGGTCTAGATCCCAGGAAATGTTGGCATGGTCCCAAATCTACCGCAGTTATGTGTGTTATGGCTTGGCATAGCAAAATTATAGTTAGATCTATAAAGTAGGTAGGATCATGTTGGCCAAGTGATGACTCATACAACAACAAGTTGGTGAAGGTGTTTCTATCCAGCCCAGAGAGGTCTAGACCCCATGAAATGTTGGCATGGCCCCACATTTGCCTCATGTGTGTGTCATGGCCTGGCATAGAACTCTTATAGCTAGATCTATCAATTGGGTGGGATCATGTTGGTTAGGTGTAGTGACTCACATAGCCACTGAGTGGATGATGGTGTTTCTAGCCAACCTAGAGAGGTCTAGATCGCATGCAATGTTGGCATGGCCCAGATCTACCACTTTTGTGTGTGTCATGGCTTGGCATAGCAAAAGTATAGTTAGATCTCTCAACTAGGTAGGATCATGTTGGCCAAGTGATGACTCATAGAACAAAAGTGGGTTAAGGTGTTTATATCCAGCCCAGAGAGGTCTTGACCCGATGCAATGTTAGCATGGCCCCACATTTGCCACAAGTGTATGTCATGGCTTGGCATAGCACACTTATAGCTAGATCTATCAAGTGGATGGGATCATGTTATCCAGGTGTAGTGACTCACATAGCCACTAAGTTGATGATGGTATTTCTAGCCGACCAAGAGAGGTCTAAATCCCATGCAATGTTGGCATGGGACCACATCTACCACAGTTGTGTGTGTCATGGCTTGGCATAGAAAAATTATAGTTAGATATATCAAGTAGGTAGAATCATTTTGGCCAAGCGATGACTCATAAAACAACAAGTTGTAGGATCATGTTGGCCAAGTGGTGACTCATATAACAACAAGTGGGTGAAGGTGTTTATATCCAGCCAGAGAGGTCTAGACCCCATGCAATGTTGGCATGTCCCCACATTTTCCACAAATGTGAGTCATGGCTTGGCATAACACACTTATAGATAGATCTATCAAGTAGATGGGATCATGTTGTCCAGGTGTAGTGACTTACATAGCCACTATGTTGATGATGTTTTTTCTAGCCAACACAGAGATGTCTAGATCCCATGCAATGTTGGCATGGGCCCACACCTACCACACTTGTGTGTGTCATGGCCTGGCCTAGCAAAATTATATTTGATCTATCAAGTAGGTAGGATCATGTAGGCCAAGTGATGACTCATACAGCAACAAGTTGGTGAAGGTGTTTCTAGACACCCCAGAGTGGTCTAGACCCCATGCAATGTTGGCATGGCCCCACATTTGCCACAAGTGTGTGTCATGGTCTAGCATATCACTCTTATAGCTAGATCTATCAAGTGAGTGGGATCACGTTGGTCAGGTGCAGTGACGCAACAACCACTAAGTTGATGATGGTGTTTCTAGCCAACCAAGAGAGGTCTAGATCCCATGCAATGTTGGCATGGGACCACATCTACCACTTTTGTGTGTGTCATGGCTTGGCATAAAAAAATTATAGTTAGATCTATCAAGTAGGTAGGATTATGTTGGCCAAGTGATGACTCATACAACAACAATTTGGTGAAGGTGTTTCTATCCAGCCAGAGAGGTCTAGACCCCATGCTATGTTGGCATGGCCCCACATTTTCCACAAGTGTGTGTCATGGCCTGGCATAGTACTCTTATAGCTAGATCTATCAAGTGGGTGGGATCATGTTGGTCAGGTGTAGTGACTCACACATCCACTAAGTTGATGATGGTGTTTCTAGCAAACCCAGAGAGGTCTAGATCCCATGCAATGTTGGCATTGGCCCACATCTACCACAGTTGTGTGTGTCATGCCTTGGCATAGAAAAATTATAGTTAGATCTATCAAGCAGGTAGGATCATGTTGGCCAAGTGATGAATCATACAACAACAAGTTGGTGAAGGTGTTTCTATCCAGCCAGAGAGGTCTAGATCACATGCAATGTTGGCATGGCCACACATCTGCCACAATTGTGTGTCATGGCTTGGCATAGCACTCTTATAGCTAGATCTATCAAGACGTTGGGATCATGTTGTTCAGGTGTAGTGACTCACAGAGCAACTAAGTTGGTGATGGTGTTTCTAGCCAACCAGAGAGGTCTAGATCCCATGCAATGTTGGCATGGGCCCACAACTACCATAGTTGTGTGTGTCATGGCTTGGCTTAGCAAAATTATAGTTAGATCTATCAAGTAGGTAGGATCATGTTGGCCAACTGCTAAGTCACACAACAACAAGTTGGTGAAGGTGTTTCTAGACACCTAGAGTGGTCTAAAGCCCATGCAAATATTCAAAATTTGACCAGGCCACCAAAAATTCAAAAAAAATCAAAATTGCATGAAACATTGGACACATTTAAAAATTACTTCTAGCTAGAGGATGCCATGTTTCATCATGGAGCATGTCTCACATCACAAAGGTCTAATCCCTAGGCATCCTTACTACAAACCTTGATTTTTCGACTAAATTTGACCGGGCCACCAAAAATTCAAAAACATTCAAATTTGTGTTTAACCTTGTACATGTGTCTTAGTTTGTGTATGTTAGCATGTGTAAAAAAATCCAGGCCGTTTCATGAAAGTCGAAAAACACATTGTTAGGAAAGAGGCCTAGGTGAGACTAAAAGGGTTGTTCATAAATTTCTCAATTTTTCGATGTTCATCAAACAATCAGAACTTTTTTGCACATGCTATACCATGGTGCCCGTCAAGAATATGTAATTTATTTGAAAAAATTATAAATTGTAAAATTGTCAGGGGGATAACCCCCAGTAGGGACATAAGGGGTGAAACACAGCCCAGCTTGGCTTGCTCTGAGTAAAGAAAGAACCATGCCTTGTAAGTACGGCTGGGAGAGAGAATCATATGCGGCCGACATAGAAACTATTTCGGCCCGTATAAGACAAAGTTGTTAATCTTGCACGAACCAACGAGCCGAGTCTCCCGAGGAAGGGCCGAGTCAGATAGGTAGCGTGGCACCTTTCCGAGTGAGGTTCAGGAGGGACCATGGTAGAGCGTGATCAAAAGAGAAGGGTGACGCCGAGTGACACAAAAGGAGCCGGGTGACGCCCAAAGCAAGGGCTGACGTACAAAGTTACTGCATGGCGCCAAAGGAACAAGAGGAGATGTACCAGAAGACCGTTAGCTGTCAAGCTTTATGGACTAGGACATTGGGATTAGGGCAAGCCCATGACCCGGCCCGCACAATAAGGACCAGGATCCAAACAGTAACCCTAGAACCCAAAGGGGTGTAACCTAGCTAGCACCACCTACAGAAGGAGGGGCATAGCAGTAGTAGAAGGAGGTTGGATGAAGTAGGGAACCAGTGCCTTGTACACAAGTTCATACAACTGACAGAGCATATGTAAAACTCAAGTAGCAACCAAATTCCTAAGTGTGGAGAGTTCATCTTGTTCTTCGTGCATGGAAAGACCATGCACTCCCTCCCCGGTGACAACAAGCACCCATTCGGCACCCTTAAGCCTGCCCATGGCATCTGCTGTGACACCACCACGACAGTTGGCGCCCACCGTGGGGCTGAAGCAGGTGCTTGATGGAGTCTTCATCCGGACGGGCAACATTATCGCCAAGACCGGCGAGCGCGTCTACTCCGGCCTCATCCAGAGGTTTGGAGCGCTCAACTTCGTTAGCGACAACGCGGGGTGCTTCGTAACCATGTCGTTCCCTAGGGGCGGTCGCTTCATCAAGTTCAGCGAGCACCGGGTCTACGTCGCCTTGCGCGTAGAGCGCGCATATTCGGAGCGCGTCGTCCTGGCGCCGGATCCGCCAGCGGTTCTTGTAGCTGGGAAGCTTCACCAACTCGTCTCTGTTGAGGTAATCATGACAGCTCCTAACCCAGAAGCTCCACTGATAGCTCCAGTAGTGAATGAGAATGCTGAGGGAGGAAATCATGAGGAGACACCAAAGGCCGCGAGAACAGCAAAGGCACCACTAGAAAATCTAGAAAACATAGTTAGGAGTAAGAGGGTTAAAGAGCTGCAAGACGCGATAGACATGTTGGCAGAGCCAGTGGCGCAAGCGACTGACCCGGCGCGTGTGCAGGCCGAGTTAGAGGAGGCCAGGATAAAGGTTCTGGAGAAAGCCAAGGAATTAGCATAGTTACAGCAAGATGTGGATATCACAATCCGAGAGCTCAACTCGGCAAACCGAGTAAAGGGCGCAAAGACCCGGCTCAATGCAACTAGGTTAAGAGGAAGAAACCTCAATGAGGAGGTGGCGGATGCAACATCGAAAATAGCGCCAGAGAACAGCAACGAAACAGCTATGCGGCCAACATACAATACAGCAGCAGATAACCTGTGATCCACAGAAGCAGCAATGGAAGAATTACCCCATTTGACGGGGGAAGCAAAGAAAATACAACAAGAGCGAGTCAATGAACTGGTAAGAGTAGCTAGCATGCTGAATGAAGCATACTACAGAGCGAATCTGGGTATAGCAGGGAGGTCACACCTGGTTCACTCGGCGACTCCTGTCCCGGCAAGGTCAGCAGGTCACACAGCATCCTCACCCGAAGCGGCGCCAAGACCGAGAAAAGAAAAAAGTGTGGATTCAGGGAGGAACAAGCAGATGATCACTTATGACCCGACAATGGCTTAGGGAAACCGAGCGCATGCACATGGAATGAGAAGGAATAATGTCCAAGGAAATGAGAACCAGGAAAATGCAGGCCGAGAAAGGTAAGCAGGGCAAAGAAACGACAATGGAGGGAAAAATTTTGCGCCTCAACCTAGACGTGGAGCTCACTCGACAGGAGGAGGAATTACGCACCAGCTGAGCCTGAAAGAAGACAACAGAGCGCGGGAAAAGCAGCACAACAGCCTGCTGACCCGAACGCAAATATGTAGAATGATGGTTACTCAACGATGGTAAACGATGGGTATGAACTGCCGGATCACGCATATCAAGCAATGGGAGCCAGACTCGGAGGCAGGAACCTTCAGCCGGATGATGCAAGGCTGAAGCTTGACCGAATAAATATGGCAGAACTAATGAGTCGCAAGGTCCACAGGGTCCACCATGCTTTGGCCCAAGGATCATGAAGGAGCCACCTATACAAAATTTCCAGCTGGCCAGAGGAACAAAAACTTATGATGGAAGAACAAAGCCAGAAGATTGACTCATAGATTATGGAACTGCTGTGAAAATCACACAGGGGAATTTGAGATGGGCAGTACGGTATGTACCACAAATGCTAGAAGGATCAACACGAGTATGGCTGAACCATTTTCCACCTGGAAGCATCAACAGCTGGATCAATTTTCAGGACGCTTTTGTGAGCAATTTCACAAGCACCTACAAGAGGCCGAATCGCCCACAACAACTAGCAATGTGCAAGCAAAGGCCGAATGAGACAGATAGATAATTCCTCACAAGATGGTGCACAATGCGCAATTCTTGCGAAGGGGTAATCGAGTCACAGGCAATCGCTTGGTTTGCCCAAGGTTGCAGACACGGAAGTGTATTGTGGTAGAGGTTACAGAGAGATATGCCGGCAAGCTTAGCAGAAACAATAAGGATTACTGACTCGTATGCGTTGGGAGATCCGACTCAGCCTCTGCTCATGTCGGCAGATGGGATGACTGAGACTCAGATCTACGACGCTGCCGGGTCGCAAAGGTGCCAGGAAAGATCCGAATACAGAAGCAAAAGAAGAGATGAAAGGCCAGACTATAGATATGGTTTGACCTAGGTTGCGGCCGTGAGTCAGGATCATCCAGACGCTGGAAGTAGCCAACATCAAAGGAAAATGGACAACAACACTGGGTGCCAAAGAATGATGGCAAAAAGCCATATGAACAAAGGAAGCAATATCTGGACCGATAGAAGTATACCTATGAGATGATGCTGTACCAGTCGTGTAAATTTCACACGCCTAGTCCGAGTAAGCCAGCAAATCACACAACAGGACAATGCAATTGGTTTTAGAAAGGAGATAGAGTGGATTCGCCGAGTAAGAAGCTACCGCCACCTCCCCCTCCACCACTTACAGGAGGAAATGCTCAGGCTATGGGAACGGATAACAGATATGAAAACAGGCAGCCAAGGTATCATAACCAAGAGACAAGAGAAACTGTGCACCAAGTGCACAATCCAAGAGGTGACGACACTCATGTCGGCCACGGAACTAGAAATGAGTATAGAGAATATCACCAGAGCTATGTCGTCTTTGTCACAGAGCCGAATGACAAAAAGAGTCAGCAGCGACGGATGATGGAGGTGAATGCCACAATGCCGACAATTCCCAAGTACATGCATTGGTGTGAGAAAGAAATAACTTGGATCATAAAGGATCACCTCAAGATCATGCCAACCCCAGGAGGATATGCTCTAGTCTTAGATCCAACGTTCATGGGCCCAGATATCAATGTAAAGTTTTCCAAGGTACTGATCAATGATGGCAGTAGCATCAACATCATGTAAAAGGATACCATGCTCAAGTTATGAATTACCATGAACGTGCTGGAGCCGACTAAGACAACTTTCCATGGCATTGTGCCGGGATTGTCCTGTGAGCTAATTGGCAAGATCTGGGTCGACGTATTATTTGGCAACAGGGAAAATTGTCGCACTGAAGCAATAGAGTTTGAGGTGGTTAATTTAGTCAGCTCGTATCACGCCTTACTCAATAAGGCCAGATGCCAAGCCGGTGAAGCAACCCCTCCGCTGCTTCGCCGAAGATAGGAGGAAAGTAATAGCTACCGAGATTGCCAGGCTCTTAGTTGCTGGATTCATCATGGAAGTACTGCACCCGGACTGGTTATCAAATCCAGTCTTGGTCGAGAAGAAAAAAGATGACCCGAACGTGGCAGTGGTATGGCGCATGTGTATTGATTACAAGAACCTCAATAAGGCGTGTCCAAAAAATCCATTTCCCCTGCCACATATGGACCAAGTCATAGATTCTACTGCTGGGTGTGAGTTGTGTCATTTGTGGACGCATATTCTGGATTCCATCAGATACCACTGAATCCGAATGATCAAATAAAGACAGCTTTTATCACCCCGTATGGGCTTATTGCTATTGTACCATGCCATTCGGATTGAGAAATGCATGTGCAACATATCAAAGATGCATGCAAAAATGCTTGCAGGATCAATTGGACAAAAATGTTCAAGTATACATCGATGACGTGGTGATAAAAACCAAGCAAAGTCATACTCCAATTGAGGACCTGTGTCAAACATTCACAAACTTGAGAAGATTCCGGATGAAACTTAACCCGGAAAAATGCACATTTGGTGTCCCGGATGGCAAGTTACTCGGATTTGTTGTATCCAACCGAGGAATTGAGGCTAACCCGACAATGATTAGGGCCATCGAAATAATGGAATTTCCAAGAACCCTCAACAATGTCCAGAAGTTCACAGGATGCCTGGCCTCGTTGAGTAGATTTATTAGTCGGCTAGGTGAAAAATCCCTACCACTATATCAACTGATGAAAAACTTAGACAAATTCACATGGACACAGCAAGCTGATAGCGCTTTCCATGAATTAAAGAAAATGTTGGCAACAACACCAATATTAGCATCACCACTGTCCAAAGAGCCAATGTTGCTCTATGTCGCCGCAACCAACAGAGTTGTAAGTGCAGTAATAGTAGTTGAACACAAAGAGGAGGGAAAATCAGTCCAAACGCCAGTTTATTACTTGAGCGAAGTGCTCTCTGTGTCAAAACAGAATTACCCGCATTATCAGAAAATGACATATGGGGTATATATGGAAGCAAAGAAGCTGAAACATTATTTTCAAGAACACCCAATCCAAGTAATATGCGATGCGCCTATCTCGGATATATTAGTCAGCAAAGATGCCAATGGCCGAGTCACAAAATGGGCCATAGAGCTAGCACCATATACTCCACAGTATGATAGGCGAGATGCAATTTAATCTCAAGTTGTTGCAGATTTCTTCGTAGATTGGATGGAAATGCAGTACGAACCACCACTGCCAGACCTGAATTACTGGAAAATGCATTTTGACGGGTCCAAGACGAAAATGGGTCTGGGCGACGTGATAGTGCTCACATCGCCAAAGAGGGATCAGATCAAGTATGTGTTACAGATTCATTTTGCTGCTTCCAATAACGTTGCCGAGTATGAAGCACTTGTCCACGGCATCAAAGTGGCCAAAGAGATTGGCATCAAAAGGATCATGTGCTTTGGCGATTCAGATTTGGTGATTCAGAAAGTGTCTGGACATTGGGACGCACTGGACGCAAACATGGCGTTATATCGTTTCCAAATTTCGGGATACTTTGACGGGTGCGAATTCCACCACGTCCCAAGAGCAGAGAATGAAGCAGCAGATGTATTATCCAAACTAGGTTCATCTCGGCAAGCAATACCACCAGGAATAGCATTGGAACATCTCAGAAAACCGTCGATCAAGACCTCGCCAGAGTCCGAGTGAATATTCATCCTGACAATACAAGAGTCAGACATTGCACCAATGGACATTGAGTCAGGGGCAGGTTCGAGTCACTCAGGGACTGACTCGCTCACTTCAGGGGTTGCCGAATCACACTAGGTGACTCCTCAGGTCATGCCGGCAGAACATATGTCAGCTGAGCCAATGGAAATTGATGGGGAAGCAGACCCGGAGCCACTAATACCAACATGGGAACATCCAATATTCAACTACTTAAAGGATGGAACTTTGCCGAATGATGAGATATTGGCAAGGCAAACCGAAAGAAGAGCAAAAGCATACACCATAATCAACAAGGAGCTGTACAAGAGAAGTGTAACGAGTGTGCTACAGCGTTGTATCAGTTCAGAGAAAGGCCAAGCAATTTTATTGGATATTCACAAAGGAGAATGTGGGCACCATGCATCATCAAGAGCATTGGTGGCTAAGGCGTTCCGACATGGATTTTATTGTCCAAGTGCACTGGCAGAAGCACAAGAGCTAGTCGGAAAATGCAATGGTTGCCAACATTATGCATCCAAGTCACACTTACCAGCATCTGAATTAAAGACTATACCAATCACTTGGCCATTTGCAGTATGGTGCCTAGATATGGTGGGACCATTCAAACCAGCAAGGGGAAGCATGACTCATATATTGGTGATGATTGATAAGTTCACCAAATGGATAGAAGTGAAGCCCATCAAAAAATTGGACGGTAAAAAAGATGTCACATTCTTAAGGGACATAATCCTAAGATATGGTTACCCACACAGTGTAATCACAGATAATGGCTCAAACTTTGCAGTAGGAGCTTTTGCTCGTTTCTACGGGAAAAACCGAATAAGACTCGATGTAGCATCAGTCGCTCATCCAGAATCAAATGGACAAGTTGAACGAGCTAATGGCTTAGTTCTATCCGGGATAAAACCCCGCTTCATGGAACCACTCCATAAATCACCTGGTTGTTGGATAGAGGAATTACCCTCGGTGCTATGGAGTCTAAGGACAACTCCGAATCAGTCAACAGGCTGTACGCCATTTTTCCTTGTGTATGGGGCAGAAGCAGTTCTGCCTGCCGACATAGAGTATGACTCGCCAAGAGTAAGGAAATACTCGGAAGCCGAGGTAAAAGAGGCCCGAGAAGATGGAGTTGACTTACTCGAAGAAGCAAGGGAAGTGGCATTATCCAGATCCGCTATATATCAGCAAAATCTTCGATGCTGCCATAGCCAGAAAGTTCAACCTCGTGTTATTCGAGAAGGGGATATGGTGCTAAGGCTAGTGCAGCGCACAGCTGGAATGCATAAGTTATCACCCCCATGGGAAGGTCCATTTATTGTAAGAAAAGCATTGCACAATGATTCATATTATCTCATAGATGCTCGTGAAGCACAAAAGAACAAGGCGGACAGATCAGTTGATGAAACCAAAAGGCCTTCTACACTTAGCAGAAGCAGTGCATGTAGCACTAGAACTCTCATATGTCGGACATTTGTGCCGGTTGTGTGCTGATAATAAAATGGTATGACTCGAAAAAACTGACTCGAGGACTACCCCTTATGTTTTTCCCTTACAATTATTTTATGTCGGCTAGCGTGACACCCGAAGCTTATCTCAGAACAAGTAGTGTTTACTCGCAAAAAATCAACTCTTCGACTATGTTGTTGTCCGAAAACACGGCTTCATGGCAAGCAAGAGGAAATGATGCATGACGAGTAAACACGAACGGCGGATAAGTACAAGGAGAAACGCTAGTCGACCCTATGTCTTTTTCCTAATCCACTACAGGTTATATTGCATTGTGTGTTGAATGATCCTCGGCCAAATAATCTAAGTTTCATACGCATTAACTATATCCTGTTAGGAATATGCCCTAGAGGCAATCATGTATGATGAGATTTCTCATTGTATTCATATAGATATTAGAGGTGTGATTGCATAGACCCCCTACTCTGAAAATTTGTAAACGTTCGAAAGGGTAGAATTTCCCTCATGCGTATTAGAGGAGCGCGTGTGAGGATAGCCCATCAATGGGTCCAAAAGAACTCACCCTAAACCACGTACGCGGTGTTGCAATGTCAGCGCACACATGCAAGTGTTGTATTCAAGTTGAACACTTATGTTTCCACGTCGCATGCACAAAATACCCGATAACTGACACGCTTCAGGCCCATACAGGCTTTGGAGGGCATTACATACATGGTCTAAATTTTATGAATCCGGATACTACTACCACGCGCGAAGAGGTACCGGTCGATCCAAGCCATCGAGCTAATTTCTCTCCTTATTTTTAATCCTTTGGGGGTCTATTGAATAAGAAGCCAAGATATTAAGTTGTACTTGTATAGACATCTTATGTGTATCATTGAATATGTGATTCGGTTGTCGAACTATAAATTCATGTTGTTTGTACTAAATAGCCTTGGTCATTGAGGTTGTGCTGGACACACAACTTATACGAATGTGAAAGTTGGCTTGATGACTCGTTTCCACTTGTCATGTGCATGGAGATGCTATTCCAACTTACACATATTCGGCTAAAGAGTTAAGCGATTCAGATTGACCCATATTGAGGTATAACGAACAAGTTGTCATTTGTATATCTCAATCAATGTAATCCTTAGACCTGAGGTTATTGCATAGTCCGAGTTGAGGATCACCGACTTAGGTTCTGTCAAACGCTGATCCATAACTGGGCAGTTATAAAGGCAGAGTTTGGATCGACTGAGAATCAAGCTGCGTGATGTGAATAACCAAGATGGGATTTTGCCCCTCCACTCGAAGAGATATTCTCTGGGCCCTCTCGGATGATATGATTCGGAAAGCATGGCCATGCATGACTCGGTTAAGTGTTAACCGAGGCGATCGACTAAGAGTTAGTCGGGTGAATCACTTATCTCGGATCGAGAAGAGTGTCGAACTATTTAAGGGATGACAATTATTCGCCTATAGTCTGACAAGGTATATCGTGAGGCAAAAGGGACTCAGACGCAAGTCGCATTGGAAAGGCAAGTCGTCATGACTCTTTGGTACTTGGGAGTCGACACATTCTGCTAGGAGCCGCTACCGACTGATCGATTTAGAGTCGGACTCTAATCGTGTCCAAGTAGCCATGAGCCTGCGGGGTCACACACTTAAGAGCGAGAGCAAGTTCGGATTGGATCTGAACCGAAAATCTGGTTGGGTTGGACCCAAGCCGGATTAGGACTGAGTCAGTGAGTCGGACTCGCGGTGACTAGTTTTATATGGGCTTTAGTGAATGGGCCACGAGAGTGGAGCCCATGTTCTCTCCCTATATATAGTGGAGCACAGCAACCCAGAAGGGTTAATAGTTGTTCGGTTAGGTCATTCCATGTGTTGGAAACCCTAGCTCCACAGCAGTCCTGCCGTCGTATCGAACCTAGCAGTTCGCCGCTGGTGCTCCTCCTTGTACGTGTGGATACCAGCAGAAGTGCTGTACGATCAGCACCAGGACGATCGGATTGCAAAGGACTGCACTGGATCAACTGACGCGCTTCATCAGTAATCCGCAACTGCGCGTCTAGTGGTAAACCTCGTGGCCTTCTACCTCGGCTAAATCTTGGGATCACCACATTAGAGGAAATAGTTTTGTTTTATCTTTGCGTGGCCCAACATATCCTTAGTACTTTGAGACTCTAATGTCGAATGCCAAAAAAGGTAGACAAGAGCCAAAGTCAAGGAAAGGGGAAACGGCAAAATGAGACTCTGGGACTTGCCCTTGGATGATTCACACTCAGAACATGACAAGATATTTAAAGCCTTATCAAAAGGCACACAACCAAACATGAGTGCAATGTATATTACATTTGTACCCGGCATACCGGGGATCTCATCAAAGTTCAAGTGTTTTTTCTATTCAGTCTAAGAAGCAGCAGGACTCAGAGGAGCAGTCTTGGAACCAGGAGCATCGCTTGGAGCATTGTCAACACCCGGATTTTTAATCCTAGATGCCTGTTATGCCATACATCGCAATCCCAGGATTACCATTTTTGCGAGACATAACAGAATTGGATACCACAGTACATCATCCATTACAAACCATACATAAGGTCTTACACAAATAATGATCTCATGGTCCAGTTCTTAATACAACTCAAGCAGCGGAAATACGTAATAATAACGGTAGCATAGGCAAAGCTCCATCTTCGGGGTCATAGGCAATGCTGACGATGAGAGATGATCCTAGTTGTCGTAACCTTCCTGGGGTCCATCCTCTAGGTACTCCTCTTCATAGTCTGGCCATGGGAATAGCCAGGGACAAAGCCATGAGTACTCTTTAAGTACTCGCAAACTAATACTAACAAGTGAAGGGGGTTTTTGTAGTAGGACACTAAGCTCTAGGGTTGTTTTGCAAAAAGCCAGATTTACATCTACTAAGTTCAGAAGCAAGAGAAAGCTAGTCAAATTTTATAACACCTAAGTGGGAACTTGAATTTCATATCATAATTCTGTTGTGGTCAAGTCCAAGTCTCAGTTCGTTTCAAAAAGTCATTTTGAAAACATCTGACGGGGGAACAGTATGGCCACTCCAACTGTCCATAACCGCGGACGCGACTATTCGAATAGTTTGACACTCTGCAGAGATTGTACACTTTCACCACAACATTCGATAAATCCGTCAGGAACAAATCCTGAATTCACCATACTCAGTATGCGTATAATCAATCCTAACCTTTCAATTACACACCCTAGTATAAGAACCTCTCCTGTGAGTTTGGCCTCCCAACCATGACCAACTATCATCTTGGGTACTGCACAGCTGGACAATCTTCACAAGGTAGCCTAAGCTCAGACATTGGTCGTGAGGGAACCAATACTAAGGTATATAAGCTTCCAGTCAAGCCCTACCCAATCCTCGGGTATTGTGGTTGTACGGTAAAATTGGAATGGTATCGCATCCAGACAACCATCAGTTTTATAAAGGGCTAAGGTTCATGCCTCAACATTTTCATCACCATAAATCATCTGGTGTTCGGAAACACATGTCCAAAATATTTCAATAGAATGTTCCATCATTCCAAGGTTTTCATAACCATTTTTCCACCAAGTATTCCCATATAAGTTGATCAAGTTTTATGCTTAGCACTAGCATCTACAAGTGGGGGTATGTACTAATGAGGGGTGGTAAACTAGTGGAGTTTAACTAAGTTCAATCTCATGCCTTAGGATGACATAAATATTATCTAGCTTAGGACAAATTTTATGCTCTTTATGCAACCTTCAATTATCTTTCTAGTATCTACAATTTACTTAAGTAAACTCTAAGTAAGAGCTTTGATAAAGAAATAAAGTATAAAGCTTGTAAGTAAAACTAGGATTGGTTTACCAAGTGGTTATGATCATATATGCTTAAGGCATATAGTTGGCATGGTACAAGCAAGTATTTGCTTGCATAGGTATAGTATCTTGCAAGTGTTAGCTTGCACAAATACGAGTATAAGCTTGCTAAATTGCAAGTGTTAGCTTGCCTTGTGCAGAGCAGTGGTTGAAGTTCTCCTCGGCTTCTTCTTCATAGTATCCTCCTTCCTCCTCGTATCCTTGGTCGGTACTAGCGTCTATGAATAAATACGAGGTACACAATCACCAAACAATACTTAACTACTTTCAATCATCACACAAAAGGGTCCTATAGATGATCTAGCATCATCACTAACATTACAAGGTTAAATCTTGGTTTAATTTCTTTTATTTTTAGAAAATTAATTTCTACTCACTGAAAAACTACTTAAGATTTAATATTCTCCAAACCAAACATGGGATCATGTTGACACATGTCATCACCACACATTTCAGTATATGGGAATTTGATTTAAAGTGGTGTCACAATTTAATAAGGTTTTTCTCTTTTATTTTACTTAAATAAAGTGACTAGAAATGCCTATGTGACATTCTTTTATTACTTGAACATTATTTCTGTAAGTAAACCCAAATGTTTTTATATATTCTGAAAGGTATGATCAAATATGATTTTTGGAGTTGGAATCAACTCAAAAGCTATTATGGTTTAAATTTGAAAAATGTTTGAATGCAGAAATGGTTCTGCCTTGTTATTTTTACCAAGGTTGATCTATAGATTCAAATGTTTTGAATCCAACGGGCTTGGATTAAGAATTTCAATATATTTCTAATAAAATTGGTTTCATTCAATTTGGTGCACTGAATCGAGCTGGGTTGATTTCTGAAACTAGGTACAGAACTGTGTTTGAATTAAAATGGAAAAAGTTAAATTCAAACGACTAGGCTGCGCGGGAAACGATAATGGGCCGGCCCGGTGTCACTACGCGGCGCGGGGCTCAACTGACAGGGGGTTTCCACCAGTCAGTGGCTCTTTAAACGCGAAGCGATACGGGGCAATCTCATCCGCACGATCTAAGTCTAATCGAACGGCTGCTACTCATCGTCCACGTCAGGCGACGCTGGCGAGACAAAACCTTACGCGGAAGGTGGGGGTCGTCGGGGGCTCATAGGGGCTCAGGCAAGGGTCGGCGAGGCGGGCGAACAACAAAGTCGACGACGGCGAATCTCCTGGTACCGGCACCTTCTCCTGGGGTGGACGAAATCGACGGCGCCCTTCTTTCTCCAGAGGCGGCCTGCTCCGGCAAAATTCCAGCGACACACTGCTCTCCTTGCTCCGGGAACATGGTGGAACGATCAGTGAGGAGAGGGGAGTGATATGGTGTGAAGAGTTTGAGAGGGGGAGGCCTCTATTTATAGTCTCGACGACGAGACCGAAAGGAATGGGCAGGCGACGGTGGCGACATGGCTACGGGCTTCTAGAGGCATGGCCGGTGGTGGCGATCGATCGGTGGTATCCTAGCGATGCTCTATGGCTTTAATGCGCGTGTAGGGGCGGTGGCAAACGGTCTGGAACACGTGATGCGCTGCACGGCAGAGGCGGCGTCTTCGACGGCGAGCGGTGGCTGTGAGGCATGGGGCGGCGAACGGGGATGTCTGGCGGTCTCCTGGGACGGTGGTGATCGTGTATGCACGTGGCGAGGGCGGAGCGCGGTCTGTGGGCATGTGTCGAGGGTGGCGCTCTGGCGCACGCTCGACATGGTTGACAGAGGCATGGGCGCGACATTCCTGGGTGCTCTGGTCGATGTCTTCGAGGCAGGGCTGGTCGAGAGGGGGCGGTGAGGCATGGGTGATCTCTCAGACAAGGTTGGCACGACTAGTTCCTCTCCTAGCTTGCTATCTACACTGGGGTGGCATGGGTGGCTTTGGCTGTTCACCATTGATGACATTGCCAAGCTTACAGTGGTGCTAGATGTTTACAAATGAGCTAGATGATCTACTAAAGCCTAGTTGCAACCAGAGAGGGAACAAGTTAGGCTCAAATCACTGCTCCAAATAGTGTTTGGATTTTATTTGATTTGCATCTGCAAGGTGTTTGATGAAATGGCCGCTTGAATTCAAGTTTTCAATTTTGAAAAGATTTTTGGTGGGTGTGCTAGGTAGGTGCTGGTGAGTCTGTAGATGCTTGGGTTTTGAAAGTTGAGCTTGTTTGAGTGGTTTTTGACAAAGTGGGATCTTCCCATATGATAAATATTCAATTTTAAACTGTCATTTAAACTATGCATTTAAATGTTTCTGGATGATCACAAGGTGGGCCTTGATACTTTGTTATGAGTACTATCAAGGGGTGCAAAGATCCAAACAAGTTTCTGTTAAGTTCTGAAAGTTATAGACATCCAAAGTAGGCATGGGAGTTAAATTGGTCAAAATGACCATTCCTTTATTTTGTTTGTTTTGATTTATTTGTCTTTGGGAAAAGTGTGGGGATTGTTTAGCTGATGTTTATTTCACCTAAGAATCCTTTTACAAGCAAAGAAACACATAAATAAGGCAATTCAAAAGAATTCAAAATGGGATGCATACACACATACATGATTTCATATTTTTATTTAGAAAAGTTTTTGTTAACTCTAAATTTGGATGCATAGAGTTTGATGATTCTAGTTTAATATTTTTGGGATGTTACAAACCTTCCACCCTTAAACAAAATCTCGTCCCGAGATTTGAAAACGGACGAAAACATTACCTAGGATTTGAAGAGATCGGGAAACTCCGTCCTGATATGATCTTCGCGCTCCCAGGTAGCTTCCTCTTCTGTGTGGTTGCTCCACTGAATTTTTAGAAACTTGATGCTTCGGGTTCTAGTGGTTCAGAAAGCTTCTTCCAAAATACGGATGGGTACTTTGGGATAGGTCAGGTCATCGTTGATCTCTATGGTCCGGTGATCGATATTCTTGAACACTTTCGTCTTCTCCCGAACTTCGAGGCACTTGCGAAGTAATGAGATATGGAACACATTGTGCACGGCTGACATCTCTTCGGGTAGTTCCAATTGATATGACACTTCTCCTCGACGGTTCAGAATCTTGAAGGGTCCGATATATCTGGGGGCTAACTTTCCTTTGAGTTGGAAACGCTGCATTCCTTTCAATGGCGACACTTTCAGATATACAAAATCTCCTATGTTGAAGGCGAGGTCTCGACGTCTCTTGTCTGCGTAACTCTTCTGTCTTGACTGGGCTGTCTTGAGGTGCCCACGAATCTTGTGAACCTTCTATTCTGCTTCTCGTAGGATATCGGGTCCGAAAATCTGACTCTCTCCTACTTCCGACCAGTTCAAAGGGGTGCGACACTTCGTTTCGTACTTGAATTCAAATGGGGCCATTTGCAAACTAGCTTGATAACTGTTGTTGTATGAAAATTCTGCAAATGGCAGACAGTCTTCCCATTTAGATCCATACTCTAACACACATGCTCTCAGCATATCTTCGAGTATTTGATTTACTCGCTCCGTTTGTCCATCGGTCTGAGGGTGATAAGCGGTACTGAAATCTAGTCGGGTTCCTAAACCTTCTTGAACTTTCTTCCAGAATGTCGAGGTAAACTGAGTTCCTCGCTCCGATACAATGTTCTGGGGGACTCCATGCAAACTGACGATCCTAGCGATGTATAACTCCGCTAGCTTCGAACTCTGATATGTGGTCTTGACGGGTAAGAAATGGGCGACTTTGGACAATCTGTCCACTATGACCCAGATAGAGTCATTTCCCCAACTAGAAGTAGGCAATCCGGTGATAAAGTCCATTCTAACGGAATCCCATTTCCATTCCAGAATCTGCAATGGTTGCAACAATCCAGCGGGTCTTTGATGTCTCGCCTTGACTCGCTGACATATATCACACTTGGCGATATAGCTTCTGATTTCTCTCTTCATCTTATGCCACCAAAATCGCTCTTTCAAATCCTGATACATCTTAGTTCCTCCGGGATGGATAGAATAAAGGGTATCATGAGCCTCCTTCAGAATAACTTCTTTCAACTCAGAATCTAATGGTACACAAAGGCGTCCTTTGTACCACAGAACTCCTTCGTCTTCGGTGAATCCGGGTACTTTGCCTATACCAATATGACGCTTGATTCCGTCAATACTAGCATTTCCTTTCCGCACCTCTTTGATCTGGCTGATCAAAGTGGGTTGAAGTTCTATGCTAGCCAAAAATCCTTCACTCACTAATTCCATTTGAAAATATTCCATCTCTTTGTGCAAACTTGGTTGCTCCTTCAAAATCATGGAGTTCAAGCGGCACGGCAATCTGCTACCACATTGGCTTTACTAGGGTGATAGTGAATGTCCAGATCGTAATCCTTGATTAACTCAATCCATCTTCTCTGCCTCATATTCAACTCCTTCTGAGTGATTATATACTTCAGTCTCTTGTGATCCGAATAAATCTCACAATGATTTCCCATCAGGTAATGCCTCCATGTCTTCAGGGCTAGAACTACGGCTGCGAGTTCGAGGTCATGGGTTGGGTAATTTTTCTCGTGTTGTTTCAGTTGTCGAGATAGATAAGATATAACTTTGCCTTCTTGCATTAGCACACATCCGAGACCGATCTTGGATGCGTCACAATACACGTCGAAGGGCTTCGTGATATCCGGCATGATTAAGATTGGGGCTGAAATCAATCTCCCCTTGAGTTCTTGAAGACTCGCTTCACATTTGTCGGTCCATTCAAACTTCTTGTCCTTCTTCAGCAATTGGGTCATGGGTCTGGCGATACTCGAGAATCCTTCTACGAACTTGAGGTAGTATCTCGCCAATCCGAGAAATGCACGAACTTGGGTTTGAGTGGTTGGGGCTTGCCAATCTTCGGCATCTTTCACCTTTGCAGGGTCAACGGCAATTCCGCCGGCTGATACAATGTGGCCGAGGAATCCTACCTCCTATAACCAGAATTCACATTTGCTAAACTTGGCATATAACTGATGCTCTCTAAGGGTTCCAAGAATGGTCCTTAGGTGTAGCTCATGTTCTTCTTCCGATTTGGAATAAATCAGAATGTCATCGATGAAAACAACGACAAACTTATCCAGGAAGTCCATAAAAATCTTATTCATAAGATTCATGAAATAAGCGGGGGCATTGGTTAATCCAAAATACATGACGGTATACTCGTATAATCCATATCTGGTGGTAAAGGCAGTCTTGGGAATATCCTCTGCCTGAATTTTGAGTTGATGATTGTCAACACCCGAATTTTTAATCCCAGATGCCTGTTATGCCATACATCGCAATCCCAGAATTTGATACCACAGTACATCATCCATTACAAACCATACATCATGTCTTACACAAATAGGGATCTCATGATCCAGTTCTTAATACATCTCAAGCAGGGGAATACGTAATAATAACGATAGAGTAGGCGAAGCTCCATCTTTGGGGTCGCAGGCAATGCTGACGATGGGAGATGATCCTAGTTGTCGTAACCTTCCCGAGGTCCATTCTCCAGGTACTCCTCTTCATAGTCTGGCCACGGGAATAGCCAGGGACAAAGCCATGAGTACACTTTAAGTACTCGCAAACTAATACTAACAAGTGAAAGGGGTTTTTGATAATAGGACACTAGGCTCTAGGGTTGTTTTGCAAAAGCCAGATTTATCTCTACTAAGCTGAGAAGAAAGAGAAGCTAGTCACAATTTTATAACTCCTAAGTAGGAACTTGTATTTCATATCACAACCCTTTTGTGGTCAAGGTAAAGTCTCAATTCATTTCACAAGTCTTTTGAAAACATCTGACGGGGGAACAGTATGGCCACTCCAACTGTCCATAACCGCGGACGCGGCTATTCGAATAGTTTGACACTCTGCAGAGATTGTACACTTTCACCACAATATTCGATACATCCGTCAGGAACAAATCCTGAATTCACCATACTCAGTATGCGGATAATCAATCCTAACCTTTCAATTACACGCCCTAGTATAAGCACCTCTCCTGTGAGTTTGGCCTCCCAACCATGACCAACTGTCATCTTGGGTACTGCACAGGTGGACAATCTTCACAAGGTAGCCTCAACTCAGACCTTGGCCGTGAGGGAACTAATACTAAGGTATATAAGTTTCTAGTCAAGCCCTACCCAATCTTCGGGTATTGTGGTTGTACGATAAAATTGGAATGGTATCGCATCCAGACAACCATCAATTTTATAAAGGGATAAGGCTCATGCCTCAGCATTTTCATCACCAAAATCATAAGGTGTTTGGAAACACATGTCAAAACATCTCAGTAGAATGATCCATCATTCTATGGTTTTCATAACCATTTTCACCAAGTATTCCCATCTAATGTTGATCAAGTTTTATGCTTAGCACTAGCATCTACAAGTGGGGGTAAGCACTAATGGGGGATAGTAAACTAGTGGAGTTTCCACTAAGTTCAATCTTATACCTTAGGATGACATCAAGATTTTCTAGCTTAGGCCAAATTTTATGCTCTTTATGCAACCTTCAATATATATTTCTAGAATCTACAAGTCACTTAAGTCAACTCTAAGTTAAAGCTTTGATAAAGAAATAAAGTAGAGGGCTTGGAAATAAAACTAGGATTGGTTTATCAAGTGGATATGATCACATATGCTTAAGGCATATAGTTGACATAGTAGCAAGTAAGTATTAGCTTGCCCAATTGCAAGTATAAGCTTGCATAGGTCAACTTGATTAGTAAGGCTTGCTAAAGTAGAGTATCTTGCAAGTGTTAGCTTGCATCAGTATCAGTATAAGCTTGCTAAGTTGCAAGTGTTAGCTTGCCTTGTGCAGAGCAGTGGTTGAAGTTCTCCTCGGCTTCTTCTTCGTAGTATCCTCCTTCCTCCTCGTATCCTTGGTCGATACTAGCGTCTATGAATAAATACGAGGTACACAATCACCAAACAATACTTAACTACTTTCAATCATCACACAAAAGGGTCCTATAGATGATCTAGCATCATCACTAACATTACAAGGTTAAATCTTGGTTTAATTTCTTTTATTTTTAGAAAAGTAATTTCTACTCATTGAAAAACTACTTAAGATTTAATATTCTCCAAACCAAACATGGGATCATGTTGACACATGTCATCACCACATATTTTAGTCCATGGGAATGTGATTTAAAGTGGTGTCACAATTTAGTAAGGTTTTTCTCTTTTATTTTAATTAATTAAGGTGGCTAGAAATGCCTATGTGGCATTCTTTTATTACTTGGTCATTATTTCTGTAAGTAAACCTATATATTTTTATATATTCTGAAAGGTATGGTTAAATGTGATTTTTGAGAGTTCGAATCAACTCAAAATCTATTATGGTTTGAATTTGAAAAATGTTTGAATGCAGAAAAGCTTCTGCCTTGTTATTTTTACCATGGACGATCTGCTGATCCAAATGACTTGAATCCAACGGGCTTGGATTCAGCATTCCCAGACCTTTCTAACAAAATTGGTTTCATTCAATTTGGTTCAATGAATCGACCTGGGTTGATTTTTGAAACTGGGTACAGAAGTGTGTTTGAAATAAAATAAAAAAGGTTAAATTCAAATAACTGGGCTGCGCGGTAAGCGATACTGGGCCGGCCTGCTAAGCACAGCGCTTACGCGGGCTGGTTAAGTTGCTGTCCCCATGCGTCAGTGAGACAGGGGGGTGCGAAGCGATATGGGGCGATGTGGTGTGTTCGATCTGGTTCTAATCCAACGGCTGAGGGTCATCGTCTATGTTGGGCAACGCCGGCGAGACAGAAACCTAGCGCGACAGGTGGGGGTCGTTGGGGGCTCACCGGGGCTCAGGCGAGGGTCGGCGAGGCGGGCGAACGATGAAGTCGACGACAATGAACCTCCTGGTACCGGCAACTTCTCCTAGGGCGGCTCCAATCGCTGGCCCCCTTCTTCTCCAGCAGCGGTAGGCTCCGGTGAAATTCCGGCGAAGTGGTGTTCACCTTGCTCCGGGAATGGGGTGGCACGATCAGTGAGGAGAGGGGAGTGAGATGGTGTGATCAATTCGGCTGGGGGTGGCCTCTATTTATAGTCGCGATGACGAGACCGAACGGGATGGGCAGGCGACGGTGGTGACATGGCTACGGGCGGCTAGAGGCATGGCCGGCAGTGGCGATCGCTTGGTGGTCTCCTGGCGATGCTCTACGGCTTTAATGCGCATGTAGGGGCGGTGTGGTTTGGTCTGGAACGCGCGATGCTCTGCGCGGCAGAGGCGGTGTCTTCGACGGCGAGCGGTGGCTGGTTGGCATGGGGCGGCGAACGGGGATGTCTGGCGGTCTCCTGGGTTGGTGGCGATCATGTATGCACACGGCGAGGGCGGCGCACGGTCTGTGGGCGTCGGTCGAGCATGGCGCTCTGGCGTATGCTCGGCATGGTTGCTAGCGAGCGGGGCACGGTCTGTGCGTGTGGTCCAGGGGTTGGCAACGCTCGCGGCTGGGACAGGGAGTGGTGATGGACGGTGGGCTGCCTCCCAGACAAGGTTGGAACGGCTAAATCTCCTTCTAGCTTGTTGTCTCCACTGGGGTGGCATGGTGAGCTTTGATTGTTCCCCATTGATGTCATTGCCCAGCTTACAGTGAGGCTAGTGCTTGGTTTAACTTGCTAGATGATCTACTGAGATGGTTGTGAGCTAGAGAGGGGACAAGTTAGGCTTCAATCACTGCTCACAATAGTGTTTAGGATTTTGATGATTTGTGTCTACAAAGTGTTTGATGAAATGGCCGCAAGAATTCAAGTTTTGAATTTTGAAATGATTTTTGGTGGGTGTGCTAGGTTGGTGCTGGTGAGTCTGCAGATGCTTGGGTTTTGAAAGTTGAGCTTGTATGAGTGGTTTTTGAAAAAGTGGGATCTTCTCATATGATAAAGATTCAATTTCGAACTGTCATTTAAACTATGCATTTGAAAGTTTCTGGATGATCACAAAGTGGGCCTTGATACTTTGTTATGAGTACAATCAAGGGGTGCAAAGATCCAGAAAAGTTTCTATTAAGTTCTGAAAGTTTGGGACAACCAAAGTAGGCATGGGAGTTAAATTGGTCAAAATGACCATTCCCTTATTTTATTTGTTTTGATTTATTTGTCTTTGAGAAAAGTTTGGGAATTGTTTAGATGATGTTTATTTCACCTAAGAATCCATTTACAAGCAAAGGATCACACAAACAAGGTGGTTCAAAAGAATTCCAAATGAAATGCATACACCATGCATGCTTTCATATTTTTATTTATAAATTTTTTTTTGTTAACCCTAATTTTGATGATTAGAGTTTGATGATCCAAGTTTAGTATTTTTGGGATGTTACAAACCTTCCCCCCTTAAACAAAATCTCGTCCCGAGATTTGAAAAAGGACGAAAAATATTACCTAGGATTTGAAGAGATCGGGAAACTCTGTCCTGATGTGATCTTCGCGCTCCCAGGTAGCTTCCTCTTCTGTGTGGTTGCTCCACTGAATCTTGAGAAACTTGATGCTTCGGGTTCGGGTAGTTCTGAAAGCTTCTTACAAAATACAGATGGGTACTTCGGGATAGTTCAGGTCATCGTTGATCTCTATGGTCCGGTGATCGATGTTTTTGAACACTTCGGTCTTCTCTGGGACTTCGAGACACTTGCGAAGTAACGAGATATGGAACACATTGTGCATGGCTGACATCTCTTAGGGTAGTTCCAATTGATACGATACTTCTCCTCGACAGTTCAGAATCTTGAAAGGTTCGATATATCTGGGGGCTAACTTTCCTTTGAGTTGGAAACGTTGCATTCCCTTCAATGACGACACTTTCAGATAAACAAAATCTCCTAGGTTGAAGGCGAGGTCTCTACGTCTCTTGTCGGCGTAACTCTTCTGTCTGGATTGGGCGGTCTTGAGGTGCTCACGAATCTTGTGAACCTTCTCTTCTGCTTCTCGTAGGATGTCGGGTCCGAAGATCTGACTCTATCCTACTTCCGACCAGTTCAAAGGGGTGCGTCACTTCCTTCCGTACATAAATTCAAATGGGGCCATTTGCAAACTAGCTTGATAACTGTTGTTGTATGAAAATTCTGCAAATGGCAGACAATCTTCCCACTTAGATCCATATTCTAACACACACGCTCTCATCATATCTTCGAGTATTTGATTTACTCGCTCCGTTTGTCCATCGGTCTGAGGGTGATACACGGTGCTGAAATCTAGGCGGGTTCCTAAACCTTCTTGGACTCTCTTCCAGAATCTCGAGGTAAACGAGTTCCTCGATCCGATACGATGTTCTTGGGGACTCCATGCAAACTAACTATTCTAGCGATGTACAACTCCGCTAGCTTCGAACTCTAATATGTGGTCTTGACGGGTAAGAAATGGGCGACTTTGGACAATCGGTCCACTATGACCCAGATAGAGTCATTTCCCCTACTAGAAGTAGGCAGTCTAGTGATAAAGTCCATTCCAACGGAATCCCATTTCCATTCCGGAATCTGCAATGGTTGCAACAATCCAGCGGGTCTTTGATGTCCTGCCTTGACTCGCTGACATATATCACACTTGGCGATATAGCTTCCGATTTCTCTCTTCATCTTATGCCACCAAAATTGCTCATTTAAATATTGATACATCTTAGTTCCTCCGGGATGGATAGAATAAAGAGTATCATGAGCCTCCTTCAGAATAACTTCTTTCAACTCAGAATCTGATGGTACACAAAGGCGTCCTTTGTACCACAGAACTCCTTCGTCTTTAGTGAATCCAGGTACTTTGCCTGTACCGATACGATGCTTGATTTCGTCGATACTAGCATTTCCCTTCTGCGCCTCTTTAATCTGACTGATCAAAGTGGGATGGATTTCTATGCTAGCCAAAAATCCTTCACTTACTAATTCCATTTGAGAATCTTCCATCTCTTTGTGCAAGCTTGGTTGCTCCTTCAAGATCATGGAGTTCAAGCGGCACGACAATCTGCTAAGGGCATCTGCTACCACATTGGCTTTACCAGGGTGATAGTGAATGTCCAGATTGTAATCCTTGATTACCTCAATCCATCTTCTCTGTATCATATTCAGCTCCTTCTGAGTGAATATATACTTCAGACTCTTGTGATCCGAATAAATCTCACAACGGTTTCCCATCAGGTAATGCCTCCATGTCTTCAGGGCTAGAACTAAGGCTATGAGTTCGAGGTCATGGGTTGGGTAATTTTGCTCATTTTGCTTCAGTTGTTGAGATAGATAAGATATAACTTTGCCTTCTTGCATTTGCACACATTCGAGACCGATCTTGGATGCGTCACAATACACATCGAAGGGCTTCATGATATCCGGCATGATCAGATTGTGGCTGGAATCAATCTCCTCTTGAGTTCCTGAAAACTCGCTTCACATTTGTCGGTCCATTCAAACTTATTGTCCTTCTTCAGCAATTGGGTCATGGGTCGGGCGATACTCGAGAATCCTTCTACGAACTTGCGGTAATATCCCGCCAATCCGAGAAATGCACGAACTTGGGTTTGAGTGGTTGGGGCTTGCCAATCCTCGACATCTTTCACCTTTGCGGGATCAGCGGCAATTCCTCCGGGTACAATGTGACCGAGGAATCCTACCTCCTATAACCAGAATTCACATTTGCTAAACTTGGCATACAACTGATGCTCTCTAAGGGTTCCAAGAATGGTCCTTAGGTGTAGCTCATGTTATTCTTCTGATTTGGAATAAATCAGAATGTCATCGATGAAAACAACGACAAACTTATCCAGGAAGTCCATAAAAATATTATTCATGAGATTCATTAAATAAGCGGGGGCATTGGTTAATACAAAATACATGACTGTATACTCGTACAATCCATATCTGGTGGTGAAGGCAGTCTTTGGAATATCCTCTGCACGAATTTCGAATTGATGATACCTAGTTCTAAGATCAATCTTAGAAAACACTTTGGCGCCGGTCAAATGATCAAACATATCTTCTATCTTGGGCAAGGGGTATTTGTTTTTGATGGTGACATCATTCAATTTCCGATAATCTGTACACAAACGGTTACCTCCATCTTTCTTGTCCACAAACAAGACAGGTGACCTCCATGGTGACGCACTTGGTTGAATCAATCCAATTTCCAACATGGAATCCAGTTGCTTCTTTAGTTCTGCCAGTTCTGACGGGTTCATACTATAGGGTCTCTGGGTTATGG
Organism: Avena sativa; assembly: GCA_916181665.1. Lineage (NCBI taxonomy): Eukaryota > Viridiplantae > Streptophyta > Magnoliopsida > Poales > Poaceae > Avena > Avena sativa. Next base: position 249,408,006 of record OV702297.1, read on the forward strand.
GTCCAGTTCTGGGGATTAGTTCAATGATAAACTCGATATCCCGATCTGGGGGCATACCAGGCAAAACATCTGGAAATACATCGGGGTATTCACAGACTATCTAGACTTGGTCAATGGTAGGTTGGTCTATACTCTTGTTGCACTTGAATTGACGAGGTAAGGTTTCAGATATATGCTCGACTGATATTCCGGCTGTACTGGTCATGGTTATGGCTTTCTTGGCATAGTCAATCAATCTTTTATGTTTGGACATCCAATCGATTCCTAGTACTACTTCCAAACCTTTAGTTCCGACTACTATCAGGTTACCGTAAAAATCTATGCCATGGATTTGGATAGGGACGGCTTTGCAAATTTGCCTAGCCTTGGTGGTTGATCCGGGAATTTGAACAATCATAACATGCTTCAGTTTGGTTGGTTGAATTTTACTAGTGCAGGAAAATTCTTCGGTGACAAATGAGTGCGATGCACCAGAATCAAACAACACTCTTGCAAGTACTGAATTAACAGAAAACATACCCAGCATGACGTCTGGCGCTTCCTGAGCTTCTTCAGCATGCATGAGAAAAAGACGGCCGTTGCGGTTGAGAGAATTCCCTGGGTCAAACCTTCTTCTGGGCTGAACACGACGCTGCTGCTGAGCTGGGGCATTGGCATTGGGTGCTGCGGCATTCTTCTTGTTGGGGCACTCGTTGGAGTAGTGACCCTTATTTCCACAGTCATAACAAGTCACTTGTGACTTGTCCTTTGCTGCTATAGACACAACATTGCTTCCAGTCCTCGAGGCAGTGTTGGTATTGGTGGCAGCATTGTTGTTGTTGATCTTGGGTGGGGCACGGTTGAAGTTGCTAGAGTTTGCCGGGGTTTTTGTGATTTCCTCCGGGCCTAGGGTTTCCACGGTTGGGATAGGTCGGACGGTTCATCGGGGCTCTGTTGGTTCTTGGGGCAAATCCTGGAGATGGGTTAAGGCGATACTTTGGGGTCTGATGGGTTCCTGGCTGATGCATCATGCGACGCTTGCGGTTCTCATTGGCTTGGTTGATCTTTCCTTCCATCTGGATAGTAGAGTCGACATGGGCTTCAATATCAGCAAAGGGGATATTAACTAACACTGTCTGCATCTCATTGTGCAGACCATTCAGGAATCTCTCTTTCTTCTTGGCTTCAATGTCGATCTCATCCGGGGCATACCTAGCTAATGACAAGAATTTGTCACGGTATTCCACTACAGTCATCCTTCCTTGCTTCAGTTCTCTGAACTCGTCTCTCATTCTCTTGATTAAACCCGGTGGCACATGGGTTCTGCTAAACTTGACCTTAAATTCCTCTCAGGTCATCATCTGGCCTCCGGTCATTGCGCGAACACTGTTCCACCAAGCTCTGGCATCTCCGACTAGATAGTGGGTGGCGAACAGAACTTTCTCGTTGGCTTCCACTCCGGTGACTTCTAGGTTATTTTCCATGGTTTGCAGCGAATCATCGGCGTCTAGGGGTTCTTCTCACTTAGTGAAAACAGGTGGGTTGGTATTCTGAAAATTTTTGAGCTTAGATCCATGGTTGTCCTGATTTCCGTGGCCTTGGTTGTTGTGGGCTAGCTGGGCTATCTGCTGAAGGGTGTCTAGGTTGGCTTGACGTTCCGCTCTTTCAGCTTCGCGGTCAGAAGTAAACATTTGCAGAATCTGCAACATCGGGTCCGGGGATGAACCACTTCCTCCACGTGGCATCTGAAGATTGAGATAGATCATGAGAAAAGAGGGAAATTTCTAAGGTTCTGGGACTTTGAGAAGTTTTTAAAGTTTGACTCAGATTTTTCTAGCAACTCGCTTTTCATTCATTCATAGCACATGATACAACACACACCACAACAAAGAGAAACAGATGGTTTTAAGAACCATTCTGGAAACTACAATACAGTGGGACTGAATACTAATCGCTATGCTAGTGCTCAATTGCTACTACTCCTTGGAATTGGTGGCTTCATCATCTTCATCGTCATCGATGAAGGCGAAATCATCCTCATCAGTGAAGAATTCCATAGCCTGATCCTCTAGAAAATCATCATCTTCGCTGATATAGGAGTAGGGGTCTCCACGAAGATCCTCTCCGACATTCTCCCTTTCTTCCAACTGCATGTCTCTCTCGTCGATGGTCTCCTCCAAAGATGAGATACGGTGGCGAATACGGGCAATGATGCGCTCCTTCTTGTCGAGCTGACGGCGGCGAGACTTGCGATCCTTTGCTAGCATGGCAATGGTTTGATCCTTCATCTTGATGATGGCAGACTTGTGGTTGGAGTAGTCACGGCAGTTATCCAACTCCTGCTGACGATCGTACATCATGAAGCTAAGGTGGTCCAACTAAGTCTTCAGCTCGTGGTGGTATGGGGCTTCCAGTGGTTGTCCATTAGCATCATGCCTTGGACAAAACTCAAAGTGGGTAACCTTGATTTGGTTGATACTCTGCCCACACAGACGGGCAAGAGCTTCCTGCATGGCCCTAGCAAGTACATCAAGCCAGTTGTTCTCTCATAAGGTAAACTGAATTCCCTCAGCAGTGGGAGGTTCAATCTTTCCTCGGAGACTTGCAACAATTAGCCACTGCAGATCTTCTCCTCCTTGATCATTGAGCTGAGCTCCGAAGAACTCGGGGTGCGGACGCTCCAGAAGTTCCGAAAGCTGGTCCAAATCCCTCTCAAAGATAAGGTGTCACATCCCAAAATTTTACAAATTTTGTAATGTGAAAAATAAGTAATTGTTGAAATTTAGGGTGAGAAGAAACTTTTTGTTTCTAAATGGAAACTTAAAATCCAATCTTGAACAAAACTTTGGTTAAGGTTTGAATCCAACTAAATTCAAATCAAGTAAAATGCATTCTTCATAAATGCATCTAGAAATTTAAACACTTGGAAAATGAATCAAAACCCTAAAATCCTAATGGAAGAAAAACATTTCCAAGTTATCTCCAAGCCTATGGATTTGATCCATATAAAAATTGGTCAAACAAACATTTCAAAATGATCAAGAATTACAAATAGAAATATTATAAGACCATATAAATTTGTTTCACTTAATTTGGATCCATAGATGAAATCTTATGAATTTAATAAGATAAGGAAATTGAATTTCCAAAGCCAATAAAACACCTATCTAAAATCCATACCAATTTGTGGTCAAATTAATCCTAAATATATTTAAAATGATAAATAGATATCAATTAAGATTTTACAAATTGGAATCACCAAGTTTGGACTTATAAATAAAAAGATATGGATTTTATGAGATAAAGAAAGAAATATTAAATGAGGATTATTTAAAAGGCCAAATTAAATCTTGACCTAATCCATAAGCAAACGGAATAAATATAATCCAAATCCAAATAAAATAAAAGGATAAAGAATTTTCAAATTAAATAAAATGGCATTAACCAAATTCAATTTCCATTTGAATAAATACAAAATCCCTATTAGAAATGATTAATTAAATCATGGGAAAATAATATTTCGAATTTACCGAAATGGAATAAAGTTGTTTAATTAACTTAAATAAGATCAAAGAAATCTTCCAAATAAACTTTATGGAATTAAAACTATATTTAATTTCATTGGAATAAAGACAAATACCCAATTTTAAATGATTAATAAATCACATTAAAAACATTCCAAATAATTCAAGGTGAATTATTCCAAATAATTCCAAATAATTCAAGGTGAATTATTTGACACCTAAATAAACAAATAAAACCTACTGAAAAGATTTGGAAATATTTAGATTTCAAATGAAGTTTGAAAAAAAATATCTTATTTGAATTAATACAAGGGCCTATTTTAATTAATTAATATTCCCTAAAAAGAATAAATATATTATTCTAAATTTGACTTCAGAATGTGTTAGTAAGAAGTGTTTGATTATTCACAAATTTTAGTTGAAATTTGAAATCAAATTGTTGTTTGAAATGTTTAAAGAAAATCAAAAAAAGAATATTAGAAATGCAAAAAGAAAAATGAAACAGATTAAAAAAAAGAGAAAAGAACCAGCCCACTAAACCTACCCAGCCCAGCAAAGCATCTGGCCTAGCAGCCCACTCCCTCTCACCCCGAGCGAACCGTTTTCTCACCGCAGAACTCACCCGCACCGCCAGTGACATCTGGACCCCACCTCCTCTTTCTCTCTCTCGGTGGCGAAACAGTCCCGCCTGTCAGCTCTCGTCTCCACCCGCCGCGACCCCTTCTTCCATCCCTCCTCGCAGTTTCTGGCTGTAATTCCGCGGGCTTAATTCGCCTTAAGGCTGCAGCCATTACTCGTGGTGATCACGCACACTTAAGCGCCCACGCCCCCTCTATATTTCACCCCAGGCGTCGTCTCCTCTACGCCCCCAGGCCACTTTGATTTTGCTTCGAAACTCCACTGCCTCCAACGCCCTCCGGCGGCGATTCCGGCCAAGTCTCGCCTCCCCTTGCCCCCTAGCCACCACGAGACTACTCCCCATTGCCTGGCGCACACTCAAGTGCCGCCAGCTCGCTCGCGCTCCCCCTACAACCTCGACTAAATCTTTGCCAAGCAGCGCCACCGTATTTCTCCTCTCCGACGAGCCCCCTCGATATGTCCTGACCGCCCCCTCCCCTCTCGTCAACACACGTGTGATCTACTCCCCCGTGCGCATCTAACGCCGCCTGTTTCGTGTCCTAGCGCGCTTCGTAGCCTCGACCCCGCCAACATCAGAGCGTGCCCGACGCTGTTGCGAACTACGGCGAGGAATCGCCAGTGACCCCGTGCACCCCTGTCCCTGCCGATACCACGTTGAGCTTCAGCATCACTCCGCGAACATGGTAAGCCACCCCATCCTCTCCCTCGCTTCCTGTAGCCGCCGCAGCGCCGCTAGCAGAGCGCCGCCGCCGCGCATCCGTCGCAGCGCCGCCACTTTCTGGCAAAATCGTTTAGAGCCATACGATCTAAATCAAACAGATACAATAGAACATAATCGAAGCGGTATGGAGCTACCTGTGCCGCACGATCTCATTTTAATCCAACGACTCGCATCTGTTGATCCACACGAAACGGTATGGGCGAATAGAAACACGCCACATGGCTCAGACTTTGTTTTAAAAACAGAAACATTTTGTAAATTGCATAAATTTGGATCCACACGTCTAAATTTTGCAAATTTTATATCAGTGAAATCAGCAAGACAAACCCTACACAACCATGCCCTTTGTTTAGTAAATTGCTTTTGATAAAATAGTTGTTTTTGCAGAAACTTGTGTAGGATTATTTTGAATATAAAATTATTTCTAAAATTATTTTTGTGACAAAATCTTTGACAAATGTTTTGTGTTAAACCTACTGACCATCTAAACCAACTTGTAGTTTCAAAAAAATAATTTTGTGAAGCAAAAGAATAAATCTTTGATTTAGAACATTTCTAGTCAAATAAAAATAATGTTTATTTATTAAAAATGCTTTTTGAGGAAACCCTTTGGGAAATGTTTTGATTTAAACTCTCTGACCCTAAACACAAGGTTTTATGATTTAAAAATATATTTTGATGAACCCTATATACTATTACTTTGCTAAAGGCATTTTCAACCACATAAAATATTGATTTGGTTTAAAAATGGTTTATAAGTAAAATCTTTTGCAAATGATTTTGTCACTTATATGAAATGACCAATAGGTGTTTTAGAATGTTTATAACATGTTAGAAACCACTTTTCCAAATAAAACCATCTTTGTCATGCTTCCATGCATTACTTTGTTTCTATTATTTTATGTGATGTTTTGCTTGAATGGTAGATTAAATTCTTGCTTGCTTGATTGAATTGTAGTGAAATTTGAAGAGTGTGATCATTGCAAGATCAATGAGTGAACTTATAATTCTCTACCAAAAAGGCAAGTGATGCTTCATACTTTTGTCCCATTATTTTCACTATGCATTAGTGATAATTCTAAAGTAGGACTTGCATGGAATTTTTGCTAAGTGTAAACTATGCCATGGGAAATCCTAGTAGATGAAACCTTAGTAGAAATTTCCTAAGTTAAGATTCCTACTACTATCATGCTTAGCTTAGCTAGTAGAAAACAAGGGTGGAATATATTCATACTATGGAATATTTCTAAGTCAAGGACTTGTGATTTGTTTAATAAAACAACTAAGTGAATGAATCACCTGGGTGGAATGGAAGGAATGGTTTGTGTTGAGTGGTTACACAAGGCCCATTTCTATGGTTTACCTTGTGTATTTCACTTGTGGATGGCCACCCAGGAACAAAGAGATTTGAGATGTCAAATGTTGAGAAGCTTCAAGTGCAGCCACATGGCATTATGGGCTCTGCCTGTATCATATAGGTTGCAATAACTTAGCCATTTGGACAGTTGGTGGTAGTGGGATGATAGGTTGGAGCGCGTCCATTTGGTCTAAGGGAAGGCTTCTGAAAGATCTTGACTTTGTGAAACCAAGTCTTGTGGGGAAAGTGCACCACCTCTGCAGAGTGTAAAATCTAATTACTTAGCCATGTCCCTGGCAAAGGACAATTTGAGCATCAAGACATGGAAGCTATCAAGAATCTCCTCGTCCCAATTTCTAAGTTAAAAACTTGTGGTTGAACAAGGGTTGAAGGATCACCAATTTCTATTGGGAGATGCCTTGGGTGATTTTGACAAGCAAAAACTTAGTGTTTTCAAATGATAAGGAAAATCTATTTTGAGAAAAGCAAGCCTAAGCTCCACTTAGCCAAATGCATATAGATAATAGATACCATTATACTACCATAGTATCACTTGCCAATACAATTCAAATGTATTGACCCTTGTGGCTGTAACTTATTATGTTGCGGGTTTGTTTGATGTTAGTGAGGTTTATTGATTAGGATTACAAGTCTACAACCAACATGACTGCCTGTGGCACTTTGAATATGAAGGACCCCATGCTATTGTTATATTCTGCTGCATTGTAATGAGATAGCCAAATGAGCTATGTAAGATGTAATAAATTATTTTATTCCTTGTTATAAAGTTGTATTATGACCTTTGTTTCTTGATATTACATCTTAACTGTGGATGCTAGCTATTGATCTAGGGACTAGCAGTGCAATCACAGGGATCTCTACCTTATTAAAGGGAGGGATCTTACAAATGGTATCAGAGAACTGTGTTGCCTGTAGGATTGTAACCCTAGGATTGGACAAAACCCCTTAGAAAATAGGAGTTGTATTTGTTCCAAAACTTATTTGCAAACAATCTTGTAAAATCTTTCCTCAACCATTTTGGTTTTGATTCTACATCTCCTCCTTTTCAAAACTTGATGGATAAAGCCTCCACCATGAGCAAAGACTTCAACATGAACAAAGGACTTCACCAACTCAAGTGATTTCAACCTTAGTCTCAACAAGGACTTCAACTTGGATATCACTAAGGACTACAAGTGAGACAAGAAATGTTACTCAGGAATTGAAGACTAAGGAAACACAACTAGGAAGGAACCATCATTACCTTTGAAGTTTTGTGACCAAGATGCAAAGAATTCTCCAATGATACAAGGATCTTGTTCAAGAAGAACCAACTAAGAAGGATGGAATGCTCTCAAGTGAAGCATATAGTTGGACCACCATATTAAGATTAAATCAAACACACCTACTTAGGTGGTGTAGAAAAAAATATTTTGTTGCCTAAAAATGTGCTTGAAACTTGTTGTTTGAGTGGAATGTTTGTTTGTGATTGCTTGCACATTGCTTGTGTAAATTGTGATCTGTGTGATTAGAATTAATTCCTTAGAAATCTTTTGCCTATTCTAATCCCAATCCAACCCAAACAGATGACTACTCCAAGAAACTCCAACATCAAGAATGGTGACAACAACAACAACCAAGGAATCAACATGAGAGAACTCATAGTAACCCAAACCCAGTTGAACCAAGTGACAACCCAATTTTTGGCCAACAACAATGAGTTAGACCCAACCATGCAAAGGTTTTTGGAAATCCAAACTCAATTGATGCAAAAGGTGACAAATCAAATGATCAACATGGGAGACAACCCTTCCCAAAGAATTTGTAACAACAAGGATGTCAAGGATGATATTCTAGAAGGAACTCAAGCTCGCAATGTTTGTGGAGACAAGGATCACACTTCCAAGGAGCATGAAGATCAATGCCCTAATTGTGAAGAGAAACATCCAACTAATCAATGCCCCACATCTCAAGCTACTTGTTTCCTATGTGAAGGAAATAATCATGTCCCTATCCAATGCCCCATCTATTCCATAGTTCAACAAAGGAAACAAGGTGGAGCACATCAACAGATTGTAAACCCTCATGAAGGAACAACTTCTACCAAGAAGGAGGAAGGAAAAGTCAGAACCATGCCTCATAAGGCCAAATCCAAAGTGACCACAAAGTGTTGCTACTCTTGTGGAGAAGAAGGTCATATCTCTAGTAACTGCCCCAAGAAGAGAGAAAGATTTCCCACCTTTGTGGTGAAGTATGAAGAGCATGAACTAGAAGAACTCCTATCTTTGGAGAGACCCAAAAAGAAGAAGAAGGACATAAGCCAGTTGCAATGTTACAATTGCAAAGAGATGGGACACTATGCCAGTGATTGCCCAGAAAATAAAAAGAACCAAGGAAATAAACAAGAGGAATTGATACCAAAGAAAAAGAAGTATAATAGCCAAGTGATGTGTTTCAAAGGCAAAGAGCTAGGCCATTATGCAGACAAGTGTCCAGAGAAGCTTCATCAAAACCCCAAGCAAGCCAAGATGTAATCTAGTTCGAAAACTTTTAAGGGTGGTAGTACCCTAGTTGCTTTGAGCCAACTTGTAACCCCTATATTTCCCAAATCTCGGGACGAGATTTATTTTAAGGGTGGTGGACTGTCACATCCCAAAATTTTCCAAATTTTGTAATGTGAAAAATAAATAAATAAAATAAATAATTGTTAAAATTTAGGGTGAAAAGAAACTTTTTATTTCTAAATGGAAACTTAAAATCCCATCTTGAACAAAACTTTGGTTAAGGTTTGAATCCAACTAAATTCAAATCAAGTAAAATGCATTCTTCATAAATGCATCTAGAAATTTAAACACTTGGAAAATGAATCAAAACCCTAAAACCCTAATGGAAGAAAAACATTTCCAAGTTATCTCCAAGCCTATGGATTTGATCCATATAAAAATTGGTCAAACAAAAATTTCAAAATGATGAAAAATTACAAATAGAAATATTATAAGACCATATAAATTGGTTTCACTTAATTTGGAGCCATAGATGAAATCTTATGAGTTTAATAAGATAAGGAAATTGAATTTCCAAAGCCAATAACACACCTATCTAAAATCCATACCAATTTGTGATCAAATTAATCCTAAATATATTTAAAATGATAAATAGATATCAATTAAGATTTTACAAATTGGAATCACCAAGTTTGGACTTATAAATAAAAAGATATGGATTTTATGAGATAAAGAAAGAAATATTAAATGAGGATTATTTAAAAGGCCAAATTAAATCTTGACCTAATCCATAAGCAAATGGAATAAATATAATCCAAATCCAAATAAAATAAAAGGATAAATAATTTTCAAATTAAATAAAATGGCATTAACCAAATTCCATTTCCATTTGAATAAAGACAAAAACCCTATTAGAAATGATTAATTAAATCATGGGAAAATAATATTTGGAATTTACCCAAGTGAAATAAAAGTTGGTTAATTAACTTAAATAAGATCAACGAAATCTTCCAAATAAAAATTTATGGAATTAAAACTATATTTAATTTCATTGGAAAAAAGACAAATACCCAATTTTAAATGATTAATAAATCACATTAAAAACATTCCAAATAATTCAAGGTGAATTATTTGACACCCAAATAAAAAATAAAACCTACTTAAAAGATTTGGAAAGATTTAGATTTCAAATGGAGTTTGAAAAACATTATTAAATCTTATTTGAATTAATACAAGGGCCTATTTTAATTAATTAATATTCCCTAAAAAGAATAAATATATTATTCTAAATTTGACTTCAGAATGTGTTAGTAGGAAGTGTTTGATTATTCACAAAGTTTATTTGAAATTTTAAATCAAATTGTTGTTTGAAAAGTTTAAACAAAATCAAAACAGAATATTAGAAATGCAAAAAGAAAAATGAAACAGATTAAAAAAAAGAGAAAAGAACCAGCCCACTAAACCTACCTAGCCCAGCAAAGCATCTGGCCCAGCAGCCCACTCCCTCTCACCCTGAGCGAACCGTTTTCTCACCGCAGAACTCACCCGCAACGCCAGTGACATCTGGACCCCACCTCCTCTTTCTCTCTCTCGCTGACGAAACGGTCCCGCCTGTCAGCTCTCGTCTCCACCGGCCGCGACCCCTTCTTCCTTCCCTCCTCGCCGTTGCTGGCTGTAATTCTGCGGGCTTAATTCGCCTTAACGCTGCATCCATTACTCGCGGTGATCACGCACACTTAAGCGCCCACGCCCATTCTATCTTTCCCCCCAGGCGCCGTCTCCTCTATGCCCCCACACCGCTTTGATTTTGCTTCGAAACTCCACTGTCTCCGACGCCCTCCGGCGGCGATTCCGGCCAAGTCTCGCCTCCCCTTGCCCCTAGCCACCACGAGACTACTCCCCATTGCCTAGCGCACACTCCAGTGCCGCCAGCTCGCTCGCGCTCGCCCTGCAACCTCGACTGCGTCTTTACCAAGCAGTGCCGCCGTCTGTCTCCTCTCCGACAAGCCCCCTCGATATGTCCTGACCGCCCCCTCCCCTCTCGTCACCACACGTGTGATCTACTCCCCCCTGCGCATCTAACGCCGCCTGTTTCATGTCCTAGCGTGCTTCGTAGCCTCGCTCCCGTCAACATCAGAGCGTGCCCGACGCCGTTGCGAACTACGGCGAGGAATCGCCAGTGACCCCGTGCACCCCTATCCCTGCCGATACCACGTTGAGCTTCAGCATCACTCCGCGAACCTGGTAAGCCACCCCATCCTCTCCCTCGCTTCCTGTAGCCGCCGCAGCGCCGCTAGCAAAGCGCCGCCGCCGTGCAGCCGTCGCAGCGTCGCCACTTTCTGGCAGAATCGTTTAGAGCCATACAATCTGAATCAAACAGATACGATAGAACATAATCGAAGCGGTATGGAGCTACCTGTGCCGCACGATATCATTTTAATCCAACGACTCGCATCTGTTGATCCACGCGAAACGGTATGGGCGAATAGAAACACGCCACATGGCTCAGACTTCGTTTTAAAAATACAAACATTTTGTAAATTGCATAAATTTGGATCCACACGTCTAAATTTTGCAAATTTTATATCCATGAAATCAGCAAGAGAAACCCTACACAACCATGCCCTTTGTTTAGTAAATTGCTTCTGATAAAATAGTTGTTTTTGCAGAAACTTGTGTAGGATTATTTTGAATATAAAATTCTTTCTAAAATTATTTTTGTGATAAAATCTTTGGCAAATGGTTTGTGTTGAACCTACTGACCATCTAAACCAACTTGTAGTTTCAAAAAAATAATTTTGTGAAGCAAAAGAATAAATCTTTGATTTAGAACATTTCTAGTCAAATAAAAATAATGTTTATTTATTAAAAATGCTTTTTGAGGAAACCCTTTGGGAAATGTTTTGATTTAAACTCTCTGACCCTAAACACAAGGTTTTATGATCTAAAAATATATTTTGATGAACCCTATAGACTATTACTTTGCTAAAGGCATTTTCAACCACATAAAATATTGATTTAGTTTAAAAATGGTTTATAAGTAAAATCTTTTGCAAATGATTTTGTCACTTATATGAAATGACCTATAGGTGTTTTAGAATGTTTATAACATGTTAGAAACCACTTTTCCAAATAAAACCATCGTTGTCATGCTTGCATGCATTACTTTGTTTCTATTATTTTATGTGATGTTTTGCTTGAATGGTAGATTAAATTCTTGCTTGCTTGATTGAATTGTAGTGAAATTTGAAGAGTGTGATCATTGCAAGATCAAGGAGTGAACTTATAATTATCTACCAAAAAGGCAAGTGATGCTTCATACTTTTGTCCCATTATTTTCACTATGCATTAGGGATAATTCTAAAGTAGGACTTGCATGGAATTTTTGCTAAGTGTAAACTATGCCATGGGAAATCCTAGTAGATGAAACCTTAGTAGAAATTTCCTAAGTTAAGATTCCTACTACTATCATGCTTAGCTTAGCTAGTAGAAAACAAGGGTGGAATATATTCATACTATGGAATATTTCGAAGTCAAGGTCTTGTGTTTTGTTTAATAAAACAACTAAGTGAATGAATCACCTGGGTGGAATGGAAGGAATGGTTTGTGTTGAGTGGTTACACAAGGCCCATTTCTATGGTTTACCTTGTGTATCTCACTTGTGGATGGCCACCCAGGAACAAAGAGATTTGAGATGTCAAATGTTGAGAAGCTTCAAGTGCAGCCACATGGCATTATGGGCTCTGCCTGGATCATATAGGTTGCAATAACTTGGCCATTTGGACAGTTGGTGGTAGTGGGATGATAGGTTGGAGCGCGTCCATTTGGTCTAAGGGAAGGCTTCTGAAAGATCTTGTCTTGGTGAAACAAGTCCTGTGGGGAAAGTGCACCACCTCTGCAGAGTGTAAAATCTAAGTACTTAGCCATGTCCCTGGCAAAGTACAATTTGAGCATCAAGACATGCAAGCTATCAAGAATCTCCTCATCCCAAAAACTTGTGGTTGAACAAGGGTTGAGGGATCACCAATTTCTATTGGGAGATGCCTTGGGTGATTTTTTCAAGCAAAAACTTAGTGTTTTCAAATGATAAGGAAAATCTATTTTGAGCAAAGCAAGCCTAAGCTCCACTTAGCCAAATGCATATAGATAATAGATACCATTATACTACCATAGTATCACTTGTCAATACAATTCAAATGTATTGACCCTTGTGGCTGTAACTTATTATGTTGCAGGTTTGTTTGATGTTAGTGAGGTTTATTGATTAGGATTACAAGTCTACAACCAACATGACTGCCTGTGGCACTTTGAAGATGAAGGACCCCATGCTATTGTTATATTCTACTACATTGTAATGAGATAGCCAAATGAGCTATGTAAGATGTAATAAATTATTTTATTCCTGGTTATAAAGTTGTATTATGACCTTTGTTTCTTGATATTACATCTTAACTGTGGATGCTAGCTATTGATCCAGGGACTAGCATTGCAATCACAGGGATCTCTACCTTATTAAAGGGAGGGATCTTACATAAGGTCTCCTCCATTTCCCAACTGGTAAAACTTGATGTACTTCACGTCCATCTAAAAGAATATAGGATGAGTAAGTTAGTAGAGTGATCAAGTGTGTCAAGTTTTATGTATTTTGCAAGAGTTTTTGAGGAACATGAATTTTCATGAAAGAATCAAAGTGATAAGAATGGGAATAAGTTTTTGTAAATATTTGCTTTCTTTGGTTTTGAAACTAAGTTTTTCATTCCAAACGCCAGTCTAACTAGGGTCTCCTATGGTCAGGATGGCTCTGATACCAACTTCTCAACACCCAGATTTTTAATCCCAGATGCCTATTATGCCATACATCGCAATCCTAGGATTACAATTTTTGCGAGACATAACAGAATTGGATACCACAGTACATCATCCATTACAAACCATACATAAGGTCTTACACAAATAAGGATATCATGATCCAGTTCTTAATATAACTCAAGCAGCGGAAATACGTAATAATAACGGTAGCGTAGGTGAAGCTCCATCTTCGGGGTCACTGGCAATGCTGACGATGGGAGATGATCCTAGTTGTCGTAACCTTCCTGGGGTCCATCCTCCAGGTACTCCTCTTCATAGTCTGGCCACGGGAATAGCCAGGGATAAAGGCATGAGTACTCTTTAAGTACTCGTAAACTAATACTAACAAGTGAAGGGGGGGTTTTTTGTAGTAGGACACTAAGCTCTAGGGTTGTTTTGCAAAAAGCCAGATTTACATCTACTAACTTCAGAAGCAAGAGAAAGATAGTCAAATTTTATAACACTTAAGTGGGAACTTGAATTTCATATCACAACTCTGTTGTGGTCAAGTCAAAGTCTCAGTTTGTTTCAAAAAGTCATTTTGAAAACATCTGATGGGGCAACAGTATGGCCACTCCAACTGTCCATAACCGCGGAACGCGGCTATTCGAATAGTTTGACACTCTGCAGAGGTTGTACACTTTCACCACAACATTCGATACATCTGTCAGGAACAAATCCTGAATTCACCATACTCAGTATGCGGATAATCAATCCTAACCTTTCAATTACACACCCTAGTATAAGCACCTCTCATGTTAGTTTGGCCTCCCAACCATGACCAACTGTCATCTTGGGTACTGCACAGGTGGACAATCTTCACAAGGTAGCCTCAGCTCAGACCTTGGGCGTGAGGGAACCAATACTAAGGTATATAAGCTTCCAGTCAAGCCCTACCCAATTCTCGGGTATTGTGGTTGTACGGTAAAATTGGAATGGTATCGCATCCAGACAACCATCAGTTTTATAAAGGTCTAAGGCTCATGCCTCAAATTTTATCACCATAAATCATCTGGTGTTCGGAAACACACGTCCAAAACATTTCAATAGAATGATCCATCATTCCAAGGTTTTCATAACCATTTTTCCACCAAGTATTCCCATCTAAGTTGATCAAGTTTTATGCTTAGCACTAGCATCTACAAGTGGGGGTAAGTACTAATGAGGGGTGGTAAACTAGTGGAGTTTAACTAAGTTCAATCTCATGCCTTAGGATGACATAAAGATTATCTAGCTTAGGCCAAATTTTATGCTCTTTATGCAACCTTCAATTATCTTTCTAGTATCTACAATTTACTTAAGTAAACTCTAAGTAAGAGCTTTGATAAAGAAATAAAGTATAAAGCTTGTAAGTAAAACTAGGAATGGTTTATCAAGTGGTTATGATCATATATGTGTTGGAGATATGCCCTAGAGGCAATAATAAATATAGTTATTATTATATCTTTGTGTTTATGATAAATGTTTGCATTCATGCTATAATAGTATTAACAAGGAAACCATTAATACTTGTGTGAATTGTAAACTTAATTTGAAGTCCCTAGTATAGCCTCTATACTTCACTAGCTTGTTGGTTGATTGATGATGTGGTTTCTTTGTCATGAACATTGAGATGTTATCAACAACAAGATCATATCGTTAGGAGAATGATATGGTGGACATACTCCTATAGATAAGCGTAGCATAAAGATCAAGTCATTTCAATAGTTCAATTGCTATATGCTTTCTGATACATAGTAACCTAATTCCTTCGACCATGAGATCATGCATATCACCTTTACTGGATGGATGCTTTGATGTCATCAAACACCACACCGTAACAGGGTGGCTATAAAGGTGGTATTGAGTGTTCGGAAAGTATTGGTTGAAACACATGGATCAAGAGTGGGATTTGTCCATCCACATGACGGATAGATATTCTCTGGGCCCTCTCGGTGAAATGTCATCCAATTAGCTTGCAAGCATGTGACTGGGTCACAAGGGATCACATATCACGGGAACGAGAAAAGAGTACTTATCAGTAACGAGGTTGAACTAGGTATGCAGAGATACCGAAGATCATAACCTCGGATAAGTAACATATCGTGAGACAAAGGGAAATTGGTATCGTATGTAAGTGGTTCATTCGATCGCAAAGTAATCGTAGAAATATGTGGGAGCCATATGAATTTCCAGATTCCTCTATTGGTTATTGTTCGGAGAAGTGTCTCGATCATGTCTGCATAATTCACGAACCGTAGGGAGACACACTTAAGGATTCGACGTTGTTTGAGTAGTTATGGTATTATGAGAAAGAGACCGAATGTTGTTCGGAGTCTCGGATGGGATCCGGGATATCACGAGGTGATCCGGAATGGTCCGGAGAATAAGATTCATATAAGGAAAGTCCCGTTTCGGAGTTCGGGAATGATTCCGGTGTTTTCATCGGGAACATTCTAGAAGGTCCCGGAATGTCCGGCACTCCGGGAGGGAAGGGGTACATGAATGTGTCATTGCATGTTGGAATGATTGCATCATGTACTAAGTGTTCTCGCTGTCCGAAATAAAGGGTTAATTCAAATCCTAATTGAAAAGGTCAAACTGCCAGTTTTCGGTCAAACTGCCAGTTTTCGGAAAGAGGAGAAAGAGGAGGAGAGGTGGAGGCCGAGTTGGAGGAGGGTTCCTCCCCTTGGCCGGCGCACCTCCCAAGGCCGAGTTGGGGAGGAACTCCTCCCCTTGGCCGCCGGCCCTCCCACCTATAAAGGGAGGGGCAGGGCTCCCCTCTCTACACAACACTACTAGTTCCTACCCTCTAAACTAAACCCTAGATCTAAAACCCCGGTTTAGAGCTATTTTGGTTTAGAGCCTTCTAATTGGTTTAGAGCCCTCTAATTGGTGTGTCTAATTACTAGACCACTAATAGCCTCTCTCATAAGCTCCACCATACTCGCACCGGCTTAAGGCGAAGCCCTGCGGGATCTCCCCTCTACTTCCGGTACCACGCCGTTGTGCTGCCGGAATCGCGAGGAGAGTGCTACAACCTCCGCTGCCTGCTGGAACAAGGGAGAGGAAGGTCTTCGTCGAGTACCGAACGTGTGACCGACTGCGGGGGCGCTGCTGGAACGTGGCGCCGGAAGGATCGTCTACACGATCTTGAGATCGGAAAGAGTACGACTACATCACCCACGAGAATCTGCTCTCGTTAAACACTTTGGAATCTTCGAGGGTGAGTTATTCCATCGACTCGTTGCTACAATCTAGTAGATAGATCTTGGCTTGTTTGTTTGTATGCGATAGAAAATTTTTGTTTTCCATGCTACGAACCCCTACAGTGGTATCAGAGCCGTGTCTATATGTAGATCTGTTGCACGAGTAGAACACAATGGTCATTGTGGGCGTTGATGCTTTTATTGTAGATTGCTTTTTGTGTACTTTGCATCTTGCGGTATGTTGGGATGAAGCGGCCCGGGCTAACCTTACATGACATCGTTCATGAGACTTGCTCCACGCTTAACATGCAACTTGTATTGCATAAGTGGCTTTGCGGGTGCCTGTTTCTCCTAGCATAGTAAAGATCCAATTTACAACGGGTAATCAACAATGCTAGTATCAATGTTGTGGTTCTTGTTCGTAGGTTAGAACGACACTTATGGAAAGCCTCAAACCACGTAAAATATGCAAAGAAAGTAGAAGCGTCTAACTTTGTTTTGCAGGGGTGTGCAGTGATGTGATATGGCCATGATTGTGATTATATTTGATGTATGCAATGTTCCTTATTGTAAGTTGGCAACCGGCAGGAGCCATATGGTTGTCTTTAATTTCTGTTAAGACCTGCGTGTCTATTCAAAATAGTTGTAATAGTTGAAGCTGGTGGACGACAACCATGAAGAAGCGTCATTGACCTTGATGCTATGCCGGTGATGATGGAGATCATATTCGTGCTTGAAGATGGAGATCGGAAGCACAAAGAAGAAAGGCCATATCATATCACATATTATGAATTGCATGTGATGTTAATCCTTTATGCATCTTGTATTGCTTAGTAGACGACGGTAGCATTATAAGATGATCCCTCATGCACATAAATTTCAAGTTCTGAAGTGTTCACCCTTAGTATGCACCGTTGCCAAAGCTTGTTGCTTCGAAGCACCACGTGATGATCGGGTGTCTTTGATTCCGCGGGTGAATACAACGTAAGCAAGCCAGATTTGCTTATGCGGTAACTAAGGTTTGATCTTGACGAGCCTAGCATGTACAGACATGGCCTCAGGAACACGGATCGCCGAAAGGCAAAGCATGAATCATATAGTAGATATGATGAACATGATGATTGTTCGCCATTAAAACTATATCGGCTCTCGTGATGATCGGTGTTGATATAGTAGTTTTGGTTCGTGTGATCACTAAAACAATGTGAGGGATGTTGTTTTGAGTGGGAGTTCACCTAGTTTAATTTCATTAATTAATTTGAGCTCAATTTGTCATAAACTTAGTCTAAACTATTGCAAATATGTTGTAGATCAATGGCAGCCCCTACCATCAATTTTAATGCGTTCCTAGAGAAAGAAAAGTTGAAAAACAATGGAAGCAACTTCGCGGATTGGTTCCGCAATTTGAGGATTGTCCTCACAGCTGGTAATTTGACCTATGTGCTGGATGCACCGCTAGGTGACCCACCTGCAGCTGATGCTACCGATGAAGTAAAGAATGTTTACCTCGCTCGGAAGAATCAGTACTCCATAGTTCGGTGTGCTATCTTGTATGGTTTAGAATCGGAGCTTCAGAAAAGGTTTGAAGAGTCAGATCCATATGATATTGTCGAGGATCTCAAATTAATTTTTGAGACTCATGCGGCAATTGAAAGTTATGAAGCTTCTGAAAAGTTCTTTAACTGCAAGATGGAAGAGGGTAGCTCCGTCAGTGAGCATGTGCTTAAGATGTCTGGGCACGCAAATAAACTTCAAAGTTTGGGTATAGTGATTCCTAATACTTTGGGAGTTTACCGCATCCTCCAATCACTACCACCAAGTTACAAGAACTTTGTGATGAACTACAACATGCAGAACATGAACAAAGAGTTGCCAGAACTATTTGCTATGTTAAAATCTGCAGAAGTGGAGATCAAGAAAGAGCACCAAGTGTTGATGGTCAATAAGACCACCAAATTCAAGAAAGGCAAGTCTAAGCAAAAGGGACACTTCAAGAAGGGTGGTAAGAAAGTTACCATGCCAACGAAGAAGACCAAGGCTGGACCTAAGCCTGAAACTGAGTGCTTTTACTGCAAGGGAGAAGGTCACTGGAAGCGGAATTGCCCAAAGTACTTGGCGGATTTGAAGAACGGCAACATCAAGAAGAAAGGTATATTTGATATACATGTTATTGATGTGTATCTCACTAGTATTCGTAGTAGTGCCTGGGTATTTGATACTGGTTCGGTTGCTCATATTTGTAACTCGAAACAGGAGCTGCAGAATAAACGGAAGCTAGCGAAGAACGAGGTGTCGATGCGTGTGGGAAACGGATCAAAGGTTGATGTGATCGCGGTCGGCACGCTACCTCTTCATCTACCATCGGGATTAGTTTTATACTTAAATAATTGTTATTTGGTGCCTGCGTTGAGCATGAACATTATATCGGGATCTTGTTTATTGCGAGACGGTTACTTGTTTAAATCAGAGAATAATGGTTGTTCGATTTATATGAGTAATATGTTTTACGCACATGCACCTTTGATAGATGGTCTATTCTTATTGAATCTCGATAGTAGAAATACACATCTTAATAACATTGAAGCTAAACGTTTGAAATCAAGCGATAATTCGACCTATATGTGGCACTGTCGTCTTGGTCACATTGGAGTGAAACGTATGAAGAAACTCCATTCCGATGGACTTCTTGAATCACTTGATTTTGAATCACTTGAAAGATGCGAAGCATGTCTGATGGGTAAAATGACTAAGACTCCATTTTCTGGTATAATGGAGCGAGCTACGGACTTATTGGAAATCATACATACCGATGTGTGTGGTCCAATGAGTGTAGCATCGCGCGGTGGTTATCGTTATGTTCTTACCTTCACGGATGATTTGAGTAGATATGGGTATATCTATTTCATGAAACATAAGTCCGAAACTTTCGAGAAGTTTAAGGAGTTTCAAAGTGAGGTAGAGAATCAACGTAACAAGAAGATTAAATTTCTACGTTCTGATCGTGGAGGTGAATATCTAAGTTACGAGTTTGGCGAGCATTTAAAGAAGTGCGGAATACTTTCACAATTGACACCGCCGGGAACACCACAGCGTAATGGTGTGTCCGAACGTCGTAATCGAACTCTCTTAGATATGGTTCGTTCTATGATGTCACTTACAGATTTACCGCTATCATTTTGGGGTTATGCATTAGAAACAGCCGCATTCACTTTAAATAGGGCACCATCTAAATCCGTTGAAACGACACCGTATGAATTATGGTTTGGGAAGAAACCTAAATTGTCGTTCCTTAAAGTTTGGGGATGCGAAGCCTATGTAAAGAAGTTACAGCCGGACAAGCTTGAACCCAAAGCGGAAAAATACGTCTTCATAGGATACCCAAAGGAAACTATTGGGTATACCTTCTATCATAGATCCGAAGGCAAAATCTTCGTTGCCAAGAATGGATCCTTTCTAGAGAAGGAATTTCTCTCGAAAGAAGTGACTGGAAGGAAAGTAGAACTCGACGAGGTTGTCGAACCTTCTCTCGAAATTGCGAGTAGCGCAGCACCGGAAGAAGTTCCTGTGGTGCCTGCACCAATAAGAGAGGAAGCTAATGATGATGATCATGAAACTTCGGTTGAAGTTGCTACAGAGCCTCGGAGGTCAACGAGAACTCGTACCACTCCAGATTGGTATGATTCCGTTATGAATGTCATGTTGGTGGACAACACCGATGACCCCGAGACATATGAGGAAGCGATGATGAGCCCAGATTCCAATAAATGGCAAGAAGCCATGAAATCCGAGATTGGATCCATGTACGAAAACCAAGTATGGACTTTGGTGGACTTACCGGATGGCCGGAAGGCTGTCGAGAACAAATGGATTTTCAAGAAGAAAACAGATGCTGATGGTAATGTTACTGTCTATAAAGCTCGACTTGTCGCAAAAGGGTTTCGACAAATTCAAGGAGTTGACTACGATGAGACTTTCTCACCAGTAGCGAAGCTAAAGTCTGTGAGGATTATGTTAGCAATCGCTGCATATTATGATTATGAGATATGGCAGATGGATGTCAAAACAGCATTCCTCAATGGAGACATTGATGAAGAGTTGTATATGATGCAACCCAAAGGTTTTGTCGATCCTAAAGATGCTAACAAGGTATGCAAGCTTCAACGGTCCATCTATGGATTGAAGCAAGCATCCCGAAGTTGGAATCAACGTTTTGATAAGGTAATCAAAAGTTTTGGTTTTATACAAACTTATGGAGAAGCTTGTATTTACAAGAAAATGAGTGGGAGCTCTGTAGCATTCTTAATACTGTATGTGGATGACATATTGTTGATTGGGAATGATGTAGACCTTCTTAATAGTGTCAAGGAATATTTGAATAATAGTTTTTCAATGAAGGATCTTGGCGAAGCAGCTTACATATTAGGCATAAAGATTTATAGAGATAGATCGAAACGCCAAATATCATTGTCACAAAGTACATATTTGGACAAAGTTCTAAAGAGGTTTGGAATGGAAGATAGCAAGAAAGGGTTCTTGCCCATGTTGCCCAATACGACCTTGAGTAAAACTCAAAGTCCGACATCGGCAGAAGATAGAGAAAGGATGAGTAAGACTCCCTATGCCTCAGCCATAGGATCTCTAATGTATGCCATGCTATGTACTAGACCCGACATTGCATATGCTGTTAGTTTAACTAGCAGATATCAAAGTGATCCAGGAGTGGATCATTGGACAGCGGTCAAAAACATCCTTAAGTACTTGAGAAGAACTAAGGATATGGTTCTTTCTTATGGAGGTGATGAACAGCTCGTTGTTAATGGTTACACCGATGCTAGTTGGAACACTGATCCGGATGATTCTAAATCACAATCTGGATACGTATTTATTTTGAATGGTGCAGCAGTTAGCTGGAGGAGTGCAAAGCAAAGCGTTGTGGCGAGATCTTCAACTGAATCGGAATACATGGCTGCTTCGGAGGCTTCACAAGAAGCGATATGGATGAAAGAGTTCATTACAGAGCTGGGTGTGGTTCCTAGTGCGCTGGACCCAATGTCTATCTACTGTGATAACATGGGCGCCATAGCCAATGCGCAAGAACCAAGGTCACACAAGAAGCTGAAGCATATCAAGCTACGTTTTCACGCTATTCGAGAACATATCCAGGATGGGGATATAAAGATTTGCAAAGTACACACAGATCTGAATGTGGCGGATCCGTTGACTAAACCTCTCCCGAGGGCAAAACATGACCAACACCAAACTGCCATGGGTGTTCGGTATATTACCATGTAATCTAGATTAGATGACTCTAGTGCAAGTGGGAGACTGTTGGAGATATGCCCTAGAGGCAATAATAAATATAGTTATTATTATATCTTTGTGTTTATGATAAATGTTTGCATTCATGCTATAATAGTATTAACAAGGAAACCATTAATACTTGTGTGAATTGTAAACTTAATTTGAAGTCCCTAGTATAGCCTCTATACTTCACTAGCTTGTTGGTTGATTGATGATGTGGTTTCTTTGTCATGAACATTGAGATGTTATCAACAACAAGATCATATCGTTAGGAGAATGATATGGTGGACATACTCCTATAGATAAGCGTAGCATAAAGATCAAGTCATTTCAATAGTTCAATTGCTATATGCTTTCTGATACATAGTAACCTAATTCCTTCGACCATGAGATCATGCATATCACCTTTACTGGATGGATGCTTTGATGTCATCAAACACCACACCGTAACAGGGTGGCTATAAAGGTGGTATTGAGTGTTCGGAAAGTATTGGTTGAAACACATGGATCAAGAGTGGGATTTGTCCATCCACATGACGGATAGATATTCTCTGGGCCCTCTCGGTGAAATGTCATCCAATTAGCTTGCAAGCATGTGACTGGGTCACAAGGGATCACATATCACGGGAACGAGAAAAGAGTACTTATCAGTAACGAGGTTGAACTAGGTATGCAGAGATACCGAAGATCATAACCTCGGATAAGTAACATATCGTGAGACAAAGGGAAATTGGTATCGTATGTAAGTGGTTCATTCGATCGCAAAGTAATCGTAGAAATATGTGGGAGCCATATGAATTTCCAGATTCCTCTATTGGTTATTGTTCGGAGAAGTGTCTCGATCATGTCTGCATAATTCACGAACCGTAGGGAGACACACTTAAGGATTCGACGTTGTTTGAGTAGTTATGGTATTATGAGAAAGAGACCGAATGTTGTTCGGAGTCTCGGATGGGATCCGGGATATCACGAGGTGATCCGGAATGGTCCGGAGAATAAGATTCATATAAGGAAAGTCCCGTTTCGGAGTTCGGGAATGATTCCGGTGTTTTCATCGGGAACATTCTAGAAGGTCCCGGAATGTCCGGCACTCCGGGAGGGAAGGGGTACATGAATGTGTCATTGCATGTTGGAATGATTGCATCATGTACTAAGTGTTCTCGCTGTCCGAAATAAAGGGTTAATTCAAATCCTAATTGAAAAAGTCAAACTGCCAGTTTTCGGTCAAACTGCCAGTTTTCGGAAAGAGGAGAAAGAGGAGGAGAGGTGGAGGCCGAGTTGGAGGAGGGTTCCTCCCCTTGGCCGGCGCACCTCCCAAGGCCGAGTTGGGGAGGAACTCCTCCCCTTGGCCGCCGGCCCTCCCACCTATAAAGGGAGGGGCAGGGCTCCCCTCTCTACACAACACTACTAGTTCCTACCCTCTAAACTAAACCCTAGATCTAAAACCCCGGTTTAGAGCTATTTTGGTTTAGAGCCTTCTAATTGGTTTAGAGCCCTCTAATTGGTGTGTCTAATTACTAGACCACTAATAGCCTCTCTCATAAGCTCCACCATACTCGCACCGGCTTAAGGCGAAGCCCTGCGGGATCTCCCCTCTACTTCCGGTACCACGCCGTTGTGCTGCCGGAATCGCGAGGAGAGTGCTACAACCTCCGCTGCCTGCTGGAACAAGGGAGAGGAAGGTCTTCGTCGAGTACCGAACGTGTGACCGACTGCGGGGGCGCTGCTGGAACGTGGCGCCGGAAGGATCGTCTACACGATCTTGAGATCGGAAAGAGTACGACTACATCACCCACGAGAATCTGCTCTCGTTAAACACTTTGGAATCTTCGAGGGTGAGTTATTCCATCGACTCGTTGCTACAATCTAGTAGATAGATCTTGGCTTGTTTGTTTGTATGCGATAGAAAATTTTTGTTTTCCATGCTACGAACCCCTACAATATGCTTAAGGCATATAGTTGGCATGGTACAAGCAAGTATTTGCTTGCATAGGTACAGTATCTTGCAAGTGTTAGCTTGCACAAATATCAGTATAAGCTTGCTAAATTGCAAGTGTTAGCTTGCCTTGTGCAGAGCACTGGTTGAAGTTATCCTCGGCATCTTCTTTGTAGTATCCTCCTTCCTCCTCCTACCCTTGGTCGGTACTAGCGTCTATGAATAAATACGAGTTACACAATCACCAAACAATACTTAACTACTTTCAATCATCACACAAAAGGGTCCTATAGATGATCTAGCATCATCACTAACATTACAAGGTTAAAGCTTGGTTTAATTTCTTTTATTTTTAGAAAAGTAATTTCTACTCATTGAAAAACTACTTAAGGTTTAATATTATCCAAACCAAACATGGGATCATGTTGACACATGTCATCACCACACATTTCAGTATATGGGAATTTGATTTAAAGTGGTGTCACAATTTAATAAGGTTTAACCTTTTATTTTACTTAAATAAAGTGATTAGAAATGCCTATGTGGCATTCTTTTATTACTTGAACATTATTTCTGTAAGTAAACCCAAATGTTTTTATATATTCTGAAAGGTATGATCAAATATGATTTTTGAGAGTTGGAATCAACTCAAAAGCTATTATAGTTTAAATTTGAAAAATGTTTGAATGCAGAAAAGGTTCTGCCTTGTTATTTTTACCAAGGTTGATATATAGATTCAAATGATTTGAATCCAATGGGATTGGATTAAGCATTTCAATATATTTCTAACAAAATTGGTTTCATTCAATTTGGTGGACTGAATCGAGCTGGGTTGATTTTTGAAACTAGGTACAGAACTGTGTTTGAATTAAAATGGAAAAGGTTAAATTCATACGATTGGGCTGCGCGGGAAACGATAATGGGCCGACCCGGTGTCACTCCGCGGCGCGGGGCTCAACTGACAGGGGGGTTCCACCAGTCAGTGGCTCTTTTTAAACGCGAAGCTGTACGGGGTAATCTCATCCGCACGATCTAAGTCTAATCGAACGGCTGCTACTCATCGTCCACGTCGGGTGGCGCCGGCGAGACAGAAACCTAATGCGGCAGGTGGGGGTCGTCGGGGGCTCACCGGGGCTCAGGCGAGGGTCGGCGAGGCAAGTGAACGACGAAGTCGATGACGACGAATCTCCTGGTACTGGCAGCTTCTCCTAGGATGGACGAAATCGACGGCGCCCTTCTTCTCCAGACGCGGCCTGCTCCGGCCAAATTCCGGCGACGCGTTGCTTGCCTTGTTCCGGGAACGGGGTGGAACAATTAGTGAGGAGAGGGGAGTGAGATGGTGTGAAGAGTTTGAGCGGGGGAGGCCTCTATTTATAGTCTCGACGACGAGACCGAACTGAGTGGGCAGGTGACGGTGGCGACATGGCTACGGGCTGCTAGAGGCATGGCTGGCGGTGGCAATCGATCGGTGGTCTCCTGGCGATGCTCTATGGCTTTAATGCACATGTAGGGGCGGTGGAAAACGGTCTGGAACATGTGATGCTCTGCGCGGCAGAGGCGGCGTCTTCGGCGGCGAGCGGTGGCTGTGAGGCATGGGGTGGCGAACGGGGATGTCTGGCGTCTCCTGGGACAGTGGTGATCGTGTATGCACGCGGCAAGGGCGGCGCGTGGTCTGTGGGCGTGTGTCGAGGGTCGCGCTCTGGCGCATGCTCGGCATGGTGTCAACACCCGGATTTTTCAATCCTAGGTGCCTGTTATGCCATACATCGCAATCCCGGGATTATCATTTTTGCGAGACATAACAGAATTGGATACCATAGTACTTCATCCATTACAACGATACATAAGTTCTTACACAAATAGGGATCTCATGATCCAGTTCTTAATACAACATCAAGCAGCGGAATACGTAGTAATAACGGTAGCGTAGGCGGAGCTCCATCTTCGGGGTCACAGGCAATGCTGACGATGGGAGATGATCCTAGTTGTCGTAACCTTCCTGGGGTCCATCTTCCAAGTACTCCTCTTCATAGTCTGGCCATGGGAATAGCCAGGGACAAAGCCATGAGTACTCTTTAAGTACTCGCAAACTAATACTAGCAAGTAAGGGGGTTTTTGGATAATAGGACACTAGGCTCTAGGGTTGTTTTGCAAAAAGCCAGGTTTATCTCTACTAAGTTCCAAAACTAGTTATAATTTTATAACTCCTAAGTGGGATCTTGTAACTCGGTTCACCACTCTGTTGTGGTCAAGTCAAAGTCTTAATTCATTTCACAAGTCATTTTCAAAAGGGTCTGACGGGGGAACAGTATGGCCACTCCAACTGTCCATAACCGCGGACGCGGCTATTCGAATAGTTTGACACTCTACAGAGATGGTACACTTTCACCACAACATTCGATACATCCGTCAGGAACAAATCCTGAATTCACCATACTCAGTATGCGGATAATCAATCCTAACCTTTCGATTACACGCCCTAGTATAAGCACCTCTCCTGTGAGTTTGGCCTCCCAACCATGACCACTGTCATCTTGGGTACTGCACAGGTGGACAATCTTCACAAGGTAGCCTCAGCTCAGACCTTGGCCATGAGGGAACTAATACTAAGGAATATAAGTTTCCAGTCAAGCCCTACCCAATATTCGGGTATTGTGGTTGTACGATAAAATTGGAATGGTATCGTATCCAGACAACCATCAGTTTTATAAAGGGCTAAGGCTCATGCCTCAACATTTTCATCACCAAAATCATCAAGTGTTTGGAAACACATGTCCAAAACATCTCAATAGAATGATCCATCATTCCAAGGTTTTCATAAACATTTTTCCACCAAGTATTCCCATCTAAAGTTTATCAAGTTTTAAGCTTAGCACTAGCATCTACGGTTGGGGGTGATAATGATGAGGGGTGGTAACTAGTGGAGTTTCACTAAGTCCAACATTATATCTTAGGCTGAGATCAAGGTTTCTAGCTTAGGCCAAATTTTATGCTCTTAGGGAAAACTTGAGCACAGCTGTCTAAATCTACCAAACTCTTAAGTAGACTCTAAGTAAGCTTTGATAAAGAAATAATGTAAAAAAGCTTGCCATAAAACTAGGATTGGTTTAGCAAGTTGGTATGATCACATATGCTTAAGGCATATAGTATTCATATCACAAGCATGGGTTTGTGCCAACAATAGGGTGGCTTGCAAGTGTTGGCTTGCACTGGGATAGTATCTTGCAAGTGTTAGCTTGCATTGGTCAACTTAGTTAGTAAAGCTTGCCTTGTGCAGAGCAGTGGTTGAAGTTCTCCTCGGCTTCCTCTTCGTAGTATCCTCCTTCCTCCTCGTAGTATCCTTGGTCGGTACTAGCGTCTATGAATAAATACGAGGTACACAATCACCAAACAATACTTAACTACTTGTAAACATCACACACAAGGGTCCTATAGATGATCTAGCATCATCTCTAACATTACAAGGTTAAGGCTTGGTTTAAGTCTTTTTATTTTAGACAAGTAATTTCTACTCATTGAAAAACTACTTAAGATTCAATATTCTCCAAACTAAACATGGGATCATGTTGACACATGTCATCACCACATATTGTAGTCCATGGGAATGTGGTTTAAAGTGGTGTCACAATTTAATAAGGTTTTACCCTTTTATTTTAATTGACTAAAGTGACTAGAAATGCTTGTGTAGCATTCTTTTATTCCTTGAACATTATTTCTGTAAGTAAACCTATATATTTTTATATATTCTGGAAGGTATGGTTAAATGTGATTTTTGAGAGTTGGAATCAACTCAAAAGCTTTTATTGTTTAAATTTGAAAAATGTTTGAATGCAGAAAAGCTTCTGCCTTGTTATTTTTTCTATGGGTGATCTACAGATCCAAATGACTTGAATCCAACGGGCTTGGATTAAGCATTCACAGACCTTTCCAACAAAATTGGTTTCATCCAATTTAATGCACTGAATCGCTCTGGGTTGATTTTTCAAGTTGGGTACAGAAGTGTGTTTGAATTTAAAAAGAAAAAGGTTTAATTTGAATTGCTGGGCTGCGCGGGAAATTCTAACGGGCCAGCCTGCTAAGAGCAGTGCTCCCGCGGGCTGCGTAAGTGGGTGTCCCCACTCGTCAGTGACACGGGGCTGGGCGAAGCGGTATGGGGCAACGTGGGTCGTCTGATCTAGTTCTAATCCAACGGCTGAGGGTCATCGTCGACGGGAGACAGCTCCGGCGAGAACGAAACCTAGCGCGGCCAGTGGGGGGTGCTGGGGGCTCACCGGGGTACGGGCGAGGGTCGGCGAGGTGGGCGAACGACGAAGTCGACGACAGCGATCCTCCTGGTACCGGTGGCTTCTCCTGGGGCGGCTCCAATCGCTAGCTCCCTTCTTCTCCAGAGGTGGCGGGCTCCGGTGAAATTCCGGCGAGGTGGTGCGCGCCTTGCTCTAAGAATGGTGTGGCACGGTCAGTGGGGAGAGGGGAGTGAGATGGTGTGAAGAAATCGTGCGTGGGTGGCCTCTATTTATAGTCGAGCGAGGCGACCGTCGGGGCGCAAGGTGAGCTCGTCGGGGGCGACGTTACAGGCAGCTAATGGCATGGGCAAGGGTAGGGGACGGTGCTGTGTCTCCTGGCGATGCTCAACGACATGATCGTGAGGCATGGGGCGGTGCGGTTTGTTCTGGAACGGGCGGCGCTCTGCGCGGTAGAGGCGGCGTCTTCGACGGCGGACGGTGGCTGTATGGCACGGGGCGGCAAACGGGGATGTCTGGCGGTCTCCTGGGTCGGTGGTGATCATGTGTGCGCGCGATGAGGGCAGCGCGCGGTCTGGGGACGCTGGTCGCGGGTGGCGCTCTGGCGCACGCTCGGCATGGTCTGGGCGCGGCTTGTGCGCGTGGTCCAGGGCTTGGCTAAGCTCGCGGCTGGGACAGGCAGTGGCGGTGGACGGTGGGATGCCTCCCAGACATGCTGGCTAGGCTTGCTGCTGCTCCTAGCTTGCTGTCCACATTGGGGTGACATGGGTGTGCTCGGCTGTTCACCATTAATGGCAATGGCAAGCTCACAGGGGTGCTAGTGTTGGGATAATCTTTCTAGATGATCTACTGGTTTGTGTGTGAGCTAACTAGGGAACAAGTTAGGCTCAAAACACTGCACACTATAGTGTTTGATGTTTTGTTTGATTTGTGTCTGCAACCTGTTTGATGAAATGGCCGCATGAACTCAAGTTTTGAATTTTGAAATGAATTTTGGTGGGTTTGCTAGATTGGTTCTGGTGAGTCTGTAGATGCTTGGGTTTTGAAAATTGAGCTTGTTTGAGTAGGTTTTGAAAAAGTGGGATCTTCCCATATGAAGAAGATTCAAATTTGAATTGTCATTTAAACTATGCATTTGCAAGTTTCTGGATGATCACAAAGTGGGCCTTGATACTCTGTTATGAGTACATTCAAGGGGTGCAAAGATCCAGAAAAGTTTCTGTTGGGTTCTGAAAGTTTGAGACAGCCAAAGTAGGCATGTGAGGTAAATTGGCCAAAATGACCATTCACATAACATATTTGTTTTGATTTACTTGTCTTTAGGAAAAGTGTGGGAAATGTTTTAGATGATGTTATTTTCACCTAAGAAACATTTTACAAGCAATGGCTCACACAAACAAGGTGGTTTTTAAAGAAATTCAAAATCCATGCATACACATATACATGCATTCATGAATTCATTTAGAAAAGTTTTTGTTAACCCTAAACTTGATGATTAGTATTTTGATGATCTAAGTTTGATATTTTTGGGATGTTACAAACCTTCCCCCCTTAAACAAAATCTCGTCCCGAGATTTGAAAAAGGACGAAAAGATTACCTAGGATTTGAAGAGATCTGGGAACTCCGTTCTGATGCGATCTTCGCGTTCCCAGGTAGCCTCCTCTTCTGTGTGGTTGCTCCACTGAATCTTGAGAAACTTGATGCTTCGGGTTCTGGTAGTTCGAAAGGCTTCCTCCAATATACGGATGGGTACTTTAGGATAGGTTAGGTCATCATTGATCTCTATGGTCCGGTGATCGATATTCTTGAACACTTCGGTCTTCTCGGGGACTTCGAGACATTTGCGAAGTAACGAGATATGGAACACATTGTGCACAGCTGACATCTCTTCAGGTAGTTCCAGTTGATACGATACTTCTCCTCGACGGTTCAAAATTTTGAAAGGTCCGATATATCTGGGGGCTAACTTTCCTTTGAGTTGGAAACGTTGCATTCCCTTCAATGGCGACACTTTCAGATAAACAAAATCTCCGGTGTTGAAGGCGAGGTCTCGACGTCTCTTGTCAGCGTAACTCTTCTGTCGGGATTGGGCTGTCTTGAGGTGTTCACGAATCTTATGAACCTTCTCTTCTGCTTCTCGTAGAATGTCGGGTCCGAAAATCTGACTCTCTCCTACTTCCGACCAGTTCAAAGGGGTGCGGCACTTTCTTCCGTACATAAATTCAAATGGGGCCATTTGCAAACTGGCTTGGTAACTATTGTTGTATGAAAATTCTGCAAACGGCAGACAGTCTTCCCATTTGGATCCATATTCTAACACACATGCTCTAAGCATATCTTCGAGTATTTGGTTTACTCGCTCCATTTGTCCATCGGTCTGAGGGTGATACGCGGTACTGAAATCTAGGCGGGTTCCTAAACCTTCTTGGACTTTCTTCCAGAATCTCGAGGTAAACTGAGTTCCTCGATCCGAGACTATGTTCTTGGGGACTCCGTGTAAACTAACGATTCTAGTGATGTACAACTCGGCTAGCTTCGAACTCTGATAGGTGGTTTTGACGGGCAGGAAATGGGCTACTTTGGACAATCTGTCCACTATGACCCAAATAGAGTAATTTCCCCTACTAGAGGTAGGTAGTCCAGTGATAAAGTCCATTCCTACAGAATCCCATTTCCATTCCGGAATTTGCAAAGGTTGCAACAATCCAGCGGGTCTTTGATGTCCTGCCTTGACTCGCTGACATATGTCACACTTGGCGATATAGCTTCCGATTTCTCTCTTCATCTTATGCCACCAAAATTGCTCTTTCAAATCTTGATACATCTTAGTTCCTCCGGGATGGATAGAATAAAGAGTATCATGAGCCTCCTTCAAGATAACTTCTTTCAACTCCGAATCTGCTGGTACACAAAGGCGTCCTTTGTACCACAGAACTCCTTCTTCGTCCTCGGTGAATCCGGGTACTTTGCCTGTACTGATACGATGCTTGATTCCGTCGATACTAGCATTTCCTTTCTGCGCCTCTTTAATCTGACTGATCAAAGTGGGCTGAAGTTCGATGCTAGCCAAAAATCCTTCACTTACTAATTCCACTCGAAAATCTTCCATTTCTTTGTGCAAACTTGGTTACTCCTTTAAAATCATGGAGTTCAAGCGGCACGGCAATCTGCTAAGGGCATCGGCTACCACATTGGCTTTTCCAGGGTGATAGTGAATGTCCAGGTCATAATCCTTGATTAACTCAATCCATCTTCTCTGCCTCATATTCAGCTCCTTTTGAGTGAATATATACTTTAGGCTCTTGTGATCCGAATAAATCTCACAACGGTTTCCCATCAGGTAATGTCTCCATGTCTTTAGGGCTAGAACTACGGCTACGAGTTCGAGGTCATGGGTTGGGTAATTTTGTTCATGTTTCTTCAGTTGTCGCGATAGGTAAGATATAACTTTGCCTTCTTGCATTAGCACACATCCGAGACCAATCTTGGATGCGTCACAATACACATCAAAGGGCTTCGTGATATCCGGCATGATCAAGATTGGGGCTGAAATCAATCTCCTCTTGAGTTCTTGAAAACTCGCTTCGCATTTGTCTGTCCATTCAAACTTCTTATCTTTCTTCAGTAATTGGGTCATGGGTCGGGCTATACTCGAGAATCCTTCTACGAATTTGTGGTAATATCCCGCCAATCCGAGAAAAGCACGAACTTGGGTTTGAGTGGTTGGGGCTTGCCAATCTTCTACATCTTTCACTTTGGCAGGGTCCACGGCAATTCCTCCGACTGATACAATGTGACCGAGGAATCCTACTTCCTGTAACCAGAATTCACATTTGCTAAACTTTGCATACAACTGATGCTCTCTAAGGGTTCCAAGAATGGTCCTTAGGTGTAGCTCATGTTCTTCTTCCGATTTGGAATAAATCAAAATGTCATCGATGAAAACAACGACAAACTTATCCAGGAAGTCCATAAAAATCTTATTCATGAGATTCATGAAATAAGCGGGGGCATTGGTTAATCCAAAAGACATGACGGTATACTCGTACAATCCATATCTGGTGGTAAAGGCAGTCTTTGGAATATCCTCTGCACGAATTTTGAGTTGATGATAGCCAGTTCTAAGATCAATCTTAGAAAACACATGGGCACCGGTCAACTGATCAAACAAATATTCGATCTTAGGCAAGGGGTACTTGTTCTTGATGGTGACATCATTCAACTTCCGATAGTCCGTACACAAACGGTTACCTCCATCCTTCTTGTCCACAAACAAGACAGGTGATCTCCATGGGGACGCACTCGGTTGAATCAATCCGATTTCCAACATGGAATCCAGTTGCTTCTTCAATTCTTCTAGTTCTGACGGGTTCATACTATAGGGTCTCTAGGCTATGGGTCCTGTTCCGGGGATTAGTTCGATGATAAACTCGATATCCCGATCTGGGGGCATACTGGGCAAAACATCTGGAAATACATCGGGGTATTCACAGACTATCCGAACTTGGTCAATGGTAGGTTGGGCTAGACTCTTGTTACACTTGAATTGGCGAGGTAAGGTTTCAGATATATGCCCGACTGATACTCCGGTGGTACTGGTCATGGTAATGGCTTTCTTGGCACAGTCAATCAATCCTTTATGTTTGGACATCCAATCCATTCCTAGTACTACTTCCAATCCTTTAGTTCCGAGTACTATTAGGTTAGCATAAAAATCTATGCCATGGATTCGGATAGGGACGACTTTGCAAATTTGCCTAGCCTTGGTGGTTGATCCGGGAATTTATACAATCATCACATGCTTCAATTTGGTTGGTTGAATTTTACTAGTGCAGGCAAATTCTTCGGTGACAAATGAATGTGATGCACCAGAATCAAACAACACTCTTGCAAGTACTGAATTAACAGAAAACATACCCAGCACGACGTCTGGCGCTTCCTGAGCTTCTTCAGCATGCATGAGAAAAAGACGGCCATTGCGGTTGAGTGAATTCCCTGGGGCAAATCTTCTCCCTGGCTGTACACGACGCTGCTGCTGAGCTGGGACATTGGCGTTGGGGGCTGTAGCATTCTTCTTGTTGGGGCACTCATTGGAATAGTGGCCTTTATTTCCATAGTCATAACAGGTCACTTGTGACTTGTCCTTGGCTGCGACAGGCACAACATTGCTTCCAGTCCTGGGGGCGGTGTTGGGGTTGGTGGTAGTATTGTTGGTGTTGAACTTGGGTGGGGCACGGGTGAAATTTCTAGAGTTTCCGGGGTTGTTGTGATTTCCTCCGGGTCTAGGGTTTCCACGGTTGGGATAGATCGGACGGGTCATAGGGGGTCTGTGGGTTCGTGGGGCAAATCCTGGTGATGGATTGGGGCGATACTTTGGGGTCTGATGGGTTCCTGGTTGGTGCATCATGCGACGCTTGCGGTTCTCATTGGCTTGGTTGATCTTTCCTTCCATTTGGATAGCAGAGTCGACAAGGGCTTCAATATCAACAAAGGGGATATTGACTAACACCGTCTGCATCTCGTCATGCAGACCATTCAGGAATCTTTCTTTCTTCTTGTCTTCGGTGTCTATCTCGTCCGGGGCATACCTAGCTAATGACAAAAATGTGTCACGGTATTCCACTACAGTCATCCTTCCTTGCTTCAACTCTCTGAACTCGTCTCTCATTCTCTTAATCAAACCTGGTGGCACATGGGTCCTGCTAAACTTGACCTTGAATTCCTCCCAGGTCATCATCTGGCCTCCGGTCATTGCACGAACACTGTTCCACCATGCCCTGGCATCTCTGGCTAGATAATGGGTGGCGAACAAGACTTTCTCGTTGGCTTCCACTCCGGCTACTTCTAAGTTATTTTCCATGGTTTGCAGCCAATCATCGGCGTATAGGGGTTCTTCCGACTTGGTGAAAACGGGTGGGTTGGTATTCTGGAAATTCTTGAGTTTAGATCCGTGGTTGTCCTGGTTTCCATGGCCTTGGTTGTTGTGGGCTAGCTGGGCTATCTGTTGCAGAGTGGCTAGGTTGGCTTGACGTTCGGCTCTTTCAGCTTCGCGGTCAGAAGTCAACATTTGCAGGATCTGCAACATCGGGTCCGGGGCTGAACCACTTCCTCCACGTGGCATCTGAAGATTGGTATAGATCATGAGAAAAGAGGGAAATTGCTAAGGTTTTGAGTTTTTGAAAAGTTTTTGGAGTTTGACTCAGGTTTTTCTAGCAACTGGCTTTTTCATTCACTCATAGCACACAGTACAACACACACCACAACAAAGGAAAACAGATGGTTTTAAGAACCATTCTGGAATCTACGATATAGTGGGACCGACTACTACTCACTATGCTAGTGCTCAGTGCTACTACTCCTCGGAGTTTGTGGCTTCATCATCTTCAGGATCATCGATGAAGGCGAAATCATCCTCATCGGTGAAGAAGTCCATGGCCTGATCCTCCAGAAAATCATCGTCATCGCTGAGATAGGAGTAAGGGTCTCCACGAAGATCTTCTCCGGCATTCTCCCTTTCCTCCAACTTCATGTCTCTCTCGTCGATGGTCTCTTCCAGAGATGAGATGCGGTGGCGAAGACGGGCAATAATGCGCTCCTTCTTGTCGAGCTGATGGCGGCGAGACTTGCAATCCTTTGCTAGCATGGCGATGGTCTGATCCTTCGTCTTGATGATGGCAGACTTGTGGTTGCAATAGTCACGGCAGTTGTCCAACTCCTGCTAACGGTCGTACATCATGAAGCTGAGGTGGTCCAATTGAGTCTTCAGCTCGGGGTGGTATGGGGCTTCCAGTGGTTGTCCATTGGCATCACGTCTTGGGAAAAACTCAAAGCGAGTACCCTTGATCTGATTGATGCTCTGCCCACACAGACGGGAAAGAGCTTTCTGCATTGCTCTGGCAAGTCCATCGAGCCAGTTGTTTTCCCTCAAGGTAAACTGAATTCCCTCCGCTGTGGGAGCTTCAATCTTTCCTTGGAGACTTGCAACAATTAGCCACTGCAGATCTTCTCCTCCTTGATCATTGAGCTGAGCTCCGAAGAACTCGGGGTGCGGACGCTTCAGAAGTTCCGAAAGCTGATCCAGATCCCTCTCAAAGATAAGGTCTCCCCCATTTCCGAGTTGATAAAACTTGGTGTACTTCACGTCCATCTATAAAAATAGAGGATGAGTAGATTAGCAGAGTGATCAAGTGTGTCAAAATTTTATATATTTTGCAAGAGTTTTTGAGGAACATGAGGTTTTATGAAAGAATTAAAGAGATAAGAATGAGAATAGGTTTTTGTAAATATTTGTTTTCTTTGGTCTTTGGAAACTAAGTTTTTGGTTCAACGTCCAACCTAACTAGGGTCTCCTATGGTCAGGATGGCTCTGATACCAACTTGTCAACACCCGGATTTTTCAATCCTAGGTGCCTGTTATGCCATACATCGCAATCCCAGGATTACCATTTTTGCGAGACATAACAGAATTGGATACCATAGTACTTCATCCATTACAACGATACATAAGTTTTTACACAAATAGGGATCTCATGATCCAGTTCTTAATACAACATCAAGCAGCGGAATATGTAGTAATAACGGTAGCGTAGGCGGAGCTCCATCTTCGGGGTCACAGGCAATGCTGACGATGGGAGATGATCCTAGTTGTCGTAACCTTTCTGGGGTCCATCTTCCAGGTACTCCTCTTCATAGTCTGGCCATGGGAATAGCCAGGGACAAAGCCATGAGTACTCTTTAAGTACTCGCAAACTAATACTAGCAAGTAAGGGGATTTTTGGATAATAGGACACTAGGCTCTAGGGTTGTTTTGCAAAAAGCCAGGTTTGTCTCTACTAAGTTCCAAAACTAGTTATAATTTTATAACTCCTAAGTGGGATCTTGTAACTCGGTTCACCACTCTGTTGTGGTCAAGTCAAAGTCTTAATTCATTTCACAAGTCATTTTCAAAAGGGTCTGACGGGGGAACAGTATGGCCACTCCAACTGTCCATAACCGCGGACGCGGCTATTCGAATAGTTTGACACTCTGCAGAGATGGTACACTTTCACCACAACATTCGATACATCCGTCAGAAACAAATCCTGAATTCACCATACTCAGTATGCGGATAATCAATCCTAACCTTTCGATTACACTCCCTAGTATAAGCACCTCTCCTGTGAGTTTGGCCTCCCAACCATGACCACTGTCATCTTGGGTACTGCACAGGTGGACAATCTTCACAAGGTAGCCTCGGCTCAGACCTTGGCCGTGAGGGAACTAATACTAAGGAATATAATTTTCCAGTCAAGCCCTACCCAATATTCGGGTATTGCGGTTGTACGATAAAATTGGAATGGTATCGCATCCAGACAACCATCAGTTTTATAAAGGGCTAAGGCTCATGCCTCAACATTTTCATCACCAAAATCATCAAGTGTTTGGAAACACATGTCCAAAACATCTCAATAGAATGATCCATCATTCCAAGGTTTTCATAACCATTTTTCCACCAAGTATTCCCATCTAAAGTTTATCAAGTTTTAAGCTTAGCACTAGCATCTACAGTTGGGGGTGATAATGATGAGCGGTGGTAACTAGTGGAGTTTCACTAAGTCCAACATTATATCTTAGGCTGAGATCAAGGTTTCTAGCTTAGGCCAAATTTTATGCTCTTAGGGCAAACTTGAGCATAGCTGTCTAAATCTACCAAACTCTTAAGTAGACTCTAAGTAAGCTTTGATAAAGAAATAAAGTAAAAAAAAGCTTGCCATAAAACTAGGATTGGTTTAGCAAGTTGGTATGATCACATATGCTTAAGGCATATAGTATTCATATCACAAGCATGGGTTTGTGGCAACAATAGGGTGGCTTGCAAGTGATGGCTTGCACTGGGATAGTATCTTGCAAGTGTTATCTTGCATTGGTCAACTTAGTTAGTAAAGCTTGCCTTGTGCAGAGCAGTGGTTGAAGTTCTCCTCGGCTTACTCTTCGTAGTATCCTCCTTCCTCCTCGTAGTATCCTTGGTCGGTACTAGCGTCTATGAATAAATACGAGGTACACAATCACCAAACAATACTTAACTACTTGTAAACATCACACACAAGGGTCCTATAGATGATCTAGCATCATCTCTAACATTACAAGGTTAAGGCTTGGTTTAAGTCTTTTTATTTTAGACAAATAATTTCTACTCATTGAAAAACTACTTAAGATTTAATATTCTCCAAACTAAACATGGGATCATGTTACATGTCATCACCACATATTGTAGTCCATGGGAATGTGGTTTAAAGTGGTGTCACAATTTAATAAGGTTTTACCCTTTTATTTTAATTGACTAAAGTGACTAGAAATGCTTATGTAGCATTCTTTTATTCCTTGAACATTATTTCTGTAAGTAAACCTATATATTTTTATATATTCTGGAAGGTATGGTTAAATGTAATTTTTGAGAGTTGG
This sequence comes from Avena sativa, assembly GCA_916181665.1. NCBI lineage: Eukaryota > Viridiplantae > Streptophyta > Magnoliopsida > Poales > Poaceae > Avena > Avena sativa. The sequence continues at coordinate 249,445,686 of OV702297.1, forward strand.
AATCAACTCAAAAGCTTTTATGGTTTAAATTTGAAAAATGTTTGAATGCAGAAAAGCTTCTGCCTTGTTATTTTTTCTATGGGTGATCTACAGATCCAAATGACTTGAATCCAACGGGCTTGGATTAAGCATTCATAGACCTTTCCAAGAAAATTGGTTTCATCCAATTTGGTGCACTGAATCTCTCTAGGTTGATTTTTGAAGTTGGGTACAGAAGTGTGTTTGAATTTAAAAAGAAAAAGGTTTAATTTGAATTGCTGGGCTGCGCGGGAAATTCTAACGGGCCGGCCTGCTAAGCGCAGTGCTCCCGCGGGCTGCGTAAGTGGGTGTCCCCACTCGTCAGTGACACGGGGCTAGGCGAAGCGGTATGGAGCAACGTGGGTCGTCTGATCTAGTTCTAATCCAACGGCTGAGGGTCATCGTCGACGCGAGACAGCTCCGGCGAGAACGAAACCTAGCGCGGCCAGTGGGGGGTGCTGGGGGCACACTGGGGTACGGGCGAGGGTCGGTGAGGCGGGCGAACGACGAAGTCGACGACGGCGATCCTCCTGGTACCGGTGGCTTCTCCTGGGGCGGCTCCAATCGCTGGCTCCCTTCTTCTCCAGAGGCGGCGAGCTCCGGTGAAATTCCGGCGAGGTGGTGCGCGCCTTGCTCTAAGAATGGTGTGGCACGGTCAGTGGGGAGAGGGGAGTGAGATGGTGTGAAGAAATCGTGCGGGGGTGGCCTCTATTTATAGTCGAGCGAGGCGACCGTCGGGGCGCAAGGTGAGCTCGTCGGGGGCGACGTTATAGGTAGCTAATGGCATGGGCAAGGGTAGGGGACGGTGCTGTGTCTCCTGGCGATGCTCAACGACATGATCGCGAGGCATGCGGCGGTGCGGTTTGGTCTGGAACGGGCGGCGCTCTGCGCGGCAGAGGCGGCGTCTTTGACGGCGGGCGGTGGCTGTATGGCACGGGGCGGCAAACGGGGATGTCTGGCGGTCTCCTGGGTCGGTGGTGATCATGTGTGCGCGCGATGAGGGCGGCGCGCGGTCTGGGGACGCTGGTCGCGGGTGGCGCTCTGGCGCACGCTCGGCATGGTCTGGGCGCGGCTTGTGCGCGTGGTCCAGGGCTTGGCTAAGCTCGCGGCTGGGATAGGCAGTGGCGGTGGACGGTGGGATGCCTCCCAGACATGTTGGCTAGGCTTGCTGCTGCTCCTAGCTTGCTGTCCACATTGGGGTGACATGGGTGTGCTCGGCTGTTCACCATTAATGGCAATGGCAAGCTCACAGGGGTGCTAGTGTTGGGCTAATCTTTCTAGATGATCTACTGGTTTGTGTGTGAGCTAACTAGGGAACAAGTTAGGCTCAAAACACTGCACACTATAGTGTTTGATGTTTTGTTTGATTTGTGTCTGCAACCTGTTTGATGAAATGGCCGCATGAACTCAAGTTTTGAATTTTGAAATGAATTTTGGTGGGTTTGCTAGATTGGTTCTGGTGAGTCTGCAGATGCTTGGGTTTTGAAAATTGAGCTTGTTTGAGTAGGTTTTGAAAAAGTGGGATCTTCCCATATGAAGAAGATTCAAATTTGAATTGTCATTTAAACTATGCATTTGCAAGTTTCTGGATGATCAAAAAGTGGGCCTTTATACTCTGTTATGAGTACATTCAAGGGGTGCAAAGATCCAGAAAAGTTTCTGTTGGGTTCTAAAAGTTTGAGACAGCCAAAGTAGGCATGTGAGGTAAATTGGCCAAAATGACCATTCACATAACATATTTTTTTTTGATTTACATGTCTTTAGGAAAAGTGTGGGAAATGTTTTAGATGATGTTATTTTCACCTAAGAAACATTTTACAAGCAATGGCTCACACAAACAAGGTGGTTTTTAAAGAAATTCAAAATCCATGCATACACATATACATGCATTCATGAATTCATTTAGAAAAGTTTTTGTTAACCCTAAACTTGATGATTAGTATTTTGATGATCTAAGTTTGATATTTTTGGGATGTTACACATGGTTGACAGAGGCGCGGGCGCGACGTTCCTGGGTGCTCTGTTCGATGTCTTCGAGGTAGGGCTGGTCGAGAGGGGGCGGTGAGGCATGGGTGATCTCTCATACAAGGTTGGAACGGCTAGTTCCTCACCTAGCTTGCTGTCTACACTGGGGTGGCATGGGTGGCTTTATCTGTTCACCATTGATGACATTGCCAAGCTTACAGTGGTGCTAAATGTTTACTAATGAGCTAGATGAGCTACTAAAGCCTAGTTGCAACCAGAGAGGGAACAAGTTAGGCTCAAATCACTGCTCCAAATAGTGTTTGGATTTTATTTAATTTGCATCTGCAAGGTGTTTGATGAAATGGCCGCATGAATTCATGTTTTGAATTTTGAAAAGATTTTTGGTGGGTATGCTAGGTAGGTGCTGGTGAGTCTGTAGATGCTTGGGTTTTTAAAGTTGAGCTTGTTTGAGTGGTTTTTGAAAAAATGGGATCTTCCCATATGATAAAGATTCAAGTTTACACTGTCATTTAAACTATGCATTTGAATGTTTCTGGATGATCACAAGGTGGGCCTTGATAATTTTTTATGAGTACTATCAAGGGGTGCAAAGATCCAAACAAGTTTCTGTTAAGTTCTGAAAGTTAGAGACAGCCAAAGTAGGCATGAGAGTTAAATTGGTCAAAATGACCATTCCTTTATTTTGTTTGTTTTGATTTAGTTGTCTTTGGGAAAAGTGTGGGGATTGTTTAGATGATGTTTATTTCACCTAAGAATCCTTTTACAAGCAAAGAAACACATAAAAAAGAAAATTCAAAATAATTCAAAATGGGATGCATACACACATGCATGATTTCATATTTTTATTTAGAAAAGTTTTTGTTAACCCTAAATTTGGATGCATAGAGTTTGATAATTCTAGTTTAATATTTTTGGGATGTTACAAGCATCTACCGAGTCAGGGGCATCAGTAGACGAGTCTTCAGGATCGTCTGACTCGGTGGCCTCGCTGTCGGCACCCTCTTCATCAGCAACTTCGACGAGTGGGCGATCAGGTCGAGGAAGCTGGGCCCGTCGCACCAAGCGTGTACCATGGTGTACTCGATCATGGCGTAGGCTCTCTCCTGGCATCTCTTGATCAACTCAAGGTCATTCAGCCACTTCCCGTCTCCCCTTAGGCGGCCAAATCTCACCACTGATCTAGCCTGTCCTCGGTCTGAAGGAGCTTTTCAGCAAGGGGCTCGATGAGTTCAGGCGTATCTTCATCCGACCAGAGCATGCGGAATGCATGAATAGCTGATTTGAGCAGGTCCATGCCGCAGGACTTGAGGGTCTTGACGCACTCCCACAGTGCTTCAAGATGCTCATTGTTACTCACCTCGCCGTCAGATGGGGCACCAGACTCGGCTCTCACCTTCTTCATGGCCTGGATGGCAAACAACTTGGCCTTAGGAAAATTCTCTACAAGCCAAAGAGAATCTTAGCAAAGTAACAAACAAAGATGACAAAGTCAAGAACAAGAATACACAGTGCAAAAAAGAGTAAGAACTCACTACCGAGAAAAGAGTTGATGGTGCCGAGTTTGGTTTGACTCCTTAGATTGGAGTGCATCTAGATCCAAGTTCGCCGTCTCAACCTCCGACTCGGCCTCTTTGAGCAGTTCCCTGGTTTTCTCGGCACGGGCGGCGTGTTTGCCATCTTTCTCGGCAAGCTCTTCCTTCAGCCCCTTCACCTCGGCCAAGTGTTTCTGCTCCATGTCGGCCATCAGCTTTTTCAGCCGAGTCACCTCGTCTCGATCCTTCTAGAGTTCGACTTGGTGCTTCTCTGCTTATTCGGAACAAACTACTCGTCAGCAGCAACAGAAATATCTTGACCCACCAGGATAATAAGGCAAGAGAATGGCATGAACACAAAACAGCGAGAGGAAGGAAAAAACTTACTGTCCGTCTTGCTGATCTGCGAGTGGAGCGCCTCGATGGTGGATTGGGCAGAGGTTGTGGGAAAAGAGCGAGAAGACTAAGAAAATGAAGTAAAGAAAGGTACACCGAATGAAATTATGGCGGGTAATAAGATTACCTTGGCCTTGGGTGTCGATTTGCAGCTTCTCATAAGCAAGTTCAAGCTTGTGATGCTCCAGGAGGAGAGCTTGATGCACTTTGGTGTGCTCATTCTGCGTAAGCTGCACAAGGAAAAAAGACAGTGAGTAAAGGGAAAGGTCAAGCTCCCAGCCGGATAAAGAGTGACTCCTATCTTAGAGCTTACAGCCAAATAAGTCTCTCATTCGGCAGTAACCTCGGGGACCAGGGATCGAAAGTCTAACATGCGAGCTTGGCATAAGTAAATAAAAGACTAAGTTGTTTCTTGGAGCTTACAGCCGAATAAGTTTCTCATTAGGCAGTAACCTCCGGGAATAGGGATCGAAAGTCTAACATGCGAGCTTGGAATAAGGAAATAAAAGGCTAAGTTATGGCTTAGAGATTACAGCCGAGTAAGTTCCTCACTCGGCAGTAACCACGGGGACTGGATGATATGTATAACGAAAATACTCATCGACACAAAAGAGTAGAAAAAATGATTTACCTCGTTCACTTCATCCGCGCGGGCCATTAAGGCAATGGATTGCTGGGTCATATCAGAGACGGCCTTGGGGCCCAGTATCAGCTTCTTGCCACAACGTGTACTGACCTCTTGCTCGCCAGATGCATTCCACGCCAAAGCATATGGCTCAGCCGAACCAAGGACATTCCCGCTGAGTGTCCGAGTGAGAACTTGCCCGATTTTAAGGGTATTTCCCACATTGGCGCAGGTGGCAGCGACACTAGTATGAAGGGCAACAACTTTAGAGCCATCACCTGACCCGGCAGCCGTAGACCTGCTCGGTTTACCTGTTGACGCGAGCATCGTTGCCAATGTTGGGGGCCGGATCTGAGGAGCGGTACCCGGACCACATACCAAAGTTGTTTGTTTGGTGGAGGTGGTCTTGCCAGATGAAGAGCGAGCCGGACCAGAAGCCGTAGGACGGGTCTGGCTCTTTGACAAAAGAAGAGAGTGAGCAGGTTTGTTCGAAGAGGAAAGTGGAGCCAACTGACTGGGCTCAGTAGTTTTGCTGGCACCAAGATCAGAAAGTTGTTCATGTGCACCATCTTGAGGGCTAATGCGAGAGGAACTGGTGGTAGAGGTTTTCTCGGCGCTAGCATCGCTGGCACCAAGATCAGGAAGTTGTTCCTGGCCAGCGCCAGGGGTGCTGCTCCGAGTCTCCTTCGCCGGGTGCGCCACCGGGTCTGACTGACACTGAGAAGCATGAGCCTCAATAGTGGGAGCCTCGACTCGGACGGGGATCTACATCGTAGAATCAGTCGGAGCAGGTGCAGGCCTTAGCGGTGAGGCGATGCTAGGAGAAGCCTGGTTAGCCGACAGAGGCGCAGCGCTGAAAACAACAAGACACGCATAAGAAAACAATATCAACATATAAGAAGGAAAAACATAAAGTAAGCAGAACACAAAAGCTTACCCGGTGATGACCGGATCATGCGGTGGGCAACGCGTGACTCGGCGCTTAGCAGCTTTCCGCGTCTCAGCCAGCGTGGCAACAACAGGAGCAGCATGAGTAGCCTTGCTCTTCTTGGTTGGCTGAGTACTAGAGGAGGCTCCGCGTCGCTTATTCGGCTTAGCGACGGGGATCTTGCCGACTCCGCCCACGGCGAGAGCAGGAGTGTCATGTACCTGGTCAGCTACATAAGTAAATGACATGCTTAGTCGAATAAGTTAGAGGGAGGTCACAAGGCAAATACCTCCAAAATGGTACAATCATCATCCTCATCATCGTCAGACCAATCTTTTAAGGGGTTTCGAGATTGACTCTGTAACTACCTCGGTGAATTACGCTCTTAGTTACAAGCCTGGATGAGCGGAAATGGTTAAAATAGTACGGTGGGGCCAAATGCCACTCACAGGTAGACCTTTCGGCCGTCCTAACCATTTCCAAAACATCAGGACAAGAACGAGCGGCGTAATCGGCAGGCGAAGGGATCAACTACATACACAAATGAGTATGTATGCAAGCCACCATACAACAGTCCTCAGAGCCATTCCATCTAAAAGAAATAGAAATATTGCAACGCCATACGGCAAGATCCAAATATCCTAGATAGATATAATAGTTTAGGATATCTCCTCATACATCAAACATCAGAGTATCAGGCGGAAGCGGAAAACAAGATCCGAGTACGGATAAGAAGCAAATCGGCATAAGATGCCCCATAAATAAACACATCCCGCCCACAGATCTCACGGATCCCCGTTCCCGGAATCTCTACACCGAGTGATCGTTGCCCACATCGTTCGTCTCCTCCACCCAGTATCCATCTTGCGAGTTTACCTGTCCATCTGAATCAAACAATTTATCGTGTGAGACCCTAGGGGTACTCAGCAAGTATTTATGCCTCAAAAGGGGACACAACCTAGGGTGACGCAATTGCAGCAAAAGATAATACCTAACAATTCTAAGGATACTCGCTAACCATCGGCCTAACCAAAGATAGACGGATGTCCGTGAATTAATAACAACAGTTATAACAGTAATATTAACAGATCCATCCTCCTCCTCGCTTACCAACGAGGAAGCGGACGAACAGCCCCCCATCCGTTGGCAGTTTTATTATCCATTCCATGAGTGTTGCACTATTTAGTAGTCAGGTACTTAGTCAAATTAAAAGCGGTACTTTAGTTATACTTGTCTATGATCGAGAAACTATGCTCCAAGTCGTCCATAACCGCAGACACGGCTTTCAGAAAGATTTACCCTGCAGGGGTGCACGAATAGCAACACACACTCGATCAACCTCGGAAAAACCAAATCAAAACCCAACGAGGCGTTCACGACAAAGCGATCACAGGATTCAGAAATATTTCAGGGGGCCACCCCACTAAGCTACCCGCAACGAAGTTGGCCGGCTCCAAAACGGACCCAGGGTTTGTGTGGACGGCGGTAAACGACTGGGAACCCGAAAATGTGACTGGGCTTGTCGATACAGCGAAAACGTGTCACGGTCCTAAACAGTACAGGTGCTCCACGCACAATATTAAATAAAGCAGTAAAGCATGGCATAAGTACAGGATAGTAATAAAGCCCCAAACTACTTTGTGGCCCCAAGAAATAAGAATGAATCAAGCTCTGGCTCAGGGGGGTTCATAAGGCCTCCCGGATGTGGATAGTGTGAATAGTCAAGGAATAGGAATCAAGTACTCGGGGTCCTACGGGACACAAGTAAGCATGAAGAACCAAATAGCAGATATTGCCCACCGGTGCCACTGTCATTAGTTATCCCATTACTACTCAGGTTAAGTTGTTTAGGTACCTCGTTATCCATCAGACACTCACATACCCTACACATGCTGTTCTATGACCCGCATGGCTCAAACAACTTCTCTAGTAATGGCTCATGGGATGGAGGAACAAGCTTCGATGGGGTTTAAATGTAAAGGCTATGCAGTACTTGGGATTCAGTTTAATGCAATCGCGACTCAATGATGCAAGAAGGCAATAGGTACTATATGTATGCAAGCATGTGGTAGTGCTTGCCTGGCAGCTCAGTTGAAGCGAGGGATGGATCTGGGTAGTGCTCCTGGGTTTCTTGATATATCCCCTGCTCAGCGTCTATTCGAAGAAGAACCAAACAAACAAGGGCCAACATAAATAGAGTGCACAAGCATATGAATTAAAATGCGACAAGCAAACAATCATGCCATGATGAATGATGCACAATTTGCATGGCAATAATGTAGCATGGCATGGGTGAGGTGTGGAATACAAGAATAAAGCATTTTATGGAGTTTTAGACACCTTCTATCCTCAAATAAGTTGCTGTAAACTTTCTATTTATATGATGCATGCTGCAATTCAGAACATGGAATGCATAGATAGAACGGGCTCGTCGCGCTGATCGATTTAGACATATTATTTGTCAAATTTGGAGTTATAAAACTAAAGTTATTAATTAATTAAGATAAAGGGCATTTTGTTGTAATATTAATCAACTCGAAATTTAAAGTGTTCAAAATATATTTTGAAGGGCATATTTGAATTCCTCACATTTTTCTGATTTCAAAACATATATTACATGCTTAATTTGGAATTATAACTTAAAAGATATTTGAAAACAGATTTGAATTTGAATTTAAACAATTTTGAAACAGGTTTTAATTAAACAGCAAGCAGAAACCATTTGGTACTCCCACAGATCTAGCCACTGACACCGCCAAGTGGGTCCGGGCTGATCTGGCGGTAACACGCGCACCGAAGGGTTTTCTGTAACGCGGCCTTAGCTAGCCCAGGTAGCTGACCGGTGGGTCCGTCGGTGGGGCCGGGCCCACATGACAGCGAGAGGGGAGGGTCAGCCACGTGTCGCGGCGAAGGGAGCGCGGGTTGAGGCTGGAAGAACTAGGGGGCTTAACTGCAAAACGGACGGAGAGGCTGACAGTGGGGCTCGATGGTACCGCGGGTTGAGGCTAAGCAAAAGGAAGGGGGTATATGGAAAAAGGCCAACAGACCCCTGTTTCTCTTCCTGCAAACGCGCGGACAGGTCGGTGCACGACCGACGCAGGGCGTGGCGCGTGGGGTCGAACTCGCGTCGCGGGCGCGTGCGCTGCGGGTGGTAGCCAGTGCGGCTGGTTACGGGATGGTGACAGAGGAGCGGCGGGCGGCTAGATGTGGTTATGCGCGACGCGAGAGCGAGCCAACGAAGTGGCCGACGGCACGCGCAGCGTGTTTGACGAAAAGTACGACGGATCTAGACGACGACAGCGAGGCGGAGGTTGTCAGGGAGGGAGAGAGGCTCACCGCGGGCTCGGCGGTGGTGTTGGATCGGGCGGGGGTGCAGAGGATCGTTGACGAGGCTCACGACCGGTGATCTAGGGTTTGGCGTCGGTGGCGGCGGTACCGGCGGTTCGGGGGCTCCTCCTTCGCGTCGGTGTGTCCTGGGTGAAGCAGGGGAGCCTCCTCGTTCTCCTCGTCCACCTCCACGTCAACCCTGAACGCCGGAACGAGGGAGCGGTGTCGGATCTGGCGGTGGCCGGCGAGATAGGGCAGGCGTCGGTGCGGAAGAAGGGAAGGAGAGGCAGGTCTCTGGGCGGATCTGGGGGAGGCAGTGAAGCCGTGGGGAAGGAGGAAACAAGAGGGAGAGAGGCGAGGCAGCCGTGGCAGGGGGTAGATAAGGTGGCCTCGGTGCCACCTTTTTCCTCTCCTCCTCGGCACGTGCTCGGCCGGCTGGCTGGCTAGGGCTGGTCCAGGGCGAGGCAGAGGCAGGCAGGTGGGCCAGGAAGAGGGGGAGGTAGGTCAGGTCTGGGTGGGACAAGCATGGCAGAGAGAAAAGAAAGAGAGAGGAGAGGGGAGGCTCGGTGAGCTAGGGTTGGCTAGGGGAGAGGCTCGGGTTAGGGCTGGTTAGATGGGGTAGGAGGGTAGCTGGGGTGTGGGTCAGGAAGAGAGGGCCAACCTCGGCAGGGAGAGAGAGAGGTGAGGTGAGGTGTGGTTAGGGTTTGGCTTAGAACTAGGGTTAGGGTTGAGATGAGGTGCTAGGTTTTGGAGAGAGGATTAGAGAGAGAGGGTGATGTGGTGGTGGCTTTTAGCAAGATCAAGCAAAAGGAGTGGTAGAGAGGGATAGAGGTGATGGATGGATATAGCCCCATAAAGAGAAAACCCATCTAAACCAAGAGAGAAACAAATGGCTAAAGGTGGTGGTACTCTTGCATGGCCCATGCAAAAAAAATGCCTTGATTAAATTCTTGTGAAAACCAAAATAATAGCATGGCATTATTCTTATGCATTCCCAAGAAGTGGAATAAAGGCCAAGCAAAAGAATTTATAGAATTAGATCCACCCCACCCACATGAGCTAGAATAACAAGAAAGAAAAAGAAATACAAGCTCATGGTGAAATAGGGTGGTGGAATTATAAGGTGGTGACAAAGAAAGGTGGTGGAGTGGAATAAAAGATATGCCCCCAACTCAACTTGGGCATTAAACAATATATCAATAACTAAATACAATATCAAGAGGCAAATACAATTTACAATGCATATGAGAGAAGAACCAAAACAAAAAGGGTTTTATATGATGCTCAAATGCAAGGTGGCATGATGACATGAGCATGATATAATTATGATGCAACAATTATATATAGGAAGTAGCCATTATATTACTAGACCAAGTAGCATTACAATTGATAGACAATTGGGATGCTACAACTCTCTCCCACTAAACAGGAATCTCGCCCCGAGATTCTAGGAAGAAGAAGAAGACTCAAAGAGGGTAGGATACTTGGCACGAAGCTCATATTCATGTTCCCAAGTGGCTTCATCCACGGAATGGTGCGACCACTGGACCTTGCAGAACTTGATGGACTTGTTGCGAGTCCTTCTTTCTGCGACTTCCAGGATTTTTGTGGGGTGTTCTTGATAAGACAGGTCTTCTTGGAGATTGATAAGCTCATGGTCCACGGTCCTGCCGGGATCCTTGAAGCACTTCTTGAGTTGAGAGATGTGGAAAACATCATGGACCTTGAGTTTTTCCGGGAGCTCAAGAGCATAAGCAACTTCTCCTCTTCTTTCACGAATTTTGAATGGACCGATGTATCTAGGAGCCAGCTTTCCTTTGATACCAAAACGGTGCGTGCCTCTCATGGGAGTGACACGAAGGTAAACGAGATCACCAGGGACATACTCCATGTCCGTGTGCTTTCTGTCATAATTTCTCTTCTGGCGACTTTGAGCATTCTTCAGATTTTCAAGAATGATGTGAACCTTCTCCTCCGCTTGAGTTACAATGTCGGGGCCAAACAATATTCTTTCTCCTGCACCCGACCAACCAATCGGAGTTCTGCATTTGCGACCATAGAGAGCCTCAAATGGTGCCATCTTTAGACTTTTCTGGAAGCTATTGTTGTAAGAGAATTTAGCATAAGGAAGACATTCTTCCCACTTCATGCCGAAAGAGATGACGCAAGCACGGAGCATATCTTCTAGAATCTGATTGAGCCTTTCAACTTGTCCTTGCGACTGAGGGTGGTAAGCTGTGCTGAAGTTCAATTTTGTTCCCAAAGCATTTTGGAAACTTCCCCAGAACTTGGAAGTGAAGATGCTTCCACGGTCTGAACTGATCTCAAGAGGAACCCCATATAGAGAGACAATTCTGTTGATATAGAGCTCAGCCAACTGAATTGCAGAAATTGTTTCCTTGACGGGAAAGAAGTGAGCCACTTTAGAAAGCCTGTCAATGACAACAAAGATTGCATTGTTGCCCTTCTGCGACCTTGGAAAACCAGTGATGAAGTCCATCTCTACTTTCTCCCATTTCCATTCGGGGGGTTTCAATGGCTGTAGAAGACCGGAAGGTTTCTGATGGACAGCTTTAACTCTGCGGCAGACATCACACTCCGAGACATACTTGGCACAATATCGTTTCAATGCCGGCCACCAATATTGTGTTTTCAAGTCCATGTACATCTTTGTGCTGCCAGGGTGGATAGAAAGAACAGAATCATGCGCCTCCTTGAGAACTTGCTCTCTCAAACCCGGGTAGTTCGGAACAAACATCCGGTGTTCAAAGAAAAGCGTGCCTTGGTCATCGACGTGGAAGGACTCATACTTCGGAAGCTGGATGTTCGAGATGATCTTTTTGGTGTACGGATCACCAAGTTGAATGGAGCGAACCTTTTCTTCCAAGAGAGGGGTTGCCAGAAGGTTCAGAAGATACCCTTGATCCACAATTTCAAGGTTGAGCTGACGGAATTCCTCACACAAGAGCGGCTGTTGTTCTTCCAACATGAGGTTGCTGACATAAGCTTTGCGGCTGAGAGCATCGGCCATGACATTAGCTTTGCCCGGAGTGTAGTTGATGGTCAAATCGAAATCATTGATTGCTTCAATCCACCTCCTCTGACGAAGGTTGAGATCCGGCTGTGTGAAGATATACTTCAGACTCTTGTGATCAGAAAAGATTTCACAACGGTTGCCAAGCAAGTAATGCCTCCATGCTTTCAAAGCAAAGACAACTGCTGCGAGTTCGAGTTCATGTGTAGGATAGTTGATCTCATGCGTCTTCAACTGTCGAGAAGCATAAGCAACAACTTGTTTTTCTTGCATAAGGACCGCACCCAATCCTTGCAAAGATGCGTCACAGAATATTTGGAAAGGCTTGGATGTATCTGGAGGAACCAAGACTGGTGTGGAAGTGAGCTTCTCTTTGAGTGTTTCAAAGCTTGCTTGACATGCAGGAGTCCAAAGGTATTTCTTGCCTTTCTTGAGGAGATCGGTAAGAGGCTTCGCTATCTTCGAAAAGTTCCGAACGAAGCGACGACAATAACTAGCCAAACCAAGGAAGCTCCGGACTTCTTTGACATTTACAGGAGGAAGCCAGTCCACAATTGTCTTTACAGTTTCCGGGTTGACGGCAATGCCCTTGGCAGAGATGACGTGACCAAGATAGGTTACTTGAGGCAGCCAAAACTCACATTTGGAGAACTTTGCATACAGGCGGTTCTCACGAAGCTTGTTTAGGACACACCGAAGGTGTTCTTCATGTTCTTCCTTTGACTTAGAATAGACTAGGATGTCATCCAGATAGACCACAACGAACTTATCAAGATACTCCATGAAAACCGAGTTCATAAGCCTCGAGAAGGTGGCAGGTGCGTTGGTGAGACCGAAAGACATGACCGTGTACTCATACAGGCCATAGCGGGTGGTGAAAGCTGTTTTAGGAACATCTTCCTTGCGAATCTTGATTTGATGATAACCACTTCTCAAGTCAAGCTTAGAGAATACCACAGCTCTAGCTGATCGAAGAGATCATTAATCCGCGGAAGGGGATATTTATTCTTGATGGTTTTAGCATTGAGAGCCCGATAGTCAACACAAAGTCTATCAGTCTTGTCTCGCTTCTTCACAAAGATGGTTGGGCTACCCCAAGAAGAAGTACTGTGTTGAATGAAACCCAACTTCTCTTGTTCATCAAGCTGATGTTTGAGTTCAGCCAACTCAGCAGGACCCATTTTATAAGGCCGCTTGGAGATAGGAGCCGTTCCAGGTTCAACCTCAATTACAAACTCAACCTCACGATCCGGAGGCATACCTGGCAACTCTTCAGGAAAGACATCTGGGAACTCACAGACCACTGGAACACTCTGAATAGCTTCCATAGAATCAGCATTCAGAGCCGCCAAAGAGAAAAGCTGAATAGCAAGAGTCAGACTTGGAGAATAGACTATATGGCCTTCAGGAATTTTCAGAGAAACCGAGCGTTCAGCACAATCAATCACAGCTGCATTTGCTATCAACCAATCCATGCCCAAGATAACATCAATGTCAGAATTGCCCAGAATAATTAAGGACACCGAGAACGAAGAGCCACCAATCTCAATTTGATTGTCATGGCTGATATGAGCAGCCCTCATGTTTGAGCTAGGAGATTGTACCACCAGACGATGCAATAGGGGAACCATATCCAGATCATGCTCATGAGCAAACTTATGAGAAACAAAAGAATGTGAAGCACTAGAATCAAACAAAACTCGTGCAGGGACTGAGTTAACGGGAAGCATACCCATCACAACTCCAGGTGCATGCTCAGCTTGAGCGGCGTTGACACAGTTGGCACGAGCAACAGTAGACCCGGGCTTGGTGTTGATGTTGAGAGCCCGAGGTGGTGGTGCACGAACCATAGGAGAGCTTGCCGCAGGTCTTGGAGGTGGTGGAGGAAGAGCTTTGTTGTTCATTGGACAGTTCCAGTGTTGATGCCCAGTGTTTCCACAAGTGTAACAAGCACCAGGTGGACGTGGAGCAACGTAGCCAGGGACTCCGCCAGGCGCTCCAGGGTAGTTGTGGTTGTAGCCCCTGGGAGCAGCAGTGAGGAAGTTTGGTGGCCTTGCCGCGTAGCTTGAAGGTCTTGGTGGAGCCGGGAGCGACGGTGGGGTGTTAGGAACCCAGACACGACGCTTAGAAGGAGTTGACATAGCTGAAGAGCTTGCTGCATCGCGGTTGTGTTTCTTTGACTCCTCAAACACTTGCCTACTTGCTTCTTCCTGCAGAGCTGTATGCTGAAGCTCCAGAAAATACGCCGGCCTTGCATGTGTGATTGCATATTTAATCGATGCATTGAGCCCTTGTCGGAACCTCTTTTGCTTCTTCTTGTCATCAGAGATCTCATCGCCACCATAACGAGAAAGTTTCATGAAGTTTCTGATGTAGGTATTGACATTGTCATTGCCCTGCTTGAGGTTGAGAAACACTTCCTTCATCCTCTCCATGACAATTTCTGACAGATACTGCTCTTTGAAAGCTCCAGTGAACTGTTCCCAAGTAGGCTGAAAACCAGTGTAGTTTGCCTTGAGGTAATTCTCCCACCACAGCGCTGCATCTCCCTTCAGAAGGTGAGTGGCACATTTTACCCATTCTTGCTCAGGAACATCAGCAGTCACTAGTAACCTTGACATCTCACGCAACCAATCATCAGCATCAAGTGGTTGATCGGACACATCAAATTGGCGTGGGTTGAACTTCAGGAAGCTTTTGATGTCTCCTCGCTTGGGAGGTGGAGGTAGCGGAAAAAACTCATTCCTCCTGACACTTTCTTCAAAACGCTGCTGGTTCTGCTGCATTGCTGCCAAGGCATTGGCGATGCTTGCCAATGCGGCCCCAGTTCAGGTTGTATATCCTCCTCAGAACAGCGTGGTGGTGCCATCCTGTGATTGATATAAAACACAAGTCAGTACCATAATGGAGAATAATAATAATCCAAAATAGTACCAAGATGGAATTAACCAAGATTAAAGGATACAATTTACTAAGATGATATTAAAATATCAACAAAGTTCACAGCACCTAGAAGATATTAAGCATATCGCACACGACTGAAAAGGAGTGTGGAAGCACAGATGTATCAAAGAAAATTTTTCCGCATTTTCGGCATTAAAATACCAAGAGATGCGCAAAATCACTTATCAGGTAGAGATTAGCAACTCCACATTCTGTGAAAGCATGCTGGAAGGAAGAACACCCTTAAGAAGATGGCACCGGTTAACAAGGAGTCAGATAGATCGCGCCGGTTTTCAAAAGCCTGTCAGTATGGAATGTACCAACAGTTGAAAACCAAAGGCAGATTGTGATAACAAATTGGATGCAACAGATAGACAAGGAATTACACACACACACACACACACACACTTTCTATGGTACTACAGAAACCCAGAACACGTGAATCCTAGTTTGAATTTTAAGAAGAGGATTGAAAACGTTACACTTCCTTACCAGAAAAGGGTGGGTGGGTGGGTAAGAAGAAAAGTGGAAGCAGTCCTCCTCTCGCGTTTTGTTTTGTTTTTCTCTAGTATACATAGCTACCAAAAATATTTGTTAGACTGACAACGACCATTTGGCTGAGACCCTGAAGGGCGGGATGGCTCTGATACCAATTGTAACTACCTCGGTGAATTACGCTCTTAGTTACAAGCCTAGATGAGCGGAAATGGTTAAAATAGTACGGTGGGGCCAAATGCCACTCACAGGTAGACCTTTCGGCCGTCCTAACCATTTCCAAAACATCGGGACAAGAACGAGCGGCGTAATCGGCAGGCGAAGGGATCAACTACATACACAAATGAGTATGTATGCAAGCCACCATACAACAGTCCTTAGAGCCATTCCATCTAAAAGAAATAGAAATATTGCAACGCCATACGGCAAGATCCAAATATCCCAGATAGATATAATAGTTTAGGATATCTCCTCATACATCAAACATCAGAGTATCAGGCGGAAGCGGAAAACAAGATCCGAGTACGGATAAGAAGCAAATCGGCATAAGATGCCCCATAAATAAACACATCCCGCCCACAGATCTCACGGATCCCCGTTCCCGGAATCTCTACACCGAGTGATTGTTGCCCACATCGCTCCTCCACCTAGTATCCATCTTGCGAGTTTACCTGTCCATCTGAATCAAACAATTTATCGTGTGAGACCCTAGGGGTACTCAGCAAGTCTTTATGCCTCAAAAGGGGACACAACCTGGGGTGACACAATTGCAGCAAAAGATAATACCTAACAATTCTAAGGATACTCGCTAACCATCCGCCTAACCAAAGATAGACGGATGTCCGTGAATTAATAACAACAGTTATAACAGTAATATTAACAGATCCATCCTCCTCCTCGCTTACCAACGAGGAAGCGGACGAATAGCCCCCCATCCGTTGGCAGTTTTATTATCCATTCCATGAGTGTTGCACTATTTAGTAGTCAGGTACTTAGTCAAATTAAAAGCGGTACTTTAGTTATACTTGTCTATGATCGAGAAACTGTGCTCCAAGTCGTCCATAACCGCGGACACGGCTTTCAGAAAGATTTACCCTGCAGGGGTGCACGAATAGCAACACACACTCGATCAACCTCGGAAAAACCAAATCAAAACCCAACGAGGCGTTCACGACAAAGCGATCACAGGATTCAGAAATATTTCAGGGGGCCACCCCACTAAGCTACCCGCAACGAAGTTGGCCGGCTCCGAAACGGACCCAGGGTTTGTGTGGACGGCGGTAAACGACTGGGAACCCGAAAATGTGACTGGGCTTGTCGATACAGCGAAAACGTGTCACAGTCCTAAACAGTACAGGTGCTCCACGCACAATATTAAATAAAGCAGTAAAGCATGGCATAAGTACAGGATAGTAATAAAGCCCCAAACTACTTTGTGGCCCCAAGAAATAAGAATGAATCAAGCTCTGGCTCAGGGGGGTTCATAAGGCCTCCCGGATGTGGATAGTGCGAATAGTCAAGGAATAGGAATCAAGTACTCGGGGTCCTACGGGACACAAGTGAGCATGAAGAACCAAATAGCAGATATTGCCCACCGGTGCCACTGTCATTAGTTATCCCATTACTACTCAGGTTAAGTTGTTTAGGTACCTCGTTATCCATCAGACACTCACATACCCTACACATGCTGTTCTATGACCCGCATGGCTCAAACAACTTCTCTAGTAATGGCTCATGGGATGGAGGAACAAGCTTCTATGGGGTTTAAATGTAAAGGCTATGCAGTACTTGGGATTCAGTTTAATGCAATCGCGACTCAATGATGCAAGAAGGCAATAGGTACTATATGTATGCAAGCATGTGGTAGTGCTTGCCTGGCAGCTCAGTTGAAGCGAGGGATGGATCTGGGTAGTGCTCCTGGGTTTCTTGATATATCCCCTGCTCAGCGTCTATTCGAAGAAGAACCAAACAAACAAGGGCCAACATAAATAGAGTGCACAAGCATATGAATTAAAATGCGACAAGCAAACAATCATGCCATGATGAATGATGCACAATTTGCATGGCAATAATGTAGCATGGCATGGGTGAGGTGTGGAATACAAGAATAAAGCATTTTATGGAGTTTTAGACACCTTCTATCCTCAAATAAGTTGCTGTAAACTTTCTATTTATATGATGCATGCTGCAATTCAGAACATGGAATGCATAGATAGAACGGGCTCGTCGCGCTGATCGATTTAGACATATTATTTGTCAAATTTGGAGTTATAAAACTAAAGTTATTAATTAATTAAGATAAAGGGCATTTTGTTGTAATATTAATCAACTCGAAATTTAAAGTGTTCAAAATATATTTTGAAGGGCATATTTGAATTCCTCACATTTTTCTGATTTCAAAACATATATTACATGCTTAATTTGGAATTATATCTTAAAAGATATTTGAAAACAGATTTGAATTTGAATTTAAACAATTTTGAAACAGGTTTTAATTAAACAGCAAGCAGAAACCATTTGGTACTCCCACAGATCTAGCCACTGACACCGCCAAGTGGGTCCGGGCTGATCTGGCGGTAACAGGCGCACCGAAGGGTTTTCTGTAACGCGGCCTTAGCTAGCCCAGGTCGCTGACCGGTGGGTCCGTCGGTGGGGCTGGGCCCACATGACAGCGAGAGGGGAGGGTCAGCCACGTGTCGTGGCGAAGGGAGCGCGGGTTGAGGCTGGAAGAACTAGGGGGCTTAACTGCAAAACGGACGGAGAGGCTGACAGTGGGGCTCGATGGTACCGCGGGTTGAGGCTAAGCAAAAGGAAGGGGGTATATGGAAAAAGGCCAACAGACCCCTGTTTCTCTTCCTGCAAACGCGCGGACAGGTCAGTGCGCGATCGACGCAGGGCGCGGTGCGTGGGGTCGAACTCGCGTCGCGGGCGCGTGCGCTGCGGGTGGTAGCCAGTGCGGCTGGTTACGGGATGGTGACAGAGGAGCGGCGGGCGGCTAGATGTGGTTCTGCGCGACGCGGGAGCGAGCCAACGAAGTGGCCGACGGTGCGCGCAGCGTGTTTGACGAAAAGTACGACGGATCTAGACGATGACAGCGAGGCGGAGGTTGTCAGGGAGGGAGAGAGGCTCACCGTGGGCTCAGCGGTGGTGTTGGATCGGGCGGGGGCGCAGAGGATCGTTGACGAGGCTCACGACCGGTGATCTAGGGTTTGGCGTCGGTGGCGGCGGTACCGGCGGTTCGGGGGCTCCTCCTTCACGTCGGTGTGTCCTGGGTGAAGCAGGGGAGCCTCCTCGTTCTCCTCGTCCACCTCCACGTCAACCCTGAACACCAGAACGAGGGAGCGGTGTCGGATCTGGCGGTGGCCGGCGAGATAGGGCAGGCGTCGGTGCGGAAGAAGGGAAGGAGAGGCAGGTCTCTGGGCGGATCTGGGGGAGGCAGAGAAGCCGTGGGGAAGGAGGAAACGAGAGGGAGAGAGGCGAGGCAGCCGTGGCAGGGGGTAGATAAGGTGGCCTCGGTGCCACCTTTTTCCTCTCCTCCTCGGCACGTGCTCGGCCGGCTGGCTGGTTGGGGCCGGTCCAGGGCGAGGCAGAGGCAGGCAGGTGGGCCAGGAAGAGGGGGAGGTAGGTCAGGTCCGGGTGGGACAAGCATGGCAGAGAGAAAAGAAAGAGAGAGGAGAGGGGAGGCTCGGTGAGCTAGGGTTGGCTAGGGGAGAGGCTCGGGTTAGGGATGGTTAGATGGGGTAGGAGGGTAGCTGGGGTGTGGGTCAAGAAGAGAGGGCTAGCCTCGGCAGGGAGAGAGAGAGGTGAGGTGAGGTGTGGTTAGGGTTTGGCTTAGAACTAGGGTTAGGGTTTAGATGAGGTGCTAGGTTTTGGAGAGAGGATTAGAGAGAGAGGGTGATGTGGTGGTGGCTTTTAGCAAGATCAAACAAGATCAAGCAAAAGGAGTGGTAGAGAGGGATAGAGGTGATGGATGGATATAGCCCCATAAAGAGAAAACCCATCTAAACCAAGAGAGAAACAAATGGCTAAAGGTGGTGGTACTCTTGCATGGCCCATGCAAAAAAAATGCCTTGATTAAATTCTTGTGAAAACCAAAATAATAGCATGGCATTATTCTTATGCATTCCCAAGAAGTGGAATAAAGGCCAAGCAAAAGAATTTATAGAATTAGATCCACCCCACCCACATGAGCTAGAATAACAAGAAAGAAAAAGAAATACAAGCTCATGGTTAAATAGGGTGGTGGAATTATAAGGTGGTGACAAAGAAAGGTGGTGGAGTGGAATAAAAGATATGCCCCCAACTCAACTTGGGCATTAAACAATATATCAATAACCAAATACAATATCAAGAGGCAAATACAATTTACAATGCATATGAGAGAAGAACCAAAACAAAAAGGGTTTTATATGATGCTCAAATGCAAGGTGGCATGATGACATGAGCATGATATAATTATGATGCAACAATTATATATAGGAAGTAGCCATTATATTACTAGACCAAGTAGCATTACAATTGATAGACAATTGGGATGCTACAGACTCTTACCCGAAGCTGAAGCAGCAGCTGTATGCGGGATGTGCATGAAGCACTCCAAGTCATACTCGACTTCGTCAGAGTCAGAGCGATCCTCGTTGTAAGCGCTAGGAGGGACAATACTATCATCAACCTGGTGAACAAGGTTCTACGAAAGACAAACAGAATAAGTAATGAAAACTGGACAGAGAGTAGCAAACAAGCTAAAGCTGACTCGACCGAGCTAATGACTCAGAAACTTACCCAGGGGACAGACTTGACCCGGCTAAACGGGGGGCAAATCCAAGCCCAATCAACCGCCAAGTCCAGTTTGAAGATCGAACTTACTTGGCAAGCCACGGAGTCATGGGTAAGCTCCTTCGTGGAGTGCCGAGTAGGGTCATGGGAACCACTCATGAAGCACATCTTGTGGCTCCTAGCTTGGATAGGGCTTACCCGGCGTGAGATGGAGGTGCACATGAGGTCCCTGTCAGCGAGATGAAAGTGCTCATCCGGCGACAACAACCTTTCCAGGATCACATTGGCTTCATTCACTGCAGCGTCTTGATCGCGCGGGTCAAGATGCCAGAGCTTCTTGCTGGGAACCTCATTCAAGAAATGGGGGAGTCGGATGTTATCGGTGGTCCCACTGTTCTTGACATAGAAGAAAGTTCTATGCCATTTCTTGCAAGAATCAAGGCTGGTAACCCGAGGGAAGATGGAGTCTCTCCTGGCTGTGATGCTAGCGGCACCGCACCGATTCGGTTTCTTCTCGCCTCGGGGAGCGCCGGGCTGAGGAACAACTTGCACACTAAAGCTAAAAAATTTGGCCCACAAAAGAACTGTAGGCCAAATGCCAAATTAGGCCTCGCAAGCGGAAATAAAGCAGGAAAGAGAGCCAATCGCGTTGGCAGGAAGATGATGGGTCTGGAGATGGAAAGTGGAAAGAAACGAAGAAAAGAAGGTGCTCACGGGCAGAGCAAAACCTCACTCAAAGTGAGAAAGGAAAACCGCCCGTTCATTGGCATCGGGTTTGGGAGAGATCTCACCGGCGGGAAGACGACAATCGACCTGGAGCGGGATGCGCTTGGTGGAGCGGAGCCATTCGACCTCCTCGGTAGAGACCTCCAAACCCTCCCAGCCGCCGCGCTCGACGGCGGGAACTTCCTGCTCCTTGGCCCCATTAGCACCGCCGCGCGCGTCCATGATTCTCCTAGACTCAATAACCTCCACCGTTGGAAGAGGTTTGGAAGAACAGGGACCCGTGGTGGAATGAGAAGAGAAAAGGAGAAATCGCAGGGCAAGAGCAGAAGGCAAGAAGAACCGCAAAGGGGGAGGTTTGATTTTGGAGGCGCAAGGAAGAAGAAGAGGCAGGGGAAAACTGAACGGGCGGGGGGGGAGTTGTAACTCCCTCACCCCTACTTAAGGGTAGTAAAAACCCCAATTGTGGGATCCCCCAGTGCTGTGCGGCCAGCGTGTGGCCGTGTACCCGGCCGAGTAAGCCAATCAGTGGGCGCCACGTGGAAACAATACACGAAAAATCCCCTGCCACGTCACTAAAGGAAGGATAAGGGGCGCAGGCCGATGGGACTGCCACAGTGACGGGGAATAACTGCGTAGCCATCACTGTGCCGCCAGAACTTGGAACAAAATTTGAGGCAAGTAACCATGATTACCAGCTGTTAGTGACTGAAGCACGCCGAAAATGACTCGGAATTGGTCAAAATAACTCGGCACGAGGCGACAACGAGCCAGAAAGTCACAGAACAGACCCGAAAACTATCAGACAGACTCGGCAGAATGCGAAATCGCGCCTAAACAGTGCGCCTTAAGCAAGGAATAAGGAAAAAGGAAAAAGTCCCAATTACATTAAAGGAACCTGGAGACGCCTAACAGCTAGAACTGCTAGACCTCACCAGCTTCGGGGACTAATGTCGGGGGGATAACCCCCGGTAGGGTCACAAGGGGTGAAACACAACCCAACTTGGCTTGCTCCGAGTAAAGAAAGAACCAGGCCTTGTAAGTACGGCCGGGAGAGAGAATCATATGCGGCCGACATAGAAACTATGTCTGCCCGTATAAGACAAAGTTGTTAATCTTGTAGGAACCAACGAGCCGAGTATCCCGAGGAAGGGCTGAGTCAGATAGGAAGCATGGCACCTTTCCGAGTGAGGTTCAGGAGGGACCATGGTAAAGCGTGGTCAAAAGAGAAGGGCGACGCCGGGTGGCACAAAAGGAGCCGGGTGACGCCCAAAGCAAGGGCTGACGTACAAAGTTACTGCGTGACACCAAAGGAACACGAGGCGATGTACCAGAAGACCGTTAGCTGTCAAGCTTTATGGACTGGGCCATTGGGCTTAGGGCAAGCCCATGACCCGGCCCGCACAGTAGGGACCAGGATCCAAACAGTAACCCTAGAACCAAAAGAGGTGTAACCTAGCTAGCGCCACCTATATATGGAGGGGCATAGCAGTAGTAGAAGGAGGTTCGACGAAGTAGGGAACCAGTGCCTTGTACACATGTTCATACAGCTCACGGAGCACTTGTAAAACTCAAGTAGCAACCAAATTCCTATGTGTGGAGAGTTCATCTTGTTCTTCGTGCATGGCAAGACCGTGCACTCCCTCCTGGTGACCACAAGCACCTATCCGGGCCCCAAATTAAGCCTACCCATGGCATCTGCCGTGACACCACCACGACAAAAATAGCTATTTTGTTCAAATTTTTAAATAGAAAATAAAAAAGAATATAGGATAGAGGAAAAAAGTAAGACTTGGCGTGTAGGAAACAAGCCAGCCCAACTACTACTCCCGCGCCCACGTCGCAACTACATCCGGGCGTCAAGTAGATTGGGGTGGCCCATCTTAATCCCGAGCATCAAATAGTAATGAGCTCTTTTGGGCCCAATAGAAAAGCGTAGTGGGAAGGACTGACATGGGTGGGAGTTTAGTCCCACAACACCGAGCAAGGAACGATGCGACCAGCTTATATACCCTGCATTCATGACAATGGTATGAGCTTCTCTCAACAAATCAACCTAACACATACTGCTGGCACTTATCTACCTGTTGGACTACACATGAAAAATTTGCGCTACGCGGGCCTGCATCCTGGGCCAACAATGGTCTTCTAGTCGTATGCAGGTTGTCGAGCACGAAATGTGTAGGTCGGCATATTATTTTCATTTCTTTCTGTACTACAATAATATTTTGCATTATGAATAATTCGGCACTAATTTTATTACTTACCATCTTATATATACAAGCTTGTTGTTTTTTCGCTGAACATCTTTTCCAATTTGTTTTACATGAAAAACTTACTAATTAATTCCATAGTAGTTTTTTTTTATTTTAGATTCAAGATTCTAATAATTTTTAGAAATAATTCTATAATATTTTTCGAATATACTATATTTTACCAATATTTTGCTTAACTTTTCTAGCCAAATTGTGTATATTTTGGACACTCCACATTGTCTCAATAATTCAACACAACAAGATCGCTAGGAGCAAATTGGAGCTCATAACAAGATTAATGAACTACCTAATTTGCACATATGATCAGCTATGTAGAATAATTAGAATGGATGGTAATACCAACTAGAGATATATAATTAATTAACTTTGTTGTCACATCAAAGTGAAGGGTGAAGGTGTTTCTATCCATCCCAGAGAGGTCTACATCCCATGCAATGTTGGCATAGCCCACATCTTCCATAGGTGTGTGTCATGGCTTGGCATAACACTCTTATACTTAGACCTATCAAGTGGGTGGGATCATGTTGGTCAAGTGTAATGACTCACACAACCACTAAGTTGATGATGGTGTTTCTAGCCAACCCAGAGAGGTCTATAGCCCATGCAATGTTGGCATGTGCCCATTTCTACCACAGTTGTGTGTGTGTCATGGCTTGGCATAATAGTGTTAAAATAAGATCTATCAATAGTGTGGCATCATGTTAGCCAAGTGCTGAGGCACAAAAACACTAGGTTGATGATGGTGTTTCTAGCCAACCCAGAGAGCTCTATAACCCATACAATGGTGGCATGTGCCTACATCTACCACAAGTGTGTGTCATGGCTTGGCACAGAAATATTTATTTAGATCTATTTAGTAGGTAGGATCATGTTGGCCAAGTGATGACTCATCCAACAACAAGTTGGTGAAGGTGTTTCTATCCAGCCCAGAGAGGTCTAGATCCCATGCAATATTGGCATGGCCCCACATCTACCACAAGTGTATGCCATGGCTTGACATAGCACTCTTATACTTAGATCTATCAAGTGGGTGGGATCATGATGGTCACATGTAGTGACACACAGAACCAGTAAGTTGATGATGGTGTTTCTAGCCAACCCAGAGTGGTCTATAGCACATGCAATGTTGGCATGGCCCCACATTTGCCACAGTTGTGTCTCATCATGTCTTAGCATAATAGTGTTATACTCCCTCTGTCTTAAAATATAAGATGTTTTAGCAATGTAAAGCTAATATATCAAGACCACTTTTATATTGTAGGTTCGGAGTGAACCTAAACACTAAAAGAGGTCTATATACATTCACTTTGTAAACCTAAAACATCTTATATTTTCAAACGGAGGGAGTACTAAGATCTTTCAACAGGGTGGCATCATGTTATCCCAACAATGCATTAGGCTCTAGACCCATGTGAGTTGACTAGAAACATCATCATCAAGTGTGTGTTATGGCTTGACATGGCACTCTTATAGATATATATATCAAGTGGGTGGGATCATGCTGCTCAGGTGAAGTGACCCACACAACCACTAAGTTGATGATGGTGTTTCTAGCCAACCTAGTGAGGTCTAGATCCCATGCAATGTTGGCATGGGCCCACATCTACCACAGTTATGTGTGTCATGGCTTGGCATAGAAAAATTATAGTTAGATCTATCAAGTAGGTACGATAATGTTAGCCAACTGCTGAGTCACACAACCACAAGTTGGTGAAGGTGTTTCTATCCAATCCAGAGAGGTCTAGATTCCATGCAATGTTGGCATGGCCCCACATATTCCACAAGTGTGTGTTATGGCTTGACATAACACTCTTATAGCTAGATCTATCAAGTGGGTGGGATCATGTTGGTCAGGTGTAGGGACTCACACAATCACTAAGTTGATGATGTTGTTTCTAGCCAACCTAGAGGGGTCTAGATCCCATGCAATGTTGGCATGGCCCCACATCTACCACAAGTGTGTTTCATGGCTTGGCATAGCACTTTTATAGCTAGATCTATCAGGTGGGTGGGATCATGTTGGTCAGGTGTAGTGACTCACATAGACACTAAGTTGATGATGGTGTTTCTAGCAAACCCAGAGAGGTCTATATCTAATGCAATGTTGGCATGGACCCGCATCTACCACAGTTGTGTGTGTCATGGATTGGCATAGAAAAATTATAGTTAGATCTATAAAATAGGTAGGATCATGTTGGCCAACTGCTGAGTCACACAACCACAAGTTGGTGAAGGTGTTTCTAGACAACCCAGAGTGGTCTAAAGCCCATGCAAATATTCAAAATTTGACCGGGCCACCAAAAATTCAAAAAAAATCAAAATTGTGTGAAACATTGGTCACATTTAAAAATTACTTCTAGATAGAGGATGCCATGTTTCATCATGGAGCATGTCTCACATCACAAAGGTCTAACCCCTAGGCATCCTTACTAGACACCTTGATTTTTGGACTAAATTTGACCGGGCCACCAAAAATTTAAAAACATTCAAATTTGTGTGAAACGTTGTACATGTGTCTTAGTTTGTGTATGTTAGCATGTGTAAAAAATCCATGTTGTTTCACGAAAGTCGAAAAACACATTGCTAGGAAAGAGGCCTAGATGAGACCAAAAGGGTTGTTCGTAAATTTCTCAATTTTTCGATGTTCATCAAACGATCCGAAATTTTTTGCACATGCTATACCACTGGTGCCCATCAAGAATATGTAATTTATTTGAAAATTTTCTAAATTATAAAATAGCAATTTTGTTCAAATTTTTAAATAAAAAATAAAAAAGAATATAGGATAGAAGAAGAAAGTAAGACTTGGCGTGTAGGAAACAAGCCAGCCCAACTACTACTCCCGCTCCCGCGTCACAGCTGCATCCGGGCGTCAAGTAGATTGGGGTGGCCCATCTTAATCCTGGGTATCAAACAGTAATGGGTTCTTTCGGGCCCAACGGAAAACCGTGGTGGGAAGGACTGACGTGGGTGGGAGTTTAGTCCCACAACACCGAGCAAGGAACGATTCGACCAGCTTATATACCCTGCATTCATGACAACAGTATGATCTTCTCTCAACAAATCAAGGTGACACATACTGCTGGCACTTATCTTCCTGTTGGACTAAACATGAAAATATTGTGCTACACGGGCCTGCATCCTGGGCCAACAATGGTCTTCTAGTCGTATGCATGCTGTTGAGCACGAAATGTGTAGGTCGGCATATTTTTTTATTCCATTCTGTACTATAATATATTTTGCATTATGAATAAGTCTGCATTAATTTAATTACTTACCATCTTATATATACAAGCTTGTTGTTTTTTTGCTGAACATCTTTTCTAATTTATTTTACATGAAAAACTTACTAATTAATTTCGTAGTAGTTATTTTTATTTTAGATTCAAAATTCTACTAATTTTTATAAATAATTCTATATTATTTTTTGAATAGACTATATTTTACCAATATTTTGCTTAACGTTTCTAGCCAAATTATGTATATTTTGGACACTCCACATTGTCTCAATAATTCAACACAACAAGATCGCTAGGAGCAAATTGGAGCTCATAACAACATTAATGAACTACCTAATTTGCACATATGATCAGCTATGTAGAATAATTATAAAGGATGGCAATACCTGAAGGTGTTTCTATCCGGCCCAGAGAGGTCTACATCCCATACAATGTTGGCATGGCCCACATCTGCCATAGGTGTGTCATGGCTTGGCATAATACGCTTATACCACTACAAGAAATATGCTCACTAGTGACGTTTTCTTAACAACCATGGAATTATTGGTCATATATCTATGACTATTCTAAGCCAAATGATCATAGGCCAGATGAGAGTGTCCAGATCTTGAAGAATTGCAACCAATTTTGACAAGAAGGTCATAATTGCTTACCACAAAACGGTCATAGATGGATAGCCCTAGTTTAGAGCCCTATATTGAGCCGATTACGACCAATTTAAATGGTCTTAACATGTAATAACAATTTATTTTCATGTACAAAGTGGTGACTGGATTGCCACCTAAGTAATTCACCTACATGTTATTTAATATGTCCATTTATGTGGGGCCTATAACTAAATCTGATGTGGGACCTGAAATATTGGGTCCAGATGTCAGTGACACTGATTAGATAAATCGAAAGTTCGAGTCAGCCCCAAAATCACAACCACGAATCGCAAAATGTACGCGCGCAGCCCGCCCTCTTTCTCCGCCCGCACCAAAAATTGAGTTAAGTCTCGCGCCCTTCCCAGACCCATGTAGGCGAACCATAATTCATCTTCTCTCCCCAATTTGCGCTGTCACCCACCCTCCTCTCTCCCGACCCAACACCCTAGTATGTGTAAAATCCCAAAAATATTAAACTAGAATCATCAAACTCTATGCATCCAAATTTAGGGTTAACAAAAACTTTTTTAAATAAAAATATGAAAGCATGCATGTGTGTATGCATCCCATTTTGAATTCTTTTGAATTGCCTTGTTTATGTGTTTCTTTGCTTGTAAAAGGATTCTTAGGTGAAATAAACATCATCTAAACAATCCCCACACTTTCCCAAAGACAAATAAATCAAAACAAACAAAATAAAGGAATGGTCATTTTGACCAATTTAACTCTCATGCCTACTTTGGCTGTCTCTAACTTTCAGAACTTAACAGAAACTTGTTTGGATTTTTGCACCCCTTGATAGTACTCATAAAAAATTATCAAGTCCCACCTTATGATCATCCAGAAACATTCAAATGCATAGTTTAAATGACAGTGTAAACTTGAATCTTTATCATATGGGAAGATCCCATTTTTTCAAAAACCACTCAAACAAGCTCAACTTTAAAAACCCAAGCATCTACAGACTCACCAGCACCTACCTAGGACACCCACCAAAAATCTTTTCAAAATTCAAAACTTGAATTCATGTGGCCATTTCACCAAACACCTTGCAGATGCAAATCAAATAAAATCCAAACACTATTTGGAGCAGTGATTTGAGCCTAACTTGTTCCCTCTCTGGTTGCAACTAGGCTTTAGTAGATCATCTAGATCATTTGTAAACATCTATCACTACTTTGGCTGTCTCTAACTTTCAGAACTTAACAGAAACTTGTTTGGATCTTTGCACCCCTTGATAGTACTCATAACAAAGTATCAAGGCCCACCTTGTGATCATCCAGAAACATTCAAATGCATAGTTTAAATGACAGTTTAAAATTGAATCTTTATCATATGGGAAGATCCCATTTTTTTAAAAACCACTCAAACAAGCTCAACTTTCAAAACCCAAGCATCTACAGACTCACCAGCACATACCTAGCACACCCACCAAAAATCTTTTCAAAATTCAAAACTTGAATTCATGCGGCCATTTCATCAAACACCTTGTAGATGCAAATCAAATAAAATCCAAACACTATTTGGAGCAGTGATTTGAGCCTAACTTGTTCCCTCTCTGGTTGCAACTAGGGTTTGGTAGATCATCTAGCTCATTTGTAAACATCTAAAACCACTATAAGCTTGGCAATGTCATCAATGGTGAACAGCCGAAGCCACCCATGCCACCCCAGTGTAGACAGCAAGCTAGGAGAGGAACTAGCCATGACAACCTTGTCTGAGAGATCACCCATGCCTCACCGCCTCCTCTCGACCAGCCCTGCCTCAAAGACATCGACCAGAGCACCCAGGAACACCGCGCCCGTGCCTCTGTCAACCATGCCGAGCGTGCGCCAGAGCGCCACCCTCGACACACGCCCACAGACCGCGCGCCGCCCTCACCGCGTGCATACACGATCACCACCGTCCCAGGAGACTGCCAGACATCCCCGTTCGCCGCCCCATGCCTCACAGCCACCGCTCGCCATCGAAGACGCCGCCTCTGCCGCGCAGAGCATCACATGTTCCAGACCGTTTGCCACCGCCCCTACACGCGCATTAAAGCCATAGAGCATCGCCAGGAGACCACCGATCGATCGCCACCGCCGGCCATGCCTCTAGCAGCCCGTAGCCATGTCGCCACCGTCGCCTGCCCATTCCATTCGGTCTCGTCGTCGAGACTATAAATAGAGGCCTCCCCCGCTCAAACTCTTCACACCATCTCACTCCCCTCTCCTCACTGATCGTTCCACCCCATTCCCGGAGTAAGGCGAGCAGCGCACCACCGGAATTTGGGCGGAGCAGGCCGCCTCTCGAGAAGAAGGGCGTCGTCGATTTTGTCCACCCCAGGAGAAGATGCCGGTACCAGGAGATTCGCCGTCGTCGACTTCGTCGTTCGCCCGCCTCGCCGACCCTCGCCTGAGCCCCAGTGAGCCCCCGACGACCCCCAACTGCCGCGTTAGGTTTCTGTCTCGCCGGCGCCGCCCGACGTGGACGATGAGTAGCAGCCGTTCGATTAGACTTAGATCGTGCGGATGATATTGCCCCGTACCTCTTCGCGTTTAAAGAGCCACTGACTGGTGGAACCCCCTGTCAATTGAGCCCCACGCCGCGTAGTGACACCGGGCCGGCCCATTATCGTTTCCCGAGCAGCCCAGTCGTTTGAATTTAACTTTTTCCATTTTAATTCAAACACAGTTCTGTACCTAGTTTCAAAAATCAACCCAGCTCGATTCAGTACACCAAATTGAATGAAACCAATTTTTTTAGGAACATATTGAAATGCTTAATCCAAGCCCGTTGGATTCAAATCATTTGAATCTATAGATCTACCTTGGTAAAAATAACAAGGCAGAACCTTTTCTGCATTCAAACATTTTTCAAATTTATACCATAATAGCTTTTTAGTTGATTCCAACTCTCAAAAATCATATTTGATCATACTTTTCAGAATATATAAAAACATTTGGGTTTACTTGCAGAAATAATGTTCAAGTAATAAAAGAATGCCACATATGCATTTCTAGTCACTTTATTTAAGTAAAATAAAAGGTTAAACCTTATTAAATTGTGACACCACTTTAAATCAAATTCCCATATACTGAAATGTGTGGTGATGACATGTGTCAACATGATCCCATGTTTGGTTTGGATAATATTAAATCTTAAGTAGTTTTTCAATGAGTAGAAATTACTTTTCTAAAAATAAAAGAAATTAAACCAAGCTTTAATCTTGTAATGTTAGTGATGATGCTAGATCATCTATAGGACCCTTTTTTGTGTTGATTGAAAGTAGTTAAGTATTGTTTGGTGATTGTGTACCTCGTATTTATTCATAGACGCTAGTACCAACCAAGGATGCAAGGAGGAAGGAGGATACTACGAAGAAGAAGCCGAGGAGAACTTCAACCACTGCTCTGCACAAGGCAAGCCAATACTTGCAAGCTATTAACCTTGCAAGCTAACACTTGCAATTTAGCAAGCTTATACTTATACTTGTGCAAGCTAACACTTGCAAGATACTATACCTATGCAAGCAAATACTTGCTTGTACCATGCCAACTATATGCCTTAAGCATATATGATCATAACCACTTGATAAACCAATCCTAGTTTTACTTACAAGCTTTATACTTTATTTCTTTATCAAAGCTCTTACTTAGAGTTTACTTAAATAAATTGTAGATACTAGAAAGATAATTGAAGGTTGCAAAAGAGCATAAAATTTGCCCTAAGCTAGATAATCTTTATGTCATCCTAAGGCATGAGATTGAACTTAGTTAAACTCCACTAGTTTACCACCCCTCATTAGTACTTACCCCCACTTGTAGATGCTAGTCCTAAGTATAAAACTTGATCAACTTATATGGGAATACTTGGTGGAAAAATGGTTATGAAAACCTTGGAATGATGGATCATTCTATTGAAATGTTTTGGACATGTGTTTCCGAACACCAGATGATTTATGGTGATAAAAATGTTGAGGCATGAGCCTTAGCCCTTTATAAAACTGATGGTTGTCTGGATGCGATACCATTCCAATTTTACCGTACAACCACAATACCCGAGAATTGGGTAGGGCTTGACTGGAAGCTTATATACCTTAGTATTGGTTCCCTCATGGCCAAGGTCTGAGCTGAGGCTACCTTGTGAAGATTGTCCACCTGTGCAGTACCCAAGATGACAGTTGGTCATGGTTGGGAGGCCAGACTCACAGGAGAGGTGCTTATACTAGGGTGTGTAATTGAAAGGTTAGGATTGATTATCCGCATACTAGAGTGTACAATCTCTGCAGAGTGTCAAACTATTCGAATAGCCGCGTCCGCGGTTATGGACAGTTGGAGTGGCCATACTGTTCCCCCGTCAGATGTTTTCAAAATGACTTTTGAAACGAACTGAGACCTTGACTTGACCACAACAGAGTTGTGATATGAAATTCAAGTTCCCACTTAGGTGTTATAAAATTTGACTAGCTTTCTCTTGCTTCTGAACTGAGTAGATGTAAATCTGGATTTTTGAAAAACAACCCTAGAGCTTAGTGTCCTACTACAAAAACCCCCTTCACTTGTTAGTATTAGTTTGCGAGTACTTAAAAGAGTACTCATGGCTTTGTCCCTGGCTATTCCTGTGGCCAGAATATGAAGAGGAGTACCTGGAGGTTGGACCCAGGAAGGTTACGACAACTAGGATCATCTCCCATCGTCAGCATTGCCTGTGACCCCGAAGATGGAGCTTCGCCTACGCTACCGTTATTATTACGTCTTTCCACTGCTTGAGTTGTATTAAGAACTGGATCATGAGATCCTTATTTGTGTACGACCTTATGTATGGTTTGTAATGGATGATGTACTGTGGTATCCAATTCTGTTATGTCTCGCAAAAATGGTAATCTTGGGATTGCGATGTATGGCATAACAGGCATCTGGGATTAAAAATCCGGGTGTTGACACTATGTCGATTCCCCGATGCATACCGCCGCCCTCCCGTCCCCCTCTTCATTTTTTTGAGACCTTGCAGCTGAGGCCCGCCATGGCCGCCCCCGCGTCTGATAACGAGAGCCAGGTGGTCATGGACTTCGTCAACGAGGGTGCCCATCTAGTTCGCGATGCAAGGACGACCTCCCCTCTTTTATTTCGGGTCTCCCACGCCGATGGCACGCAGCAGCGTCATCTCCTACACCGAGATCGCATGCTTCCTATCCGGCCTCCGCGAGAAGGCCACTGCCAGCTAGTGCTTCCGGATGATCCACAACATCGACAAGGACGGAAGCGGACTCGTCTCATTCGAGAAGGTCATGGTGGTCTGAGGCGAGGCCTACTTCGCCAGATCTAAGGTTCCCCATCCGCTCCTATACACCTTCATTTCCCGTTTTGTTTAGTGGAGTTCCTAGATCCACGTGATTCATTTTGACTCTGTGTTATGTGTCAAATTTGAGGCAGTCCTCAGTGTGATTTTGTTCTAGCAAAGAGGGGTTCAATGAGGCGTTCCTACCTGGATGTGTCCGGGAAGGAGAAGTATCACAACACCAACATGCCTACGCAGTAAGCATCGTTTCCACTGCATCTTCTTCTCTTCAAATTCGTTTCGTTTATGCACTAGTGTCATGATTTGTTGATGTCTTGCTACTTTGGTCCACTGAGTTCCTTGAGTTATTGGTAGCTAGACAACTAGTCCATGATTTACTTGTTGGCCTAGTTAAATACAATGCTAAATCATGATCATGTATTCTTGGGCATGTAAAATATGTTTGCTGAAGCATGCAAAAAGACCATAAAATTTGGCCTAAGCTAGATAATCTTTATGTCGTCCTAAGGCATGAGATTGAACTTAGTTAAACTCCACTACTTTACCACCCTTCATTAGTACTTACCACCACTTGTAGATGCTAGTGCTAAGCATAAAACTTGATCAACTTAGATGGGAATACTTGGTGGAAAAATGGTTATGAAAACCTTGGAATGATGGAACATTCTATTGAAAAGTTTTGGACATGTGTTTCCGAACACCAGATGATTTATGGTGATGAAAATGTTGAGGCATGAGCCTTAGCCCTTTATAAAACTGATGGTTGTCTGGATGCGATACCATTCCAATTTATCGTATAACCACAATACCTGAGAATTGGGTAGGGCTTGACTGGAAGCTTATATACCTTAGTATTGGTTCCCTCACGGCCAAGGTCTGAGCTGAGGCTACCTTGTGAAGATTGTCCACCTGTGCAGTACCCAAGATGACAGTTGGTCATGGTTGGGAGGCCAAACTCACAGGAGAGGTGCTTATACTAGGGTGTGTAATTGAAAGGTTAGGATTGATTATCTGCACACTGAGTATGGTGAATTCAGGATTTGTTCCTGGCGGATGTATCGAATGTTGTGGTGAAAGTGTACAATCTCTACAGAGTGTCAAACTATTCGAATAGCCGCGTCCACGGTTATGGACAGTTGGAGTGGCCATACTGTTCCCCCGTCAGATGTTTTCAAAATGACTTTTGAAACGAACTGAGACCTTGACTTGACCACAATAGAGTTGTGATATGAAATTCAAGTTCCCACTGAGTAGATGTAAATCTGGCTTTTTGCAAAACAACCCTCGAGCTTAGTGTCCTACTACAAAAACTCTCTTCACTTGTTAGTATTAGTTTGCGAGTACTTAAAGAGTACTCATGGCTTTGTCCCTGGCTATTCCCGTGGCCAGACTATGAAGAGGAGTACCTGGAGGATGGACCCCACGAAGGTTACGACAACTAGGATCATCTCCCATCGTCAGCATTGCCTGTGACCCCGAAGATGGAGATTCGCCTACGCTACCGTTATTATTATGTCTTTCCGCTACTTGAGTTGTATTAAGAACTGGATCATGAGATCCTTATTTGTGTAAGACCTTATGTATGGTTTGTAATGGATTATGTACTGTGGTATCCAATTTTGTTATGTCTCGCAAAAATGGTAATCCTGGGATTGCGATGTATGGCATAATAGGCATCTGGGATTAAAAATCCGGGTGTTGACAAGTTGGTATTAGAGCCATCCTGACCATAGGAGACCCTAGTTAGACTAGACATTTGGAATCAAAAACTTAGTTTCAGAACCAAAAAAAGCAAATATTTACAAAAACTTATTCCCATTCTTATCACTTTGATTCTTTCATAAAAATTCATGTTCCTCAAAAACTCTTGCAAAATGATAACTCTACTAACTTACTCATCTTATATTCTTTTAGATGGACGTGAAGTACAGCAAGTTTTACCAGTTGGGAAATGGAGGAGACCTTATCTTTGAGAGGGATTTGGACCAGCTTTCGGAACTTCTGGAGCGTCCGCACCCCGAGTTCTTCGGAGCTCAGCTCAATGATCAAGGAGGAGAAGATCTGCAGTGGCTAATTGTTGCAAGTCTCCGAGGAAAGATTGAACCTCCCACTGTTGAGGGAATTCAGTTTACCTTAAGAGAGAACAACTGGCTCGATGGACTTGCCAGGGCCATGCAGGAAGCTCTTGCCCGTCTGTGTGGGCAGAGTATCAACCAGATCAAGGGTACCCGCTTTGAGTTTTGTCCAAGGCGTGATGCTAATGGACAACCACTGGAAGCCCCATACAACCACGAGCTGAAGACTCAGTTGGACCACCTTAGCTTCATGATGTACGATCGTCAGCAGGAGTTGGATAATTGCCGTGACTACTCCAACCACAAGTCCGCCATTATCAAGACAAAGGATCATACCATCGCCATGCTAGCGAAGGATCGCAAGTCTCGCCGCCGTCAGCTCGATAAGAAGGAGCGCATCATTGCCCGTCTTTGCCACCGTATCTCGTCTTTGGAGGATACCATCCACGAGAGAGACATGCAGTTGGAAGAAAGGGAGAATGCCGGAGAGGATCTTCGTGGAGACCCCTAATCCTATCTCAGCGATGATGATGATTTTCTGGAGGATCAGGCTATGGATTTCTTCACCGATGAGGAGGATTTCGCCTTCATCAATGACGACGATGATGATGAGGATAATGACTACACCGACTCCGAGGAGTAGTAGCACTTGAGCACTAGCGTAGTGAGTAGTATTCGGTCCCACTGTATCGTAGTTTCCAGAATGGCTCCTAACACCATCTGTTTACCTTTGTTGTGGTGTGTGTTGTATCGTGTGAATGAATGAATGAAAAGCAAGTTGCAAAAAAAATCTGAGTCAAAATTTAAAAACTTTTCAAAGCCCTGAACCTTAGAAATTTCCCTCTTTTCTCATGATCTATCTCAATCTTCAGATGCAACGCGGAGGAAGTGGTTCATCCCCAGACCCGATGTTGCAGATCCTGCAAATGTTGGTTTCTGACCGCGAAGCTAAAAGAGCGGAACGTCAAGCCAACCTAGCCACCCTTCAACAGATAGCTCAGCTAGCCCACAACAATCAAGGCCACGGAAACCAGGACAACCATGGATCTAAGCTCTAGAATTTCTAGAACACCAACCCACCTGTTTTCACTAAGTCGGAAGAGCCCTTAGACGCCGATGATTGGCTACAAACCATGGGAAATAACCTAGAAGTCACCGGAGTGGAAGCTAACGAGAAAGTTTTTTTCGCCACCCACTATCTAGACGGAGATGCCAGAGCATGGTGGAACAATGTTCGTGCAATGACCAGAGGACAGATGATGACCTGGGAGGAATTCAAAGTCATGTTCAGCAGAACCCATGTGCCAGCAGGTTTGATCAAGAGAATGAGAGACGAATTCAGAGAACTGAGGCAAGGAGGGATGACCGTAGTGGAATACCGTGACAAATTTTTGTCATTATCTAGGTAGGCCCTGGATGAGATCAACACTGAAGCCAATAAGAAAGAAAGATTCCTGAATGGTCTGCATGATGAGATCCAGACTGTGTTAGTCAATATCCCCTTTGCGGATATTGAAGCCCTTGTCGACTCTGCCATCCAGATGGAAGGAAAGATCAACCAAGCCAATGAGAACCGCAAGCGTCGCATGATGCATCAACCAGGAACCCATTAGACCCCAAAGTACCACCCTAACCCATCTCCAGGATTTGCCCCGAGAACCAATAGACCCCTGATGAACAGTCCGACCTATCCCAACCATGGAAACCCAAGGCCCGGAGGAAATCACAACAACCCCGGCAACTCTAACAATTTCAACCGTCCCCCACCTAAGTTCAACAACAACAATGCTACCGCCAACACCAACACTGCCCCGAGGACTGGAAGCAATGTTGTGCCTGTTGCAGCAAAGGACAAGTCGCAAGTAACTTGTTATGACTATGGAAATAAGGGTCACTACTCCAACGAGTGCCCCAACAAGAAGAATGCCGCAGCCCCCAATGCAAATGCCCCAGCTCAGCAGCAGCGTCGTGTTCAACCAGGATGAAGGTTTTCCCCAGGGAATTCGCTCAACCGCAACGGCCGTCTTTTTCTCATGCATGCTGAAGAAGCTCAGGAAGCGCCAGACGTCGTTCTGTGTATGTTTTCTA
This sequence comes from Avena sativa, assembly GCA_916181665.1. NCBI lineage: Eukaryota > Viridiplantae > Streptophyta > Magnoliopsida > Poales > Poaceae > Avena > Avena sativa. Next base: position 249,482,077 of record OV702297.1, read on the forward strand.
TTAATTCAGTACTTGCAAGAGTGTTGTTTGATTCTGGTGCATCGCATTCATTTGTCACCGAAGAATTTGCCTGCACTAGTAAGATTCAACCAACAAAACTGAAGCATGTTATGATCGTTCAAATTCCCGGTTCAACCACCAAGGCTAGGCAAATTTGCAAAGCCATCCCTATCCGAATCCATGGCATAGATTTTTATGCTAACCTGATAGTACTCGGAACTAAAGGTTTGGAAGTAGTACTAGGAATGGATTGGATGTCCAAACATAAAGGATTAATTGACTGTGCCAAGAAAGCCATCACCATGACCAGTACAGCTGGAATATCAGTCGAGCATATATCTGAAACCTTACCTCGTCAATTCAAGTGCAACAAGAGTATAGCCCAACCTACCATTAACCAAGTCCGGATAGTCTGTGAATACCCCGATGTATTTCCAGATGTTTTGCCCGGTATGCCCCCAGATCGGGATATCGAGTTTATCATCGAACTAATCCCCGGAATAGGACCCATAGCCCAGAGACCATATGGTATGAACCCATCTGAACTAGCAGAACTGAAGAAGCAATTGGATGCCATGCTGGAAATTGGATTGATTCAACCAAGTGTGTCACCATGGAGATCACCTGTTTTGTTTGTGGACAAGAAAGATGGAGGTAACCGTTTGTGTACGGATTATTGGAAGTTGAATGATGTCACCATCAAAAACAAGTACCCCTTGCCCAAGATAGAAGATTTGTTTGATCAGTTGACCGGTGCCAATGTGTTTTCTAAGATTGATCTTAGGACTGGCTATCATCAACTCAAAATTCGGGCAGAGGATATTCCCAAGACTGCCTTTACCACCAGATATGGATTATACGAGTATACCATCATGTCTTTTGGATTAACCAATGCCCCTGCTTATTTCATGAATCTCATGAATACAACTTTTATGGACTTCCTGGATAAGTTTGTCGTTGTTTTCATTGATGACACTTTGATTTATTCCAAATCGGAAGAAGAACATGAGCTACACCTAAGGACCATTCATGGAACCCTTAGAGAGCATCGGTTATTTGCCAAGTTTAGCAAATGTGAATTCTGGTTACAGGAGGTAGGATTCCTCGGCCACATTGTATCAGCCGGCGGAATTGTCGTTGACCCTACAAAGGTGAAAGATGTCGAAGATTGGCAAGCCCCAACCACTCAAACCCAAGTTCGTGCATTTCTCGGATTGGCGGGATACTACTGCAAGTTCGTAGAAGGATTCTCGAGTATCACCAGACCCATGACCCAATTGCTGAAGAAGGACAAGAAGTTTGAATGGACCGAGAAATGTGAAGCGAGTTTTCAAGAACTCAAGAGGAGATTGATTTCAGCCCTAATCTTAATCATGCCGGATATCATGAAGCCCTTCGACGTGTATTGTGATGCATCCAAGATCGGTCTCGGATGTGTGCTAATGCTAGAAGGCAAAGTTATATCTTATCTATCTCGACAACTGAAACAACATGAGAAAAATTACCCAACCCATGACCTCGAACTCGCAGCCGTAGTTCTAGCCCTGAAGACATGGAGGCATTACCTGATGAGAAATCATTGTGATATTTATTTGGATCACAAGAGCCTGAAGTATATATTCACTCAGAAGGAGTTGAATATGAGGCAGAGAAGATGGATTGAGTTAATCAAGGATTACGATCTGGACATTCACTATCACCCTGGTAAAGCCAACGTGGTAGCAAATGCCCTTAGCAGATTGCCGTGCCGCTTGAACTCCATGATTTTGAAGGAGCAACCAAGTTTGCACAAAGAGATGGAAGATTTTCGAATGGAATTAGTGAGTGAAGGATTTTTGGCTAGCATAGAACTTCAACCACTTTGATCAGCCAGATCAAATAGGCGGAAAAAGGAAATGCTAGTATTGACGGAATCAAGCGTCGTATCGGTACAGGAAAAGTACCCGGATTCACCGAAGACGAAGAAGGATTTCTGTGGTACAAAGGACGCCTTTGTGTACCAGCAGATTCTGAGTTGAAAGAAGTTATCCTCAAGGAAGCTCATGATACCCTTTATTCCATCCATCCCGGAGGAACTAAGATGTATCAAGATTTAAAGAGTAATTTTGGTGGCATAAGATGAAGAGAGAAATCGGAAGCTATATCGCCAAGTGTGATATATGTCAGCGAGTCAAGGCGGGACATCAAAGACCCGCTGGATTGTTGCAACCATTGCAGATTCTGGAATGGAAATGGGATTCTGTTAGAATGGACTTTATCACCGGATTGCCTACTTCTAGTAGGGGAAATGACTCTATCTAGGTCATAGTGGACAGATTGTCCAAACTCGCCCATTTCTTACCCGTCAAGACCACATATCAGAGTTTGAAGCTAGCGGAGTTATACATCACTAGGATCGTCAGTTTGCATGGAGTCCCCCAGAACATCGTATCGGATCGAGGAACTCAGTTTACCTCGAGATTCTGGAAGAAAGTTCAAGAAGGTTTAGGAACCCGACTAGATTTTAGTACCGCTTATCACCCTCAGACTGATGGACAAACGGAGCGAGTAAATCAAATATTCGAAGATATGCTGAGAGCATGTGTGTTAGAGTATGGATCTAAATGGGAAGACTATCTGTCGTTTGCAGAATTTTCATACAACAACAGTTATCAAGCTAGTTTGCAAATGGCCCCATTTGAATTCATGTACGGAAGGAAGTGTCGCACCCCTTTGAACTGGTCGGAAGTAGGAGAGAGTCAGATTTTCGGACCCGATATCCTACGAGAAGCAGAAGAGAAGGTTCACAAGATTCGTGAGCACCTCAATACAGCCCAGTCAAGATAGAATATTTACGCAGACAAGAGACGTTGAGACCTCGCCTTCAACATAGCAGATTTTGTATATCTGAAAGTGTCGCCATTGAAAGGAATGCAGTGTTTCCAACTCAAAGGAAAGTTAGCCCCCAGATATATCAGACCCTTCAAAATTCTGAACCGTCGAGGAGAAGTGCCGTATCAATTGGAACTACCCGAAGAGATGTCAGCCATGCATAATGTGTTCCATATCTCATTACTTCGCAAGTGCCTCAAAGTTCCAGAGAAGACGGAAGTGTTCAAGAATATCGATCACTGGACCATAGAGATCAACGATGACCTGACCTATCACAAAGTTCCCATCCCTATTTTGGAAGAAGCTTTCCGAACCACCAGAACCCGAAGCATCAAGTTTCTAAAAATTCAGTGGAGCAACCGCACAGAAGAGGAAGCTACCTGGGAGCGCGAAGATCACATCAGGACGGAGTTTCCCAATCTCTTCAAATCCTAGGTAATCTTTTCATCCTTTTTCAAATCTCGGGACGAGATTTTGTTTAAGGGGGGAAGGTTTGTAACATCCCAAAAATATTAAACTAGAATCATCAAACTCTATGCATCCAAATTTAGGGTTAACAAAAACTTTTCTAAATAAAAATGTGAAAGCATGCATGTGTGTATGCATCCCATTTTGAATTCTTTTGAATTGCCTTGTTTATGTGTTTCTTTGCTTGTAAAAGGATTCTTAGGTGAAATAAACATAATCTAAACAATCCCCACACTTTTACCAAACACAAATAAATCAAAACAAACAAAATAAAGGAATGGTCATTTTGACCAATTTAACTCCCAAGCCTACTTTGGATGTCTCTAACTTTCAGAACTTAACAGAAACTTGTTTGGATTTTTGCACCCCTTGATAGTACTCATAACAAAGTATCAAGGCCCACCTTGTGATCGTCCAAAAACATTCAAATGCATAGTTTAAATGACAGTTTAAAATTGAATCTTTATCATATGGGAAGATCCCACTTTTTCAAAAACCACTCAAACAAGCTCAACTTTCAAAACCCAAGCATCTACAGACTCACCAGCACCTACCTAGCACATCCACCAAAAATCTTTTCAAAATTCAAAACTTGAATTCATGCGGCCATTTCATCAAACACCTTGCAGATGCAAATCAAATAAACTCCAAACACTATTTGGAGCAGTGATTTGAGCCTAACTTGTTCCCTCTCTGGTTGCAACTAGGCTTTAGTAGATCATTTAGCTCATTTTTAAACATCTAGCACCACTGTAAGCTTGGCAATGTCATCAATGGTGAACAGCCGAAGCCACCCATGCCACCCCAGTGTAGACAGCAAGCTAGGAGAGGAACTAGCCGTGCCAACCTTGTATGAGAGATCACCCATGCCTCACCGCCCCCTCTCGACTAGCCCTGCCTCGAAGACATCGACCAGAGCACCCAGGAACGCCGCGCCCGTTCCCCTGTCAACCATGCCGAGCGTGCACCAGAGCGCCACCCTCGACACACGCCCACAGACCGCGCGCCGCCCTTGCCGCGTGCATACACGATCACCACCGTCCCAGGAGACCGCCAACATCCACGTGCGCCGCCCCATGCCTCACAGCCACCGCTCGCCATAGAAGACGCCGCCTCTGTCGTGTAGAGCATCACATGTTCCAGACCGTTTGCCACCGCCCCTACACGCGCATTAAACAATAGAGCATCGCCAGGAGACCACCGATCGATGCTTCTAGCAGCCCGTAGCCATGTCGCCACCGTCGCCTGCCCATTCCGTTCGGTCTCGTCGTCGAGACTATAAATAGAGGCCTCCCCCGCTCAAACTCTTCGCACCATCTCACTCCCCTCTCCTCACTGATCGTTCCATCCTGTTCCCAGAGCAAGGCGAGCAGCGCACCGCCGGAATTTGGCTGGAGCAGGCCGCCTCTTGAGAAGAAGGGCGTCATCGATTTCGTCCACCCTAGGAGGAGTTGCCGGTACTAGGAGATTCGCCGTTGTCGACTTCGTCGTTCGCCCACCTCGCCGACCCTCGCCTGAGCCCCGGCGAGCCCCCGACGACCCCCACCTGCCGCGTTAGGTTTCTGTCTCGCCAGCACCGCCCGACGTGGACAATGAGTAGCAGCCGTTCGATTAGACTTAGATCGTGCGGATGAGATTGCCCCGTACCGCTTCGCGTTTAAAGATCCACTGACTGGTGGAACCCCCCTGTCAGTTGAGCCCCGCGCTGCGGAGTGACACCGGGCCGGGCCATTATCGTTTACCGCGCAGCCCAGTCGTTTGAATTTAACGTTTTCCATTTTAATTCAAATACAGTTCTGTACCTAGTTTCAAAAATCAACCCAGCTCGATTCAGTGCACCAAATTGAATGAAACCAATTTTTTTAGAAATATATTGAAATGCTTAATCCAAGCCCGTTGGATTCAAAACATTTGAATCTATAGATGAACCTTGGTAAAAATAACAAGGCAGAACCTTTTCTGCATTCAAACATTTTTCAAATTTAAACCATAATAGCTTTTGAGTTGATTCCAACTCTCAAAAATCATATTTGATCATACCTTTCACAATATATAAAAACATTTGGGTTTACTTACAGAAATAATGTTCAAGTAATAAAAGAATGCTACATAGGCATTTCTAGTCACTTTATTTAAGTAAAATAAAAGGTTAAACCTTATTAAATTGTGAAACCACTTTAAATCAAATTCCCATATACTGAAATGTGTGGTGATGACATGTGTCAACATGATCCCATGTTTGTTTTGGAGAATATTAAATCTTAAGTAGTTTTTCAATGAGTAGAAATTACTTTTCTAAAAATAAAAGAAATTAAACTAAGCTTTAATCTTGTAATGTTAGTGATGATGCTAGATCATCTATAGGACCCTTTTTTGTGATGATTGAAAGTAGTTAAGTATTGTTTGGTGTACCGACCAAGGATACGAGAAGGAAGGAGGATACTACAAAGAAGAAGCCGAGGAGAACTTCAACCACTGCTCTGCACAAGGCAAGCCAATACTTGCAAGCTATTAACCTTGCAAGTTAACACTTGCAATTTAGCAAGCTTATACTGATACTTGTGCAAGCTAACACTTGCAAGATACTATACCTATGCAAGCAAATACTTGCTTGTACCATGCCAACTATATGCCTTAAGCATATATGATCATAACCACTTGATAAACCAATCCTAGTTTTACTTACAAGCTTTATACTTTATTTCTTTATCAAAGCTCTTACTTAGAGTTTACTTAAGTAAATTGTAGATACTAGAAAGATAATTGAAGGTTGCAAAAGAGCATAAAATTTGCCCTAAGCTAGATAATCTTTATGTCATCCTAAGGCATGAGATTGAACTTAGTTAAACTCCACTAGTTTACCACCCCTCATTAGTACTTACCCCCACTTGTAGATGCTAGTCCTAAGCATAAAACTTGATCAACTTATATGGGAATACTTGGTGGAAAAATGGTTATGAAAACCTTGGAATGATGGATCATTCTATTGAAATGTTTTGGACATGTGTTTCCGAACACCAGATGATTTATGGTGATAAAAATGTTGAGGCATGAGCCTTAGCCCTTTATAAAACTGATGGTTGTCTGGATGCGATACCATTCCAATTTTACCGTACAACCACAATACCCGAGAATTGGGTAGGGCTTGACTGGAAGCTTATATACCTTAGTATTGGTTCCCTCATGGCCAAGGTCTGAGCTGAGGCTACCTTGTGAAGATTGTCCACCTGTGCAGTACCCAAGATGACAGTTGGTCATGGTTGGGAGGCCAGACTCACAGGAGAGGTGCTTATACTAGGGTGTGTAATTGAAAGGTTAGGATTGATTATCCGCATACTAGAGTGTACAATCTCTGCAGAGTGTCAAACTATTCGAATAGCCGCGTCCGCGGTTATGGACAGTTGGAGTGGCCATACTGTTCCCCCGTCAGATGTTTTCAAAATGACTTTTGAAACGGACTGAGACCTTGACTTGACCACAACAGAGTTGTGATATGAAATTCAAGTTCCCACTTAGGTGTTATAAAATTTGACTAGCTTTCTCTTGCTTCTGAACTGAGTAGATGTAAATCTGGATTTTTGAAAAACAACCCTAGAGCTTAGTGTCCTACTACAAAAACCCCCTTCACTTGTTAGTATTAGTTTGCGAGTACTTAAAAGAGTACTCATGGCTTTGTCCCTGGCTATTCCTGTGGCCAGAATATGAAGAGGAGTACCTGGAGGTTGGACCCCAGGAAGGTTACGACAACTAGGATCATCTCCCATCGTCAGCATTGCCTGTGACCCCGAAGATGGAGCTTCGCCTACGCTACCGTTATTATTACGTCTTTCCACTGCTTGAGTTGTATTAAGAACTGGATCATGAGATCGTATGCTTCCTATCCGGCCTCCGCGAGAAGGCCACTGCCAGCTAGTGCTTCCGGATGATCCACAACATCGACAAGGACGGAAGCGGACTCGTCTCATTCGAGAAGGTCATGGTGGTCTGAGGCGAGGCCTACTTCTCCAGATCTAAGGTTCCCCATCCGCTCCTATACACCTTCATTTCCCGTTTTGTTTAGTGGAGTTCCTAGATCCACGTGATTCATTTTGACTCTGTGTTATGTGTCAAATTTGAGGCAGTCCTCAGTGTGATTTTGTTCTAGCAAAGAGGGGTTCAATGAGGCGTTCCTACCTGGATGTGTCCGGGAAGGAGAAGTATCACAACACCAACATGCCTGCGCAGTAAGCATCATTTCCACTGCATCTTCTTCTCTTCAAATTCGTTTCGTTTATGCACTAGTGTCATGATTTGTTGATGTCTTGCTACTTTGGTCCACTGAGTTCCTTGAGTTATTGGTAGCTAGACAACTAGTCCATGATTTACTTGTTGGCCTAGTTAAATACAATGCTAAATCATGATCATGTATTCTTGGGCATGTAAAATATGTTTGCTGAATCATGAAGATATATATATATATATATATATATATATATATATGGGCATGTAAAATCTGTTCGGTATATTAGAGTTTTGAGAATTAGTAGAAAAATAAATATGGCAGAATGAATAAGTATCAAAACATATTTTTGTATGTATTTTGTTTGTTAGTTTTGTATTATTACTCTACTAGCATGATAATGGATTCAGAAAATGATGATGGATTTGCACCTCCGCTCATCTTCCTGATCTGATCCTCCTACGGGATTTTTGGCTCATCCATTGTTTGCAGGGTCCTTGGACACAACCAAGGTGGTGCCTGAGTCGGTGCTCAAGAATATGAAGCGGGCGGAGGGCTAGGCTGTCCGACTGACTGCGCCTCGTAGTATGCTGACAAATCTCTTTTTGTCACATAAATATGCTTCCATGTTACAATATCTTAATCACTAACTAGTAATTAGGGAAAGAGCAAGCCTGCATCATATTATTGCCACTTATTGTGCTAAAGAAGATGTAGAATCTTGAACCGATGCTTGCATGAGATATCTCTATATTTGTCCATTGTAAATGTTGACTAAACTATTTTCTTATAATTTAAGCATAGAGTTAATGAAAATTGCTACTTTAACATTTGGTAGATCACTACCTTCCCTAAATTTCTTAACATTTTTGTATTTTCATATGCAGAAAGAGTAGCCCAACCAATAGCCCAACAACATCCAACAATGTACCTGAATCCTGATTGATATTGCTGCATTATATATATGTACAGTAGAAAATTTATACTAGGATTCAAAATGAATGCATTGTTGGAGCAGCACGCACAAGTTTCAAAATGAAATACAGACGTGCACTAAAATTAGGAATTTGGTGCTGCTAATTGCAATAACTAAACATCTTTTTCTTGTATTCCAGTAGACAATTTTTGGTATATTCCTATAGAAAATTTTGTAGACTTGCAGGCTGCATCTGATTTCTAGAAGAATGTTATAATACTACTCGCTAAATGTAAATGGTTGCATCCTAAGTCAATGTTTTCCATCAAATGCTCTGTTTTAATTCCTTTTTCTTTATTTTTCTTCATGATTCGGTTGCATCTGTTTTGTTGTGTCTTTTTAGTGACAAGAAATGTGGTATTCTTGTAGAAAAGACTAGTAGTGCAACCTGAAAATCTATGTACAGATGGAAAAATTTCTTGTGCTTGTTGTCTCCAAGCAAGGATGATGTTAAATACAATTATTACTTGCTAGATAGTTGTCCAATAACTATTATTTTCGTTGCTATGAGCTCACATCGAACTTAACGCCGTGGCCCAGCTTCTGGTACGTTTTGTAGCACTACCTGTCTGGTATGTCCTCACACCCATTTGGTATATCCAACCCCATTTATTTACCTTTGCTGGTATTTTACATGTTTGTGTGGCTGCAAACTGTCTACTACATGATTTTGATTATGGTTTCACATTAAGAGAGTTGTTCAAGGAGCACATGCATACGAATTACCAGCAGAGCCTGCATCAGGTACAACAAGATTTAGTTGTCGTTCTCTTTGTGGTCTATTACGAGGTTAAAAAAATTGTACCAATCAGTCAATCACGATTAGTATCAAAAAATTGGTTTATAATAGAGTTACATTGATCAATGTTATAATAATATGCTCAGTACATATTGAGATAATTTGTCTATGTTTTATTTTGCTACCTTTACCATACCAATGAAAATCTCAGGCAAGTGAATCAAACGTATGGAACTATGTGTGTGCTGCCAACTTTAGTCACCACACTCTGAAATTGAGGCCCTTACTCCCGGCTAGATGTAGAAACTGAAGTTGTAGTTTTGAGGAAAGGCTCCATTTAGTTTTACGATTTAGGGATTTAGGTACATGTCAAAAGAAAATCTGAAGCTATAACTATTATGAAGGCTAAAGTATGGTGTAAGGTACCTAGGTAATTAGATTTCTTGTACTACATGGACATTATTTTAACATTTCATACATCCATGTGCATGCGATGTTTTCTCTTTATCTTTGATGTTCTTATGGTTGTCGAGTGAATATTTGTAAGCTGCATCCTCTCTAACCAGTTCCACCATGTCAGTAACCTATGAGCAAGCTACCTAATTTAGCGTTTTGTGTACATGTACATTTTACAAGCAACATAATTTGACAGTACTGTCACATGATTTTGATGAACATAGATATAACTTGACGGGCGCGCCATAGTTACCTAGTAATTAATAATCTTCGCACTACCTTATTGTTTAATTCTGTTTATGTTTGAATGTATGAATATGATGGCAGCTTGTTTATATGGTTGATGTGGATTGCAAGTCTCCTGCTTGCTGCTGCTTTTCCCTCGACGGATGATAGGCTCTTCGTCGAGCTGGGATGGCATCCCCCTCAACTGTGGCATCGGGTAGTAATCTCACTCTCTCCAACCCTGATTATCATGGTTTTGTATCGCATGGTTGGTTGTCTACTGCAGAGTTTGCTTTTTTCTATTATTATGTGTGTTCTTACATATGGTAGTATTTTAGATTACCTCGGCGAGAGGTAGGAGCGGTATTGGATCCCTCCATTGTTTTTCCTCCACTACCTCCCTCACATGTTGAAGAAGAGATGTCGCTTCGCTCCCCTACTACAGCTACAAGTTGAAGAATCCAAGATCATCTCTAGGTTTGTCCTTGATGATTTAGTTTCCTATCGTTACGATGCATGTGATTCACTATGTTATGGACATGTATTTGAGTGTATTGCTCTACTACTTGTAATAATTAAACTAGTTCTTCCCACTGACAGCGGCTTATCCTTCTAATTTTTGTGATAGTTGCAATTAAATTAATATTAAGGCAAGGATGATGAATGCGTTAGTGGTTGGGCAATTTTATTTTGTGACTAGGAAACATATATATAGTTTTTGTCCTAGAATTTATTTGTATCTTGTACATCAAATTATCATTGTATTATAGTAGCTTCTTCAGTAAACCAACTCGACATGTCCATGCATTCTAAACTCTTGATGTCCTATTATAAAGGAAAAAGTCCACGAATAGCTCAATATGTTATATTTTGTCAAAACTTCTTTTTTAGTGCAACAGTTATGTTTGTATGCTGCTTATTTACTCATTGAATCTGTTAATTTTCTATTCGACTATATTATAAAGTGTGCTTGAATACACATTTGTTCTTTTCTTCCATATTATATTGATGTCGTTTTTTCTTCTTTTGCGAGATGGAGCTGACTGATATAACATATGGTCTTAGAACCAAGGTGAATCAAAAAATTATTGTTGTTTACCATTGTCCATAAGGGTGATGGTTTGCTACGGTTGTTTACTAAAGTTTGTGCAAGGAGACAATGGCACAAGGCCTTCCTTAGTCGAAATACACAATGTTCTTTGTGGGTTACAAGGGTTGTAACTTTTTTGTGTGCTTACATATTTGAAATTCGGTTGTAAGTCCCTGTATGTTGTATATTCATTCGGTTGTAAGTTATTGTGTTGTATGTTCACTCTGTGTTGTATGTTCACTATTTTAAACTGTAACTAAGATAAGTTTGGCCACTATTTCAAGAAGTTTGTATATTCTCTTTCTGTACATATCAATTTTTTGCCATTTGTGTGTCTACATTTCAAATATTTTTAATTTTTGTTGTGGAAACGTGATACCAAGTAGGACCAGCCATTTGAAATTCCGACGAGTGTGTCTAGCTGTAAACTGACAAATAGGACCCGTGATAGTTGGGACAATCTGACAATTGGGACCAGCTTTTAAAAAATTAAAATTGGACGAAAATATTGGGCCAAAACATGCCGAGGCTAAAAAATATATGTGCTGAATTTTTGGGCTTGGCCTACTAAATAATTGCATCGTAAATGCTAAATTTGTTAAGTGAAAAGGCTAGAATTGTTGGGCTTAGCCCATATAAAGCACCTTGTTGTATTGGGCTGAATTCAATCTACAATTATTGCCACGTAAGATTTGCTTATGTGGAGGCTTATGTGGACAGCCTAGATAGGAAATGACCAAATCATCTAGATTGGTCATAATAGTCTATGACCAATTCATAGGAAAGGTCTTTATAATCCGTTAGTGACTCTCACCTTTTGACCATGTGTTTTCGTTCACAAGAATGTCATAAAATGAAGAACAATGACCATTCAGCGACCAATATGGAGGGTCAAAAATTAGCACATTTCTTCTAGTGTACTTAAACCTATCAAGTGGGTGGGATCATGTTAGTCAAGTGTAGTGACTCACACAACCACTAAGTTGATGATGGTGTTTCTAGACAACCCGAGAGGTCTATAGCCCATGCAATGTTGGCATGGGCCTATATCTACCACAGTTGTGTGTGTCATGGCTTAGCATAGTAGTGTTAAAATAATATCTATCAACAGTGTGGCATCATGTTGGACAAGTGTTGAGGCACACAAACACTAGGTTGATGATGGTGTTTCTAGCTAACCCATAGAGCTCTATAACCCATACAATGTTGGCATGTGCCTACATCTTCCACAAGTGTGTGTCATGGCTTGTCATAGAATTTTTTTATTTAGATCTATAACAAGTGATGACTCATCTAACAACAAGTTGGTGAAGGTGTTTCTACCCAGCCTAGAGAGTTCTAGATCCCATGCAATGTTGACATGGCCCCACATCTGCCACAAGTGTATGCCATGGCTTGACATAGCACTCTTATACTTAGACCTATCAAGTGGGTAGGATCATGATGGTTACGTGTAGTGACACACAGAACCAGTAAGTTGATGATAGTGTTTCTAGTCAACCCAGAGAGGTCTATAGCACATGCCATGTTGGCATGGCCCCACATTTGCCATAGTTGTGTCTCATCATGTCCTCGCATAGTAGTGTTATACTAAGATCTATCAACAGGGTGGCATCATGTTATCCCAACATTGCATTGGGCTCTAGATCCATGTGAGTTGACTAGAAACACCATCATCAAGTGTGTGTCATGGCTTGACATAGCACTCTTATAGCTATATCTATCAAGTGGGTGGGATCATGTTGGTCAGGTGTAGTGACCAACACAACCACTAAGTTGATGATGGTGTTTCTAGCCAACCTAGAGAGGTCTAGATCCGATGCAATGTTGGCATGGGCCCACATCTACCACAGTTGTGTGTGTCATGGCTTAGCATAGCAAAATTATAGTTAGATCTATCAAGTAGGTAGGATCATGTTAGCCAACTGCTGAGTCAGACAACCACAAGTTGGTAAAGGTGTTTCTATCCAATCCAGAGAGGTATAGATCCCATGCAATATTGGCATGGCCCCACATTTTCCACAAGTGTGTGTCATGGCTTGACATAGCACTCTTATAGCTAGATCTATCAAGTGGGTGGGATCATGTTGGTCAGGTGTAGTGACTCACATAAACACTAAGTTGATGATAGTCTTTCTAGCCAACCCATAGGGGTCTAGATCCCATGCAATGTTGGCATGGCCCCACATCTACCACAAGTGTGTGTCATGGATTGGCATAGAACTTTGATAGCTAGATCTATCAGGTGGGTGGGATCATGTTGGTCAGGTGTAGCGACTCACACAACCACTAAGTTGATGATGGTTTTTCTAGCAAACCCAGAGAGGTCTAGATCTCATGCAATGTTGGCATGGGCTCATATCTACCACAGTTATGTGTGTCATGGCTTGGCATAGCAAAATTATAGTTAGATATATTAAGTATGTAGGCTCATGTTGGCCAACTACTGATTCACACAACCACAAGTTGGTGAAGGTGTTTCTAGCCACCCTAGAGAGGTCTAAAGCCCATGCAAAAAATCAAAATTTGACCGGGCCACCAAAAAAAACTATGTGAAACCTTGGACACAATTAAAAATTACTTCTAGGTAGAGGATGCCATGTTTCAGCATGGAGCATGTCTCACATCACAAAGGTCTAACCCCTAGGCATCCTTACTAGACACCTTCATTTTTGGCCTAAATTTGACCAGGCCACCAAAAATTCAAAAACATTCAAATTTGTGTGAAACCTTGTACATGTGTCTTAGTTTTTGTATGTTAGCATGTGTAAAAAAATCCAGGTTATTTCACGAAAGTCGAAAAACACATTGCTAGGAAAAGAGACCTAGGTGAGACCAAAAGGGTTGTTCGTAAATTTCTCAATTATTCGATGTGAGACCAAAAGGTGAGACCAAAAGGAAAAGAGGCCTAGGTTAGAAGAAAAAAGTAAGACTCGGCTTGTAGGAAACAAGCCAGCGCAACTCCTACTCCTACGCCCGCATCACGGCTGCATCCGGGCGTCAAGATTGGGGCGGCCCATCTTAATCCCGGGCATCAAACAGTAATGGGATCCTTCGGGCACAACGGAAAACAATAGTAGGAAAAACTAATGCGGGTGTGAGTTAGTCCCACATCGCCGAGCGAGGAACGATTCAACCAGCTTATATACCCCGCATTCATGACATCGGCATGAGATTCTCTCAAGAAATCAACCTGGCACATACTGCTGTCTTTTATCTACCGGTTGGACTACACATGGAAAATTTGCGCTATGCGGGCCTTCATCCTGGGCCAACAATGGTCTTCTAGTCGTATGTAGTCCGTTGAGCACGAAATGAGTAAGTAGGCATATTTCTTTCATTCCCTTATGTACTACAAGAATATTTTGCATTTTGAATAAGTTTGCACGAATTTAATTACTGACCATATTATATTTACAAGCTTGTTGTTTGTATGCTCAACATCTTTTCCAATTTATTTTACATGAAAAAACTTACTAATTAATTCCGTAGTAGTTTTTTATTTTAGATTCAAAATTCAACTAATTTTTATTCAAAAAGTTCTCTAATATTTTTTGAATAGACTATATTTTACCAATCCAGTCGCACGGGCCTGTATCCTTGTCGTTCGTTCTATTTCTAGTCGTATGCAGGCCGTGGTTAGCTTGAGAAATATCCTGCTAGTGGGCGGGTTTTTTTTCTTTTTCTTGAACTTTTCCCCTATATTTAAACATAAACTAAGATGTTATGTATAAAAGTTTGGCTGGCATAATTGATATAGAGCACTTTCTATACACTTCTTTTCATTTTGATGTTACAGAAGATAATACAGCATTTCAAAATCTAGATAATTCTAATTACTCAAACCATTTCAAATTTTCAAACAATACTAGAATATGCTGCAACTATCAAAACCATCCAATTTAGAAATGACACAATGAAAAATAGATTACTAAGTGACACCACTCCTATCATGCCACATCAAAGATAGGGAAATAATAAAGAAGCAAATGACAACATATTACCATAACCATATATACATTACTAGTAGAATGATAACATAGTAGTCCTACGGGAACATCACCATCAGAAGGTTACCAGTTCACATTACACAACCAAAATAACCAAGTTCTCGACCTAGAGACTTAATTAAGCAGTTCAATATATTTACCCTACATAAACATCATCACTATAATGATTATGTACAATACAAACTACCAACTTCCATTCACTCCTCTTCATCCTCCGACTCGCTAAATTTAAACTCATCTGGCTCGAGGACCCTCGGGAGAGCTTCATGCCTACCACGATCACGCAGGTCACCCTGAAAGTCTTCACCCAGACGTCCTCGAGTGCCCATCTCACGGACATGCTGTACAAGCCCCATCCTCAGGACCCTATGTGGCTTGAAGTGGTGGAATGGGCACCTGTAGTACACTATGGTGAATGGAAGGTAGGCAGAAATTCCCTAATGCCTCAGCTTCTTCTCTTCCTTCTTTACAAAGTACTTGTATGTCCATTTCTCCACATCAACATATGAACTATAAAAGTACTACACAATAAAGAAAACAACAAAACAATTAGTACTTCCTAGTTGATACAACAGCTACTACTTTTGTGCATGTCTAAATGCACTAGAACAGCTTTGAAGAACAAACCTCCTCAATGGGCGCCGAGGAGAGTACATCATAGACAGCACCTGGGTTTGGTGCCTGCCAGAAATATGTAAAACAGTAATTATTAAAATCATTCAATATAAGTAAATGAACAACACTAGCAAAAATTTATAGCATAACAATTAAAGGTTCACAAATCTGATCATTAAACTAATAGTGGTTAAGTAGTACATCAATGCTATTTATGCTACATGCCATTAAATTACAAGGATTATGCAATTACTTTACATGTACATAATTACACCATAATTATGCAACCTTTGTTCTATGATACATATACTCAAATTTTCCTATTACTACAACTTGCCAACATAATTGCTGCAATTCCACCATCTCACTATGGCAACATCACTACTAGATGATGGATAAAAAAAGATTTCAAAAAGAGTGACATCATTCAATATGATTAACTAATATATGAAATATATTTAAGCTAGATGACAATAAATAACAAGGATTATGCACTTTAAAAATAAAATACAACAAATGCAAACTTTCTTCTATCAAATATATGACCCAATCTTCTATTACTTAAACATGGCAACAACACATCTACAATCCCAACATCACACCATGGAAAAATCACTACTACATGATCCATGAAAGAAATATTCCAAAATAGGAGACATCATTTCATAAAGAAACTTTTAACTGTTGCAACATGTTCAAGGATTAGAACATTTTAAAACTCTACAGACCTTTTCAGGATATATCATGGTCTGCATCAACTAAATCTGATGCCCATACATGTTGTTGCCTTAGATAATCAGGAGCCAATGTTTAAAACTTGCAAAATTGAAGAGACTTTTGATAAAGCTATGATAACAGCTGACATCAGTCTACAAGTATTGCAGCCACGGAAACAAGGTAACCTAAAAGGCTAAGATTATTGTATTAATTGTCATAGAGTAGAGGTATAAAAACACAAACCACCGGGGTGTTAAATAACAGATCATGAAGACGGTCTGACTGAACTTTCAGGACAACTCTCTAGCTCAAGTGTCAAAAAAAATTCGCAAATTTCTACTCAGTATGCTAATACAGTTTAGGGCATGCAGCCATTTACCATTTGATCATCGTGCAAAAATCAAGGAAAAAAGAAAAACTGATATTGTACTATACTAACTATTTAAAATACACTGAATATATATTAGGGACATCCCTCGCTACGCATTCATTTAACAGAACTAGTCTAAGATATGATCATACAAGTTTAGGAAAAACTACAACAAAATTATGCACGCAACATTGTGTAATTTCATAGTTAATCATCTTGAATAATCCGATGCACTGAACTATTTCCTAGGGCTAGATACATGCTATAACAAATAATTTCGTTGAAATATATCAATCCCTAAAAAAATCTATACCAGGAATCTATAGAACCAAGCTTCCATCCAAAGAATCCCTAATAGATATCAATCCCTAATACTAATATAGCTAAATCTACAGAACCGAGATTCCATCCAAACAATCTAAAGAGGGAAAACAGCAATTAGCTGTAAAAAACTTCTTACCTGCATGGCAGCAACCTCTTGAGGCTGCACCGGCGCCAGATCCTCCCCGGTGCCGAGCACCACGTTCATATCTAGCATCTTCGCCTTGCCGACCTCCGCACCCAGCATCTACTCCTCTCCTAGAGCTGCATAGGCCAAAAAGGCTAAAGTGGTCGTACCACCACCACCGCCTTGGCGCTAGACCTCCTCTACTGCATCTGGGCGGGTCATGGCTCCCATCCCCACCCTAGCAGAACCGCCCACATTGGCTTCGGATCCCACTCCCGCCATCGACGGAGTCGAAATCATGCAGAGGAGAACGACACTCAGGCCAGAAGCGGAGGTGTCGACGACGTGAGGTAGGTTTTCTCACTCCCCACTCCTTTCAGTATTAGGTGAGAAAAAAGGGAGGAGGGGGAAATGGTAGGGATTTGGCGACGTGGAGCATCCGAGAGGGCTCTTATACATCCCGTCGATTTGTTTCTGTTGACGTCACCGGCGCACATGACGTCCACCTCATACTACCAACATTGCATGGACTCTAGACCAAGTGTTCACTTTCATCAACTTGTGGTTATATGTGTGAACAGTTGGTCAACATGATCCCACCTAGTTGTTACTATCTCCGTCCCAATTTAGGTTGCATATAAGTTTTTATCAAAGTCAAACTCTATAATGTTTGACCAAATAGTTTGATACAACTATAAACTTATACGGTGCAAAAATAATAATATTATAATTGTCTTGAATTATATTTTCATAATATATACATTTTATAACACACATATTTATATTATTTTGTATATTCTTGGTCAAACTTTGCAATGATTGTCTTGCACACAAAATTATGCGCAACATAATATGGGATGGAGGGAGTAGATCAAACTATAAAAATGCTATGCCAACATAGCAGTCTTTTATTAAGATATATCAATTGGGAAAGAACATGCAACCACAAGTTGATGAAGGTGTTTCCAGACAACTTAGATAGGTCTAGATCGCATAATATGTTGGCATGGGCCCACATCTTCCACAAGTGTGTGTCATGGCTTGGCATATCATTCTCATACTTAGATGTATCAACTGGGTGGGATCATGTTGGCCAAGTGCTGATCCACACAACCACAAGTTGATGAAGGAGTTTCTAGCCAACCAAGAGAGGTCTATATCCCATGCAATGTTGGCATGGGCCCACAACTATCACAGGTGTGTGTCATGGCTTGGCATAGCACTCTCATAATTAGATGTATCAACTAGGTGAGATCATGTTGGCAAAGTGTTGATAAACACAACCAAAAGTTGATGAAGGATTTTCTAGCCAACCAAGAGAGGTCTATATCCCATGCAATGTTGGCATGGGCCCACATTTGCCATAAAGTGTCTCATCATGTCTTGGCATAACAATGTTGTACTTATATCTTTCAACTAGGTAGGATCATGCTATCCAAGTGATGACTCATCCAACCACAAGTTCATGAAGGTGTTTCTAGACATATTAGATAGGTCTACATCCCATGCAATGTTTCCATGGACCCACATATGCCACAAGTTTTTGTCAGGGCTTGGCATAGAACTCCCATACTTACATGTATCAACTGGGTGGGATCATATTGGCTAAGTGATGAGCTACACAATCACAAGTTGATTAAGGAGTTTCTAGCCAACCCAAAGAGTTTTATAGCCCATGCAATGTTTGTATGGACCCACCTTTGCCACTAAGTGTCTCATCATGTCTTGGCATATAAGTGTTATAATAAGATCTTTCAACTAGGAAGGATCATGTTATCCAATTGATTACTCATGCAACCACAAGTTGATGAAGGTGTTTCTAGACAGCTAAGATAGGTCTAGATCCCATGCAATGTTGGCATGGGCCCACATCTGCCACAAGTGTGTGTCATGGCTTGGCATAACATTCTCATGCTTAGATGTATAGACTGTGTGGGATCATCTTGGCGAAGTGCTAATCCACACAACCACAAGTTGATGAAGGAGTTTCTAGCCAACCAAGAGAGGTCTATAGCCCATGCAACGTTTGCATGGGTCCACATTTGTCACAAAGTGTCTCATCATTTCTTGGCATGATAGTGTTATACTAAGATATATCAACTGGGAAGTATCATGCTATCCAAGTGATGACTCATACAACCACAAGTTCATGAAGGTGTTTCTAGATAGCTCACATAGGTCTAGATCCCATGCAATGTTGGCATGGGCCCACAACTATCACAAGTGTGTGTCATGGCTTGGCATAGCACTCTCATAATTATATGTATCAACTGGGTGAGATCATGTTGGCCAAGTGCTGATAAACACAACCACAAGTTGATGAAGGATTTTCTATCCAACCAAGAGAGGTCTATATCCCATGCAATGTTGGCATGGGCCCACATTTGCCACAAAGCGTCTCATCATGTCTTGGCATAACAATGTTGTACTTATATCTTTCAACTAGGTAGGATCATGCTATCCAAGTGATGACTGATACAACCACAAGTTGATGAAGGTGTTTCTAGACATATTATATTGGACTACATCCCATGCAATGTTGGCATGTGCCCACATCTGCCACAAGTGTGTATCATGGCTTGGCATAACACTCTCATACTTAGTGAAGGAAATATGCCCTAGAGGCAATCATAGAGATGATTATATTTCTTATGTATACATGAGTTATTGTATTGTTCCTTGAATATCCATATTAGGCAACTTGTATCGATTGGCAATTATGTGAATTTTTTGTGAAACTCCTTACTTGTATGGTTATTTAATAGTTGTCCCTGGTCGGACTTCATGTGAGGACACACGTGAATATTAGACTAGAACATCGATTGGTTGATGACTATGTTTCGCAAGTCATAGACATGGAGATGTCAAACCAATGATGTGGACACATGTTATGAACTGACCCAACTTGAGACTGGCAATTAGTTGCAGCTCTCTCTCTACACATCGTGTACGTTTTGTCCTTGGACCTGAGATTGTCGCATGTACTTGAGATGTGGATCAACATACTTTGGGTTATCAGACGCTACTCCGTAACTGGAAAGTTATAAAGGTAGCTTTCGGGTTTGTCCTGAAGCATGCTGCAAGGCATGGTCAATCAAGATGGGATTTGCCCCTCTCTACTTGAGAGAGATATCTCTGGGCCCCTCGAGTGATTAGATCCAGAAATGCATTTCCGTACTACATATGGTTAAGAGTTAACCTAGTAAAGGGATTCTGAATCACAGTATCGAGAAAGGGAGGTCAGCTTGGAGCTAGACCAAATATCGTGAGGCAAAGGGAAAGACATGTAATAAACCTTGTGATGGTTCGTCCGATATGATCTTTGTATGCATTTAGGAGTTGGCACGTATTGCTAGAGGGCGCTACCAACTATTGATAGAATAAGTGTATTCATGTCATGTCTATATGTATATGAACCTGTAGGGTCACACACTTAAGGGGCTGGAAGCCTAATGAGGATTAGATCCGAATTGGACAAGGCTTAGGGTTCTAATGGGCTGCTAATGTAGAATCCCACTAGGGACGCCTATATAAGAGAGGGTGGGGCGAGCTGACCAGGGTTAGACCATTCCACCCAGCCTCCACACCTCTCGCCTGTGTTGCACACGCGAATCTAGCAGTCCGGCGTCTGACGCTTCCACCCTGTACGTGTGGATACCTTGGAGGCGCTGCATCTTTGGCGCTTGGACGAGTCGCGCAAGGGGAGCTGCTCGTGGGACGAGAAGGAGGAGGAGACTGTCACATCCCAAAATTTTCCAAATTTTGAAATGTGAAAAAAAATTGTTGAAATTTAGGGTGAAAAGAAACTTTTTGATTTCAAATGGAAACATTAAAACCCATCTTGAACAAACTTTGAATGAAAATGGAATCCAACAAATTTCAATCAAGTGAAAATGCATTCATCAATAAATGTAATCTTGAAATTTAAACTTGGAAAATAAATCAGAACCCTAAAGCCCTAATAGAAGAAAATCATTCCAAGATTACTCTAAGACTATGGATTTGTTCCATATAAAAATTTGTCAACAACCATTTATAAGTGATCAAAATGACAAACAAAAATAATATAAGATCATAGAAATTGATTTCATTCAATTTAGAACCATGGATAAAAACTTATGAATTTAATAAGATAAAAGGAAATAATTTCCAAAGCTAATAAAGCTCCTATCTAAAATCCATACCAAATTGTGAGCAATTAATCCTAAAAGAGATTTAAAAAAATAAACAAATATTAGATAAAAATTCTATAAATGGAATCACCAATTTTGGAATCTATAAATAAAAAGATATGGATTTTATAAGACAAATAAAGAAAGAAAGAAAATAAATAAGGATTATTCAAAAGCCAAATTAAATCTTGGCCAAACAAATGAAATGAAAGAGTATGGAATAATAAAAGGAATAAAAGATTATTTAAATAAAATCATAAGGATTGAACAATATCTAATTTTATTTAAATGAAGACAAATTGCCTAAACTAAATAATAAATTCCAAAGGAATTATTTAGAATACAATTTAAAACTTTAATTAAAATCCATATGCAAATGGAACAAAGATAATTCAAATCCAAATAAAATAAAGGGATAAGGAATATTCAAATAAAATAATATGGCATTAACCAAATTCAATTCCATTCAAATAAAGAAAAAATTCCTAATGAAAATGATTAATTAAATCATGAGAAAATAATAGACTGGAATTTGCCCAAGTGAAATAAAAGTTATTTAATTAACTTAAATGGAATAAAAGAGTCATTTGAATAAAAAAATTATGGATTTAAAACCATATTGGATTTTATTTGAATAAAGATAATTGCCCAATTTAAATGATTAAAAATCATATTAAAGTATTTTAAATAATTCAAAGTGAATTATTTACACTAATGAATGAAAAAAACCTACTGAAAAGGGGTTTGGTGAAAATTAGAATTTAAATAAGAGTTTGAAAATATAAATAAAATCTTATTTGAATAAAAGACAAGTGCCTATTTTAAATAAATAATAAACCATAAATGAATAAAATAATTATTCTAAAATGGACTTTAAATACATATTTTAAAACACTATAGAAACATACTGAATATTTGGAAAAGATTTGAAAATGAAATCTGAATTCAAATGATAGTTTGAATTCAAAACAGAAAATCAAAATGGAAAAAGGAAAAAGAAACAGGAAGAAAAAAATAAGACAAACCAGCCCAGCCTAACAAGCCCACCAGGCCCAACAGCCAGCCCACTCCCTGTCTCAGCGCGAAGCGTTTTCTCACCCGAACCCACACCCTCGCTGCCACTAATGCTTGGACCCCACGTGTACTTCCTCTCTCTCGCTGACGACGATGCCCCACAGCCAGGTCACTGTCCTCAACCTCGCGCGACGACCACGTCCCCCTCCCCGACCGTTTCCTGCCTTTGATTTCCGGCGTGAATATGCATCAATGTCGTGTTGATTCAGCCCCTTGACCATGCCCATTTAATCGCCTCACTCCGCCCTACCTTTCCCCTCGCACGCCAACTCCTCTTCGCCACTGGGCTGCCCAAATTGTGACCACACCGTTCCTGCTCTGTCGAGCTTCTCCGATCAAATTCCGGCCAACCCAGTCACCCCACTGCCCCAGAACGAACTAGCGTGCTCCCTATCGCCAGGCGCACCTGCCAGTATCACTAGCTAGGCCGCGCGCGTTTTGTAGCGTCGGCAAGGACTACGTCTACTCGTTGCCGCCGTCTGCATCATCTCCGGCGAGATACTAACGCCAACCCCGAGCGCCCCTCATGTTGTTGTGAGTATCCCTACAACTTTCTAGATCGTGTGCATCCTCATGACACATTCCCTCTCTCGCTTGCATCCCAGGCAACCGTCTTCGACCACGGCCGTTCTTGCCCGAGCCAATGAGCAACTACGGCAAGCAATCCCCGTCGTCCTCGTGCGCCCCTTCGACAACAACAGCAACGTTGAGCATCCTCTCGCCACTATGAATCTAGTGAGCCATCCCACTCCTTCTCTCGCTTCCTGCATCACCGGCGACGCCACTACCAGAGCGCTCTGCTGCCAGCCACCGTCGTAGCACCGCTAGTTTGTGGTTGATTCGATTAGAGCCATTCAATTTAGATCTGACGGATGCGATAGATGACTTAATCGAAAGGGTAGGATCGATTCCGTGCCGTGCGATTTAAACAGATCTAACGGATGTAGCGGCGGGATCCCACCGAACTAGTACCGGCAAATAGGAAACAGACGCCTGGCACGTGTTTTGTTTTAAAAACAGAAACTATCCTATTAGATATTTGAATTTGTAAAATTCATAACTTTAAATCTAGACGTCCAAATTTTGCAAACTTTATATCATTGGAAACAGCAAAATGAATACTTTCCAACCATGCCCTTTGTATAATGATTTGCTTCTGTAAAATTGCCTGTTTTTGTAGAAACATGTGTAGGACTATTTTGATTATGAAGGTTATTCTAAAAAAAATTTTAGGGTACAATCTTTTGTAAATGGTTTGTTTTGAACCTACTGACCATAAAAACCAACTTGTAGATTTAAAAGTATATTTTGTGATGCTAAGGAATAAATCTTTGAATAAAAGCATTTCAAGTTAAATAAAAATGTTGTTTATGTTTTAAAAATGCTTTTGATTAAAACATTTTGAAAATGGTTTGATTTAAACTCTCTGACCCTAAACACCAAGTTTTGGGATTTTAAAATATATGTAGTGAACCCTATAAATTTTGTACTTTGTTTAAAGGCATTTCCAACAAAATAAAATGTTGTTTTGATTTAAAAATGGATTTTGGATGAAACCCTTTGCAAATGGAATTGTTTTAAATCATCATGACCATAAACATTAATATTGGTGTTTAAAAAACATTTTGGCTAACACTAGAAATTATTCTT
The DNA here is from genome assembly GCA_916181665.1 of Avena sativa. Lineage (NCBI taxonomy): Eukaryota > Viridiplantae > Streptophyta > Magnoliopsida > Poales > Poaceae > Avena > Avena sativa. The sequence goes on from OV702297.1 coordinate 249,506,177, forward strand.
TGAACAAAATCAATTCTAGCAAAACAAAAGGGATTTAAAGTGGCCATTTTCACTAACTTAATGTCAAATGGTTTTGCCACTTTTATAAATGACCAATAGGTGTTTTAAAATGTTTATAACCTATTAGAAACCACTTTTCCAAATAAAACAATATTTTGCATGCTTGCATGCATTGTTTTGTTTTTACTATTTTATGTGATGAATTGTTTTAATGATAGATTGAATTTGTGCCTTGATTGAATTATAGTAAAATTTGAAGACTGTGACTATTGCAAGATCAAGGAGTGAACTTATATTCTCTACCAAAAAGGCAAGTGGTGCTTCATACTTTTGTCCCATTATTTTCACTATGCATTAGTGATATTTCAAAGTAGGACTTGCATGGAATTTTCTAAGTATAAGTTATGCCATGGGAAATCCTAGTAGATGATGCCTTAGTAGAATTTTCCCTAAGTTAAGATCCCTACTACTATCATGCTTAGCTTAGCTAATAGAAAACAAGGGTGGATTATATTCATGCTATGGAATATTTCTAAGTCTATGACTTGTGTTTTTTTTAATAAAACAACTATGTGAATGAATCACCTGGGTGGAATGGTGTGAATGGATTTATGGAGAGTGGTTACATAGGGCCAGTAAACTGGCGAATACTTGTGTATCTCACTTGTGGAATGCCACCTAGGAACAAAGAGATTTGAGATGTCAAATGTTGAGAAGCTTCAAGTGCATCCACTTGGCATTATGGGCTCTGCCTGGATCATATAGGTTGCAATAACTTAGCCAGATGGACAGTTGGTGGTAGGGGGTGATAGGTTTGGAACGCGTCCATTTTGGTCTAAGGGAAGGCTTCTGAAAGATCTTTTCTCGATGCATGTCGAGTCTTGTGGGGAAAGTGCACCTCCTCTGCAGAGAGTAAAATCTAAGTACTTAGCCGTGTCCCCGACAATGGACAATTTGAGCATCAAGACATGGAAGCTATCAAGGATCTCCTCATCCCAATTTCTAAGTTAAAAACTTGTGGTTGAACAAGGGTTAAAGGATCTTCAATCAATGATTGGTAGATGCCTTGGGTGATTTTGAAAAATAGAAACTTAGTGTTTTCAAATGATAAGGAAAATGTATTTTGAGCAAAGCAAGCCTAAGCTCCACTTAGCCAAATGCATATAGATGATAGTTACCACTTTTCTACTATAGTATCACTTGCCAATACAATTCAAATGTATTGACCCTTGTGGCTGTAACTTATTATGTTGCAGGTTTGTTTGATGTTAGTGTAGTGTGTTGATTAGGATTACAAGTCTATAACCAACATGATTGCATGTGGCACATTGAAGATGAAGGACACCATGCTATATAGTTATTTCTGCTGCATTGTAATGAGATAGCCAAATGAGCTATGTAAGATGTAATGAATTATTTTATTCCTGGTTAAAAAGTTGTATTATGACCTTTGTTTCTTGATATTACATCTTAACTGTGGATGCTAGATATTGATACAGGGACTAGCATTGTAAACACAGGGATCTCTACCTTATTAAAGGTTGGGACCTCTATAGAGACGTAATTTGTCTATACTGCATCAACGCGCTTCATCAAGTTCCGCAACTGCGCGTCTAGTGGTAATCCCATGATCTATGACAACATTAATCCTAGTTTACGCGGTAGAAAATTTTTATTTGTGCTAGTGTAGCCTACCCGTATCCCTTTAGTGGTATCAGAGCCGATGCTGTTCAGTTATAGATTCGGGATGTTTGCATATGGTGATATGCAGGTTGATATGAATGATGTGATCGGTTGTATTGCGGTGGTTCAGGATTGATCTATGATCTTGCTTTCCGTGATCGTGATTTTGAGGTTGTCGAACGACTTACCCCTACCGGTTGGCTTCCGCCATCGGGGTAGACAGTGACACATAAATCTTGTTGAATCATGCGAAGATCAATATGATTGATCGAATCGGAACCTAGATCTAAAATCGTTGTATCGTGATCAAAGGAGTTTGATCAGATCGGAACAATAGACAGTTTATGGTAAATTTGATTTGCCGATCAAAATCCTTAAAGAAAATTGGCTGCCCCTTCGAACCCCGTAGGGGGAGACCCCCTAGTCGTAGTACTTTTCTTTGTATCTCGTTAAGATAACTAGGTGTTGCGAGTTCACATGATCCGGTAGAATGTGATTCTATGCATAACTTGTTTTTGAAGGATATATGTGATCGGTATGGCCCATATATGTATGTGATGCATGTATGAAATTTATCATGACCTGCGTGTCGTGAGTAGGGCAACACGGCTGGAGCCATGTGTGTTGTCAATTATTGTAATGGCATGCGTGCCAACTTGTGATGATCCCAATTCTATGTAATTTTGATTACTAGCTGTTAGGGGTAATAGCTTGTATTAGTTCTTGGAGGACTCATCACTTGGAGGATGGCTCGCATGGAACATGAAGATGGAGATCATCATGGTGGACAGGTTCTATGGCGATAGAGATCACCATGAGAACATGGGCCATACTGTGTCACATCTATGTGAATTCTATTCTTATGTGTTTTACTCTATGCATGCTTACATGATAGAAGTAGAACGATCCCTCACAAAGTTTAAGTTAAACAGTGACCTCCCAACCAAACCTTGCACCATCCTATGCCCTGTACAATCGTTGGTGGGCCTATGAAATTAGGGTGCCGTGGTTTTCCTTGGCTGGATGGGTTTGTATCGGATACCTACACGCATAAGGGTTGGTGAGCTTGACAAGGTCATCTTAATAGTTAAGGACCTTGGGGCATAAAGGTTGGGCGCCTAGTTTTGACATATAGATGTCACCCAACAACAAGAGTCATATGTGATATGATTAGCAAGTGTTGCTTACCGATTTACCTTGTCTTCTAGCAGTGATTCTAAAGCTCACTAGTTGACTTGTTAATTGTGGATCTTGAATCACTTAGGATCAATACAAGGATATTGATTTAAGTGGGAGTATATGCTATTAAATTGTTTAATATGTTTTACTCTTTCATGGTTACATGGCTTAGTATTTTGCATGTTTTCTATTGTAGATCAATGGCACCAAACACTGCATCACCTTTTTTCTTTGCGTTCGATTCTTAACAAAGATAAACTAAATGGAACAAACTATTCGGACTGGGTCCATAACCTAAGAATTGTTCTCAGGTCTGATAAAAAGGAAACGGTTCTGGATACCCCAATCCCCGATGAACCTGCTGATAATGCATCTGCTGCCCTAAAGAACGCCTATAAGAGAGCATGTGATGATTCTCTTGAGGTTAGCTGTCTTATGCTTGCATGCATGGAACCTGAACTCCAAAAGAAGTTTGAGGATCAGGATGCGTATGATATGATCGTCGCGCTTAAGGACATGTTCCAAGATCAGGCAAGGACTGAGAGGTACAATGTTGCCAAGTCCTTTGTCGAATGCAAGCTAGCAGAGGGAGCAGCTGTAGGCCCCCATGTGATCAAAATGGTTGGTTACAGTCAGACTTTGGAAAAGCTTCGTTTTCCACTAGGCCAAGAGTTGGCCACTGACTTCATTTTGGCGTCTCTTCCATCCAGCTATGGGCAGTTCATTTCAAACTACCATATGCATGGGGTGGAGAAGGGCCTTAATGAGTTATGCGGGATGCTAAAAACATCAGAAAGTGACATGAAGAAGTGTGCAGGGCATAGCCATGTGATGGCTATGCAGAACAAGCCCAGCTTCAATAAAAAGGGTACTTCTTGGAAGAAGAAGGGCAAGTCTAAGGATACGATCCCTAATCCTGCACCCAAGCAAAAGGCTGGACCTGTAGAAGACACTGAGTGCTTCTTTTGTCATGAACATGGCCACTGGAAGAGAAACTGCAAAAAAAGTACCAGGCTTCTTTGAAGAAGAGTGGAAGTAAGAGTACTTCCAACTTAGGTACGCTTGTTGTAAATGTTGTGGACATTCTTCTCACTGATTCCTATGTTAACTCTTGGGTATTTGATACCGGATCGGTTGCTCATATTTGCAATTCGATGCAGGGGATAATAAGGACTAGAGAAGTGCAGAAAGGCGAAGTGGATTTTCGCGTCGGAAATAAAGCAAGTGTTGCTGCATTGTTCGTCGGCATCATGCAACTTCACCTTCCGTCAGGATTTATTATGTAGTTGAATAATTGTTATTACATTCCTAGTATGGGTCGAAACATTTTATCACCTTCATGTTTGATGAGGGATGGTTATTCATTCGCGAGTGCAAACATTGGTTATGTAATATCTAAGAATGATATGTTTATGGTTGATGCTCCCACTGTGAATGGGTTATTTATTTTAAATCTTGATGATGCATATGTTTACAATGTTAGTGCTAAAAGGCTTTGGCCTAATGATTTGAGTCCTACCTATTTATGGCATTGTCGTTTGGGGCATATAAGTGAAAAGCGCATGAAGAAGCTCCATGGTGATGGTCTTCTAACTTCGTTTGATTTTGAATCATACAAGACATGTCAGGCTTGTTTGCTTGGAAAGATGACCAAGTCTCCTTTTTAGGGTTTACCCGAGAGAGCGACAGACTTGTTAGAACTCATACATACTGATGTATGTGGACCAATGAGCACGACAACCAGAGGAGGATATCACTACTTCATTACTTTAACTAATGATTTCAGTAGATATGGTTATGTGTACTTGATGAAGCATAAGTCTGAAACTTTTGAAAGGTTCAAGGAGTTTTAGAGTGAGGTAGAGAATCAACGTGGCAAGAAAATAAAGGCCTTGCGATCTGATCGTGGAGGAGAATATTTGAGTCACAAATTTAGCAATCATCTTAAGAGTTGCAGAATTGTTCTACAGCTCATGCCGTCCGGAATGCCTCAAAGTAACGGGGTCTCCGAACGGTGCAATCAAACTTTATTGGACATGGCTCGATTGATGATGAGCCAGTCGGATTTACCATTATCATTTTGGGGTTATGCTCTAGAAACTGCATCTTTCACACTTAACAGGGTACCATCTAAATCTGTAGTTAAGACACCATATGAGATGTGGACTGGAAAGAATCCCAGTTTGTCTTTTCTAAAGATTTGGGGTTGTGATGCATTTGTCAAGCGACTTCAGTCGGACAAGCTAACACCCAAATCAGATAAGTGCATTTTCGTTGGATATCCGAGGGAAACCTTAGGGTATTACTTCTACAACCGAGAAGAGGGCAATGTGTTTGTCGCTCGCAGCGGTGTTTTCCCAGAGAAAGAGTTTCTCACAAAGGGAACGAGTGGAAGGTCGGTGCGACTTGAAGAATTTCAAGATGAGCCAGTTGGGGATGCTTCTACGAGTGATGCTATTGTAGCAGAACAAGTTGAGGAACCCGTGGCAGTAGAAGCACCACAACCACGAAGGTCGGCGAGGCTCCGCGAAACGCGGGAATTATTATTGTTAGACAATGATGAGCCTGCGACCTATGCAGAAGCGATGGTGGACCCAGACTCTGAGAAATGGCTGATTGCCATGAGATCCGAGATAGAGTCCATGGGAGAAAATCAAGTTTGGAACTTGGTTGACCTGCGTGATGGTTTTAAATCCATTGAGTGCAAATGGATCTATAAGAAGAAGATTGATATGGATATTCATATCCATAAAGCTCGACTTGTTGCAAAAGGTTTTCGACAAGTTCAAGGAGTTGACTACGACGAGACTTTCTCGCCCGTAGCGATGCTTAAATCTATACGGATCATTCTAGCCATTGCTGCACATTTTGACTATGAAATATGTCAGATGGATGTCAATACGGCTTTCCTAAATGGAATCCTAACTTAGGACATGTATATGATGCAGCCCAAAGGTTTTGTCGATCCAAACAATGTTGGAAAGGTATGCAAACTTCTGAAGTCCATTTATGGGATGAAGCAAGCATCTCGGAGTTGGAACATTCGATTTGATGAAGTTGTAAAGGAGTTTGGATTCATCAAAAACAAACAAGAACCTTTTGTTTACAAGAAAGAAAGTGGGAGAGAGCTAGTATTTCTAATCTTATATGTAGATGACATATTGCTGATTGGAAATGACATTCCTATGCTCGAGTCGATTAAGACCTCATTGAAAAATAGTTTTTCGATGAAGGACTTAGGAGAAGTGGCATATATTATGGGCATCAAGATCTATAGAGATAGATCAAGGAGGATAATTGGATTATGCCAGAGTACATACATTGACAAAGTGTTGAAACAGTTCAGCATGGAAGAGGCTAAAAAGGGGTTCTTGCCAATGTCTCGCGGCATAAAACTCAGCAAAGACTCAGTGTCCTTCGACTACTGATGAGCGTGAGCGCATGAGAAGGATTCCATATGCTTTGTCTATTGGATCCATTATGTATGCAATGATATGTAATCGCCTAGATGTTTCCTATGCTCTAAGTGTTATGAGCAGATACCAGGATGATCCAGGTGAAGGTCACTGGACAACGGTGAAGAATATCCTTAAGTACTTGAGAAGGACTAAGGATGTGTTCCTAGTTTATGGAGGTGAGGATGAACTCAGTGTAAGGGGTTACACAAATGCGAGTTACCTTAACGACTCAGATGACTCCAGATCACAATCTGGTTATGTGTTTGTCATGAATGGTGGTGCCGTGAGTTGGAAAAGTTCCAAGAAAGATACGGTGGCCACCTCTTCAACAGAAGCTGAATATATTGCCGCCTCGGAGGCTGCAAAGGAAGTTGTTTGGATTAGGAATTTCCTGATCGCTCTTGGTGTGGTTCAGGGGGCGTCCAATCCTATGGACGTTTATGGTGACAACAATGGTGCTATTGCACAAGCCAAGGAACCTAGACGGCACCATAAGAACAAACATATTCGCATGTGTTACCATCAGATTCGAGAGTTTGTTGAGGATGGTAGTGTCATGATATGAAAAATGCATACTGACTCAAATGTTCCTGATCCTTTTACAAAGCCACTCCCGCACCCTGCGCATGAGGCGCACGCAAGAGCAATAGGTCTTAGATACAATCTAGATTGACTCTAGTGCAAGTGGGAGACTGAAGGAAATATGCCCTTGAGGCAATCATAGAGATGATTATATTTCTTATGTATCCATGATTTATTGTGTTGTTCCTTGAATATCCATATCAGGCAACTTGTATCCATTGGCAATTATGTGAATTGTTTGTGAAACGCTTTACTTGTATGGTTATTTAATAGTTGTCCCTAGTCGGAGTTCATGTGAGGACACACGTGAATATTAGACTAGCACATCGATTGGTTGATGACTATGTTTCTCAAGTCATAGACATGGAGATGTCAAACCAATGATGTGGACACGTGTTATGAACATGGGGTTGGACTGACCCAACTTGATACTGGCAATTAGTTGCAGCTCTCTCTCTACACATCGTGTACGTTTTGTCCTTAGACCTGAGATTGTCGCATATACTTGAGATGTGGATCGACATACTTTGGGGCTATCAGACGCTACACCGTACCTAGGTACTTATAAAGGTAGATTTCGGGTTTGTCCTGAAGCATGCTGCAAGGCATGGTCAATCAAGATGGGATTTTCCCCTCTCTACTTGAGAGAGATATCTCTGGGCCCCTCGAGTGATCGGATCCAAAAATGCATGGCCGTGCTACATATGGTTAAGAGTTAACCTAGTAAAGGGATTCCGAATCACAGTATCAAGAAAGGGAGGTAAGCTTGGAGCTAGAACAAATATCGTGAGGCAAAGGGAAAGACATGTACTAAACCTTGTGATGGTTCGTCTGATATGATCTTTGTATGCATTTAGGATTTTGCACGTCTTGCTAGAGGCCGCTACCAACTATTGACAAAATAACTATATTCATGTCATGTCTATACGTATATGAACCTATAGGGTCACACACTTAAGGGGTTGGAAGCCTAATGAGGATTAGATCCGAATTGGACCAGGCTTAGGGTTCTAATGGGATGCTAATGTAGAAGCCCACTAGGGACGCCTATATAAGAGAGGGTGGGGCGAGCTGACCAGGGTTAGACCATTCCACCCAGCCGCCACTCGCATGTGTTTCACGCGTGGACTTAGCAGTCCGGCGTCTAACGCTTCCACCCTGTACGTGTGGATACCTCGGAGGCGCTGCATCTGTGGCGCTTGGACGAGCCGCGCAAGGGGAGCTGCTCATGGGACGAGAAGGAGGAGGAGACGTAGATCGTCTGCACTGCATCGATGCGCTTCATCAAGTTCTGCAACTGCGCGTCTAATGGTAATCCCGTGATCTATGACAACAGTAATCCTGTTTTATGTGGTAGAAAGTTTTGATTTGCGCTAGTGTAGCCTACCCGTATCCCTTCACTTAGATGTATCAACTAGGTGGCCAAGTGCTGAGCCACACAACCACAAGTTGATGAAGGAGTTTCAAGCAAACCCAGAGAGGTCTATAGCCCATGCAATATTGCCATGGGATCACATTTGCCACAAAGTGTCTCATCAACCACAACATGATGAAGGTGTTTCTAGACATATTAGATAGGTCTACATCCCATGCAATGTTACCATGGGCCCACATATGCCACAATTTTTGTCAGGGCTTGGCATAGCACTTTCATACTTACATGTATCAACTGGGTGGGATCATGTTGGCCAAATGCTGAGCTACACAATCGCAAGTTGATTAAGGAGTTTCTAGCCAACCAAGAGAGTTCTATAGCCCATGCAATGTTTGCATGAGCCCACCTTTGTCACAAAGTGTCTCATCATGTCTGGGAATATAAGTGTTATAATAAGATCTTTCAACTAGGAAGGATCATGTTATCCAAGTGATGACTCATGCAACCACAAGTTGATGAAGGAGTTTCTAGACAACTTAGATAGGTCTAGATCCCATGCAATGTTGGCATGTGACCACATCTGCCACAAGTGTGTCTCATGGTTTGGCATAACACTCTCATATCTAGATGTATCATCTAGGTGTCCAAGTGCTGAGCCACACAACCACAAATTGATGAAGGACATTAAACCCAACCCAGAGAGGTCTATAGCCCATGCAATATTGCCATGGGACCACATTTGCCACAAAGTGTCTCATCAACCACAAGTTGATGAAGGTGTTTCTAGACATATTAGATAGGTATACATCACATGCAATGTTGCCATGGGCCCACATATGCCACAAGTTTTTGTCAGGGCGTCATAGCACTCTCATACTTACATGTATCAACTGGGTGGGATCATGTTAGCCAAGTGCTGAGCTACACAATCACAAGTTGATTAATTAAGGAGTTTCTATCCAACCAAGAGAACTCTATATCCCATGCAATATTTCCATGGGCACACCTTTGCCACAAAGTGTCTCATCATGTCTTTGCATATAAGTGTTATAATAAGATCTTTCAGCTAGGAAGGATCATGTTATCCAAGTGATGACTCATGCAACCACAAGTTGATGAAAGAGTTTCTAGACAGCTTAGATAGGTCTACATCCCATGGAATGTTGGCATGTGCCCACAACTGCCATAAGTGTGTGTCATGGTTTGGCATAACACTCTCATACCTAGATGTATCAACTAGGTCCAAGTGCTGAGCCACACAACCACAAGTTGATGAAGGACATTAAACCAAACCAAGAGAGGTCTATAGCCCATGCAATATTGGCATGGGACGACATTTTCCACAAAGTGTCTCATCATGTCTTGGCATAACCATATTTTACTTAGATATATCAACTATGTAGGAACATGTTGTACAAGTGGTTACTCAAACAACCATAAGTTGATGAAGGTGTTTCTAGACAGCTCAAATAGGTCTATATCCCATGCAATGTTGGCATGGGACACTATTTTCCACAAGTGTGTGCCATGGATTGGAATAGCATTCAGATACTTAGATGTATCAACTTGGTGGTATCATGTTGGCCAAGTGTTGAGCCACACAACCACAAGTTGATGAAGGAGTTTCTAGCCAACAAAGAGAGGTCTATAGCCCATGCAAGGTTTGCATGGGTCCACATTTGCCATAAAGTGTCTCATCAATTCTAAGATATATCAACTGGGAAGGATCATGATATCCAAGTGATGAATCATATAACCACAAGTTCATGAAGGTATTTCTAGATAGCTCACATAGGTCTAGATCCCATGCAATGTTGGCATGGGGACACATATGCCACAAGTGTGTGTCATGGCTTGGCATAGCACTCTCATACTTAGATGTATCAACTAGGTGGGATCATGTTGGCAAAGTTCTGAGCAACACAACCACAAGTTGATGGAGTTTCTATCCAACCCAGATGGGTCAATAGCGATGCAATGTTTGTATGGGCCCATATTTTCCACAAAGTGTCTCATCATGTCTTGGCATAACAGTGTTGTACTTAGATCTATCAAATAGGTAGGATCATGCTATCCAAGTGATGACTCGTAACCACCAGTTGATGAAGGTGTTTCTAGACAGCCTAGATAGATCTAGATCCCATGCAATGTTGGCATGGGCCCACATCTGCCACAAGTGTGTGTCATGGCTTGGCATACCACTCTCATACTTAGATGTATCAACTGGGTGGGATCATGAAGGCCAACTGCTAAGTCACACAACCACAAGTTGATACCAGTGTTTCTAGCCAACCCAAAGAGGTCTATAGCCAATGCAATATTGGCATCGGCCCACATCTGCCACAATGTGGCTCATCATTTCTTGGCATAGCAGTGTTATATTTATATATCTATCAACTAGGTAAGATAATGTTGTCCAAAGTGATAACTCATACAACCACAAGTTGATCAAGGTATTTCTAGACAGCTGAGATAGGTCTAGATCTTCCACAAGTGTGCTATGCCTTTGGATGATACACATTTGTAGCACATATAGCCTCATGTGAACATTGCATTGGTTCTTGACCTATGGGAGTTGTCTAGGAACACCTTCATCATCTTTGTGGTTGTATGAGTCAACACTTGGTTAACATGATCCCACCTAGTTGTTACTTGCCAAATCATGGCATTGATTCTAAGTATAAAAGTTCTATGACCATGGCATGACGCATACTTGTGCCTCATATAGGCTCATATATCCCAACATTGCATTGGGCTCTAGACCCATGTGAGTTGACTAGAAACACCATCATCAACTTGTTGTAGTATGAGTAAAAACTTGCTATGCCATGGTAATATGCACACTTGATACTACACTTATATATATGTGTATGCCTATGCATAGTTGTTAATGTGTTTTCAGTGCACAATTTTAATTTCATTAATTTACAATGTAAGATGAATCGATAATTGAAAGTATGAAAAACCCGAGATGCATATTCCAGATGACACTCCTATTGTTAGAATTTGAATTAAAGCAAACAAGACCGAAATGGTGAATTTATTGTAGTAAACTAATATACTTCTGCTGAAGATTTCAGGTAATTTATATTTGAAGTATGTTGAATCCCATATATGAAAAATTGTGTGATAGAAATTGGAAGTGGGCGCTAGATAACATGCCGTCCTAGTAACCTTGCTGCTCTAGTTATGATGTTTCACGCATTGGAAGACTAGCTCTGGGAGCGCTTTGGGTCTGCCCTTCACTCGCCTCGGGAGCATCTGTAGTAGGCGACTACGTCGGAGTAAACTCATACTCAGAGTCCACATCGTCATTGTCTGGCGTCTCCCTAAACTTTTTAGGCAGAAGAGGCATAGACCCCGTAACCTGGAGGCGCTGCAAAGAAAAACAAAAAGAGAAACAAGATAAGTAACAACAGCAAACAGCAAACACCCAAAAAGGCGCTATGCTCACGAACAAGCATCACCTGAGAAACCCCTTTACTGGCGCTAAGATGGGGGGTCAACGATTTACCCGGCAGGTCCTCGTTGGCCTTGGCCTTCAGTAAGGGACGAAGGGCCCTATCGAGGTCACCCAAAGACAACTCTTCGGATGAAACCCTCGTTGGATCGCTGGAGCCGGCATAGAGGAACATTGGGTGCGCCCTAGCCTGGAGCGGCTACACCCAACGCTTGAGGAAGGCGCGGATGATGTCGAAACCGTTGAACTCTTTGCGTGGAACCAGCTGAAGGGCCTCCACCCGTTGGAAGAGTCTCTCCAACTCCGCAGCTTCACCCTCCAAGATGTGGTTCTTCCACGATCTCTTCAGGACGATCTTCTTCTTTGACTCGAAGGGGGAAAGACCATATTGCTGACCGTCCAGCTTAGCATCACGGATGTAGAACCACTTTCGGCGCCATTGCTGGACGGGCGCGCGGATAGAAAAGGAGAAGAATTGGATGAAAGGGCGGACAGAAATGATGCAGCCGCCAAGCAGATATACTCCCCTGATGCCGGACTGCCTCTTCATGGAATAGAGCTGGCGAAATAGGCCAAAGTGTGGCTCGATATCGAGCCAGCACTTGCAAAGGGTTATGAAGCAAGCGACATGGAGAATAGAATTGGGAGACAGATGATGTAACTAAATCCCATAGAATAAGAGGAGTCCACGAAGAAAATCGTGGACAGGAAGCGAAAGACCGCAAAGGATAAAGGCAACAAACATCACCCAAAAACCTACGGGTGGGCGGGGGATTATCTCATCACCAGGAAGCCTGACGTCCTCCTTGTTCTGGGGGATCAACCCAGAATTGTGCAGCTTGCGCAGATCCACGTCGCGCACCTCTGTGCACCTCCACCCACCGTCCGTGATGCGGGTGGTCGCGGCGGCCTTCTTACCGCCGGTGGCAGTGCTCGAACCCGCTCCAGCGGTGGTCTTCTTCGACTTGCCTATCGCACGGCATCGAGAGTGGCAGTGCGCACGGAGAAAACAAGGCGGAAATGAGTGAAGAACTTCCAGTGCGTAGGGAGAGAAGCAAAGCTTGTGAAAATGAAGGAAATGGCAATGAGGAAATGATGAAGGGTAAAAGAAAACTACTGTTTACTTACGGTATAAAAGGAGAAAGAGGACGCACATGAGACATTGATCCAGAAGCCCTAGCACGCACCCAAGATCCAACCCTACACGTGTCAGCACATCAATGAACCATCGCCAGCACGCCATCCCCTACGCATGGAAACCGAGGAGACCCCGTAATTTTCGCCATGTCTACGCGTGACTAGTCAACTTCAAGTCAGACGGTGGGACCCACGGTAGTTCCGTCGCATCATATTTGCCGCCGAAAATGGTTGAGATCACAAATGGTCAGCAATGACGTCATAAAGGCTAAAGCTAGCAATGGCAGGAAATTTTTGGCTAATCAATCAAGTACTTACTCGAATCTATGATTCGAGAAACTACTTGGGGGCTACTGCTATCAGGAGCGCTGGCCGAACACCTGAGAAATGACTAAAGTACTACACCTCGCAACTATCTTCCACTCCACTGCAAAGTCGGGAGCTACTCCCATAGGGAGGATCGGTTGAGCATCCAAAAAATTGTGTCCTTCGGACCTAAGCTAAAAAAATTGAACTAAAGTCTCTGCTCGAGTCTACGACTCGAATAGATACTCAGGGGCTACTCCCATAGGGAGCGCTGGCCGTGCACCCTATGAATTCTTCGACTGCGATCCTTCGGACCAAATACGACAAAATCTTTTTGGCAGCTTTCCCCAAACCAACGCTAAGTCAGAAGCAGTCTCCTTGTCCACCCTAAACACCTCCGCGGTGATAAAATTTCCGATGTTGTGTCCGCGACACAAAGATAAGTATTACAGACATCATTTGATGTCCTAGTAAACGCACCTGTCTGCGCTCTGCCCGTAAACTTCCGTGTCAACATGCACGACGAAAAATCCTGACAGACGCGTTGGGTACATCACTTGAGAAACACTGGGATTCGACTCCTATAAGACCTCAACGGCCTCAGTCAAATTACGCCACCATTCGTTCCGGATTCGAGACTAGGGACTCAAGTCTGAAGAAGAACATGTTGTTTTGTCCCATGACAGTTAACTGCCCTTGATCCGCCGGGAGAGTCAGGCACACGCATCAACAATCCCTATGAACTAAACATTTTTCCTTATAAAATAGGTTCGACTACATAGCACCCGAAAGATTGAAGAGTCCTCGGCCGAATATATGATTCGACTGAGAACTCGGGGCTACTGAGACGGTTATACCCCGTGGGTACACAACATTTGCATACCTAGTCCAGCCCAAGGAAGGCCCATGACAGGATACGTGGCATGTGGAGATTTCGGGTGGCCCAAGCCCATGACGCCTTCGGATCCTTGGAGAACAAGACTAGAGTAGATAGATTTTCAAAGGGTACAAACCCTAATCTATAACCGACTCGACCTTCGCCCGGGACCTGCCTATCTATATAAAGGCTAGGAGGGCACGGCGAGGAGGACCTTCAACTCACCTCATACTTACCTCACGCCAAATCGCATCTGCACACCCCTGTAACCTTCGGTTCCACTGTAATCAAGAGCATACAAGCAGGAGTAGGGTTTTCCCTCTCGGGGCCTGAACCTGGGTAAAACTCGTGTCCCCGCATTGCTTGTCTGTTAACTGTTCTGCGATCTCCAGCATCCCCATCTTTTCCAAAACCCAAGTCCATAACAATGGGCATTGACGAGATAGAACTTTGTCAGCATCTTAGCCTCAAACTAAAGGTTAAAAGTGGGTGTCAATGAGGGTAAGTGTCCAATTGGACACTCCATCATAAGTTGGAGGATCTAAGTTACTCACGCCTTTTATTTGAAACAAACCATGCATTTAATCATGAAATTCATAAACGAGATATATAACAATTGCTAAAAAGGAGTAGATTAATATAGGAGTTCAGGAACGGTGGCTTGCCTGTGACCAGCGAGATGTCCCTTGACTTCTTTAGAATACCAGAAAACGAATAATAACAATAATAAGAATAACATGATGCTTCCTTCTTCTCAGCATATCACAATCATAACTATCGTCGTTATCGAGTATTCATGCAAACAAACAATACCATATTCAGTACAATGCTTATAAACATCATGCCATACAGCAAGCAAAGGATAATCACATGATATACAACCGTAGGGTGCAGGATGGTTAGTTTGATGAGATGGGTAAAAGATTTGGAGGCATTGGGAGATGATCCAATTGGATTTTAAATCTAGGGACTATCTAAGAGAGGGGTTTTTGACTGTAAGACCCCACCTTTTAAGGTAAAGGCCCATGTGTTTGCAATGCTAGTCCCTGGATCGAATTACTAATACATAGTCCTTACAACTCATTATCCCAAGGCAAATACATAGAGTTAAAAATACTAAACAAAATAAATAAAGTCTTCATCTTCATGTGCCACATGCAAACATGTTGAGTGTATACTCATAACCCTAGTCTCCATTAGAGTAACCTGCAACATCATAAGTTATAGCCACGGAAGTTCAATACATTTGGAATTGTATTGGCAAGTGATACCATAGTAGTATAGTAACATCTAATAACTATATGAATTTGGCTAAGTGTAGTTCAGGCTAGCTTTGCTCAAAATAAGGTTTTCTTATTAGTTGAAAACACTAAGTTTTTGTTTGACAAAAACATCCAAGGAACCACCAATAGACATTGGTGAACCTTTACCCTTGTTCAACCACAAGTTTTAACTTAGAGAAATTGGGATGAGGAGATCCTTGATCATTTTAATGTCTTTGAGGCTCAAAATGTCCGTTACCGGGGACACGGCTAAGTACTTAGGTTTACCCTCTTGAGAGGTGGTGCACTTTCCCCACAAGACTCGACATGCATCGAGATGAGACTTTTCAGAAGCATTCCCTTAATCCACCATGGACGTGTTCCATCGTATCAACCCTACCACCAACTGTCCATCTGGCTAAGTTCTTGCAACCTAGTTGGTCAAGGCAGAGCCCATATGCCATATTCTATGTGGTTGTACTAGAAGCTTCTCAACACTAAATGTCTCAAATCCCTTTGTTCCTGGGTGGCCATCCACAAGTGTAATAAACAAGGTAAACCATGGACATGGGCCTTGTGTAACCACTCAACATAAAACAATCTTCCCATTCCACCCAGGTGATTCATTAACAAGTTGATTTATTAATCAAAACATAGTCATAGATTTTGCATAATACCATAGCATGAATATTCCACCCTTGTTTTCTACTAACTAGGCTAAGCATACTAGTATAACAAGTTTCTTATCTTAGGGAAAACAACTAAGACATTAACTATAGGATTTCCCAAGCATAGCATATACTTAGAAAATAACCATGCAAATCCTACTCAAAATATTACTAGTTCATAGATAAATAGTAGGACAAAAATTATGAAGCATCACTTGCCTTGGTAGTTGGGGGAATAGGAACAATCATCACAATCACACTCTCCACAATCACCAAAATCTACAAACAAATTCATACAAGAAAATCCACATTCAATATACAAACAAAAATATATGAATGCATGAAAAATGCAATGGAATGTTTTTCCACACTAAACAAGTCAAAATAAACTGTACTGAATACAAATAAAATTTTCTAAGGTCTAAATAAACCAAAATTTACTCTAAAATAATTTTCTAAACATTTTATATAGTCAAATTAAGCCTACAATTGTTTCTGAACAAAATCCTAATTTTACAGAAGCAAATGGACAAACCAAGGCCAGAGTTGTGTAGGGATCATTTTTCTGAATCTATTGATATAAAATTTGCAATTTTTGGACAAACAAATCAAAAGTTATTGAATTTAAAAGTTTGAATATCTAATAGATCAAAAAAAAGATTTTAAATCGAACCAAGTGACACGCGGCACGTTCTGCTTGGTGCGTACCGGTTTGCGCAGATCATGCAGGCGAGCTATTAGATCTAAGTGTGATCCTGCGGTCCAGATATGACGATACTGCTTCGCGCTGGCGATCTAATCTAAGCCACTGGATCTAGATCTAGTGGACCACGTTGTTCTAACCAAAAACAAGTGGCGCAAATGGCCACTGCGGCGGCGGAGCATCTATCAACGGCGTGCCGCCGAGGCTAGGCAGTAGAAGAGGGGCACTGGGGCTTATTGAGGTCGCGGAGACGTCGTGGTGCTCAAGGTGATTGTGGACGGGGCTGGGGCGCACGGACACGGTGGCTATTCCTCGCCGGAGTTCAGCAGAGCGTCGGATGCTTGCAAAGCTTGATGAGGACGACGTTCTGGGGCACAAGAGAGCAAACGGCTAGCATCAAAAGGAGCACAAGAATATGGCGAGCAAGTTTGTTTGAACCAGAGGCCAAGGGGCGCACGGGATTCACGGCAATCCGTCGCCGGAGCTCGTCGGGATAGTGGCAGTGCGAGGAGTAATTGGTTTAGCCTAGCGGCGCTCAGGGGTGGATGAGTGGGGGGAAATGGAGTGGAGGCCATTGGGTTTAAGTAGCAGGCTTGGGGACAAGAATTACACCCCCAGTTACTCGGAATCAAACACGAAATCAAAGGGGGAAACAGCAGCGGCGAGCAGGTCGTCGCACAGTGTTTGGGGACGGAGGGGGTGACATGGAGGGGTGGTCCACTTGTCAGCGAGTGGGTGCGACTATGCGCGGTGAGAAACAGATAGGGATAGGGGATACTCGGGTGGGCTTAGTGGGCTACGAGGGGGGTTGGGATAGATAGGTGGCGCCTGTTTTTTTTCTTTTTGCCCTTTTCAATTAAGTTTTGATTTTCTAAAATGAATTTGAATGGCTAATTCAAATTTGTTTGAATTCAATTATTCACTAGACTTTTGTACTGTGGTCCTAGTGTCCAAATGTGTGTCAAACACATCTAAGCATTCAAAAATCAATTTGAGGTCAAAAAATAAAATAGAAACCATGCCCCATATGTATATAATAAAATTGGTATAAATAAGGTTCTAATAGGATTTAAATTTTGAAATTTTTTATGCAAGATCAAAATGCCATGATGATACGAATGCAATAACATGACTTTGCATTTCATGAAATTTGGGATGTTACAAATCTAGCCCCCTTAAGATGAATCTCGCCCTCGAGATTCGGATTGGCTAACAAATAGGTGAGGGTGATCTTTCTGAAGGTCATCTTCTCTTTCCCAAGTTGCTTCTTCCTTTGTATGATGATTCCACTGTACTTTGCAAAATTTGATAGTATTAGTTCGATTGACTCTTTTTGTTGTCTCAAGAATCTTGATAGGTTTCTCTTCATAAGTGAGATCACTCTCCAACTGTACTTCCTCCAATGGTATAGTGTCCTTCAATGAAATTTCTTCCATCTCCGGATGACACTTCTTCAACTGACTCACATGAAACACATTATGAAAGGCAATGATTCAGGTAATTCAATCTCATAGGCCACTTCTCCTTTGCGGATCAAAATCTTGAATGGTCCAACATATCTTGGTTCCAATTTTCCTTTGACTCCAAATCTCTTCACACCACGAAGTGGTGAGACTCTAAGATAAGCTCTATCACCTACATCATAGGTGACTTCCCTACGCTTTGGATCTGCATAGCTCTTTTGTCGGGATTGGGCTATCTTCAATCTATCCTTTACCATTCTGACTTTCTCTTCAGCTTCCTTGATTAGTTCTGGTCCAAATAAATTTATTTCTCCTACGCCATTCCATAGTAATGGCGTAGTACACTTCCTTCCATAAAGGAACTCAAACGGAGCCATTTCTATGCTTGCTTGATAGCTGTTATTGTAAGAGAATTCTGTGTATGGCTAACTTTCATTCCAACTGGATCCATAGTTCAGTGTAGATGCCCTCAACATATCTTCCAAAATCTGATTGGTCCTTTTTATTTGTCCATCAGTCTGAGGGTGAAAACCTGTGCTGAATTCTACTCTTGTTCCTAATGATTCATATAGTTGTCGCCAAAAATGCGAGGTGAACCGAGTTCCTCTATCAAACACAATACTCTTAGGTTCTCCATGTAGACATACAATTCTATTCATATAGATCTTGGCCAATTTAGCACTCGTATAAGTAGTCTTTATGGGTATGAAATGAGCCACTTTAGTTAGGCGATCCACAACAACCCATATAGAATCATATCCAGATCTGGTCCTTGGCAGTCCGGTGATAAAATCCATACCAATCTTATCTCACTTTGAATCAGGTATAGGTAGTGGTTGCAATAACCCTACCGGTTTCTAATGTTCCGCCTTCACTCTACTACACACATCACAGAAAGCAATGTGTTCTGTGATATCTTTCTTAAGATTATTCCACCAAGATCTTTCCTTCACATCCATGTACATCTTGGTGTTACCCGGATGAATAAAATATGGTGAATTGTGTTCTTCTTGCAGAATCAATTTCTGAAGCTCCGGATCTTGTGGAATGCAGATACGCTTTCCATACCATAAAGTTCCTTGTTCATCTTCATGGAATCCTTTTGCCTTTCCTTTACTAATTTTACTCTTAATCTCTTCTATTTCCTTGTTAAACTTTTGGGATTCTTTGATCTTGTCCAACAATGTTGGTTGAACTTCCAATGACATGAGATATCCTTTAGGCACTATCTCCAATATTAACTCTTTGAATTGAGCACACAAATCATCTGGCAATTCTCCTTTAGTGAGGCCATTCACATAGACTTTATGGCTTAAAGCATCAACTACAGCATTTTCTTTACTGGGATGATATTTCAAACTCAAGTCATAATCCTTGATAAGTTCTAGCTACCTTCTTTGGCTCATGTTGAGATCTTTTTGAGTGAAAATATATTTCAAGCTTTTGTGATCAGTGAACACTTCACATCGCTTTCCCAAAAGATAATGTCTCCATGTTTTGAGTGCATGGACAACAGAGGCTAACTCTAGGTCATGAGTAGGATAGTTTAGTTCATGAGTTTTGAGTTGTCTCGAGGCATAAGCCACAACTTTTCCTTCTTGCATAAAAACTCCACCCAATCCTTGGTGAGATGCATCACAATAGAGTTGGAAGTCTTTCTCTAGATCTCGCAGACACAAAATTGGTGCTAACTCTAGTCTTTTCTTCAACTTTTGGAAACTGGTTTCACATCCTTCAGTCTAATCAAACTTTTTCTCTTTCTTAAGTAACTCCATCATTGGCTTAGCCACTTATGAGAAATTATCGATGAACCTTCCGTAGTATCCTGCCAAGCCTAGGAAACTACGAACTTCCTTAACCCACTTGGGAGATTCCCACTCAGTTATAGCTGACACCTTTGCGGGATCGACAGCTATACCATATCCAGACACAATATGTCCAAGAAAACCAACTTCAATCAGCCAAAACTCACATTTGCTGAACTTGGCATACAACTTGTGCTCCCTGAGTTTCTCAAGAATCAAACGCAAACGTTCTTCATGCTCTTCGAATAGATCAAAATGTCATCGAAGAATACAACAACAAATTTGTCAAGAAACTCCATGAACACGTTGTTCATCATGTTCATGAAATAAGCTGGTGCATTTGTTAGTCCAAATGGCATCACAGTATACTCATACAATCCATACCTGGTGGTAAAAGTTGTCTTAGGTATGTCTTGTTCCATAATCTTTAGCTGAAAGTAGCCTGATCAGAGATCAATTTTTTAGAACACACGAGCTCCTTCTAGCTAATCAAGGAGATCGTTGATTCTAGGTAGTGGGTACTTGTTCTTTATAGTCACCTCATTAAGTGAACGATAATCTATGCATATCCTTTGACTTCTGTCTTTCTTCTCAACAAACAGAACTGGTGCACCCAAAGACGAAGAACTTGGTTGGATAAATCCTTTTTGTGACTGTTCTCCAAGTTGTTTCTTGAGTTCTTTCAACTCATCACCTGCCATCTTGTAGGGTCTCTTTGCTATTGGTCCAGATCCTGGCAGTAAGTCAATCAAAAACTCCACATCTCTATCTGGTGGCATTCCTGGTAATTCCTTCAGAAACACATCTGGATACTCCTTCACAACTGGTACACTTTCTATGCTAACCCCCTTAAGATAATTTAGCTTACTCCCTTTGGATTCAAAGTTAGATTTGAACCTAATCCATTTCTTATCCGGGGTTGTCAGTGTAACAGTACGATTGGCACAATATATTACTCCTTCATAGTTAGTCATCCAATACATGCCCAAAATTACGTCCAATCCTTGGGTATCTATGATTATCAGACTAACTGGAAACTTATATTTTCCAAACTCTATCACTAGATCATGACATCCAAAATTCACTATCATCTCCCAACCCGGAGAGCTTACTTTAATAGGACATCCAATGGTTTCAGTTGGAAGTCTATTTTTGTCTACACATGCTCTTGATACGAATGAATGCGATATGTCGGTATCAAAAAGAACAAGTGCTGGAAAAGAATTAAGCTTGAACTTACCAGCCACAGCATCAGACTCCTCATAAATTTCTTCCATGTTGATGTGGTTCACTTGACCCTTCTGAAACGGTTTTGGCTTGTTGGATCCATCATTCTTCTTTTTTGGGAATTCATTTGAATAGTGCCTAGTTTTCTTGCACTTAAAGCATTCAACCTAACTGATGTCCCTCTTAGCTAGCTGATTCCCTTTGCCAGTACCATCATGGTGACTCTTGTGTCCACTCTTGTGGTTCTTATATCCACCATTGTCATGACTACGATGATTCTTGTTATCATGGTGATGGTTACTGTTGTGGTGGCTATTATATTTCCCTTGTTTGTGGGATCCAGAACCTCCACTATCTTTACCATGGAAACGCTTGAGAGACGATCCCGATCTATGCTTATCAAAGTGGTGCTTCCTCTTCCTACTCTCCGCCTACTTCATCTTGCTTTCCAAGATGGTGGCTTTGTCACAAAATGATTGATAAGTTGGAACATATGCAACAGATAGTTGCATGCACATCTCATCATTCAATACCTCAAGGAATTTTTCCTTCCTCTTAGCATCGGTGTCAACATCATCTGGTGCATATCGTGCCAAATTGTTGAACTCCTCAATATATTCTGCAACACTATGTTGGCGTTGCTTAAGGTTGTGGAATTCCTTCTTCAAACTCATCACTCCTGAAGAGATATGAGTAGTGCAAAATCCATCCTCAAATATTTCCCAAGTCACATATTCAATAGGAGTGGTGATTTGGAAGTTATCCCACCAAGTAGCTGCCAGTCCTTCAAGCAGATGTGCTGCAAATCTGACCTTTTCCTCATTAGTGCAGCCCATAGTGCCTAAGTCCTTGTTCACAGAACATAGACAATCATTTGCTACCATAGGATCGGTGGTTCTTGAAAACTTTGTAGGCCTCAATCTCAGAAACCTTGTAAGCATATCAAAGGCTGGTGGGTTGTTTTGATTGTTGTTGTTGTTGTTATTGTGGTTCAGAATCCGATTCGCCATAAACTGAGTCATCATTTGCATCAACTGAGTCTGGGTTGTCATCAGCTGCTGCATCTCATTGCCATTGTTGTTATTGTTGTTACTGTTGGGATTGGCACGACGAGTAGGCATCTGTGGTTTCAATAAGGATAAGTAATGAGATATAACCCATAGATGCTAACATGCAAAATACATCACATAGCAACAATCACAAATAATCAAGCACAAGATAAACTTAGAGTTTAAACAACATGAACAACAAGTTTTGGAAAAGTAAACACACTTGCATAGTCATCCACATGTTGGATGATCAATGTGAATCGATAAATAACAAGATGATAGATAGATAGGTGGCCAAGTAGTCAACACTACTCCACCATGTCAACCTCCTCATCCACTAGAGCAAGTCATGCTATCTCCATTGCTGCCTTGTACTCCTCCAGGCTGGTGGTCAAAGCATCGACCTTCGCCCGGAGAGCTCTCTTCTATGAGCGCAGCCTCTCTATCACTCCCTGTTATGTCTCTAGATCAAGATCCTTGAGCTCTATCTCGGCCTTCATCTCATTGATCTTCTTGTTCCTATCCTGTACTCTCTTTTCTTGGTTCTTGAACCTCTTTTCTTGCTTCTCGAACCTAGCCTCCATCTCCTTGATGCTCTCATCCTGCTCCGTGAAGGCCTTGTCCTTCTCCCTCAACTGGATTTGTAGCTCATCATTGCTAAGCATGACGTTGGTCCTATCAGTATCGAGGTGTCTAAGAAGTCTCTCTAGGTCCTAAAGATACAGACGCATTGGCTCAATAGTCTCCCTAGTGGCATCGTCATACACTACAGCCTCACCCTCCTCGTCACATCTCCCAAATGGGTGGAAGTAGATGCCCCTGAGCTCGATGGAGTGACGTTCACAAAGGCGTCCAAGTAGTTCCTGCATGGCAACGTCGAGTGCCTTCTACTTGTCATCATGCATTAACTTGAAGGCAATCTCCTCGGTGGGTGGCTCTGACTGGCATCCTGGCTGCGAGACTCTAAGTCCCCATAGATCCTTACTCTCGAACTTCGTAAGCTGAAGTCCCTCAATGTTAGGAGGGGGAGATTGAGCACACTAGTGATCTCCACAATACGAACCAAAACGAGTTCCCTTGAAATCCTCGGCGGTGCAGATAACAAAGCTAGGCATCTACTGCATAAGATACAGAAAAATAAGAAACAACACAAGTAAAGAGAAAAACATAAGGTAGTGAAACAAAAGCCAAAAGCATACATTCAACAATAAAACACACAAGTCATAGCATACAATAATCTATCACAAGCACTAAGGTTCAAACATAACTTAGACAAAAACTTGCCATACCACATCGGTTGGTATGATCAAATTATTAACACGAGAAAACGACAAATGTGGTGGTACAACTATTGGTGTATGTCACAATTCTCACTCATATGCTAAGTCTATGATATCCTCCCTTAGACGTTTTATGGCGGTCTCTAAGTCTTGGGTATACTTCTTCTCCTCTCGAAGGTCATTTTGAGTGTTGAGCATTCTACACTTGAGACTTTCACCAAGTTCCTTGATGGCATTCCAAGCTGCATTCCTTGTAGAGTCAAAGAATGACATGTGCATTTCGGAGTTGGTGACCATGCAGAATCCCAACTCTTTGTGCTTGTCCTCCTTGTAATTATACAAGTGGAGTTGTACCCACCAATATTCTTCTCCTTTATCCATCACTGGAAATTCCTTGTACACGGCTTCACCATGTATTGGCAAGCTAACCATGAGGTTTTTGAGTGCCTTGGAAACTCCATCTCACATTCTAAGGTCATGGTCATGAGTGGTCCCTTTTTGACGGCTTCGTTGATGGAGGCCATCTACAAATAGAGATGAGAAAGAAGATTAGGAGAGGTTTACGAGAAGAAAAGAGTCAAGTGTGGAATTTGCAAAGAGTTGCATTTTTCCTAGTGGTTTCCTTAGTCTAATCTATCTTAGGGTCATAATCCTACAGGCAACACAGTTCTCTGATACCATCTGTAAGACCCCACGTTTTAAGGTAAAGGCCCCTGTGATTACAATGTTAGGTCATGGATCGAATTGCTAGCATCCACGGTTTAAGATGACGTACACAGATACAAAGGTCATTATTACATTGTAATATCCAGAGATACATAGTCCTTACAACTCATTATCCCAATGCTAATAAATAGATTTCACAATACTTAACAAAATAAATAAAGTCTTCATCTTCATGTGCCACAGGAAAACATGTTGAGTGTAGACTCATAACCCTAGTTTCCATCAGAGTAACCTGCAACATCATAAGTTACAGCCACAGAAGGTCAATATATTTGGAATGGTATTGGAAAGTGATACCATAGTAGTATAGTAACATCTAATAACTATATCAATTTGGCTGAGTGTAGTTTAGGTTGGCTTTGCTCAAAATAAGGTTTTCTTATTAGTTGAAAACACTAAGTTTTTGTTTGACAAAAACTGTAACATCCCAAAAATCATGATTTGTTAAAGTTTGCATTTCATTCATACATTCATATCATCCTTGGCTTGCAAAAAAATTCAAAACAAAATTCAAAATAAAACCATATATATGCCAAATATCTATATATCCAAAAGGCATGGTTCTATTTTAATTTTTCAAAGTGTCAAGGTGAATTTGAATTAACAGTAGTTCTTTGTACAGAAGTAGGAGCAAAGGTTTCACCACAAAAACCTAGAGGTGGTTTGAATTCAAAACCATTTGAATTTGGTTTAATTTAGTTTCCTGAAAATCGAATTAGGAAAAGAAAAAGGGAAAAGAAAAGGAAAAGGACCGGCGCAACTCTTCCAGCCCAGCAGGAGATGCAGCCCACGAAGCCCACCTGACCATTTCCTCTTTCCCCCTCTCTCTCTCACGCGCGTAGCTCTACCCACGGTCACTGACGCGCTGGCCCCACACACCAAGTCATCATCGTCCCCAAATCGCGCGCCCACGACCAGCTCCGGTCGTTTCCTCCCCCATCACTACCGTTGATTACGTGAGTAATTGCCATTGATTCGCCGAGTAACTCCCCGCCCAACTCCGGCTACTTAACCCCCTCCTCCTTGCGACCATTTCCCCCAACTCAGAAAGCCAGTAGCGCCGCCAGGCTCCGCGAATTTCTGCATGCACCGCCACGGTGCCGAACGACTCCAGCAACCTATTCTAGTGAGCCCCATGCTCCCCTTCACCTCTCGGTCTTATGAGATGCTTGTCAGACCGTGCGCATCTCCTCACCCCTTTTTTTTGCTCAGAAACGCCCCAGGTCGTCGTCTCCGTCGAGCCCCGCGAACGACCGAAGCGCCGCTCAACTTCAGTGAAGAATCATTGTAAGGCCAGGCCACCCCTTGATCCCTAACCCATACCACCATGTTCGCCATGCCTATGTGCACCTCCTAATGCTTTGTGAGACCCTGGCGCATGGCTCGATAGGATTGATAGGAAACCCATACCAACAAGTTGCAACTTCTTTTCTGAAAGCTCATTCGAAAAGAACTCTAAGGTTAAGCGTGCTTTTCCTAGAGAAATTCTAGGATGGGTGACCGACCGGGAAGTGGGTACCGGGTGCGCATGAGTGAGGACAAAGTGCGCAGAAAAGACTAGTGTTGGTCTGTGGGGTTAGTATATAGATCCTATTGAGCTGCCAGAAGTGACAGCCGTCGGTCCGGAGTGACTGGGGGTGTTACAAGTGGTATCAGAGCCAACCCTCGCGGTTACATGGGTGTGTGCGGGTCAGTGGCGGACATGTGTAGAATGGCGCATGTGGCCCAGAGTGGACACGACATGGCAATGTGCCGGCACTGGACGCACAGACGTGTGCCAAGAGGGGACCTTCCTGGCTTGTGGTTGATCGACAAGGACGTCGATTTTCTAAGGGTGGGTGTATGTGAGACCCTAGCGCATGGCTCAATAGGATTGATAGGAAACCCATACCAACAAGTTGCAACTTCTTTTCCGAAAGCTCATTCGAAAAGAACTCTAAGGTTAAGCGTTCTTGGCCTAGAGCAATTATAGGATGGGTGACCAACCGGTAAGTTGGTACCGGGTGCGCATGAGTGAGGACAAAGTGCGCAGAAAAGACTAGTGTTGGTCTGTGGGGTTAGTCTAGAGATCCTATTGAGCTGCCAGAAGTGACAGCCGTCGGTCCGGAGTGATCGGGGGTGTTACATGCTTTTTGTTCATCTAATTACACCGTAGAACGTCGCCTCCGTCTCCGGTAGTGGACACCCGACGCGAGAACAAACTCCGATGAGGTTTTCCAGCCGTGCCAGTGCGCCCCTGTCCAAGAAAAGACCAGGTTGAGCTTCACCATCGTCACGCGAGTTCGGTACCTGCACATTCACCCTAACCCCCTAGACTCGCCTGAATGCCACCACCAGTAGCGTCGCCGCCGCTATAGCCTCGTGCGCCGCCTGATCTAGGTCAGAGCGTTGTGAGCCGTCAGATCTAGATCTAGTGGCCACGATAGAACACTTAGGTGAAATATTTTCTTTAGATCTGAGCCGTGTGATTCACTTTTAATCCTGCGGTCCATAGAGCACGATTCGTGCGAACCGTTATCATCCAATAGAAACACTCCACGTGGCATGTCCTGTCTGTTTAAAATTCCAATAGAAACACTCCACGTTGCCTGGCCTATCCTGTCTGTTTAAAATGATTTTTGAATGTTTAAACTTGTAAAATCTATAACTTTTGATCTGCTTAGCCAAACATTGCAAAATTTATATCATTGGAATCAGAAAAATAAATCTACACTTATGTGGGATTGGTTTTGTATTTTGCTTTCGTAAATTTAGGTTTATTTATAGAATCAAATATAGTCTTATTTTGAATATTTAAATTATTTTGAAAATGTTTATAAGACTAAATTAAGTTTATTTAGACTATATTTGTTTAGTTTTGTGATCAGTACTGTTTTAATTGTCTTGTTTCGTTTAGAAAAATCATCACATGGCATTTTCATGCATGCATATTATTTTTGCTTGATTATTGGAATGTGAATTTGGTGCTATTATTTTATGTCTAGATTTTGGTGCTAGTTGTGATTGTGATTGTGAGGATTGTTTCTACTCCCCCAACTACCAAGGCAAGTGGTGCTTCATGTATTTTTTTCTCATTATTTTGACTATGCACTAGTGATATTTTGTATAGGGCTTGCATGGAATTTTGTTAAGTATTTATATGCTATGTTATGGGAAATCCTAGTAGTTGTAGTCTTGGTAGAAATATTCTCTAAGTTAATATACTTGTTGATATCATGCTTAGCCTAGCTAGTAGGAAACAAGGGTGGATTATACTAGGTCTTTTGACTTATGTTTTTGCTCAATAAAATAACTATGTGAATGAATCACCTGGGTGGAATGGAAAGAATGAATTGTGTTGAGTGGTAACCCTAGGGCATTACCTGGTGTATCTCACTTGTGGAAAGCCACCCGGGAACAAAGGGATTTGAGATACTTAGTGTTTAGAAACTTCTAGTGCAGCAACATGGCATATGGGCTCTGCCTGGATCATATAGGTTGCAATAACTTAGCCAGATGGACAAAAGGTGGTAGGGGGTGATAGGTTGGAACGCGTCCATTTGGTCTAAGGGAAGGATTCTGAAAGATCTTGTCTCGATGCATGTCGAGTCTTGTGGGGAAAGTGCACCACCTCTCGAGAAGGAAAAATCTAAGTACTTAGCCGTGTCCCCGGCAATGGACAATTTGAGCATCAAGACACTGAAGCTATCAAGGATCTCCTCATCCAAATTTCTAAGTTAAAAACTTGTGGTTGAACAAGGGTTAAAGGATTCCAATTCTCAATTTGTAGATTCCTTGGGTGCTTTTGACAAACAAAAACTAAGTGTTTTCAACTGATAGGAAAAACCTATTTTGAGCAAAGCAAGCCTAAGATACACTTAGCCAAATTCATATAGAAGTTAGAAATTACTATTATACTATAGTATCACTTGCCAATACTATTATAATGTATTGACCCACTATGGTTGTAACTTATGATGTTGCAGGATACTCTAATGAGGATTAGGGTTATGAGTCTACACTCAACATGCTTGCCTGTGGCACATGAAGATGAAGGCTTTACTTCATCTACTTATGTTATGAACTCTTGTACTAGCCTATGGCTATGGAGTTATAAAAGACATTGTTTATCTCTGGAATGACGATGTAATAAAGACCTTTGTATCTGCGTACTTCATTTAAACTGTGGATGCTAGCATTTGATCCAGGGACTAGCGTTGCAATCACAGGGACCTTTACCTTATAAAGGTGGGGTCTTACAGATGGTATTAGAGCACTGTGTTCCTTATAGGATTATGAACCTAGGTTGGATTAGACTAAGAAAACCACTAAGGAAAAATGCAACTCTTTTCAAATTCCACACTTGTCTTTTTCTTCTCATAAACCTTTCCTAATCTTCTTTCTCATCTCTATTTGTAGATGGCCGCCATCAACGAAGCTGTCAAGAAGGGACCACTGATGACCATGACTTTAGAATGTGAGATGGAGTTTCCCAAAGCACTCAAAACCCTTAGGGTTAGCTTAGGGATACATGGTGAGGCCGTGTACAAAGGATTTCCAGTAATGGATGAAGGAGAAAAATATTGGTGGGTGCAACTTCACTTGTATAAAAACAAGGGAGACAACCACAAAGAGTCGGGATTCTACATGGGCACCAACTCACAAATGTATACAAAATTCTTTGACTCTGCAAGAAATGCAGCATGGAATGACATCAAGGAGGTTGGTGAAAGACTCAAGTGTAGAATGCTCAACACTAAAAATGATCTCGAGGAGGAGAAGAAGTATACCCAAGACTTCGAGACCGCCATAAAACGTCTAAGGGAGGATATCATAGACTTAGCATATGAGTGAGGATTGTAACGTACTCTGCTAGTTGGACCACCACACTTGTCGTTTTTCTCGCACAAATTTGTATAAGTTATGTTGAACCTTAGTGTTTGTATTGGATTTGTGTATGCCATGACTTGTATGCTTTATTGTTGAAATTATGCTTGAGTTTTATCTTGTGATTTTTCTCTACTTGTATTGATTCTAACCTTTCTCTATCTTATACAATAGATGCCTAACATTGTTATCAGCACTGCCGAGGAGTTCAAGGGAACTCGTTTCGGTTCTCGTCTTGTGGAGCTCACTAGTGTGCTCAACCTCCCACTTCCTAGTATTACGACACTCCAGCTCACCAAGTTTGAGAGGAAGGACCTTTGGGGCTTCAGAGTCACACAGCCAGGACGCCAGACAGAGCCACCAACTGAGGACATCACCTTCAAGATGATGCATGATGACAAGGAGAAGGGCTTATATGTAGTCATGCAGGAGTTACTTGGACGCCTGGTTGGGAGGCACTCCATCGAGCTTAGAGGCCTCTACTTTCACCCGTTCGGGCGACGTGACGAGCAGGGTGAGGCTCTATAGTACGATGACGCTACTAGAGAGACGATTGAGCCAGTTCGCCTATACCTTCAGGACCTAGAGGGTCTTAATAGACACCTCGACACGGAGAGGACCAACGTCATGCTTAGCAATGACGAGCATCAGGTTCAGCTGAGGGAGAAGGACAAGCTCTTCGCGGATCAAGATGAGATCGTCAAGGAGATGGAGGCCAGATTCGAGAGCCAAGACAAGAAGTTCAAGAATCAGGAGAAAAGGGTCCAAGATAGAAACAAGAAGATCCGGGAGATGAAGGTTGAGTTAGAGGCCAAGGACTTCGAGATCGAGCACCAGCAGGAAGTGATCGAGAGACTGCGCTCACAGAAGAGAGCTCTCCATGCGAAGGTCGAGGCCTTGACCACCAATGTCGATGAGTACAATACAGCCATGGAGTCAGTCGGACTTACACTTGTTGACGTGGAGGTCGACATGGAGGAGTAGTATAGACTACTCGACTATCTTTCATCTATCATACTTTGAGTATTGAGTCGCAATGACCATCCAACAGGTGGATGGCTTGCTATTGTGTGTTTGCATTT
Source organism: Avena sativa (assembly GCA_916181665.1). Lineage (NCBI taxonomy): Eukaryota > Viridiplantae > Streptophyta > Magnoliopsida > Poales > Poaceae > Avena > Avena sativa. The sequence continues at coordinate 249,536,365 of OV702297.1, forward strand.
TCAAAACCTGTTGTTTATGTCGTTCAAACTCTATGTTATTTTGAGCTTCGTTATTGTGAATGTTTCTATATGATGTATTGTGGATGTTAAGCATCTATGGGTATCTCATTCTTATCCTTATTGAAACCACAGATGCCTCCCCGGCGTGCCAATCCCAACCAAAACAATAACAATAACGTCACTCCCGAGATGCAGCAGTCGATGACAGCTCAAGCTCAACTGATGCAGATGATGACTCAGTTCATCCAGAACCAAAATCAGAATCAGAACAACAACAACAATCAGCAATCCTCGAGCATTTGACATGCTCACCAGATTTCTGAGACTGAGGACTGTAAAGTTCTCGGGAACCACTGATCCAATGGTAGCCAATGACTGGTTACGTTCAGTGAACAAGGACTTAGTCACTGTTGGCTGCACCAACGAGGAAAAAGTCAGGTTCGCAACACATCTGCTCGAAGGACCAGCAGCAACCTGGTGGGACAACTTTCAGATCACCACCCCCTTGAGGATGTGACTTGGGATATTTTTGAGGATGGTTTCCGTACAGCTCACATCTCATCCAGAGTGATGAACTTGAAGAAGAAGGAGTTCCACGATTTGAAACAGCGTCACCGCAGTGTGGATGAGTACATTGAGGAGTTCAACAATCTGGCGCGCTACGCACCGGATGAAGTTGATACCTATGCTAAGAGGAAAGAGAAGTTCCTTGAAGGACTTAATTATGAGTTGAACCTGCAGCTGTCTGTTGCCTATGTCCCGGCATATCAATCACTTTGTGACAAGGCCACCATCTTGGAGAACAATATGAAATAGGTTGAAGGCAGTAAGAGGAAACATAACTTCAACAAGCACAGCTCGGGATCGTCTCACAAGCGTTCCCATCATGATGATAGTGGAAGTTCTGGATTCCACAAACATGGGAAGTACAACATCCACCACAACCACAACCGCCACCATGACAATAAGCATCTTCGCAGTCATGACAATGACAAGTACAAGAACCACAAGAGTGGACACAGGAGCCACCTCAGTGGAAGTGGTAATGGAAGTCAGCCTATAAAGAAAGATCTCAGTCAGGTTGAGTGTTTCAAGTGTAAGAAGATGGGGCACTATGCTAATGATTGCCCAAAAAAGAAAGTTGAAGGAGCCAACAATCCCAACCCTTTCCAGAAAGGACAAGTGAACCACATTAATGTGGAAGAAATATATGAAGAGTCGGATGCTGTGGATGGTAAGTTCAAGCTCAATTCTTTTCCAACACTTGTTCTTTTTAATACTAGCGCATCGCATTCATTCATATCAAGAGCATTTGTTGATAAAAATGGACTTCTAACTGAAACTACTGGGTGTCCTATAAAAGTAAGTTCTCCTGGTGGAGAGATGATAGTGAACCTTGGATGTCATGATCTAGTAATAGAGTTTGGAAAGTATAAGTTTCCGGTTAGTTTGATTATCCTAGATTCTCAAGGATTGGATGTAATTTTGGGAATGGATTGGATGACTAAGTATGAAGGAGTACTAGATTGTACCAATCATACCGTCACACTGACTACCCTGGATAAGAAACGGATTAGGTTCAAGTACAACTTTGAATCTAAAGGGGGTAAGTTAAATTCTCTTAAGGAGGTTAGCATAGACAGTGTGATAATTGTGAGAGAGTATCCGGATGTGTTCCCAGAGGAATTGCCTGGAATGCCACCAGATAGAGATGTAGAGTTTCTGATTGACTTGCTGCCAGGATCAGGACCAATAGCAAAGAGATCCTACAAGATGTTAGTGGATGAGTTGAAAGAACTCAAGAAACATCTTGGAGAGCAGTTGCAAAAATGATTCATCCAACCAAGTTCTTCATCTTGGGGTGCACTAGTTCTGTTTGCTGAGAAGAAAGATAGAAGTCAAAGGTTATGCATATATTACCGTTCACTCAATGAGGTGACTATCAAGAACAAATATCATTTGCCTAGAATCAATGATTTGTTTGATCAGCTAGAAGGAGCCCGTGTGTTCTCAAAGATTGATCTCCAATCAGGCTATTTTCAGCTAAAGATTAGAGAACAAGACATACCTAAGACTGCTTTCACCACTAGTTATGGTTTGTATGAGTACACCGTGATGCCATTTGGTTTGACAATTGCACCAGCTTATTTCATGAACACGATGAACAAAGTGTTCATGGAATTTCTTGACAAGTTTTTTGCAGTATTCATCGACGACATTTTGATATATTCCAAGAGCAAAGAAGAGCACGAGGAGCATTTGCGTTTGATACTTGAGAAGCTCAGGGAGCACAAGATGTATGCCAAATTCAGCAAGTGTGAATTCTGGTTTAATGAAGTGGGATTTCTCGGACATATTGTGTTGGGGGATGGTATAGCTATTGACCCCGCAAAAGTGTCAGTTGTAACTGAGTGGGAACCTCCTAAGTCATGAAAGAAGTTTGTAGTTTCCTCGGCTTGGCAGGATACGATAGAAGATTCATTGAGAATTTCTCAAAGGTAGCTAAGCCGATGACGGAATTACTTAAGAAAGACAAGAATTTTGACTGGACTAAAGGATGTGAACTCAGTTTCCAAGAATTGAAGAAGAGACTAGTGAAAGAACCAGTCATATGTCTGTCATATTTGGAAAAATATTTCCAAGTATATTGTGATGCATCTCACCAAGGATTGGGTGGATTATTGATGCAAGAAGGGAAAGTTGTGGCTTATGCCTCAAGACAACTCAAAACCCATGAAGTAAACTATCCTACTCATGACTTAGAATTAGCCTCTGTTGTGCATGCACTCAAAACATGGAGGCATTATCTTTTGGGTAAACATTGTGAAGTGTTCACAGATCACAAAAGTTTGAAGTATATCTTCACTCAGAAAGAAATCAACATGAGACAAAGAAGATGGCTAGAACTCATCAAGGACTGTGACTTGAGTTTGCAATACCACCCCGGTAAAGAAAATATTGTAGTGGATGCTTTAAGCCGAAAGGTTTATGTGAATGGTCTTACTAAAGGAGAATTTCCAGATGATCTGTGTGCCCAATTCAAAGATCTCAGGTTGGAGATAGTACCGGAAGGACATCTCATTTCATTGGATGTTAAACCTACGTTGTTAGACAGGATCAAGGAAGCTCAAAAGATAGACAAGGAAATTGATGAGATCAAAGGATTAATGAAAAAGGGGAAAGCTAAAGGTTTCCATGAAGACGAACAGGTTACTTTGTGGTATGGAAAATGTATCTATATTCCGCAAGATCGGAAACTTTGGAAACTGATTCTGCAAGAAGAACACAACTCACCATATTCCATTCATCCGGGTAACACCAAAATGTACATGGATGTGAAGGAAAGGTTCTGGTGGAATAATCTCAAGAGGGACATCGCAGAACATATTGAGATGTGTGACGTGTGTAGTTGAGTGAAAGCGAAACATCAGAAACCGGTAGGATTACTGCAGCCACTAGCTATTCCTGATTGGTAGTGGGACAAGATTGGTATGGATTTCATCACTGGGCTACCAAGGACTAGATCAGGATATGATTCTATCTGGGTGGTTGTAGATCGCCTAACTAAGGTGGCACATTTCATACCCGTAAAGACAACATATACAAGTGCTAAGTTATCCAAAATCTATATGAACAGGATTATATGTCTGCATGGAGTACCCAAGAGTATTGTGTCTGATAGAGGAACTCAATTCACTTCGCATTATTGGCGACAATTCCATGAGTCATTGGGAACAAGATTGGAGTTCAGCACAGCTTTTCACCCCCAAACTTATGGACAGACATAAAGGATCAATCAGATTCTCGAGGATATGTTGAGGGCATGTGCCCTAGACTATGGTGCTAGTTGGGATGAAAGTCTGCCTTACGCGGAATTCTCTTATAATAACAGCTATCAAGCTAGCATTGAGATGGCACCATTTGAATTTCTCTATGGAAGGAAGTGTACTACACCATTGCTATGGAGTGTTGTAGGAGAAAGAAATTTGTTCGGACCAGATCTAATTAAGGAAGCTGAAGAGAAAGTCAGATTAGTAAGGGACAAATTGAAGATAGCACAGTCCCAACAGAAAATTTATGCGGATTCAAAGCGTAGAGAGGTCACCTACAAGGTAGGTGGTAGAGCCTATCTTAGAGTCTCACCACTCCGTGGTGTGAAGAGATTCAGGATCAAAGGAAAGTTAGCTCCAAGGTATATTGGACCATTCAAGATTTTGAGCCGCAAAGGAGAAGTGGCTTATGAGATTGAATTGCCTGAATCACTGTCTGCCATTCATAATGTGTTTCATGTGAGTCAGTTGAAGAAATGCCATCAGGAGATGGAAGAAACTTCATTGAAGGACACTATACCTTTGGAAGAGGTTCAATTAGAGAGTGGTCTCACTTATGAGGAGAAACCTATCAAGATTCTTGAGACTCCAAAAAGAGTTACTCGAACCAAGACTATCAAATTCTACAAATTTCAGTGGAACCATCATTCCGAAGAGGAAGCAACTTGGGAAAGAGAAGATGACCTTCAGAAAGATCACCCTCACCTATTTGCTAGACAATCCGAATCTCGAGGACGAGATTCATATTAAGGGGGTTAGATTTGTAACATAAAAAAATCATTATTTGTAAAAGTTTGCATTTCATTCATACATTCATATCATCCTTGGCTTGCACAAAAACTTTGAAAAAAAAAATCAAAATAAAACCATATATATTCCTAATATCTAAATATCCATAAGGCATGGTAATATTTTAATTTTTCCAAGTGTCTAGGTGAATTTGACTAAATAGTAGTGCTTTGTACACATGTAGGAGCAAAGGTTTCACCACAAAAACCTAGAGGTGGTCTGAATTCAAAACCATTTGAATTTAGTTTAATTTACTTTCCTGAAAATCAAATTAGAAAAATAGAAAGGGAAAAGAAAAGGAAAAGAGCCGGCGCCACTCCTCCAGCCCAGCAGTAGATGCAGCCCAAGAAGCCCACCCGGCCATTTCCCCTTTCCCCCTCTCTCTCACACGCGCAGCTCTACCCATGGTCACTGACGTGCTGGCCCCACACACCAAGTCACCATCGTCCCCAAATCACGTGCCCACGACCAGCTCCGTCTGTTTCCTCCCCCCGTCACCGCCGTTGATTATGCGAGTAATTGCCGTTGATTCGCCGAGTAACTCCCCGCCCAGCTCCGGCTACTTAACCCCCTCCTCCTCGCGACCATTTCCCCCAACTTAGCAAGCCAGTAGCGCCGCCAGGCTCCACGAATTTCTGCTTGCACCGCTGCGGCACCGAACGACTCCGGTGACCTATTCCGGTGAGCCCCGTCCTCCCCTTCACCTCTCGTTCTTACGATCATGCTTGTTAGACCGTGCTCATCTCCTCACCCCTTTTGTTTGCTCTAAAACGCCCCAGGTCGTCGTCTCCGTCGAGCCCCGTGAACGACCGAAGCACCGCTCATCTCCGGTGAAGAATCAAGGTAAGGCCAGGCCACCCCTTGACCCCTAACCTATACCACCATGTTCGCCATGCCTCTGTGCACCTCCTAATGCTTTTTTTTCATCTTATTGCTCCGTATAACGTCGCCTCTGTCTCTAGTAGTGGACACCCGACGCGAGAACAAACTCCGACGAGGTTTTCCGGCCATGCCAGTGCGCCCCTATCCAGGAAAAGACCACGCTGAGCTTCACCATCGTCACGCGAGTTCGGTAAGAACCTGCACGTTCACCCTAACCCCCTAGCCTCGCCGGAATGCCACTGCCAGTAGCGTCGCTGCTGCTGTAGCCTCGCGCGCCGCCAGATCTTGGTCAGAGCGTTGTGAGCCGTCAGATCCAGATCCAGTGGCCAGGATAGAATACTTAGGTGAAAAGTTTTCTTTACATCTGAGCCGTGCAATTCACGTTTAATACTGCGGTCCACAGAGCATGATCCGTCCGAACCGGTATCAGCCAATAGAAACACTCCACGTGGCCTGTCCTGTCTGTTTAAAATTCGTGAAATGAGTTTTGAATGTTTAAACTTGTAAAATCTATAACTTTTGATCTGCTTGGAAAAAAATTGTAAATTTTATATCATTGGAATCAGAAAAATAAATCCTACACTATTGTGGGCTTGGTTTTTGTATTTTTCTTCTATAAATTTAGTTTTATTTACAGAATAAAATATAGTCTTATTTTGACTATTTAAATTATTTTGAAAATGTTTATAAGACTAAATTAAGTTTATTGAGACTATATTGTTTAGTTTTGTGATAAGTACTATTTTACTTGTCTTGTTTAGTTTAGAAAAATCATCACATGGCATTTGCATGCATGCATATTATTATTTTTTGATTATTGGAATGTGAATTTGGTGCTATTAATTTATGTGTAGATTTTGGTGCTAGTGGTGATTGTGATTGTGGGGATTGTTGCTACTCCCCCAACTACCAAGGCAAGTGGTGCTTCATGTATTTTGTCCCATTATTTTTACTATGCACTAGTGATATTTTGTATAGGGCTTGCATGGAATTTTTCTAAGTGTCTATATGCTATGCTATGTGAAATCCTAGTAGTTGTAGTCTTGGTAGAAATATTCTCTAAGTTAAGATACTTGTTGATATTATGCTTAGCCTAGCTAGTAGTAAACAAGGGTGGATTATATACACAAGCTATGGAAATTTTACTAAGTCTTTTGACTTATGTTTTTGCTTAATAAAATAACTATGTGAATGAATCACCTGGGTGGAAAGGAAAGAATGGATTGTGTTGAGTGGTTATCCCAGGGGCAATACCTGGTGTATCTCACTTGTGGAAAGACACCCAGGAACAAAGAGATTTGAGATACTTAGTGTTTAGAAGCTTCTAGTGCAGCCACATGGCATATGGGCTCTGCCTGGATCATATAGGTTGCAATAACTTAGCCATATGGACAGAAGGTGGTAGGGCGTTATAGGTTGGAACGCGTCCATTTGGTCTAAGGGAAGGCTTCTGAAATATCTTGTCTCGATGCATGTCGAGTATTGTCGGGAAAGTGCACCACCTCCCGAGAAGGAAAAATCTAAGTACTTAGCCATGTCCCCGGCAATGGACAATTTGAGCATCAAGACACTGAAGCTATCAAGGATCTCCTCATCCAAATTTCTAAGTTAAAAACTTTTTGTTGAACAAGGGTTAAAGGATTCCAATTCTCGATTGGTAGATTCCTTGGGTGCTTTTGACAAACAAAAACTAAGTGTTTTCAACTGATAAGAAAAACGTATTTTGAGCAAAGCAAGCCGAAGCTACACTTAGCCAAATTCATATAGAAGTTAGAAATTACTATTCTACTATAGTATCACTTGCCAATACTATTCCAATGTATTGACCCACTATGGCTGTAACTTACTAAACTCAACATGCTCGCCTGTGGCACATCAAGATGAAGGCTTTTATGTTATGAACTCTTGTACTAGCCTATGTCTATGGAGTTGTAAAGACTATGTTTATCTCTGGAATGACGATGTAATAAAGACCTTTGTATCCGTGTACTTCATCTTAAACTGTGGATGCTAGAATTTGATCCAGGGACTAGCGTTGCAATCACAGGGACCTTTACCTTATAAAGGTGGGGTCTTACAAAAACATCCAAGGAACCACCAATAGACATTGGTGAACCTTTACCCTTGTTCAACCACAAGTTTTAACTTATAGAAATTGGGATGAGGAGATCCTTGATCATTTCTATGTCTTTGAGGCTCAAAATGTCCGTTACCGGGGACACGACTAAGTACTTAGGTTTACGCTCTCGAGAGGTGGTGCACTTTCCGCACAAGACTCGACATGCATCGAGACGAGACTTTTCAGAAGCATTCCCTTATACCACTATGGACGCGTTCCATCCTATCAACCCTACCACCAACTGTCCATCTAGCTAAGTTCTTGCAACCTAGTTGGTCAAGGCAGAGCCCATACGCCATGTGATTGCACTAGAAGCTTCTCAAAACTAAATGTCTCAAATCCCTTTGTTCCTGCGTGGCCATCCACAAGTGTGATACACAAGGTAAACCATAGACATGAGCCTTGTGTAACCACTCAACATAAACCAATCTTCCCATTCCACCCAGGTGATTCATTCGCAAGTTGTTTTAGTCAAAACATAGTCATAGATTTTTCATAATACCATAGCATGAATATTACACCCTTGTTTTCTACTAGCTAGGCTAAGCATACTAGTATAACAAGTTTCTTATCTTAGGGAAAACTACTAAGACATTATCTATAGGATTTCCCAAGCATAGCATATACTTAGAAAATAACCATGCAAATCCTACTCAAAATATTACTAGTGCATAGAAAAAATAGTAGGATAAAAATTATGAAGCATCACTTGCCTTGGTAGTTGGGGGAATAGGAACAATCCTCACAATCACACTCTCCACAATCACCAAAATCTACACACAAATTCATACAACAAAATCCACATTCAATATATAAACAAAAATATATGAATGCATGCAAAATGCAATGGAATGTTTTTCCACACTAAACAAGTCAAACTAAACAGTACTAAATACAAAGCAAACTTTATAAGGTCTAAATAAACCAAAACTTACTCTAAAACAATTTTCTTAACATTTTATATAGTCAAATTAAGCCTACAATTGAGTATGCACAAAATCCTAATTTTACAGAATAAATTGGCCAAACCAAGGCCATAGTTGTGTAGGGCTCATGTTTCTGAATCCATTGATATAAAATTTGTAATTTTTGGACAAACAGATCAAAAGTTATTGAATTTACAAGTTTGAATATCTAATAGATCAAAAATCAGATTTTAAATCGAACCCAGTGACACGCAGTGCGTTCTGATTGGTGCGTACCGGTTCGCGCAGATCACTCACGCGAGTCGTTAGATCTAAGTGTGGTCCTGCAGTCCAGATTTGAAGATAACGCTTCGCGCTGGCGATCTAATCTAAGCCACTGGATCTAGATCCAGTGGACCATGTTGCTCTAACCAAAAACGAGCGGCACAAATGGCCACTACGGCAGCGACACGTGTGTCGACGGCGTGCCGACGAGGCTAGGGGGTAGGGGAGGGGCACTTGGGGCTTACTAAGGTCGCGGAGATGTCGTGGTGCTCAAGGTGGTCGTGGACGGGGCTCGGGCACATAGACACGGTGGCTATTCCTTGCCGGAGTTCAGCAGAGCGTCGGGTGCTTGCAGAGCTTGACGAGGACGACGTTCTGGGGCACAAGAGAGCAAATGGCATGCATCATAAGGAGCGCAAGAATATGGCAAGCAAGTTTGTTTGAAATAGAGGCCAAGGGGAGCACGGGACACACTGCAATCCGTCGCCGGAGCTCGTCGGGACAGTGGCGGTGCGAGGAGTAATTGGTGTAGCCTGGCGGCGCTCAGGGGTGGATGAGTGGGGGGGAATGGAGTGGAGGGCGTCGGGTTTAAGTAGCAGGCTCGGGGACGAGAATTACGCCCGCAATTACTCGGAATCAATCGCAAAATCAAAGGGGGAAACGGCAGCGGCGAGCAGGTCGTCGCACAGTGTTTGGGGACGAAGGGGGTGACGTGGAGGGGTGGTCCACTTGTCAGCGAGGGGGTGCGACTGCACGCGGTGAGAAACGGAGAGGGAGAGGGGAAACCCGGGTGGGCTTAGTGGGCCGCGAGGGGGTTGGGCTAGATAGGTGGAGCCTATTTAATTTTTTTCTTTTTTCCTTTTCAATTATGTTTTGATTTTCTAAAATGAATTTGAATGGCTAATTCAAATCTGGTTGAATTCAAATATTCATTAGACTTTTTTACTATGGTCCTAGTGTCCAAATGTGTGTCAAACACATCTAAGCATTCAAAAATCAATTTGAGGTCAAAAAATAAAATAGAAACCATGCCCCATTTGTATATAATAAAAGGGGTATAAATAAGGTTCTAATAGGATTTAAACTTTGAAATTTTTTATGCAAGATCAAAATGCCATGATGATATGAATGCAATAACATGACTTTGCATTTGATGAAATTTGGGATGTTAGATTGACCAAGGGATTGCTCTATATGATACCACTATATAAAAATGATACCATCAGCTAGGTATTGATAAAATGAAGCCAACAAAAGTGGTTTCACTATTTTAGCAATTTCCATTGATTTATAAAGATTTAAATAGTGAATAAAACTCTAGTTTGAGGAATTAATTCACGAGACAAATTCTGGGGCTCCAAAAATTATTTCCTTGGGTGATTAGGTAGTATTTGGTGGAATGATTCAAGAGGAGTTGGAATCAACTTAAAAGAATTAACAGAATGCCCTCAAGAAATTTCCAAAGGCAGTTATGGAAGAGATTTGTATTTTTCATCATATTTAATATACATAAGATTTTGATGTGATTCCAAGGACACAAGTAAGGTATTTGGATCAATTTTCAGTAAAAATTGGAATGAACATTTTTGGATATGCAGAACTAATGTGGTGGATTTATTAGTGATTAAACAATAACCAGAAGTGTTTAAATCGCCATAAATCAGGAAGAGCTCAGTAAATATTGGACTCCTGGGTTTGAAGGGTATAGGTATGTAGGTATAATGAGAGTTGGAATTAGGTCAAAACATTTCATGGATTGTCCTATGGAATTTTCTAAAGTCATAAATGCCCTATTTTTGTTATCTTTGTTCCAGGTAATCTAGGAGGCAAATTTGAGTAGAGCTAGGGGGTAATGTAAGGTATCATAGATGTATTTTAGTACAAAGAGGTTTCAAACCATTTGGAGTTTTAAAAATCTCTTGAGAAATAAAAGAGTGTTTTAGATACATTATGGTATTGTTTTTAATAGAAAATATCTATAGATTATTTGGATGCAAAACTTGTTCTGCATGCTTGACAGAACATATAGGTACTGGGTGAAAATTAGATTTGGCCTGCTTTGATTATTTACCATTTTTAGTTCGAATTAAACTGAACCTGTTGCTTGCAGATCTGGAGTCAACAAAAGAAAAAGGGAAACACATTTTACCAGATGGGCCGCCACTGAACCAGATCTGCCCACATGGGGAATGGGACGGCCAAATTGGCTTCGAGGCGAGTGGGATACGCTGAGTTCAAATCGCCAGGGCAGGGCCCACCCGTCAGCGTCAGAGCCGTGATACCTCCAATTTGCATCACCATTCTATATCATAATTTTCCTCTATTCATTGATATATGTCTTATTATGAGGTATTACTTATGTCTTGGAGGATGGACTGCCGGAGTCTGGATTCTGATGGTTTTGCATGTTGGATGATTCTTGGAGGATGGACTGCCGGAGTCTGGATTCTCATGGAAAAAGAGTTGTTTTGATGCAATTTCGCAAAGATCAGAAAAATACCAGAAAATATTGGAAAATTATATTTTCCCAAAAGACAAAGGAAGCCAGAAGGGGAGGTGTAGAAGGTCCCCCTTGGGTCGCGCCTAGGGCAGGTGTGGCCCACCTTCTTGGCTCCCGACTCCGCCCTCTCGCCTATATCTTCCTTATGTAACCCTAACACCAGGGGGCGACCACAGATAGATTTCCGCTGCCTCTACGGGGCGGAAAACACCGAGAGAGAAAGATCAGGCAGATTTCTGCCGGGGAAATCCCTTCCTGGAGAGGGGAGATCGTCGCCATCAAGACCGTCATCAAGCTAGGATTCATCGGTATCATCATCATCATCCACACCATCATCTTCACATGACTCCCGCTGTAACAATTGAGTTGGATATTGCTTTAGTTCTTATGGGAAACTTTCTCGGTGTTAATTACTATTGTAGTTGATGCTTGTGAGTGGAACCATTGGATTATTGTTTATGTTCAGATTGTTATCCATCACCATATCATCTTTGATATTGATCCATATGATGTCTTGTGAGTAGTTCGTATAGTTCTTGAGGTCATGGAAGAAGTCATGTTGTTATTAGTGGATTTGTGTTGAGCTATTATTCAATGGTTTAGTATGTAAGTTGTGGTGCTATTCTTCTAGTGGAGTCATGTGAACGTCGACTACATGATACTTCACCATTTATGGACCTAGGGGAATGCATTGTGTATTTCGCTACTAATTGTGGGGTTGCCGGAGTGATAGAAACCCGAACCCCTGTTAGGACACCTTTGCACATGGGAGCATAGAATCTCAGAGTTTAAGGCTATGGTTACGTTTATATCTTAATTACTTTCCTATAGTTGCGGATGCTTACAGGGGGTTTAATCACAAGTATGTATTAGTACAAGTAAGGTCGGTACATTAGCCCAGGTTCACCAACACAACACTTACAACACCAAAGAAGAGTACTTAGCTATTTGAAACGAAAACACTTGACAGAATTCCCATGTGTCCTCGAGAACGTTTGGTCCTTATAAGTATTTCCACTGGCTTGTCCTTTGCTAAGAAAGGATTGGGCCACTTCCTCAGTTGTTTGCTGTATTTATTATTTGCACTTTGTTTTGTTGCTTTATCAAAAAACCACTAAAAATCTGTTTGCTAAATATTTACAGAGATTTCCTTCTCCATATCACTAGTCAACACCTTCTGCTCCTCGATGGGATCGACACTCCTATTTATCGAAAGTACTGCGATACACCCCCTATACTTGTGGGTCATCAAGCCGACCTGAAGCGGTACCAGCAATTCTCGACCGCCCGATAGAGGGGCGCGGATGGCCCTTCGACGTTGTTCCTAGACACGACGGCGGCGGCAGAACCCTAGAGGCATCAGAGAGGAGCAGGGAGCTCACCAGATGTGCAGATGGACGTCGGAGAGGGCCTGGGGCTAAGCGGCACAAAGATACGGTTCCGAGGACGTGCTATAGAGGAGGTTTGGCAACGGACAAGGCCTCGCGTGCAAACGACTCCGTCGGCCTCCGCGGGGTCTCGCTGGTGAGCTTCCGGTGGTGGGTGCATGTCGAGTCTGAAAGACTCAGTCGGATGCGAGGTCCTGGGGAGAGCGCCTGTGCTGCATGCAAACGATTTAGGGGCTCTAGTGATTGAATCTAGATAAGAAATCTAGACTTAGCCATTTTGGGCAGATTTAGAGTTTTGGACTAGATTACAAGTGGGAAACAAATTGACAGAGTGGCAAAGGTTTATCCTTCCCATCAAGTATAGATTGAAAAGAGGGGATCCATGCTTGGATTGGTTCTTCACTGAGTAGGAAGCTATCAATAAGGGTTATCCCTGGATTGATATGGTTAGGAGTTGAGATGGCCACTTTGGTGGCTAGGGTAGATCCAGGGTTGGGATGTTTGGTCTGAGATTGATCATTAAAAACATAGATTGGTGATGACCCACAAGTATAGGGGATCGCAATAGTCTTCGCGGGTAGAATTGCCCAATTTATTGATTCGACACAAGGGGAGCCAAAGAATACTTGCAAGCCTTAAAAACTGAGTTGTCAATTCAGCCGCACCTGGAAATAGTTCTTGCTCATAGAAGTTTATCAGTAGCAACAGCAAAGCAACAACAATAGTAAAACAGGAGCAATAGTAACAGTAACAGTAAACAGTGGGATTTGAGTGCGATAAGCATAGGGATGGATGGACGGGAGTTGCATGGACGAGTCTAAACATGTAGCTGCAAGATATAGCGCATTGCGGGTAAATAATAATAAGCATCCAAGTACTACTCATAGGCATGTGCTCCATATATAGTCATACGTGCTTGCAATGAGAACTTGCACAACATCTTCTGTCCAGCCAGCCCGTGGCAGCGGGGCCTCTAGGGAACTACTGGCAATTAAGGTGCTCCTTTTAATAGAGCACCGAAGCAAAGCATTAACACTCCGTGAACACATGTGATCCTCACACCACAACCATCCCCTCCAGTTGTCCCAATTTCCATCACTTCGGGGCCTTTGGATCCAGACAATGATATGTGTACACAACTTGCAAATAAGATCACAAACAATACTATCATAATGATTCAATAATAAGTACAGATCTGAGATCATGGCACTCGGGCCCTAGTGACAAGCATTAAGCACAACAAGTTGCAACAAAGTAAAATAGCACTAATGGAGATACTAGGCACTATACCCTAACAATCTTATTCGATTACATGATAGAACTCATCCAATCCCTACCATCCCCATATACGGTGGGGGATTACTCACTCATGGATGAGAGAAACATCGATGGTTGATGGAAGGCGTCGGTTATGACGATGTCGATGATCCTCCCCAAATTCCCCGTCCCGGCAAGGTGCCAGAACGGAGTTTCTAGATCCGAATCTTTGTTTCTGATGGTGGCGGCGGACCAGAACACTTTCTAGAAAAACGTCGAACCCCCCTTGGTTTTTAGTTCAAGGGGCAACTTATAGGCGTAGAGGGAGCCCGATGGGGTGCCTGGGGTGGCCGCACCACCCCTAGGCGCGGGGCAGGGCCCACCCATGCCTGGCAGGGGTGTGGCCCCCCAGGCCTCCACTCCATTTCGTCTTCTGGCTCCATGGATCTTCTGGTGAAATATATTTTTTGGCATATTTTCCGGGATTTTTCCTGATAGTTGATTTTCTACACAAAAACTAGACACCAAAGTAACTCTGCTGAAAACAGCGTCAGTCCGTGTTAGTTGTATCCAAATCACACAAGTTTAGAGGATAAACAATAGCAAAAGTGTTCGGGAAAGTAGATAAATTTTGGACGTATCAACTCCCCCCAAGCTTAGCTTATTGCTTGTCCTCAAGCAATTCAGTTGAAAACTGAGTGCGATAAAAGAACTTTCACAAACACATTTGCTTCATATGATGTATATATTCTCAGCATAGGAGTAGATGCTTAAAACATTCATAATAATAAGTATGCAACTAAGTCTACTCAATAGTCATTGCAAGCTATGAAGAGAAACCAACTCAATAATAATAAATAGCATGGAACATAAACATAAGCAACATTGCAATGCTCATAGTAAGGTATGATAGAGTGGTATCTCGCTTGCCTTTGTTTGTAGAGCACAATATAAATGCCAAGGCACCTTTGAATTTCAAGTGAAGACTAGGGGTAAAAATATCAGAGATACAAGCATCGAAGTCATGACATAATTAACCAAGTTTTGGAACAAACACAAGAATGACAACTATCCTCTCAAGTAGGTGCTCATAGAATAAGTGGTGACTCAACATGGAAGTGAAAAGGTTTTGAAAAGTTTGAAAGGCTTCCTAATGCTGAAAGGAAGGTACTCATTATCTTTGAGCTCTCATTGCCCCTATCATAGGCATCTTTATATGGTTAAGGTGAAAGTGAGGTCCAATCTGAGTAGACAGACCATATACTGGAAATCCCTTGAGTACGAGGGTCGCTCCGCATGCTACTCAACTTTGCTTACCGGCAAGTTCTTGTCATTGTAAATACAAGCATATCATAGAGAACCGCCAACCGGGTACCCCTTGCACATGATACAGGAACTATCCCATGATCAAAATGACAAGGCAAGCATACAATGAGCATCTCAGCGATCTTTTTATTTACTATATGCATAGATTTTTATTGAGTATGCTTCATAGAATGCTCATTATGGTGATGCTGCAAGTTTCCACCATTGTTAGGCATGGCATAGGCTAGCGGCACTAGCGGTTCTTTAACACATATATAGACTCCATGAACTCATAAGCTCCCCTTTTATTTCACACCATCGACATCCGCAAACAAAAGAGCAAAGTATCAACTGGATAGGTATCCATAAGTGTTGAAAGCGTTCCCCGTGACAACACGGTCCTGCTAACTCCTAGCATATAATTTGCAAGCATATAACTTTCATGGACAAGTCACAATGGTTCAGGATTATTAAGTTTAAGAAATAAAGTGTGCCATCAAGTTCGTGAGAGCTTTACTAAATAACTTTCTCAAAACAGACAAACATTTTATTTGGAAGAAAACAAGGCATATAGAATATGCACTGAAATAGAAAATGATGCTAATAGGTAGGTATGGTGGACACAGTTGGCAATATTGGTTTTGGGGAGTTGGACGCAGAAGTAGAGCTCATACTCAGTGCGAATGAAGGCTAGCAATAGAGAGGGAGTGAAAACGAGAGAGCAATAATTGTCATAATCATGCTTGCAACAAAACATGACCAATTATTGCATGAAAGTGATACAAGAACTCTGAGGCAAAATAAATCATCGAGGCTTACTGACTATTGTTTAGTCATATGCATGCATGAGCATGTGCCAAGTCGATTCACATGAAACTTTTAGAGGAGGATACCACAATATCATACCAAGTTATGAATAGAACAATGCAAGCAAACATTCATGATGAGTATATGTATAAAAATGAAAACAAATAGAGTTCGTTACCAGCCTCTTACCACACCTCAAGTTGTCTTAATCTTCATTATTGCCCTTCACTTGTGTGACTTGAATAATAACATGAAACCAAAATCCACTAAGTACGGCTGAACCCTGCAAAGAACTCACAAAACCAAAGAAGAAGAACAAATATTTTTGGTGTTTCGGATTTTTCAAACAAGCCAACAAAGCAAAAACAAACAAAGCAAAAACAAACCAAACAAAGAAAAATATTTTTGGATTTTTCTTTTAAGGCAAACCAAAGAAAAAATCAAAGAAACAAACAAAAATACTTTTGGTATTTTTGTGTTTTAAGAAAACAGAAACAAAAACCAAGAAAGCGAAACAATGGATATACAAAGAACTGACCGAACATGATATATAGATGAGTGTGATATCGGTACCTCCCCCCAAGCTTAGGCTTTTGGCCTAAGTGGGGCTCAATCCCATGGTGCCCAAGTAGGTGCACCTCCGTAGTATGATGAGGAGGCTCCTTCGTCCTGGTATGAGCTCGAGGACTCCCCCATGTAGTGTACAACGGGATCATATGAGGGCGCTTCCTCCTGATAGTGCCCATGGAAGCTAAGAGAGCGCAGCTTCTCATCCATCTCCTCCTTAGAGCGTGACAAAGGTCCCTGAGAAATACTAAACAAAGTGGTTTGGGGGAGAGGGATCTCTCTCCTCCTCGTCAATAAACAGCATTTTATAAACCAAGTTCTCAAAGGTAGAGCCATTAGTGACAGAGTGGTGCACCTTCATGGCAGCAAGATCAAGCCTCTAAGGAGCCAAAACTATATCATTTGGATCAACAACATTGTCCAAGGAAGTAGCAATATGCATAGCAATAATTCCCCCATAAATGGGTCCCTTAGCAGTTAAGCGACGAGCAATGAGGGAACCAAGATTGTACTTAGTATCATTGTTGAGCGCAGCAGCTAAGAAAGCCAAATGATAGCTGGAAATATTACTAGTGTTATCCCTACCAAGAACACTAGTGGCAAGATAGTAAGTGAAGTACCTGATGGATGGAAGCTGAATGTTTCTTATCTTTCCCTATTGAGTTCTACGGTCATCATCATTGGTTATTCCGCGGTAGAGCTCCAACAAATCAGCGGGTTGAGCTAGAATATTCTTTTCTGACCCAGTTGTACCAAGTCCTAGAGCCTCACAAAATTTCTTCAATGTCATATGGTAAGACCTTCCATAAATTATGAAAGAAATATCTGGATTGAACATGCTGTTAGTAAAGGAGAAGCTCTCCACAAATGTTTTAGTGAGCGTAGCATATTGCACGCTCTCATCCTGCATTAGTCTTGTTAGTCCAACCCTCCAAACCAAGGTCATAAAATCATTATGAATCCCAGTAGCCCGCAAGAAGGTTTGGCAAGGAAAGGCACAGGGGTGCGCATCCCCCTCATCTCCCTCGTCGCCGAATCACGGAGTGATGAGATCCTCATTATATGAGGGCCTATCACAGGAGGATGATCTTGAGGGCCTTTCCCTTCTAGGTGCATCACTCTCAAATATCTCTCCAAATGTGTGGTTGTCCATGACCACTCTTTTCTGAAATTTTTAGACAAACATCAAACCAAGTGATTTCCAAGTTGATAAATGATGAGCAACTACTGTAGGAACTTGCTAGAGGGATACACATGCATCAAAATGAAATCTCTAAGCATAAAAAAGCATGCTAGCTCACACAACCTGTCACCTATAGCATCAAAATACTCAAGATATAATCTACCAATCAGAAATCTAATTGGACAAGTGGGAGAGAGGTGGGCTAGCTGGGCTTAGTTGGGCCAGGTTGGGCTGGGTTGGTTTCTTCCCTTTTTTATTCTATTTCTTTTTCTTTTTCTGTTTTCTTTTTCTGTTTTGAATTTTGTTCAAATAATTTCAAACACCATTTTGATTTCAAATCTTTTCAAACTTTTCAGTAAGTTTTCTATACTGTTTTAAATATGTATTTTAAAGACCATTTTAGAATAATTATTTTTTTCAATTATGGTTTATTATTTATTTAAAATAGCCACTTGTATTTTATTCAAATAAGATTTTATTTATATTTTCAAACTCTTATTCTGAATCTTAATTTTTACCAAACCTTTTTCATTAGGTTTTATTTATTCCTTAGTGCAAATAATTCTCTTGAATCATTTAAAATATTTTAATATGATTTGATAATCATTTAAATTGGGCAATTGTCTTTATTTCAATAAAATCAAATAGGGTTTTAAATCCATATAAATTTTATTCAAATAATCCTTTTAAGTTAATTAGATAACTTTTTAATCCAATTTGGTAAATTCCAATTTACTATTTTCTCATGATTTAATTAATCATTTCTATTAGAGATTTTGTCTTTATTCAAATAGAATAGAATTTGGTTATTGTCATATTATTTTATTTGAATATTCCTATTCCCTTTATTTTATTTTATTTATCTTTATTTTCATTTTCTTATGGGTTTAACTCAAGATTTAAATTATCTTCCAAATAATTTTCTTGGGATTTATTATTTAGGAAAATTGTCTTTATTTAAATAAAATTGGATATTTTTCAATCCTTATGATTTTATTTAAATAATCTTTTATTCCTTTCTATTATTCAATAAACTTTCATTTTATTTGTTTATGGATTTTTCCAAGATTTAATTTGGCTTTTAAATATTCCTTATTTATTTATTTTCTTTCCTTGCCTTATAAAATCCATATGTTTTTATTTATAGATCCAAAATTGGTGATTCCTATTTGTATAATTTTATTTAATATTTGTTTATCCTTTTAAATCTCTTTAGGATTATTTTGCTCACAATTTGGTATGGATTTTAGATAGGAGCCTTCTTAGCTTTGGAAATAATTCCTTTTATCATATTAAACTCATAAGTTTTTATCCATGGCTCCAAATTAAATGAAACCAATTTCTATGGTTTTATAATATTTTGTTTAACATTTTTGATCATTTATAAATGTTTTTTTGCTAAATTTTTATATGGATCAAATCCATAGTCTTAGAGATATCTTGGAGATGATTTTCTTCCATTAGGGTTTTAGGATTTTGGTTTATTTTCCAAAGTTTAAATTTCAAGATACATTCATTGATGAATGCATTTCACTAGATTCGAAATTTGTTGGATTCCGTTTTATTCAAATTTTATTCAGGTAGGGTTTTGATGTTTCCATTTTAAAACAAAAAGTTTCTTTTCACCCTAAATTTCAACAATTATTTCTTTTGTTTATTTATTTTTCACATTTCAAAATTTGGAAAATTTTGGGATGTGACAGGCTACCACCCTTAAAAGAAATCTCGTCCCGAGATTTGGTAAGGCTAGAGGTTACAAGTTGGCTTCAAGACAACTAGGTTACTACCACCCTTAAAAAGCTTTACAACTAAATTACATCTTGGCTTACTTGGGATCTTGATGTATCTTCTCTGGGCAGTTGTTGGCATAATGTCCTTTGTTTCGACACTTGAAACATGTGGCAAGCCTGATGTCTTGAGGCATCTTCTTCTTATTTTCTGGATAATCATTGGCATAATGTCCTTTGTCACCACACTTAAAGCATGTGACAAGGTTGATGTCTCTCATATATTGACTTGTCTTGTCTTTCTCCTTTTCAGGACATTGTGATGCATAATGTCCTAGCTCTTTGCATTTGTGGCACATCACTTGGCTAATTCCCTTCTTCTTCTTCTTCTTGTTCTTCTTATTCTTCTTGGGTTTCTCCAAAGCTAGGAGTTCCTCTAGTTCATGTTCTTCATACCTCACCTCAAATGTGGGAAAGCTTCCTCGGTTCCTTGAACAATTCCTTGGATAATACCTATGTTTCCTCTTTTGTCCATCAAGATGATTCCCAATGTATGGAGGTGCAATATGAGGTTTGATTTTGTCTTCATCCTTATTGATAGAAGTTGTTTCCTCATGGGGGTTTCCAAACTTTTGATGCATTCCTCCTTGTTTCATTTGTTGAACTAGAGGATAGATGGGGCATTGGATAGGGACATGATTATTTCCTTCACATAGGAAACAAGTAACTTGAGATGTAGGGCATTGTTTAGTTGGATGTTTCTCTTCACAATTAGGGCATTGATCCTCATGCTCTTTGGAAGTGTGTTCCATGTCTCCATAAATATTGCAAGCTTGAGTTTCCTCCTACAATATCATCCTTGACATCATTGTTGTCACAAACTCCTTGGGAAAGGTTGTATCTCATGTTGATCATTTGATTGGTCATCTCTTGAAACAATTGGGATTGGATTTGCAAAATATTTTGCAAGGTTGGGTCTAACTTATTGTTGTTGGCTAAAAACTGAGTTGTCACTTGACTCAACTGGGTTTGGTTTGCTAGTAGTTGTTCTCTCATGTGCATCTCTTGGTTGTGGTTGTCACCATCCTTGATGTTGGAGTTTCTTGGAGAATTCATATGTTTGGGTTGGATTGGGATTAGAGTAGGTAAAAGATTTCTAGGGAAGAAGTCTAATCACACACAACAATTCACACAAGCAATGTGCAAGCAATCACAATCAAACATTCCATTCAAACAACAAGGTTCAAGAACATTTTTAGGCAACAAAATATTTTTGCTACACCACATAAGTTGGTGTGTTTGATCTAAACACTAGTATGGCGGTCCAACTATATGGTTTTCTTGAGATCATTCCATTCTTCTTAATTGTTTCTTCTTAAATAAGATCATTGTTTCCTTGGAAAAATTCTTGTATCTTGGTCACAAAGCTTCAAAGGTGATGATGGTTTCTTCTAGATTGTGTTTATTTAGTTTTCAAGTCTTGAGTAATATTTCTTGTCTCACTTGTAGTCCTTAGTGATGTCCAAGTTGAAGTCCTTGGTGAAACTAAAGTTGAAGTCATTGGTGATGTTGAAGTTGAAGTCATTTGAGTTGGTGAAGTCCTTGCTCATATTGAAGTCTTTGCTCATGGTGGAGGCTTAGTCCATCAAGTTTGAAAAGGAAGAGATGTAGAATAAAAACAAAAGTGGTTGAGGAAAGGGTTTACAAGATTGTTTGTAAATAAGTTTTGGAACAAATACAACTCCTATTTTTCTAAGGGGTTTTGTCCAATCCTAGGGTTAAAAATCCTACAGGAAACACAGTGCTCTGATACCATCTGTAGAGGTCCCAACCTTTAATAAGGTAGAGATACCTGTGTTTACAATGCTAGTACCTGGATCAATAGCTAGCATCCATAGTTAAGATGTAATATCAAGAAACAAAGGTCGTAATACAACTCTATAACCAGGAATAAAATAATTCATTACATCTTACATAGCTCATTTGGCTATCTCATTACAATGTAGTAGAAATAACTATATAGCATGGAGTCCTTCATCTTCAAAGTGCCACAGGCAATCATGTTGGTTGTAGACTTGTAATCCTAATCAACACACTTCACTAACATCAAACAAACCTACAACAAAATAAGTTACAGCCACAAGGGTCTATACATTTGAATTGTAATGGAAAGTGATACTATGGTAGTATAGTGGTATCTATCATCTATATGCATTTGGCTAAGTGGAGATTAGGCTTGCTTTGCTCAAAATAGATTTTCCTTATCATTTGAAAACACTAATTTTTTGTTTGGCAAAAATCACCCAAGGCATCTACCAATTAAAGATTGAAGATCCTTTAACCCTTGTTCAACCACCCAAGTTTTTAACTTAGAAATTGGGATGAGGAGATCCTTGATAGCTTCCATGTCTTGATGCTCAAATTTTCCATTGTCGGGGACATGGCTAAGTACTTAGATTTTACTCTCTCTAGAGGTGGTGCACTTTCCCCACAAGACTCGACATGCATCGAGACAGGACCTTTCAGAAGCCTTCCCTTAGACCAAAATGGACGCGCTCCAAACCTATCATCCCCTACCACCAACTGTCCATTTAGCTAAGTTATTGCAACCTATATGATCCAGGCAGAGCCCATAATGCCATGTGGCTGCACTTGAAGCTTCTCAACATTTGACTTCTCAAATCTCTTTGTTCCTGGGTGGCATTCCACAAGTGAGATACACTAGGGTAATCCATAAATGTGGGCCCTATGTAACCACTCAACACAAACCATTCTTTCCATTCCACCCAGGTGATTCATTCACATATTTGTTTTATTAAACAAACCACAAGTCATAGACTTAGATATATCTCATAGCATGAATATAATCCACCCTTGTTTTCTACTAGCTAAGCTAAGCATGATAGTAGTAGGGATCTTAACTTAGGAAATTCTACTAAGGCATCATCTACTAGGATTTCCCATGGCATAGCATACTTAGTAAAATTCCATGCAAGTCCTACTTAGAAATATCACTAATGCATAGTGAAAATAATGGGACAAAAGTATGAAGCACCACTTGCCTTTTTGGTAGATAATATAGATTCACTCCTTGATCTTGCAATAGTCATACTCTTCAAATTCCACTACAATTCAATCAAGCAAGGCACAATTTCAATACTAACATTCAAACAATTCACCACATAAAATGAATAAACAAGGCAATGCATGCAAGCATGCAAAATATTGTTTTATTTGGAAAGGTGGTTTCGAATAGGATATAAACATTTTAAAACATCTATTGGTCATTTATAAAAGTGGTAAGGTCATTTGAAAACAAGTTAGTGAGAATGGCCACTTTAAATCATTTTTGTTTTGCTAGGAATGATTTAAATCAAAGGAATAGTTTCTAGTGTTTGCCAAATATATTTTTAAACACAAATGTTAGTGTTTATGGTCAATGCGTTTTAAAACAAAATTATTTACAAAAGGTTTCACTCAAAAACCATTTCTAAATCAAGCACCATTTATTTTGTTAGAAATGCCTTTGAACAAAGTAATAACTTTACTAGGGTTAATCAAATAAATTTTTAAATCCAAAACATGGTGTTTAGGTTCAGAGAGTTTAATTGAAAGCATTTTCAAAAGTTTTTACTCAAAAGCATTTTTAAATCATATTCAACATTTTTATTTAAGTAGAAATTCTTTTATTCTAAGGAATAATTCCTAAGTGTCACAAAATATATTTTTAAATCCAAAGTTTGGTTTATTTGGTCAGTAGGTTCAAAACAAACCATTTGAAAAGATTTTACCCCTAAATCATTTTTAGAAAAAAAATTATACACAAAATATGCCTAAACATTTTTCTGAAAAAACAACTAATTTTCCTGAAGCAAAACACTAAACAAAGGGCATGGTTGCAAAGTACTCTTTTTGCTGATTCCAATGATATAAAGTTTACAAATTTTGGACGTGTGGATCAAAAGTTATGGAATTTACAAATTCAAACATCTAATAGGATAGTTTATGTTTTTAAATCAAAACTCTGGCCACGTGGAGCAATCCTATTGGACGATACCACTTCGGTTGGATCAACTAACACAGAGCTTTGGATCTAAATGAATTCGTGCGGCACAGATCAAAGCATACCCCTTCGGGTTAAGTTTCTATCGTACCCATCAGATGAAGATCCTACGGTCCAGAATGTATCGACCATAGATGGACGGTGCAGCGATGGTGGCTGGCGGCGGAGCGCTTATATGGTGATGGTGCCGGCGATACAAGAAGCGAGAGAGCGTGGGGAAAATCCCACCAGATTCGCCGAAGCTTGCTGATGCTCGAGGTTGTCTTTTTTGGAGAAGGGGCTCTCAGAGCTGCTGGAAATTCATTGCCGTAGTTGCTGTCGGCATCGGGCGCTCACTGTTGAAGACTGTAGCATCCCAAAAATATTAAACTTGGATCATCAAACTCTAATCATCAAAATTAGGGTTAACAAAAACTTTCCCAACTAAAAATATGAAAGCATTCATATGTGTGTATTCAAAAATTGGATTCTTTTGAATTGCCACGGTTCTGTGTTTCTTTGCTTGTAAAATGATTCTTAGGTGAAATAAACATCATCTAAACAATCCCCAAACTTTTCCCAAAGACAAACAACTAAAAATGAATAAATTAAGTGAATGGTCACTTTGGCCAAATTAACTCCCATGCCAACTTTGGCTATCTCTAATTTTCAAAACTCAACAGAAACATGTATGGATATTTGCATCCCTTGTTAGTACTCATAATAAGGTACCAAGGCCCACTTTGTGATCATCCAAAATCATTCAAATGCTAAGTTTAAATGACAGTTTAAAATTGAATCTATCTCATATGGGAAGATCCCACTATTTCAAAAACCACTCAAACAAGCTCAATTTTCAAAACCCAAGCACCCACAGAATCCTCAAAACATTCCTAGAACACCCACCAAAAATCTTTTAAAAATTCAAAAATAAATTTCTGGCGCCCATTTCATCAAACACTTGGAGACAGAAAATCAAATTGGCCAAACTTCACTGTTTTGAGCAGTAATTTGGCTAAGCATTGTTCACCATTGATCACACTTGTCTTCCCCAGTTCCAACCAGTGCCTTGACCACCCCTAGCCCCTACCTATCGCACCATGCCATGCCAACCCAAAGGAACGCTTGCCAGCCGACCATGGCTAGCTAGCCAGAGCAAGCACTAAGCCTAGAAACCATGTCTAGGACACACGCCACCATCCACGCCACCCCCTGTCCAGCGTTTGAACTTTGCCAGCCACTGGACCACACGCCCAAGCCATGCCAAACTTCTCTGAGAGCATGCCGAGAGCGCGTCAGAGCGCCCCCCTAGACACATCAGACCGCGCGCCGCCCTCGCCGCGTGCACGCGTGATCACCACCAGCCCAGCAACCCCGCAGACACGCCCGTTGGACCCGCTCAGAGCGTCGAAGCGTTCCGATCGATCAGCACCTCCCCACGCCTCGCCACCACGCCATTGAGCTTCACCAGGGAACATAGAACCGTCCCCTACCGTCGCCCACGCCGATAGCTGCCTGTGCCATCGACCACGACGAGCTCAGCTCGCGTTGGTCGGTCCCCTCTCGCCACTATAAATAGAGGCCTCCCCCGCTCGATATCTTCACACCAGTTCGTTCCCCTCTCTCTGTAGGGTTCGCAGCATAGAAAACAAAAAAATTCCTACGATGGGAACAACTATGTACCAAGATCCATCTACTAGATACAAAAAACGGGCGGATGTATATCCGTAGAGAACATACCCTTGAAGACCGACAAATCTTAACGAGTTCAATTTCTGGTTGATGTAGACGATCTCTTGCCGATCTCAAGATCGAGAGGAAGTCCTAGCTCTGCAAAGCAGCAGCGCATCCGTGCTCGCACACACGTACAAGACACCGAGCAACCTCCGCCTCCTCGCTCCAGCGATGCAGCGGAAGCACAACCCTTTCTTTCCGAATAGCCACCGGGAACATGTATCTCGCTAGTCCGAGACCATGGGGAATAAATTCTAGAGGGGGAGAGAGATCCTTCACGAGGAGGTGTGAGTGAGAGAGAGGAGAGGGGGTGCCTTTTATAGGAGGAGGGGGGCACCCAAGGGGGTGGCCGCCGGCCATGGGTGCTGCCCCCTCCCCTCCTTCATTCATGTGGGTGGACATTCCACTCACAAAATGGCCCTTCAATTTTCTCCACTAAAAAACAAACTCAAATTACCATTAAATTTCCACCAAATTTAATGCAAACTCTCATTAAATAAAACACTTTTATTTTATTCAGAATTTTGTCAATTACTTTAATGACAAACATTCACAAATAACCCCTTGCTAGAATTCCATTTCACATGCATAACCTCTTTATGCAATTTCACCCGAAAACCTGTTTCGGTATCTAGTGAAATAAATCCTTGCGCTTGTTTATTCTTTCGGCATGAAACATTTGCTCCAACTGGATGTCGGTGTCTCTTAAGTGTGTCACCCTATGGTTCACGAATAATGCGGACATGATCGAGACCCTTCTCCGATCAATAATCAGTAGCGGGACCTGGAGATCCATACTGACTCCCACACATTCAATGATGACTTTTCCTGTGATCGTTGGAACCTTTTACGCTTGTATCTTAATCCCTTTGTTTCACGATATGTTACATGTCCGAGATTCGATCATCGGTATCTCCATACCTAGTTTGATCTCGTTACTGACATGCACTCTTTTCTCGTTCCCGTTATATAACATTCTAGTGATCAAATCACTTGCTTGCAAGCTAACCAATGCGATATCACCAAGAGGTCCCAGAGTATATCTATCCATCATCGAGATGTACAAATTCCACTCTTGATCCATGATTCTCAACATAACACTTTAGTAGCTTTGAAGCCATCTTTATAATCACCCAGTTACGGTGTGACGTTTGATGTCAACAAGAAACTCTTCCGGTGTTAGTGATTGGCATGATCTCATGGTCTAAGGATTAGGACTACTTCGTAAGTTGTTTATAGCAATATAAACTCAATGATTTTGATCGTAATGCTATACTTCGGATGAATGTTCATCACACCATTACACTAATGTTGTGATCTCGTTATTAACAACATCCAATGTCTATGATCAGGAAACTGTGATCATCTTGTTAATCAACGAACTAGTTTATGAGAGAGGCATAACTAGGAACTTTCTGTTTGTTTATTAAACACACATGTATTAATGTTTCCGTATTAATACAATTTTAGCATCCAAAATAAACATCTATCATATACGTGGAATACACATAATAAACATTTTATTATTGCCTCTTAGGGCATATTCCCTTCAGTCTCCCACTTGCACTAGAGACAATAATCTAGTTAGATAGTGATGTATCTAACACCCATGGAGTTCTGGTGTAGATCATATTTTGCTCTAGGGAGAGTTTTAGTCAACGTATCTACTACATTGAGATCCGTAATTACTTTACAAATCTTTATATCTCCATCCTTGACATGCTCGCGGATGGAGTGAAACCGGTGCTTAATATGCTTGGAATGCTTGTGAGACCTTGGCTCTTTGGCATTGGCAATGGCACCATTGTTGTCACAATAGATCACCATTGGGTCCAACGCGTTTGTAACCACACCTAGTTCGGATATGAACTACTTCATCCAAA
Organism: Avena sativa; assembly: GCA_916181665.1. Taxonomy (NCBI): domain Eukaryota; kingdom Viridiplantae; phylum Streptophyta; class Magnoliopsida; order Poales; family Poaceae; genus Avena; species Avena sativa. The sequence goes on from OV702297.1 coordinate 249,563,568, forward strand.
CTGCTTCCTGAGCCGCTTCTGAAGCAGCAACATCTTCGGCCTCCATTGTTGATCCCGCCACCACAGGTTATTTGGAGCTCCTCTAACTAACCGCTCCGCCATTCATGAGAAAGCGTATCCGGATTGAGACTTAGAGTCATCCGGATCGGTGTCAAAGCTAGCGTCGACATAACACTTAGCGACGAGCTCTTCTTCACCTCTATATACGAGAAACATATCCTTAGTTCTTCGCAAGTACTTAAGGATATTCTTGACCGCTTTCCAGTGTTCCGAACCTAGATCCAATTGGTACCTACTAGTCAAACTAATAGCATGTGCCACATTCGGCCTTGTACATAGCATGGCGTACATTATAGAGCCTATGGTTGAAGCATAGGGGACTTTGTCCATTTTCTCTCTTTCTTCCGCCGTAGCCGAACTTTGAGTCTTACTCAATGCCGTGCCTTGTGTCATAGGTAAGAACCCCTTCTTACTATCTTCCATTTTAAACTTCTTTAAAATCTTATCAAGGTATGTACTTTGCGATAGCCCTATTAGGCGCCTAGATCTATCTCTATAGATCTTTATTCCTAATATGTATGACGCTTCACCTAGGTCCTTCATTGAAAATTTGTTGTTTAGATAACTTTTAACACAGTTTAAAAGATCTATATCATTTCCGATCAATAATATGCCATCCACATATAATATCAGAAATGCCACATTGCTTCCACTCACTTTCTTGTAAATACAAGCTTCTCCATAAGTTTGGAAAAATCCAAACTCTTTGATCACCTCATCAAAGCGGAGATTCCAACTTCGTGATGCTTGCTTCAATCCATAGATGGATCGCTGAAGCTTGCACACCTTGTTAGCATCCTTAGGATCGACAAAACCCTTTGGTTGTATCATATACAATTCTTCTTCAATATTACCATTGAGAAACGCGGTTTTGACATCCATCTGCCATATCTCATAATCGAAATATGTAGCAATTGCTAACATAATCCTAACTGAATTTAGCATCGCTACGGGAGAGAATGTCTCATCGTAGTCAACTCCTTGAATTTGTCGAAACCCCTTTGCAACAAGTCGAGCTTTATAGACGGTTACATTACCATCAGCATCAGTTTTCCTTTTGAAAATCCATTTGTTCTCCACGGCCTTTCGGGCGTGAGGTAAGTCCACCAAGTTCCAAACTTGATTTTCATACATGGATTCCATCTCGGATTTCATGGCTTCTAACCATTTGTTGGAATCCGGGATCATCATCGCTTCTTCATATGTCGTAGGGTCATCATTTTCATCAACCATGAAATTCATGACAGGATTTCCGTACAGCTCGGGAGCTACACGCGTCCTGCTAGACCTGTGAGGTTCGGTAGTATTCTCTTTTGGAGTTTCATGATCATTATCATTAGTTCCTTCTTCAACAAGTGGAGCCAACTCCGGAACGACTTTCAGCGTTGTGCTACTCGCCATACTTTTAAGAGAAGGTTCAATAACCTCTTCGAGTTCTACCTTCCGACTACTCACACCTTTCACGAGAAACTCTTTCTCTAGAAAGGATCCATTCTTGGCAACAAAAACCTTGCCCTCGGATCTGTGATAGAAGGAATACCCAATAGTTTCCTTAGGGTATCCTATGAAGACGCATTTTTCCGCTTTGGGTTCGAGTTTATCCGGTTGAAGTTTCTTCACATAAACATCGCATCCCCAAACTTTAATAAATGACAGCTTAGGTTTGTTTCCAAACCACAATTCATACGGTGTCTTTTTAACGGATTTAGATGGTGCCCGATTTAAAGTGAATGCAGCAGTTTCTAGTGCATAACCCCAAAATGACAACGGCAAGTCCGTCAGAGACATCATAGATCGAACCATATCTAATAAAGTACGATTACGATGTTCCGACACACCATTTCTCTGTGGTGTTCCGGCAGGTGTGAGTTGTGAAACAATTCCACACTCTTTCATGTGAGTGCTAAACTCGTAACTTATATACTCACCTCCACGGTCGGACCGTAGAAATTTGATCTTTCTATTACGATGATTTTCCACTTCATTCTGAAATTCCTTGAACTTTTAAAAGGTTTCAGACTTGTGTTTCATCAAGTAGATATGACCGTATCTACTCAAATCATCCGTGAAAGTAACAAAATAACGATATCCACCTCACGCCGACACACTCATTGGACCACATACATCAGAGTGTATGATTTCCAATAAATTTGTCGCCCGTTCCATTGAACCGGAAAACGGCGTTCTAGTCATCTTACCCATAAGGCATGGCTCACATGTATCAAATGATTCAAAATCAAGTGATTCCAAAAGTCCATCCGAATGGAGCTTCTTCATGCATTTAACGCCAATATGACCTAGATGGCAGTGCCACATATATGCGGATATATCATCATTTAGTTTAATCCTTTTAGCATCAACATTATGAATATGTGTAACATTATTATCGAGATCCAATAGAAATAAACCATTCATCATCGGTGCATGACCATAAAAGATTTCATTCGTATAAATGGAACAACCATTGTTCTTGGATTTAAATGAATAACCACTTCGCATTAAACACGATCCAGATACAATGTTCATGCTAAGTGCTCGCACCAGATAACAATTCTTCAAGTTTATTACTAATACTGACGGCAAGTGGAGAGGTAGCGTTCCGACGGCGATCACATCAACGCTTGATCCATTGCCGACACGCATCTTGACCTCACCCCTTGCTAGCGGTCGCTTGTTCCGCAGCCCCTGATTCGAGTTACAAATATTAGCAAATGAACTGGTATCAAATACCCAGGTGCTACTACGAGCACTAGTCAAGTACACATCAATAACATGTATATCATATATACCTTTGTTTGCCTTGTCGGCCTTCTTGTCTCCCAAATACTTGGGGCAGTTGCGCTTCCAGTGGCCAGTCCCCTTACAATAGTAGCACTCAGTATCAGACTTAGGTCCAACTCGGGGTTTCTTTTCAGGCACGGCAACCGGCTTGCCTCCCTTACTTCCCTTCCGTTTTCCCTTCTTGTCTTTCTTGAAACCAGTGTTCTTATTGATCATCAACACTTGATGTTCCTTTTTGATCTCCACTTCTGCAGTTTTAAGCATTGACAGGAGCTCGGGGAGAGACTTCTTCATGCCTTTCATATTATAGTTCATCACGAAGCTCTTATAGCTAGGTGGCAGAGACTGCAGAACACGATGGATGCCTAAGTCAATGGGAATCGTTATTCCCAAGGACACAAGCTTATCGGCGTAACCCGACATCTTGAGTACATGCTCACTAACGGAGATGTGCTCTTCCATCATGCAGCTAAAGAACTTTTCTGAAGCGTTGTAGCTCTCTACAGCAGCACGTGTGTCGAAAATCATTTTCAACTCACCCATTGTATCAAATGCATTGCCGTTTTCGAAACGCTTTCGAAGTTCCGACTCTAGACCATACAATATGCCGCAATGAACTAAGTTGTGATCCTCCTGACGAGTCTGATAGACATTCTTCTCCTCGTTAGGGGCATCCTCAAAGGGTGGGGGGCCTAGCGGTGCTTCTAGCACATATTGCTTTTGTGCAGCAGAGAGGATAATCCTCAAATTCATGGCCCATTCGGTAAAGTTGCTACCATTCGTTGCAAGTTTCTCTTTCTCCATGAACACATTGAAATTAAAAGCAGGTGGTGCCATCTACAACAGAATTTGTAAAGTTTAGACTAAGTTTATGATAGATTGAGTTCAACTAATCCATATTACGAATGAACTCCCACTCAAAAACGACATCCCTCGTACCTTTTTGGTGATTACATGAACCAAATCCACTACACCAAGTCCGATCATCACGTGAGTCGGTGTAGCTTCAAAGGAGAGCATCTAATGGGCATCATATCTACTATATGACTCATGCTTAACCTTTCGGTCCGTGTTCCGAGGCCATGTCTGTACATGCTAGGCTCGCCAAGTTAGAACCTTATTATTCGCGTGTGTAACTGTTTTACACCCGATATATGGTCGTGGATCCAAGAACACCCGATCATCACGTGATGTCTTGGAGCGACGAAAACATAATCGGTGCATACTAAAGGAAGAACACATTCTTATCTTGATATTTAAAAGAGGGATCATCTTATTATGCTAACAAAGCACTAAACAAGCAATATAAGATGCTATCAAACATCACATGTTTATTAGTGGAATGATATGGTTCCCGCATATGATCTCTATCATGTGCACCGTGGTATGATCACTATCATACCTATATGTGTAAGTCCAAGGTCTATGGAGATTACAAGTTATGTATGTTGTAAGAGTATCATCTCATACTTCTACTTACAACATCACCATATCATAACACTAGCCCAGCGACAATCTAAACTAGACGCCTCTAATTTATCCATTGCAAGTTTTACATGGTTTAGGGCTTTCGAGATAGAACCGTTACAATGGGATCAACTATGTACCAAGATCTATCTACTAGATACAAACAACTGGCGGATGTATATTCGTAGAGAACATACCCTTGAAGACCGACAAAGCTTAACGAGTTCAACTCGTGGTTGATGTAGATGATCTCTTGCCGATCTCAAGATCGAGAGGAAGTCCTAGCGCCGCAAAGCAGCAGCGCATCCGTGCTCGCACACACGTACAAGACACCGAGCAACCTCCGCCTCCTCGCTCAAGCGATGCAGGGGAAGCACAACCCTTTCTTGCCTAATAGCCACCGGGAACATGTATCTCGCTAGTCCGAGACCATGGGGAATAAATTCTAGAGGGGAAGAGAGATCCTTCACGAGGAGGTGTGACTGAGAGAGAGGAGAGGGGGTGCCTTTTATAGGAGGAGGGGGCACCCAAGGGGGTGGCCGCCGGGCATGGGGGCTGCCCCCTTCCCTCCTTCATTCATGTGGGTGGACACTCCACTCACAAAATGGCCCTTCAATTTTCTCCACTCAAAAACCCACTCAAATTCCCATTAAATTTCCACCAAATTTAATGCAAACTCTCATTAAATAAAACTCTTTTATTTTATTCAGAATTTTGTTAATTACTTTAATGACAAACATTCACAAATAACCCCTTGCTAGAATTCCATTTCACATGCATAACCTCTTTATGCAATTTAACCCGAAAACCTGTTTCGGTATCTAGTGAAATAAATTCCTACGCTTATTTATTCTTTCGGCATGAAACATTTGCTCCAACTGGATGTCAGTGTCCCTTAAGTGTGTCACCCTACGGTTCGCGAATAATGCGGACATGATCGAGACCCTTCTCTGATCAATAATCAGTAGCGAGACCTGGAGATCCATACTGACTCTCACACATTCAACGATGACTTTTCCTGTGATCATCGGAACCTTTTACGCTTGTATCTTAATCCCTTTGTTTCACGATATGTTACATGTCCGAGATTCGATCATCGGTATCTCCATACCTAGTTTGATCTCGTTACTGACATGCACTCTTTTCTCGTTCCCGTGATATAACATTCTAGTGATCAAATCACTTGCTTGCAAGCTAACCAATGTGATATCACCGAGAGGGCCCAGAGTATATCTATCCGTCATCGGGATGAACAAATTCCACTCTTGATCCATGATTCTCAACATAACACTTTAGTAGCTTTGAAGCCATCTTTATAATCACCCAGTTACGATGTGACGTTTGATGTCAACAAGAAACTCTTCCGGTGTTAGTGATTGGCATGATCTCATGGTCTAAGGATTAGGACTACTTCGTAAGTTGTTTATAGCAATATAAACTCAATGACTTTGATCATAATGCTATACTTCGGATGAATGTTCATCACACCATTACACTAATGTTGTGATCTCGTTATTAACAACATCCAATGTCTATGATCAGGAAACTGTGATCATCTTGTTAATCAATGAACTAGTTTATGAGAGAGGCATAACTAGGAACTTTCTGTTTGTTTATTAAACACACATGTATTAATGTTTCCGTATTAATACAATTATAGCATGCAAAATAAACATCTATCATATACTTGGAATACACATAATAAACATTTTATTATTGCCTCTCAGGGCATATTCCCTTCACTCTCTCAGAAACATCCCACACCCTTCCCCGGAGAAAGGCGAGCAACAGGTGGCCAGAAGTTCACCGGAGTTCGCCGCTCTAGAGGAGGAGAGGCACCGTCGATTGGAGCCGCCCCAGGAGGAGCTGTCGGTGCCAGGAGAATCGTCGTCGTCGACTTCGTCGTTCGCCCCCATCGCCGACCCTCGCCTGAGCCCCGGTGAGCCTCCCACGACCCCCACTGAGCCGCTAGGGTTCGAGCTCGCCAGTGACATGTTCATCGTCGATGACGACCCTCAGCCGTTAATCGCCCTTCTAATCCAACGAACCACATCGCCCCGTACCGCTTCGCGTGTTATGATCCATTGATGGGTGGAACCCCCCTGTCAGCTAAGCCCCGCGCTGCGGAGTGACACTGGGCCGGCCCATTAACCTTTTCCGCGCAGCCCAACCATTTGAATTTAGATTTTTCTATTTTAATTCAAACTCAGTTCTGTACCTAGTTTCAAAAATCTACCCAGCTCTATTCAGTGAACCAAATTGCATGAAACCAATTTTGTTAGAAAGGTACTGAAATGCTTAATCCAAGCCCGTTGGATTCAAATAATTTGGATCTGTAGATCAACCTTGGTAAAAATAACAAGTCGGAAGCTTTTCTGCATTCAAACATTTTTCAAATTTCAACCATAATAGATTTTGAGTCGATTCCAACTCTCAAAAATCACATTTGATCATACCTTTCAGAATATATAAAAACATATGGGTTTACTTACAGAAATAATGTTCAAGTAATAAAAGAATGCCACATAGGCATTTCTAGTCACTTTAATTATTTTAAATAAAAAGGTTAAACCTTATTAAATTGTGACACCACTTTAAATCACATTCCCATGTACTAAAATATGTGGTGATGACATGTGTCAACATGATCCCATGTTTGAGTTGGAGAATATTAAATCTTAAGTAGTTTTTCAATGAGTAGAAATTACTTTTCTCAAATTAAAATAAATAAGGCAAATAGTTTAATCTTGTAATATAGGTGATGATGCTAGATCATCTATAGTGCACCTTTGTGTGATGATTGAAAATAGTTAAGTATTGTTTGGTGATTGTGTACCTCGTATTTTTATAGACGCTAGTACTGACCACGGATACGAGGAGGAAGGAGGATACTACGAGGAAGAAGCCGAGGAGAACTTCAACCACTGCTCTTCTCAAGGCAATCTTATACTGATAGTTATACAAGCCAATACTTGAAACCTTGCAAGCTAACACTTGCAATTATGAAAGTTAGATAACCTATGCAATGCACTAAGCATGCTTGGTTAGACACATTTGATGATACCCAATCCTAGTTTTACTTGTAAGCCTTATACTTTATTTCTTTATCAAAGCTTTCTCTTAGAGTTTACTTAAGTGACTTGTAGATTCTAGGAAGATAATTGAAGGTTGCATAAAGAGCATTAAATTTGTCCTAAGCTAGATAATATTGATGTCATCCTAAGGCATGAGAATGAACTTAGTTAATCACCACTTGTTTACCACCCCTCATTAGTACTTACCACACTTGTAGATGCTAGTGCTAAGCATAAAACTTGATCAACTTTAGATGGGAATACTTGGTGAAAATGGTTATGAAAACCTTGGAATGATGAATCATTCTACTGAAATGTTTTGACATGTGTTTCCGAACACCAGATGATTTTGAAGATGAAAATGTTGAGGCATGTAGATGGTTGTCTGGATGCGATACCATTCCAATTTTACCGTACAACCACAATACCCGAAAATTGGGTAGGGCTTGACTGGAAACTTATATATCTTAGTATGGGTTCCCTCACGGCCAAGGTCTGAGCTGAGGCTACCTTGTGAAGATTGTCCACCTGTGAAGTACCCAAGATGACAGTTGGTCATGGTTGGGAGGCCAAACTCACAGGAGAGGTGCCTATACTAGGGCGTGTAATCGAAAGGTTAGGATTGATTATCCGCATACTGAGTATGGTGAATTCAGGATTTGTTCCTGACGGATGTATCGAATGTTGTGGTTAAAGTGTACAATCTCTGTAGAGTGTCAAACTATTCGAATAGCCGCGTCTGCGGTTATGTACAGTTGGAGTGGCCATATAGTTCCCCCGTCAGATGTTTTCAAAATGACTTATGAAATGAATTGAGATTTTGACTTGACCATAACAAGGTTGTGATATTAAATTCAAGTTCCCACTTAGGTGTTATAAAATTTCAACTAGCTTTCTTTGCTTCTGAACTTAGTAGAGGTAAATCTGGCTTTTTGTAAAACAACCCTAGAGCTTAGTGTCCTAATACAAAAAACCCCTTAACTTGTTAGTATTAGTTTGCAAGTACTTAAAGAGTACTCATGGCTTTGTCCCTGGCTATTCCCGTGCCAGACTATGAAGAGGAGTACCAGGATGATGGACCCCAGGAAGGTTACGACAACTAGGATCATCTCCCATTGTCAGCATTGCCTGTGACCCCGAAGATGGAGCTTCGCCTACGCTACCTTTATTATTACGTTATTCCGCTGCTTGAGTTGTATTAAGAACTGGATCATGAGATCCTTAATTGTGTAAGAACTTATGTATGGTTTGTAATGGATGATGTACTGTGATATCCAAATCGGTTATGTCTCGCAAAAATGGTAATCCTGGGATTGTGATGTATGGCATAACAGGCATCTGGGATTAAAAATCCGGGTGTTGACAAGTTGGTATCAGAGCCATCCTAACCATAGGAGACCCTAGTTAGACTGGACGTTTGAATCAAAAACTTAGTTTCAAAACCAAAGGAAGCAAATATTTACAAAAACTTATTCCCATTCTTATCACTTTGATTCTTTCATGAAAATTCATGTTCCTCAAAAACTCTTGCAAAATACATAAAACTTGACACACTTGATCACTGTACTAACTTACTCATCCTATATTCTTATAGATGGACATGAAGTACAGCAAATTTTATCAGCTGGGGAATGGAGGAGACCTCATCTTTGAGCATGATTTGGACCAGCTTTCGGAACTTCTGGAGCGCCCACACCCCGAGTTTTTCGGAGCTCAGCTCAATGATCAAGGAGGAGAAGATCTACAGTGGATAATTGTTGCAAGTCTCCGAGGAAAGATTGAACCTCCCATTGCCGAGGGAATTTAGTTCACCTTAAGAGAGAACAACTGGCTCGATGGACTTGCCAGGGCCATGCAGGAAGCTCTTGCCCGTCTGTGTGGGTAGAGTATCAACCAGATCAAGGGTATCCGCTTTGTGTTTTGTCCAAGGCGTGATGCTATGGGATAACCACTAGAAGCCCCATACCACCACGAGTTGAAGACTCAGTTGGACCACCTTAGCTTCATGATGTATGATCGTCAACAGGAACTGGACAATGCCCGTGACTACTCCAACCACAAGTCCGCCATCATCAGGACGAAGGATCAGACCATCGCCATGCTAGCGAAGGACCGCAAGTCTCGCCGCCGTCAGCTTGACAAGAAGGAGTGCATCATTGCCCGTCTTCGCCACCGTATCTCGGATTTGGAGGAGACCATCCACGGGAGAGACATGCAGTTGGAGGAAAGGGTGAATGCCCGAGAAGATCTTCGTGGAGACACATACTCCAATCTCAGTGATGATGATGATTTTTTGGAGGATCAGGCCATGGACTTCTTCACCGATGAGGATGATTTTGCATTCATCGATGATGATGAGGATGAAGATTACACTGACTCTGAGGTGTAGTAGCACTTGAGCACTAGCGTAGTGAGTTGTATTCGGTCCCACTGTATCGTAGTTTCTAGAATGGTTCTTAAAACCATATTTTTTCCTTTTTTGTGGTGTGTGTTTGTATCGTGTGCTATGAATGAATGAATGAAAAGCAAGTTGCTAGAAAATCTGAGTCAAACTTTAAAAACTTTTCAAAGTCCCTAGACCTTAGAAATTTCCCTCTTTTCTCATGATCTATCTCAATCTTCAGATGCCACGCGGAGGAAGTGGTTCATCCCCAGACCCGATGTTGCAGATCCTGCAAATGTTGGTTTCTGACCGCAAAGCTGAAAGAGCGGAACGTCAAGCCAACCTAGCCACCCTTCAACAGATAGCTCAGCTAGCCCACAACAATCAAGGCCACGGAAACCAGGACAACCATGGATCTAAGCTCAAGAATTTCCAGAACACCAACCCACCTGTTTTCACTAAGTCGGAAGAGCCCTTAGACACCGATGATTGGCTATAAACCATCGAAAATAACCTAGAAGTCACCGGAGTTGAAGCTAACGAGAAAGTTTTTTTCGCCACCCACTATCTAGCCGGAGATGCCAGAGCATGGTGGAACAATGTTCGTGCAATGACCGGAGGACACATGATGACCTGGGAGGAATTCAAGGTCAAGTTCAGCAGAACCCATGTGCCACCGGGTTTGATTAAGAGAATGAGAGATGAGTTCAGAGAACTGAAGCAAGGAAGGATGACCGTAGTGGAATACCGTGACAAATTCTTGTCATTAGCTAGGTATGCCCCGGATGAGATCGACACGAAAGCCAAGAAGAAAGAAAGATTCTTGAATGGTCTGCATGATGAGATCCAGACTGTGTTAGTCAATATCCCCTTTGCGGATATCGAAGCCCTTGTCGACTCTGCCATCCAGATGGAAGGAAAGATCAACCAAGCCAATGAGAACCGCAAGCGTCGCATGATGCATCAACCAGTAACCCATCAGACCCCAAAGTACCACCCTAACCCATCTCCAGGATTTTCCCCGAGAACCAATAGACCCCTGATGAACCGTCCGACCTATCCCAACCATGGAAACCCAAGGCCCGGAGAAATCACAACAAACCCGGCAACTCTAACAATTTCAATCGTGCCCCACCTAAGTTCAACAACAACAATGCTACCGCCAACACCAACACTGCCCCGAGGACTGGAAGCAATGATGTGCCTGTTGCAGCAAAGGACAAGTCGCAAGTAACTTGTTATGACTATGGAAATAAGGGTCACTACTCCAACGAGTGCCCCAACAAGAAGAATGCCGCAGCCCCCAATGCAAATGCCCCAGCTCAGCAGCAGCGTCGTGTTCAGCCTGGAAGAAGGTTTGCCCCAGGGAATTCGCTCAACCACAACGACCGTCTTTTTCTCAAGCATGCGGAAGAAGCCCAGGAAGCGCCAGATGTCGTGTTGGGTATGTTTTTTGTTAATTCAGTACTTGCTAGAGTGTTGTTTGATTCTGGTGCATCGCACTCATTTGTCACCGAAGAATTTGCATGCACTAGTAAGATTCAACCAACCAAACTGAAGCATGTTATGATTGTTCAAATCCACGGTTCAACCACCAAAGCTAGGAAAATCTGCAAAGCCGTCCCTATCCGAATCCATGGCATAGATTTTTATGCTAATCTGATAGTACTCAGAACTAAAGGTTTGGAAGTAGTACTAGGAATGGATTGGTTGTCCAAACATAAAGGATTAATTGACAGTGCCAAGAAAGTCATAACCATGACCAGTACAGCCAGAATATCAGTCGAGCATGTATCTGAAACCTTACCTCGTCAATTCAAGTGCAACAAGAGTATAGCCCAACCTACCATTGACCAAGTCCGGATAGTCTATGAATACCCCGATGTATTTCCAGATGTTTTGCCCGGTATGCCACCACATCGGGAAATCGAGTTTATCATCGAACTAATCCCCGGAACAGGACCCATAGCCCAGAGACCATACAGTATGAATCCGTCTGAACTAGCAGAACTGAAGGAGCAACTAGATGCCATGTTGGAAATTGGATTGATTCAACCAAGTGCGTCACCATGGAGATCACCTGTTTTGTTCGTGGACAAGAAAGATGGAGGTAAACGTTTGTGTACGGATTATTGGAAGTTGAATGATGTCACTATCAAGAACAAATACCCATTGCCCAAGATAGAAGATTTGTTTGATCACTTGACCGGTGCCAAAGTGTTTTCTAAGATTGATCTTAGAACTGGATATCATCAACTCAAGATCTACGCAGAGGATATTCCAAAGACCGACTTTACCACCAGATATGGATTATACGAGTATATTGTCATGTCTTTTGGATTAACCAATGCCCCCGATTATTTCATGAATCCAATGAATAAGATTTTTATGGACTTCCTAGATAAGTTTGTCGTTGTTTTCATTGATGAAATTCTGATTTATTCCAAATCAGAAGAAGAACATGAGCTACACCTAAGGACCATTCTTGGAACCCTTAGAGAGCATCAGTTGTATGCCAAGTTTCGCAAATGTGAATTCTGGTTACAGGAGGTAGGATTCCTCGGCCACATTGTACCAGCCAGAGGAATTGCTGTTGACCCTGCAAAGGTGAAAGATCTCGAAGGTTGACAAGCCCCAACCACTCAAACAAAAGTTCGTGCATTTCTCGGATTGGCGGGATACTACCGCAAGTTCGTAGAAGGATTCTCGAGTATCGCGAGAGCCATGACCCAATTGCTGAAGAAGGACAAGAAGTTTGAATGGACGGACAAATGTGAAACGAGTTTTCAAAAACTCAAGAGAAGATTGATTTCAGCCCCAATCTTAATCATGCCGGATATCACAAAGCCCTTTGACGTGTATTGTGATGCATCCAAGATCGGTCTCGGATGTGTTCTAATGCAAGAAGGCAAAGTTATATCTTATCTATCCTGACAACTGAAACAACATGAGCAGAACTACCCAACCCATGACCTCGAGCTCGCAGCCGTAGTTCTAGCCGTGAAGACATGGAGGCATTACCTGATGGGAAACCGTTGTGAGATTTATTTGGATCACAAGAGCCTGAAGTATATATTCACTCAAAGGAGCTGAATATGAGAAAGAGAAGATGGCTTGAGCTAATCAAGGACTATGATATGGACATTCACTATCACCCTGGTAAAGCCAACGTGGTAGCAGATGCCCTTAGAAGATTGTCGTGCCACTTGAACTCCATGATTTTGAAGGAGCAACGAAGTCTGCACAAAGAGATGGAAGATTTTCGAATGGAATTAGTAAGTGAAGGATTTTTGTCTAGCATAGAACTTTAACCCACTTTGATCAGCCAGATCAAGGAGGCGCAGAAAGGAAATGCTAGTATCGACGGAATCAAGCGTCGTATCGGTATAGGCAAAGTACCCGGATTCACCGAAGACGAAGGAGTTTTGTGGTACAAAGGACGCCTTTGTGTACCAGCAGATTCTAAGTTGAGAGAAGTTATTCTGAAGGAAGCTCATGATACTTTTTATTCTATCCACCCCGGAGGAACTAAGATGTATCAAGATTTGAAAGAACAATTTTGGTGGAATAAGATGAAGAGAGAAATCGGAAGCTATATCGCCAAGTGTGATATATGTCAGCGAGTCAAGGCGGGACATCAAAGACCCACTAGGTTGTTGCAACCATTGCAGATTCCGGAATGGAAATGGGATTCTATTGGAATGGACTTTATCACCGGATTACCTACTTCTAGTAGGGAAATGACTCTATCTGGGTCATAGTGGACAGATTGTCCAAAGTCGCCCATTTCTTACCAGTCAAGAACACATATCAGAGTTCGAAGCTAGCGGAGTTATACATCGCTAGAATCGTCAGTTTTCATGGAGTCCCCAAGAACATCGTATCGGATCGAGGAACTCAGTTTACCTCGAGATTCTGGAAGAAAGTCCAAGAAGGTTTAGGAACTCGACTAGATTTCACCACAGCTTATCACCCTCAGACCAACAGACAAACGGAGCGAGTAAATTAAATACTCGAAGACATGTTGAGAGCATGTGTGTTAGAGTATGGATCTAAATGGGAAGATTGTCTGTTGTTCGCAGAATTTTCATACAACAACAGTTATCAAGCTAGTTTGCAAATGGCCCCATTTGAATTCATGTACGGAAGGAAGTGTCGCACCCCTTTGAATTGGTCGGAAGTAGGAGAGAGTCAGATTTTCGGACCCGACATCCTACGAGAAGCAGAAGAGAAGGTTCACAAGATTCGTGAGAACCTCAAGACCGCCCAGTCCAGATAGAAGAGTTACGCCGACAAGAGACGTCGAGACCTCGCCTTCAACATAGGAGATTTTGTGTATCTGAAAGTGTCGCCATTGAAGGGAATGCAGCGTTTCCAACTGAAAGGAAAGTTAGCCCCCAGATATATCATCCCCTTCAAGATTCTGAACCGTCGAGGAGAAGTGTCGTATCAATTGGAACTATCTGAAGAGATGTCAGCCGTGCATAATGTGTTCCATATCTCATTACTTCGCAAGTGCCTCGAAGTTCTGGTGAAGACGGAAGTGTTCAAGAATATTGATCATCGGACCATAGAAATAAACGATGACCTGACCTATCCTGAAGTACCTATCCGTATTTTGGAAGAAGCTTTCAGAACTACCAGAACCCGAAGAATCAAGTTTCTCAAGATTCAATGGAGCAACCACACAGAAGAAGAAGCTACTTGGGAGCACGAAGATCACATCAGGACGGAGTTTCCCGATCTCTTCAAATCCTAGGTAATCTTTTTCTCATCCTTTTTCAAATCTCGGGATGATATTTTGTTTAAGGGGGGAAGGTTTGTAACATCCCAAAAATATTAAACTTGGATCATCAAACTCTAATCATCAAAATTAGGGTTAACAAAAACATTCACAACTAAAAATATGAAAGCATTCATATGTGTGTATTCAAAAATTGGATTCTTTTGAAATGCCATGGTTCTGTGTTTCTTTGCTTGTAAAATGATTCTTAGGTGAAATAAACATCATCTAAACAATCCCCAAACTTTTCCCAAAGACAAACAACTAAAAATGAATAAATTAAGTGAATGGTCACTTTGGCCAAATTAACTCCCATGCCTACTTTGGCTATCTCTAATTTTCAAAACTCGACAGAAACATGTAAGGATCTTTGCACCCCTTGTTAGTACTCATAATAAGGTACCAAGGACCACTTTGTGATCATCCAAAAACATTCAAATGCTAAGTTTAAATGATAGTTTAAAATTGAATCTATCTCATATGGGAAGATCCCACTATTTCAAAAACCACTCAAACAAGCTCAATTTTCAAAATCCAAGCACCCACAGAATCCTCAACACATGCCTAGCACACCCACCAAAAATATTTTAAAAATTCAAAAATAAATTTCTTGCGGCCATTTCATCAAACACTTGGAGACAGAAAATCAAATTGGCCAAACTTCACTGTTTTGAGCAGTAATTTGGCTAAGCATTGTTCACCATTGATCACACTTGTCTTCCCCAGTGCCAACCAGTGCCATGACCACCCCTAGCCCCTACCCATCGCACCATGCCATGCCAACCCGAAGGAACCCTTGCCAACCGACCATGTCTAGCTAGCCAGAGCAAGCACCAAGCCTAAACACCATGTCTAGGACGCACGCCACCATCCACTGCCACCCCCTCTCCAGCGCTTGAACCCTGCCAGCCACTGGACCACACGCCCAAGCCATGCCAAACTTCTTTGAGAGCATGCTGAGAGCGCGCCAGACCGCCACCCTCGACACACGCCCACAGACTGCGCGCCGCCCTCGCCGCATGCATGCGTGATCACCACCACCCCAGCAACCCCGCAGACACGCTCGTTCGCCGCCGCGTGGACCACGCGCGCTGTGCGCCATCAAAACCTCCGTCGGACCCGCTTAGAGCGTCGAAGCGTTCCGACCGATTAGCACTGCCCCACGCCTCGCCACCACGCCGTTGAGCTTCACCAGGGAACATAGAACCGCCCCCTAATGTCGCCCAAGCCGATAGCTGCCTGTGCCGTCGACCATGACGAGCTCAGCTCGCGCTCGTCGGTCCCCTCTCGCCACTATAAATAGAGGCCTCCCCCGCTCGATTTCTTCACACCAGTTCGTTCCCCTCTCTCTCAGAAACATCCCACACCCTTCCACGGAGCAAGGCGAGCACTAGGTGGCCGGAATTTCACCGGAGTTCGCCGCTGTAGAGGAGGAGAGGCGCCGTCGATTGGATCCGCCCCAGTAGGAGTCGCCGGTGCCAGGAGAATAGCCGTCGTCAACTTTGTCGTTCGCCCCCATCGCTGACCCTCGCCTGAGCCCCGGTGAGCCTCCCACGACCCCCACTGAGCCGCTAGGGTTCGAGCTCGCCGGTGACATGTTCATCATCGATGACGACCCTCAGACGTTGATAGCCCTTCTAATCCAACGAACCACATCGTCTCGTACCTCTTCTCGTGTTATGAGCCACTGACGGGTGGAACCCCTCTGTCAGCTGAGCCCCGCGCGGCGGAGTGACACTGGGTTGGCCCATTAACCTTTCCCGTGCAGCCGAACCATTTGAATTTAGATTTTTCTATTTTAATTCAAACTCAGTTCTGTACCTAGTTTCAAAAATTAACCCACCTCGATTCAGTGAACCAAATTGCATGAAACCAATTTTGTTAGAAAGGAACTGGAATTCTTAATCCAAGCCCGTTGGATTCAAATCATTTGGATCTGTAGATCAACCTTGGTAAAAATAACAAATCAGAAGCTTTTCTGCATTCAAACATTTTTCAAATTTCAACCATAACAGATTTTGAGTTGATTCCAACTCTCAATAATCACATTTGATCATACCTTTCAGAATATATAAAAACATATGGGTTTACTTACATAAATAATGTTCAAGTAATAAAAGAATGCCACATAGGCATTTCTAGTCACTTTAATTATTTAAAATAAAAAGGTTAAACCTTATTAAATTGTGACACCACTTTAAATCACATTCCCATGTACTGAAATATGTGGTGATGACATGTGTCAACATGATCCCATGTTTGAGTTGGAGAATATTAAATCTTAAGTTGTTTTTCAATGAGTAGAAATTACTTTTCTCAAATTAAAATAAATAAGGCAAATGCTTTAATCTTGTAATATAGGTGATGATGCTAGATCATCTATAGTGCACCTTTGTGTGATGATTGAAAATACTTAAGTATTGTTTGGTGATTGTGTACCTCGTATTTATTTATAGACGCTAGTACCAACCACAGATACGAGGAGGGAAGGAGGATACTACGAGGAAGAAGTCGAGGAGAACTTCAACCACTGCTCTTCTCAAGGCAATCTTATACTGATACTTATGCAAGCCAATACTTGAAACCTTGCAAGCCAACACTTGCAATTATGAAAGTTAGATAACCTATGCAATGCACTAAGAATGCTTGGTTAGACACATTTGATGATACCCAATCCTAGTTTTACTTGTAAGCCTTATACTTTATTTCTTTATCAAAGATTTCTCTTAGAGTTTACTTAAGTGACTTGTAGATTCTAGGAAGATAATTGAAGGTTGCATAAAGAGCATTAAATTTGGCCTAATCTAGATAATCTTGATGTCATCCTAAGGCAAGAGATTAAACTTAATTAATCACCACTTGTTTACCACCCCTCATTAGTACTTACCACACTTGTAGATGCTAGTGGTAAGCATAAAACTTGATCAACTTTAGATGGGAATACTTGGTGAAAATGGTTATGAAAACCTTGGAATGATGAGTCATTCTACTGAAATGTTTTGACATGTGTTTCCGAACACCAGATGATTGTGATGATGAAAATGTTGAGGCATGAGCCTTAGCCCTTTATAAAACTGATGGTTGTTTGGATGCGATACCAATCCAATTTTACCGTACAACCACAATACCCGAAAATTGGGTAGGGCTTGACTGGAAACTTATATACCTTAGTATGGGTTCCCTCACGGCCAAGGTCTAAGCTGAGGCTACCTTGTGAAGATTGTCCACCTGTGCAGTACCCAAGATGACAGTTGGTCATTGTTGGGAGGCCAAACTCACAGGAGAGGTGCCTATACTAGGGCGTGTAATCGAAAGGTTAGGATTTATTATCCGCATACTGAGTATGGTGAATTCAGGATTTGTTCCTGACGGATGTATCGAATGTTGTGGTGAAAGTGTAGAATCTCTGTAGAGTGTCAAACTATTCGAATAGCCGCGTCCGCGGTTATGGACAGTTGGAGTGGCCATACTGTTCCCCCGTCAGATGTTTTCAAAGTGACTTATGAAATGAATTGAGATTTTGACTTGACCACAACAGGGTTGTGATATGAAATTCAAGTTCCCACTTAGGTGTTATAAAATTTCAACTAGCTTTCTTTGCTTCTGAACTTAGTAGAGGTAAATCTAGCTTTTTGCAAAACAACCCTATAGCTTAGTGTCCTAATACAAAAACCCCCTTAACTTGTTAGTATTAGTTTGCGAGTACTTAAAGAGTACTCATGGCTTTGTCCCTAGCTATTCCCGTGGCCAGACTATGAAGAGGAGTACCAGGATGATGGACCCCAGGAAGGTTACGACAACTAGGATCATCTCCCATCGTCAGCATTGCCCGTGACCCCGAATATGGAGCTTTGCCTACGCTACCTTTATTATTATGTTATTCCGCTGCTTGAGTTGTATTAAGAACTGGATCATGAGATCCTTATTTGTGTAAGACCTTATGTATGGTTTGTAATGGATGATGTACTGTGATATCCAAATCTGTTATGTCTCGCAAAAATGGTAATCCTGGGATTGCGATGTATGGCATAACAGGCATCTGGGATTAAAAATCCGGGTGTTGACAAAGATGGTGACGACGTTACAGACCACCGGAAGGCAAATGCAAGGAGGTGTTAGAAGCATGTGGAAACATAGATCATCTGAGCTTCATCGTGAGAGAGAGGGGAGGACAGGGCTTACGGGAAAACATCACCGGAGTCAAAACAGACGGCGGCGGTGTACTGTCGATGTCATTGTCGAGTATTTGGGGCGCGCGCGGGCGAGTGGGAGACATTGGTAGGTGCGCCTGAGGTTGGAGATCTAGCTTGTGTGGTCGAGGGGGAAAAGGGGTAGCTGGGCTCGTCGGAATTGGTGGAGACGCTCGTCGTAGCAGAGGGAGGTCTCGAGCAAAATTGTGGCAGCCCAGTGGCAGAGAGGGGACGGCGTCTGGGGGGAAGATAGAGGGGAGGTAGGCGATTAAGAGAGAGTAATCTCTGGGAGGAATTAACGCGGAGTTATGGCGAATTAAGCCCATGGAATCACTGCCAGAAACGGCGAGGAGGGGGGATGAACTGGTCGCGGTGGGGAAGATGGTGACGGGGCAGTGGGGTCATTCTGTCAGCGAGAGAGAGAGGGTTTAGGTGGGGTCGTCTCGTCAGTGGCAGCTGGGCTTAGTTGGGCCAGGTTGGGCTAGGCAGGTTTCTTCCCTTTTTTATTCTATTTCTTTTTCTTTTTCTATTTTGAATTTTGTTCAAATAATTTGAAACACCATTTTGATTTAAATCTTTTCAAACTTTTCAGTAAGTTTTCTATATTGTTTTAAATATGTATTTGAAAGACCATTTTAGAATAATTATTTTTTTCATTTATGGTTTATTATTTATTTAAAATAGGCACTTGTCTTTTATTCAAATAAGATTTTTTTTATATTTTCAAACTCTTATTTTGAATCTTAATTTTTACCAAACCTATTTCAGTAGGTTTTATTTATTCCTTAGTGCAAATAATTCTCTTGAATCATTTCAAATATTTTAATATGATTTGATAATCATTTAAATTGGGCAATTGTCTTTATTTCAATAAAATCAAATAGGGTTTTAAATCCATATAAATTTTATTCAAATAATCCTTTTAAGTTAATTAGATAACTTTTTAATCCACTTCGGTAAATTCCAATTTACTATTTTCTCATGATTTAATTAATCATTTCTATTACGGATTTTGTCTTTATTCAAATAGAATAGAATTTGGTTAATGTCATATTATTTTATTTGAATATAACTTATCCCTTTATTTTATTTGATTTATCTTTATTTCATTTGCTTATGGGTTTAACTCAAGATATAAATTATCTTCCAAATAATTTTCTGGGGATTTATTATTTAGGCAAATTGTCTTTATTTAAATAAAATTGGATATTGTTCAATCCTTATGATTTTATTTAAATAATCTTTTTTTCCTTTCTATTATTCAATAAACTTTCATTTTATTTGTTTATGGATTTGGCCAAGATTTAATTTGGCTTTTAAATATTCCTTATTTATTTATTTTCTTTCCTTGCCTTATAAAATCCATATCTTTTTATTTATAGATCCAAAATTGGTGATTCCAATTTGTATAATTTTATTTAATATTTTTTATCCTTTTAAATCTACTTAGGATTATTTTGATCACAATTTGGTATGGATTTTAGATAGGATCCTTATTAGCTTTGGAAATATTTCCTTTTATCATATTAAACTCATAAGTTTTTATCCATGGCTCCAAATTAAATGAAACCAATTTCTATGTTTTTATAATATCTTGTTTAACATTTTTGATCATTTATAAATGTTTGTTTGCTAAATTTTTATATGGATCAAATCCATAGTCTTAGAGATATCTTGGAGATGATTTTCTTCCATTAGGGTTTTAGGGTTTTGGTTTATTTTCCCAAGTTTAAATTTCAAGATACATTCATTGATGAATGCATTTCACTAGATTTGAAATTTGTTGGATTCCTTTTTATTCAAAGTTTATTCAGGTAGGGTTTTGAAGTTTCCATTTTAAAACAAAAAGTTTCTTTTCACCCTAATTTCAATAATTATTTCTTTGTTTATTTATTTTTCACATTTCAAAATTTGGAAAATTTTGGGATGTGATAGTATCTTAGGCTTGCTTTGCTCAAAATAAGTTTTACCTATTAGTTGAAAACACTAAGTTTTTGTTTGGCAAAAGCTCCCAAGGAACCACCAATAGACATTGGTGAACCTTTACCCTTGTTCAACCACAAGTTTTTAACTTAGAAATTGGGATGAGGAGATTCTTGATAGCTTCCATGTCTTGATGCTCAAATTGTGCATTGCCGGGGACATGACTAAGTACTTAGATTCTTCCTTCTGCAGAGGTGGTGCACTTTCCCCACAAGAATCGACATGCATCGAGACAAGACCTTTCAGAAGCCTTCCCTTAGACCAAAAAGGACGCGTTCCAATACCTATCACCCCCTACCACCAACTGTCCATTTGGTTAAGTTATTGCAACCTATATGATCTAGGCAGAGCCCATATTACCATGTGGCTGCACTAGAAGCTTCTTAACATATGGCATCTCAAATCCCTTTGTTCCGGGGTGGCTTTCCACAAGTGTGATACACAAGGTAGACTATAGAGGTGGTCCTTGTGTAACCACTCAACATAACCCAAACATACCATTCCACCCAGGTGATTCATTGACTTAGTTGTTTTTATTAAGTAAAAACACAATAATTTTCATATCATGTATATAATCCACCCTTGTTTTCTACTAGCTAGGCTAAGCATGGCAATATAGCAAGTATCTTAACTTAGAGGAAATTCTAACAAGTCTACAACTACTAGGATTTCCCAAGCATAGCATATAGATACTTAGCAAAAACATCATGCAAGCCCTATAAAAAATACCACTAATGCATAGATAAAATATTGGGACAAAATTATGAAGCACCACTTGCCTTGGTAGTTGGGGGAGTAACAACAAACCTCACAATCACCACTAGCACCAAAATCTACACATAAAATGATAGTACCAAATTCATATTTCAAATAATCAAGAAAAATATATGAATGCATGCAAATTCCATGTGATGATTTTTATAAACTAAACAAGACAAGTAAACGGTACTGAATCACTAAACTAAACAATTACACACTAAATAAACTTAATTTGGCTTTTAAAACATTTTCCAAATAATATTTATACACAAAATAGGCCTACAAATGTCTCTGCGTACATTTCTATTTTAACAGAAGCAAATCACAAAACCAAACCTACAGATGTGTAGGATTTGTTTTTTTATTCCATTGATATATTATTTGTATTTTTTGGATAAACAGAACAAAAGTTATTCAATTTACAAGTTTAATCATCTAATTAAATCAATTCTGAATTTTTAAACGAAAACCCTGACACGCGGCAGTGTCTGATTGGCGCGTACCGATTCGCTCTGGATCACGCGTCCGCGCCGTTAGATCTAACTAAATCCAATGCTCCAGATCAAAACTTACCTCTTCGCATCTGATCTATTCTACACCGCTAGATCGAAGATCTAAGGCTCAGATCTACGCGTACCCCTTCGCGGGATGATCTAATCGCATCCGCTAGATCCAGATCCAGCAAACCACATTGCTCTGACCATTCATGGGCGGCGCAAATGGCCACCGCGGCGGCTACGCATCTGCCAGTGAAGTTCTGGCGAGACCAGAGGGCAAAGGCGAGGGTTCTAGTGCTTACCGAGGTCGTGGAGACACGGCGAAGCTCAACGTGCAGGTGAACAGGGTCGGGGCGCACGAGCACGGTGTGGATTCCTCGTCGGAGTTGCGGTGGCTTCGGGTGCGCTCTGTCGTCGAAGTTGGTGGCGCTAGAAGGCACGGGAAAGGAAAAGGAGGGTGGTGTTAGTTGCGTACTTAAGCTGCGAGTGAGCGAGCATGAACTAGAGATGAAGGGGGAGGCTAGGTTTACCGTGTGTGCTCGTCGGAGTTAAGCACTTCGTCGAGCACGCGCAGTCGTTGACATTGGCAACATTCTGGATCGCCCTAGCACATACCATAAGTGTTAGGAGATGTGCAAGGATGCGGCAAACATGTCAGCAAGGCCAGGAGGCAAGGGGTGGGGAGTTCTCACCGGAATTTGCCGCCGGAGATGCTCGGTACCGCGGCGGAGTGAGTTCGAATGTGGGCAGACTGGTGTCTCTCTATGGGTGTGGCTTGAGGGGAAATGAGTGGAAGGAGGGGGATTAAGTAGCCGGGGCGAGAGAGGGAATTACGCCGGTGTTAACTCGCAATCAAGAGTGGAATCAATCTGGAAACGACCGCGACAAAGCTGGTCGCGGGCATGATTTGGGGACGATGATGATGGGGCATGTGGGGCCAGAGCGTCAGTGAGAGGAGGGGTGCGGGAGTTGGTGAGAAAACAGAGAGGGGAGGGGTTTTCCTGGATGGGCTTGCTAGGCTGGCTTGTTGGGCCGCGGGTGGGTTGGGTTAGTTAGGTCGCTGGGTTTATTTTTTTCTCCTTTTCTCTTTTTCTTTTTCTGTTTTGATTTTCTAGTTTGAATTTGCGTGTCTATTTCAAATTTGTTTCAATTTGAATTTTCTCCAGATGTTTGCACTGTTTTTCTTGTGTCCAAGAATGTGTAAAACATCTACTTACACTCAAAAATCATTTTGAGTTTGAAAATAAATATAAAACCATGCCTTTAATAAAATAATGATAATAGGCATAAAGATGGTTTTATATTTGAATTTTTTTTGGAAAAAATTGTGTGGCTTTGTATTCACTTTCCAACCATTACTGATCAAACTTTAAACATATTTAGAAAGTAAAATATAAACCTTGCCTTACTTGAATAATAGGCAAAATATGGTTTCTTATGTTGAAAATTCATTTGAAAAGATCAAATGCTTATGAATGCATGAATGCTATGCAAACTTTATAAATCATGATTTTTTTGGGATGTTACATCAAATTTTATTTAAATAAAGACAATGTGCCACACACTAAATTTTAAATGAATAATAATTTATAAAAATAGTTGAAATTCTCTAATTGGACTAAATAACTAACTTATATTATGTGTAAAATCATCTGAAAAGGTTTAGTGAAAATTTTAAATCAAATTGAAGTTTAAATCAATTGATTTGAATAAAAACAGAAAACAGAAAAAGAAAAGGAAAAAGATTAGAAGAAAAAAAGGGGAGAAAACCAACCTGCCCAACCCAGCCCAGCCCAGCAACCCCGGCCCAGCAGCCCACCCAGTTCCTTCTCCCCTTTGTTTTCTTTTCGCACCGCACACTCTCCCCACCCCCTCACTGACCGGCTGACCCCGTCGCCACATCACTGTCGTTGTCAACCCCACGCGCAAGACCTGCTCATCCCCTCTGTCGTTTCTGCTCGGATTTAATCCGCCTAAATTTTCTTAACCATGCTAGTAATTCCCTTCCCGGCCTTGCCTTCTTATTACCCTCTCCCTCCTCTCCGTTTCCCCTCAAACACCGCACCCCGAGAGCCCCTAGGCTGGTCGTAATAGAGCTCGCACCGCCACTGTCACCGATGCACTCTGGCGAACAATTCAGTGAGCCTCGACCACCCCCCTTGCCTCTAGTTCAAATTATATTGCTCCACATCCTCTTGCGCACATACTGATGGCTGCAGTTTGCCTGCTCGTGCCCTAGACGCTCGACAACGACATCATCTGCAAGCCACTGACGGCGGATGAACTCCGGCGAGCAATTCCAGGCCGAAGTCGTGCGCCCCTGCCTCGCCCGTGACCACCCCTGAGCTTGCCTCGTCCTCACGACCACGGTAATGCCCTGAACATCTCCCCTTACCCCTAGCACCGCCAGTACACCGTTGCCCAACGCGCCGCCTATCTCTGGCCATAGTGCACAGATCCACTGGATCAAGATCATGCGGCTAGGATAGATTCATTTAGCGAAGGGATACAGCCTGATCTAAGCCATACGATTTCTTTTAGATCAAACGTCCCATAGTGCTAATCCTGCCGAAGAGGTACTAGCCAGTCATATTACGCCATGTGGCTAGGATTTCGATTTAAAATCCAGAAAAGATTTGTTAGATGATTAAACTTGTACAATTCATAACTTTTGATCCACAATTCATAAAAATACAAATTTTGTGTTTATGGATTCAGAAAAATGTGAACTTTATTAGCGTGGCCTTATCTTGTTCACTTGCTTTTGTAAAAATTGAGTTTTAGACAAAGACTTGTTTAAGGCTATTTTGAGTATAAAAATTGTTGTGAAAATTATTTTTGAGTGAATCCTTTTGCAAATGGTTGTGTTTTGAACCCTCTGACCATAAACACTAACATTTGAAATTAAAAATATAATTTGTTGACACTAGAAAATATCCCTTTGAATAAAATATTTTCTAACAAAAGAAAAATGATTTAAATGACTTATTTGCACTTACTTGGTTCCAATTGGAATTCCACCTTTTTAGAAGGACCAATAGATGTTTGTTGTGCTCAAAACTTTGCTAAAACAAATTCTAAAATAAAATGATCTTGTTGCATGCTTGCATACATTTCTTTGTATTATCGTGATTGTTTTCAATTGTAGTTTTGAGTTTGTGCTTTTGCTTGACTATATTGTTGTAGACCTTGAAGAGTGTGATATTGCAAGCTCAAGGAGAGTACCGAAATATTCTACTATAAATGCAAGTGATACTTTGTTCATCAAAAGTCCTATCTTTTCAATATTGCATTAGTAATATTTTTGTAGTGTGCATGAATAGGACTATTATTTATATTACTATGCTATGCTAATCCTATAATATCTACCTTGGTAGTATTTAGTAAGGATAGGAGACATTGTAAGTTTAGAATGCTTAGTCTAGATATATAGATTTGTGGGTGGAATTTATGATATGATGTCTTATGAAAATATGAATATTTTGGACTAATGAAAACAACAAATGTTAATGAAACACCTGGGTGGATTGGGACTTGTATGGTTTTATGTTGAGTGGTTACTCAGGGCCCATTTCTATGGTTTACCCTGGTATCACACTTGTGGATGGCCACCCAGGAACAAAGAGTTTTGAGATGTTTTGTGTTGTGAAGGTTCTAGTGCAACCACATGGCATATGGGCTCTGCCTTGACCAACTAAGTTGTGAGAACTCAGCCAAACGGACAGTGGGTGGTAGAATTGATAGGATGGAACGCGTCCGTGGTGGTCTGAGGGATTGCTTCTGAAAAGTCTCGTCTTGATGCATGTCGAGTCTTTTGGGGAAAGTGCACCACCTCTCGAGAGGTTAAACCTAAGTACTTAGCCATGTCCCCAGTTATGGACAATTTTGAGCATCAAGACAATGAAGCAGGATCAAGAATCTCATCATTCTAATTTCTCTAAGTTAAAACTTGTTGGGTGAACAAGGGAAACACCTGGTGTGTATCCAGCGTGCCATGTTTGATGAAGCATTTGGAAGAAGAGAAAAACTATTTTACAAAGGGTAAGGAAAACTTATTTTATGCAAAGGCCAGCCAAAACTCCACTTAGCCATATATTCATGTAGATGATAAATTCTCTATAACAATGTGGTATCACTTGCCAATAAAATTCAAATGTATTGACCCTTATGGATGTAACTTATCATGTTGCAGGATTTCTTATTGATAGTGAAGTTTTTGAATAGGGATTACAAGTCTGCAACCAACATGTTTGCCTGTGGCACATGAAGATGAAGGACTCCATGCTTTGTAGTTATATGTTTCTCTGTAATAAGATAGCCATATGAGCTATGTAAGTTGTAATAAACTATTTTATTCCTGGATATGAGTTGTAATATGACCTTTGTTTCTTGATATTACATCTTAACTGTGGGTGCTAGCTATTCGATCCAGGGACTATCACTGTAAACACAGGGACTTGTACCTTATTGGGTTCAAGCCTGTACAATCCAAGTGATGACACATGCAACCACAAGTTGATGAAGGTGTTTCTAGATAGCTTCGATAGGTCTACATCCCATGCAATGTTGGCATGGGCCCACATCCGTCACAAGTGTGTGTCATGTCTTGGCATAACATTCTTATTCATAGATGTATCAAGTGTGTGGGATCATGTTGGCCAAGTGCTAAGCCACATAACCACAAGTTGATGACGGAGTTTCTAGCAAGCCAAGAGAGGTCTATAGCCCATGCAAACCACATTTGCCACAAAGTGTCTCATCATGTCTTGGCATAGCAGTGTTATACTTAGATCTATAAACTAGGTAGGATAATGCTATCCAAGTGATGACTCATACAACCACAATTTTATGAAGGTGTTTCTAGACAGGTCAACATCCCATGCAATGTTGGCATGGGCCTACATCTGCCACAAGTGTGTGTCATGGCTTAGAATAGCACTCTCATACTTAGATGTATCAACTGGGTGGGATCATGTTGACCAACTGCTGATCCACACAACCACAAGTTGATGGTGGTGTTTCTAGCCAACCTAGAGAGGTCTATAGCCAATGCAATGTTGGAATGGGTCCACATCTGTCACAAAGTGGCTCATCATGTCTTGGCATAACAGTGTTATATTTAGATCAATCAACTAGGTAGGATCATGTTGTCCAGAGTGATGACTCATGCAACCACAAGTTGATGAAGGTATTTCTAGACAACTGAGATAGGTCTAGATCTGCCACAAGTGTGCTATGCCTTTGGATGATGCACACTTGTAGCACATATAGACTCATGCCAACATTGCATGGTTTCTTGACCTATGGGAGTTGTCTATGAAGACCTTCATCATCTTTGTGGTTGTATGAGTCAACACTTGGACAACATGATCACACCTAGTTGTTACATCAAACTATACAACTACTATGCCAAATCATGACATTGATTCTAAGTATAAAAGTGTTATGCCCATGACATGATGCACACTTGTGCCTCATATAGGCTCATATATCCAAACATTGTGTTGGGCTATAGACCCATGTGAGTTGACTAGAAACATCATCATCAAACTTGTTGTAGTATGAGCAAAAACTTGATATGCCATGGTATGATGCACACCTGATGCTACAATTATATATATGTGTATGCTTATGCATACACTACAAGGAATGTGTTGACTAGTGACATTTTCTAAACGACCATGATGTTTTTGGTCATAGATGTATGGCTATTCTAAACCGAATGATCGTAAGGCATTTGGGAGGGTCCAAACCTTAAAGAATTAGGACCAATTTTTTCAAGAAGGTCATAATTTTCTAAAACAAAATGGTCATGGATGGATATTGTTGGTTTAGAGCCTTATATTTAACTCATTACGATCAATTTAAATGGTCATGATCGCTGATTTGTGATGTCTTAAAATGACTAGTTAGCCACCTCAACATATTCATCTATGTGTCGTTTCCATGTATTAACTTCTGCTGACGTGTCCGCATATGTGTTGTGTATATTGACCTAACATATGACCTCCACCAAACTAACAAAATGGATCGATGATTCTAGATCAAACATAAGAGCAAAATATATCAAAAAATAGAAAACTCAACTTCAACAAAGCCCGGGTAGCAGTCATTATAATTTGGTCCAAATTCTACTAAAAAAATTATTTGGGAAAAATTCAGACCAACGCGGGACAGCGGGATCTAAAAATATACATGCAGCGAACCGAAAAAATTTGGGCAAAATTCAGAGTCTAACGCGGGATAGCGAGCCGCGAAACAAATTTTTTAGTTTTAGTTACCGCCCCACACCCCCTCGCCAACCCTATCTCATCTCTCCCAGTACCCCGCCGCCACCCACCCTCTCTTCCGATCCAATCTCTCTCCCCCATCACTCTCCCAGACTCCCAGTGGACTGTGCCTCGTCCCATCACTCTAGTGCACTGCGTCCTGTATGATCTCGAGAGGGTGCCCATCTAGAGATTGAAGATGGTGCCCTTTCGCTTCGGCGAGGCGCTCTACGATGGGGGCGTCCCCGCGGTTTCCCCATTCGGTAGTTATGCACGGCACCGCACAACCGCATGGAGAGAGCGATTCAAGCTCCTGGATATGCTCTAGGATCGACCAACGCGTCATCTCGGTGGAGCATGGCAGCAGAGGAGCCAGATCGGTGCCTTGAGGAACGGAGAGGGGCGGAGATGGAGGCGGCTGCACTAGATTGCTACCGGGATGTCCCCCGCTACCACGGGGCGACCAGCGGCCCCATCTCGGCCGACGAGCTCGCGCGTGGCCCACACGGCTTTGCCTAGAAGGTCACTTTAAGCCGGAGCCACCGCATGATCTAGGGCGTCGACAAGAAAGGCGACTGACTCATCTTCTTCAAGGAGTTCATGGTGATGGTGGCCTGGGGAGGTTGCTTCGCCAAGATCGCATGAACTATAGATTCGAGGTTCGCTTCCCCTCTACACCCTCCTCTCCCGATTCAGTTCCCAACGAATATGAGTGTGTTGACATGTTTGTTTACAAGGTATTCTTGTTGCAACTATTGATGCAATACTTTCCTTTTGTTCAGCACTTCAGATATTTTACAGAAGAAATGGAGCCTCACCATCTCACAGGCGCCAATCGCTCACCTTTCATGGGGTCGCCAAGCGTGGGTGAGAAGGACGGTAGGTGGAAACTCACACGGATATGGCCTCTCCGGCCCCTGCCCCTAGGGTGTCATCTTCATGTTCGTCTCCGCCACCATCACGACCACCGGAGATCTAGAAGAGCCTCGCGACTTAGGTAAGCTGCTTAATCCCTGGATTGCTCTGCTGTAAATGGCCTAAGCATCTCGGCTATATGTGAAAAAATCAACATCAACTCCATATACATGAAGGAACTTCCCTAATTCTGTTGAAGAGATCGTATGTGTGAAGAATAATATTAATGATATGTCAAACAAAGCTAGGTATTATTTACTACTCTTTATGATGTTTTGTGAGATAACTTAGTATATGGAAAATTGCAGCAAATACAGAACTGTAAAATGCTATTGATTAGTTCATTGGTAAATATATTCATTTTAAATGCATGTTTGAAAGTAGCCGACAATGTGCTTCTGGGAGAGTAATCCTTTTAAACTAAACTTTTGTTGTGTTTGGGAGGGATCCCTCTTATTTTTCTTTTTCTTTTGCCTTTCAATCTAGTAGTAACGAAAATGTATGTCTTTTTTCAACATATTAGTGCATCGCTGACGTGACAATAATAGTACCCTGTTCACCATGTATTGTCCAGTATCTGCACAGAAAAAAGATACGGTGCCATAGGTACACCATGTACTGTCTAATAATCAACAAAGTACAGTGCCATATATTCATAATCTAATGTACAATTTCCATATATTCACAATCTACTGTCCAATTTACGTATATTCACAATCTGCTATTGTATTTACGTGTTTACAGAAATTGCACATGAGAGGAACACTAGAATATGCAGGGGAAAGGATAGAAAAAATCAATCTGTATTATACCTTGAAAAGTGACCTAATTTGTAGGGAAATTACTGGCCTCCGACGACCTCTTCGTGAGTGCCAATTCACAGGTGCAGGCGGCGGGATTGTGTTGTGCGGCGGCTGCTTCTCCAACGGGAGCAGGGGGTGGAGGGACAGGGGCTGCTAGAGAGGGCGGGCGAAGGGAAGAAGGGCATGTTGGATCGCTTCAGAAAAATGAACTAGACAACACGATGGTTTCACTTTGCCTAATTCCTGGAGTTTATGCATTTGGGGTGGCTTCACCTGCTTCATTGTTGGATTGGTGAAGTGGAGTTGTCCCAAACACAACCTTTGTTTGTACTGATTCTTTGCTAGTACTCTTTGTTTTCCCTCAGTATGCTAGTATTTGTATTTGTTCCCTCTAAAAAACTTCAATTAATCTGTGTGAGTACTTGCAGAACTGGCGCTGTTTGAGTGCTTGCATTAGTGATATAGTTAATGTTCTTGATTAGTTAAACATTCTAAGTACAAATAATTAACAGAGTAAAAAATTATCCTGGTAGGTAGAACTGCTATTATGCTGCTAAGAATATTGACATATCCTGGAGTACGAATATCGAATGCATCATTGAAAGTAGACTCTGAATATGTTATTGATCACTGAAGCTAGAAATTTAGTGATTTCTTATTATGTTTCCATCTTTGACTATTTTGTGATTTATTTGCTTGTACAAAATATTTTGTAGCTTAACTGACTAAAGATTCATTGAATATTGTCCTACTAACTGGATTAAATAATCAGTTTGGTTCATGCCTTAGGCTCCTAGTACTCTGCATGTTTGTGCATGTGTTAAAACTGGCACTGTTTGACTTTGTAGCAGAATAGTGTACTCAAAATTTTCATTGATCCTTCCTGGACACTGAGTTAACACCATTTGTTGGAAATGAACTATTATGCTTGTATGTTGGATTTGGTAGAGGTTTGGTTGTTAGTTGCCTAAGTAGATTATGTTCCATAGAACATTGTTTTAATTGAATGTTGTTCCTGCCATTCTTTGTTAGTATTTAAGGACTCTTTCATTCGACTAAGAATGTGAATTTGAGGTATCTAAGTAGTAAATATTGCTGTTCTTGTGATTTTCCAATGATATGTCAAGATATTAATCTGTAGCCTTTCATGAATTCAATGCATGATTGTGATAAGAATTATATGTACTTAATTGTTTTTGTGCCTCTTTCTTGATCAGTATCAGTAGTGGTAGATCTTAGTCATGTAATGTCATGAAATGTTAATATGCGGTGAATCCTGTGCTTTAGGCCGAAGTTTGAAGAAGCCTGAAGCCCCATGTGACTCTTTCCATCTCAACCTTAAGCTTCAGTTCACATCACTGCATACTTCTGTTTCTACGTCCAACTGCATTCTTGATGCTGCATGATGCTGCATTCTTGGGTCATTGAAGCTGAATCTTTCTTGCTATGTTGTCTTGTAGGTGATGACTGAACCGAGCTATTAAATCGTGTCAGGCAGTGGAACAGATTCATGTGGTCGTTGCAAAGGGGAGAAGTGTAGCTGGGACTAGGCCGAACGGACATGTTTTTTCTGTTTCTTGTTGATGTATTATCCTGGGCATGTGGCATTGTATGCTGGTACTTGTTATCTACATTGATGTATTAACCTGGATGTGTACTTTTATATCTATTATTTATGAATTACTATGTGTCTTATTTTCTCAATGTAATGTTACCTATTTACTGTGAATATGTAGAAAATTGAAATTTGACCAGTGGGCTTGGGAAAAGACTGACCAGCAGGGGTCACCGGGACTAGATTTTTTTAGAAAATGGATATAAATTTTGGGCCAAAAAATTCCATGGCTGGAAAATATATGGGCCGATTTTTTGGGCTTGGCCTACTAAATAACTACATCGTAAATATCAAATTTGTAAAATAAAAAGGCTTAAATTTTTGGGCTTGGCCCATATAGAGCATCTTGTTGGATTGGGCTGAATTCGATCTACAAGCATTGCCACGTAGGATTGGCTGACGTGGAGGTTTACGTGAACATGCTAGATAGCTGGTGACCAAACCATCTATATCGGTCATAGTAGTCCATGATCAATGCACAGAAAAGGTCTTTATTGTTCGTCAGTGACTCAGCTTTTGATCATCTATTTTTGGTCATCAGAAGGTCACAAATAGAGAACAACGACCATCTAGTGACCAATATGGAGGGTAAAAAAATACCACATTTCTTGTAGTGATAGTTGTTCATGTGTTTTCAGTGCTCAATTTTAATTTCGTTAATTTACAATGTAAGATGCATCGATAATAGGAAGTATGAAAAACCCGAGATGCATATTCTATAATTCTAGCTAACTTTCTCTACCTTTATTCGTTCTTACAAAGGTAAAAAGTGGCCATGATCCTTGTGTTCGTGCCATCCCACGAACAGATCGTTACCCGCACGACTCGCTCTAGTTTGTAACAACAGAACCGGAGCTTAACCTCTAAATAAATCAACCAACTAAAACGGCTAAGTGCTAACCTGATGAAACTAAAACTCTGACAGTTTAACTCCTAAACTAAAGCTGAGCGCGTCGAGCCTGGCGTCCAACTTCGTGTTCTAGGCTCTAGCCTCTAGGTGCCTGATGGAGTCCGTAGAGGGCCTTATGCAGGCACATCACCTTGCGCTCCTGGCCAGCCATGATAAAACCTGGCCAGCAGACTTGACATTCATATGGTGCACAACCCACCCGCAGTGCGTGGCGAGCGCCAGCAGGAGCCGCAAGGACTCCAGCCATGCAATAGGCGCAAAGGCCTCTTCGACGTTGATGCCCTGCTGCTTCACATATCCCTTGGCGACGAGGTGAGGTGGGTATTCGGCTGCACAATGTCGTCCATGGTGCGCGTGGTCATCGGGTGCGCCTCGCGGCGAGGTAGATGTGATGGCGGTGCGGCTTCAACTTCAGGTGTCGGAGAGGCTAGCTCGATGCGCGAGGATGACGCTACCGGCGACATGTGCTCTGCGGAAGCTGGTGTCGATGGAGATGCCGGTGAGTCCTAGCCTGCCACCTCAGGTGTAGCGGTACATAGTGGAGTCGAGTGCACGTAGCAGTCCACCGTGAACGGCGTGCTCACAGGGTTGTTCTCATGCGTGCTCCAGTCCAAGCTCGCGTCTTCGTCAAAGACTACGTTTTGTGTGTGTGCACACACTTGGAGACGGGATCGTAGACACGTTAGCCCTTGGTGCCGCTCTCGTAGCCGATGAAGACCATTGGCGTGCTCCGGTCGTCCAGCTTCTTCAGGCGAGGATGCGCGCTCTTCACGTACGTGCGCGACGCAGACGATGGTCCGCAGATACGAGGCCTCATATGGCGTCATGCCGGTGATGCTGCGCGTGAACGCCCGGTTCAGGTTCAGCACGTAGACCGCTCTCAGCACAGTCTCACTCTAGAAGTAATTTGGCATGAACTTTGCCTTCAACATGCTTTTGGCCGCCGCTACGGCCGTTTGGTTGTGCCACGCGATCACCCTGTTCTTCTGGGATGATTACGACGCCATGAGGTGGCGCTTGACGCCGGTGTCGGCGCGCTGCACAACGAACATGGCCGACACATGAACTTTCCGACGCGGTTTGTGCGCAGTACTCGGAGCTTGCGCCCGCTCTCCGTCTCCGCCGCAGGTTGGTCCTCGGTGGCTGACATGAAGGTGCGATGCGCACCCCCGTCGATGGTGAATAGAACGGAGTCCAGGAACCAGGGAGTGGCCCTGGTGATCGACATCAAGCACAGGCTTCGCCACGGCACGCGCTCCTCGTTGCAGAGAAAGGCTTCACTAGCAAATTAAGAGCGAGTGTGATTATGAGAGAACAAATAGAGACAAGTATTTTGTGCTGCTCAAACTTCCTAGTCTAGGGTGATATAATAGACCTATATCTGAGTTAGTTAGAAACACTTTGATCACGTTCTGGTTGAATGAGTCAACGATTGGTCAATGTGATCCCAACTAGTTGTTAGATGTAACTATATCATTGCTACGCCTAGCCATGATGCTTGTGGCAAATATGGACCCACAACAACATTTCATTGGGATCTAAAATTAAATAATCTGAGTTGTCTAGAAACAACTGACTAACTTATAGTAGTATGAGCCAACACTTGCTCAAACATGATCCCACCTAGTTATACATAGATCTAGCAAGTAGGTAGGATCATGTTGGCCAAGTGATGACACATATAACAACAAAGTTGGTGAAGGTGTTTCTATCCAGCCTAGAGAGGTCTAGACCCCATGCAATGTTGGCATGTCCCCACATTACAACAAGCTAGTGTGTGTCATAGCTTGGAATAGCACTCTTATAACTAGATCTATCAAGTGGCTGTGATCATGTTGGCCAGGTGTAGTGACTCACACAACCACTAAGTTGATGATGGTGTTTCTAGCCAACCCAGAGAAGTCAATAGACATGCAATGTTGGCATTGGCCCACATCTACCACAGTTGTGTGTGTCATGGCTTGGCATAGAAAAATTATAGTTAGATCTATCAAATAGGTAGGATCATGTTAGTCAGGTGTGATGACTCATACAACAACAAGTTGGTGAAGGTGTTTCTATCCAGCCCAGAGAGGTCTAGATACCCCGTGCAATGTTGGCATGGCCCCACATCTGCAACAAGTGTGTGACATGGCATGGCATATCACTCTTATATCTAGATCTATCAAGTGGGTGGGATCATGTTGGTCAGGTGTAGTGACTCACGCAGCCACTAATTTGATGACGGTGTTTCTAGCCAACCCAGAGAGGTCTAGATCCATGCAATGTTGGCATGGGCCCTCATCTACCATAGTTGTGTTTGTCATGGCTTGGCATAGGAAAATTATAGTTAGATCTATCAAGTAGGTAGGATCATGTTGGTCAGGTGTGATGACTCATAAAACAACAAGTTGGTGAAGGTGTTTCTATCCATCCCAGAGAGGTTTAGACCCCATGCAATGTTGGCATGGTGCCACAAGTGTGGTGTCATGGCTTGGCATAGCACTCTTATAGCTAGATCTATCAACTGGGTGGTATCATGTTGGCCAGGTGCAGTGATTCACATAGTCACTAAGTTGATGATGGTATTTCTAGCCAACCCAGAGAGGTATAGATACCATGCAATTTTGGCATGGGCCCACATCTACCACAGTTGTGTGTGTCATGGCTTGGCATGGCAAAATTATAGTTAGATCTATCAAGTAGGTAGGATCATGTTGGCCTAATGATGACTCATACAACAACAAGTTGGTGAAGGTGTTTCTATCCATCCAGAGCGGTCTAGACCCCATGCAATGTTGGCATGGCCCCACATTTGCCACAAGTGTGTGTCATGGCTTGACATAGAACTCTTATAGCTAGATCTATCAAGTGGTTGGGATCATGTTGGTCAGGTGTAGTGACTCACACAGTCACTAAGTTGATGATGGTGTTTCTAGCCAACCCAGAGAGGTCTTGATCCCATGCAATGTTGGCATGGGCCCACATCTACCATAGTTGTGTGTGTCATGGCTTGACATAGCCAAATTATAGTTATATATATCAAGTAGGTAGGATCATGTTGGCCAAGTGATGACTCATACAACAACAAATTGGTTGATATGTCAGAAACGTATCTATAATTTTTGATGTTCCATGCTTATTTAGTATCTACTTTGCTATATTTTGTCTACACTTTGAGATTTTTTTATACACTTTCTGGAATTAACCTATTGACAAGATGTCAGAGTGCCAGTTGCATGTTTTCTGCTGTTTTTGGTTTCAGAAAGCTAAAAAATCAATATTCTCGTAATTGAACGGTACAAAAGCCAAAGTTCATATTTTTTCTAGAACGATACGGAAAATCGAAGACGAGACGGAGGAGGACATGAGGGTGGCCACACCCTAGGTGGGCGCAGGTCCCACCTTGGCCGCGCCCTTAGGGGGTGTGGGCCCACTGGCCCTCCATCGACCTTGCCTCCTTATTCTATAAGAAGCCCCCAACTCAGAAACCCTAAATCATCAATAAAAAAGCCACGAAAAGTTCGGCAGCACCGCCGCCACCAAAGGGGAGATTCGGGGGACAGAAAGTCTCTATTCCGGCACCCTGCCGGGACGGGGAAGTGCCCACAAATCCATCTCCATCAATCTCCACCACCATCTCCATCACTGTTGTTGATTCCGATGATGAGGAGGGAGTAGTTCTTCCTCGAGGCTAAGGGCTCTATCGGTAGCTATGTGTTCATCTCTCTCTCTATACATGATCTTGTTGTGGTCATGAGCTTTGTAATCAAGTAGATCTACCTTTCTACTCAAGTGCTTCAATAGATCTCTGCTCTCCCCATGTGTGTGAAAGTGACAGCGTGCACGCCATGGTGGCACTTAGGCTTGAGTCTACATAAATACTCATCGTGCTTTAATAGATCTATGCTTTTCCCCACGTGTGTGAAAGTGACAGTGTGCACACCGTGTGTGGCACTTAAGCTAGGTTACATATATCTTTATTATGAGTATATTTTGAGCTGGTTGTCTCTATGAAATTGTGGTGTTTGTTTGAACCATCTAGCGCTCAAGGTGATAGTGTGGGGTTATCTAGATTGGAGAAGGCGGACTTTGAGGAGTGCTGCTATAACTCTACCATGGATTAGAGTGTCCAATAGGAGAGTAGTTAAGAGTAGTATCATGAAGAGAGGATATTTATATGAGAGAGTGTTCACTAGTGAAATTATGATCCCTACGCCTTGTTTTTAATCATTGAAACACCATTTGCATTTAGATCTGTTGCATGTTTGCCGGGGAGGTTTTGGTCCTTTTACCTTACCTCACCGTCAAGCTCTTTTCTGGCGCTGTTACCACTTGTATTTCACTATCTCTTCGCCGAACTAGTGCACCTATACACCTGACAAGTGTATTGGGTGTGTTGGGGACACAAGAGACTTCTTGTATCTTGATTGCAAGGTTGCTTGAAAGGTATACCTTTGACCACTTCCTCCCTGAGTTCGATAAACCTTGGGTAATCCATTTAAGGGAAAACTTGCTGCTGTTCTACAAACCTCTGCACTTGGAGGCCCAACAACTGTCTACAAGAATATAAGTGCGTAGACATCAAGCGATTTTCTGGCGCTGTTGCCAGGGAGGAAAGGTAAAAGGAACTCACACACGTTACCCCACGGCAACAGCAAGCCAGAAAGCCATTTTCTGGCACCGTTGCCGGGGAGGTAAGGTAATAGGTACTCACATCCTCCGGTGTGAGTTCTCGAAGTTATTTTATTTAGATTCTGCAATTTTGTCTTTTTGTTTCTTGTTTTCACTACTTAGGCTTAATGGAAAACAACAATAAAATTAGATAGCTTTTTAGTATCTTTCCTAAGTTAGAACTTAAGTGGTTTGAAAAGAAAATAAAAAAACCTATGGAACCTTCTTTGCATGCTAATAGCAATGTTATTAGTATGAATTTTTTGAACACCGTTGTTACTAATGGTATGGAAACGTCTATGCTTGGGGAAGATAGTTTTTATGAGAAAGATGTTTTTAGTTACCCAGCTTTAGGGAAGAAAATTTACTCTGATGATACTTTATCTCCCATATGTGGTAATTCTAATGATACTTGTCATATTTTAAATCCACATACTGAAAGTGTCCCTTTTAAAATACCAATTGAAATTATTGAACGTGTTATGAATAAATGCTATTTTGGAGATGGAACTGTTCATCCTAGTGATCATTTACTCTTTATACAAGAATTATGCGAGTTGTTCAAGTGTGTAGGTATTTCAGTGGACCAAGTTAAGAGGAAGCTATTCCCTTTCTCACTTATGGACAAAGAAATGGAGTGGTATGAGCTACTAGATGATCCTCATCATTTGGAGTGGAAGGAACTTGAATCTCTCTTTTACTATAAATGTTATCCTCCTCATGAAATTCATAAAGATAGGAATTATATTTATAATGTTCATCCTCATGAGGGAGAAAGTATTGCCCAAGCCTGGGGGAGATTGAAGTAACTAATGCTCAAATGTCCCATTCATGAGCTCCGCAGTAATATTATTAGCAATAATTTTTATGCAAGGCTTTCACGACATTACAAGGACTATCTAGATACATGTTCAGAGGGATCCTTCACAAGTAAGAAGGTCAAAGCTAAGTGGGATCTTCTTGAAACAATTCAAAGAAATACTGAAGATTGGGATAACGATAAGGGTAAAGGACCAGGTATAAACTATGAGTATGATTGCATTAAGTCTTTTGCTAAAACTGTTGATTTTCAAGATCTTAGTGCTGAATATGGTCTTGATCCTCAAATTCTTGTTAGATATTATAGATCCTTTGCTTCCCATATTAATTCTCCTAAAGAAAAATGGGACATGTATCATGAACCCTTTCAAGACACTTGGATGGAAAATGAAAATGTTATTAGTGATTGTAATAAACATGCTCAAACTTCTGAAAGTATTATTTCTTATAATCATGATAATTTTTGTGGAATACATAGACCTTGTGAAAAGAATCAAAATGAAGAAGATTATTGTATCACCCACTGGAATGAAAAAACTAGAATGTGGTATAAGGATCCAAAAGATCTTGGTAAGAAGGTTTGTGCCCTCTATCCTTTTATTTGTGAACTCTGCTATGAAGGGGGTCATTTCAATTTTCAATGCTCAGTCCATAATAATGACCCTTCTAATCCAATGAGTACTGCAAGTTTGTATTCTGATAACGTGATCACTGATAATCACCATGATGAACTTACATTATTTTTGGGGTGTGAAGAGTTATCAAGAAAAACTTCTTTGGTAGACATGAGTGCTTTTGATATGAATAGCGTCATGCATGGTTGTCATCTTTATTGTGTTGGTAATTGCCACGTGAATACTTATATACAAAATCTTATAAAAGATGATATTTTACCAAAATATGACAGGACTAATATGATTTTTGTTCTTATTAATGAAAAGGAGGAATCCTCCAAAGTTTCTTCTATTGTCTCTAACAATAAACCAGGGTATGTGGAGAAGCTTCCTTTCAAGCCTCTCCCTCCTAAAGAGGAGAATAATAATAAGAAGAATATGAGTAAAAGGAGAGAGGAAACGGTATCTTCCCCTAAGTATGTTGCTCCTATCATAGTTTTTGCTGCTGAGTTTGAACTAGATGATGTTCCTATGCCTGTTACCTATAGTAGTGATCATGATTAGGAGAAGCACACTACTTTTGATATTGAAAATCTCTTTGGTACCAATTCTAAAAATGATGATATTAATAATCGTTGTGCTATTAGTGCTATACATGTTCCTTCCAATGATGATATGTTTAGAAATGAACACACTTGGGGAAGATAGCTATTCTATTTCTTATGATGATACCAAACCTCCAATATATGATGATTACAATGATAAGTATGATATTTTTAGTCCACCTACTATTGAGGAGGAAATTAATTGTGATTACAATATGCCTCCTATATTTGATGACTATGGTGATGAGAATAATAAGGATAGCTATTTTGTTGAATTTGCTCCCACTACAATTAATAAGAGTGACTATGCTTATGTGAAGAGTAATAATTATTATATACATATGGCTCATGATAAGAATGTTTTATGTGATAGTTATATTGTTAATTTTGTTCATGTTTCTACTGAAAGTTATTATGAGAGAGGGAAACATGGTTTTATGCATCTCAATAATATTAAGTTTCCCCACTTTATGTTGAGAATTTTGAAGTTGCACTTGTTTTTCTTTCCTATGCTAGTTTCTTTGTGCTTTCATGACTTGTTTCTTTAAAATATTCCTATGCATAGGAAGTGGGTTAGACTTAAATGTTTTTTCAATTTCCTTCTTGATGCTCTCTTTTACTTCAATTCATATTTATTATGTGAGCTTCTTCTCAAACTATCAAGCCTAACTTAAAGGCGTTAAAGAAAAGTACTTGTTGGGAGATAACCCAAGAGTTTTCTTGAGTCTTGTAAGTTACTACTTCAGTAATGACCTCTCCTTATCCTTTTTTGCTTTTTGTGCGAAGAATGACCTCTAATGAGAGGGAAGTAAGATTTGGGGAGTTGCTGGTCCGAAACAGATTTTTGTGCTCCACCATAAAAATTCGTGCGGAAGCTCTGTAAGTTGGATTGAGATATTTTACGAATAAATACCCCAGTATGTTAGCTACATTTTGTTAGTTCAACACTTTTTGATTTGAGCAACATAAGGTCTTCGAAAAATCGGTTTCTACGTGCTGGTCTGTTTTGATAGATTTCTGCCATTATTTGCATTTGCTTCTTATTCATTCCTTTTTGGGTTCTTTTTGGGAAATTGAGCTTTTTGAGGCAATTGCTATAGTAACTTGTGTTTTTAGTGAAAGTTTTGATGTTTCAAAAATAAACCCAAAGGTCTATTATCTTTGGAATACACAAATGTTGCTAATGAAGATTGTGTGAAGTTTTGTATGAAGGAAAATTTTTAGGTGTAGAGAAAGAATGATGTAATGAGATGAAGAATGTACAAAAGCTCAAGCTTGGGGATGCCACCCTGTGTCACTCCAATAAATATTCAAGAGTAACAAGCGTAAAAGCTTGGAGATGCCCAAGGCATCCCCTTCTTCATCAATAAAAATCTCAGGTTTATCTAGACACTTCATTTTTATTGTTTCATGCATTGTTTTGTTGTTTTTGGAGCGTCTTAGTTTTCATTTTTGGTTTTCATTTGCTTAGTTTGCTTGAATAAGTTGGTCGATCACAACACACTTCTTTTGGAGAGAGACACACTCTGTTGTCATTGCCTAGAACACTCTAGTTTTCATTCTTATTGTTTTGTGAGTGTTCTCTTGTGCTAGCACTGTGTTTAGCCTTAGTTTTCTTATGCTTTCATCTTAGAACTTTTTAGTTCTTCTTTGTGGATTTTTGAGACAATATCACTGGTCTTTATTGATTATTATCTTTGTGAGTTGTTTCGAATAAGTTGATTGGTGTTGGAAAAGAGTAGGAAGGTTCATGCTTAGTGGTACAAAAGGGAGCTGGTTTGACTGTGGCTTAGACTTTATCATGTCATGCTAGATGTTTCTTTGACCTTATGCTTAGTGATTATTGCTATAGCATGACTTGTTCCAAACAATTGAGATTGCTTAATGTGCCTTGAAAGAATCATGCACTGTTTTAGCATACAAAAGCATAGTATTGTGGTATTCTCCTGTGATGCTTTGTTTGGGTTGACTTGGCACATGCTCACACCATGTTATGACTATGAACCAGTCACCTTAGCCTGTATGATCATTTAGTTTTTGACTTGTGGTACCACTTTATGCCTTGATTATTAATGTTTTGTCGCTCTACATGATTATGACCATTATTGCTCTCTTAGTTGGTCGCTCCCAGTCTTTTGCTAGCCTCCACTTGTATGAGTAAGTTATAGTCATGCATACAACTCCCAAGAAACCAAGTTATTCCAAAGTGTCCACTATAAATTCCAATGCATGGTGTGTTACACCATTCAAATTATATTCTTGTTTTCATCTATCTTCCAATTAAAACGTATTTTGTTATATGAAAACTTAGTGATTAAAGCTCTTACAAACTTGATGGAACACTTTATTTTTCCTGCCCCTAATAAACTTGAACCATTGCATCATCTATGTTGTATATGCTTGCACTTATACGTTGGAATTAGCAGAACCCTGCTGTCATGGGGAACACTTTCAACATTGCACTTGTACTTTGTACAGAGTTGATATCATTCTCTATTGTCTATGGATTTCATCGGTGTGAAATAAAAGGGGAGCTTGTATGTCCATGGAGTTATGTATGTGTGTTAAAGAAACGCCTGGGCCGCTAGCCTAAGCCATGCCTAATCATGGTGGAAACTTGCCGCATCACCATAATGAGCAATCTGTGAAGCATCCTCAATAAAAACCTATGCAAATAGAAAATAAAAAGATCGCTGAGATGCTCATTGTGTTCTTGCCTTATCATTTTGGTTATGGGATAGCTCCTGTACCATGTGCAAGGGGTACCTCGTTGGCGGTTCTTTATGATACACATGTACTTACTATGACAAGAACTTACAGGTGCCTAAAGTTGAGTAGCATGAGGAGCGGCCCTCATATTCAAGGGACATGAGACTGCGAACTTATACTTTGTCAAGCATATACTCCGTAGTTTGTTTACTTTAACTTTAATCACTTCAAGATGCTTATGATAGGGGCAATGAGAGCTGAAAGATAACAAGTACCATAATTTTTGGAAGCTCTTTTTGAAACTTGAAATCCCTGCTTCCCTGATGAAGGGCCTTTCTTCCACTATTATATTGAGTCTTCACCTTCTACCTTTAGGCACCAGTTAAGAGAGCATAGTTTGCATTCTTAGTTCTATGTGGATTGTCCCAAAACTTATTGATTGATTCATATTGTTGATATTGCTTATTCTTGAACTATTGGTATCTAGT
Organism: Avena sativa; assembly: GCA_916181665.1. Classification (NCBI taxonomy): domain Eukaryota; kingdom Viridiplantae; phylum Streptophyta; class Magnoliopsida; order Poales; family Poaceae; genus Avena; species Avena sativa. Next base: position 249,605,945 of record OV702297.1, read on the forward strand.
CACTCTTATGAACTTTGAATGTGTCCTATGCATCTGTTTGCTACTCCATGAGGGACAAGCTGAATGCCACTATGCTATGTTTTCTATATGTGAAACAAACAAACGTCTTTCAATGCATTGTTATTCATGATATTTGTTCGTATTCTTTCATGTTGCATGCATAGTTACTTTGTCTATTTGATAGAACTTCTTGCATGATCATGTTTAGAGTTAGTTGATCCCAGCTTTCAATGCTTGCAAATGGTTTGATCTTGATTTTGATGGTGCATGTCACCTCAAAAATTATTCTTTTTATCACTTACCTACTCGAGGATGAGCAGGAGTTAAGCTTGGGGATGCTTGATACGTCGGAAACTTATCTATAATTTTTGATGTTCCATATTTGTTTAGTATCTATTTTGCTATGTTTTGTCTACACTTTGAGGTATTTTTATACAATTTCTGGAACAAACCTATTGACAAGATGACACAGTGCCAGTTGCCTGTTTTCTGTTGTTTTTGGTTTTAGAAAGCTAAAAACTGAATATTCTCGGAATTGGACAGGACAAAAGCCAAAGTTCATATTTTTTCCTGAATGATACAGAAAATCGAAGACGAGACGGAGGAGGACACCAGGTGGCCACACCCTAGGTGGGTGCGGGTCCCACCTTGGCCGCTCCCATAGGGGGTGTGGGCCCCCTGGCCCTCCACTGACCTTGCCTCCTTCTCCAATAAGAATCCCCAACTCAGAAACCCTAAATCATCAATCATAAAGCCACGAAAAGTTCCGCAGCACCGCCCACAACCGAAGGGGAGATTCGAGGGACAGAAAGTCTCTGTTCCGGCACGCTGCCGGGATGGGGAAGTGCCCATGGAGCCATCTCCATCGATCTCCACCACCATCTCCATCACCGTTGCTGATTCCCATGATGAGGAGGGATTAGTTCTTCCTCGAGGCTAAGGGCTCTACCGGTAGCTATTTGTTCATCTCTCTCTATGCATGATCTTGTTTTTAAGCATTGAAACACCGTTTTCATTATGATCTGTTGGATGTTTGCCGGGGAGGTTTTTGTCCTTTTACCTTACCTCATCGTCAAGCTCTTTTCTGGCACTGTTACCACTTGTATTTCACCATCTCTTCGCCGAACTAGTGTACCTATACACCTGGCAAGTGTATTGGGTGTGTTGGGGACACAAGATACTTCTCGTATCTTGATTGTAGGGTTGCTTGAGAGGGATACCTTTGACAACTTCCTCCATGAGTTTGATAAACCTTGGGTAATCCACTTAAGGTAAAACTTGTTGCTGTTCTACAAACCTCTACACTTGGAGGACCAACAACTGTCTACAAGAATAGAAGTGCGTAGACATCATTGGTGAAGGTGTTTCTATCCATCCCAGAGAGGTCTCAACCCCATGCAATGTTGTCATGGCCCCACATTTGCCACAAGTGTGTGTCATGGCTTGGCATAGCAATCTTATAGCTAGATCTATCAAGTGGGTGTGATCATGTTGGTCAGGTTAGTGACTCACACAGTCACTAAGAGGATGATGGTATTTCTAGCTAACCCAGAGAGGTCTAGATCCCATGCAATGTTGGCATGGACCCACATCTACCATAGTTGTGTGTGTCATGGCTTGGCATAGAAAAAGTATAGTTAGATATATCAAGTAGGTAGGATCATGTTGGCCAAGTGATGACTCATACAACAAAAATTGGTGAACGTGTTTCTATCCAGCCCAGAGAGGTCTACATCCCATGCAATGTTGGCATGGTCCCATATTTGCCACAAGTGTGTCTGACGGATTGGCATTGCACTCTTATAGCTAGATTTATCTAGTGGGTGGGATCATGTTGGTTAGGTGCAGTGACTCACATAGCCACTAAGTTGATGATGGTGTTTCTAGCCAAGCCAGAGAGGTCTAGATCCCATGCAATGTGGCATGGGACCACATCTACCGCAGTTGTGTGTGTCATGGCTTAACATCGCAAAATTATAGGTAGATATATCAAGTTGGTAGGATCATGTTGGCCAAGTAATGACTCATACAACAACAAGTCGGTGAAGGTGTTTCTATCTAGACCAGAGAGGTCTAGATCACATGCAATGTTGGCATGGCCACACATCTGCCAGAAGTGTGTGTCATGGCTTGGCATAGCACTCTTATACCTAGATCTATGAAGTGGGTGGGATCATGTTGGTCAGGTGTAGTGACTCACACAACCACTAAGTTTTTGATGATGTTTCTAGCCAACCCAGAGAGGTCTTAAACACATGCAATGTTGGCATGGTCCCACATCTACCATAGTTGTGTGTGTCATGGCTTTGCATAGCAAAATTATAGTTATATCTATCAAGTACGTAGGATCATGTTGGCCAAGTGATGACTCATATAACCACAAGTTGGTGAAGGTGTTTGTATCCATCCAAGAGAGGTCTACACCCCATGAAATGTTGACATGGCCCCACATTTGCTATAAGTGTGTGTCATGGCTTGACATAGTACTCTTATAGCTTGATCTATCAAGTGGGTGGGATCATGTTGGTCAGGTGTAGTGACTAACACAGCCACTAAGTTGATGATGGTGTTTCTAGCCAACCCAGAGAGGTCTAGATCCCGTGCAATGTTGTCATGGACCCACATCTACCACAATTGTGTGTGTCATGGCTTGGCATAGCAAAATTATAGTTATATCTATAAAGTAGGTAGGATCATGTTGGCCAAGTGATGACTCATACAACAACAAGTTGGTGAAGGTGTTTCTATCCAGACCAGAAAGGTCTAGACCCCATGCAATGTTGGCATGGCCCCACATTTGCCACATGTGTGTGTCATGGCGTGTCATAGTACTCTTATAGCAATATCTATCAAGTGGGTGGGATCATGTTGGTTAGATGTAGTGACTCACAAAGCCCCTAAGTTGATGATGGTGTTTCTAGCCAAACTAGAGAGGTCTAGATCCCATGAAATGTTGGCATGGGCCCACATCTACCATAGTTGTGTGTGTCATGGCTTGGAATAGAAAAATTATAGTTAGATCTATCAAGTAGGTCGAATCATGTTGGCCAAGTGATGACTCATACAACAACAAGTTGGTGAAGGTGTTTCTATCTAGCCTAGAGAGGTCTAGACCCCATGCCCTGTTGGCATGGCAACACATTGCCACAAGTGTGTGTCATGGCTTGGCATAGTACTCTTATGGCTAGATCTATCAAGTGGGTGGGATCATGTTGGTCAGGTGTATTGACTCATAAAGCCACTAAGTTGATGATGGTGTTTCTAGCCAACACATAGAGGTCTAGATCCCATGTAATGTTGGTATGGGCCCACATATACCACAGTTGTGCGTGTCATGGCTTGGCATAGAAAAATTATAGTTATATCTATCAAGTAGGTAGGATCATGTTGTCCAAGTGATGACTCATACAACAACAAGTTGGTGAAGGTGTTTCTATCCAGCCCAGAGAGGTCTACATCCCATGCAATGTTGGCATGGTCCCATATTTGCCACAAGTGTGTCTGATGGATTGACATTGCACTTTTATAGCTAGATATATCTAGTGGGTGGGATCATGTTGGTTAGGTGCAGTGACTCACATAGCCACTAAGTTGATGATGGTGTTTCTAGCCAAGCCAGAGAGGTCTAGATCCCATGCAATGTGGCATGGGCCCACATCTAACGCAGGTGTGTGTGTGTCATGTCTTAACATCGCAAAATTATAGGTAGATATATCAAGTTGGTAGGATCATGTTGGCCAAGTAATGACTCATACAACAACAAATCGGTGAAGGTGTTTCTATCCAGCCCAGAGAGGTCTAGGTCACATGCAATGTTGGCATGGCCACACATCTTCCAGAAGTGTGTGTCATGGCTTGGCATAGCACTCTTATAGCTAGATCTATGAAGTGGGTGGGATCATGTTGGTCAGGTGCAGTAACTCACACAGCCACTAAGTTTTTGATGATGTTTCTAGCCAACCCAGAGAGGTCTAGAACCCATGCAATGTTGCCATGGGCTGTAAGATCCCTCCTTTGTAAAGGAAAAGGATCCCTGTGATTGCAATGCTAGTCCCTGGATCAATGCTAGCATCCACAGTTTAAGATGAAGTACATAGATACAAAGGTCGTTTATTACATTCATTCCAGAGATAAAACATAGTCTTTTACAACTCAGGGCCATAGGCCTAATACAAGAGTTTTTGGAATAAGCAAATAAACATAAGTCTTCATCTTCATGTGCCACAAGCAAGCATGTTGAGTGTAGACTCATGACTCCTACTCATCATCGGAATAACCTGCAACATCACAAGTTACAGCCATAGTGGGTCAATACTTTGGAATAGTATTGGCAAGTGATAACTTGGTAAATTTTAAGTGGACTATATTACTATATGCATTTTGGCTAAGTGTAGCTTGGCTTGCTTTGCTCAAAATAGGTTTTTCCTATTAGTTGAAATCTCTAAGTTTTTCTTTGTCAAAAACTTCCCAAGGAACCACCAATAGACATTGGGGTCCTTTACCCTTGTTCACCCACAAGTTTTACTTAGAAGTTGGAGTGATGAGATTCTTGTAGCTTCCATGTCTTGATGCTCAAGCTGTCCATTTCCATGGACTTGGCTAAGTACTTAGATTTTCCATCTGCAGAGGTTGTGCACTTTCCCCACCAGACTTGGTTTCCCAAGACAGGACCTTTCAGAAGCCTTTCCTTAGTCAAATGGACGCGTTCCAACCTATCATCCCACTACCACCAACTGTCCAAATGACTAAGTTCTAGCAACCTATATGATCAAGGCAGAGCCCATATTGCCAAGTGGTTGCATTGTAAGCTTTCTCAACACTTGGCCTCCAAATCCCTTTGTGCCTGGTTGGCATACCACAAGTGAGATACACAAGCCAAATCCATGGCCTTGTGAAACCACTCAACCAAAACCACCATTCAAGTCCCATTCCACCCAGGAGGTTCATTGACTTAGTTGTTTTATTAAGAAAAGCATAAGTCCAAAAGACTTAGAATTATTTTCCACATAGCATGAACATACTTTACCAACCCTTGTTTTCTACTAGCTAGGCTAAGCATGGCATAGTAACTTAACTTAGGAAAATTCCCTAGCAATTCTACAATTCTACACTACATAGGATTTCCCAACATAGCATTTGGCAAAAGTAGCATGCAAGACTTAGCAAAATAATTCTTATGCTTATTCAAAATAAAGGGAATGGAAATATCATGAAGTATCACTTGCCTTGGTAATGGGGAGAGTAGCACTCTTCACAATCACAGTCACTAGCAAAATCTACACATAAAATTTGTAGCACACAATTACACACAATTTATATACAAACAAAATTATGTATGCATGCATGCAAGAAAGTGCTAAGTGATGATTTTTGAAAACCCATCAAGCAAGTACATGATACATAAACATAACTAAGTCAAAAGTTTGCTAACTAAACCTATTTAGCCCTAAAACAATTTGCTAAACAAAAACTATACTCAAAATGGACCTAAACATGTTTCTACAAACAAAGTCATTTTAACAGATACTTTTTGTTAAACACATTGCAGATTCAGAAAGGCCTCGATTCACTGATTCCAACGGTATAAAATTTGCAAAAATCTAACGTGGGAATCAAAAGTTATAGCTATTTGAAATTTGGATCAAAATCTGGTTTGAATTCTGTTTTTAAATCTAACCCTAGCCATGCGTCGCGATATTACTGGCGCGTACCGGTTCGCACCGGATCATCCTTCTGTGCCGTTGGATCTAACTAACGCTGCACGGCTCAGATCTATCCATACCCTTTCGCTAAGTGAACCGTTTCTACGCGCTAGATCTAAATCTGACGGCTGAGAATCAACTAACCAAAAGCGAGCGGCGCTAGCGGCGGCGACAGGCGGCGGCGCGTCGGTCAGTGGCGGTGCCGGCGTTCTAGGTCGCCCGGGGAAGGGAGGAGATGCTTACCAGAACCGCAAGGGGCTGCTGATGCTTGATGTGGTGTTGGTTTGCGAAGGGGCGCGCAGACACGGCGAGAATTCCTCGTCAGAGTAGAGGCAGACGTCGGGCATGGTCAGTCGTCGATGTTGGCGAGGTTCCTCGTCGCGCTAAGCCAAAATAAGGGTTCTGTCAGATGCGCACAATGATGGAGATTCTAGGCATATCAGTTAGAGGGCAAGGGGTGGTGGCTACTTACGGAGGGAGGTCGCTGGAGTTCGTGCAGAGGACGGTGGCGGCCAGTCGTCAACATTGCTGGAGCTACGGATCGTGCGAGGGCAAAAGAGAAGTGTCAGGAGGTGCGCAAAGACTCGCTGATCTTGATAGCATGAGCGAGAGACAGAGGGGAGCACGGAACTCACCGGAATTCGCCGGCGCAGTCGTCGGAACAGCGGCGGCGTCGTGCGAGTTGTGGGCAGCCTGGTGGCGTGAAGGCAGAATTGTTTGGGGGGGAAATGGTCGCGAGGATGGGGGGATCTTATAGCCAGAGGCTCGACAAGAAATGCTTGCTGCATCAATGCCAATTAAGCTCGCGAAATCAGTGCAGCAACGGGCAGCGACGGAGGTCGTGCGTGGAATCAGGGGAAGACGAAGCTGACGTGGAGAGGGCCCGCTCGTCAGCGAAGCGCGCGAAGTGGAGGTGGGGTCCTGTCGTCAGCGGCTGAGTGGGTGTGCTCGCGCGTGCAGAAGGAAAAGAAATGGCCCGGGTGGGCTAACTGGGCCTGTTCCGATGCTGGGCTAGATTCCTGGCGCTCGGCCCTTTTCTTTTGTTTACTCCTTTTCTTTTTCTATTTCGATTTTCAGGAATGGTTTTGAAATGAATTCAAACTCTTTTTGAATTCAAATCTTTCTGGGGTTTTTGCAGGGTACAGTAGTCTCTAATATAGGCATAAAAGCAAGTGGTTGCTTTGCAAAGGCTTGGTCAAGCTTGGAGATCAAAATAACAGAGACTTGGCACTTGGTTTGCAAAAATTTGAAAAATGGTTTTTGAACCCATTTCCAATTTGAAAAACTTGGTTTAAATTCCACACTCAAACCTATCTTCATGGAAGGTAACAAACTTGGTTCACAAACAATCAAACTTTCAAATGGGGATAGCCTTTTGATTTAAATCTGCTCACATAAAATCATAGCACTATGTGCTTCTGTTTTTCTGAAATGAGTTTGAAATTTGATCTCAAATCTATATGCATGCATGAATGATATGCAAACTTTGAAATTATGATTTTTGGGATGTTACAAATCTAACCCCCTTAAGGTGAATGTCGCCCTCGAGATTCGGATTGGCTAGCAAATAGGTGAGGGTGGTCTTTCCGAAGATCATCTTCTCTTTCCCATGTTGCTTCCTCTTCGGTATGATGGTTCCATTGCACTTTGCAAAACTTGATAGTCTTTGTTCTCGTGACTCTTTCTGCAGTCTCAAGAATCTTGATAGGCTTTTCTGCATAAGTGAGATCACTTTCTAGTTGAACTTCTTCCAAAGGTATGGTATCCTTCAAAGAAGATTCTTCCATTTCTGGGTGACATTTCTTAAGCTGACTCACATGAAATACATTATGGACTACTGATAGAGATGCTGGCAGTTCAATTTCATAAGCAACTTCGCCTTTGCGACTCAGAATCTTGAATGGCCCAACATATCTTGGTGCCAACTTTCCTTTGACTCCGAATCTTTTCACTCCACGGAGTGGTGATACTCTAAGATAGGCTCTATCACCAACTTCGTAGGTGACTTCTCTATGCTTAGGATCCGCGTAGCTTTTCTGTCGGGACTGTGCTATCTTCAACCTGTCCTTAACCAATTTGACCTTCTCTTCGGCTTCTTTGATAAGATCTGGCCCAAATAAACTTCTTTCTCCCACACCATTCCATAACAATGGGGTGGTACATTTTCTTCCGTAGAGAAATTCAAACGGTGCCATCTCAATGCTGGCTTGATAGCTGTTGTTATAAGAAAATTCTGCGTAAGGCAGACTTTCATCCCAACTTGCTCCATAATCTAGGGCACATGCCCTCAACATGTCTTCCAGAATTTGATTAGTCCTTTCTGTTTGCCCATCGGTTTGAGGATGAAAAGCAGTACTGAATTCCAACCTCGTTCCCAATGACTCATGTAGCTGTCTCCAAAAAATGGGAAGTGAATTGGGTTCCCCTATCGGACACAATACTCTTAGGCACACCGTGAAGGCATAAAATTCTACTCATGTAGATTTTGGCTAACTTGGCACTTGTATAAGTTGTCTTCACGGGTATGAAATGTGCCACTTTAGTTAAGCGATCCACGACTACCCATATGGAATCATATCCTGATCTGGTCCTTGGTAATCCGGTGATGAAATCCATACCAATTTTGTCCCATTTCCAATCAGGAATAGGTATTGGTTGAAGCAAACCTGCTGGTTTTTGATGCTCCGCTTTTACTCTACTACACACATCACACAAAGCAATATGCTCGGCGATGTCCCTCTTGAGATTGTTCCACCAAAATCTTTCTTTCATATCCATGTACATTTTGGTGTTACCTGGATGAATAGAATACGGAGAGTTGTGGGCTTCTTGCAGAATCAGTTTCCGCAATTCCGGATCTTGTGGAACACAGATACGTTTCCCATGCCATAAAGTACCTTGTTCGTCTACATGGAAACTTTTAGCTTTCCCTTGGCTAATATTTACCTTAATCTCCTCAATTCCTTTATCAGTCTTTTGAGCTTCTCGAATCTTGTCCAACAAAGTGGGTTGGACTTCTAAAGACATGAGATGTCCTTCAGGTACAATCTCCAATCTGAGTTCTTTGAATTGCTTACACAAATCATCTGGCAATTCGCCTTTGGTAAGGCCATTCACAAACACCTTACGACTTAGAGTATCGGCTACAACATTTGCTTTACCAGGGTGGTATTACAAACTTAAGTCATAGTCCTTGATAAGCTCTAACCATCTTCTTTGTCTCATATTGATTTCCTTCTGGGTGAAGATATACTTTAAGCTCTTGTGATCGGTGAACACTTCACAATGTTTTCCCAAAAGGTAATGTCTCCATGTTTTGAGTGCATGGACGACAGAGGCTAACTCTAAATCATGAGTAGGATAATTTACTTCATGAGTTTTGAGTTGTCTCGAGGCATAGGCCACAACTTTACCGTCTTGCATAAGTACGGCACCCAAACCTTGATGAGACGCATCACAATATACTTGGAAATCCTTTTCCAAATCTGGCAGACATAGAACCGGTGCTGTCACAAGTCTCTTCTTCAATTCTTGAAAGCTAACTTCACAACCTTCAGACCAAGCAAACTTCTTGTCTTTCTTTAACAATTCAGTCATGGGCTTAGCAACCTTTGAGAAATTCTCAATGAATCTTCTGTAGTAACCTGCTAAGCCAAGGAAACTACGAACTTCTTTCACATTCTTGGGAGATTCCCATTCTGTCACAGCTGAAACCTTAGCAGGATCAACTGCTACACCATCTTTTGTCATAACATGACCAAGAAAACCAACTTCCTCTAACCAGAACTCACACTTGCTGAATTTGGCATAAAGCTTATGCTCTCTTAACTTCTCAAGTATCAAGCGTAAGTGTCCTTCATGTTCTTCTTTGCTCTTGGAGTAGACTAAGATGTCATCGATGAAAACGACAACAAACTTGTCAAGAAATTCCATGAACACCTTGTTCATCATATTCATGAAGTATGCTGGAGCATTGGTTAAGCCGAAAGGCATTACGGTATACTCATACAATCCATACCTTGTGGTGAATGCTGTTTTAGGTATGTCTTGCTCTCTTATCTTGAGTTGAAAATAGCCTGACCGGAGATCAATCTTCGAGAACACACATGCTCCTTCAAGCTGATCAAATAAGTCGTTGATTCTAGGCAAAGGATATTTGTTCTTGATAGTTACCTCGTTGAGTGAACGGTAATCTATGCATAACCTTTGGCTTCTATCCTTCTTCTCCACGAACAATACTAGGGCTCCCCAAGATGAAGAACTTGGTTGAATGAATCCTTTTTGCAACTGTTCTCCTAGTTGCTTCTTGAGCTCTTTCAGTTCATCAACTGACATTTTGTATGGTCTCTTTGCTATTGGTTCAGAACCTGGTACCAAATCTATCAGAAACTCCACATCTCTATCTAGTGGCATTCCTGGCAATTCTTCCGGAAATACATCCGGATACTCACATACAATTGGCACACTGTCCATGCTAACCCCCTTAAGAGAATTTAGCATACTCTTCTTTGCTCCAAAGCTGGTCTTGAATCTGATCCTTCTATTATCCGGAGTTCTGAGTGAGACAGTATGGCTGGCACAATCTATCACTCCTTTGTACTTAGTCATCCAGTCCATTCCCAGAATGACATCCAAACCTTGAGAGTTTAATATTATCAAGTTAACGGGAAACTTATACTTCCCGAATTCTATGACTAGGTCATGGCATCCTGAATTCACTATCATTTCTCCACCAGGAGAACTTACTTTTATAGGACACCCAATAGTTTCTACCGGTAGTTCATTTATTTCAACAAATCCTCTTGATATGAATGAATGCGATGCACCAGTATCAAAGAGTACAAATGCTGGAATGGAATTGAGTCTGAACTTACCAGCAACAACATCAGTCTCCTCATAGACCTCCTCCACATTGATGTGGTTAACCTGTCCTTTCTGAAAAGGATTGGGCTTGTTAGGTCCTTCAACTTTCTTCTCAGGGCACTCATTAGCATAATGCCCCAGCTTCTTGCATTTGAAGCACTCAACCTGACTGATGTCCTTTTTTGCAGGCTGACTTCCACTTCCACTGTGGTGGCTCTTATGTCCACTCTTGTGGTTCTTATACTTGTCATTGTCATGACTGCGGTGATGCTTGTTGTCATGACGGTTGTGGTTGTGGTGCTTGTTGAATTTCCCATGCTTATGGGATCCTGAGCTTCCACTGTCATCATAGTGAGATCGTTTGTGAGACGATCCCGAGCTGTGCTTGTCGGAGTGTTTCCTCTTCCTACTCTCGACTTGCTTCATTTTATTCTCCAAAATAGCAGCCTTGTCACACAGAGACTGATAAGTTGGAACATATGCCACAGACAGCTGCAGATTCAGCTCATCATTCAAGCCTTCCAGAAACTTTTCCTTTCTTTTGGCATCTGTGTCAACCTCATCCGGTGCATAGCGCGCCAGATTGTTGAACTCTTCTATATATTCAGCCACGCTGCGGTGGCGCTGCTTCAGGTTGTGAAACTCCTTCTTTTTCAGGCTCATCATTCCTGATGAGATATGAGTAGTGCGAAAGCCATCTTCAAAGATAGCCCAAGTCACCTCATCTATAGGAGTGGTGATTTGGAAGTTGTCCCACCATGTGGCGGCTGGCCCTTCCAACAGATGCGCTGCGAACCTGACCTTTTCAGCATCCGTGCAGCCCACGGTCACTAGGTCCTTATTCACAGAACGTAGCCAATCATTGGCCACCATGGGATCAGTCGTCCCCGAGAACTTAGCTGGCCTCAAACGCAGAAATCTGGTGAGCATATCAAAGCCCGGAGGGTTGTTGTTGTTATTGGGGTTGTTGTTGTTATTCTGGTTTTGGATGAATGTTGTCATCATTTGCATAAGCTGTGTTTGCGCATTCATCATTTGCTGCATTTCCGGGGTGATGTTGTTGGGGTTGGGGTTTGCGCGACGGGGAGGCATCTGTGGTTTGTTCAAATAGAGATAAGAATGAGATACCCATAGATGTTTTTATGCACATTACATCACATAAGCAAACACATAGCATGCAACACAAAGATAAAAGTTCAACAATCAAGATAACAAGTTCTCAAAGTAAAACACACAAGTGGCAAGCCATCCACATGTCGGATGGTCCAATAACAAGTTCACAAATAACAAGTATGATAATAAAAGATAAACGAGTAGTCTAGTCTACTCATCAGCATCAATCTCCTCCTCGACAAAAGTAAGACCTGCGTTCTCCATCGCGGTCTTGTTCTCCTCAATAGTAGTGGTCAAGGACTCGATCTTGGTCTTGAGAGCCCTCTTCTGGGAGCGAAGCCTCTCAATCACCATCTGCTGCTGCTCTAGCTCGAAATCCTTGGACTTCAGTTCTTCAGTCATGTCCCGGATCTTCTTGTTCCTATCCTGGACACGTTTCTCCTAACTCTTGAACTTGCGGTCCTGGGTCTCGAACTTCGCCTCCATTTCCTTGACTATCTCGTCCTGCTGTGCGAAAAGCTTGTCCTTCTCACGAAGCTGCACCTGGAGCTCGTCATTGCTGAGCATGACATTGGTCCTGTCCGTGTCCACGTGCCTAATAAGAGACTCTAAGTCCTGGAGATAGAGACGTATCGGCTCTGCTGCGTCCCTCGAGTCATCCTCAAAGTCGATGGACTCTCCATCATCGTCACGTCTTCCGAAGACGTGGAAGTGGGTGCCCCTAACCTGTCGGGAGTGACGACCTAGCAGACGTCCTATCAGGTCCTGCATGACGACCTCCATGCCTCTCTCCCTGTCATCGTGCATAAGCTTGAAGACGATGGCCTCCGTAGTAGGCTCTGTCTGGCGTCCGGGCTGGTTCACCTTGAAGCCCCAGAGGTCCTTCCTCTCGAACTTGGTGAGTGGATGCACCATGATGGTGGGAAGAGGGAGATTGAGCAAGGTGGTAAGATCAACGATACGAGGACCAAAACGGGTAACCTGGAACTCCTCAACAGTGCTGATGGTAATAGGCATCTATTTATAAGATAGAAAAATTAGGACAACACAATTAAGATAAAACAAGACAACATTTCATACATATCCATGGAACACAAAAATCACACAAGTCATGCATACATAATTCCATTACATCAATCAAGGTCCAAACTTATTTAAGGTATCATTTTGGAAAATAAGGTGATAGGTGGTGGTCCAACTAACGAAGTGCGTTCACAATCCTATCTCACTGGATCTGTTGGCTAACACAATATTCCTAGAAGCAATCCACCTATCTTGTTCACATGATTCCATCACTAAGTCTATAATATCTCCCCTTAAGGTTTGGTTGGTGGCTTCCAACTCTTGGGTAAGTTCCTTCTCTTTTTCTAAGTCTTTTTGGAGGTTGAGCATTCTGCACTTGACTCTAGCACTAAGTTCTTTGATAGTCCTCCAAGCTGCTTCTCTGGCTGACTCAAAGAATGTGGTGTGCATCACAGTGTTGGTGTACATGCAGAAGCCTCTTTCTTTGTGGTTGTCTTCCTTGTTTTTGTACAAGTGAAGTTGCACCCACCAATACTCCACTCCTTCATCCATCACCGGAAAGCCTTTGTACACAACCGCACCATGTGCTTCCATTGCCACCATGAGGTCCTTGAGAATTTTGGGAAACTCAGTTTCACACTCCAAGGTCATGGTCATGAGTGGTCCTTTCTTCATGGCTTCGTTGATGGAGTTCATCTACAAATAGAGAGGAGAATGAGAAGATTAGAAAAGTTTACGAGAAGAATAGACAAGTGTAGAAGTAGTTAAATTTTTTTCCTTAGTGGTTTCAAATCCTAGGGTCATAATCCTACAGGCAACACAGTGCTCTGATACCATCTGTAAGATCCCTCCTTTGTAAAGGAAAAGGATCCCTGTGATTGCAATGCTAGTCCCTGGATCAATGCTAGCATCCACAGTTTAAGATGAAGTACACAGATACAAAGGTCGTTTATTACATTCATTCCAGAGATAAAACATAGTCTTTTACAACTCAGGGCCATAGGGCTAATACAAGAGTTTTTGGAATAAGTAAATAAACATAAGTCTTCATCTTCATGTGCCACAGGCAAGCATGTTGAGTGTAGACTCATGACTCCTACTCATCATCGGAATAACCTGCAACATCACAAGTTACAACCACAGTGGGTCAATACTTTGGAATAGTATTGGCAAGTGATACCTTGGTAAATTTTAAGTGGACTATATTACTATATGCATTTTGGCTAAGTGTAGCTTGGCTTGCTTTGCTCAAAATAGGTTTTTCCTATTAGTTGAAATCTCTAAGTTTTTCTTTGTCAAAAACTTCCCAAGGAACCACCAATAGACATTGGGGTCCTTTACCCTTGTTCACCCACAAGTTTTACTTAGAAGTTGGAGTGATGAGATTCTTGTAGTTTCCATGTCTTGATGCTCAAGCTGTCCATTTCCATGGACTTGGCTAAGTACTTAGATTTTCCATCTGCAGAGGTTGTGCACTTTCCCCACCAGACTTGGTTTCCCAAGACAGGACCTTTCAGAAGCCTTTCCTTAGTCAAATGGACGCATTCCAACATATCATCCCACTACCACCAACTGTCCAAATGACTAAGTTCTAGCAACCTATATGATCAAGGCAGAGCCCATATTGCCAAGTGGTTGCACTGTAAGCTTTCTCAACACTTGGCCTCCAAATCCCTTTGTGCCTGGGTGGAATACCACAAGTGAGATACACAAGCCAAATCCATGGCCTTGTGAAACCACTCAACCAAAACCACCATTCAAGTCCCATTCCACCCAAGAGGTTCATTGACTTAGTTGTTTTATTAAGAAAAGCATAAGTCCAAAAGACTTAGAATTATTTTCCACATAGCATGAACATACTTTACCAACCCTTGTTTTCTACTAGCTAGGCTAAGCATGGCATAGTAACTTAACTTAGGAAAATTCCCTAGCAATTCTACAATTCTACACTACATAGGATTTCCCAACATAGCATTTGGCAAAAGTAGCATGCAAGACTTAGCAAAATAATTCTAATGCTTATTCAAAATAAAGGGAATGGAAATATCATGAAGTATCACTTGCCTTGGTAATGGGGAGAGTAGCACTCTTCACAATCACAGTCACTAGCAAAATCTACACATAAAATTTGTAGCACACAATTACACAGAATTATATACAAACAAAATTATGTATGCATGCATGCAACAAAGTGCTAAGTGATGATTTTTTAAAACCCATCAAGCAAGTACATGATACAGAAACATAACTAAGTCAAAAGTTTGCTAACTAAACCTATTTAGCCCTAAAACAATTTGCTAAACAAAAACTATACTCAAAATGGACCTAAACATGTTTCTACATACAAAGTCATTTTAACAGATACTTTTTGTTAAACACATTTCAGATTCAGAAAGGCCTTGATTCACTGATTCCAACGGTATAAAATTTGCAAAAATCTAACGTGGGAATCAAAAGTTATAGCTATTTGAAATTTGGATCAAAATCTGGTTTGAATTCTGTTTTTAAATCTAACCCTAGCCACGCGTCGCGATATTACTGGCGCGTACCGGTTTGCACCGGATCACCCTTCTGTGCCGTTGGATCTAACTAACGCTGCACGACTCAGATCTATCCATACCCTTTCGCTAAGTGAACTGTTTCTACGCGCTAGATCTAAATCTGACGGCTGAGAATCAACTAACCAAAAGCGAGCGGCGCTAGCGGCGGCGACAGGCGGCGGCGCGTCGGTCAGTGGCGGTGCCGGCGTTCTAGGTCGCCCGGGGAAGGGAGGAGATGCTTACCAGAACCGCAGGGGGCTGCTGATGCTTGAGGTGGTGTTGGTTTGCGAAGGGGCGCGCGGACACGGCGAGAATTCCTCGTCGGAGTAGAGGCAGACGTCGGGCACGGTCAGGCGTCGATGTTGGCGAGGTTCCTCATCGCGCTAAGCCAAAATAAGGGTTCTGTCAGATGCGCACAACGATGGAGATTCTAGGCGTATCAGTTAGAGGGCAAGGGGCGGTGGCTACTTACGGAGGGAGGTCGCCAGAGTTCGTGCAGAGGATGGTGGCGGGCAGTCGTCAACGTTGCTGGAGCTATGGATCGTGCGAGGGAAAAAGAGAAGTGTCAGTAGGTGCGCAAAGACTCGCTGATCTTGATAGCATGAACGAGAGACAGAGGGGAGCACGGAACTCACCGGAATTCGCCGGCGCAGTCGTCGGAACAGCGGCGGCGTCGTGCGAGTTGTGGGCAGCCTGGTGGCGTGAAGGCAGAATTGTTTTGGGGGAAATGGTCACGAGGATGGGGGGATCTTATAGCCAGAGGCTCGACAAGAAACGCTTGCTGCATCAATGCCAATTAAGCTCGCGAAATCAGTGCAGCAACGGGCAGCGACGGAGGTCGTGCGTGGAATCAGGGGAAGACGAAGCTGACGTGGAGAGGGCCCGCTCGTCAGCGAAGCACGCGAAGTGGAGGTGGGGTCCTGTCGTTAGCGGCTGAGTGGGTGTGCTCGCGCGTGCAGAAGGAAAAGAAATGGCCCGGGTGGGCTAACTGGGCCTGTTCCGATGCTGGGCTAGATTCCTGGCGCTCGGCCCTTTTCTTTTGTTTACTCCTTTTCTTTTTCTATTTCGATTTTCAGGAATGGTTTTGAAATGAATTCAAACTCTTTTTGAATTCAAATCTTTCTGGGGTTTTTGCAGGGTACAGTAGTCTCTAATATAGGCATAAAAGCAAGTGGTTGCTTTGCAAAGGCTTGGTCAAGCTTGGAGATCAAAATAACAGAGACTTGGCACTTGGTTTGCAAAAATTTGAAAAATGGTTTTTGAACCCATTTCCAATTTGAAAAACTTGGTTTAAATTCCACACTCAAACCTATCTTCATGGAAGGTAACAAACTTGGTTCACAAACAATCAAACTTTCAAATGGGGATAGCCTTTTGATTTAAATCTGCTCACATAAAATCATAGCACTATGTGCTTCTGTTTTTCTGAAATGAGTTTGAAATTTGATCTCAAATCTATATGCATGCATGAATGATATGCAAACTTTGAAATTATGATTTTTGGGATGTTACATGGGCCCACATCTACCACAGTTGTGTGTGTCATGGCTTTGCATAGCAAAATTATAGTTATATCTATCAAGTAGGTAGGATCATGTTGGCCAAGTGATGACTCATACAACAACAAGTTGGTGAAGGTGTTTGTATCCATCCAAGAGAGGTCTACACCCCATGCAATGTTGACATGGCCCCACATTTGCCACAAGTGTGTGTCATGGCTTGACAAAGTACTCTTATAGCTAGATCTATCAAGTGGGTGGGATCATGTTGGTCAGGTGTAGTGACTAACACATCCACTAAGTTGATGATGGTGTTTCTAGCCAACCCAAAGAGGTCTAGATCCCATGCAATGTTGGCATGGGCCCACATCTACCACAGTTGTCTGTGTCATGGCTTGGCATATCAAAATTATAGTTATATCTATCAAGTAGGTAGGATCATGTTGGCCAAGTGATGATTCATACAACAACAAGTTGGTGAAGGTGTTTCTATCCAGACCAGAAAGGTCTAGACCCCATGCAATGTTGGCATGGCCTCACATTTGCCACAAGTGTGTGTCATGGCTTGTCATAGTACTCTTATAGCAATATCTATCAAGTGGGTGGGATCATGTTGGTCAGGTGTAGTGACTCACAAAGCCACTAAGTTGATGATGGTGTTTCTAGCCAACCCAGAGAGGTCTAGATCCCATGCAATGTTGGCATGGGCCCACATCTACCACAGTTGTGTGTCATGGCTTGGCATAGAAAAAGTATAGTTAGATCTATCAAGTAGGTAGGATCATGTTGGCCAAGTGATGACTCATACAACAACAAGTTGGTGAAGGTGTTTCAATCCAGCCCAGAGAGGTCTAGACCCCATGCCCTGTTGGCATGGCAACACATTTGCCACAAGTGTGTGTCATGGCTTGGCATAGTACTCTTATGGCTAGATCTATCAAGTGGGTGGGATTATGTTGGTCAGGTGTATTGACTCATAAAGCCACTAAGTTGATGATGCTGTTTCTAGCCTACACAGAGAGGTCTAGATCCCATGCAATGTTGGCATGGGCCCACATCTACCACAGTTCTGTGTGTCATGGCTTGTCATAGAAAAATTATAGTTATATCTATCAAGTAGGTAGGATCATGTTGGCAAAGTGATTACTCATACAACAACAAGTTGGTGAAGGTGTTTCTATCCAGCCCAGAGAGGTCTAGACCCCATGCAATGTTGGCATGGCTCCACATTTTCCACAAGTGTGTGTCTTGGCTTGGCATAGTACTCTTATAGCTGGATCTATCAAGTGAGTGGGATCATGTTGGTCAGGTGTAGTGACTCACACATCCACTAAGTTGATGATGGTGATTCTAGCCAACACAGAGAGGTCTAGATCCCATGCAATGTTGGAATGGTCCCACATCTACCACAGTTGTGTGTGTCATGGCTTGGCATAGCAAAAGTATAGTTATATCAATCAAGTAGGTAGGATCATGTTGGCCAAGTGATGACTCATACAACAAGTTGGCGAAGGTGTTTATATCCATCCCAGAGAGGTCTAGACCCCATGCAATGTTGGCATGGCCCCACATTTTCCACAAGTGTGTGTCATGGCTTGGCATAGCACTCTTATAGCTAGATGTATAAAGTGGGTGGGATCATGTTGGTCAGGTGTAGTGACTCACACAACCACTAAGGTGATGATGGTGTTTCTAGCCAACCCAAAGAGGTCTAGATACCATGCAATGTTGGCATGGGCCCACATCTACCACAGTTGTGTGTGTCATGGCTTGGCATAGAAAAATTATAGTTAGATCTATCAAGTAGGTAGGATCATGTTGGCCAACTGCTGAGTCACACAACCACAAGTTGGTGAAGGTGTTTGTAGCCACTCCAGCGATGTCTAAAGCCCAAGGAAAAATTCAAAATTTGACTGGGCCACCAAAAAATCAAAATTGTGTGAAACCTTGGACACATTTAAAAATTACTTCAAGGTAGAGGATGCAATGTTTCAACATGGAGCATGTCTCACATCACAAAGGTCTAACCCCTAGGCATCCTTACTAGATACCTTGATTTTTGGCCTAAATTTAACCGGGCCACAAAAAATTCAAAAACTTTCAAATTTGTTTGAAACCTTGTACATGTGTCTTAGTTTTTGTATGTTAGCATGTGTAAAAAAATCTAGGTTGTTTCACGAAAGTCGAAAAAACACATTGCTAGGAAAAGAGGCCTAGGTGAGACCAAAAGGGTTGTTCATAAATTTCTCACTTTTTCGATGTTCATCAAATGATCCTAAAATTTATTTGAAAAAATTCAAAATTGTAAAATAGCTATTTTGTTCAAATTTTAAAATAAAAAATAAAAAGGAATATAGGATAGAATAAAAAAGTAAAACTCGACGTGCAGGCAACAAGCCAACCCAACTCCTACTCCCACGCTCGCATCACGGATGCATCCGGGCGTCAAGTAGATTGGGGCGACCCATCTTAATCCCAGGCATAAAACAGTAATGGGCTCTTTCGGGCTCAATAGAAAACCGTAGCGGGAAGGACTAACGCAGGTGAGAGTTTAGTCCCACATCGCCGAGCGAGGAACGATTCGACCAGCTTATATACCCTGCATTCATAACAGTGGCATGATCTTCTCTCAACAAATCAACCTGACACATACTATTATCACTTATCTTCCTGTTGGACTACACATGAAAAATTTGCGCTATGCCGGCCTGCATCCTATGCCAACAATGGTCTTCTAGTCGTATGCAGGCCGTTGAGCACGAAATTTGTAGGTAGGCATATTTTTTTCATTCCCTTCCATACTATAGTAATATTTTGCATTTTGAATAAGTCTGCACGAATTTAATTACTTACCATCTTATATATACAAGCTTGTTGTTAGTTTGCTGAACATCTTTTCTAATTTGTTTTACATGAAAAACTTACTAATTAATTATGTAGTAGTTTTTTATTTTAGATTCAAAATTCAACTAATTTTTATAAACAATTCTCTAATATTTTAATAGACTATATTTTACCAATATTTTGCTTAACTTTTCTAGCCAATTGGTGTACATTCTGGACACTCCACATTGTCTCAATAATTCAACACAACAAGATCGCTAGGAGCAAATTGGAGCTCAAAACAAGATTAATGAACTACCTAATTTGCACATATGATCAGCTATGTCGAATAATTATAAAGGATGACAATACCAACTAGAGATTCATACTTAATTAACTTTGTTGTCACAACAAAGTGAAGGGTGAATGTGTTTCTATCCAGCCCAGAGAGGTCTACATCCCATGCAATGTTGGAATGGCCCCACATCTGCCACAGGTGTGTAGCATGGCTTGACATAACACGCTTATACTTAGACCTATCAAGTGGGTGGGATCATGTTGTTCAAGTGTAGTGACTCACACAACCACTAAATTGATGATGGTGTTTCTAGCCAAACCAGAGAGGTCTATAGCCCATGCAATGTTGGCATGGGCCCACACCTACCATAGTTGTGTGTGTCATGGCTTGGCATAGTAGTGTTATAATAAGATCAATCAACAGTGTGGCATCATGTTGGCCAAGTGCTAAGGCACACAAACACTAGGTTGATGATGGTGTTTCTAGCCAACCTAGAGATCTCTATAGCCCATACAATGTTGGCATGTGCCTACATCTGCCAAAAGTGTGTGTCATGGCTTAGCATAGCAAAATTATATTTAGATCTATAAAGTAGGTAGGATCATGTTGGCCAAGTGATGCCTCATACAACAAGTTGGTGAAGGTGTTTCTATCCTGCCCAGAGAGGTCTAGATCCCATGCAATATTGGCATGGCCCCACATCTTCTACGAGTGTATGTCATGGCTTTTCATAGCACTCTTATACTTAGATCTATCATGTGGGTGGGATCATGATGGTCAGGTGTATTGACTCACACAACCAGTAAGTTGATAATGGTGTTTCTAGCCAACCTAGAGAGGTCAATAGCACATGCAATGTTGGCATGGTCCCACATATGCCACAGTTGTGTCACACCATGTCTTGGCATAGAAGTGTTGTACTAAGATTTATCAATAGGGTGGCATCATGTTATCCCAACATTGAATTTGTCTCTAGACCCATGTGAGTTGACTAGAAACACCATCATCAAGTGGGTGTCATGGCTTGACATAGCACTCTTATAGCTATATCTATCAAGTGGGTGGGATCATGTTAGTCAGGTGTAGTGAACCACTAAGTTGATGATGGTGTTTCTAGCCAACCCAGAGAGGTCTAGATCCCATGAAATGTTGGCATGTGCCAACATCTACCATAGTTGTGTGTGTCATGGCTTGGCATAGAAAAACTATATTTAGATCTATCAAGTAGGTAGGATCATGTTGGCCTTGCTGAGTCAAACAACCACAAGTTGGTGAAGGTGTTTCTATCCAACCCAGAGAGGTCTAGATCCCTTGCAATGTTGGCATGTGATGACCCACAAGTATAGGGGGTGTATCGTAGTACTTTCGATAAATAGGAGTGTCGATCCCAACAAGGAGAAGAAGGTGTTGACTAGTGGTATGGAGCAGGAAATCTCTTTAAATACTTAGCAAACAGATTTTTAGGGGTTTGCTGATAAAGCAAGGAAATAAAGTGCAAGTAAATAAAGACAACAAACAATTCCAGTAGTGGTCCAATCCTTTCTTAGCAAAGGACAAGCCGGTGGTAATACTAATGAGGACCAAACGTTCTCGTGGACACATGGGAATACTGTCAAGTGCTTTCGTTTCATATAGATGATTAATCTTATTTGGTTTTATGAGTGTTGTGTGGGTGAACCTATGCTAATGAACCAACCTTACTTGGACTAATACAAACTTGTGATTAAACCCCTTGCAAGAATCCGCAACTATAAGAAAGCAAATAAGATAAAAACCTAACCACAACCTTAAACTCTGAGATCCTACACTCCCTTGTGCAAAGGTTTCCTAACAGGGGTTCAGGTTTCTGTCGCTCCGGCAACACCACAATTAGTAGCCAAATACATAATGCATTCCCCTAGGCCCATAAATGGTGAAGTATCATATAGTCGACGTTCACATGAGACCACTATAAGAATAGCACCACAACTTAAATATTAAACCATTGAATAATACCTCAACACAATTCCACTACTAACAACATGACTTCTCCCATGTCCTGAAGAACTAAACGAACTACTCACGAGACATAACATGGATCGAGATCAGATATGATATGATGATGGATAACAATCTGAACATAAACAATAATTCAATGGTTCCACTCACAAGCATCAACTACAATATTAATCAACAGCGGGAAAGTTTCCCCTAAGAACTATGAAAGATTCAACACAATTGTTACAGCGGGATGGAGTGGTGGAGATGATGGTGCGGATGATGATGATGATCCCGATGAAGTCTAGATTGATGATGGTGTTGATGGCGACGATCTCCCCTCTTCGGGAAAGGAATTTCACTAGCAGAAATCTGTCTGCCGGAGAGCTCTTTCTCTCTTGGTGTTTTCCACCCCACAGAGGCGGCGGAATCTTTCTGTGGTCTCTCCCCCAACTTTAGGGTTTCGAGGAGAAGATATAGGCGTGAGGACGGAGCCAGAGGTGGGCCAGGGTGGCCACATCCCCTGTAGGCACGACCCAGGGTGGCCCGCGCCTGGGGGGTGTGGACCCCTGTGTCCCAACTCCGCCTCCCCTTCTGTCATCCTTCGTCTTCTGGGAAAATTTAATTTTCTATAGTTTTTCTAGTATTTTTCTGATCTTCACAAAATTGCATCAAAACACCGCTTTTTTCCATCAAAATCCTGACTCTGGTAGTTCATCCTCCAAGAATCATCCAACATGCAAAAACAGATGAAGAGACATAAGTAACACCTCTTAATATGAAATATATCAATGAATAGAAGAAAATTATGATATAGAATGGTGATGCAAATTGGACGTATCAACTCCCCCAAGCTTAGACCTCGCTTGTCCCCAAGCGAAAACTAAGCTCAGTAAATATGTCCACAGGTTTATGAAGTGTCGATAAAAATAATACGGACAAGAAGCATCACACTTACCAATACACAACTCATAGAAGAAAGCAACTCATCATTATATAACTTAGCTTGCAAAAAGTATGGGAGTCACAATAAAGATGCATAAATATAAATCATAATTGGCATTGGAAAACTTTGTTCTTGGTCAGAGAACAACTTACAAATAGTTTTCAAGCAAAGCTTTTGTAAAGAAGTTTAAAACATGAGTACTCTTTGATCAAACACAAAAGGCTTTCCATAAAGATGGCTTTCAAAGTAATACTAATTTAGATAAGAGTCTTGTGCAAACAAGGAAGATAAAGAACATGATTGAATAAATCATCATATGAATGCTTGAAACACAACAACTCAAATGCTTGCTGGAGATAGAGAGGAATAGGTTTACTAACTCAACTTAGAAGTATAAGAAAAGTCCCTTCATGGAGGGAAGCAGGGATTTCAAGTTCATAAAGAGCTTTCAAAAGATTATGGTACCTACTAGCTTTGAGCTCTCATTGCCCCTATCATAAGCAGCTTGAGGTGATTAAGGTTAAAGTGAACAAAGATGGAGTATATGCTTGACAAAATATAAGTTGGCAATTGCATGTCCCTTGACTACGAGGGCCGCTTCTCATGCTACTCAACTTTAGTTACCGATAAGTTCTTGTCATTGTAAGTAAAGAATAGCCAACGGGGTACCCCTTGCACATGATACAAGAGCTATCCCATAATCAAAATGACAAGGCAAGCAGACAATGAGCATCTCAGCAATCTCTTATTTACCACGAGAAAATGGTGCTTTTTTCTCTCTTTCCTCTTTTCAATATGTCTCTCTCTTTTTTATATAATAAGAAAGCTTCATAGATTTCTCATTATGGTCATGCTGCAAGTTTCCACCATGATTAGGCATGGCTTAGGCTAGTGGCCCAAGCGTTTCTCTAACACACATACATAACTCCATGGACTTACAAGCTCCCCTTTTATTTCACACCGACGGCATCCGCAAAAAAAGAGCATGATATCAACAGTGTACAGTGTACAGGTGCAATGTTGAAAGCGTTCCCCGTGACAACACGGTTCTTCTAATTCCAACGTATAGGTGCAAGCATATACAACTTCGATGACACAATGGTTCAAGTTTATTAGGGGCAAGAAAATAAGGTGTGCTATCAATTTCGTGAGAGATTTACTAACTAGTTTTCACATAAGAAAATAATTTTTAATTTGAAAGATAGATGAACCTTGAGAATTTACTTGAATAGCAATAATGATAATAGGTAGATATGGTGGACACAAATGGCATAGGTTTTGGTTTGCAGGATTGGATACATGAGAAGTATTTCCTCTCAACACATGTTTTTGGCTAGCAAGGCTGGGTAGCAAGCAAAAGAGTTGAAGGAAACAAGCAAATATAAAAGTGATAAAGCCAAACATGCAATCTTTCTTGAAGACACAAAAGATCTTAAATAAAGAATAATAACCTTATGAGCCAATCAAGAAAGAAAATAAATGATACAAGATACGTGTAAGAGCTTTTCTCTTTTCCTTCCAAACCTGAAAAAGTGTCGCTACTGACCAGAGCTTGGTTTTCCAAAACCAATTTAGATCTACTTGATGCTCCCAAAGTGATACCAATACTAATCAAGAAGATCAATCATAAAATAGAGATTGCAAACTAAAATATGAAGTGAAAAAAGTAAAAGATGAAACTTCTCATTAATATTCCATAAAGGTACTCACACCAAGGGATACATAGATAAGCAACTAACGGAGAGATACTTCCACAATGCCAACGAACCTATATGATAACTTCTCTACCAAATATATGAATCTACTAAAAAGGTAAAAAGATAAAAAATAATGATGTGATACCACGGCACTCCCCCAAGCTTGGAACAAGCCAAGGTGATGCCAAAACCCGATGACGAATTACTCCTTTGGTGGTGGTGTTCTCTTGATAAGCTTTTCAATCAGTTCCCTCAAATCCTCAATCCCAAAGGCTAGAGTACGAATCATCTCCGAGTTATGCTCAATGTGGTTCATGATCATGTCGGACCGGGAATTTCAATCCTTGTTATTCTTTCCCACTCTTCCTTCTTGGAGTGTTCCTTCCCTGCATGGTTAGAACGAGGCATATCCCACATAGAGGGAAACTTCCCTTTGGGCACATTTTGGAATTGTTTCTCATGTATAAGAGTATGGTAGGGGTTCTTGGTGCATGGAGGAAGTGACCGTGGAGCGAGGCAATGACGCGGAGTTTTCCCTCCTAGGGACATCCGTGTTGTCCTCCTAAGCTTGGTAGGGTTTGCCACCACTCCAATGCGTGCAACGGTAGCACGGGTATCCAGATGCTCATACTCCTTCATGTCTTTTTCATCCCCAACCAAGATCTCCTCCTCCTTGGGGTTTTGAGGATCATCTTCCACGGGATTCTTTCCCTTGTCGTTGGCGGAGACCATGGTGCCTCTAAACTTGAGAAGATTTCCTGACAGAAACAGATCGAAACGAAAACACGAAGAGAACACGATATACGAACCTCGGGGGATCTAGGGGTTATATATTATGATGTTATACGACATAACGAAGGTATTGTGCGAAAACGGGGTGGAGACGGACTCTAGGGGGCTCACACACCCTGGTGGCGCGGCCAGCTGGGGCCCGCTCCACTGGTGGGTGTGGCCCGCCTGGGCTCCGTTTCCTCCTCTGTTTCGTCTCGTAACCTTCCATATGTAATATAAACATAAAAAATCTAAAGAAAAAGGTTTTTCGTGAACCTTTTGTTTGTAGAAATTTTACCTATTCAGAGACAGACTCTGTAGATTCTGGAGTTTGGTTTCTAATAAATTCTTCCGGAGTCACAACTTTAATAATATCAACATCTTCATTATAGGAATTTCCAGAAATATAATGTTTGATCCTTTGACCATTCACCACCTGTGTAATGCTGTCCTTCAAAGAAGATATTTTACTAGACCTTGAATGATACACCTCCTGAATAACAAAAGGTCCTTCCCATTTTGAGAGTAGTTTTCCTGCAAAAAATCTGAGACGAGACCTATACAAAAGAACTTTCTCACCAACATGGAACTTCCTTTTGAGAATTCTCCTGCCATGCCATCTTTTTACTTTTTCCTTAAAGAGTCTAGCATTTTCATAAGCTTCACTTCTCCACTCATCTAGGGTACTCAAGTCAAGCAATTTTTTCTCCCCAGCAAGTCTAAAACCTCTATTCAGTTCTTTCACTGCCCAATAAGCCTTGTTTTCTAATTCTAGAGGAAAGTGACAAGCTTTATCATAAACCATTTTGTAAGGATACATTCCCATAGGATTTTTATAAGAAGTTCTATAAGCCCATAAAGCGTCATTCAAATTTTTAGCCCAATTTTTTCTAGATCTATTAACAGTCGTTTGCAAGATAGATTTAATTTCTCAATTTGAAAGTTCTACTTGCCCACTGGTTTGGGGGTGATAAGCTGAAGCAATTCTATGGTTAACATCTTATTTAGAAAGAGTCTTCCTAAAACCACCATGAATAAAATGAGAACCTCCATCAGTCATGACATATCTAGGCACACCAAACCTAGGAAAAATAACATCTTTAAGAATTTTTAAAGAGGTCTTACCATCAGCATTGTTTGTAGGTATGTCTTCTACCCACTTTGTAACATAATGAACAACAACAAGAATATGAGTATACCCTTTTGAAGGGGGAAAAGAACCCATAAAGTCAAATGCTCAACAATCAAAAGGTTCAATAACAAGAGAATAGTTCATAGGCATTTCATTGCATCTAGAAATGTTACCAACTCTTTGGCATTCATCACATGATAAAATAAACTTCCTTGCATCCTTGAAAAGAGTAGGCCAGTAAAAACCAGATTGTAAAACTTTTTGTGCAGTCCTATCCCCAGCATGATGTCCTCCATAAGCACTGCCATGAAATTTTCCCAATATCTCTTGTTGTTCATATTCTAGGACACATCTCCGCATAATACCATCTACTCCTTCTTTATATAAATGTGTGTCATCCCAAAAGTAATGCCTTAGATCGTAAAAGAATTTTCTTCTTTGCTGAGTTGTAAAGGTTGGAGGCAAATACTTGAAAACAATAAAGTTAGCATAATCAGCATACCAAGGACTCTCTTGCTGGCTTACCCTTATTGCAGCCAAATGTTCATTTGGAAAACTATAATTAATAGGCATATGATCAGAAATATTTTCCAAACGAGCTAAATTATTAGCAATAGGATTTTCAGCACCTTTCCTATCTACAATATGCAGATCAAACTCTTCTAAAAGAAACACCCATCTAATAAGCCTAGGCTTAGCATCTTTCTTTGTCATAAGGTATTTAATAGAAGCATGATCAGTATGAATAGTAACCTTTGAATCAACAATATAAGGTCTAAACTTATCACAAGCAAAGATTACAGCTAAGATCTCCTTTTCAGTAGTAGCATAATTATTTTGATCAACATCTAGAGTCTTGCTAGCATAATGAATAACCTTCAACTTCTTATCTATTCGTTGCCCAAGAACAGCACCCACAGCAAAATCACTAGCATCACACATAATTTTAAAGGGTAAATTCCAATCAGGAGGTTGAACAATAGGAGAAGTAGTCAAAGCTTTCTTCAAAGTTTCAAAAGCTTCCTTACAATCATCATCAAAAACAAAAGGTACATCTTTTTGAAGAAGATTAGTAAGGGGCTTTGAAATTTTGGAGAAATATTTAATAAACCTCCTATAGAAACCAACATGACCAAGGATACTACGAATACCTTTTATATCTCTAGGGCAAGGCATCTTCTCAATTGCTTCAATTTTGGCTCCGTCTACTTCAATACCTCTTTCAGAAATTTTGTGTCCAAGAACAATCCCTTCATTAACCATGAAGTGGCATTTCTCCCAATTAAGAACAATATTAGTTTCTTCGCATATCTACAAAACTTTATCAAGGTTGTGCAAACAATTATCAACAGAAGTTCCAAAGACGGAGAAATTGTCCATGAAAACTTCCACAATTTCTTCACAAAAACCATGAAAGATAGCAGACATACATCTCTAAAAGGTAGTAGGAGCATTACATAAACCAAAAGGCATAGCCTATAAGCATAAGTTCCATAGGGACAAGTGAAGGTGGTTTTATCTTCGTATTGTGCTCTCACAGCAATTTGAGAGAACCCAGAATAACCATCAAGAAAACAAAAGTGAGTCTTTTTAGACAATCTTTCTAGCATTTGATCAATAAAAGGCAGAGGATAATGATCTTTCTTAGTAACTTCATTAACCTTTCTGAAATCAATGCACATCCTATGACCAACCACTACTCTTTGGGGTATAAGTTCATTATTTTCATTAGGCACAACGGTGATTCCCCATTTCTCTGGGAAACAATGAACAGGGCTAACCCATTGACTATCAGCAATAGGGTAAATAATACCAGCATCAAGAAGTTTTAATACCTCATTCCTTACCACATCCTTCATCTTAGGATTTAAACGGCGTTGATGTTCAACAACTAGTTTTGCATCAGGTTCTATATTAATAGCATGTTGACATATATTAGGAGAAATCCCTTTTAAATCATCAAGAGTATACCCCATAGCTCCTCGGTGTTTCTTCAATATTTCCAATAATCTTTCCTCTTCCTTCCCTGAAAGTTTAGAACTAATAATAAAAGGATATATTTTATTATCATCTAGATAAGCATATTTAAGATCATCAGGTAGAGGTTTTAATTCGAAAACATGATCCCCTTTAGGTGGTAGTGTGGCACCCAAATCTTCCACAGGTAAGTTATGCTTATGTAACTAAGATTGACAAAGGAAAACCTCGTCAATCTCATTTATTTCCTTCATGAAGACCTCGCTTTCATGATCTTCCATAAACTGCTGCAAGGCATTGTTAGGATCAAGAGAAGTAGCATAAAGTTGTTCAACCCTGAAATCCTCATTAGGCAATTCGTTTTCATAAGGAGTTTTAGAAAATTTGGAAAAATTAAACTCATACGATTCTCCATCAAACTTAGTCAAAAGTTTCTCCTTCTTACAATGTATAATAGCGCCACAAGTATTAAAGAAAGGTCTACCAAAGATAATAGGACAGGTTTTACTAGCTTCTGAACTAAGTACTAGGAAATCCGCAGGATATTTAATCTTACCACAAAGAACCTCCACATCTCTTACAATGCCAATTGGACAAACTATCTCTCTATTAGCAAGGTGAATAACCACATCAATGTCCTCAAGCTCACAAGGACCAATTTCATGCATAATTTCCTTGTAAAGCTCATAAGGAATAGCACTAGAAGTAGCACCAATATCTTTCACAAGGGCTACTATAGGTTCAATGTTTATTTGCTCATCAGGTTCCACAGTTTTTTTCGCACTTTTGCTAACCACATTAACTATGATAGAATGTTCCTTTACCTTAGCAGTAAAAGGGATTTTCTAAACATAAGGTGTAGGAAAAATAGGATCAATAGTACAAACTTCAATGCTAGCAGGAACATGGGTAACAATATCTTTATAAGGACCATTGGTACTTGTCCCATTCCTTTTTGGGAATTTCAATATAAGAGGCAAAGGCCTTAAAACATTTTGCAAGAACTTGAGAATCAAGACTATACTCTATACTAATATCACGGAAGTCATCAGTTCCTACAAAAGATTTAATGCATTCATAATCATAATTTATACCTGACTTTCTTCCTTTGTCATTCTCCCATGCTTCAGTGTTCTCTTGAATAGGGTCTAGGAGATCCCATTTAGCTTCTTACTTCATACGTGTGAACGATCTAGCACAAGAAGCATCTAATAAATCTTTATCACGGAGAGAAAGCCTTGCATAAAAATTATTGATAATAATATTGTTAGGGAGTTCAAGAATAGGACATTTAAGCATTAGTAACTTCAATCTCCCTCAAGCTTGGGCTGTACTCTCTCCATCACGAGGACAAAAAGTTATATATTTGATTCCTATCCTTATGAATCTCATTGGGAGGATAAAATTTAGAATAAAAGAGAGGTATTATTTCCTCCCATTCCATAGATTATCCATTCTTCAGCAGCTTATACCATTCTTTAGCTCTTCCTTTCAATGATATAGAGAGTAACTTCTTCACATGTTTAGTTGTGATACCTGCACACTTAAACAACCCGCATAATTCATGGATAAAAAGCAAATGATCACCAGAATGGATAGTTCCATCCCCAAAATAATAATTATCCATAACACGATCAACAATACTTGTAGGTATCTTAAAAGGATATATCTCAACAGGTGGTGGTTCATC
The DNA here is from genome assembly GCA_916181665.1 of Avena sativa. Lineage (NCBI taxonomy): Eukaryota > Viridiplantae > Streptophyta > Magnoliopsida > Poales > Poaceae > Avena > Avena sativa. The sequence continues at coordinate 249,635,996 of OV702297.1, forward strand.
TACTACCCTATCAGTGGTAGTAGTTTTCCCAAATAGGAAACCAAGTGGGTAATCCATATTGGAAACAAAGTAACAAACAGGAATAAAAACAATACTCATAGTAGAAGTTTCATTTACCAGTTCCACTCTTCAATAGCGCTTCACTCCCCAGCAACGGCGCCAGAAAATAGCCTTGATGACCCACAAGTATAGGGGGTGTATCGTAGTACTTTCAATAAATAGGAGTGTCGATCCCAAAGAGGAGCAGAAGATGTTAACTAGTGGTATGGAGCAGGAAATCTCTGTAAATACTTAGCAACCGGATTTTTAGGGGTTTTTCCTGATAAAGCAAGTAAATAAAGTGCAAGTAAATAAAGACAACAAACAATTGCAGGAGTGTCCCAATCCTATCTTAGCAAAGGACAAGTCGGTGGTAATACTAATGAGGACCAAACGTTCTCGAGGACACATGGGAATACTGTCAAGTGCTTTCGTTTCATATAGCTTATTAATCTTCTTTGGTTTTATAAGTGTTGTGTGGGTGAACCTATGCTAATGTACCGACCTTACTTGGACTAATACATACTTGTGATTAAACCCCTTGCAAGAATCCGCAACTACAATAAAGCAATTAAGATAGAAACCTAACCACATCCTTAAACTCTGAGATCCTACACTCCCTTGTGCAAAGGTTTCCTAACGGTGGTTCAGGTTTCTGTCACTCCGGAAACCCCACAATTAGTAGCCAAATACACAATGCATTCCCCTATGCCCATAAATGGTGAAGTATCATATAGTCGATGTTCACATGACACCACTAGATGAATAGCACCACAACTTAAATATTAAACCATTTAATAATACCTCAACACAATTCCACTACTAACAACATGACTTCTCCCATGTCCTCAAGAACTAAACGAACTACTCACGAGACAACATATGGATGAAGATCAGAGATGATATGATGATGGATAACAATATGAACATAAACAATAATTCAATGGTTCCACTCACAAGCATCAACTACAATAGTAATAAATACCGTGAAAGTTTCCCCTAAGAACTATGCAAGATTCAACACAATTGTTACAACGGGATGGAGTGGTGATGATGGTGCTGGTGGAGATGATGGTGTGGATGATGATGATCCCGATGAAGTCTAGCTTGATGATGTTGACGATCTCCCCTCTCCGGGAAGGTATTTCCCCGACAGAAATCTATCTACCAGAGAGCTCTTTATCTCTCGGTGTTTTCTGCCCCGCAGAGGCGGCGAAATTTTTCTATGGTCGCTACCCCGACTTTAGGGTTTCTAGGAGAAGATATAGGCGAGAGGGCAGAGCCAGAGGTGGCCCATCGTGGCCACACCCCCTGTAGGCGCGGCCCAGGGTGGCCCACGCCTGGGGGTGTGGGCCCCCTGTGGCCCAACTTCGCCTCTCCTTTTGGCATCCTTCGTCTTCTGGGAAAATATAATTTTCTATAGTTTTTCTGGTATTTTTATGATCTTCGCGAAATTGAATCAAATCACCACTTTTTCCATCAGAATCCTGACTCTAGTAATTCATCCTTGAAGAATCATCCAACATGCAAAAACAGATGAAAACACATAAGTAGCACCACTTAATATGAAATATATCAATGAATAATAGCAAATTATGATATAGAACAGTGAGCACGAAATGTGTAAGTAGGCATATTTTTTCATTCCCTTCTGTACTACAATAATATTTTGCATTTTCAATAAGTTTGCACGAATTTAATTACTTACCATCTTATATATACAAGCTAGTTGTTTGTATAATGAACATGTTTTCCAATTTGTTTTACATGAAAAAACTTACTAATTAATTTCATAGTAGTTTTTTACTTTAGATTCAAAATTCAACTGATTTTTAGAAACAATTCAAAATTCATCATGTCTTGGTATAGTAGTGTTATACTGAGATCTATCAAGTGGGTGGGATCATGTTATCCAAACATTGCATTGGGCTGTAGACCCATGTGAGTTGGCTAGAAACACCATCATCAAGTGTGTGTCATGGTTTGACATAGCACTCTTATAGCTGCTCTATCAACTGGGTGGGATCATGTTGGTAATGTGTAGTGACTCAAACAACCACTAAGTTGATGATGGTGTTCCTAGCCAACCCAGAGAGGTCAATAGCCCATGCAATGTTGGCATGGGCCCACATCTACCACAGTTGTGTGTGTCATGGCTTGGCATAACAAAATTATAGTTAGATCTATCAAGTAGGTAGGATCATGTTGGCCAAGTCTTAACTTATATACAACAAAAATGTAACATCCCAATTTCAGCCACCCTGATTTAATGTCCAAAAGGCAAAAAACAAGGGGGAACAAAAACTTTTTCTTGAAATGTGCGTTTTCTTGTTTGATTGTGCTCAAGCAACTGTTTGTGTAGTATTTGTGTACTCCTCACCTCAACACTAGTTTACAAAAACTATTTTACAAAAGAGATGTCTTGGCTCATCTTTCATATTCGCACATGTTCTGGCATTCCAAAAACTGAGCCAAGATGACTTTGACACAACCCAAAATACTTTACTAGTTTCTATTAACAAAACTATGGGGTACTATATATAAACTCCTTATGTTTTCAAGACAGAGCTCCCAGCTACTCTTATCTCTAGGTTTTCCAAAAACCTTTATTAAAACCTTTTCATCTCAATCTTGGTAGAGATACCAAGATGGTACTTATCTTACTTCAAAGAAAAACCGCTTTCAACATACCCATACTTACCTCAAGATAGGCTTGATGGTAACCCTAGTAGTAGTTAGATAAGTAATAAGATGAATTGCCTTGATCTGATGTTTGATGATTTGCCTTGATCTGCTGTCTGATGAATTGCCTTAATCTGCTAATTGCATTGTTTGCTTAGGAACTAGAGTGAGCTAATATAGTATCTCATACCTTAGGACCCAATCTATGCTTGTGATCATCAATATCATATCAAGCACCCAAGTCTGGATCTATCCTAAGGCACTAAGGTGATCAACACCCCTCCTAATCAGATCAATCTAGGGATAATCCCTTCAAATAGTTCGAACTCAATGAAGACCCAATATAAGCATGAATACTATCTACTTAGTTAAAACTTCAACATCATCTCCTTTATCCTTATTTTGGAACTTAGCATCCTTTCAAAATCATCTCCACTTGCACTCTAGTCTAAAACCCTAAATCTGCCAAAATGGCAAAGTTTAGATTTCTTATCTAGATTCAATCTTTGGAGCTATACCTTTTACATCCTATGTGCATTCTTGAGAATGTACTTGAACCATATTTTAGTACAACTTTAGTACTACCAAAGACTACTCTTGCCCCTGGCTAAGCCATTCTAATTCCCACTCATCAATGATGGTTTTGTAGTCAAAAAGATAATCTTTTCTGCAAATCTTATCATCTTGCCTACTTTGGCAGAAACTCACATCTATATTCCACCTCCCCTGAACCAACTCTTTGCATGATTATGATCTACTAATCATGTAATATCAACCCCCACCTCTCTTGTTTCCATTGGAACCTTGTGCTTCTTAAACCCACATGGTTTAGGAGGCTACCTGATGTATCTGCTATGGCAGCCTTATTTTCAACAAAGTTTGCCATCTCTTCTAGACCACCTCAAATCCAACCAAGCCCAAATCTTGCTTCCTTGATCATATATATAACTTGGTATATCCATCCATATACCCCTTGCATCAAGGTGAGCTCTGAGCTCCCTAATCCCAGGTGGTACCAAAATAACTAAACCCTAGATCCTCCCTTATCTAGTTTCCATCCCTTTCACCATTTTTTTATTCAAAATCAAGGTTTACCTTGATGCCTACATCAAGTGTACATAATCTACCTTTCATATAAGAATCCCCAAATAATTCTCCCAAATATTTGGATTACTAAACTATTTTATCTCATTCACTTACTAATTCCTCAACAACCTTGTCTTTAAAGGTAAGTTTGTTTTTCTCCAAATCACCTTTCCATCTCAAGGCACATTTGAGGCCTAATTATCATACCCCATCTTTCCAACTCAAAATAAATATTTTAGAGATCCTTTATTATTTCTTTTTGCCCTTTTCTTAAATGGCAGAAACAAGAAATAATTCCTTAAAAATACTTTTCCATCTCAATAAATCCCAATAAAATTATCCAAAGTGTGTTATGGTATTTAGGACCATATCACATCAAAAACCAAGCCTGTCCAATATAAAAATCTCATTTTAGCTTCCATAATCTACTTCTTCCCTTTTTGAAGAAGTGCATTTAAATGGGATTATAATGTTTAGAAAAATCCCAAATAAATCTTGGAGGTGTACAAGGACCATATCATTCTACCAGTACCCTTTCCCCATCTTGGCCAATGTAAATTTGTGGACTTCTTTCACAACCCAAGTTTTGATCCAATTTGGCAAACTAGTCCAATCTTGATTCAAACCAACTCCAAACACCACCAAACCTTGTCAAGCACTACACCATATCCTCATCACTCTCTGCTGGTCGACCACCTACTGTAGCATCACTTGACCACTTGTTCTCTTGTGTTTGTTTATGAGGGAGACAAAGGTCATGTCCAATCTAACAATTAAAACTTGTGCACCAGCTACCCCACCTCCTCCCTGTCTACACCACGACCAGAAAATCTCTCTACCCTATCTCTCACAACCCACAGCAAACCAGCCCCTGGTTTTACCCTTCCCTCTTCTCCCCATGGACATATTCCATGATTAAACCTTGGACCCTCATCCCTCTTGTTTATAAGACAAGAGGATAGCACCTTACTCCCCTGCTCTCTCATTTCACTGCCTCACCCCCACCTACCACCCCCAGGAGCCCTTGCTCGGTCTCAGGCCAGGAAAAGAGAGGAAAGGCCCCCTCGGCCATGACTAGAAAAATCGAGCCCCAAGATCCTCTCTCCACTCCCCTCTCCCTGCATGTCACCGTACTGAGACCCCCTTGATCTCCTTTATCTAACCGTGTGCTTTTCTGGTCCAGGGATATCCCCAGGCGAGCTCCCGGCCGAGCACCCAAGCCACCACCGGCAAGCGCTCTTGCGCGGGCCCTTCCCCGACGTTGAACCTGACCATGCCACCCCTCCCCTAGCTCGTCGGTGTGCCCCGCTTTGCCTTGGACAGCCCCCGTCGCCTCCCAACGCTCAGGTGAGCCGCCCGTCGAACTCTATCGGCCAGCTAGGGTTTCTGCCCCAGCGCTCCCACCGCGAGGAGGAAGAGGCTGGGAGCCGTCGATCTCGATCTAATCGAGCGGCTCCCGCTGTCCCTTACCCCTTCGTCCTGGACCCGCTAACGGGCCGGCCCAGCCAAGCCTGTCCAGATTTAAACATCCTGTCCCCCGTTTTTCTTTTATTTAAACATCCTGTCCAGATTTTGCCCATAGGTTTAATTCAAAATAAGAATGGACAGTGAGTCAAAATGACTATTTAATATTTTTACCTTAAGCCTCCGTGTTTCCTTAAACATGCAGTGCCTAGGTTTGACCAAAATATGGAGCAGATCTATTTCAATAAATCAACCACCTAGAGGTATCCTTTTTACCAATACTTCTATACAGGGATTTCTACAACTCCAAATAGAGTGAAACCTTGGGGTATGACAAGATACTAACCACACCTTGCATGTCCCACTGGCTCCACCTAAATTAGCATCATGGTTTGCCCACAATAAAAATAACAAAACCAGGACATTTATGACTTTAGAAATATCTCTAGGTCAAACCAAAGGAGGTTTTGACCTAATTCCAACTCCCAGTAAACCTAAATAACACTAGGTACCAAAACCCAGGAGCCCAATCTTTTTTGAGCCTTTATTGAATTATGGTGAATTAAACAATTATGTGCATAGTTTGTTCACTATTTAAATCACCAAAATAGTTCTGTAACTCCAAAAAGAGTGATTCAAATTACTTAGAAAATTTATTATAATTGCCTAACCATTGTCCTTAGAATAAACTAAAAATCTTCCGTAAAATAAATCTGATGAAAAAGACAAATCACATCCAGTATTGTTTTGGGGATTTCTCAAGGGCATTCTGGTAATTGTTTTGAGATGATTCCAACTCCTATTGATTCAGTCCACCAAATCCTACTTAATCACCCAAGGAAATATTTTTTGGAACACCAGAACAGTTCTGGTGAATTATCTCCTAAAACTAGAGTTTTATTCACTCTAAAAATCACTATAAATCAATGGTAATTGATAAATTAGTGAAACCACTTTTGTTGGCTTCATTTTATAAATACCTATCTGATGGTATAATTTTTATCCAATGATATCATACAGAATTTTCCTTTCTCAAAAAACCCTCTCTTAGGTAGTCCCTAGACTATAAATCCAAAGGGATCCTTTCCATAATGCCTCCAAATCTTCTCAATCCAATCAAATCAAACCTCCAACATCCTACTAATGTATATCTTTCATTTATCTTTTGTTTGCTGTTTGGTTTGATGTTTGTATGCCTTGTATTGATTGTGCTATTGTTTGCTTGCATGATTGCTCCATAACGGCGATAGTTGCGACTATGTGACACCGAGAAGAAGGAAGCAACGGGATATTATTATTATTTTATTATTATATTAATCAGTATTATGGTATTCTAAAGAAGTCACGAGACATATCACTGGTCAGAGGCAAGCCACCATCTTGCTCATATGCCTTGTCCTATTATTTTACTTATGCATGATTTATCTACTCATTTATGCAAAGTGCATTGGTTTTACTATAATATTATTTTATATGGGGAAAGTTTGGCTCCTCCAAATGTTTACCCATTAGTACCAATAGGTACAACCCCTTTGTATTATACTTACCCTCCTTTAATATGGTAGATGGTGTTTAACACCATAACCCCTTGGAGACCCCGTTTTAGCCTAAATAAAAGCGTAGGATGGGAAGACCCCGGGGAAAAGACTTAAAAAATGTTTTATGAAAAAACCTTGGGAGGCTTGGCCTACCAAGTGGTTTAGAAAATGAGAAGTATTTTGTTTTACAAAAGGTGGAAAAAGATGGAGGAAACATATTTACCAAAACACGCTCGGTTGTACAGTTCCTAATGCTTGAGCAATTTACTCGTGCAACCACATTACTATAGAATGGGACGGGGCTGGGCTGGAGGTTTGTCTAATCCGGTATAGGTGTCTCAAACTACTACGGGGAAAACAAATTCCCGGAGGCTGGGCTTTCCCCTGTAAAGGCCCATGTGAAACATCGGCCTGGGAAGGTAAATACCGTCTAAATGGCGGCCAGAAGATACTATCAGCCCCTCATTGAAAGCGCACACCCTGCAGGGTGCAAAACGCACACCCTGCGGTTTGCCACCGGTGATGTCACCCTCACGAGGAAGAAAGGCCTGGGGCCGTCGGATCTGTTTAGATCTGACAACACGCGGTGTTGGGTACCCCTTCGCGAGCCGCAGGCGCTGACGCGTGGGCCCCCGCCGGGGATTTCAATCCCTAACTCCCGCGTGCGCTGCCGCGTTTTTGGGCCGGCCCAGCTGCTGCGCAGGTCTTAACCATGCTCAGATCTGCCCAACAACTCTTTCTTTTTTGTTTCTAATTAAATCCCAAAAAGTGGTGTTGTAGCTTTAAATCCACCAAAAATCACTAGGACCATGTTTTGACCTGATTCAAACTCTGAAGGGTAGCCTCTGTAAATCCCTACCACCTCCCACCAGAAGCCGCCAAAAATAATGCTTGTAGCCTCCCCAGTAAATTTTGGCATAATAATAGACAATTTTCACTATTTTAATCTTAGTAAATTTTCTGCTTGTCAGAAAAATGTGAAACCAACTCCTTGGCCTTCCTTTTCAAACAGCCTATCCAGGAAAATTAGAATCAACCCTTTTTCAGTAGAGTAGCACCTGTAGTAATTTGTACAAGTTTGGAACAGAAGTTGTTTGCATGAATTATAGAGGCCTATGTGAAACTCCTTTTTGAGTAATTCTAACTCCTGGATTTGAAAACCATCTACACCTACCGAACGCCAGAAGAGTATATTTTTAGGACGATTATTTCTGAACTGAGAATTTATTGAGTGATTCCAGCCTTTGCCGCAGTATTAAAAATGCCATAAATCAACCTTATAAGCTAAAATTAAGAATCCAATTGTGTTAGCTTAGTTTTTCTGTTACCTACCCAGCAATATTATTTTGGATCCTTGTTCTCTTGCAGAACAATGGTGAGGCACTATTTTGCTCGCTAGGTTAAGGCTCACTTTTAAATTCACCATTATTTCTAGGAGTATCCAAATTAGTTGATTCCAAGTATTTTGGCTTGATCATTTCAGTAGCTACAGATATGTGTTTTTGCTGGCTTAACTGACTACTTGTTCTGTACTATTTGATTTGTTTGCTCCTTCTTTGATGTATGGTGTATTGCTTGATTTGTTTATCTTCTTTACGGCGTTAGATACGAATGAGGAATGGTACGAGGAGGGTGATTGGGAGTATCTTGAAGAAGGAGACCAGTGACAAGTTGCCAACAAAGGCAAGCCACCTTCTTGATCATATTACTTGTCCCATTATTTTACTTATGCATGTTTTATCTACTCATTTCTGCAAATTTCATTGCTTCACTATACTATGTTTTATATGAGGAATGTTTGGCTCCTACAAATAATTACCCCTTAGTACCTTTAGGTACGATCCATTTGTATAATACCTACCTTCCCTTAGTATGGTAGATAGTGTTTAACACCATAACCCCTTGGAGACCCCGTTTTAGCCAAAGCAAAAGTGTAGGATGGGAAGACCCCGGGAAAAAGACTTTCAAAAATGTTTTGTGAGAAAACCTTGGTGAGGCTTGGCCTATCAAGTGGTTTGGAAAATAAAAAGGGTTTTGTTTTACAAAATGATGGAGGAAAAATGTTTACGAAAACAACCGGGCTGGCCAGTTGCGAAGCCAGCGCAATTAACCCGTGCAACCACATTACTCTGGAATGGGACAGGGCTAGGCTGGAAGTTTGTCTAATCCGGTATAGGTGTCTCAAACTACTACGGGGAAGAACAAATTCCCGGAGGCTGGGCTTTCCCCTGTAAAGGCCCATGTGAAACATCGGTCTGGGGTTGGTAAATACCGTCTATATGGCGGCCAGACGATACTATGAGCTCCTCATTGAAAGCGCACACCCTGAGGGGTGCAAAACACGCTCCGGTTGGCTAGTGAACTATATAGGGTGTCCCAGTTTTGAGGGGATTAACCTCATAGGGTAGACACTTGTATCAGAGAGGACATTCAAAAGGTCTTGACCGGTTATTTGACCCACGATCGGTGCGGATCAGGGACGAGTAATCAGATGGTGTGGGTACAATGTACAACCTCTGTAGAGTGTAAATCTATTCGAATAGCTGAGTCCTCGATCATGGACGGTTGTGCCGGAAGCTGTACAGCGGTAATGGTTTTTAGTTTTCAAAAAGGACTTCGGAAAAGCAATGGATCGAAAATGTTTTGACCATGGGATGTTCGGGAAAATGGAGGAAGGAGTTTTCTCATGAGATGATCGGAAGGAGAAACAAATGGGTGACCCAATCCTAATGTTTCTGAATTTTTTCAAAAGGATTACGAGAATATCTTACAGAAGCTTTTAAACCAAGATAGAGAAATAGGCGGTCAGAATCTAGTTTATGAAAGAACCTCCATTGGAGCCATCCTACCACAGCCATAGTGCATACCTTTTGTTATTATTTTCTTAAGGTGGTTTGCGTGTACATTCAAAGTACTCATGGCATTGTCCCTGGCTATCTACTTGGCCAGATTATGAGCAGGATGATGGAAATAACGAAAGTTATGATGGCGACTTCGCGAACTAGGGCGTTGCTCCAAGATAGGCACCCTATGGGATATGGCGTGACTCGAGCCTTCTGCGTTTAAGTGTTTCCGCTGCTACTATCTATTTGTGCCCAAGTGGCCCCTTTGTAAGACAATCTATGTAAGACTTGGTGTTCCGGTAATGTAATGGATGTGTACTTTGATATTATGTCGGTTATACTCCACAAGTCACTGATCATGGGATAGTGGTGGTTAAGCATAATTGGCCTCCCGGACCGTAAATATGGGGTGCCACACCTCGGTCATGGACGGTTGTGATGGCTATTGTACGGGGGTGATGGTATTGTTTTCAAAAAGGACTTCGGAAAAGCAATTGCATGAAAATGTTTTGACCATGGGATGGTCGGGAAAAAGGAGGAAGGAGTTTGGTCATGAGATGACCGAAAGGAAAAACAAATGGGTGACCAATCCTAGTGTTTTCTTAAAAACTTTTCAAAAAGGTTTTCCTAAATTTTCTACAAAAGTTTTTCAACAAAGATATAGAGACATGCTATATCTATAAGAGAAACTAGTTTAACAAAAGAACCTCTATTGGATCCATCCTACCACAACCATATTTCATATCCGTTATTATTGTTATCTTAAGGTGGTTTGCGAGTACATTCAAAGTACTCACCGGCATCATCCCTGGCTATTTACTTGGCCAGATTCCAGATGTTAATAATTGATGAAGGTACTGACGTCTATGCAAGCTAGGCCATCTTCCCAGTCAGTTGCTTATAGGTTAAGGCATGACATGGGCTATGCGTTTGAAGACTTCCGCTACTTGTGTGGTATTTGCCATTATGGCCACTTTGTAAGTTTTGTACTCTCTATTTGATGGATGTTGTAATGATACTAGTCGGTTATGCTCATGGCTCACTGATCATGGGAACGCGAAGTGTATGCATAACGGGTATTCTCGGACCATAAATCCGGGGTGCCACAAAAAAGTTGATCAAGGTTTTTCTAGACATCTAAGATAGGTCTAGATCCCATGCAATGTTGGCATGGATTTTTACAAAGCGAGCATGTATCAAAATTACTACATGTATATAGAAAAATAGTGAAATTGAAAGAGGTACAACACATGATCTTTTTGAAACATAGAGCAACCATTGTAATACAGGCACACCATACAGGTTGCACTTGCATATAATTCATAGACAGAGAATACAACAGGACCAGACCAACATGATCCATTAATCTAATCTGATGGGTAGCCGTCGTAGTAATCGTAGTGGGTGGTACCATATTCGCCATAAGGCGGCACCATCTGCAGTTCAGAATGCTCGACGATTCTGCAATACTCCACCAGTAATCGATCAAGTTCGAAAGGATGGTCATTGATCCATAATCATCCTACTCCATACCATGGTCAACCCTTCGCTCCTCTTCCCATGCAAGATCCTCAAAGTTGTAAGATCTAATCTGGGATAGATCCGGATAGTTGATGCTGCCAGCCTGCATAGTGGGTACCCTGGCACTGTCGACGCAGATGCAACGATTGTCAGCAACAAAGAGAGCACGGTTGCCGATGCCTCTGACCGGATGAAGGACATGGTTCTATGTATCAACCCGGTAAACAACGGGCCTGCCGCCGTAGACCGGTCCACTCACAACGAACAACAACTCCCCGTCGGTATTGACAAGGTAAAAACGATTCTCCGGGTACCGACAGCCCGGACTAGGGCCTGCGATGGTGGCATGCATATTCAGGATCCGTGCGGAGCGCTGCATCTGGACATCTCCATGAGCAGCATCAGGCATAGTCGAGAGGAAAGACCCGTATCTGTCTGCGACGAAAACATCACCGCCATAAGAAGTCATGCTCCGGTGTTCCGTGAAGTCATTCCGCGTGTACCACCCTTCACCAAAGACCGGGCGACTGCCTTCCTCCGTGCCCTCATTCGCCCACCGAATGATGGTGTTCCGAAGTTTTGATGTAAATACCATCAGTGACGGGAACATCGTCACAATGACAGAAGCCACCTTCTCGGTCGGTATCTCCACCCTCAGGCTCTTGATAGCACCCGAGAAGGGGTTGTACAACCATGTGTTGTATGGCTGCACCCTATGTCCAAGTAAAAGGAAGCCACGGGTTGTGCTACCGACGTCAATGTACCTTCCAGAGACAGAGAGAGGGAGAGAGATAGAAAGAGGCAGCGATTAGGTCAATGTAAACCGACAAAGATTCAATCAATTTAAACAAGTAGATGGAGAAATAGAACTTGAAAAATATATTGTATAGGAGATGCACGCAAAAAAAGGATTACACATATACAAATGAATATCAAGAAAGCACCTGCGAAAAAACTGACTAATCTTCTTCTCAAGGTGGCAGTTGGTTATCACATTCAACAACGTGATGGTGCCATCGTCTACCTGATACTCCTCTGACAACTGGTGCTCTAGAAAAATCCAGTTGGCTGGTATAAAGAGCTCCTCCATGAAGTCGCGCTAGGCGCTGCAGACTGCCCGGATGGCGGTGTAGTATTCCAAGTCGTGCATCGATAGGAAGATGTCACCTATCTTCTGCATGACTCCCTTAGGGAGATCATCCCACGGTGAATCCTGCTTCTTGTTGCCGGCCATGGATGATGGTGTTCGTGTGGTCTCGGTCCCATCGAATGGCAGAGGTAGCGGTTCCAGAGACAGACATTATTTATGAAAGAACGCTTGGGAATGCAAAGGGAAGCGTGTGAAAACAAGACGACCGCATGCACACAACAACCGCCGATTTAGCGCGCATGGCAAATATACCGCAGATTTGGCACGCGGGAGCCCGCGCGAACCTCCAGCAGACGTGTGAAAAAAGCCGCGGACGCTAAAACTTTTGCCGCGCGCGCTTTTGCTCCATCATGCGCGCCAAACTTGCTGCTTCGACTGCCACGCGCGCGTACCCAACCCTCCGGAAGTTTCACATCCTCCGCGTGTCACTTCGTCGCCTCCGCTTTTCTCTGCCTCCCACCTCGCTTCGCGCCACCACTCCGCTGATATGTCGGAAACGTATCTATAATTTTTGATGCTCCATGCTTGTTTAGTATCAACTTTGCTTTGCCTTGTCTACACTTTGAGGTGCCTTTTACATGTTTTCTGGTACTAACCTACTAACAAGTTGCAACAGTGCCAGATGCCTGTTTTCTGTTGTTTTTTATTTCATAAAAGATAGTAAAGAAATATTATCCGAATTGGATGGGACAAACGTCAAAGTCAATTACTTTCCGTGGGGAATAAGAAGTCCAGAGGGGAGCCGGTGAGGCCGTCCATACCCACCCTAGGCACGGGTGGGCCCTTCCCCATGCCTGGGAGGGGTGTGGGGCCCCTGGCCACCACCTCGGCCTCCCCCTTTGCCTATAAGAAGCCCTGGATGCAGAAACCCTAAGCACCCGACCAAATCTCCACGAAACCATATGTAGCTGCCGCCACCATCGTCCCTAGATCGAGGGAGATCTGAAGTTCTTCCCGGCACCCTGCCGGAGGTGGGATCATCCCGGAGGCCTTCTCTCCGGTATGATGCGTGAGTAGTTCTACCTTGGACTATGGGTCCATGTAGTAGCTAGATGGTTGTATCTCCTCCTTTGTGCTTTCATGTATAGATCTTGTGAGCTCCGTTCACGATCAAGATCTAATCTATTTGTAATCATGCATGTTGTGTTTGTGGGGATCTGATGGATATTGATATTATTATGTTGGTTTGATTAATGGTTTTGTCTTTATGATTCTATCATGTCTATGTTGTTTGTGATCTTGCATGCTCTCCGTTTTTAGTAGCTACCTTGGCCAAGTAGTTGCTAGTGACTCCAAGAGGGGGTATTTATGCTCGATAGTGGGTTCATGCCTCTAGTTTCCAAGGGAAGTGACAATAATCTCTTCGGTTGTAGATGTGTTGTTGCTACTAGGGAGAAAACAACGGTCTCTTCTTCATGGAACATGTGGACTGTTTACCGTACACAATTTGCATAAAGCAGTTGTTTGTTGCTTGCACCTTAATACTAGAGGGGGTTCGGATGATAACCTGAAGGTGGACTTCTAGTCATAGATGCAGTTCGATGGCGATCTATGTATCTTGTTGTATTGCCCAATCGAATCTCAAAGGATTTTTCTGACTAGTAATTGCATTGTTATGCCTTGCTTAGTTCCTGTCAATTGCCCTGCTGTAATTTGTTTACCCTCATGCCATGTTGTTTATCTAAGGAGAGCACCTCTAGTGAACTATGGACCCCGGTCCAATCTTTACCATTGTTACATATTCCACTGTTACTGGTTTACTTGCTGCAAACCATTACCTTCCACACCATACGTTTAATCCTTTGTTACAGCAAACCAGTGAGCTTGACAACCTCACTGATTCGTTGGAACAAAGTCTTGAGTTTGTGTTGTGCAGGTCTCCACGTTGCTTGCAACACCTTTGAGACATTTCCTTCCTCCTTCAGGTTCGATAACCTCAGTCTCTACTGAGGGAAACTTGCTGCTGTGCTCATCACACCTTGCTCTTGGGGTTCCAACGAAGTGTCCCACTTCAACACTGGGTGCACGCATCAAGATTTCTGGCACCATTGCCGGGGAGGCTAAGGACGTCTTCACAAGGTGAGTCCTTCACTTCCTTTCTCTTTACTTTGTTTTTAGTTTGCTTTGTTTCTTTTGCTTGATTTTGTTTTCCTATTTTCAAAAAACCCAAAAAAATTAGTCTAGTCTAGTTTTGTTTGCTTGCTTTATTCAAAAACACAAAAACAATAGTTCCTACTCTGGTTGTTGGTCTGTTGTTGCCTTGCTTGGTCATGCTTTCTATCAATGGATGGTTTCTTTGAAACTAGTTCTTATTGGAAAGGTGGGTTCACGGAAGAAGAAAAGTATTATTATAAGGATCACCGTTTGTCACAAAAAGGGAAACACTTATGGGAACAAATTGATAAATTGAATACTATTCTAGAGAGGTGTGCTCTACTTATAATGTTACGTATTGCTTTGATAAAGCTTGTTGCTATGGGAGGTATAAACACCTCCATTTTCAATGTGAGTATAATGATAATGTTACCATTCCTCTTATGTTAAAGGAAATTATGACTTCTATGATGTGGAACAAATTGAAGAATTTACTGCCTTCAAGGGTGCATTTGAACTTCCCAGTTTGCTTGAAAATACTGATGATGCACCTTATGAATATGAGGTTTTTGGGATACTTAAATTTTTATTTGATAATTACAAGTAAGAAAATGGCTATATTCTTGAATATTTTAATAGATGCTTTCCACAAATGGAAGAGACCAATGCCTTGCAGGAGCCTATGGAAGAAGAAATTGTTGAAACTGAAAGCTCATTAGATGAAAAAGAGGAGGAGAGTGATGAACAAAAGGAGGAAGAATGGATCTACCCATGCCTAACTTCTAATGAGAGTAACTCTTTACCTCCTATATTATTAATTGTCATCCATGATTACCAAAGGAGGATGAATGTTATGTTCCTGTGGATCCTTTTGAAATATCTACTTTGGGTAAAACCTCTGAAGGTTTTAATCCCAATGTTTTTGAGATTGATAGAAATTATGTGTTTGTAGATCATGAAAAGCCTTCTTTATGTGATAGTTATATTGTTGAGTTTATTCATGAGGCTACTGAAAATTATTATGAGAGAGGAAAATATGGTTATAGAAGTTTTCATGGTACTGAAACACCTCTCTATGTGCTGAAAGTTTTGAAGTTACTCTTGTTTTATCTTCCTATGCATGTCACTTTGTTCTTTGTGAATTTATTTTCTTACAAGATTCCTATGCATAGGAAGTGGGTTAGACTTAAATGTGTTTTGAATTTTCTTCTTCATGCTCTCTTTGACTTTAATTCATAATTCTTATGTGAGCATCTTCACAAATTATCAGTGCCTAACTTAAAGGTGTTAAAGAAAAGTACTTGTTGGGAGATAACCCAAGAGTTTCCTTGAGTCTTGGAAGTTATTACTTCAGTAATAACCTCTCCTTATCCTTTTGGTTTGCTTTTTGTGCCAAGAATGACCTCTAATGAGAGGGAAGTAAGATTTGGGGAGTTGTTGTCCCGAAACAGATTTCCGTCCTCCACCAAAATAATTCGTGAGGAGTCTTTGTAACTCTGATTGAGCTCACAAATTACGAATAAATCCCCCAGTATGTTAGCTAACTTTAGTTAGTTCAGCACTTTTTGATTTGAGCAGCACAAGATGTTCGAAAAAATCGGTTTCTGCCTGCTGGTCTGTTTTGACAGATTTCTGCCATTATTTGCAATTGCTTCTTATTGATTCCTTTTTTAGTTCTATTTAGGTGAATTGAGCTTTTTGAAGGAGTTACTACAGTATCTTGTGTTTTTAGTGAAAATCCTTGCTGTTTCAAAGCTTTGCCAGAGGTCTAATATCTTTTGAATAAACTAATGTTGCTAATGAAGATTGTGTGAAGTTTTGTATGAAGGAAAAATTTTAGGTGTAGAGAGAGAATGATGCAATGAGATGAAGAATGGACAAAAGCTCAAGCTTGGGGATGCCACCATGGTGTCACCCTAGGAAATATCCAAGAGGTACAAGCGTCAAATCTTGGGGATGCCCAAGGCATCCCCTTCTTCATCAATAAAAATCTCAGGTATGTCTAGACACTTCATTTTTATTGTCTCATGCTCAGTTGTGTTGTCCTTGGAGCGTCTTAGTTTTCATTTGATTTTCTTATGTTGTTTATTTTGCTTGAATAAATAAGTTTGGACCCCCGTTCTCGCTGTATTGTTTTGCAAATAAGTTGCTTGGTGTTGGAAAGGAGTAGTATGTTCTTGCTTCAAGTGCAAGAGGAGCTTGCGTTGACTGTGACTTAGACTTTAGCATGACATGCTAGGTATTGTTTGACCTTATGCTTAGTGTTTATTGTTGTAGCATGTCTTGTTCCAAACAATTGGGATTGCTTAGTGTGCCTTGAAGAAATTAAGCTTTGTTTTAGCATGCAAAAGCATAGTATTGTGGTATTCTCCTTTGATGCTTTGCTTGGGTTGACTTGGCACATGCTCACACCATGTTATGACCATGACAAGTCACCATTAGCCTCTATGATCATTTAGTCCTTGACTTGTGGTACCACTCTTTGCTTTGATTAGTATGCTTTGTTGCACTGCATGATTATGGCCATTATGCTCTCTTAGTTGGTTGCTCCCAGTCTTTTTGCTAGACTCCACTTGTATGAGTAAGCTCTACTCATGCTTCCAACTCCCAAGAAACCAAGTTTTTCCAAATTGTAAACTATAAACTCCTATGCATGGTGTGTTACACCATTCCAAGTATATTCTTGTTAACTATCTTCCAATTAAAAACTATTTTGTTATGTGAAAACTTAGTGATTAAAGCCCTCACGAACTTGATGGCACACTTTATATTCTTTGCCACTAATAAACTTGAACCATTGTGACAACATTGTTGTATATGCTTGCACTTATAAGTTGGAAT
Organism: Avena sativa; assembly: GCA_916181665.1. Classification (NCBI taxonomy): domain Eukaryota; kingdom Viridiplantae; phylum Streptophyta; class Magnoliopsida; order Poales; family Poaceae; genus Avena; species Avena sativa. Next base: position 249,653,254 of record OV702297.1, read on the forward strand.
TAGCAGAACCGTGCTGTCACGTGGAATGTTTTCAACATTGCACGTGTACCAGTTGATATCATGCTCTTTTGTCTATGGATGTCACTGGTGTGAAATAAAGAGGGAACTTGTAAGTCCATGGAGTTTGTATCCTGTTTTAGAGAAATGCCTAGGCCGCTAGCCTAAGCCATGCCTAATGATGGTGGAAACTTGCAGCATCACCATAATGAGCTATCTATGAAGCATACTCAATAAAAAGCTATGCATATTGTAAATAAAAAGATTGCTGAGATGCTCATTGTCTGCTTGCCTTGTCATTTTTCTTATGGGAAAGCTCCTATACCACGTGCAAGGGGTACCCCATTGGCGGTTCTCAATGATATTCAAATACTTACAATGACAAGAACTTACTTGGACCCAAAGTTGAGTATGCATGAGCTGTGGCCCTCGTATTCAAGGGACTTGAGATTGCGAAATTATACTTCGTCAAGCATATACTCCATTTTTGCCACTTTAACCTTAACCACTTCAAGATGCTTATGATAGGGGCAATGAGGGATGAAATCTAACAAGTACCATAATTTTTGGAAGATCTTTTTGAAACTTGTAATCCCTACTTCCTTTACAAAAAGGGCCTTTCTTCCACCACTATTGAGTCCCCACCTTCTACCTTTAGGCACCATTAAGAGAGCATAGTTGTCATTCTGTGTGCATTGTTCCAAAGCTTATTGATTGATGCATTTTGTGATATTACTTGTTCTTGTGCTATTTGTTTCTAGTCACCCTTGTGAACTTTGAAGGTGTCCTATGCATCTATATTTCTACTCTATGAGGGACAAGCTGATTGCCACTATGCCATGTTTTCTGTATGTGAAACAAACAAACATTTTTCATTTCATATTATTCATGATCTTTGTTTGTATCTTGTCATGTTGCATGCATAGTTAATATGTCCGATTGTTAGAACTCCATCTTTCATGCACATGTTTAGAGTTCTTTGATCCCAGCTTTCAATGCTTGCAAATGGTTGGATCTTTATTGTGAGGGTGCATGTCACCTCAAAGATTATTCTTTTATCACTTACCTACTTGAGGACGAGCATGAGTTAAGCTTGGGGATGCTGATACGTTGAAAACGGATCTATAATTTTTGATGCGCCATGCTTGTTTAGTATCTACTTTGATTTGCCTTGTCTACACTTTGAGGTGCTTTTTACATTTTTTCTGGTACTAACCTACTAACAAGTTGCAACAGTGCCAGATGTATGTTTTCTTCTATTTTTGGTTTTAGAAAAGTTAGTAAAGAAATATTCTCGAAATTGGACGGGACAAACGTCAAATTCAATTACTTTCCGTGGGGAACAAGAAGTCCAGAAGGGAGCCGGAGAGGCCGTCCAGGGCGGACAGACCAACCCTAGGCGCAGGTGGGCCCTGCCCCGCGCCTAGGAGGGGTGTGGGGCCCCTGGCCCCCGCCTCGGCCTCCCCTTCGCCTATAAGAAGCCCCCAATGCAGAAACCCTAAGTACCCAACCAAATCTCCACGAAACCATCTGTAGCCGCCGCCACCATCGTCCCTAGATCGGGGGGATATGAAGTTCTTCCTGGCACCCTGCCGGAGGGGAGATCATCTCGGAGGCCTTCTCTTCGGTATGATGCGTGAGTAGTTCCACCTTGGACTATGGGTCCATGTAGTAGCTAGATGGTTGTATCTCCTCCTTTGTGCTTTCATGTATAGATCTTGTGAGCTCCGTTCATGATCAAGATCCGCAGCGGCAACGAGTGCAATGGGCTCGGCACAATCGAGATGGCGCATGGGGCGCCACGCGCCTACGACGTGGTTGCTGGGTGCTTTGGCCGCTCCCACCGGACGATGAACTTCCACGATGTGTGGAAGAGGGAATAGGATGAATCGCTTACGCCGCCGCCTCCAGCCGTCACTCACGAGCAGCAACAGAACCAGCGCGAGCTCGAGCAGCGGCTCCTTAAGGCGGATCTCGACGAGGTCCTCCTCCTCGAGTGGGAGCGCCATTTCCCGGAGGACGTCGCCGCGATGGAGGCATTCTATGAGAAGAAGGAAGAGGAGAAGGCGGCGGCGAAGGAAGTGAAGAAGGCGGATCGCGAGGAGCATATGGTGAAGTTGGCGGCGAGGAAGAAGGAGAGGTAGGAGAAGGTTACGAGGAATACGGAGGAGAAGAAAAATGGCACCGGCTCGTCGACGAGCGTCCTCTCCTCCTCCTCCTCCTTCGAGTGGACATACACTCCGGTGTCGTCAATGACTCTGGGCTCGTCGGATTTTGACTAGAATTCCGAGTAGTTTAGGGTAGTTTCAAAATAAGTGTTTGTAGGGTCGAATTTTGTAATATAATTTGTATTTTTAGTTATTTTTTCATGTTTTGTTTGATCTATTTCGTACGCAAAATATGATCTATTCCGTACTCCAGCGATAGATGCCGAACTCTAGTACAACCTCTGGCCCCTCATGGCCGAGGTATGGTACAGTGCAGATGACGAGGTGCCCTGACTGCCCACGCACCGCACTACTGAAAATATTGGTCACTAAGAATGAGGAAATGGCAACTGTGGGCGCTTATTTGTGAAATGCGAGCGCAAGCTAGAGGAGGGGAAGGTTAGAGCTGAGTTCTGCTTAAGTCAATTTGTTGATTTTGTTTGCCAATTTTGTTTCTTCCCCGGATTTGGGATTTGAATCAGGGTTCATATTTCCCATCTGATTTCAGGTTTGAAGAATTGTAGGCATTTTGAGTGGATGGATGAGTACATTGAGATGATTAAACTAGAGGGCACAGTTGATTAGAAGGTGCGCGCATCGATTGAGCCCAGTTACCCTCATACGGTCGAGAACTTGGGCTTTGTAATAGTTGCTACAACGGGGGATGCAAAATTTAAGGGAGAACTAAAGAAACTCAAAAAGTAGTTAAGGCAGATTATCGATCTAAAGAAGCAGGCAAACATGATGAATGCTGTATTTTATATTTGTGCAGTTGCTCTTGGGTTGGTCTATCTGCTGATCATTAAGAAGTAGACACTAAATGAGTGTATCAGTTAGCTTCATCATGCTTTGCAAGCCCTGAAAAAAAAGCATCACAAATTTGGCTGAGTTTTCTCTGTTTTGCTTCGTTTCATCAATCAAGCCCTGAATAAAAACCTTATCTTATTTCACTCTTTTCTGAACATATAGCTTCGGCATAAAAATGTGTACTTTTTTGGGGGTATTTTGAGTGGTGCTTCTCTTTATGCACATGTTCATGTAACAAAATACTCCCTCTGTCTCAAAATAGATGTCTTAGGTTTTTCAAAATTTGGATGAATCTATATGCTAAATAGTGTCTAGATTCATTCAATTTTTGACTTATTTGAGACATCTATTTTGAGACTAGGGGAGTAGATAAAAACATTTTGTACGCTGTCTAGCTTTTCATACATTAATCCAAACTGTTTTTACTTAATTATTCTAATGTAGACATGGATAACATGGGTAAAATGGACCCCTTGCGCATCAGCATCATCTGCACGGCCTCCGGGCACCCTCAATCCTCCATGGATAACACAGATAACACATGTCGACTCTTATTAAATTTGAGGGTGTTTCTAGACAGTTAAGATAGGAGTAGATCCAATGCAATGTTGGCATGAGCCCACATCTCCCACTAGTGTCTGTGTCATGGGTTGGAAATATCACTCTTATACTTAGATGTATCAACTGGGTGGGATCATGTTGGCCAAGTGTCGAGTCAAAAAACCACATATTGATTATGGTGTTTCTAGCCAACCTAAAGAGGTCTATAGCCCATGCAATGTTGGCATGGCCCACATTTGCCACAAAGTGTCTCATCATGTCTTGCACAACTGACTTAGATCTATCAACTAGGTAGACTCATGTAACCACAAGTTGATGAAGGTGTTTATAGACACCTTAGATAGGTCTACATCCCATGCAATGTTGGCATGCGCCCAAATATGCCACAAGTGTGTGTCATGGATTGGAATAGCACTCTCATACTTAGATGTATCAACTAGGTGGCCAACTGCTGAGCCACACAACCACAAGTTGATGGTGGTGTTTCTAGCCAACCCAGATAGGTATATAGCACATGCAATGTTGGCATGGGCCCACATTTGCCGCAAAGGGTCTCATCATGTCTAGGCATAACACTGTTATATACTGAGATCTATAAATTGGGAAAGATCATGTTATCCAAGTGATGATACATGTAACCACGAGTTGATGAAGGTGTTTCTAGACACCTTCGATAGGTCTACATCCCATGCAATGTTGGCATGGGCCCACATCTGCCACAAGTGTGTGTCATGTCTTAGCATAACATTCTCATTCTTAGATGTATCAACTAGGTGGTATCATGTTTGGCAAGTGCTGAGCCACACAACCACAAGTTGATGAAGGAGTTTCTAGCCAACGAAGAGAGGTCTATAGCCCATGCAAACCACATTTTCCACAAAGTGTCTGATCATGTATTGGCATAGCAGTGTTATGCTTAGATCTATCAACTATGTAGGATAAAGCTATCCAAGTGATGACTCATACAACGACAAGTTGATGAAGGTGTTTCTAGAAAGCTTAGATAGGTCTACATCCCATGCAATGTTGGCATGGTCCCACATATACCACAAGTGTGTGTCATGTTAATAAATGCACCCATTTCCAAAAAAAAATGTTTGTCATGGATTGGAATAGCACTCTCATACTTATATGTAACAACTAGGTGGCCAAGTGCTGAGCCACACAACCATAAGTTGATGAAGGAGTTCCACGCCAACCCAGAGAGGTCTATAGCCAATGCAATGTTGGCATGGGCCCACATTTGCCACAAAGTGTCTCATAATGTCTTGGCATATAATGTAATAGTAAGATCTAACAACTAGGTAGGATCATGCTATCAAGTGATGACTCATGTAACCACATCTTGAACTATTTCATCAAGTTTCCTCTTCTTCTTCTCTTTGGTTGTTGCTTGACTTCCTTCTGTAACAGATTCCTGCATTTTTGAATCTTCTGTTATACTTGTGAGTATATCATAGTAATATGATCCAAGATGCAATACATTCAACATTCAAGATACACATATGCAATACATACAAGATGATCAAAATGTTAAACTTACATTTAGTAACACATTACAGTAGAAACAACATCCTAAACATACTGAATAAATTCAGTAACACATTACACTAGATACAATATGTTCAACTTACTAAACAACACAACTACATTAGACTTCAGCACTAGATGAAACAAGAAAAGATGGCTATCTGAAAAAAGCTTCTTCCATGGTGAAACACTAGATGCCAATATCAACAAAGTTGAGACCAAGGTGCTCCTGCATATTCTCTACTTTTCGTGATTCCCATCCATCATCAGCAGCAAATGTGAAGTCACTCCACCCTGTGGCGAAGCTGACACGTCTATGGTCCCTGTGTACAGTATAAGCACATGCAATAAAATTCCCTTATTCTCCTTCAAGATCATGTTCCTGCCTGTACAGATGTGCTATGCCCTGAGTTGGGTACCTGAAGCCATCTACAGCCTCAATTGGCATGAACTGCAATTAAGAAAAAAGTTAGTATTTGAACAAGCATTCTAAACTTACAAGTGCATTCAATTCCATGTGGAAACTGAACATAACATATGATGAAATATGTGGAAACTAACCAGTGCATTATGTTCATGGTTTTCCAGATTCATCTTGTGTACCCAGAAATGCTTTTCATCTTTACTTTCAAAAAACTGATGTTCTGTGAAATAAACATCTTTGTAAATGCCAAATAAGATGGAAGCCATTTCCTGCTCAGTTACTGCATTTATGTATGAGAATATGGTCCTATGTAGAATGCTTCTGATGAAACTAGGCACATCTCCAACCTCTGATCAATGAGGGGAGATACATGTTAATTATTAAACAATGTTATTATGATGATTTATTAGTAGGATAAGGAGAAACTATAAGTGCAAATTATTTACAGTAAATAAGGGAAATACCAGTTGCTTCATGAACCCGTTTCTCTTCACCATTAGAGTAAACAGTGACATGAAATGAGTTGGTCAAGTTGAAACCAACATGATCATGGGGGTCGTTGTCATCATATTTAGAACGCACTACATCTCCAATTCCTATATCATAAACCCTCATCAAGGACTTCTAGTATGCACCACAGATGATTGTCCTAACATTATACTTCTTCAGGAACATTTCAAAATTTCTTAATGCTTCACTATTCGCAACCATCCAATTATTTGGAGTGAAATCATTTAGTCTTTCCCTAAATGAGCATGGCACTACCTGAAGGTAAAAAACACAGTTCAGTTCATGGGAAAACAACACAATAAAAGAAACATTACATAAAATGAAAATATGTAAAAACATACCACACAATTGATGTGAAAACCATTAACAATGTTAACATGGAAGCTGGCTGCTCTCCTCTTTGTCCTACCACAATTGTGGGCAGGATGCCCACACACGGCACAATCCATTCTAAGAAACACCTGAAAAAAGTAACACTACACTAAAGGAATGAACTATGCATTAAAACTAGAGGGCAGTATATGCATTTAACAGTGTAGAACCCTAATCTAGAAAGTGAGAAATAGATCAATTATAAGGCATAAACTATAGCACACTATGCATTCAGTTATCAAGCATGCACAATCTGAAAAATTAAAAACCCTAATCCATAACCAGTAAATCATATATAATGTCCAGTCGTGTGTTCGAAAATAATAATGTTTTGTAAACAATTCATTTACACGATAATAAACAACTCTAATATGAGTAGTACAAAACCCTAATCCATAACTAGTAAATCAATGGAACTCTAATCGAATCGATCCATAATCAAAATAAATCTAGAGGGGAGAAGATGATAGGAAGAACACAGAAAGGATTACAGGGAAATCAAGAAAGAGAATGGAAGGGAGATGCAAAACTCACCGTCGATCTATAGAAAGAGAATGGAAGGGAGATGCAAAACAAAGAACAAAGCTTCTTCAAATGAAGAAACAAAGAAGGATTAGAACCGAAACCAAGAAATAAAAGGGAAGGCAGAGGGGATTAGAGGAGAAATCTCAATCGGAGGGGACGAACTACTCTGAGGAACTGTTCTCTGGAACTACTCTGGATGTGCACAGTGGGAGAGGGGAGGGGGTGCTGGAAGAACTGAACCGAGTCCCTTCGGTTTCCGTCCATTTATAAAGTCCCACGATGGCAGAGCTTCCATCAGAATTGTTTCTTCTTAGCATCAAGCTAATGCTGCTGGATGGCTACATCTTTTGGTAAGTATGGTTGGTAATTATGCATGGTTGTGGATGCTAAGAATGTTGTTTAGACTGAAGGTTGTTCTGGACTAATAAGTTATTTGGAAGTGGATATAAGTATTATGGATGTGCATGCACTAAGTAAGTGTAGGACTGCTAAGTGACTAAATCAACCAACTAAAACAGCTCAGTGCTAACCTGATGAAAATGAAACTCTGACAGACTAACACCTAAACTGAAGCTGAGGGCATTGAGCGTAGCGTCCAAATTCACGTTCCAGGCTCTAGTCTCTAGGTGCCTGACGGAGTCCGTAGAGGGCCTTGTGCAGGCGCATCACCTTGCGCTCCTGGCCAGCCACGACGAACCCTGGCCAGCAGACTTGACTTCCATATGGTGCATAGCCCACCCGCGGTGTGCGACAAGCGCCAGCAACACAGACTCCAGCCGTGCAACAGGCGCAAAGGCCTCCTCGATGTTGATGCCCTGCTGTTGTACATATCCCTTGGCGACGAGGCAAGGCGGGTGTTTGGCTGCACGATGTCGTCCATGGTGCACGTGGTCATCGGGTGCGCCTCGCGGTAGGCGGATGTGATGGCGGCGCAACTTCAAATTAAGGTGTCGGAGAGGCTAGCTCGGTACGTGAGGATGACGCTGCCAGTGACGTGTGCTCTGCGGGAGCTGGTGTCGATGGAGATGCTGGCAAGTCCTATCCTGCCACCTCAGGTGTAACGGTACATAGTGGAGTCGAGTGCAGGTAGCAGTCCACCATGAATGTCGTGCTCACATGGTTGTCCTCGTGCGTGTTCTAGGACCAGCTCGCGTCCTCGTCAAAGACTACGTTCCATGTGCGTGCACATGCTTGGCGAAGGGATCGTAGACATGGTAGCCCTTGGTGCCTCTCTCTTAGCCGATGAAGACCATTGGCGTGCTCCGGTTGTCCAACTTTTCAGGTGAGGACGCACGCTCTTCACGTACATGCGAGATGCAGCCGAAGGTCCGTAGATACCAAGCCTCATATGGCGTCATGCCGGTGACACTGCCTCGTGAAAACCCGGTTCAGGTTCAGCACGTAGAACGCTGTCAGCACGGTCTCGCCCCAGAAGTTATTTGGCATGCCCTTCGCCTTCAGCATGCTTCTGGCAGCCGCTACGACCGTCTGGTTGCGCCACGCGATCATCCCGTCTGTTGGGGTGATTACGGCACCGTGAGGTGGTGCTTCACGCTGGTGTCAACGCACTGCACATGGAACATGGCCGACACATGAACTCACTAACGCGGTCCACGCGCAGTATTCGGAGCTGCGCCCGCTCTCCGTCTCCGCTGCACCTTGGTCCCCGGTGGCCGACATGAAGGTGCGGTGCACACCCCCGTCGATGGTGAATAGAACGGAGACAAGTATACTTCGCCACGATACACACTCCTCGTTGCAGACATAGGCTTCACTAGCAAATTCAGAGCGAGTGTGATTGTGAGAGAACAAACAAAGACAAGTATTTTGTGCTGATCAAACTTCCTAGTCTAGTGTGACATTATAGACCTATATCTGAGTTAGTTAGAAACACCTTGATCACCTTCTGGTTGAATGAGTCAATGATTGGTCAACATGATCCCAAATAGTTGTTAGATATAATTATGTCATTGCTATGCCTAGCCATGATGCTTGTGTCAAATATGGACCCACAACAACATTTCATTGGGATCTAAAATTAAACAATTTGAGTTGTCTAGAAACAACTGACAAACTTTAGTAGTATGAGCTAACACTTTCTCAAACATGATCCCACCTAGTTATACTTAGATCTAGCAAGTAGGTAGGATCATGTTGGCCAAGTGATGACACATACAACAACAAGTTGGTGAAGGTGTTTCTATCCAGCCCAGAGAGGTCTAGACCCCATGCAATGTTGGCATGGCCCCACATTTGCCACAAGCTAGTGTGTGTCATGGATTGGAATATCACTCTTATAGCTAGTTCTATCAAGTGGGTGGGATCATGTTGGCAAGGTGTAGTGACTCACACAACCACTAAGTTGATGATGGTGTTTCTAGACAACCCAGAGAGGGCAATAGCCCATGAAATGTTGGCATGGGCCCACATCTACAATAGTTGTGTGTGTCATGGCTTGGCATAAAAAAATTATAGTTGGATCTATCAAGTAGGTAGGATCATGTTGGTCAGGTGTGATGACTCATACAAGAAAAAGTTGGTGAAGGTGTTTCTATCCAGCCCAGAGAGGTCTAGAGACCCCATGCAATGTTGGCATGGCCCCACATCTGCCACAAGTGTGTGTCATGGCTTGGCATAGCACTCTTATAGCTAGATTTATAAAGTGGGTGGGATCATTTTGGTCAGGTGTAGTGACTCACACAACCACTAAGTAGGTAGGATCCCATGCAATGTTGGCATGGACCCACATCTACCACAGTTGTGTGTATCATGGCTTGGCATAGAAAAATTATAGTTAGATCTATCAAGTAGGTAGGATCATGTTGGTTAGGTGTGATGAATCATATAACAACAAGTTGGTGAAGTTGTTTCTATAAGTGTTATAATAAGATCTATCAACCGGGTAGGATCATGTTATCCATGTGATGACTCATGCAACCACAAGTTGATGTAGGAAAATATGTACCCACAACAACATTGCATGGGATCTAAAATTAACCAATCTGAGTTGTCTAGAAACAACTGACCAACTTGTAGTAGTATGAGCCAACACTTGCACAAACATGATCCCACCTAGTTGTTAATTCTAATTAACTAAATAACTTTTATGATGCACACTTGTACCTCACATAGCCTCATCCCAACATTGCATGGGCTCTAGACTAATCTGAGTTGGGTAGAAACCATTTCACATTTTTCCTTTGTAATTGGTGTCCTATTTTCCATAAAAATGTAACATTTGCAAAATTATAATTAGATATATGAAGTAGGTAGGATCATGTTGGCCAACTGCTGAGTCACACAACCACAAGTTGGTGAAGGTGTTTCTAGCCACCCAGAGAGGTCTAGAGACCTAATGCAAACATTGCATGGGATCTAGACCTCTTTAGGTTGGCTAGAATCTCCCTCGTCAACTTGTGGTTGTGTGACTCATCACCTAGACAAAATGATCAAACCAAGTTGATACATCTGAGTATGAGAGTGCTATGCCAAGCCATGACACACACTCGTGGCAGATGTGGGACATGCCAACATTGCATGGGATCTAGACCTCTCTAGGCTGGCTAGAAACAACTTCACCAGCGTTTCTCCTATCGCTCAAAACATTGTGAATTTCTTTGGTATAGTCCTCGTCACAAAGGAGTAAGATGCCGCGATACTACTACTAGCCATGTCTACCTATCAAGGGACGTAGTTTTTGAAGAATTTTTTCCCTTTGCTACACTTCATCCAAATTGCGGGTCGTCGTCTCCATGATGAAATTATTTTTATTCCTTCAGACAATACCTCCTTAGTAGAAAAAACTTGGGGTGTGGATACTAATGACCAATATGTGTTGATTGTTCCTATCATTGATCCTATGCACGCCACAGCTGACACCCGGCCCACAAGCTCTGCCAAACTAGTCACGCAAAATTCTGTCAAAAATACTGATGACAACACATCAGATAATGAGGCTTAAGAAAACACCGCTACAAGCCAAGAAAATACGAACTCTGAGCATGATACGGGGGAAAAATCTTCCTCGGATCCTCCCCCGACGACTATGACACGCCATCACCTGGGCGTATCGATCCGCACCAGTCCCCTCACACCACATCCCCAAGGTCTGGGCCCTCCCTTGCATCGCGTTCTACGCATAAGTATGGCGGCCATGCGGAGCCTGACACGTCTTCCCCGTGTTCCCTACCAACGCGTGGACGCATGGATCTCCCGCCCAGCTCTTCCCCGTGGTACTTCTGACGGATTCGGGAGTGACGCCTCGCCAGGAGATCCAATTGGCACGTCGTCGAGCGCTGGTTCCTGGGAATATTCTACACCTATACAATCTTCAGCGCCAGGATCTTCTGCAGCACCTGCTGCTAACGTATCTACTTTTGTTGAACCCCGCACTCGACTAAAAAAGGTACTACCTCCTTTCCAAAATGTAAGCCTTTTTAGAAAACTAAAACAACCTGCTAAAATGGTTTATATTGTGAAACGAAGGAAGTATAAAGGACCCAAAAATTCATACTGAGGGCACAATTCGGTGGGCACTGTCAACATCTACAGGAGAACCATAAAACTTGCACGAAGCTAATACGGATACAAGCTGGAAGTGTTCTATGCAATATGAATATGATGCTCTTTTGACTAATAACACTTGGCACCTTGTCCTACCAAGCTCTAATAGAAATGTTATTGATTGCACCTTGTCCCACCAAGCTCTAACATGATCCCACCCAGTTGATACATCTAAGCATAAGAGTGCTATGCCAAGACATGACACACATTTTTTGGCAGATGTGGACCCATGCCAACATTGCATGAGATCTAGACCTCTCTTAGCTGGATAGAAACACTTTAACCAACTTGTGGTTGTATCAGTCATCACTTGGACAACATGATCCTACATACTTGATACATCTAAGTATAAGAGTGCTATGCCAAGACATGACACACACTTGAAAACCCTGCACTCGTTTCGTTCAGTTCCATATAACACTTGTTTAGGTCGTACGCCTTACACGTTCGATTCACGGGATGACAGTAGTAGTATATGGTTGTGTGTAGCAGAGTTTTCACACTGAAACTCTGAACCTTTTTTGAGCATCTATAACTCTGAATAAATAGATAGAAACTTGTGGTTGTATGAGTCATCACTTTGACAACATGATCCTTGGAAAAGTTAAAAATTCACTTATAGGTAGAGGATGCCATGTTACAACATGGACCTAGTTTCATATCATAAAGATTGAACCCTTGGACATCCTTACCAAGCACCTAGTGTTTGGCCTAAATTTGACCGGGCCACCAAAAATTCAAAAAAAAGTCAAAGTTGTGTGAAACCTTGAACACATTTAAAAATTACTTCTAGGTAGAGGATTCCATGTGTTAGTAAGGAGAAACTCTCACATCACAAAGGTCTAACCCCTAGGCATCCTTACTGGACACCTTGATTTTTGGCCTAAATTTGACATAGCCATGATGCTTGTGAAAATTATGGACCCACAACAACATTGCGTGGGATCTAAAATTAACCAATCTCAGTTGTCTAGAAACAACTAACCAACATTTAGTAGTATGAGCAAAGTTTATGAATTAAGGGCAATGTCTAGTTTTTTACTACCTCCACATACTTGCATGCATAACAGTTAGGCATAGTTATCTATTGACAATTTCAATGAAGACTAAACTTTTGATAATGCTTTTTAGTTGTACTCAAGGAATGACTTACTGCGGATGTAGTTTGCATAAATTAGCGTTTCGTCTGTTATGACCAGCAGTATTGCATGCGCTGCATAGGTGGTGCCCCTTCCTCTTCTTTTTTGGTCATCATATGATAGTGGTTTGCCATTTCTACTCAATGGTGGATTATCACCGTCATCTCCAACTCCTTTGTTTTTCCGAGGCGCGCATTTGGATTTTACTTTCAGTGGATCACCAACTTGAGGTGCTTTTCCCTTGCTTCTTGATGACCCACAAATATAGGGGGTGTATCATAGTACTTTCTATAAATAGGAGTGTCAATCCAAATGAGGAGTAGAAGGTGTTGAACAATGGTATGGAGCAGGAAATCCCTGTGAATACTTAGCAAACGGATTTTTAGTAGTTTTCTGATAAAGCAACAAAACAAAGTGTAAGTAACAAAGAACAAACGCAACAAGTGGCCCAATACTTTCTTAGCAAAGGACAAGAAGGTGGAAATATTTATAAGGACCAAAAGTTCTCGAGGACACATGGGAATTCTGTCAAGTGCTTTCGCTTCAAATAACTGAGAACTCTTATTTGGTGTTGTAAGTGTTGTGTGGGTGAACCTGTGCTAATGTACCGACCTTACTTGGACTAGAAGAATAGCACCACAACTTAAATACTAACCATTGAATAATAACTCAACACAAATCCACTAATAACAACATGACTTCTCCCAAGTCCTTAAGAACTAAACGAACTACTCACGAGACATCATATGGATCAAGATCAAAGATGATATGATAATGAATCACAATATGAACAAAAACAATAATCCAATGGTTCCACTCACAAACATCAAATACAATAGTAATCAACACTGGGAAAGTTTCCCCTAAGAACTAAAGCAATATCCAACACAATTGTTACAACAGGATGGAGTGGTGATGATGGTGCTGGTGGAGATGATGGTGTGGATGATGATGATGATCTCGATGAAGCCTAGATTGACAATGGTGTTGATGGCGACGATCTCCCCTCTCCGGGAAGGAACTCCCCCGGCAGAAATCTGTCTGCCGGAGAGATATTTCGGTGTTTTCCGCCCCGCAGAGGCGGCGGAAATCTATCTGCAGTCGCCCTCTCAGTCTTAGTGTTCCATATGGAAGATATAGGCGAAGGGGCTGAGTCGGGAGCCAGGCAGGTGGGCCACACCTGCCCTAGGCGCGGCCCAGGGTGGGCCCGCTCCTAGGGGTGTGGGCCCCCTACAGCCCTTCTTGGTCCCTCCTTCTGGCTTCATGTGTCTTCTAGAAAAAATATAATTTCCCATATTTTTCTGATATTTTTATTGTATTTTTCTGATCTTTGCAAAATTGCATCAAAACGCCTTCTTTCCATCAGAATCCAGATTCCGGTAGTCCATCCTCCAAGAATCATCCAACATGCATAAACAGATGAAAAGCCATAAGTAATACCTCATAATAAGACAAATATCAATGAATAGATGTAGATTATAATATAGAATGGTGATGCAAATTGGGCATATCACTTCTCTGTGCATCTGCCTCGAAGTAGCTTGTTTGAATATTATTGATACCCTTTGTCCTTTGCATTATGCGCTGCATGCATACCTGGTATTCATGACGAGACTGTTCATCATGGCATACCACTACGATAACTTCTTGAGATTGTACATTCAAGTCGGAAAAAGTTGTCCTCACGGCTGCACTTGACCATCCATATCCGAACATATCGCTCTCGCGCTTTGCAGACAATCCAAATCTTGATTTCTTTGAGAAGCGCCCAAGCACACAACAAGTTGGTATTTGTTCTAGTCGGAGGCAAGTAAATATGTAGAGGATGTGCTTGCAAGGTAGCTCCTTCCTAGCCATTCTTCCGCAGGAGCACTTTATAGTTTCATCACTATATCCAGGCGTGTAGGTCACATCAAACTACCTAGTAGCTTTATCTACCCATACCACAGTGTACTTATCAATGGTATTACCTTGTGCACATTCAGCAATCTTGAGTCCATCAATCCTTTTTAGCTCGGCTTGCAAGATATAGAAGTTTGCTGCAGTGAATACTTGCTCAACATCCAACTCAATATCTTCATATTTAGTATTCGCCAAAGGTACTATCTTTGAGTCCTCGCAGTCCTGTCGCGCATCTTCGTGACGGATACGGTTAATGGCGCTCTCATAGTGCATGATCAAATCCACTAGTGTCATTTTAGAGTCAAGGTGAAGGTGTAGGCACGAGTTCAAACTCCCGCGCCTCTGATTGCTTTTCATTCCAAGAAAAAAACCATTCGCTAGATACGCGGCGACCCACCATATCTTCTTCTTATACGTTCTACCCAGCCACTCTTTGGTTGCCTTCGACTGCCATTTCTTAATAAACGCGCTCCATCTCTGCTCAAATAACTCTTCTGAGGTGATGTAGTATCACAATGACCTGAATTCATTCAGAGAATCGTGATAAGAGGTGTTTTTTCATATTATTTTCAATATGCCACATACATACACAGTGCCACACATCCTTGAAGATAATGCCAATGTCATTCATCATTGAACCATCTGCATCAGTGATAATCCCTTTTGGTTTCTTTTGACATATAGCTTTCAAAAATGTTTGATGCAGCCATACATATGTTTCTGTTTTCTCGTTCGAGACGATTGCGCATGCGAAAATAGTAGTCCTGCGGTGATGGTTCAACCCCATGACATGAATGAACGACATTCCATACCGATTCATTTTGTACGTATCGTTGAACACTAGCACATCACAGCAATCCTCATAGTCCCGACGTGACTGAGAGTCACACCAAAACATGGTTTTCAAATTTCCTTCTACATCTAGCTGGTATCGAAAAAGAATTTAGGATCACGTGCTTGCCTGTTCTGCATAACGTGGATGCTTGTGTTAGCGTCACCTGATGCAATGAGCTTCCTCTTCTCCTGGGAACACATGTTGTAAAGATCCTTCAAGAGGAACCCAACCTTGCTCCACCTTCCACTTTTGCTGATAAAGGTTTTCATAATCTCGAACTTTCACATCCCAGTTGCTGCCAGTGACATGATTTCAGCTCTCTGATAAGACTTGATCTTTCGATGGGACCGAAGAAACATGACTTCATCGGGTCTAGCTAGCACATGGTTGTGCTTGTCCT
Source organism: Avena sativa (assembly GCA_916181665.1). Taxonomy (NCBI): domain Eukaryota; kingdom Viridiplantae; phylum Streptophyta; class Magnoliopsida; order Poales; family Poaceae; genus Avena; species Avena sativa. Next base: position 249,669,026 of record OV702297.1, read on the forward strand.
AAAATTGCAGAATTTTCCAATTCCCCTCGGATTTGTTATACGACACGCTGAGATAGGCTCGACAGTCACAACGAGACAGATCTCGTGGACTCTTCTTCTGGTCCTCCATGTTCAATGAATTTTTCTCACGTACGCCTACCTTGGAACAGAGAAACCGCTTGCATATAATTTCTCCATCAGGAGCTCACCTCACCTTCTGTTTCCTTATGCTGAAACCACGTTCTCTGGAGTATGCATTGTAGTAAACGAATGTTGCCGCTTCAGAAGTGAAGGTCATCCCCTTTACAATCCGATGTCTGTCACGCTTATCATGAGCATGCTGAAAATCCTTCTCTGGCATCACTTGATGCTGACTATACTCAAGCTGTGAACTGTCTGTAACTTACACAATTAAAAGCAAAGAAATGTAAGTGGTGGTCATATGGTTGATGCTATATATGCCTTGTCATACAAAAATAAGCAACTTACATCACTCTTGAATTAAGATTTTGATCCTTTAGGTTCTTGTGATTCTTCCGTCGTCTCTTCATCCCAGGTTTCTAAGTCCAAATCCCCAAAATAATCATGGTCACTCTGAGAGATAGTACAACATGCAGCATTGTAGCACAAAGTCATATAACATGTCTATTCAATTCTTATAAAAATAATGTAGCACTAGACATACATCTCTAATGCTTTCCGAGATTGATTCTTTTCGATGGCGCTCCTTGTATCCACAATCGATGTCCAACTACACAATTTAAAAAGTATGTGTATAAATTTGCATGCTATAGGTGTGAATACAAAATAAAAAAGAAACTGCACTTGACATTATCATCCTTAGATCTGTTTTCTTCAAAGAGGTCATTCTCAGTAAGCTCATCTTTAGAGAAAGAACTATCTCGATCATCCGAACTTGAATCACCATTGTGCGTAGGGACGCTCTCATTATCACTCCTAGTTGGCTTAAAGTCCTCTATCTGTTCAAGCAAAGAAAACAACAAAGCTAATCTAATCAGTGATGTATATGTGGAGGAGTCGAAGATGCAAAGGTGATGGAAAGAATGTGGGTTAGAGAGGAAGGTACTCACATATTCTGGGCGCCGATGGCGAGATGGGACACGGAACTGGTGGATGCGGCCTGAGGATGAGAGGATCTGGCTGGCCTTTGATCTGGAGATGTAGGATTGGAACGGTTATCGTCGGAGTGGACGGACACGTCGCCACCGGAGCCGAGCAGGTTCGCATGTGGACGATTAGATCTCGGCCGACGGCACGGACAACCACGTCGCCCTGGAGCCGGGCAGGCTCATGGTTGGAGGATTAGAAGGATGGCCGCCGGATTCACGTTGCTAATCCGGATCCTTCACCAGCGCACGTCGCCGCTGGAGCCAGGCAGAACGATCAAAAATTTAGGGTTAGAGCGGTGTTTGGGGAAATGGCGGCCGCGATACTTTTTGTGATCAAACCTAATAATGTCGTGGCGATGTGGCAATGGTTGACAACATGGCGATGAATGGGAAAATCTAATAGCGTGGCGACATGGAAATGGTTGACATCGTGGCAGTCAATAGTACGTATGCAGATACATGGGAATACGGTCTTGGACATGGGCTTCGGGGTCTACCCTCACGCGCCCTCCTCTGAAAACGCACGTGGACAATTCTACCCGTGCGAACTTTATAAATTTACAGAGTGCGTGGGTCTATTGAATCAAGCCTCACATGTCTATATTTTCTCTTATTCTGTACTGCTGAATCTTTCAAATGCTACCAAATCTGTCAAAATTTGTGTTGCTACGGCCTAGCTATTTTCCATAGAGATTTTTCCTTTTTGTCATTGGAATCGTTGGATGTGTTTTGGATAGAGATGATAGGGGTAAAGTTACAATGTGATTATTCATTGGAATCGTTACTTGGTTAGATCAAGTGCAGCAGATTGTCTTGCTTTTCTTTTGAAACATAGCATTGCCACAATTATCTACTAGTAGATGAGTCTTGGGCATTTTGAGTTGCATATGGGGGGTCACACAGGCATTAACGAAATGAGGTGGTATTAGCACAGAAGCAGACTTGATCGTTAGTTTTGCTTGCTGCAATGATCGAGTCTCTTTTGATTACAATGCAATATTTATATAACAGGAGAAGAAATCTAAGCCCATTCAGCCCCTCTTTAGCCTAGAATATTTAAATTCGGCCTTTTCGGGGTCAGGGGACTACTGAGCATAGCTCATATAGAGGAGCCCATGTAGAATAGCCAAACTCATTTTAATTCGTCCTTTTGGACATTGGCCCCCACCTCTCATTTTTTTAGAACTTTGCCTACCCATGTTTTTAAGAAACTACTCTATTATATGACATTTTTGTGTAGAAAGTACTGCATTATGTAGCAGTTTTCAGTTTAGCTACTAGGAGCACCGCCTTATTATTTGATGGGAGATAAACATGGTCAAAGAAATTCTTTCTATAGGACAAATTTGTAAGTTATAGGAGTACCGTATAACGATTCTATTGTATTAACTGTTTCTTTTGCAGTGGCAAGGAATGCAATTTCCCGCTGCCGAGGTCTCGAGTTCGAATCCTAGGAAATTTCTGTTTTTATAGATACAACTTCTTTATACTCTGAGGCTGACATCTAGGATCCAGATAAACTGTTGTTGCATCTAGCAATGTTACCAAGGTCAGAACGGCTGACTCGACCCAAATAGTCCAACATATATATCACGTTTCTTTCAAATAAAGGCTGACATGTGGGACCTAGCATAGACACATTTCCTGCACAAAGAATGCTAACATCTGGGACCCAGCCACGTACCAAGGACAAAATAGTGGCCGTGGGAATTTCTGTTATTATATATAAGGATGACATGTGCGACCCAGCAACAGAGTATAGATTATGTCACATCTCAAAATTTTCCAAATTTTGAAATGTGAAAAATTAATAAACAAAAGAATTAATTGTTGAAATTTAGGGTGAAAAGAAACTTTTTTACTTCTAAATGGAAACATCAAAACCCTTCTTGACCAAAATTTGAATGAACAAGGCATCCAACAAAATTCCAATCAAGTGAAATGCATTCATCAATGAATGTATATTGAAATTTAAACACTTGGAAAAATTAAACCAAAACCCTAAAACCCTAAAGGAATAAATCATTTCCAAGATCTCTCTAAGACTATGGATTTGTTCCATATAAAAATTCAGCAACAAACATTAATAAATGATCAAAATGATAAACAAAAATAGTATAAAACCATGGAAATTGGTTTGATTCAATTTGAAACCATGGATTAAAATGATAAAGACAAAATTCCTAATATAAATGATTAATTAAATCATGAGAAAATAATAATTGAAATTGCCAAAATGGATTAAAAGTTATCTAATTAACTTAAAAAGAATAAAAGTATTATTTGAATAAAATTTATATGGGTTTAAACCATATTTGATTTTATTTGAATAAAGACAAATGCCTAATTTAAATAAATAATAAACCATAAGAGAATATAAGAAATATTCTAAAATAGATTATTTAAATACATTAATAAATAGTATAAAAACCTACTAAAAGTTTGGAAAAGGTTTGATAAAGAAATCTGAATTCAAATGAGTGTTTGAATTTAAAACAGAATTCAGAAATGAAAAAGAAAAAGAAAGAGAAGAGGAAAAAGGAAAAGGGTCCAACCCAACCAGCCCAGAAACCCCAGCTCAATATTTGGCCCAACTCGCATCCCACTCTCTCTCTCCCCGTGAAACATTTTCTCACCCACGCCCTTACCCCTCACCTTGCTGATTAAATGACCCCACAACAAACTGGCATCGTCTTCCTCACGTGCTGACCCATTCCCCCCCTTCTCCCCGGCAGTTTCCAACGATGAATTCACGGCGTCAATTCGCATTAATGGCCCGGTAATTCCTCCCTGTGACCTTTCCCACTTAAGCACCTTCCTCCCCTCTCTCGTTTCCCTCAAACCCCATGCCACGAACGCCCCTAGGCTGCTTCAATTTCTGCTTGCACCCGTCGCTGCTCCGACATACTCCGGCCACGATTCCGCCCATCCTCGAGCTCCCCACTGCCCCTGACTCACACGAGTCTGATTCCCAGCTCCTTGCGCACCTGCCAGTACCCTCAGCTCTCCCGCGCGCGCCCTAGAAGCTCGGATTCGTCATTGTCTGAGCGCCACCATGGACTACCTTGAGTCCGGCGACCTCTACTGGTAAAATCCGACCGTACCTCTCCCCCTCGTTGACACTCGTGTAATCAACATTCTCTTATGCATCTAACGAACCCCTTGCCTTGCCTTCCCGAGCCTTGTAGCATCACCCCCGTCGATGACAGAGCGTGCCCAACGGAAGCAGGAACTCCGGTGAGCAATTGGAGTCGACCCAGTGCACCCTTGTCCATCCTGCTGCCATGTTGAGCATATACATGCTTTAGCGAATTCGGTGAGCCCCTCCTCCCTCTCTCTCGCTTCCTATCTTCGCCAGAATGCCTCTGCCTGAGCGCCACCGCCGTGCGACGTCGAGCCGCGCCGCCCATCTATGGTCAGCACGCTCTGGACCATCGGATGCAGATCGTCTTGTTAGGATTAGATCTTAAATTGAAAGGTTATCGAATAATTTACACTGTGCGATTTCCATTAGATCTGAAGGCCGGTATTGCTTGATCCATGCGAACCGGTACTGTCCATTTAGATTCAGCCACGTGGCCAGACTCAGGATTTAAAACAGAAAATGAATCTATTAGAAGTTTTAATTTGTAAAATCCATAACTTTTGTTCTGCTTGGCCACAAATTACAAATTTTATATCATTGGAATCAGGAAAATGTGAACTTTGCAATAGTGCCATTAGTTTAGTATTTTCCTTCTGGAAATTAGGTGTTTTGCAGAAACATTTGTAAGGTTATTTTGGTTATAAAATTATTCTAAAAATGATTTTTGAGTAAAATCTTTTGCAAATGGTTTGATTTGAACTCTTTGACCCTAAACACTAACATTTGGATTTAGAAATGAATTTTACTAACACAAGGAATTATTCCTTGAACAAAAGCATATCTAGTAAAACAAAAATGTTGCTATGATTTAAAAATGAGTTTTGAGTGAAACCTTTTTCAAATGGATTAGTTTTAAACACTATGACCACAAACACTAACACTTATGTTGAAAAATATATTTGGCTAACACTAGAAATTATTCCTTTTGATAAAAGCATTTCTAGCAAAACAAAAATGATTTAAATGGCCATTTTCACTAACTTATTTTTAAATGGTTTTTCCACACTTATAAATGACCAGTAGGTGTTTTGAAATGTTTATAACCTTGTTATAAAACACTTTTCCAAATAAAACAACCTTTTGCATGCTTGCATGCGTTTTCTTGTTTTTATTATTTTATGTGGTGAATTGTTTGAATGCTAGTTTGAATTTGTGCCTTGATTGAATTGTAGTGAACTTTGAAGAGTGTGACATTTGCAAGATCAAGGAGTGTATCTATATTCCCTACTAAAAAGGCAAGTGGTGCTTCATATATTTTGTCCTATTATTTTGACTATGCATTAGTGATATTTTAAGTAGGACTTGCATAGAATTTTCTATGTGTTAACTATGCCTTGGGAAATCCTAGTAAATAAGGTCTTACACAAATAAGGATCTCATGATCTAGTTCTTAATACAACTCAAGCAGCGGAATAACGTAATAATAAAGGTAGCGTAGTTGAAGCTCCATCCTCGGGGTCACAGGCAATGCTGACGATGGGAGATGATCCTAGTTGTCGTAACCTTCCTGTGGTCCATCATCCTAGTACTCCTCTTCATAGCCTGGTACTCCTCTTCGGTGACAAATGAGTGCGATGAAACAAAATCAAACAACACTCTTGCAAGTACTGAATTAACAGAAAACATACCCAGCACGACATCTGGCGCTTCCTGGGCTTCCTCAGCATGCATGAGAAAAACACGGCCATTGCGGTTGAGCGAATTCCCTGGGGTAAACCTTCTTCCGGGCTAAACACGACGATACTGCTGAGCTGGGGCATTTGCATTGGGGGATGCGGCATTCTTCTTGGGGCACTCATTGGAGTAGTGACCCTTATTTCCACAGTCATAACAAGTCACTTGCGACTTGTCCTTTGCTGCAACAGGCACAACATTGCTTCTAGTCCTCGGGGCAGTGTTGGTGTTGGCGGCAGCATTGTTGTTATTGAACTTGGGTGGGGCACGGTTGAAATTGCTAGCGTTGTTGGGGTTGTTGTGATTTCCTCCGGGCCTTGGGTTTCCACGGTTGGGATAGGTCGGACGGTTCATCGGGAGTCTATTGGTTCTCGGGGCAAATCCGGGAGATGGGTTGGGGCGATACTTTGGGGTATGATGGGTTCCTAGATGATGCATTATGCGGTGCTTGCGGTTCTCGTTGTCTTGGTTGATCTTTCCTTCCATCTGAATGGCAGAGTCGGCGAGGGCTTCAATATCAGCAAAGGGGATATTGAACAACACCGTCTTCATCTCATCGTGCAGACCATTCAAGAAAATTTCTTTCTTCTTGGCTTTAGTGTCGATCTCATCCGGGGCATACATAGCTAATGACAGGAATTTGTCACGGTATTACACTACGGTCATCCTTCCTTGCTTCAGTTCTCTGAATTCATCTCTCATTCTCTTGATCAAACCCGGTTGCACATGGGTTCTGCTGAACTTGACCTTGAATTCCTCCCAGGTAATCATCTGTCCTCCGGTCATTGCACGAACGCTGTTCCACCATGCTCTTGCATCTCCGGCTAGATAGTGCGTGGCGAACAGAACTTTCTCGTTAGCTTCCACTCTGGCGACTTCCAGGTTGTTTTCCATGGTTTGCAGCCAATCATCTGCATCTAGGGGCTATTCCGACTTAGTGAAAACAGGTGGGTTGGTTTTCTGGAAATTTTTGAGCTTAGATCCATGGTTGTCCTGGTTTCCTTGGCCTTGATTGTTGTGGGCCAGCTGAGCTATCTGCTGAAGGGTGGCTAAGTTGGCTTGACATTCTGCTCTTTCAGCTTCGCGGTCAGAAACCAACATTTGCAGGATCTGCAACATCGGGTTCGGGGATGAACCACTTCCTCCGCGAGGCATCTGAAGATTGAGGTAGATCATCAGAAAAGAGGGAAATTTCTAAGGTTCAAGGACTTTGAAAAGTTTTTAAAGTTTAACTCAGATTTTCTAGCAACTTTCTTTTCATTCATTCATAGCACACAATACAACACACACCACAACAAAGGAAAAACAGATGGTTTTAAGAACCATTATGGAAACTACAATACAGTGGGACCGAATACAACTCACTACGCTAGTGCTCAAGTGCTACTACTCCTCGGAGTCGGTGTAATCGTCATCCTCATCGGTGAAGAAGTCCACGGCCTGATCCTCCAGAAAGTCATCGTCATCGCTGAGATAGGAGTAGGGGTCTCCACGAAGGTCTTCTCCGGCATTCTCCCTTTCCTCTAACTGCATGTCTCTATCGTGGATGGTCTCCTCCAGATCCGAGATACGGTGGCGGAGATGGGCAATGATGCGCTCCTTCTTGTCAAGCTGACGGCGGCGAGACTTGCGGTCCTTCTCTAGCATGGCGATGGTCTGATCCTTCATCCTAATGATGGCGGACTTGTGGCTGGAGTAGTCACGGGCATTGGCCAGTTCCTGCTAACGATCATACATCATGAAGCTAAGGTGTTCCAACAGAGTCTTCATCTTGTGGTGGTATGGGGCTTCCAGTGGCTGTCCCATAGCATCACGCCTTGGACAAAACTCAAAGCGGGTACCCTTGATCTGGTTGATACTCTGCCCACACAGACGGGCAAGAGCTTCCTGCATGGCTCTGGCAAGTCTATCGAGCCAGTTGTTCTCTCTTAAGGTGAACTGAATTCCCTAGGCAGTGGGAGGTTCAATCTTTCCTCAGAGACTTGCAACCATTAGCCACTGCCGATCTTCTCCTTCCTGATCATTGAGCTGAGCTCCGAAGAACTTGGGGTGCGGACGCTCCAGAAGTTCCGAAAGCTGGTCCAAGTCCCGCTCAAAGATGAGGTCTCCTCCATTCCCCAACTGATAAAACTTGTTGTACTTCACGTCCATCTATAAGAATATAGGATGAGTAAATTAGTAGAGTGATCAAGTGTGTCAAATTTTAGGTATTTTGCAGAAGATTTAGAAGAACATGAATTTTCATGAAAGAATCAAGTGATAAGAATGAGAATAAGTTTTTGTAAATACTTACTTCCTTCAGTTTTGAAACTAAGTTTTTGTTTCAAATGTCCAGTCTAACTAGGGTCTCCTATGGTCGGGATGGCTCTGATACCAACTTGTTAACACCCGGATTTTTAATCCCAGATGCCTGTTATGCCATACATCGCAATCCCAGGATTACCATTTTTGCGAGACATAACATATTTGGATATCACAGTATATCATCCATTACAAACCATACATAAGGTCTTACACAAATAAGGATCTCATGATCCAGTTCTTAATACAACTCAAGCAGCGGAATAACATAATAATAAAGGTAGCATGGGTGAAGCTCCATCTTCGGGGTCACAGGCAATGCTGACGATGGGAGATGATCCTAGTTGTCGTAACCTTCCTGTGGTCCATCATCCTGGTACTCCTCTTCATAGTCTGGCCACGGGAATAGCCAGGGACAAAGCCATGAGTACTATTAAGTACTCGCAAACTTATACTAACAAGTTAAGGGGGTTGTTGTAGTAGGACACTAAGCTCTAGGGTTGTTTTGCAAAAAGCCAGATTTACCTCTATTAAGTTCAGAAGCAAAGAAAACTAGTTGAAATTTTATAACACCTAAGTGGGAACTTGAATTTCATGTCACAACTCTGTTGTGGTCAAGTCAAAGTCATAATTCATTTCACAAGTCATTTTGAAAACATCTGACGGGGGAACAGTATGGCCACTCCAACTGTCCATAACCGGGACGCGGCTATTCAAATAGTTTGACACTCTGCAGATATTGTACACTTTCACCACAACATTCGATGCATCCGTCAGGAACAAATCCTGAATTCACCATACTCAGTATGTGGATAATCAATCCTAACCTTTCAATTACATGCCCTAGTATAGGCACCTCTCTTGTGAGTTTGGCCTCCCAACCATGAGCAACTGTCATCTTGGGTACTGCACAGGTGGACAATCTTCACAAGGTAGCCTCAACTTAGACCTTGGCCATGAGGGAACCCATACTAAGGTATATAAGTTTCCAGTCAAGCCGTACCCAATTTTCGGGTATTGTGGTTGTACGGTAAAATTGGAATGGTATCGCATCCAGACAACCATCAGTTTTATAAAGGGCTAAGGCTCATGCCTCGACATTTTCATCATCCAAATCATCTGGTTTTCGGAAACACATGTCAAAACATTTCAATAAAATGACTCATCATTCCAAGGTTTGCATAACCATTTTCACCAAGTATTCCCATCTAAAGTTGATCAAGTTTTATGCTTAGCACTAGCATCTAAAAGTGGGGTTAAATACTAAGGAGGGGTGGTAAACAAGTGGAGATTAATGAAGTTAAATCTCATGCCTTAGGATGACATCAAGATTATCTATCTTAGGACAAATTTTAATGCTCTTTATGCAACCTTCAATTATCTTCCTAGAATCTACAAGTCACTTAAGTAAACTCTAAGAGAAAGCTTTGATAAAGAAATAAAGTATAAAGCTTGTAAGTAAAACTAGGATTGGGTATCATCAAATGTTTCTAACCAAGCATGCTTAATGCATTGCATAGGTTATCTAACTTCATAGTTGTAAGTGTTAGCTTGCCTTGTGCAGAGCAGTGGTTGAAGTTCTCCTCGGCTTCTTCCTCGTAGTATCCTCCTTCCTCCTCGTATCCTTGGTCGGTACTAGCATCTATAAATAAATACGAGGTACACAATCACCAAACAATACTTAACTATTTTCAATCATCACACAAAGATGTACTATAGATGATCTAGCATCATCACCTATCATTACATGATTAAAGCATTTCTCTTATTTATTTTAATTTGAGAAAAGTAATTTACACTCATTAAAAACTACTTAAGATTTAATATTCTCCAACTCAAACATGTTATCATGTTGACACATGTCATCACCACATATTTCAATACATGGGAATGTAATTTAAAATGGTGTCACAATTTAATAAGGTTTAACATGTCACCGGCGAGCTCGAACCCTAGCGGTGCAGTGGGGGTGGATAGGGGGCATACCACGACTCCAGCGACGACGGCGAGGCGGGCAAAAGAAAGAGTGGTCGACGGCGAGCTCAGGGACGGTCGAGGTAGCTCTGGGGGTGGTCGAAATCAACGGCCCCCTTCTTCTCCAGCGGCGCCCTGCTCCGGCGCAATTCTGGTGAGCTGCTGCTCCTCGTGCTCCGGCTAGCGGGTGGAATGATCAGTGAGGTGAGAGAAATGTACTGGTGTGCTTCAAACGGCTGGGGGTCGCCTCCTTTCATAGGCTCGACGGCGAGACCGAGAGGGATGGGCAGGCGACGGTGGCGACATGGCTACGGGCGGCTAGCGGCATGGCTGAGGTTGGCGATCGATGGGCGGTCTCCTGGCAATGCTCTAGAGCTTAAATGCACGCTTAGGGGCAGTGGCAATCGGTCGGGAACGTGCAGTGCTCTACACGGCAGAGGCGGCGTCTTCGACGGTGAGCGGTGGCTGTGAGGCACGAGGTGGTGAACGGGGGTGTCAGCGTGTTCCTGGGATCATGGCGAAGCGGTAGGGGACAGTGGGCGGCGGTGAGGTGCTGGCTACCTCCCAAACAAGGTTGGCAAGGCTAGGGTGGCTGCTATCTGGCCGGCGACAATGGGGTGGCATGGTGAGGCTTGGCCTGCTCACCATTGATGGCAAGGAAATCTCATAGTGGTGATATATGTTTACCATTGAGCTAGATGATCTACTAAAGACTAGTTGCAACCAGAGAGGGAACAAGTTAGGCCAAATTTACTGCACACTATAGTGTTTGTGATTTGTTTGATTTGAATCTACAAGATGTTTGACGAAATGGCTGCAAGAAACTTACTTTTGAATTTTGAAAAGATTTTTGGTGGGTGTGCTAGGCATGTGCTGAGGATTCTGTGGGTGCTTGGCTTTTGAAAATTGAGCTTGTTTGAGTGGTTTTTGAAATAGTGGGATCTTCCCATATGAGATAGATTCAATTTTAAACTGTCATTTAAAGTGAGCATTTGAATGTTTTTGGAAGATCACAAAGTGGGCCTTGGTACCTTATTATGAGTACTAACAAGGGGTGCAAAGATCCACAAATGTTTCTATTGAGTTTTGAAAACTAGGGATAGCCAAAGTAGGCATGAGAGTTAATTTGGCAAAAATGACCATTCACTTCATTTGTTTATTTTGAGTTGTTTGTCTTTGGGAAAATTTGGGGATTGTTTAGATGATGTTTATTTCACCTAAGAATCATTTTACAATCAAATCGACACAGAACCATGGCAATTTAAAATAATCCAAATTTTGAATACACACACATATGAATGCTTTCATATTTTTAGTTGGGAAAGTTTTTGGTTAACCCTAATTTTGATGATTAGAGTTTGATGATCCAAGTTTAATATTTTTGGGATGTTATAAACCTTCCCCCCTTAAACAAAATCTCGTACCGATATTTGAAAAAGGACGAAAAAGATTACCTAGGATTTGAAGAGATCGGGAAACTCCGTCCTGATGTGATCTTCTCCCTCCTAGGTAGCTTCCTCTTCTGTGTGGTTGCTCAAATGTATCTTGCGAAACTTGATGCTTAGGGTTCTGGTTGTTCTGAAAGCTTCTTCCAAAATACGGATGGGTACATCGGGATAGGTCAGGTCATCATTGATTTCAATGGTCTAGTGATCAATATTCTTGAAAACTTCAGTCTTCTCCGGAACTTCAAGGCACTTGCGAAGTAATGAGATATGGAACACATTGTGCACGGCTGACATTTCTTCAGGAAGTTCCAATTGATACGACACTTCTCCTCGATGGTTCAGAATCTTGAAGCGGCCGATATATCTAGGGGCTAACTTTCCCTTCAGTTGGAAACGCTGCATTCCCTTCAATGGCGACACTCTCAGATACACGAACTCTCCAAGGTTGAAGGCGAGGTCTCAACGTCTCTTGTCGGCGTAACTCTTCTGTCTTGACTAAGCGGTCTTGAGGTGCTCACGAATCTTGCGAACCTTCTCTTCTGCTTCTCGTAGGATGTCGGGTCCGAAAATCTGACTCTCTCCTACTTCCGACCAGTTCAAAGGGGTGCGAAACTTCCTTCCATACTCAAATGGGGCCATTTGCAAACTAGATTGATAACTGTTGTTGTATGAAAATTCTTCGAACGGTAGACAGTCTTCACATTTAGATCCATACTCTAACACACATGCTCTCAACATATCATTGAGTATGTGATTTACTCTCTCCGTTTGTCCGTCGGTCTGAGGGTGATAAGCTGTGCTGAAATCTAGTCCGGTTCCTAAACCTTCTTGGACTTTCTTCCAGAATCTCGAGGTAAACTGAGTTCCTCGATCAGATATGATGTTCTTGGGGACTCCATGCAAACTGACGATTCTAGCAATATATAACTCCGCTAGCTTCGAACTCTGATATGTGGTCTTGACTGGTAAGAAATGGCCGACTTTGGACAATCTGTCCACTATGACCCAGATAGAGTCAGGCAGTCCGGTGATAAAGTCCATTCCAATGGAATCCCATTTCCATTCCGGAATCTACAATGGTTGCAACAATCCGGCGGGTCTTTGATGTCCCACCTTGACTCTCTGACATATATCACACTTGGCGATATAGCTTTTGATTTCTCTCTTCATCTTATGCCACCAAAATTGCTCTTTCAAATCTTGATACATCTTCGTTCCTCCGGGGTGGATAGAATAAAGAGTATCATGACCTTCCTTCAGAATAACTTGCTTCAACTCAGAATCTGCTGGTACACAAAGGCGTCCTTTGTACCACAGAACTCCTTCTTCATCTTCGGTAAATCCGGGTACTTTGCCTGTACCGATACGACGCTTGATTCCTTCGATACTAGCATTTCCTTTCTGCGCCTCCTTGATCTGGCTGATCAAAGTGGGTTGAAGCTCTATGCTCGCCAAAAATCCTTCACTCACTAGTTACATTCGGAAATCTTACATCTCCTTATGCAGGCTTGGTTGCGCCTTCAAAATCATGGAGTTCAAGCGGCACGGCAATGTGCTAAGGGCATCTGCTACCACATTGGCTTTACCGGGGTGATAGTGAATGTCCAGATCGTAATCCTTGATTAGCTCAATCCATCTTCTTTGTCTCATATTTATCTCCTTCTGAGTGAATATATAATTCAGGCTCTTGTGATCCGAATAAATCTCACAACTATTTCCCATCAGGTAATGCCTCCATGTCTTCAGGGCTAGAACTACAGTTGCGAGATCGAGGTCATGGGTTGGATAGTTCTGCTCATTTTGTTTCAGTTGTCGGGATAGATAATATATTACTTTGCCTTCTTGCATTAGCACACATCCGAGACCGATCTTGGATGCGTGACAATACACGTCAAAGGGCTTCGTGATATCCGGCATGATTAATATTGGGGCTGAAATTAATCTCCTCTTGAGTTCCTGAAAACTCGCTTCACATTTGTCCGTCCAGTCAAACTTCTTGTCCTTCTTTAGCAATTGGGTCATGGGTCTGGCGATACTCGAGAATCCTTCTACGAACTTGCAGTAGTATCCTGCCAATCCGAGAAATGCACAAACTTTGGTTTGAGTGGTTGGGGCTTGCCAATCTTCGACATCTTTCAGCTTTGCAGGGTCAATGGCAATTCTTCCGGCTGATACAATGTGGCCAAGGAATCCTACCTCCTGTAACCAGAATTCACATTTGCTAAACTTGGCATACAACTGATGCTCTCTAAGGGTTCCAAGAATGGTCCTTAGGTGTAGCTCATGTTCTTCTTCTGATTTGGAATAAATCAGAATGTCATCAATGAAAACAATGACAAACTTATCCAGGAAGTCCATAAAAATCTTATTCATGAGATTCATGAGATAAGCGGGGGCATTGGTTAATCCAAAAGACATGACAGTATACTCGTATAATCCATATATGGTGGTAAAGGCAGTGTTGGGAATATCCTCTGCGCGAATCTTGAGTTGATGATAGCCAGTTCTAAGATCAATCTTAGAAAACACTTTGGCATCGGTCAACTGATCAAACAAATCTTCTATCTTAGGCAATTGGTATTTGTTCTTGATAGTGACATCATTCAACTTCCGATAATCCGTACACAAACGGTTACCTCCATCCTTCTTATCCACAAACAAGACAGGTGATCTCCATGGTGACGCGCTTGGTTGAATCAATCCAATTTCTGTAACATCCCTAAAATCATAATTTCAAAGTTTGCATATCATTCAAGCATGCATATAGATTTGAGGTAAAAATTCAAACTCATTTCAGAAAAACTGAAGCACATGGTGCTATGATTTTATGTGAGCAGAATTAAATCAAATGGCTATCCCCATGGTGACGCGCTTGGTTGAATCAATCCAATTTCTGTAATATCCCTAAAATCATAATTTCAAAGTTTGCATATCATTCAAGCATGCATATAGATTTGAGGTAAAAATTCAAACTCATTTCAGAAAAACTGAAGCACATGGTGCTATGATTTTATGTGAGCAGAATTAAATCAAATGGCTATCAAGGCCGGTAATGGCGCGGTGTAATTGCCCATTATTCCGCAAGCGTTTCCTGTCGCACCTAGGCTTACTTAAACCCCTCTGCCCCGCAAGCATTCCCCCCCTCTCCTCGCTCACTCCGCCACCAGGTTGCGCGCAATTGCCCTCGAAACCCCGTAGTACCGACAACTCCGGTGGCCAATTACGGTGAGCCTCGACCCCTCCTCTCTCTTTAGTTCAAACGAGGATGTTCGGAATGATCTCGCGCTTACTCTGATACCTTCCTTTTGCCTGCTCGTGACCCAGGTTGTCGTCTCCGTTCGCGACCGAAACCACCTGCGCCGCCGATAAACTCCGGCGACCAATTAAGGTAAAACCCGAGCGCCCCTTGCCCCCTCCTTCACGCGAGCTTGTTCGCCTATGACTTGCGCAAATCCTGATGCCACTGGTTCGTGCTAGGGCGATGCCAAACCTCGCCAAGGACCACGACTGCAAGCTACCGACGCCTCCCCAACTCCGACGAGCTCCAGAGACCGTTCCCGCGCACCCCTTCGCAAACCAACACCACGTCGAGCTTCAGCACGCCACATCGGTTCTGGTAAGCACCTCCCTTCCTTCCCAGGCGACCTAGAGCGCCAGCACCGCCGCGGTCAGACGCGCCGCCACCAGTCAACGCTGCTAGCGCCGCTCGTGTATGGGCAGGACGATTATGAGCGTCAGATGTAGATCCTACGGCGTAGATTAGAACGTGGGCGAAGAGGTAAGCGCGCATCTGAGCCGCCAGATCTCACTTAGATCCTACGGCCCGCAGAGCTCGATCCAGCCGAAGCGGTACGCGCCAATAGGAACACGACGCGTGGCTAGAGTTTAAATCAAAAACAGAATTCAAATCAGATTTAGATCCAAATTTCAATAGGCTATAACTTTTGATTGCCACGTTAGAATTTTACAAACTTTATACCGTTGGATTCAGTGAATAAAGGCCTTTCTGAATGTGCAATGTGTTTAACAAATAGTAACTGTTAAAATGACTTTGTATGCAGAAACAAGTTTAGGTCCATTTTGAGTATAGTTTTTATTTAGCAAATTGTTTTAAGGCTAAATAAGCTCAGTTAGCAAACTTTGTGACTTGTTATGTTTCTGTATCATGCACTTGCTTGGTAGAGTTTTCAAAATCATCACTTAGCAAATTCTTGCATACATGCATTCATATTTTTGATTGTATATAAATTGTGTGTAATTGTATGCTACAAATTTTTTGTGTAGATTTTGCTAGTGACTGTGATTGTGAAGAGTGCTACTCTCCCCATTACCAAGGCAAGTGATACTTCATGATATTCCCATCCCCTTTATTTTGAATAAGCACTAGTATTATTTTTGCTAAGTCTTGCATGCTACTTTTGCCAAATGCTAGGTTGGGAAATCCTATGTAGTTGTACAGTTGTAGAATTGCTAGGGATTTTCCTAAGTTAAGTTACAATGCCATGCTTAGCCTAGCTAGTAGAACAAGGGTTGGTATAGTATGTACATGCTATGGTGAAATAATTCTAAGTCCTTTGGGACTCATGCTTTTCCTAATAAAACAACTAAGTCAATGAACTTCCTGGGTGGAATGGGACTTGAATGGTGGTTTTTGGTTGAGTGGTTACACAAGTCCATGGATTTGGCTTGTGTATCTCACTTGTGGTATGCCACCCAGGCACAAAGGGATTTGGAGGCCAAGTGTTGAGAAAGCTTACAGTGCAACCACTTGGCAATATGGGCTCTGCCATGATCATATAGGTTGCTAGAACTTAGTCACTTGGACAGTTGGTGGTAGTGGGAATGATAGGTTGGAGCGCGTCCATTTGACTAAGGAAAGGCTTCTAAAAGGTCCTGTCTTAAGAAACCAAGTCTGGTGGGGAAGTGCACAACCTCTGCAGATGGAAAATCTAAGTACTTAGCCAAGTCCATGGCAATGGACAACTTGAGCATCAAGACATGGAAGATACAAGAATCTCATCACTCCAATTTCTAAGTTAAAAACTTGTGGGTGAACAAGGGTGAAGGACCCCAATGTCTATTGGTGGTTTCTTGGGAAGTTTTTGACAAAGAAAAACTTAGTGATTTCAACTAATAGGAAAACCTATTTTGAGCAAAGCAAGCCAAGCTACACTTAGCCAAAATGCATATAGTACTACAGTCCACTTAAAATTTACTAAGGTATCACTTGCCAATACTATTCCAAAGTATTGACCCACTGTGGCTGTAACTTGTGATGTTGCAGGTTACTCCGATGATGAGTAGGAGTCATGAGTCTACACTCAACATGCTTGCCTGTGGCACATGAAGATGAGGACTTATGTTTATTTACTTATTCCATAAACTCTTGTATTAGGCCTTTGGCCCTGAGTTGTAAAATACTATGTTTTATCTCTGGAATGAATGTAATAAACGACCTTTGTATCTGTGTACTTCATCTTAAACTGTGGATGCTAGCATTGATCCAGGGACTAGCATTGCAATCACAGGGATCCTTTCCTTTACAAAGGAGGGATCTTACAGATGGTATCAGAGCCAGGTTGCCTGTAGGATTATGACCCTAGGATTGGAAACCACTAAGGAAAATTTTTAACTACTTCTACACTTGTCTATTCTTCTCGTAAACTTTTCTAATCTTCTCATTCTCATCTCTATTTGTAGATGAACTCCATCAATGAAGCCGTGAAAAGGACCACTCATGACCATGACCTTGGAGTGTGAAACTGAGTTTCCCAAAATTCTCAAGGACCTCATGGTGGCAATGGAAGCACATGGTGCAGTTGTGTACAAGGGCTTTCCAGTGATGGATGAAGGAGTGGAGTATTGGTGGGTGCAACTTCACTTGTACAAAAACAAGGAAGACAACCACAAAGAAAGAGGCTTCTGCATGTACACCAACACTGTGATGCACACCACATTCTTTGAGTCAGCCAGAGAAGCAGCTTGGAGGACTATCAAAGAACTTAGTGCTAGAGTCAAGTGAAGAATGCTCAACCTCCAAAAAGAATTAGAGAAAGAGAAGGAACTTACCCAAGAGTTGGAAGCCACCAACCAAACCTTAAGAGGAGATATTATAGACTTAGTGATGGAATCATGTGAACAAGATAGGTGGATTGCTTCTAGGAACATTGTGTTAGCCACCAGATCTAGTGAGATAGGATTGTGAACGCACTTCGTTAGTTGGACCACCACCTATCACATTATTTTCCAAAATGATACCTTAAATAAGTTTGGACCTTGATTGATGTAATGGAATTATGTATGCATGACTTGTGTGATTTTTGTGTTCCATGGATATGTATGAAATGTTTGTCTTGTTTTATCTTAAATTGTGTTGTCCTAACTTTTCTATCTTATAAATAGATGCCTATTACCATCAGCACTATTGAGGAGTTCCAGGGTACCCGTTTGGGTCCTCGTATCGTTGAGCTTACCACTTTGCTCAATCTCCCTCTTCCCACCATTATGGTGCACCCACTCACCAAGTTCGAGAGGAAGGACCTCTGGGGCTTCAAGGTGAACCAGCCCGGACGCGAGACGGAGCCTACTATGGAGGCCATCGTTTTCAAGCTTATGCACGATGACAGGGAGAGGGGCATGGAGGTTGTCATGCAGGACCTGATAGGACATCTGTTAGGCCGTCACTCCCGACAGGTTAGGGGCACCCATTTCCACGTCTTCGGAAGACGTGATGATGATGGAGAGTCCATCGACTTTGAGGACGACTCGAGGGACGCAGCAGAGCCGATACGTCTCTATCTCCAGGACTTAGAGTCTCTTATTAGGCACGTGGACACGGACAGGACCAACGTCATGCTCAACAATGACGAGCTCTAGGTGCAGCTTCGCGAGAAGGACAAGCTTTTCGCACAGCAGGATGAGATAGTCAAGGAAATGGAGGCGAAGTTCGAGACCCAGGACCGCAAGTTCAAGAGTCAGGAGAAACGCGTCCAGGATAGGAACAAGAGGATCCGGGACATGACCGAGGAACTGAAGTCCAAGGATTTCGAGCTAGAGCAGCAGCAGATGGTTATTGAGAGGCTTCGCTCCCAGAAGAGGGCTCTCAAGACCAAGATCGAGTCCTTGACCACTACCATTGAGGAGAACAAGACCGCGATGGATAACACAGGTCTTACTTTTGTCGAGGAGGAGATTGATGCTGATGAGTAGACTTGACTACTCGGTTATCTTTTATTATCGTACTTGTTATTTGTGAACTTATTATTGGACCATCCGACATGTGGATGGCTTGCCACTTGAGTGTTTTACTTGAGACTTTGTTATCTTGTTGTTGAGTTTTTATCCTTGTGTTGCATGATATGTGCTTGCTTATGTGATGTAATGTGCATGAATCATGTATGGGTATCTCATTCTTATCTCTATTTGAACAAACCACAGATGCCTCCCCGTCGCGCAAACCCCAACCCCAACAACATCACCCCGGAAATGCAACAAATGATGAATGCGCAAACACAGCTTATGCAAATGATGACAACATTCATCCAAAACCAGAATAACAACAACAACAACAACCCCAATAACAACAACAACAACCCTCCGGGTTTTGATATGCTCACCAGATTTCTGCGTCTGAGGCCAGCTAAGTTTTCGGGGACAACAGATCCCATGGTGTCCAATGACTGGCTACGTTCTGTGAACAAAGATTTAGTGACCGTGGGCTGCACGGATGCGGAAAAAGTCAGGTTCGCAGCACATCTGTTGGAAGGACCAGCCGCCACATGGTGGGACAACTTCCAAATCACCACTCCTTTAGATGAGGTGACTTGGGCTATCTTTGAAGATGGCTTTCGCACTGCTCATATCTCATCAGGGATGATGAGCCTGAAAAAGAAGGAGTTTCACAACCTGAAGCAGCGCCACCGCAGCGTGGCTGAATATATAGAAGAGTTCAACAATCTGGCGCGCTATGCACCGGATGAGGTTGACACAGATGCCAAAAGAAAGGAAAAGTTTCTGGAGGGCTTGAATGATGAGCTAAACTTATAGTTGTCTGTGGCATATGTTCCAACTTATCAGTCTCTATGTGACAAGGCTGCTATTTTGGAGAATAAGATGAAGCAAGTCGAGAGTAGGAAGAGGAAACACTCCGACAGGCACAGCTCGGGATCGTCTCACAAACGATCTCACTATGATGACAGTGGAAGCTCAGGATCCCATAAGCATGGGAAATTCAACAAGCACCACAACCACAACCGTCATGACAACAAGCATCACCGCAGTCATGACAATGACAAGTATAAGAACCACAAGAGTGGACATAAGAGCCACCACAGTGGTTATGGTAGTGGAAGTGGAAGTCAGCCTGCCAAAAGAGACATCAGTCAGGTTGAATGCTTCAAATGCAAGAAGCTGGGGCATTATGCTAATGAGTGCCCTGAGAAGAAAGTTGAAGGACCTAACAAGCCCAATCCTTTTCAGAAAGGACAGGTTAACCACATCAATGTGGAGGAGGTCTATGAGGAACCTGACGCTGTTGCTGGTAAGTTCAGACTCAATTCCATTCCAGCATTTGTACTCTTTGACATTGGTACATCTCATTCGTTCATATCAAAAGCATTTGTTGATAGAAATGGGTTTGCATCTGAAAACATTGGGTGTCCAATAAAAGTTAGTTCTCCGGGTGGAGATATGATAGTAAGTCTTGGATGCCGGGATCTTGTCATAGAGTTTGGAAAGCATAAGTTCCCAGTGAGCCTAATAATCCTAGATTGCCAAGGATTAGATGTAATTTTAGGGATGGATTGGATGGCTAAATATGAAGGAGTGCTAGATTGTGCTAATCGTACTATTACACTCACGACCCCAGAAGGAAAAATAATAAAATTCAGGTCAAACTTTGAATCCAAAGGAAGTAAGATTAATTCTCTTAAGGGGGTTAGCATGGACAGTGTGCCAATTGTGTGTGAGTATCCGGATGTATTCCCGGAAGAATTGCCAGGAATGCCACCAGATAGAGATGTGGAATTTCTGATAGATTTGGTACCAGGTTCTGGACCAATAGCAAAGAGACCATACAAAATGTCAGTTGATGAACTGAAAGAGCTCAAGAAGCAACTAGGAGAACAATTGCAGAAAGGATTTATCCAACCAAGTTCTTCATCTTGGGGAGCCCCAGTTTTGTTCGTGGAGAAGAAAGATAGAAGCCAAAGGTTATGCATAGATTACCGCTCACTCAATGAGGTGACTATCAAGAACAAATATCCTTTGCCAAGAATCAACGACTTATTTGATCAGCTTGAAGGAGCGTGTGTGTTCTCGAAGATTGATCTCCGGTCAGGCTATTTTCAACTCAAGATAAGAGAGCAAGACATACCTAAAACAACATTCACCACAAGGTATGGATTGTATGAGTATACCGTATTGCCTTTCGGCTTAACCAATTCTCCAGCATACTTCATGAATATGATGAACAAGGTGTTCATGGAATTTCTTGACAAGTTCGTTGTCGTTTTCATCGATGACATCTTAGTTTACTCTAAGAGCAAGGAAGAACATGAGGGACACTTGCGTTTGATACTTGAGAAGTTGAGAGAACATAAACTTTATGCCAAATTCAGCAAGTGTGAGTTCTGGTTAGAGGAAGTTGGTTTTCTTGGTCATGTTATGACAAAAGATGGTGTAGCAGTTGATCCTGCTAAGGTTTCAGCTGTGACCGAATGGGAATCTCCCAAGAATGTGAAAGAGGTTCGCAGTTTCCTTGGCTTAGCAGGTTACTACAGAAGATTCATTGAGAATTTCTCGAAGGTTGCTAAGCCCATGACAGAATTGTTAAAGAAAGACAAAAAGTTTGCTTGGTGTGAAGGTTGTGAAGTCAGCTTTCAAGAATTGAAGAAGAGACTTGTGACAGCACCAGTTCTGTGTCTGCCAGATTTGGAAAAGGATTTCCAAGTATACTGTGATGCGTCTCATCAAGGTTTGGGTGCCGTACTTATGCAAGACGGTAAAGTTGTGGCCTATGCCTCGAGACAACTCAAAACTCATGAAGTAAACTATCCTACTCATGATTTGGAGTTAGCCTCTGTCGTCCATGCACTCAAAACATGGAGACATTACCTTTTGGGAAAGCGTTGTGAAGTGTTCACCGATCACAAGAGTTTGAAGTATATCTTCACCTAGAAGGAAATCAATATGAGACAAAGAAGATGGTTAGAGCTTATCAAGGACTATGACTTAAGTTTGCAATACCACCCCGGTAAAGCAAATGTTGTAGCAGATGCTCTAAGTCGTAAGGTATTTGTGAATGGCCTTACCAAAGGCGAATTGCCAGATGATTTGTGTAAGCAATTCAAAGAACTCAGATTGGAGATTGTACCTGAAGGACATCTCATGTCTTTAGAAGTCCAACCCACTTTGTTGGACAAGATTCGAGAAGCTCAAAAGACTGATAAAGAAATTGAGGAGATTAAGAAAAATATTGACCAAGGGAAAGCTAAAAGTTTCCATGTAGACGAACAAGGTACTTTATGGCACGGGAAACGTATTTGTGTTCCACAAGATCCGGAAATGCGGAAACTGATTCTACAAGAAGCCCACAACTCTCCGTATTCTATTCATCCGGGTAACACCAAAATGTATATGGACATGAAAGAAAGATTTTGGTGGAACAATCTCAAGAGGGACATCGCCGAGCATATTATTTTGTGTGATGTGTGTAGTAGAGTAAAAGCGGAGCATCAAAAACCAGCCGGTTTACTTCAACCACTACCTATTCCTGATTGGAAATGGGACAAAATTGGTATGGATTTCATCACCGGATTACCATGGACTAGATCAGGATATGATTCCATATGGGTAGTAGTGGATCGCTTAACTAAAGTGGCACATTTCATACCCGTGAAGACAACTTATACCAGTGCCAAGTTAGCCAAAATCTACATGAGTAGAATTGTATGCCTTCACGGTGTGCCGAAGAGTATTGTGTCCGATAGGGGAACCCAATTCACTTCCCATTTTTGGAGACAGCTACATGAGTCATTGGGAACGAGGTTGGAATTCAGTACTGCTTTTCATCCTCAAACCGATGGACAAACGGAAAGGACTAATCAAATTCTGGAAGACATGTTGAGGGCATGTGCCCTAGATTATGGAGCAAGTTGGGATGAAAGTCTGCCTTACGCAGAATTTTACTATAACAACAGTTATCAAGCCAGCATTGAGATGGCACCGTTCGAGTTTCTCTACGGAAGAAAATGTACCACCCCATTGTTATGGAATGGTGTGGGAGAAAGAAGTTTATTTGGGCCAGATCTTATCAAAGAAGCCGAAGAGAAGGTCAAATTGGTTAAGGACAGGTTGAAGATAGCACAGTCCCGACAGAAAAGCTACGCAGATCCTAAGCATAGAGAAGTCACCTACGAAGTTGGTGATAGAGCCTATCTTAGAGTATCACCACTCCGTGGAGTGAAAAGATTCGGAGTCAAAGGAAAGTTGGCACCAAGATATGTTGGGCCATTCAAGATTCTGAGTCGCAAAGGAGAAGTTGCTTATGAAATAGAACTGCCAGCATCTTTATCAGCACTCCATAATGTATTTCATGTGAGTCAGCTTAAGAAATGTCACCCAGAAATGGAAGAATCTTCTTTGAAGGATACCATACCTCTGGAAGAAGTTCAACTAGAAAGTGATCTCACTTATGAAGAAAAGCCTATCAAGATTCTTGAGACTGCAGAAAGAGTCACGAGAACAAAGACTATCAAGTTTTGCAAAGTGCAATGGAACCATCATACCGAAGAGGAAGCAACATGGGAAAGAGAAGATGATCTTCGGAAAGACCACCCTCACCTATTTGCTAGCCAATCCGAATCTCGAGGGCGAGATTCACCTTAAGGGGGTTAGATTTGTAACATCCCTAAAATCATAATTTCAAAGTTTGCATATCATTCAAGCATGCATATAGATTTGAGGTAAAAATTCAAACTCATTTCAGAAAAACTGAAGCACATGGTGCTATGATTTTATGTGAGCAGAATTAAATCAAATGGCTATCCCCATTTGAAAGTTTGATTGTTTATGAACCAAGTTGGTTGCCTTCTATGAGCATAGGGTTTAAGTGTAGATTTTAAACCAAGTTTTTCAAATGGGAAATGGTTTCCAAAAACCATTTTTCAAATTTGCAAACCAAGTGCCTAGCCTCTGATATTTTTGATCTCCAAGCTTGACCAAGCTGTTGCAAAGCAACCACATGATCTTATGCCTATATTGGAGACTACTGCTCACTGCAAAAATCCCAGGAAAATTTGAATTCAAATTGAACTTGATTTCATTTGAAAATCTATTCAGAAAATCGAATCAGAAAAAGAAAAGAAGCAAACAAATAGAAAAGGCCGAGCGCTGCCATTTTAGCCCAGCAACGGAGCAGGCCCAGCAAGCCCACCCGGGGCATCTCTTTTCTTCTCTCACATGCGAGCACACCCATTCAGCCACTGACAGCCAGACCCCACGCCCCTTCTGTTTACTTCGCTGACCAGCGGGCCCTGTCCATGTCACCCTCGTCTTCCCCAAACCACGCCCGTGACCACGTCGCTGCTGCTGTCAAGGCCGGTAATGGCGCGGTGTAATTGCCCATTATTCCGCAAGCGTTTCCTGTCGCACCTAGGCTTACTTAAACCCCTCTGCCCCGCAAGCATTTCCCCCCTCTCCTCGCTCACTCGGCCACCAGGCTGCGTGCAATTGGCCTCGAAACCCCGCAGTACCGACAACTCCGGCGGCCAATTACGGTGAGCCTCGACCCCTCCTCTCTCTCTGGTTCAAACGCGGATGTTCGGAATGATCTCGCGCTTACGCTGATACCTTCCTTTTGCCTGCTCGTGACCCAGGTCATCGTCTCCGTTCGCGACTGAAACCACCTGCGCTGCCGATAAACTCCGGCGACCAATTAAGGTAAAACCCGAGCGCCCCTTGCCCCCTCCTTCACGCGAGCTTGTTCGCCTATGACTTGTGCAAATCCTGATGCCACTAGTTCGTGCTAGGGCGACGCCAAACCTCGGCAAGGACCACGATTGCAAGCTACCGATGGCGCCCGCAACTCCGACGAGCTCCAGAGACCCTTCCCGCGCACCCCTTCGCAAACCAACACCACGTCGAGCTTCAGCACGCCACAGCGGTTCTGGTAAGCACCTCCCTTCCTTCCCAGGCGACCTAGAGCGCCAGCACCGCCACGGTCAGACGCGCCGCCGCCAGTCAACGCCGCTAGCACCGCTCGTGTATGGTCAGGACGATTAGGAGCGTCAGATGTAGATCCTACGGCGTAGATTAGGACGTGGGCGAAGAGGTAAGCGCGCATCTGAGCCACCAGATCTCACTTAGATCCTACGGCCCGCAGAGCTCGATCCAGCCGAAGCGGTACGCGCCAATAGGAACACGACGCGTGGCTAGAGTTTAAATCAAAAACAGAATTCAAATCAGATTTAGATCCAAATTTCAATAGGCTATAACTTTTGATTGCCACGTTAGAATTTTACAAACTTTATACCGTTGGATTTAGTGAATAAAGGCCTTTCTGAATGTGCAATGTGTTTAACAAATAGTAACTATTAAAATGACTTTGTATGCAGAAACAAGTTTAGGTCCATTTTGAGTATAGTTTTTATTTAGAAAATTGTTTTAAGGCTAAATAAGCTCAGTTAGCAAACTTTGTGACTTGTTATGTTTCTGTATCATGCACTTGCTTGGTAGAGCTTTCAAAATCATCACTTAGAAAATTCTTGCATACATGCATTCATATTTTTGATTGTATATAAATTGTGCGTAATTGTATGCTACAAATTTTTTGTGTAGATTTTGCTAGTGACTGTGATTGTGAAGAGTGCTACTCTCCCAATTACCAAGGCAAGTGATACTTCATGATATTCCCATCCCCTTTATTTTGAATAAGCACTAGTATTATTTTTGCTAAGTCTTGCATGCTACTTTTGCCAAATGCTAGGTTGGGAAATCCTATGTAGTTGTATAGTTGTAGAATTGCTAGGGATTTTCCTAAGTTAAATTACAATGCCATGCTTAGCCTAGCTAGTAGAACAAGGGTTGGTATAGTATGTACATGCTATGGTGAAATAATTCTAAGTCCTTTGGGACTCATGCTTTTCCTAATAAAACAACTAAGTCAATGAACTTCCTGGGTGGAATGGGACTTGAATGGTGGTTTTTGGTTGAGTGGTTACACAAGTCCATGGATTTGGCTTGTGTATCTCACTTGTGGTATGCCACCCAGGCACAAAGGGATTTGGAGGCCAAGTGTTGAGAAAGCTTACAGTGCAACCACTTGGCAATATGGGCTCTGCCATGATCATATAGGTTGCTAGAACTTAGTCACTTGGACCGTTGGTGGTAGTGGGAATGATAGGTTGGAGCGCGTCCATTTGACTAAGGAAAGGCTTCTGAAAGGTCCTGTCTTGGGAAACCAAGTCTGGTGGGGAAAGTGCACAACCTCTGCAGATGGAAAATCTAAGTACTTAGCCAAGTCCATGGCAATGGACAACTTGAGCATCAAGACATGGAAGCTACAAGAATCTCATCACTCCAATTTCTAAGTTAAAAACTTGTGGGTGAACAAGGGTGAAGGACCCCAATGTCTATTGGTGGTTTCTTGGGAAGTTTTTGACAAAGAAAAACTTAGT
Organism: Avena sativa; assembly: GCA_916181665.1. Taxonomy (NCBI): domain Eukaryota; kingdom Viridiplantae; phylum Streptophyta; class Magnoliopsida; order Poales; family Poaceae; genus Avena; species Avena sativa. Next base: position 249,695,352 of record OV702297.1, read on the forward strand.
GATTTCAACTAATAGGAAAACCTATTTTGAGCAAAGCAAGCCAAGCTACACTTAGCCAAAATGCATATAGTACTATAGTCCACTTAAAATTTACTAAGGTATCACTTGCCAATACTATTCCAAAGTATTGACCCACTGTGGCTGTAACTTGTGATGTTGCAGGTTACTCCGATGATGAGTAGGAGTCATGAGTCTACACTCAACATGCTTGTCTGTGGCACATGAAGATGAGGACTTATGTTTATTTACTTATTCCATAAACTCTTGTATTAGGCCTTTGGCCCTGAGTTGTAAAAGACTATGTTTTATCTCTGGAATGAATGTAATAAACGACCTTTGTATCTGTGTACTTCATCTTAAACTGTGGATGCTAGCATTGATCCAGGGACTAGCATTGCAATCACAGGGATCCTTTCCTTTACAAAGGAGGGATCTTACAATTTCCAACATGGCATCCAGTTGCTTCTTCCGTTCTGCTAGTTCATACGGGTTCATACTATATGGTCTCTGGCTATGGGTCCTGTTCCGGGGATTAGTTCAATGATAAACTTGATATCCCGATCCGGGCTAAATATCTGGGAATACATCGGGGTATTCATAGATTATCCGTACTTGGTCAAAGGTAGGTTGGACTATACTCTTGTTGCACTTGAATTGACGAGGTAAGGTTTCGGATACATGCTCGACTGATACTCCGGTTGTATTGGTCATGGTTATGGCTTTCTTGGCACAGTCAATTAATCCTTTATGTTTGGACATCCAATCCATTCCTAGTACTACTTCCAAACCTTTGGCTCCGAGTACTATCAAGTTAGCATAAAATCTATGCCATGGATTCGGATAGGGATGGCTTTGCAAATTTTCCTAGCCTTGGTGGTTGAACCGGGGATTTGAACAATCATAACATGCTTCAGTTTGGTTGGTTGAATCTTACTAGTGCATGCAAATTCTTCGGTGACAAATGAGTGCGATGCACCAGAATCAAACAACACTCTTGAAAGTACTGAATTAACAGAAAACATACCCAGCACGACATCTGGAGCTTCCTGGGCTTCTTCAGCATGCATGAGAAAAAGACGGCCGTTGCGGTTGAGCGAATTCCCTGGGGCAAACCTTCTTCCGGGCTAAACACGATGCTGCTGCTGAGCTGGGGCATTTGCATTGGGGGCTGCAGCATTTTTCTTGGGACACTCATTGGAGTAGTGACCCTTATTTCCACAGTCATAAGAAGTTACTTGCGACTTGTCCTTTGCCGCAACAGGCACAACATTGCTTCCAGTCCTCGGGGCAGTGTTGGTGTTGGCGGCAGCATTGTTGTTGTTGAACTTGGGTGGGGCACGGTTGAAATTTCCAGCATTGCTGGGGTTGTTGTGATTTCCTCCGGGCCTTGGGTTTCCATGGTTGGGATAGGTCGGTTGGTTCATCGGGGGTCTGTTGGTTCTCGGGGAAAATCCTGGAGATGGGTTGGGGCGATACTTTGGGGTATGATGGGTTCCTGGATGATGCATCATGCGGCGCTTGCGGTTCCCGTTGGCTTGGTTGATCTTTCCTTCCATCTGAATGGCAGAGTCGACGAGGGCTTCAATGTCAGCAAAGGGGATATTGACCAACACCGTCTGCATCTCATCGTGCAGACCATTCAAGAATCTTTCTTTCTTCTTGGCTTCAGTGTCAATCTCATCCGGGGCATACCTAGCTAATGACATGAATTTGTCACGGTATTCCACTATGGTCATCCTTCCTTGCTTCAGTTCTCTGAATTCATCTCTCATTCTCTTGGTCAAACCCAGTGGCACATGGGTTCTGCTGAACTTGACCTTGAATTCCTCCCAGGTCATCATCTGTCCTTCGGTCATTACACGAACGTTGTTCCACCATGCTCTTGCATCTCCGGCTAGATAGTGGGTGGCGAACAGAACTTTCTTTTTAGCTTCCACTCCGGCGACTTCCAGGTTGTTTTCCATGGTTTGCAGCCAATCATCTGCATCTAGGGGCTCTTACGACTTAGTGAAAAACAGGTGGGTTGGTGTTCTGGAAATTTTTGAGCTTAGATCGATGGTTGTCCTGGTTTCCTTGGCCTTGATTGTTGTGGGCCAGCTGAGCTATCTGCTGAAGGGTGGCTAAGTTGGCTTGACATTCTGCTCTTTCAGCTTCGTGGTCAGAAACCAACATTTGCAGGATCTGCAACATCGGGTCCGGGGATGAACCACATCCTCCACGAGGCATCGGAAGATTGAGATAGATTATGAGAAAAGAGGGAAATTTCTAAGGTTTAGGGACTTTGAAAAGTTTTTAAAGTTTGACTCAAATTTTCTAGCAACTTGCTTTTCATTCATTCATATCACATGATACAACACACACCACAACAAAGGAAAAACAGATGGTTTTAAGAAACATTCTGAAAACTACGATATAGTGGGACCGAATACAACTCACTACGCTAATGCTCAAGTGCTACTACTCCTCAGAGTCGGTGTAATTGTCATCCTCATCATCCTCATCGTCATCTATGAAGGCGAAATCCTCCTCATCGGTGAAGAAGTCCATGGCCTGATCCTCCAAAAAGTCATCTTCATCGCTGAGATAGGAGTAGGGGTCTCCATGAAGGTCTTCTCTAGCATTATCCATTTCCTCTAACTGCATGTCTCTCTCGTGGATGGTCTCCTCCAAATCCGAGATACGATGGCGGAGAGGGGCAATGATGCGCTCCTTCTTGTCAAGCTGACGGCAGCGAGACTTGTGGTCCTTCGCTAGCATGGCGATGGTCTGATCCTTCGTCCTGTTGATGGCGGACTTGTGGTTGGAGTAGTCACGGACATTGTCCAGTTCCTGCTGACGATCATACATCATGAATCTAAGGTGGTCCAACTGAGACTTCAGCTCGTGGTGGTATGGGGCTTCCAGTGGCTGTCCCATAGCATCACGCCTTGGACAAAACTCAAAGCAGGTACCCTTGATCTGGTTGATACTCTGCCCACATAGACGGGCAAGAGCTTCCTGCAAGGCTCTAGCAAGTCCATCGAGCCAGTTGTTCTCTCTTAAGGTGAACTGAATTCCCTCGGCAGTGGGAGGTTCCATCTTTCCTCGGATACTTGCAACCACTAGCCACTGCCGATCTACTCCTTCCTGATCATTGAGCTGAGCTCCGAAGAACTCGGGTGTGGACGCTCTAGAAGTTCCGAAAGCTGGTCCAAGTCCCGCTCAAAGATGAGGTCTCCTCCATTCCCCAACTGATAAAACTTGTTATACTTCACATCCATCTATAAGATTATAGGATGAGTAAGTTAGTAGAGTGATCAAGTGTGTCAAATTTTAGGTATTTTGCAAAAGTTTTTGAGGAACATGAATTTTCATGAAAGAATCAAGTGATCAGAATGAAAATAAGTTTTTGTAAATACTTACTTCCTTCAGTTTTGAAACTAAGTTTTTGATTCAAACGTCCAGTCTAACTCGGGTATCATATGGTCAGGATGGCTCTGATACCAACTTGTCAACACCCGGATTTTTAATCCCAGATGCCTGTTATGCCATACATCGCAATCCCAAGATTACCATTTTTGCGAGACATAGCAGATTTGGATATCACAGTACATCATCCATTACAAACCATACATAAGGTCTTACACAAATAAGGATCTCATGATCCAGTTCTTAATACAACTCAAGCAGCGGAATAACGTAATAATAAAGGTAGCGTAGGTGAAGCTCCATCTTCGGGGTCACAGGCAATGCTGACGATGGGAGATGATCCAAGTTGTCATAACCTTCCTATGGTCCATCATCCTGGTACTCCTCTTCATAGTCTGGCCACGGGAATAGCCAGGGACAAAGCCATGAGTACTATTAAGTACTCGCAAACTAATACTAACAAGTTAAGGGGGTTTTTGTAGTAGGACACTAAGCTCTAGGGTTGTTTTCAAAAAGCCAGATTTACCTCTACTAAGTTCAGAAGCAAAGAAAACTAGTTGAAATTTTATAACACCTAAGTGGGAACTTGAATTTCATGTCACAACTCTGTTGTGGTCAAGTCAAAGGCATAATTCAATACACAAGTCATTTTGAAAACATCTAACGGGGGAACAGTATGGCCACTCCAACTGTCCATAACCGTGGACGCGGCTATTCGAATAGTTCGACACTCTGCAGAGATTGTACACTTTCACCACAATATTCGATACATCCGTCAGGAACAAATCCTGAATTCACCATACTCAGTATGTAGATAATCAATCATAACCTTTCAATTACACACCCTAGTATAGGCACCTCTCCTGTGAGTTTGGCCTCCCAACCATGACCAACTGTCATCTTGGGTACTGCATAGGTGGAGAATCTTCACAAGGTAGCCTCAGCTTAGACCTTGGCCGTGAGGGAACCCATACTAAGGTATATAAGTTTCCAGTCAATCCCTACCCAATTTTCGGGTATTGTGGCTGTACGGTAAAATTGGAATGGTATCGCATCCAGACAACCATCAGTTTTATAAAGGGCTAAGGCTCATGCCTCAACATTTTCATCATCCAAATCATCTGGTGTTCGGAAACCCATGTCAAAACATTTTAGTAGAATGACCCATCATTCCAAGGTTTTCATAACCATTTTCACCAAGTATTCCCATCTAAAGTTGATCAAGTTTTATGCTTAGCACTAGCATCTACAAGTGGGGTTAAATACTAAGGAGGGGTGGTAAACAAGTGGAGATTAATGAAGTTCAATCTCATGCCTTAGGATGACATCAACATTATCTAGCTTAGGCCAAATTTTAATGCTCTTTATGCAACCTTCAATTATCTTCCTAGAATCTACAAGTCACATAAGTAAACTCTAAGAGAAATCTTTGATAAAGAAATAAAGTATAAAGCTTGTAAGTAAAACTAGGATTGGGTATCATCAAATGTGTCTAACCAAGCATGCTTAATGCATTGCATAGGTTATCTAACTTTCATAGTTGCAAGTGTTAGCTTTCCTTGTGCAGAGCAGTGGTTGAAGTTCTCCTCGGCTTCTTCCTCGTAGTATCCTCCTTCCTCCTTGTATCCTTGGTCGGTACTAGCGTATATAAATAAATACGAGGTACACAATCACCAAAAAATACTTAACTATTTTCAATCATCACACAAAGATGTACTATAGATGATCTAGCATCATCACCTATCATTACATGATTAAAGCATTTGTCTTATTTATTTTAATTTGACAAAAGTAATTTCTACTCATTGAAAAACTACTTAAGATTTAATATTCTCCAACTCAAACATGGGATCATGTTGACACATGTCATCACCACATATTTCAGTACATGGGAATGTGATTTAAAGTGGCGTCACAATTTAATAAGTTTTAACCTTTTTATTTTAATTAAATAGAGTGACTAGAAATGCCTATGTGGAATTCTTTTACTAATTGAACATTATTTCTGTAAGTAAACCCATATGTTTTTATATATTCTGAAAGGTATGATCAAATGTGATTTTTGAGAGTTGGAATCAACTCAAAAGCTATTATGGTTGAATTTTGAAAAAAGTTTAAATGCATAAAAGCTTATGACTTGTTATTTTTACCAAGTTTGATCTACAGATCCAAATGATTTGAATCCAACGGTCTTGGATTAAGCATTTCAGTACCTTTCTAACAAAATTAGTTTCATGTATTTTGGTTGACTAAATCGAGATGGGTTGATTTTTGAATCTAGGTACAGAATTGTAACATCCCAAAAATACTAAACTTGGATCATCAAACTCTAATCATCAATGAAGGCTTAACAAAAACTTTTCTAAATAATATTATGGAAGCATGCATGTGAGTATGCATTTCATTTTGAATTCTTTTGGACCACCTTGTTTGTGTGTTTCTTTGCTTGTAAAATGTTTCTTAGGTGAAATAAACATCATCTAAACATTTCCCAAACTTTTCCCAAAGACAAATAAATCAAAACAAAGCTAAATGAGTGAATGGTCATTTTGACCAATTTAACTCCCATGCCTACTTTGGCTGTCTCAAACTTTCAGAACCTAACAGAAACTTTTCTAGATCTTTGCACCCCTTGATTGTACTCATAACAAAGTATCAAGGACCACTTTGTGATCATCCAAAAACTTTCAAATGCATAGTTTAAATGGCAATTCAAAATTGAATCTTTATCATATGAGAAGATCCCACTTTTTCAAAAACCACTCAAACAAGCTCAACTTTCAAAACCCAAGCATTTGCAGACTCACCAGCACCAACCTAGCACACCCACCAAAAATATTTTCAAAATTCAAAACTTGAATTCTTGCGGCCATTTCATCAAACACATTGCAGACACAAATCAAACAAAATCCAAACACTGTTTTAAGCAGTGAATTGAGCCTAACTTGTTCCCTCTCTGGGCACCACTAGCCTTAGTAGATCATCTAACAATCTTAACTAATCACTAGCACCACTGTGAGCTTGGCATTGTCATCAATGGTGAATAGCCGAGTGCACTCTTGCCACCCCCATGTCGACAGCAAGCTAGGAAGAGAAACAAGCCTAGCCAGCATGTCTGGGAGCGTTGCCAAACCCTAGACCACACGCACGGACCGCGCCCAGCTCGCGAGCAACCATGCCGAGCATGCGCCAGAGCGTCACCCTCGACCGAAGCTCACAGACCGCGCGCCGCCCTCTCCGCGTGCATACACGATCACCACCGTCCCAAGAGACCGCCAGACATCCCCGTTCGCCGCCCCATGCCTCACAACCACCGCTCGCCGTCGAAGAGGCCGCCTGTGCCGCACAAAGCATCACATGTTCCAGACCAAACCGCACCGCCCCTACGCGCGCATTAAAGCCGTAGAGCATCACCAGGAGACCACCAAGCGATCGCCACCATCGCCCATGCCTCTAGCAGCCCGTAGCCGTGTCGCCACCGTCACCTTCCCATGTCGTTCGGTCTCACCGTCGTGACTATAAATAGAGGCCTTCCCCGCTCGAATTCTTCACACCATTTGACTCCTCTCTCATCCAGAACCATCCCACCTTAGTCCCGGAGCAAGGCGAGCAACGCATCGCCGGAATTGCGCCGGAGCAGGCCGCCTCTGGAGGAGAAGGGCACCGTCGATTTCGTCCACCCCAGGAGCTGCCGCGACCACCCCTGAGTTCGCCGTCGCCGGCTTCGTCGTTCGCCCGCCTCGCCGACCCTCGCCTGAGCCCCCAACGACCCCCACTAGCCGCGCTAGGTTTCTGTCTCGCCGGCGTTGCCCAACGTCGACGATGACTCTCAGCCGTTGGATTAGAACCAGATCAAACGCACCACGTTGCCCCGTACCGCTTCGCACCCCCTGTCTCACTGACACGTGGGGACAGCCACTTAAACAGCCCGCGGAAGCGCTGCGCTTAGCAGGCCGGCCTAGTATCGTTTCCCGTGCAGCCCAGCTATTTGAATTTAACCTTTTCCATTTTATTTCAAACACACTTCTGTACCCAGTTTGAAAAATCAACCCAGGTCAATTCAGTGAACCAAATTGAATGAAACCAATTTTGTTGGAAAGGTCTGGGAATGATGAATCCAAGACCGTTGGATTCAAGTCATTTGGATCTATAGATCATCCATAGTAAAAATAACAAGGCAGAAGTTTTTCTGCATTCAAACATTTTTCAAATTTAAACCATAATAGCTTTTGAGTTGATTCCAACTCTCAAAAATCACATTTAACCATACCTTTCAGAATATATAAAAATATATGTTTACTTACAGAAATCATGTTCAAGTAATAAAAGAATGCCCCATAGGCATTTCTAGTCACTTTATGTAATTAAAATAAAAGGGTAAAACCTTATTAAATTGTGACACCACTTTAAATCATATTCCCATGGACTAAAATATGTGGTGATGACATGTGTCAACATGATCCCATGTTTGGTTTGGAGAATGTTAAATCTTAAGTAGTTTTTCAAGGAGTAGAAATTACTTTGCTAAAAATAAAAAGAATTAAACGAAGCTTTAATCTTGTAATGTTAGTGATGATGCTAGATCATCTATAGGACCCTTTTGTGTGATGATTGCAAGTAGTTAAGTATTGGTTGGTGATTGTGTATATCGTATTTATTTATAGATGCTAGTACCAGCCAAGGATACGAGGAGGAAGGAGGATACTACGAAGAAGAAGCCGAGGAGAACTTCAACCACTGCTCTGCACAAGGCAAGCCTAATACTACCAGTTGAATGTGCAAGCTAACACTTCCAAGATACCCTACTAATGCAAGCTTATAATGATACTTATGCAAGCTAATACTTGCTTGTTACCCTGACCACTATATGCCTTAAGCCTATGTGATCATATCCACTTGATAAACCAATCCTAGTTTTACTTACAAGCTTTATTACTTTATTTCTTTATCAAAGCTCTTACTTAGAGTTTACTGGAATCAATGGTAGATACTAGAAGGATACTTGAAGGTTGCATAAAGAGCATAAAATTTGGCCTAAGCTAGATAATCTTGATGTCATCCTAAGGCATGAGATTGAACTTAGTTGAAACCCCACTAGTGTACCACCCCTCATTAGTGCTTACCCCCACTTGTAGATGCTAGTGCTAAGCATAAAACTTGACCAACTTTAGATGGGAATACTTGGTGAAAATGGTTATGAAAACCTTGGAATGATGGATCATTCTATTGAAATGTTTTGGACATGTGTTTCCGAACACTTGGTGATTTTGGTGATGAGAATGATGAGGCATGAGCCTTAGCCCTTTATAAAACTGATGGTTGTCTGGATGCGATACCATTCCAATTTTATCGTACAACCAAAATACCCGAAGATTGGGTAGGGCTTGACTTGAAACTCATATACCTTAGTATTAGTTCCCTCATGGCCAAGGTCTGAGCTGAGGCTACCTTGTGAAGATTGTCCACCTGTGCAGTACCCAAGATGACAATTGGTAATGGTTGGGAGGCCAAACTAACAGGAGAGGTGCTTATACTAGGGCATGTAATTGAAAGGTTAGGATTGATTATCCGCATACTAAGTATGGTGAATTCAGGATTTGTTCCTGACGGATGTATCGAATGTTGTGGTGAAAGTGTACAATCTCTGCAGAGTGTCAAACTATTCGAATAGCCGCGTCCGCGGTTATGGACAGTTGGAGTGGCCATACTGTTCCCCCGTCAGACTTTTCAAAATGACTTGTGTAATGAACTGAGACTTTGACTTGACCATAACAGGGTTGTGGCATGAGATACAAGTTCCCACTTAGGTGTTATAAAACTTCAACTAGCATTCGTTGCTTCTAAACTTAGTAGAGATAAATCTGGCTTTTGCAAAATAACCATAGAGCCTAGTGCCCTATTACCAAAAACCCCTTTCACTTGTTAGTATTAGTTTGCGAGTACTTAAAGAGTACTCATGGCTTTGTCCCTGGTTATTCCCGTGGCCAGACTATGAAGAGGAGTACCTGGAGGATGGACCCCAGGAAGGTTACGACAACTAGGATCATCTCCCATCGTCCGCATTGCCTGTGACCCCGAAGATGGAGCTTCGCCTACGCTACCATTATTATTACGTATTCCGCTCCTTGAAGTTGTATTAAGAACTGGATCATGAGATCCCTATTTGTGTAAGAAATTTTGTACGGTTTGTAATGGATGATGTACTGTGGTATCCAATTCTGTTATGTCTCGCAAAAATGGTAATCCTGGGATTGCGATGTATGGCATAACAGGCATCTGGGATTAAAAATCCGGGTGTTGACAAGTTGGTATCAGAGCCATCCTGACCATAGGATACCCTAGTTCGACTGGACGTTTGAATCAAAAACTTAGTTTCAAATCCAAAGAAAACAAATATTTACAAAAACATATTCTCATTCTTATCCCTTTGATTCTTTCATGAAAAATCATGTTCCTCAAAAACTCTTGCAAATACATAAAATTTTGACACACTTAATCACTCTACTAACTTACTCATCCTATATTCTTATAGATGGACATGAAGTATAGCAAGTTTTATCAGTTGGGGAATGGAGGAGACCTTATCTTTGAGAGGGATTTGGACCAGCTTTCGAAACTTCTGGAGCGTCCGCACCCCGAGTTCTTCGGAGCTCAGCTCAATGATCAAGGAGGAGAAGATCTGAAGTGGCTAATTGTTGCAAGTCTCCGAGGAAAGATTGAACCTCCCACTGCGGAAGGAATTCAGTTTACCTTAAGAGAGAACAACTGGCTAGATGGACTTGCCAGGGCCATACAGGAAGCTCTTTCCCGTCTGTGTGGGCAGAGCATCAATCAGATCAAGGGAACCCGCTTTGAGTTTTGCCCAAGGCATGATGCTAATGGACAACCACTGGAAGCCCCATACCACCCCGAGCTGAAGACCCAATTGAACCACCTCAGCTTCATGATGTACGATCGTCAACAGGAGTTGGACAACTGCCGTGACTACTCCAACCACAAGTCTGCCATCATCAAGACGAAGGATCAGACCATCGCCATGTTAGCAAAGGATCGCAAGTCTCGCCGCCGTCAGCTCAACAAGAAGGAGCACATTATTGCCCGTCTTCGCCATCGTATCTCATCTTTGGAGGAGACCATCCATGATAGAGACATGCAGTTGGAAGAAAGGGAGAATGTAGGAGAGGATCTTCGTGGAGACCCCTACTCCTATCTCAGCGATGACGATGATTTTCTAGAGGATCAGGCTATGGACTTCTTCACCGATGAGGATGATTTTGCCTTCATCGATGACGATGAAGATGACGAAGCCACAGATTCCGAGGAGTAGTATCACTTGAGCACTAGTGTAGTGAGTAGTATTCGGTCCCACAGTATCGTAGTTTCCAGAATGGTTCTTAAAACCATCTGTTTTTCTTTGTTGTGGTGTGTGTTGTACTGTGTGCTATGAATGATTGAATGAAAAGCAAGTTGCTAGAAAATCCGAGTCAAACTTTAAAAACTTTTCAAAGACCCAAGACCTTAGAAATTTCCCTATTTTCTCACGATCTATATCAATCTTCAGATGCCACGTGGAGGAAGTGGTTCATCCCCGGACCCGATGTTGCAGATTCTGCAAATGTTGACCTCTGACCGCGAAGCTGAAAGAGCGGAACGTCAAGCCAACCTAGCCACCCTGCAGCAGATAGCTTAGCTTGCCCACAACAACCAAGGCCACGGAAATTAGGACAACCATGGATCTAAGCTCATGAATTTCCAGAATACCAACCCACCTATTTTCACTAAGTCAGAAGAGCCCCTAGACGCCGATGATTGGTTGCAAACCATGGAAAATAACCTAGAAGTCGCCGGATTGGAAGCCAACGAGAAAGTTCTGTTCGCCACCCACTATCTAGCCGGAGATGCCAAGGCCAAGATCCACAAATGTTTCTGTTGAGTTTTGAAAACTAGGGATAGCCAAAGTAGGCATGAGAGTTAATTTGGCAAAAATGACCATTCACTTCATTTGTTTATTTTGAGTTGTTTGTCTTTGGGAAAAGTTTGGGGATTGTTTAGATGATGTTTATTTCACCTAAGAATCATTTTACAATCAAATCGACACAGAACCATGGCAATTTAAAAGAATCCAAATTTTGAATACACACACATATGAATGCTTTCATATTTTTAGTTGGGAAAGTTTTTGGTTAACCCTAATTTTGATGATTAGAGTTTGATGATCCAAGTTTAATATTTTTGGGATGTTACACCCCGTGCAACTGGATTGGAGAAACAACATACATAATGACCAGAAATCGCCGAAACCTCACCTCCGGAATGGATCTGGAGGGGGAACTCATCCACCAGGGATCCATCTTTACCCTACGTAGATCCGGGAGGATAAGGCATTGATCTTCATCATCAACCGGTGCATCACCACCATCTCCATCCATCCCATCTACATATTGTCCAGATCTTGTTGTAATTTCCGTACTCGTTGTGGATTTATACAAGTATTATTCATCTATGATAGATTACATTGTATTTGCCATGATGTTGATTGCCTCCATGTCTGAGTAGTTAATTAGTTCCTTGGGAGATGGAGAAACCCTAGCATGAGATTGAAATAAGATAAAGTTTTTTATGATATGCATCGCTATGACCATGTGTTAGATTGTATTCATCCTTATGTTGGGAGAAGTAGACCTCTCAATATTGACCTCTTGTGGGGACTTGATGGAGGGATGTACTTGTTGGTAGATGGAGGTGTGCTAGCACTTACAATGATTATAAATCTGTTGGCACTCCTTACATATCAACTTGGAACCAAGGAAACTCACGAAACATTGTCCATGCCATGGGATACATCCTACGGGATAAAGTCCCTTGATAGCACAGTAATTCGATTGCTGTCGATTGCATGTATGCTGTAGTTATGAGGACGATGTGAGCAGTGGTTGCTGCCTATTCGTCCAATTACGGAGTTCCATGCACACATACATAGTTAAGAATGTTCATGATAATAATCTTTACCTTAAACCCATTATAATGCTAGACGTGTATCCGCTACTCCCTGAGAATGCTTTTTTTCCTTTTGCAGTTTCACATCTCTTTTACATACGCGATACTTACTTTCTGTATTCAGTTTGTTTTACTTTACTTATTGTTCTCTTATACAAAAACACCTTTTCACACAACACTCGCATTTTATCTTGTTACTTAGAATGTTATTTATCATTACTATTTCAATATTTAATTCAAGAGTTATTGGACTTCAGAACTTCCGCTCCGTGTGCGATCGATATCTTTCTTTTGAAACTAGATACAAACGATCTGTGTAAGATCTCAATTTCAACAACCCTGAATTTTTGTCCAGAATGCAAAAATTAGGCGGAACAAAAACTTTTTCATATCTGTTGTTTGCTTCTTGGTCTTATGCATCTGGTTGTGAATTAGATGATATACTCCTTTTCTCAACCTCAGTTGACAAAAAATAATTTACACAAGAATTGTCTTGGCTCATCTTTCATATTCTCAAATGTTCAGAAAATTCAAACATGAACCAAGATAACTTTTCCACACCAAAATATTTTACTAGTTCTATTAACAAAACTACGGAGACCTATATATAATCTCCTTATGTTTGCATGACAAAACTTCAACTACTCTTACCTCCAGGTTTTTCCAAAACCTTTCCTAAAACCTTTTAACCTCCAATCTTTGTAGAAATACCAAGAGGTACTTACCTTACATCAAAGCACAACCTCTTAAAAACACCCATGCTTACCTCAAACTAGGCTTGGGTATGACTTTAATAGTAGTTTCACAAGTGGATAAGATGAGTTGCCTTGATCTGCTGTCTAATGAATTTGCCTTGATCTGCTGATTGCCTTGATTGCTTAGGAGCTTAGGAGAGGTACTTGCCTTGATTGAACTTACTCTAATCCAATCTGTGTGCATTTTTGGAAATGTACTTTAACCATCTTGTAGTACATCATTAGTAATATCAAATCCCATTCTTTCCCTTGGATAAACTAGTTTGGTTCCCACTCATCAATGATGGTTTTGTAGTCAAGATAATAATCTTTTCTGCAAATCTTATCACCTTGCCTACTTTGGCAAAGGATCACATCCATATGCCATGTCCCCTTGACCAACTATTTGAATTGTTATGGTCTCCTAATCATGGTCTATTAATACACTCTTCCATTGTTTCCATTGGAGCTTTGTGCTTCTTAAACCCACATGGTTTATGCCGCTTCATGATGTATCTGATATGACAGCCTTATTTTCAACAAAGTTTGCCATACTCCTAAACCACCTCAAATACAACCAATATCAAATATTGCTTCCATGATCATCTATATAACTTGGTCTAGCTATCCATATATCCCTTCTACCAAGGTGAGATCTGAGCTCCCTAACCCAACCATGTTTAGGTGGTATGACAATAACAAAACCCTAGATCCTCTAATCCTTGTTCTTTTCCAAAACCAACTCCCTTTTTTGCAATAACCAAGGTTGGATATGATAGATACTCCAAGTTGACATCCTCCACCTTGTATATAAACTATTGCCAAATAATTCCCATAACTATTTGGAGCCTAAAACTATTTAATTTTCATTTTAGGCAAAATCCTCCAAACCTTGTCTTTAAAGACAAGTTTGTTTTTCTCCAAAACACTTTGCCAACTCAAATCACATTTGAGTTCTATAAATCCTACCCCACCTTCCCATTTCAAAAATAAATATTTTTGAGATTCCTTATTATTTCTTTCTACCTGTTTCTTAAATGGCAGAAACAAGAAATAATTGCTTAAAAATACTTTTAAATCCAAATAAATTCCAATAAAATTATCCAATGTATAGTATGGTATTTAGGACCATATCACAACAAAAAAAACCTTGTCCAATGTAAAAAATATCAAATTAGCTTGTAGAAACTACTTCTGCACTTTTTGAATAAATGGTTTTAAGTGGACTTTTAAATCATGGAAAATTCTGAAACAATTCCTAGAAGGGTATCTTGACCTCTTCCATCTACCAGAATCATTACCCCATCTTTCCAAAGACAAGTTTTGAGACTTCTTTCATAACCATTCTTTTTGCGAAATTGAAACCTTTAGTTTGCAAACATCAAAACTTCACCAAACCAACACCAAACTTGGTCAAGCAAGTTTGCACAGCACGCCACCTCCCCTCTGGTCGTGCCACACTGTAGTACTCCCTCCTTTTTGTCCCATGAGCTTATATGAAAGGGAGAGAGAGTGGAATATCTTGTGAATTAAAGGGGCAACAACCACACCACCCCCTCCACCACTCACTACTCTACCCAGTGTCCCACCTCACCCTCGACCAATACCAGAGCAGCACCCTCCCTTTTAACCTCAATGGGCATAGTCCACCATGAACCTCCCCCTCCCCAAATAAAGAGCCCGAGGCCACCCCAGCACCTCCCTTCGCCCTCATTCACCCCCACTGCCACTCACCTTCCCAGAGAGCCATCCCTCCTCTTCCCAGCTCTGCCTGGCACAAAGGAAAAAGGAGAGCAATCTCTCGGCCATGGCAGAGAAAGGAGCGTAGCTCCTCCACATTTCCTCCCCTCCCTCTGCATGTCATAGTGCTGAGTCCATCTCCTTCCTCTGCTTCTAACCGGCCCCTTTTTCCCGCATGCAGGCAGCCCGAGCATACCCCAGCGAGTTCCCGAAGCCACCCGAGTAGCGGAGGCGCGCGACCTCGTACCTACAAGGAATCCAGTGCCGCTGCCCGTTGTTGGGATGGCCATGGTGCGCCGCGTCGCCTCCCAGCCCTCTGGTAAGGCTCCCTGCCACCCTCTGCTAGAGTTTTCTTCCGCCGTTGGCATCCAGAGGAAGAGTACGAACAGGAGACGTCCATCCCCGTCTAATCGGATAGCTCAGGGATCCCCATACCCCTTTGGTGTCTGTTCCCGCAGATTCAAACGCGGGCTCCTGCGTGCACCAGCGCGAGCTGGGCCGGCTAAACCCTACGCGGCCCATTTCCCTCTCTGGACCAGGCCCGCTGAACACCCCTGCCCTTTCCCTTTTAAATAAAAATTCCAGATCTGCTTTCTTCCTGTTTGGTTTAAATAGTTTTGAAAATGGAAAATAATTCCAAAGGGCCAGTTCTAAATTTTCATATATGCATGCAACATTTGTCTAACTTGCAGAAGTTTATATTGGCCCAATTGGTGTGTAGAATAAGTGTAATAAATACATTCCCCATATGTATCTATTTCATCAATAAATCTCTCCAGGGAGATTTACAATCCCAAATTCATGAAAACCACTTTTCGCTGAAAGGCATCAGTGATACCTTGCATGTCCCACTGGCCCTATATTCAATTGCTTCCTAAAATACCCTTGGTACAAATAGCAAAAACTTCCCCTTTTTTACGTTAGAAAATTCCCTAGGTAAAACTAAAGGTGCTTTGACCTAATTCCAACTCCCTGCACACTTAAATAGCAACATATTTCGAACCCCTGTAGTTCATAATTTTATAAGACCTTGTTGAATTATGGTGAATTAAACTGTTCTATGCATGGTTTATTCACCAATAAATTCACGAAGATAATTCTCTAAACCCAAAATTAGTGAATCCAATTTCTACAGAAAGGTAATTCAAATACCTAAAATGTATCCCTTGAATTACATCAAAATGTCATTATGGTAATTATTGTAAGACAATTCCAATTCCTCCTGAATTAGTCCATCAAACACTACTTAACCATCCATGGAAATAATTTTTGGAGCTCCAGAACTTTACTGGGGATTTAATTCCTCACAGTAGAGTTTAATTCACTATAAAATCCTTTATAAATCAATGGAAATTGATAAAATAGTGAAACCACTTTTGTTGGCTTCATTTTACAAATATCTATCTGATGGTATCATTTTTTATACCATGGTATCATACAAAAATTGGCCTTGGTCTAAAACTCCTCCCAAACTAGTTTCTAAATGATAACTCATCTTGGAATTCCTTCAACTAGTTCCAAGACTAATTCCAATATTTCCAAATCCATTCTTCCAGACCTACTGAATTGTATCATGTATTACTTGTTTGTTTCTATATGAAATTATGCTTGTATGCATTGTATTGATGATGGTGTTGTTTGTTTTCATATATGCTCGATAATGACGATAGTTGCGATTGTGTGACGCCAAGAAGAAGGAAGCATCGGGTTTTTATTATTATTCTAGCTTTCTAAGGAAGTCAAGGACGTCTCGCTGGTCACAGGCAAGCCACCTTCTTGCTCATAAGCCTTGTCCTACTGTTTTACTTATGCATGTTTTACATGTTGTTTATCGAAACGACATTGTTTTATTATACGATGGGTTATATATGGTAGTGGCTTGGCTCCTCCAAGTCATTACATGTTTGTACTACTAGTAAAATACCTTGATGACACCTACTTGTCCCTAGTATGATAGATGGTGCATAAAACCATACACCTTTGGAGACCCTATTTTTAGCCAAAGCAAAACTATAGGATGGGAAGACCCCGGAAAAAGCTTTCAAGAATGTTTTATGAGAAAACCTTGGCAAGGTTTGGCCTGCCAAGTGAGTTTAAAGAGGAAAAAGATTTTTTTACAAAAAGGTTGGACGAAAGATGGAGGAAAAATGTCTATGAAAACATACCGGGTTGTGTAGCTTTGCCAGAACAATTAACCTGTGCAACCACATTACTCTGGAATGGGACAGGGGTGGGCTAGAAGTTTGTCTATTTTGTTGGGGTTCGTATCATGGAAAACAAAAATTCTACCGCATGCACACAAACAATCCAAGATCTATCTACTAGATTGTAGCAATGAGTCGATTATAGTACTCACCCTCGAAGATTCCAAAGAGGACGAGAGAAGATTCTCGTGGGTGATGTAGTCGTACACTTTTTGATCTCAATATCGCGTAGCCGATCCTTCCGGTGCTGCGTTTTCGTGGCACTTCCGGAGTGGTCACACGTTTGATACTCGATGAATATCTTCCTCTCCCTTGTTCCAGCAGACAGCGGACGTTGTAGTTCTCCCCTCGCTATTCCGGCAGCACGACGGCGTGGTGTCGGAAGTAGAAGGAAAATCCTGCAGGGCTTCACCTAAGCCGGAGCAGGTTATGGTGGATCTAGGGTTTCCGGTGATCTAGAGTTTAGAGGGCCGGATAGGAGGAGGCATGGCTGGCGGCAGCGCAGCGGGGGGGTGGCGTCGTTGACGTCGCGTCTAGGTGGGAGGGGCTGGTTGTATGTTCTTGGGGCACCCCCCCTCCCCTCTATTTTTGAGAGGGGGCAGCTTGGGAGAGGGGAGTTTGAATCCTTCCCCAACTCCCTCTCCTAGTTGGCTTGTGGTCGAGGGAAAGAAGGATTCTTTCCTTCCTCCACTAGGATACATTGTCCCAGTTTGACTTTTCAAACTTGCCTTTTTGACTTTCAAGTTGAAGCTTTATTTATTTCTTGCAAATGCCCAACCAAGTGACCAAGTACATGATCCAATCATTCCACTTATCCATGACACATTCATGTACCCTTCCCCTTCCGGTACGGTGAACTTTCTAGACCCTTCTAGAATCTCTCTGATGAAATCATCGGAATCATTCCTGAACACCGGAATTGAACTTTACTTATATGAATCTTATTCTCTGGACCATTCCGGATATCCTCGTGATATCCCGGATCCCATCCGAGAATACTAACCACATTCGGTCTCCCTACTTACATTCCATATCTACTAAACAACATCGAATCCTTAAGTCTGTCTCCCTACGGTTCGTGAATTACGCGAACATGACCAAGACACTTCTCCGATCAATAACCAATAGAGGAATCTGGAAATTCATATGGCTCCCACATATGTCTACGATTACTTTGCGATCGAATAACCACTTACATACGATACCAATTTCCCTTTGTCTCGTGATAGTTTACTTATCCGAGGTTTGATCGTCGGTATCTCTGCATACCTAGTTCAGCCTCGTTACCGATAAGTACTCTTTTCTCGTTCTTGTGATATGTGATCCCTTGTGAGCCAGTCACATGCTTGCAAGCTAATTGGATGACATTCCACCTACAGGGCCTAGAGTATATCTATCTGTCATATGGATGGACAAATCCCACTCTTGATCCATGTGCCTCAACACATACTTTCCGAACACTCATTGCCACCTTTATAGCCACACAATTATGGTGTGGTGTTTGATGTCATCAAAGCATTCATCTGGTGATGGTGATTAGCATGATCTCATGGTCAAAGGATTTAGGTTACTATGTATCTGAAAGATTATAGCAACTGAACTATATTAAATGACTTGATCTTTATGCTATGCTTAACTATAGGAGTATGTCCATCACACCATTCTCCTAATGATATGATCTTGTTGTTAATAACATCTCAATGTTCATGATCAGGAAACCATGATCATATATTAACCAATAAGCTAGTTTAACAAGAGGCTTTACTAGGGACTCTTTTATGTTTACAAATCACACAAGTATTAATGTTTCCGGTTAATACAATTATAGCATGGTATGTAAACATTTATCATAAGCGTGAAGATATGATAATAACCTCTTTATTATTGCCTGCCGGGCATATCTCCAACAGTCTCCCACTTGCACTAGACACAATAATCTAGTTTCAAATATTTGTGTATTCAACACCTATGGCTTTCCCGTGTTGTATTTACACGACTGCTAGTGGTTAACTGATCTTTGGATCCGACTCATTCAATTATGTGTGTAATTGCATGTCTTTGTGTCTCTACGCATCACTCATTCTCTAATGAGATGGCTTTGTATAAATTTGGTCCTTTGGTGAGACCTTTGGTTCCTTAGGGTTAAAACATGTTGATAATATTGTCGTACAATATATCTTCATGGTACTATCCTGCTGTGAACCACACCTAGTTTGATGACAAACTACTTAACACAAATGCCCTCTTTTGATGCTACAATAGCAGCCATATACTTAGCCTTTTGTTGTAGTATTTGTGACAATGTCTTAACTTTGGAACTCATCCAAATCCATTATGGAACTTACTTTCCATTATATTGTGCCACCTTAGTTTAGATTGAGATAAACTTAATTTGTACTTTGTGACAAAAGTAGTATCAATGTAGTACTTTTACAATGAATTAATCATCTATTTGTCACATCTACAAAAATAATATATTCTTAGTTCTTCCAAAAGATCATAAGAATATCCTTACTATCGTCCAATGATCATCTTATGAATCATTCTGGTATATGTTCATAACATTTAGAGCATAGGACATATCTGGATTTCTACATATCAAAGTATGATTGATATAAATACTCTTTGTGGTTTCATACATCAAGTTTCAATCTATACTTGAATCTTTGTTTCACTTACCAAGTTTCGATACACTTGAATTTTGATTTAATCATTTCTATGTGGCAAGAACCTTTCTTGTCATTTCCATATCGAACTCATTCAATATCTCATCTATGTACATTTGGCACAACCATATTAGCGTCTCAATCTATCTATATAGATATTGATGCCAAATATTTGGGTTTTGCCTAAGTCTTTCATCGAGATGAAATTCTTAACATGTGTTAATAAAAGGTACATCAGTTCCAATCAACAATATGTCTTCCACATAATGTATTAGAAATATGTCTTAGTGCTCCCACTTAATTTCTTGCAAATGCAAGCATCTTCATCGTCTTTGATGAATTTAAACTCTTTTAACAGTTTCATCATGGTGAAGATTCCAACTCCGAGAGGCTCACTTCAACCATTCTAGATCGCATACGATTTTAAAATCCTTTGAATTAACAAAACCCTATGGACCATGTCATGCACACGTCCTAGGTAACAATTCTATCAGAAGAACTTGTTTTGTTTATTCAACTACCACATAAAAAAATTATATGTAGTGGTTTCTACATTAATCCGTCTAGACTAAACATCGCTACGAAAGATCAAATCTTGTCATAGTCAACCTTTGAACATTGTTGTGAACTCTTTCCCAACATGTCAACTATTTCATAGATGTGAAACATCCATGTCTATTTCTTTATAGATCCAAACATGACTTAAAGGTTTTAAACCTTTCAAGAGGGTCTTTCAAGTTCAAAGCTTGATTTCTCGTGTATGGAACTATCACGGATTTTATGGCTTTAAGCCATTTGATGGAGCTAGTGACCATCGTCGCTTCTTTGCATGTAGTCGGTTCATTATTGTGAAATAATGATTCAACCCTCAAATCTTGGTATTTGATTATTTATTCGACCTACTTGGTTCAATAGGAACTTAGAATTCCGTGACCACAACCTTTGAGGCACGTGAGCCATGAGCATTGTTGCTGCCTCCGGAACACTTTTCGGCGCTGCGCAACTTTGCAAATATAGCTAAGGTTCTTTTAAGCCTATCAAAGTTCTATTGTCCTCCCACTTAACTTTTCACGGAAAATTCCTTTCTCAAAGAAACTTGACGTTCTAAGCGACAAACATTTTTGTTTTTTGTGTTATGGAGGGATACTCAATGATTATTCGAAATAACATACAAAGATATGTTCATCCGATTTTGGTTGCAAACATCTTTCTTATACATAGCATGCCAATGTTTAAGAAAGGACAACTTGGGTTTTATCCCAAACCATAACTTTATATGGTGTCATTTCTAAGGATTACGATGGAGCTCTTTTCAGTGGAAAAATGTTAGTCTCTAAAGATTTAATCTTTAAAATATAATGCTAGTTTTATAAATTACACCTTTGATCTTACCATGTCAAACAAGGTTTCATTACATATTTCGAACGCTCCATACTCTTATGGTGTTTCAGGAAATGCAAATCCATGAAACGATTCCTCAAATCTAAGGTATTATGCTAAACTTGTAACACAAATATCTTCCTTTATGATCCTATCATAAATTCTTTATTTTCTTGTTACATTGATTTTGCACTTCATCTTGAAAGTTTTTGAACTTTTCAAATGTTTCACACTTCATCCTCATTAAGTAAATATTCATATATTCACTCAAATTTTCGGATAAAGCATATGATGTTGAAATCCAATGCTCTTGACTACATGTATTGGACTTCATACATCAAATATGTACAAATTCCTATAATCTAGTCATTCATTCCCTTTTTGGCCTATGAACGGAGTTTTAATTATCTCTAGGAAAGTTTCACAAGCGTCATTTGATCAAAAATCAAAAGACTCCAAAATTCCATCCAGATGGAGTTTCTTCATGTTTTCTTTCCAATATAATTTAAACAGTGATGTCATTTCCTAAGGGATCTTTCAATCAATTTGTCTTTCGACATTTTCGCACTAGTTTTATGGATGTGATTTCTCTAATGAGATTTATAAATCATCCATCTTTTATGGATTACAGCAATTATTTGAATAACCCTTTTGTTCTCATAATCAATGTTAAGGATATCGCTTATCGGTAATTTATCGGCTAGCTTAAAATTGGCGATTTTTCAGCGTATCGGCCGATTTATCGGGCGATAAATCAGAAAATCGGACGATAAATCAGAAAATCGGCATATCGGACACCCTCGAGTAGCGATAAATCGAACGATTAATCGTCATATTGGCCGATTTTTTAAACAGTGGTCATAATACCTGATAAAACAAATCTTGAAGGCAAGCTTTGATTTATACGAGCAACACAATAACCCTTTATTTGTTCTTGATGAACATCATCACATATTCTTTTGCTGGTTACTTAGGCCATTGTAGTTCATGAATTGTGTTGTTTCGTATGACGATTCACACCAACAAATTTAGTATCTACTACTTAAGAACCACATTATTTAACAAGCAAAGAATACATCCATAACATGTATATCCTCTATATACCTAAGCTGAAAAATTCTGGTCTTTTCTTTTCTGCCACATATTTATGAGATTCTCTTTCAGTATTTCCTTTTCTGTTTGAAAGAATCTATAAACATCAATAGTGGAGCCATACACATGACACATAGTCCAAAGCATATATAGTTAAATACCAGTGTCTTTGGACTTGCACTTTGAAGTAGATCACCATCATCAAATGTTTGGTGTTCTTTCAAATTCCATTCTTTAGTAATCTCTTGGTGTAGTAAACATTTTACATACAACAAATATTCATCCTTATCATGGAATTATTCCTGATCAAGCTGCTTTAGCTTATAACGGTGATTGCGAGTATAATGTTGTTCTCCAAAACTTTTTGGAAGATTAGGACGACTAGCCTCTCCAACCTTTTGAAAATTCCCATCAAATATGAGAACACAAACTTTGCCATATTATACTCTATCATGTTATAATCAAAAACATTGTTTCAGATATTGCAATATCTTCGACATATGATGTTCCTAGATAACCTTGATATTAAAACAATCTTTTGAATATCATGAATCATGCTGATAAAAATGATACTTATATACTAACACTGGAATTGTTACTCTTGATTTAATACCAATTATTAAACTTCACGGAGTAACCGGAACTTACTGAAAGTTTGCAATAGGACTTTTAAACTTTAGATTAACACTTCAAAAAAATACGATACCAGTTCGTAAAGTATTTAACCAAAATTCTATTATTCTATTATCTCAATTATAACTAAGTGCAAGGTCATAAACGGATGGCAATGACTACAATAACTATGAAAATTCACTTTGATTTAATTTATGATAAATAGTATTCAACTTTTAATCATATTGCTATTGAACTCCCACTCAAAACAATATCCCTCGCATTGTTTTAGTTATCACACGAACCAAATTCACTACACCAAGTCCGATCATCACGTGACATGATATATTTTTAAAGGTGAACAATCATTAGGTTCATCATATCATCTATATGACTCAAGCTTTACCTTTTGGTGTTTCGTGTTCCAAGACCATGTCTGTACATGCTAGGCTCATCAAGATCTAACCTTAGCTTCCGCATGAGCAAATCTGGCTTGCTCCCATTGTATACATTCGCAGAATCGAACACACCTGATCATCACGTGGTTCTTCGAAACAACTAGCTTTGGCAACGGTGCCTACTAAGGATGAACAATCTATAACTTGATATTTTGTGAGAGGGATCATCTTATAATGCTACCATCACGAACTAAGCAATACAAGATGCATAAAAGGATTAACATCACATGCAATTCAGAGGGCCGGAGAGGAGGAGGCGTGGCCGGCGGCGACAGCCCTGCGGGGGGGGGGGGGGGGGGGGTGGCATCGGCGGCGCGGCTAGGTGGGAGGGGTTGGTTGTATGTTCTTGGGGCACCCCCTCCCCTCTATTTATGAGAGGGAGGGCAGTTTGGGAGAGGGGAGTTTGAATCCTTCCCCAACTCCCTCTCCTAGTTGGCTTGTGATGGAGGGAAAGAAGGATTCTTTCCTTCCTCCCCTAGGATACATTGTCCCAGTTTGACTTTTCAAACTTGCCTTTTTGACTTTCAAGTTGAAGCTTTATTTCTTTCTTGCAAATGCCCAACCAAGTGACCTAGTACATGATCCAATCATTCCACTTATCCATGACACATTCATGTACCCTTACCCTTCCGGTACGGTGAACTTTCTAGACCCTTATAGAATCTCTCTGATGAAATCATCGGAATCATTCCTGAACACCGGAATTGAACTTTCCTTATATGAATCTTATTCTCTGGACCATTCCGGATCTCCTCGTGATATCCCGGATCCCATCCGAGAATACGAACCACATTCGGTCTCCCTACTTACATTCCATATCTACTAAACAACATCGAATCCTTAAGTCTGTCTCCCTACGGTTCGTGAATTACGCGAACATGACCAAGACACTTCTCCGATCAATAACCAATAGAGGAATCTGGAAATTCATATGGCTCCCACATATGTCTACGATTACTTTGCGATCGAATAACCACTTACATACGATACCAATTTCCCTTTGTCTCATGATAGTTTACTTATCCGAGGTTTGATCGTCGGTATCTCTGCATACCTAGTTCAGCCTCGTTACCGATAAGTACTCTTTTCTCGTTCTTGTGATATGTGATCCCTTGTGAGCCAGTCACATGCTTGCAAGCTAATTGGATGACATTCCACCTACAGGGTCTAGAGTATATCTATCTGTCATATGGATGGACAAATCCCACTCTTGATCCATGTGCCTCAACACATACTTTCCGAACACTCATTGCCACCTTTATAGCCACACAATTATGGTGTGGTGTTTGATGTCATCAAAGCATTCATCTGGTGATGGTGATTAGCATGATCTCATGGTCAAAGGATTTAGGTTACTATGTATCTGAAAGATTATAGCAACTGAACTATATTAAATGACTTGATCTTTATGATATCCTTAACTATAGGAGTATGTGCATCACACCATTCTCCTAATGATATGACCTTGTTGTTAATAACATCTCAATGTTCATGATCAAGAAACCATGATCATATATTAACCAATAAGCTCGTTTAACAAGAGGCTTTACTAGGGACTCTTTTATGTTTACAAATCACACAAGTATTAATGTTTCCGGTTAATACAATTATAGCATGGTATGTAAACATTTATCATAAGCGTGAAGGTACGATAATAACCTCTTTATTATGGCCTCTTGGTCATATCTCCAACATATTCTGGTATAGGTGCCTCACAACTACTACAGGGCATGTCAATATCCTAGAGGGTGGGTCTTCTCTGGTAAAACGGTCCATTAATTAACCGGGAAAAGAAATGTACGGTCTGCGACCGCCATGTGTTACTATGAGCCCCTAATTGAAAGCGCACACTTGGTGTAGTGGAAAAGGTGATCCGGTTAGCTTTGGAATAGTACAGGGCGTCCCGGTGTGGAGGGGAAAACAATCATAGGGTAGTCACTTATATTAGAGTGGGCATTCCGAAGGTCTTGACCGGTTATTCGATCCACGATCGGTGTAGATCATGGCAGGGTACCCGAATGGTGTGGGTAAAATGTACAACCTCTGCAGTGTGTAAATCTATTCGGATAGACGAGTCCTCGGTCATGGACGGTTGGGAAGGTTGTTGTACAGCGGTGTTAGTTTAGATTTCAAAAAGGACTTTGAAAAAGCAATGGCTTGAAATTTTTTTGACCATGGTATGGTCGGAAAGAGGAGGAAGAAGTTTGGCCATGGGATTACCGAAAGGAACAACAAATGGGTGACCCAATCATAGTGTTTTACAAAACTTTTCAAAAAGGTTTTCCAAATGTTCTACAAAAGTTTTTCAACACAAATATAGAGACATGCTATATCTACAAGTGAAACTAATTTATAAAAGAACCTCTTATGTAGCCTTCCTACCACATCCATATTGCATATCCTTTATTATTGTTCTTTTAAGGTGGTTTGCAAGTACAATCAAAGTACTCACCGGCATGGTCCCTGGCTATTTACTTGGCCAGACTTTCAGAAGCAAGAGGACCAATGGAGATTGCTGACGTCTATGCGAGCTAGGCCGTCTTCCCTGTCAGTTGCATGTAGGTTAAGGCATGGCATGGGCTCTGCGACTGAAGATTTCTACTTTATTGTGTTGTAATCATCGTAATGGCCACATTGTAATTTCTGTAATCTTTATTTTATGGATGATGTAATGATACTAGTCGTTTATGCTCACAGCTCACTGATCAGGGGAACGTGAAATTTATGCATAACGGGGATTCTCGGACTATAAATCCAGGGTCCGACAATCTGTGCACTTGCAGTCATCAAGATATTTTATAGCGCCGTTGCCGGGGAGCAAAGTGTTGTAGGTATTTTAGTTCTTGCTTATTTATTTTAGTCTTGCTAAGTTTTGTTTTGAGTTACAGGTTTGCACCAACATGATGGAGTTTGAGCATTTTACTAGTGCTAACCCACTCAGTCACTTTGGGATGCCCTATGATATTAATAAAAGAGACAACTCCAACGAGAAGACAAGGGGGTTTGAAATAATCCTCTACTACTTGATATTCTATACAAGAAGCAATTTACTGAAGATGAAGAAGACCCTAATCCATATGAGCATATTGCATGTTTTAAGGATATATGTGGAACTTTCCAATTACCAGGGTATACTGCTAATGATGTAAGGCTGAAACTCTTTAGTCAGACTTTGACTAGCACAACTCTGTCATGGTATAGATATTTACCACCAGAAGCCACTACTACCTGGGATAATTTAGCTTGTGAGTTTCTATCCATGTATTATCCTTTATCAAAATCTTTTGGAATCAAATGTCTTATAATGACTTGGAGGAACCGTCCTAATGAAGGACTAGTAAGATATTATATAAGATTTAAAGATTTACTTAATCAATGTCCTCGTCATGATTTGCCTGAATGGTATTTATTGCATATCTTTTATGGCGGTTTAATTGAACCTAATAAATTGGAACTAGACTCTTGCGCGAGAGGATATTTTATGAATCTTCCCATAACTAAAGCTTGGGCTTTACTTAATAGAATTCGCGATCATAGAGTTTCATGGAATTTTTATCTAGTAAGCGGAGGAGGCATAGAAATAGATTATGATTGTATTCATGACTATAATAAAAAGGGCAATGTTAATGAATTATCTAAAGAACTTTATTTGGATTCAGATCGTGTGTTGCATGTTGTTAAAGCTTTTACAGAACATATCAAAGCTCCAAAAGAGGGTTCGGTCAATTATGATCCACCACCCGAACCTCAGAAGAAAGGAGAAGTTAAAGCAACACTGGCCTCCCTAGAACCAATGTATGAGATACCTTTCCCTCACACTGCGCGGAAGCAAATTTTGGAATATGAACATGTTAAAGCAGTACAACAGAAGAAATAAGAGGAAAGTGTACCAGAATTTGAAGAACGTTTGGATGAAACCAAAGATGAAGAGGTAATTGAGGAAGCAATTATAGCTATGTATGCACATTACAACATAGTTGAACTTCATGAAGAGACTTTGGTACTGGTTGAAGGTAAAATTAAGGTAAAATATGTGGGTAAGCCTATTCTTCCCTGCTTATTTAACAAACCTTGCATTATGGTTTATGTGATCTTGGCACCACAGTTAATGTTATATCTTACGATTTTTATTTATAAATAAAAGAAGATATAGTATTGGCTACAATATAGAATGCTGATATGACAATCATGTTAGCTAATAAATCTCTTAGAATTCCAAATGGAGTAGTTGAAGATGCAACTATCACAATTCGCAATGAAATTTTTCCTATCGATTTTGTAGTTATTGATATGCTAGCTGACACTCTTTTCCCAATTATATTTGGAAGAAACTTTTTGAATGATTTAGGTTCCAAAGTTGATTTCAAAAAGGAGATTGTGTCTCTTAAGCTTGGGGAAGTGGAAAAAGAATTCCACTTTTCCAAATTTAAAGATAGGCCTCTACAAATACAAGTATAAGAGAAATGAAAAAATATTGAGGAGATGGTAGCTCTCTTCTTTAGTAATCAAGTAGAAG
Organism: Avena sativa; assembly: GCA_916181665.1. Classification (NCBI taxonomy): domain Eukaryota; kingdom Viridiplantae; phylum Streptophyta; class Magnoliopsida; order Poales; family Poaceae; genus Avena; species Avena sativa. The sequence continues at coordinate 249,723,159 of OV702297.1, forward strand.
AAGCAAATGAAGACTCAAATTATAAAGAAATAATAATGGAGGATAAGTCCCTAGAAGAACTAGAAAGTGAATTCCATTCGTTTCCCATTTTAGGGCCTCCAACTGATGAGGACTTTGAAGAGCCAGAAAAGAGAGGGGACGAGGAATTACCACCCCCAGAATTGAAGACATTACCAGATAATCTTAAATATAGATTTTTTGGACAATACAAATAAATTCCCTATTATTATTAGTTCTAAACTTTTAGGGGATAAAGAAGAAGAACTCATGAAAATACTTAAGGAGCATCGCAAGGCCTTTGGGTACTCAATGGATGATTTGAAGGGAAAGTCCCATGATAACCATCCATCGAATATTCATGGAGGAGGGTGCTAAACCAGTTGCAGAGTTTAGTAGATGGATGAAGCCTAAAATGAAGGAAGTAGTAAGAAAAAAATAGTACGCCTACTGGATGCAGCGTTGCGAAGAAACCAATCTCGTTCTAAACTGGGAGAATTGCCATTTTGTGTTCAAAGAAAGTGTAGTCTTTGGACATAAGGTATCAGGTAAGGGTATTGAAGTAGACAAAGCTAAGGTTGAAGCAATAAAAATAATGCCACAACGAAGGGATATAAAATGTATAAGAAGTTTTCTTGGTCATGTGGGTTTTTATAGAAGGTTCATTAGGAATTTCTCAAGAATTTCTAAACCTTTAACTAACCTTTTGCAAAAGGGAGTAAGTTTCAATTTTGATGATAAATGTGTGGCACCCCGGATTTACGGTCCGAGAATACCCGTTATGCATACAATTCACGTTCCCATGATCAGTGAGCCGTGAGCATAACCGACTAGTATCATTACAACATCCATATAGTAGAGATTACAAAACTTCACAAGAGACATTATGGCGATTACAACACACATAGCGGAAGTCTTCAGCATAGAGCCCGTGCCTTAACCTACAGGCAACGGACTAGGAAGACGGCCTAGCTCGCATAGACATCAGCACCTTCGTTCCTTCTTAACATCTACAATCTGGCCTAGTAAATAGCCAGGGACAATGTCGGTGAGTACTTTGAATGTACTCGCAAACCACCGAGACAAGAGTAATAAGATAATGCATATCTGGCTGTGGCAAGATAGCTCTATACTAAGTTGTTTTCTACAAGACCTAATATTGGGATCTCTATATCTTTGTTGAAAAAGAGTTTTTGTAACATATGCCTCCTTTTAGAAAATACGGACATCTCCACGTCCTTTTTAAAAATATTTAAATTAGTTTTGTTGTGAAACCCTTTTTAAATGACTTCGACCATCACTGGTAAAAACCAAACTAGTTCTTATCTTTCCTTGTGACCAAGTAACAGCCTTTATTTTATCACAACATGACGAATGGTCCTCCTAGCACTTGCCATTCCAACTGTCCTTGACCGTGGACACGGCTATTCGAATAGATTAGACTCCGCAGAGTTGGTGCACTTTAGCCACAAGAATCAATACATTCGCCGGGATAAAACCACGGTCTGCTACACGCGGTAGACATGGGCTCGTATAATAAAACTTAAACCTTTCATTTGTCCATCCCTAGCAACAACGGCTTTTCCTTTTGGGTTGTTCTCTCCAGTAGGAGTATGCGGTACGATGACCCTGGTCCTTCCTCTCGTACTGACCCCTACCTCCAAACCGATGTTTGACCGGTAGCAATAGTGACAATAACTTCCTCTCGTACTAGCCAAAAAGCATACCGTCCGTGAGAGATCCAATTGTTGCACCGGTACCTTGCCCATGGCAGTGCAGATTTCAGGGGATTTCTCCCCTTTAGCGAGTACGAGCAGCCCTGGCTAAAGACCACAAATTATGAGCTAAGCCCTAGCGACTAGGGTAATGTGGTTCCACGGATAAATTGTTCCGCACATTGGCTTAGAACATCCCTTCCTTTCTCTTGCTTGACTTTCTCTTCATCCAACTCATATTTTCTTTAGTAAAACTTCCGCTTGGAAACGATGCCTCTTTCCAAGGGTTTTATTTTGAAAACTTTGTAGTAGGGTAAAACCCAAAATAGTTTTATTAATGAAAATCCGTGGGTTTCCAAGAGGGAAGATGTTAATCATATTAACCTCTATCTAAAGGATAAAATAGGTGTCAACTGGGGTAGGTGTCCTAATGGACACTCATCCATAACTTGGTGGAGCCAAGTTACTCACACACTTTTATTTTGAAATAAAACATGGAAATTTAATCTTGCAATTCGTAAACGAGATATAAAACAATTGATAAACAAGAGTAGGTGAATATAGGAGTTCAGGAATGGTGGCTTGCCTGTGACCAGCGGGATGTCCCTTGATGGTGTTAGATAACCAGAAAACCAAATATAACAATAATAAGGAATAACCCGATCCTTCCTTCTTCTCGGCGTCACACACTCGCCACTATCGACGGTATCGAGCATACATGCGAACAAACAATACACCCATCAATACAAGGCATACAAGCATCAAACCATACTGCAAGCATAGGATAAATAAAAGATAAACATCAGTAGGATGTTTGGAGATTTGATTTGATTGTATTGGAAGAATATTTGGAGGCATTAGAGAAAAGGGATCTTTTTGGATTAAAGTTTTTGGAACTACCTAAGGGAGGGGTTTTTGACCAAGGGATTGATATGTATGATACCATTGTATAAAAATGATACCATCAAACCATATAGGTATTGATAAAAGGAATCCAACAAAAGTGGTTTCACTATTTTATCGATTTCCTAGGATTTATAGTGGATTTTATAGTGATTAAAGCTCTAGTTTTAGGAAATAATTCACCAGAACTTCTGTGTAGTTCCAAAAATTATTTCTTTGGGTAATTAAGTAGTATTTGGTGGACTGAATCAAGAGGAGTTTGAATTACTTCAAAACAGTTACCAGAATGCCCTTGAGAAATTCCCAAAGACAGTACTGGATGGGATTTGTCTTTTTCACCAGATTTAATCTAAAGAATATTTTTAGGTGATTCCGAGGACACGTGATAGGTACTGAGAATACCTTTCTGTAGAAATTGGAATCAACCTTTTTGGAGTTACAGAGATACTGTAATGATTTTATTAGTGAATAAACCATGCACAAAAGAGTTTAATTCACTAAAATTCAACAGAGACTCATAAGAATATGATCTGCTGGATTATGAAAGATATGGATATGTGTGTCATCAGGGAGTTGGAATTAGGTTAGAACTCCACTTGGTTTGACCTATAAATATTCCTAAAGGCATAAAGTCTCTATTTTTGTTATTTTTGCTACCAGCAATATAAGAAACAAACTTAGGTGGGGCCAGTGGGATATGAAAGGTATGGTTAGTACCTTTCGGAGCAAGTTGGATATACTCCATTTGGAGCTGTGAAAATACTTGAAGAAATTATTTAGTGAAATGGACAGATCTTAGGAAATGGTTTACCATATTTATTCTAATCATCCATTTAGTGCAAAACTTGGTCTGCAGGTTAGGGAAAACATGTATATATGTGTAAAAGGCCAAAATATGGTAGTTTACAAATTTGTTTGGATTTAATCCAAACTGCTAGTTGCCAGATCTGAAATTCCAAAGGAAAAAGGGGAAGGGTTGGGGGTCATTGGGCCAGATCTGGAGGGTAGGCGGGTCGTGCAGGGGCAGGCCGGCCCAGCAGCGACGGACCCACGTTGGAGGAGCGGAACCAGCAGCTGGACCGCCAGGCGAAAGGGTAAGAGGCGACCCTGGCCCGTTCGATCTAGGGTAGATCGACGGTCGGGGTTCGTCGTCCTCGCGGCACCATCCAGACGAAAACGAAACCCTAGCTGGTAATGGGGGAGGAGCGGGGAGGCTCACCAGGAGCTCGTGGAGGCGACGGGGCGAGGCGATTGACAACGGCGACTCCGGGGATGGGCGGCAGGGGACGGTTTGGCGTCGGGGAGGCCCTCGAGCAACGACGACTGAGAGGGAGCTCACCGAAGCTCGCCCGTGCGGCCGCAGGGATGTCTACATGTCAAAGAAAAGGCTTCGATTAGATAGAGGAGGAGGAGGGGAGTGTTGTTGGGTAACATGCAGGGCCAGGGGAGCACAGGAGGAGGAGTTATGCTCTACTTTCGGGGATGGCCGAAGCTTGCTCTATCCTTCCTTCTAGGAAGGATAGGGGAGGGGAGTGGGAGAGGGTGAGCTCAGGGGAGTAAGTGGTTGCCAGAGGGGAGAAATTAAGGGAGAGAGGAGGGATGTAAGGGCCTCTAGCCTTATAAACCCGAGAGGACAGGTCCATGGTGGACCTTTCTCATGGTGGCCAAGGAGAGGGGGAAACCAGGGGGGCGATTGTTGTGGGCGTGAGAGGGGGTATAGGTGGTTTGTGGTTTGATTTATGGGAGGGAGGGAGAGGGTAGCTGCTGCACAAGCTTTGATGGTGGGATTGGACATGACCTATGTATCCCTCATAAACAAACATAAGGGACAAGAGGGGGGCATTCTACAGTGCTGGTCGACCAGGAGAGGTGTGTGTGCTGCTGTGTAGGAGTGCTTGACAAGATTAGAGCTGGTTTGGTGTTGGTTTGAGATATGTTTGGTTGTTTGGCAAAGTGTTGGTCACTTTGATGCTTGTGAAGGAAATGGATAAAGTTGCATTGAGCAAGATGTGGAAATGGTACTAGTAGGTGGAGTAGGTCAAATAATCTCTCCATGATTTAAATGGGATTTTTCAAATTTATTTTATCCTCATTTAAATGCACTTCTTCAAAAAGTGTTGAGGTAGATTACGGAAACAAAGATGAAAATTTTACATTGGGAAAGCTTGGTTTTTTATGTGATATGGTCCTACATACCATAACGCACATTGGGGAATTTTATTGGGATTTATTGAGGTGGAGAAGTATTTTTAGGGGATTATTTCTTGTTTCTGTGTTTTAAGAAAAAGGGCAAAAAGAAATAATAAAGAATCTCAAAAATATATTTTTTTGAGTTGGAAAGATGGGATAGGATATATAGGCATAAAATATGCCTTGAGTTGGCAAGGTGATTTGGAGAAAAACAAAATTTTCTTGAAAGACGAGGATTTTGAGAATTGGGTAATTAAAGGAAATTAAATAGTTTAGTAATCCAAATAATTGGGAGAATTATTTAGTGATGCTTATATCCAAGGTAGATGATGTAAATTTGATATAGGAATCAAGGTTAACCTTGTTTTTGGAGAAAAAGGTGGTGGAAAGAATTTAAACTAGATTCTGGACGATCTAGGGTTTAGTTAATTTGATACCACCTAAATAGGGTTGGATTATGGAGCTCAGAGCTCACCTAGGTACAAGGGTTATATGGATGGATATACCATGTCCTATAGATGATCATGGAAGCAAGAGTTGGGCTTGGTTGGATTTGAGGTGATCAAGAAGGGATGGCAAACTTTGTTGAAGATAAGGCTACCATAGTAGATGCATCAGGTAGCCTTCTAGACCATGTGGGTTTAGGAAACACAAGGCTCGAATGGAAACAAGTGAAGTGGGGGTTGATAGGCCTTGATTAGTATATCTTAACCAATCAAAGAGTTGGTCAAGGGGAGGTGGCATGTAGATGTGAACTTCTGCCAAAGTACGCAAGATGATAAGATTTGCAGGAAGATTATTATCTTAACTACAAAACCATCATGGATGAGTTGGAGATTGATGATCACAAGCATGTGTTTGGTCCTAAGGGATGAGATATAAGATTATCTCACTCTAGTTCTTAAGCAAATTAGGCAAACAGCAGATCAAGGAAAATCGTCAACCAGCAGATCAAGGCAATTCATACTATGACTTAACTTACTACTACTAGGGTTACCATCAAGCCTAGCTTGAGGTAAGGAGGGGTATTTTGAAAGGGGTTTTTCTTTGAAGTAGGATAAGTACTGTCTTGGTATTTCTACCAAGACTGGGATGAAAAGGGGTTTCATAAAGGTTTTGGAAAACCTAGGTGTAAGAGTAGTTGAAGGTTCTGTCTTGAAAACATAAGGAGAGTATATATATCTCCATAGTTTTGGAAATAGAAACTAGTGAAGTATTTGGTTGTGTCAAAGTCATCTTGACTCAGGTTTTTGCAATGCTAGAACATTTGAGAATATGAAAGATGAGCCAAGACATCTCTTTTTGTAAAATAGTTTTTGTAAACTAGTGGTGAGGTGAGGAGTACACAACTAATACACCAACAACTGCTTGAGAAAAAGCAAACGGGTAAGCACATAATGTAAGAAAAAGTTTTTGTTCCCCCTGATTTTTGCCTTTTGGACATTAAATCAGGGTTGCTGAAATTGGGATGTTACAAACCTTTCCCCCTTAAAATAATCTCGTGCCGAGATTAGGGAGGTGTAGGGTTCAGGTGATAACATCCGCTTAATAATTTCAGCGGTGGAAGTTATAAGGCTATAATAGGTTTTGTATAAACCCAACGTGGTTAGTCACGGGTTGGAGCTAAGTGGCTTCGATTGGGTGGTTTAGTTTTAAACCAATGGAAAAGACATAGTCTTTTCCCCTTAGGACAAGTCTAGGTAAGTTCAACGTCGACGAGGTACTTCGTTCTAGAGGCGGGACGACGAGTTGAATCTTCTCATTCCCTCGTCTCGTGGTCGACTTTTCTCTCTTCAAGGTATTGATACATCGGGGTGTTCACTAGGCGGTAGACCTTGGAGTGGGAGGACTTTCATGAAGTATCTTCTGAACCTAGAGAGGTACCGATTGTCGTCCTTCTTGCAGGGTCGATGATTTGGATTTGGAGGGGTGGTCATCGCTTAGTGCTAAGTAGTGGTCGACTCTAGGGGTCTATAGGTTTTTGGGCGGGAAAGACGCAGTCTATCCCCCTTAGAGAAGTACTAGGGGTTCTTGGTGAAGTTGCCGACTTTCTTGATTGGAGTATTATGTTGATGTTGGGGGATGGCGCTACACCTTTCCTTCGAGGTAACTATCTCCTGTCGATATCGTCGGGACTTCTTCATGAGATGGAAGGTCTATCGGAAAGGGCGTCTACTATCTTCCGGGTAGTTAGTTCTGGGCGGTTTACGAGTTCTATGGGTTGGAGGATGCCATTGGAGTTTAGCGGTCTAGGAAACGAGGTCCTTTTTAATGGGGTCGTTCCGGTATGGTCTGATGCAATGTCGTGGGTAAAACATGCAAAGAAGGATATCACACTTGCATAATATCCATACATTTAGCAGGGTTCATCCGGTCGGTGGCTGTCACTTCCCAAAATTTTCCAAATTTTGAAATGTGAAAAATAAATAAACAAAAGAAACAATTGTTGAAATTTATGGGGAAAATAAACTTTTTGCTTCTAATTGGAAACATTAAAACCTTTTAAACTATTACAAAAGTTTTCCCCCAAATAAAGGTACCCCTTAAAATAAAAATAGCATTTAACAAAACCCCTAAGATCAATGCATCAAGATTATCCATATATCTCCTCTACTTCAAAATTATAATTTGCAAGGTTCCCCTTCAAAATCTTTTTCACAAACTTCCTGTATTTGAAAACCTATTTTTAATCTTGAGGAATGTTCTCACCCAAAAACCATCTATACATCTCCACTACTTCATTTACATTTTTCAAACAACCTTTGTTTTGTTTTGAACCAAAAATAAAAGCAAAGAGTCTCGTTTTAAAATAAGCACCATAGCTTATGTGAGATATTTTAAGATTTTATAAAATTATCCTCTCATATTTTGAAACTTTAATTCATGGGTTATCCATGTAAGGTGGAACTAAATCGAATCAAATTCAAATAAGGAAAGAATCTAAGTCATTCCAAATATATCGCTCTGCAACTAGGCCAATATCGCACACATGCAATCGTACAATAATTGACTAATTAATAATTGAGAAAATGAAATATTTCCAAATATATAAAATTTATGTCCTAAAATATTGCCCATAAATTTACGAACCCGTAGAAATTTGAATCAACAAATTTGGAGCTCTAAATCAAAAGTTATAAAAGAATTAAGAAATAGGAAAAATATAAAACGAAAAAAAATAGAGTGGCCGGCCAGGGCGGCCAAATGGGCCGGCCCAACCAGGCCGGTCGGCCATGAGGGCACCACGACTAGGCACGTACATGAACGGTAGGCTTATTCTTTCTTTCATTTGCATCTATTAATCTTAAATGACCCTCAATTGCCCGTCTAAATTGCACTAAATACCCCCTAATTCTTCTCAATTTCTCCCCAATCTTCTCCACCCAAATAGACCTTCAAGACGACCTCGGATCATGGAGGCTTGAAGATGGAAGTTGTTCCCTCATCAAGACGGTTCCATACCCGCTGGTTTCACCTCGTTTCGTTCATCAAGCAGAGAGAAACGCAGTCAAAGATTCAGATCTTAGAAGGTATAATCCATTTTACGCCCACCTCGTTGCTCCAAACTCAATTTCCTTTGAACAGTAGATAGATCTAGTTGTTATCTACAACTTTCATGTAGAAAGTTTTTCCATCCGAGCAAATTTTTATGTAGTCAATTCTGACATTATCATGACATCAGCGTAGTCAACAGTCAACTCAGTCAGATCGGTCAAACTCAATTTTAGTCAATTCCCGAGTTTGACTTTTCTAGATTTTAGTACGAACTCGTATAATTCATAGAAAAATATTTAGAAGTCCAAAAATTATAAATTTGGTATCCCTGAAAAGATGAGATTCTGTAGAATCCATTTCTGCAATATTATTACTTATTATGTGTACAAAAGTTGTTTTATGAATTAAATGGTTTAATTGGTCATTTTCACCATAAAAATTATATATTTAGTTCTGTATATCCAAATTTAGCAAATAATATGTCTATAGATTCACAAAAACGAGTAGAACACAGTGGATCCATAATTAGGTATTTTTGAGTCTGTTAAAAACACGTTTTATAAAGAACCAATTGTGGAGTATTTTGAGTATAAAAATTGTTGTGTAAATTATTTTTAAGTCAATCCTTTTGCAAATGGTTGTAAATTGAACCCTCTGTACAGTAAGACCAAAATATAATTTTATTCTGGTATAAATAAGACCGTGGCAATTATTTAGTGAGAATGGCCTTTCCAATTGTTAGAAAATGTTGCTAATTGCTACAATTGCAGAAATGGTTGGATTTGTAATCTTGAAAATATAAAATGTCCGTAAATCACTTAGTAATGTTCAGAACCTTGTTATAAAAATTTGTACAATAAAAATTGCCGTCTTGCATGTTTGCATAATTTGCATGATTTTTGTGTTACCATTAGTGTTGATCTTGTGTATGTTTTGTCTTGGTTGTTTTGCTTGATAGATTGCTTTGATTGTCAAGTGTGTTATTGCGAAGAGTGTACCAAGACCACCAACTACTAAGGCAAGTGACACTATCATCCATGTCCTACTATTTTCATTACACTTAGTGGATTTTTGTAACATGCTTGATAGGACTACTATATTTCCATGCTATGCGATATCCTATTAGAATATCCTTATATCCTCCTTAGTGAAAACATTGTAGTTGTAGTATGCTTAGCCCTGCTATATATTTGGGATGGGATACATGATATGATTATATGAAGTGTTGGAAAAATTATATGTTTTATATAATAAAACAAGTACTCAATGAACCACCTGGGTGGAAAGAGGATACTCAAGTTTTGGAAAAGGTGGCAACAAAGGGAACCATGTTTATATGGGTATCTTTTTGTATGTGCACTAGAATAAAACCACCCAGGGACTTAGAGATTGAACATGTTTCTCGTACAGTGGCTTCCGTGTACAACCACATGCTAAATGGGCTCTGGCTTAGTCAACTACATAGTGGAAGACCCATGCATTGGCATCTTCAGGTTAACTACAATTGTGTAGGGAAATATATCCCTACATTGGTGCGTGGTAGACAATCTAGCATTGTGTATTGGGAGGACTTCTATGGAAAGACTTTGTCACATTCTCGATCTGTCGGTACTCCATTTTGGTGAGTACTTATCCAGCGGCCACTAGTGGCGTCAAGACGAGATTGTGTCATGTGGGTAAAGTGTACAACTTCTGCAGAAGATCAAATTCTAAGTACTTAGCCGTGTTCCCGGTTATGGACAACTCGGAGAAACTAAGGCCTGAAGCTATGGAAGATCTCGACATTCCAATTTCTCAAAGTAAAACTTGATGGTGTCAACAAGGGATTAGAAGCACTTGGAGTTTTTCCATGGAGTTTAGAAAGATTTTCAACAGATCAAAACTATTTTGAAAAGATAGGATAAAACTATATTGCTTATGCAAATGAGCCTAAACCCTACTTAGCCAAATATGCATGTATTGATAAGATCCACTTAATTCTACATAGTAGTGAAACTTGCCAATACAATTCAAATGTATTGACCCTTGTGGCTGTAACTTATTATGTTGCAGGTTTGTTTGATGTTAGTGAAGTGTGTTGATTAGGATTACAAGTCTACAACCAACATGATTGCCTGTGGCACTTTGAAGATGAAGGACTCCATGCTATAGTTATTTCTGCTGCATTGTAATGAGATAGCCAAATGTGCTATGTAAGATGTAATAAATTATTTTATTCCTGGTTATAAAGTTGTATTATGACCTTTGTTTCTTGATATTACATCTTAACTGTGGATGCTAGCTATTGATCCAGGGACTAGCATTGTAAACACAGGGATCTCTACCTTATTAAAGGTTGGGACCGCTACAGATGGTATCAGAGCACTGTGTTGCCTATAGGATTGTAACCCTAGGATTGGACAAAACCCCTTAGAAAAATAGGAGTTGTATTTGTTCCAAAACTTATTTACAAACAATCTTGTAAATTCTTTCCTCAACCTTTTTGTTTTTGATTCTACATCTCTTCCCTTTTCAACTTGATGGGAAAAGCCTCCACCATGAGCAAATACTTCACCAACACCAATGACTTCAACTTTAGCTTCACCAAAGACTTCAACTTAGACATCACTAAGGACTACAAGTGGAAAACCAAGAGACATTAGATTGCCTACCAAAAATATTGATATCATGTTAGTGTATGGATCATATTAACCTATGAGGTATGACTATACTAGGTTGATGGTTTCAAGAAAACTTGTTGTTTTCCTTCAACTCATGGGTTAAGCTCATAAGTTGTTAAGTGAATAGTTGCTTGTTGATTGTTTGATTGTTTAATTGAACTTGATTGTTTTGGGTTGTGTGGTAGAACTTCTTTAGACCTATCCATCATTACTTATCCCTATCAAACCAACATATGCCTCCCCATCGTGCCAACCCCAACCAAAACAACAACAACAACCTCACTCCTGAGATGCAGCAGATAATGGCATCTCAAGCTCAACTGATGCAGATGATGACGCAGTTTGTGCAAAATCAGAATCAGAACCACAATAACAATAACAACAACAATCAAAATAATCCTCCAGCACTTGACATGCTCCCGAGATTTTTGAAACTAAGGCCTGCAAGGTTATCTGGAACAACTGACCCAATGGTAGCCAATGATTGGTTACGTTCGGTGAACAAGGACTTAGTGACTATTGGCTACACCGACGAAGAAAAAGTTAGGTTAGCAGCATATCTGCTTGAAGGGCCAGCAACAACATGGTGGGACAACTTTCAGATCACCACTCCCTTGAGGATGTGACTTGGGCTATTTTTCAGGATGGTTTTCGTACAGCTCACATCTCATCTGGAGTTATGAACTTGAAGAAAAAGGAGTTCCACAATCTGAAACAACGTCACCTCAGTGTGGCTGAGTACATCGAAGAGTTCAACAATCTGGCACGCTATGCACCGGATGAAGTTGATACAGACGCTAAGAGGAAGGATAAATTCCTCGAAGTACTTAATGATGAGTCGAAACTGCAGCTGTCTGTTGCCTATGTCCCAACTTATCAATCACTTTGTGACAAAGCCACCATCTTGGAAAACAAGATGAATCAAGTTGAGAAAAGAAAGAGAAAGCATAAACTCAAGTATCACTCAGGATCATCACAAAAGAAGCGTTCATTCAAAAAGAGCAATGAAGATTTTGGACCACATCAGCATCACCACAACAACAATGGAAGTGATAGTAATGGAAATGATACTGATAATGGAGATGACATTGGTTAGAACCAACATGGCAATTCCAGGAAGAAGGACATTAGCCAGTTGTAGTTCTATAATTGTAAGGAACTTGGACACTATGCATCAGACTATCCTGAGAAGAAAAAGAAAAAGGATGCTAGAAACTCCAATGCAAGTGACTCCAATGTAGCCCAGAAAGGACATGTGAACCACATCGACATGTATGGAACCCTTGAAGAAATAGAGGATGTGGATGTCAGGAATTAGTTAACTCAGTTGAGTCAAATAAGGATTCCTTGTTTGGATATAAAATATTAAACCCATAGTCAAGTGAACCATCAATGTAACCCTATAAGATTTTCTTTTAAGGGTGGTAGTACCCTAGTTGTCTTGAAGCCAACTTGTAACCTCTAGCCTTCCCAAATCTCGGGACGAGATTTCTTTTAAGGGTGGTAGTCTGTCACATCCCAAAATTTTCCAAATTTTGAAATGTGAAAAATAAATAAACAAAAGAAACAATTGTTGAAATTTATGGGGAAAAGAAACTTTTTGCTTCTAATTGGAAACGTTAAAACCTTTTAAACTATTACAAAAGTTTTCCCCCAAATAAAGGTACTCCTTAAAATAAAAATAGCATTTAACAAAAACCCTAATATCAATGCATCAAGATTATCCATATATCTCCTCTACTTCAAAATTATAATTTGCAAGGTTCCCCTTCAAAATATTTTTCACAAACTTCCTGTATTTGAAAATCTATTTTTAATCTTGAGGAATGTTCTCAACCAAAAACCATCTATACATCTCAACTACTTCATTTACATTTTTCAAACAACCTTTGTTTTGTTTTGAACCAAAAATAAAAGCAAAGAGTCTCGTTTTAAAATAAGCACCATAGCTTATGTGAGATATTTTAAGATTTTATAAAATTATCCTCTCATATTTTGAAACTTTAATTCATGGGTTATCCATGTAAGGTGGAATTAAATCGAATCAAATTCAAATAAGGAAAGAATCTAAGTCATTCCAAATATATCGCTCTACAACTAGGCCAATATCGCACACATGCAATCGTACAATAATTGACTAATTAATAATTGAGAAAATGAAATATTTCCAAATATATAAAATTTATGTCCTAAAATATTGCCCATGAATTTACGAACCTGCAGAAATTTGAATCAACAAATTTGGAGCTCTAAATCAAAAGTTATAAAAGAATTAAGAAATAGAAAAAATATAAAAGGAAAAAAAATAGAGTGGCCGGCCAGGCCGGCCAAAATGGGCCGGCCCAACCAGGCCGATCGGCCATGAGGGCAGCACGACCAGGCACGTACATGAACGGTAGCCTTAGTCTTTCTTTCATTTGCACCTATTAATCTTAAATGACCCTCAATTGCCCTTCTAAATTGCACTAAATACCCCCTAATTCCTCTCCTTTTTTAATCTCCTTTAATCCAGCCCCTACCCCCCTCCTATATAAACCCCACTTCAGGAAAGTTTACAATTTTTCAACTCATCATAGCTCCATTTTCGTCCAAAATTCTCTCCAATCTTCTCCACCCAAATAGACCTTCAAGACGACCTCGGATCGCGAAGGCTTGAAGACGGAAGTTGTTCCCCTTGTCAAGACGGTTCCATTCCCGCTAGTTTCACCTCGTTTTGTTAATCGAGTAGAGAGAGAAACACGGTCAAAGATTCAGATCTTAGAAGGTATAATCCATTTTACGCCCACCTCGTTGCTCCAAACTCAATTTCCTTTGAACAGTGCATATATCTAGTTGTTATCTACTACTTTCATGTATAAAGTTTTTCCATCCGAGCAACTTTTTCTGTAGTCAATTCTGACATCATCATGACATTAGCAACAGTCAACTCAATCAGATCGGTCAAAGTCAATTTTAGTCAATTCCCGAGTTTGACTTTTCTAGATTTTAGTACGAACTCGTATAATTCATAGAAAAATATTTAGAAGTCCAAAAATTATAAATTTGGTATCCCTGAAAAGATGAAATTCTGTAGAATCCATTTCTGAAATAATATTACTTATTATCTGTACAAAATTTGTTTTATGAATTAAATGGTTTAATTGGTCATTTTCACCATAAAAATTATATCTTTTGTTCTGTATATCCAAATTTAGCAAATAATATGTCTATGGATTCACAAAAACGAGTAGAACACAGTGGAGCCATAATTAGGTATTTTTTAGTCTGTTCAAATCACGTTTTATACAGAACCATTTGTGGAGTATTTTGAGTATAAAAATTGTGTGTAAATTATTTTTAAGTGAATCCTTTTGCAAATGGTTGTAAATTGAACCCTCTGCACAGTAAGACCAAAATATAATTTCATTCTAGTATAAATAAGACTGTGGCAATTATTTAGTGAGAATGGCCTTTCCAATTGTTAGAAAATGTTGCTAATTGCTACAATTGCACAAATGGTTGCATTTGTAATCTTGAAAATATAAAATGTCCATAAATCACTTAGTAATGTTCAGAACCTTGTTATAAAAATTTGTACAATAAAAATTGCCATCTTGCATGTTTGCATACTTTGCATGATTTTTGTGTTACCATTACTGTTGATCTTGTGTATGTTTTGTCTTGGTTGTTTTGCTTGATAGATTGTGTTTATTGTCAAGTGTGTTATTGTGAAGAGTGTACCAACACCACCAACTACTAAGGCAAGTGACACTATCATCCATGTCCTACTATTTTCATTACACTTAGTGGACTTTTGTAACATGCATGATATGACTACTATATTTCCATGCTATGCTATATCCTATTAGAATATCCTTATATCCTCCTTAGAGAATACATTGTAGTTGTAGTATGCTTAGCCCTGCTATATATTTGGGATGGGATACATGATATGATTATATGAAGTGTTGGAAAAATTATATATTTTATATAATAAAACAAGTACTCAATGAACCACCTTGGTGGAAAGAGGATACTCAAGTTTTGGAAAAGGTGGCAATAAAGGGAACCATGTTTATATGGCTATCATTTTGTATGTGCACTAGAAGAAAACCACCCAGGGTCTTAGAGATTGAACATGTTTCTCGTACAGTGGCTTCCGTGTACAGCCACATGCTAAATGGGCTCTGGCTTAGTCAACTACATAGTGGAAGACCCATGCATTGGCATCTTCAGGTTAACTAGAATTGTGTAGGGAAATATATCCCTACATTGGTGCCTGGTAGACAAGCTAGCATTGTGTATTGGGAGGACTTCTATGGAAAGACTTTGTCACATTCTCGATCTGTCGTTACTCCATTTTGGTGAGTACTTATCCAGCGGCCACTGGTGGCGTCAAGACGAGATTGTGTCATGTGGGTAAAGTGTACAACTTCTGCAGAAGATCAAATTCTAGGTACTTAGCCGTATCCCCGGTTACGGACAACTCTGAGCAACTAAGGCCTGAAGCTATGGAAGATCTCGACATTCCAATTTCTCAAAGTAAAACTTGATGGTGTCAACAAGGGATTAGAAGCACTTGGAGTTTTTCCAAGGAGTTCAGAAAGATTTTCAAAAGATCAAAACTATTTTGAAAAGATAGGATAAAACTATATTGCTTTCTACAAATGAGCCTAAACCCTACTTAGCCAAATATGCATGTATTGATAAGATCCACTTAATTCTACATAGTAGTGAAACTTGCCAATACAATTCAAATGTATTGACTCTTGTGGCTGTAACTTATTATGTTGCAGGTTTGTTTGATGTTAGTGAAGTGTATTGATTAGGATTACAAGTCTACAACCAACATGATTGCCTGTGGCACTTTGAAGATGAAGGACTCCATGCTATAGTTATTTCTGCTGCATTGTAATGAGATAGCCAAATGAGCTATGTAAGATGTAATAAATTATTTTATTCCTAGTTATAAAGTTGTATTATGACCTTTGTTTCTTGATATTACATCTTAACTGTGGATGCTAGCTATTGATCCAGGGACTAGCATTATAAACACAGGGATCTCTACCTTATTAAAGGTTGGGACCGCTATAGTGGCGGAGGTACTTAAAGAGTTACAAAACAGGTCTGTGTCGCAGGGCGATAAGGCGACTTAGATTTTTACAAGACAAGTTCTGGGGCGATAAATCACTCTTCCTATGTTGGAATAAGCGAGCTTCTGGGTGCAAAGGCTACTTCAAAGGAACGTCCAGAGTCTTGTCGCTGTCCTGGGGTGAAAGGTTTCCCCTCAGGTAGTGCTTGTTGGGAATATGCCCTAGAGGCAATCATGTATGATGATATTTCCCATTGTATTCATAAAGATATTAAGTAGTCCTTGTATAAACATCTGATGTGTATCATTGAATATGTGATTCGGTTGTGGAACTATGCCTTCATGTTGTTTATACTAAATATCCTTGGTCATTGAGGTTGTGCTGGACACACAACTTAGACCAGTGTGAAAGTTGGCTTGATGACTCCGTTCCACTTGTCATGGGCATAGAGATGCTATTCCAACTTACACAGACTTGGTTAAAGAGTTTAGCGAGTCGGATTGACCCATATTGAGGTACAACGAACAAGTTGTCATTTGTATATCTCAAACAATGTAATCCTTAGACCTGAGGTTATTGCATAGTCCGTGTTGAGGATAACCGACTTAGGTTCTGTCAAACGCTGATCCGTAACTGGGCAGTTATAAAGGCAGAGTTCAGGTTGACTGAGAATCAAGATGCGTGATGTGAATAACCGAGATGGGATTTTCCCCCTCCACTTGGAGAGATATTCTCTGGGCCCTCTCGTGAGATATATGATTTGGAAAGCATGGCCATGCACGACTCGGTTAAGTGTTAACTGAGGCGATCGACTAAGAGTTAGTCGGGTGAATCACTTATCTCGGATCGAGAAGAGAGTCAGACTATTTAAGGGATGACAATTATTCGCCTATAGTCTAACAAGGTATATCGTGAGGCAAAAGGGATTCGGACGTAAATCGCATTGGAAAGGAAAATCGTCATGACTCTTTGGTACTTGGGAGTCGACACATTCTGCTAGGAGCCGCTACCGACTGATCGATTGAGAGTCGGACTCCAATCGTGTCCAAGTAGCCATGAGCCTGCGGGGTCACAAACTTAAGAGCGGGAGCAAGTTCGGATTGGATCTGAACCTGTAATCTGGTTGGGTTGGACCTGAAATGGATTAGGACTGAGTTAGTGAGTTGGACTCACGGTGACTAGTGTTATATGGGCTTTAGTGAATGGGTCGCGCGAGCAGAGCCCATGTCCACTCCCTATATATAGTGGAGCACCGTAACCCAGAAAGGTTAATCTCTAGCTCCACAGCAGTCCTACCGTCGATACGAACCTAGCAGTTCGCCGCCGGTGCTCCTCCTTGTACGTGTGGATACCAGCAGAGGTGTTGTGCGATCAGCACCAGGACGATCAGATAGTGAGGACTGCACTGCATCAACTGACGCGCTTCATCAGTAATCCGAAACTGCGCGTCTAGTGGTAAACCTCGTGGCCTTCTACCTCGGCTAGTTCTTGGGATCACCACGTTAGAGGAAAAGTTTTGTTTTATCTCTGCGTGGCCCAACAGTGTTTTCTCGGGGGAAGGGGAGGTTCTTGCTTCGAGACCATCAAGTACTTGTCTGGAAATTTGCGGGAGAAGTGGCCCTGACCTCCACAGGTGTAGCAACCATTTTGCTTAGCTTCGAATCCTCCTTGGTTTTGTCTTGGGATCTTCACGGGGGCAGTGAATGTCTTGGCCTTGACAGAGGAAGCAGGTGACTAGTTGGGTGGGGCAATCCGTGGGAGGGTGGAGAGCTCCACAATTTGGGCAGTTGCCTACGCACTGGCTGGCTTGATGTCCTTCTTCACCTCAACGGCTGCATCCTTTCTTTGGGGCTCTGATCTTCAGGTCCATACTCAGGGTTTTTTGGTGGAGCAAAAGTATCTGGCTAAAGAAGGAAACGGGGCTACGGAGTTAGTCTTTCGAGCTTGAGGGTAGAGTGAATAGTGAGGTGTACTATTGGGTGGAATGCTATGATTGACGATGGCAGGTCAACAGGGGTTTATCAGAGTTGAGTTGAAAGACGTAGTCTTTCCTCCTTAGAGCTTTACTTGAGGTTGTCGAGGTTTTCTTATGTGGCTAGCAAGATGACGAGAGGTTTATGGCTAGACGGTTGCGAGAGTTAGTTTCAGGATCTACCAACTAGGGGGGCCAAGACTAAAGTACTGGATGATTCCCGGCAGACAAGCAACACATTTCAAGCATCAAACACGTAGATGACAAGCAAATAAGCCATACCAAGGGTACTACGGGGGTGACTACACGCCATAGAGGGAATCCTATTTTAGGGGTGTTAATCCTAAGTACGAACGTTACTAGGGTCTCAACTTCTGTCTTGCCATCTTTTGTCGTCGATGACGTACTTGATTGATTTGGGGGCGATAAAAGACTCCGTTGGTAGGGCGATCTTGTAGTGTCGATCGTCGTTGGTAGCTCCTTTGTTTTGCTTGTCTTGGGGTCTCTTCGTTCTGGTATCTCCGTTTTCATAGTCTCTAAGTCGGACTTGGTTTGTGAAAACTGATTAGTTGAAGTAGACAAGATATAGAGTAATCCATTTAAATTGTTTAAATCAGAGAAGATGAGATAAGAAATCTTTCGGAAAGATTGAGAAAATAGTTTGTGCAAACTTGTGCTTTCATAAGTAGGGGTTGTCCTTGTCTAACGTCCATGCTCACTAAGGTCTCCTACAGTCAGGATGGCTCTGATACCATGTTTGTGGCACCCCAGATTTACGGTCCGGGAATACCCGTTATGCAGACAATTTACGTTCCCATGATCAGTGAGCTGTGAGCATAACCGACTAGTATCATTAAGACATCCATATAGTAGAAAGTACAAAACTTACACAAGAGCCATTATGGCAATTACAACACACATAGCGGAAGTCTTCAGCACAGAGCCCGTGCCTTAATCTACAGGCAACTGACTGGGAAGACGGCCTAGCTCGCATAGATGTCAACACCTTTGTTCCTTCTTAACATCTGCAATCTGGCCAAGTAAATAGCAAGGGATAATGCCGGTGAGTACTTTGAATGTAAATGCAAACCACCGAGACAAGTGTAATAAGATAATGCATATCTGACTGTGGCGATATAGCTCTATACAAAGTTGTTTTCTGCAAGACCTAACATTGGCATCTCTATATCTTTGTTGAAAAAGAGTTTTTGGAAAATATGCCTCGTTTTAGAAAATCCGGACATCTCCACATCCTTGTTAAAAAGATTTAAATTAGTTTTGTTGTAAAACCCTTTTTAAACGTATTCGACCATAACTGGTCAAAACCAAACTCGTCCTTATCTTATCTTTCCTTGTGACCAAGTCACATCCTTTATTTTGTCACAAAATAACCGAAGGGTCCTCCTAGCACTTTCCATTCCAACCGTCCTTGACCGTGGACATGGCTATTCGAATAGATTACACTATACAGAGTTGGTGCACTTTACCCATAAGAATCAACACATCCGCCGGGATAAAACCACGGCCTGCTACACACGGTAGACAAGGGCTCAGATAATCAAACTTAAACCTTTCATTTGTCCATCCCTAGCAATAGAGGCTTTTCCTTTTGGGTTGTTTTCTCCTGTACGAGTATGGGGTACGACGACCCTGGTCCTTCCTCCCGTACTGACCCCTACCTCCAAACCGAAGTCTGACTGGTAGCAATAGTGACAATAACTTCCTCCCGTACTAGCCAAAAAGCATACCGTCCGCAAAAGACCCAATTGTTGCACCGGTACCTTTCCCATGGAAGATCGTATTTCAGGGGATTTCCCCCTTTAGCGAGTACGAGCAACCCCGGCTAAAGACCACAAACTACGATCTAAGCCCCAGCGACTGGGGTAATGTGGTTGCATAGATAAATTGTTCCGGAATTGGCTTAGAACATCCCTTCCTTTCTCTTGCTTGGCTTTCTGTTCATCCACCTCATATTTTCTTTAATAAAACTTCTGCTTAGAAACGATGCCTCTTTTCAAGGGTTTTATTTTGAAAACTTTGTAGTAGGGTAAAACCCAAAATAATTTTATTACTGAAAATCTGTGGGTTTCCAAGAGGGACGATGTTAATCATCTTAGCCTCGATCTAAAGGATAAAATAGGTGTCAACTGGGGTACGTGTCCTAATGGACACTAATCCATAACTTGGAGGAGCCAAGTTACTCACGCACTTTTATTTTGAAATAAAACATGCAATTCGTAAACGAGATATAAAACAATTGATAAACATGAGTAGGTGAATATAGGAGTTTAGGAATGGTGGCTTGCGTGTGACCAGCGGGATGTCCCTTGATGTTGTTAGATAATCAGAAAACCAAATATAACAATAATAGAGAATAACCCGATCCTTCCTTCTTATCGGCGTCACACACTCGCCACTATCGCCGGTATCGAGCATACATGCGAACAAACAATACACCCATCAATACAAGGCATACAAGCATCAAACCATACAACAAGTATAGGATAAATACAAGATAAACATCAGTAGGATGTTTGGAGATTTGATTTGATTGGATTGGGAGAAGATTTGGAGGCATTAGAGAAAACGGGATCTTTTTGGATTAAAGTTCTGTATGATATCATTGTATAAAAATGATACCATCAGATAGGTATTGATAAAAGGAAGCCAACAAAAGTGGTTTCACTATTTTATCAATTTCCTAGGATTTATAATGGATTTTATAGTGATTAAAGCTGTAGTTTTAGGAAATAATTCACTAGAACTTCTCTGGAGGTCCAAAAATTATTTCCTTTGGTTATTAAGTAGTATTTGGTGGATTGAATCCAGAGGAGTTGGAATCACCTCAAAAACGTTACCAGAATGCCCTTGAGAAATTCTCAAATACAGTACTGGATAGGATTTGTCTTTTTAACCAGATTTAATATACAGAAGCTTTTTAGGTGATTCCAAGGACACATGGTAGGTACTGAGAATACCTTTCTGTAGAAATAGGTATTCACCTTTTTGGAGCTACAGAGATACTGTAATGATTTTATTAGTGAATAAACCATGCACATAAGAGTTTAATTTACTAAAATTCAATAGAGACTCATAAGAATATGACCTGCTAGATTATGAAAGATATGGATATGTGTGTCATCTAGGAGTTGGAATTTGGTCAGAACTCCACTTGCTTTGCCCTAGAAATTTTCCTAAATGCATAAAGTCTCTTCTTTTGTTATTTTTACTACCATCAATATAGGAAACAAACTTAGGTGGGGCCAGTGGGATATGAAAGGTATGGTTAGTACCTTTAAGAAAAAGTTGTATTTACTCCATTTGGAGTTGCGAAAATACCTGGGGAAATTATTTAGTGAAACAGACAGATCTTAGGAAATGGTTTACCATATTTATTCTAATCATCTATTTAGTGCAAAACTTGGTCTGCAGGTTAGTGAAAACATGTATGTATGTGTGAAAATTTATATCTGGCCAAAATATGGTTCTTTACAAATTTGTTTGGATTTAATCCAAACTACTAGTTGCCAGATCTGAAATTCCAAAGGAAAAAGGGGAAGGGTTGGGGGTCATTGGGCCAAATCTGGAGGGTAGGTGGGCTGTGCAGGGGCAGGTCGGCCCATCGGCGACGAGCGCGCGCTGGCAGCGCGTAACTAGCTGCGACCTAGCAGCTTGCTCGCCAGGCGAAAGGGTAAGGGCGATCATGGCCGTTCGATCTAGGGTAGATCGACGGTCGGGGTTTGTCGTCCTCGCGGCGCCAGCCAGATGATGGCAAAACCCTAGCTGGCGACAGGGGAGGAGCGGGGAGGCTCACCAGGGGCTCGTGGGAGGTCGTGGAGGCGACAGGGCGACGCGGTCGACGACGGTGACTTCGAGGATGGGCGGTAGGGGACGGTTTGGCGTCAGGGAGGTCGTCGCATGACGACGACCGAGAGGGAGGTCGCCGGTGCGTCCGCAGGGATGTCTGCATGTCAAAGAAGAGGCTAGGATTAGATAGAGGAGGAGGAGAGTGATACGTCGGAAACGTATCTATAATTTATGATGCTCCTTTCTTGTTTTGTATCATTTGTCTTATGTTTTGTCTACACTTTGAGGTATTTTTATACACTTTCTGGAACTAACCTATTGACAAGATGCCACAGTGCCAGTTGCCTGTTTTCTTCTGTTTTTGGTTCCAGAAAGCACTACTAGGAAAAGGGCTATTCATGGCGCACCTAAAAAGCCCATCCGTGGCGTACTAGTGGTGCTCCACTAAGCGTACGCTGCGGCTAAAAAGTGCTCGTAGCGCACTACCCTGGTGCGCTATGGTTATATGGGGATAGGCGTGGCGCACCTGGTAGTGCGCTACGGGTAGGGGTACAGGTGTGCCACGGATGTTTTTTTCAAAAACCAAAAAAATGCAAAACACCCTCATTTTGAATTTCAAAAGCAATCGGGTCCGCATCGCCACCGTCGTGTCGCCTCGCTGGAGCATGGTGGCCGTGGCCACGACCTACCACCGCAGGGAGGTGCGGGAGGCCGTGACCGTGCTACTCCTCGCCGGCATCGAGGAAGAGAGGGAGAAGTAGGTGTGGCTGGAGAAGGGAGGAGGTTGCCGCAAGTAGAAGGAGGTCGTCGGCGCTCGTCGGCGCTCGTCGCCGCTCGTCGTGACTACAAGGAGTAGGAGGCCACAAGGAGAAGGAGGTCATCGCCATCGTGACTACAAGGAGGAGGAGAAGGTCGCCGTCGCTGTCGCCATCGTGATTGCAAGGAGAGGAGGATGCCAAAGCAAGGAGGAGGAGAAGGCCACCGTCGCCGTCGTCAATGCAAGGGAAGGAGGAGAAGGAAAAGGAGGAGGAGGAGAAGAGAGAAGGAAAAGGAGGAGGAGGAGAAGAGAGAAGGAAAAGGAGGAGCAGGAGAAGAGAGAAGGAGGAGGGAGGAGAATGAAAAGGAGAAGAGGGAGGGAATAGGCGTAGGTGGGCGGGGTGGGGATTCAAATTTTGAATCCCGCCCAACTTAATCGTAGCGCACTAGGTGGTAGTGCTCTACGGGTAAGTTTCCTCTATTGTTTTTGCAGGAAAAAACGGTCTTTTGACCGTAACTTTTTACTCTTTTCGAATTTTGAAAATCTAAATATTTGCTAAACGACTAGCGGTGGTTGCGAGCGGATGTGGAATCTCGTTCTCGTCATTTTGGTATATTATACGATTTTTTTCGACATCGTATGCAAAAGTTACGACCATTTTACCGTGGCATGACCTTTTTTGTAGAAAAAGTCAAAATTATTGTTTGTTAATTTTCCTACAAACTATACCATATTACCTATCTACATATGAAATGATTTTATTTTTTTGAAGTGTTTATCATTTTCTTTTATTTTTTATAAAGCCTAAAAAGGCGATCCACGGGGGGGGGGGGGGGGGGGGGGGGGGGGGAGGGGGGGGTGGGAGGTGGGGGGGTGGAGTTGGTGCAGGCCACTTAGCCATAGGGCACTAGGACATAGTGCCCTATGGCTAAGTTGACCAGCTGCTGTAGCACAAATGCCCGTAGCGCACTAGGTCAGGATGTGCTACGGCTAAGTTTCACATCCGTAGCGCACCTTGAGCTAGTGCGCTACGGGTATGTGTGTTGTGGCCACATGTGCCTTGGACCACACATAGCCGTGGCGCATCACCCCCATGTGCGCCACGCTTACGGCAGTTAGCCGTAGGGCAACTGTGGGTAGTGCGCCACACCTATTTTACCCATGGGACACCACTAGCACGTGCGCCACGGATGTGTGGATTACCTATAGCCGTTTTCCTAGTAGTGAAGGCAGAAAATCAATATTCTCGGAATTGGACGGGACAAAAGCCAAAGTCATTATTTTCCCGGAGCAATACGGAACCACAAAGCAGAGCCGGAGGGGGGCCACAGGGTGGCCGCACCCCCTAGGAGCGGGCAAGCCCTGGGGGCGCCCACAGGGGGTGTGGCCCCCCTGGACCCCCACCGAACTTGATTCCTGCGCCTATAAGAGCCTCCCGATGATAAAACCCTAGAGAATCCAGAAGAAATCCACGAAAACCTCTGCTGCGCTGCCGCCATCGAAGGGGAGATTCGGGGGACAAAAAGTCTCTGTTCTGGCACCCTTCCAGGATGGGGAAATTCCCCCGGAGCCATCTCCATCGATCTCCATCGCCATCTTCATCACCGTTGTTGATTCCCATGATGACGAGGGAGTAGTTCTTCCTCGAGGCTAAGGGATCTACCGGTAGCTATGTGTTCATCTCTCTCTATGCATGATCTTGTGGTCATGAGCTTTGTAATCAAGTAGATCTACCTTGCTACTCAAGTGCTTCATTAAATCTCTGTTCTCCCCATGTGTGTGAAAGTGACAGCGTGCATGCCATGGTGGCACTTAGGCTTGAGTCTACATAAATACTCTTTGTGCTTTAATAGATCTATGATTTTCCCCACGTGTGTGAAAGTGACAGCGTGCATATCGTGTGTGGCACTTTCGCTAGATTGAATATTTGTTATGAGTTATATTTGGAGTTGGATGTCTCTATGAAATTGTGGTGTTTGTTGGAACCATCTAGCGGTCAAGGTGATAGTGTGGGGTTATCTAGAATGGGGAAGGCATACTTTGAGGTGTGCTGTTATAGCCCTACCATGGATTAGAGTGTCCAACCGGAGAGTAGTTCAGATTAGTATCATGAAGAGAGAATATTTATATGGGAGAGTGTTCACAATTGGAAGTATGATCCCTAGGCCTTGTTTCTAAACATTGAAACACCGTTTGCTACTAGATCTGTTGCATGTTTGCTTGCTTTAGTCTTTACCTCACCGTCAAGCTCTTTTCTGGCACCGTTACCGCTTGTATTTCACTATCTCTTCGCCGAACTAGTGCACATATATTGGGTGTGTTGGGGACACAAGAGACTTCTTGTATCTTGAATGCAGGATTGCTTGAGAGGGAATACCTTTGACCACTTCCTCCTTGAGTTCGATAAACCTTGGGTAATCCACTTAAGGGAAACTTGGTGCTGTTCTACAAACCTATGCACTTGGAGGCCCAACAACTGTCTACAAGAATAGAAGTGCGTAAACATCAGGGAGTGTTGCTGGGTAACATGCAGGGCCAAGGGAGCACAGGAGGAGGAGCTATGCTCGACTTTTGGGGATGACCGAAGCTTGCTCTATCCTTCCTTCTAGGCAGGATAGAGCAGGGGAGAGGGAGAGGGTGAGATCAGGGAGTAAGTGGTGGCCAGAGGGGAGAAATGAAGGGAGAGAGGAGGGATGCAAGGGCCTCTGTCCTTATAAACCCAAGAGGAGAGGTCCATGGTGGACCTTTCTCATGGTGGCCAAGGAGAGGGGGAAACCAGGGGAGGACGGTTGATGTGGGCGTGAGAGGGGGTATAGGTGGTTTATGGTTTTATTTATGGCAGGGAGGGAGAGGGTAGCTGCTGCACAAGCTTTGATGGTGGGATTGGACATGACCTATGTCTCCCTCATAAACAAACTTAAGGGACAAGAGGTGGTGCATGCTACAGTGTTGGTCGACCAAGGGAGGTGTGTGTGCTGCTATGTAGGAGTGCTTAACAAGATTAGAGCTGTTTTGGTGTTGGTTTGAGATATGTTTGGTTGTTTGGCAAAGTGTTGGTCACTTTGACGCTTGTGAAGGAAATAGATAAAGTTGCATTGATCAAGATGTGGAAATGGTACTGGTAGGTGTAGTAGGTCAAATAATCTCTCCATGATTTAAATGGGATTTTTCAAATGATTTTATCCTCATTTAAATGCACTTCTTCAAATAGTGCTAAGGTAGATTATGGAAACAAAGATGAAAATTTTACATTGGGAAAGCTTGGTTTTTGATGTGATATGGTCCTAAATACCATAACACACATTGGGGAATTTTATTGGGATTTATTGAGGTGGATAAGTATTTTTAGAGAATTATTTCTTATTTCTGCCTTTTAAAAAAAAGGGCAAAAAGAAATAATAAATAATCTAAATATATATATATTATAGTTGGAAATATGGGATAGGATATATAGGCATTAAATGTGCCTTGAGTTGGCAAGATGATTTGGAGAAAAACAAAATTGTGTTTAAAGACAGGGATTTTGAGAATTGGGTAATTAAAGGAAATTAAAAAGTTTAGTAATCCAAATAATTGGGAGAATTATTTGGGGATGCTTATATCCAAGGTATATAATGTAAACTTGATGTTGGCATCAAGCTCAACCTTGGTTTTTAAGAAAAAGGTGGTGAAAATAATTTAAACTAGATTTTGGAGGATCTAGGGTTTAGTTAATTTGATACCACCTAAACAGGGTTAGATTAGAGAGCTCAAAGCTCACCTAGGTGCAAGTGGTATATGGATGGATAGATCATGTCCTATAGATGATCATGGAATCAAGAGTTGGCTTGGTTGTATTTGAGGTGATCAAGAAGGGATGGCAAACTTTTTTGAAGATAAGGCTGCCATAGTAGATGCATCAGGTACCTTCTAGACCATGTGGGTTTAAGAAACACAAGGCTCCAATGGAAAAAAGTGAAGTGGGGGTTGATAGGCCTTGATTAGTATATCTTAACCAATAAAAGAGTTGGTCAAGGGGAGGTGACATGTAGATGTGAACTTATGCCGAAGTAGGCAAGATGATAAGATTTGCAGGAAGATTATTATCTTGACTACAAAACTATCATGGATCAGTGGGAGATAGAGTGGCTTAGCCAAGGTAAAGAGTGGGATTTGGTAGTACTAAAGATGTAATACAAGATGGTTCAAATGCATTCCCAATAAGGTACATAGGTTGGAAGAGGTAGGGCTCCAAAGATTGAATCTAGATAAGAAATCCAGACTTGGCCATTTGGCAGATTTGGGGTTTTAGACTAGAGTGCAAGTGTAGATGATTTTGAGAGAATTCTAGGTTCCAAAGTCATGATCAAGGAGAGGATGTTGAAGTGCTAACTGATTAGATATGATTCATGCTTAGATTGGGTCTCCACTGAGTTGCAAACCATCTAGAGGGATTATCCTTGGATTGAGATAAGCATGAGATGAGATGATCACTTGAGTGGCTTAGGATAGATCCAGACTTGGATGCTTGCTTTGAGTTTGATGATCACAAGCATGGCTTGGGTCCTAAGGGATGAGCTACTATATTATCTCACTTTATTTCCGAAGAAAACAAGGCAAAGAGCAGATCAAGGCAAATCATCAACCAGCAGATCAAGGCAATTCATCAACCAGCAGATCAAGGTAATTCATACTATCACTTATCTTACTACTACTAGGGTTACCGTCAAGCCTAGCTTGAGGTAAGGAGGGGTATTTTGAAAGGAGTTTTGCTTTGAAGTAGGATAAGTACCGTCTTGGTATTTCTACCAAGATTGAGATGAAAAGGGTTTTAATAAAGGTTTTGGAAAACCTAGGGGTAAGAGTAGTTGAAGGTTCTGTCTTGAAAACGTAAGGAGAGTATATATATCTCCATAGTTTTGGCCATAGAAACTAGTAAAGTATTTGGTTGTGTCAAAGTTATCTTGGCTCAGGTTTTTGCAATGCCAGAACATTTGAGAATATGAAATATGAGCCAAGAAATCTCTCTTTGTAAAATAGTTTTTGTAAACTAGTGGTGAGGTGAGGAGTACACAACTAATACAACAACAGTTGCTTGAGCAAAAGCAAACAAGTAAGCTGATAATGTAAGAAAAAGTTTTTTTTCCCCTTGATTTTTGCCTTTTGGACATTAAATCAGGGTTGCTGAAATTGGGACGTTACAAAATGCCTTGTGGATTTTGATAAACATAAATATGTTTTATCCCATGCTCCCATCAATAAACCACCTATATGGGATATGAATTTTGATTTAATATGTGAAGCTAGTGATGATGTTGTAGGAGCAACTCTCGGACAACACATAGGTCGCAGATTTAATATAATACATCATGCTAGTAGAACTCTTAATAGTGCTCAAAAGAATTATCCTAAGGAAGAAAGAGAACTTCTTGCTGTATTTTTCGCTTACGATAAATTTCGTTCTTATATAGTAGATGCAAAAGTAAGAGTTCATACGGATCGTGATGGCTTAAAAGAACTCCTTCAGAGCAAAAATCATAATCCAAGACTGATCCATTGGATCATTTTACTTCAAGAATTTGAGTTGCAGATTATGCAGAGGCATGAAATAAAGATATTGGATGCAGTATCCTTATTTGCCCAGCAAGGCACCAATCTTATTGAGAGGAACTTTACTCCTGGTGATTTTTGTTTATGAGAATTATTAAATGAACTAAGGTCAATTCCTCCAAAAGAGAAGAAGCCTTGTTGTTGGAGGAGCTTGTCATCCTTGACTAAATAAACGGTAGCGCAAGGTTAGTTTTCTTTCCTTAATAAGTGATTTGTCTTCAAAATTTATACTTATGAAATTTTTAACTTTTGAATTACTCTTGTTTTTCTGAAGTTTCTGAGGGATTTTACCAACTAAACGGCCGCAACTATACGGCCGGACAAAAATATCCCGCTGTATAGTTGGTCGTTAAACATTACTGTATTCCCTTCGCGAAATATTTTTTGGTGTGTAGAAACTATACGACCAAACTATACGGCCGGAAAATTTATTCCCGCCATATAGATGGTCGTTAAACCTTCTTCCATCATCTACTCTTTTTCATTTTATTCATCTAAAAAAGTGTTTTGGTTAGTAACCTAACCGACCTATACTCGAGATATTTGGAAATATCTTCCCGGAACCAACTATACGGCCGAAACTATATAGGCCGCGACCGTATAGTTGGTCGTTATGCAACAGGACTTCTAGAAATTCGTGATTTCTTTCCCTTTTCTGTTAAGATTCTTTTCTTGGGCATGACATTGGTGCTTCTCGCGAGTTTTACCGACCTCTGACCCTCTTATATACTTCCATTGTGTTTCTATCTAAATCATAATCGCCAGGAACCAATCTAGCCATGCTCTATCCAAGGCCGGGGAAAATCCCTGGGTCTCATTTCTCCTTCTAGGGACCACTCTCACAGCACGTCCATGGAGGACGGCAATAAGGAGGTGGAGATGTTTAGCCCGGGGTACAAGGAGTACATCAAGCCAAGCTCTACAACAACGATCTCGATGAAGATTGAAGTGACATCTACATTAGCCGTGATGTTTATGATACCCCAGAAATCAACTGGGAAGGAATGAAGAGCGCTCAAGAAGAAAGAGAAGGTCACAAGCCGCATGGAAAAGGGCGTGTGGAGATGTTCAAGTTCATCACCACGGACCCCAGGCCGCACAAGCGTAAGGAATTACCTAACATTGGTGCAGGTGCTAGCAAGGAAGCGACAGTGCCACTATCGAAGCCTACCATTGGTGCTCGTATAAGGGTGACGCAAAAATAAGAGTGGAGGGACGGTTTGTACTTCCCCAATCCATAAACTTTTGATGATGAAGAAGAATTGTCAGTAGGACCAAGGACTGCGTGCGAGTACTGGAGATATTTCAGAAGCAGGAGCTACTCCATCGAATTGAAGTCTGTCACCGTCTCCAGGAGATAGACAAGAAGGATTATCTTCTCCCATTGGTGACTAAACTCGCGGATAAAGTGGACACTTTGCAATCTAATTTGCGCAGGTGCTACAGCCGCATCACTGCCCTGGAGGATACCAACAAGAAGCTGCGCACCGCGGTGCTACATGCCATGGAGCCACAGTGATCTACAATAATAACGGCATCAAATAATCGCGAGGGATTATTTGATCCCGCCTGGCCTGATTCCAAGCTCGGGGAGATCTTTAAGACCTTGTAATCTATCTTATAAGTTTTATATTATTATTTTAGTTTTGCATTAGTTTGATCTTAGAAATAAAGTTTGGATCATTAGAATTCCCTTCAGGAATAGTCGATCCCTTTTATGAAATTCCGAGTTTATTATCATATATGGAGCATAATTGATTTGTGCTTGTCTTATTAGATATATGGCTTGAGTATAATTTTACTTGCACTTGATGATAGGAATAATAGTCTTCCACACCATTGGTATTAATGGAACATACAAAGATAATTTGTTCAATATGTTATAAGTTCATGGTTTGATTTACAAAGGAAAAATTATCTAATCAGTTAATGTTCAGAAATAAACCTTGAACAAAGGAAAATTTAAAGTGTTATCAAATTATAGTGAGAAAAAGACAAGGTAGAATATTCAAGCTATAAAGATGCTTCATATAAATTTGGACTTTGGTAATTGAGATTGTTAAACTTTGAATTCCTACATGAAGTGGAATGTATGGGCGCCACTGTCGTGGGAATGGCACAACACTTAAAAAAAGTGTGAGCATATATAAGAAAAGAAGGAGAAAAGAGAAAAGAAAAATGTGCAAAGAGCAAATAGGCATACACCACTATATTGTGGTGAGACAAAGAAAAGTTTGATATTTTAAATCCCAAGTGAATGTGTTAATCCTTAAATGCTGGGAATACCTCGCTAACTCATTCGGTCGAACTGAATACTTTTACATCATATTGAGAGTAATATTTTGTGAACTGTTAAATGCTAAGGTGTGGAAGCCTGCTAATATTATTCGGATGGTTCGAGTAAGGTACTATTCATGAACTTATTCTTATGTATCATATATGATAAACACATGCTGCAACAAAGTCATTTATTTTATTGACTTAGCTTCATTAATATGAGGATCACATCCATTAAGCTAACTTTGCTCGGGTCGAGCAAGAGTCTATGCTTGGGGAAGTTGATGAGTGCATATTTGCATCATGTTTTGTATTATTATTTTGCACTGTAGTGGTAGGATCTTGTTATTTTAAGGCGTTTGCGCGCATCTTTTATTTCTATTTTCACCAGGATCAGAATAGATGATGAACACGATGAACACAATTCTTGAACCAGTTGTATTGGAGTGAAAATGAGTAAAAAACAGCGTAAATTACTAATTTGCGAAATATCAATAAAACCAGAAGAAAACCCGAGGCGGTCGAAGCATACAGAAGGTTTAACGACCAACTATAGGGCAGGAATATTTTCTCCGGCGGTATAGTTCCCGCCATATAGTTGGCGCTGCCACCGCCTCCCCAAATAGTTTCACCCCACGCAATTGTATCAGAGAGACAACATACAGAATGACCATAAATCGCCGAAACCTCACCTTTGGAAGGGATCTGGGGGGGAACTCATCCACCAGGGATCCATCTTCACCCTACGCAGATCCGGGAGGCTAAGGCATCGATGTTCATCATCAACCGCTGCATCACCACCATCTCCATCCATCCCATCTACATATTATGTAGATCTTGTTGTAATTTTCGTACTTGTTGTGGATTTATAGAAGTACTAATCATATATGATCGATTCAATTGTCTTTTCCATGATGTTGATTGCCTCCATGTCTGAGTAGATCATTAGTTCTTGGGGAGATGGAGAAACCCTAGCATAAGATTGAAATAAGATAAAGTTTATTATGATATTCATCGCTGTGACCATGTGTTAGATTGTCTTCATCCTGATTTTGGAAGAAGTCTATCTCTCAATATTTTTCTCTTGTGGGGACTTGATGGAGGGAAGTACTTGTTGGTAGAGGGAGGTGTGTTAGCACTTACTGTGACTATAAAACTATTGGGACCCCTTACGTATCAACTTGGAAATCGAGGAAAATCATGAAACTATATCCATGCCATGGGATATGTCCTGTGGGATTGTGTCCCTTAATAGCGCAGTAATTTGATTGATGTCAATTGCTTGTCTGATGTGGTTATGAGGACGATGTGAGCAGTGGTTGCTACCTAATCGTCCAGTTACGGATTTCCTCTCATACATACATAGTTGAGAATGTTCATGATAATAATCTTTACCTTAAACCCTTTATAATGCTTGAGCTGTATCCGCTACTCACTGACAACGCTTTTTCCTATTGCAGTTTCACATCTCTTTTACATACGCAATAGTTACTTTCTGTAGTTAGTTTGTTTTACTTTACTTATTGTTCTCTTATACAAAAACCAAAAAAAAAACTTTTTACACAAAACTCACATTTTATCTTGTTACTTAGAATGTTATTTAACATTACTATTGTAGTATTTAATTCAAGAGTTATTAGACTTCAGAACTCCCGTTGCGTGTGGGATTGATATCTTTATTTCGAAACTAGCTACAAACAATATGTGCACTTGTAGTCATCAACCACATCTATGGCATAGTTTGTTATAATGTTCCCTTATTCCGCACATGCATGTATCTTGTGATGGCAAACAACGTTCCTTCATGAAGTTTTCATGTTCTCTACACGAAAACTTGATTTTCCATTTTCCTGGTGCCAAAAATGGCCTATTTTGTGAAGCAGCCACCAAGGATGTGATGTGAAAATGCATAACCCCATTTTTAATAAATACTAGATAGTATTTAGTGGCCAAATAACCAGTTAGATTCACCTAGATCCTCTCAGCAAAACACCCATGATATAAACAAGTTTTTGCTGGTCTAGCTAGAAGGGGCACAAATTTAGCCTGGAGCTACCTCATAGCTCTCCCACGAATTTTCCAACAAATCATTTCCAGGTACAAAACATGGCACTTCTTCATATATCCGATAAGAGATTAGCAAGACCTGGCACATAGCCAGGAACCCTAACTACAATGATCTCGGCCGAATTTAAAAAAAATAATAAAAATTTCAAAAAATGGGAAACCTTCGCACATATCAGTTTTATGCTGCCTAGTTGCACGCAAAAATAACAAACATAGAATATCCGGATTATTTGAAAAAGTGTTCAACGGAAATCACCTGCCGCCTTCGAGGATTCGAGGCTTTCAGGGAAAGATGAGCAAGGTCATGACCACAGACATGTCATAGTTTTTTATAATATGCCCATATTTCGCACATGTGTGTATCTTGTGATGCCAAACAATGTTTCTTTATGAAGTTTTCACGTTCTTTGCACATAAAATCCATTTTCCATTTTCCTGGTCCAAAAAAGGGCCTATTTTGTGAAGAAGGCACTAAGGATGTCATGTGAAAATGCATCACCCCATTTTTAATAAATACTAGAGAGCATTTAGTGTCCAAATCACCAATTGGATTAACCTAGAATCTCTCGACGCAACCCCCGTGATATAAACAAGTTTCTGTTGGTCTAGCTGGAAGGGGCTTAAATTTAGCGTGGAGCTACCTAGTAGATCTCCCAAGAATTTTCCAAAAAATCATTTCCAGGTGATACCTTCGATCCGGATTACGGATGTATTATAGCTCTTTTCCCTAGTAGACCTAGGTTTATAGAATCCTTGTGAAGCAGAAAGAAAAGTGAGATAACTCAAACAGACCTTCGAAAGTTTTAGAATTCCTATTGAGTTTTCACTGGACCAAGGGTTTGCGATCTTTTTGTTGTTGTTGTTGATGACGGAGATAGATATAGAGAGCCTAGGGTCTTCGTTTTTACCAGTAGCTGTGCAAAACATCTGATGGGAATAATAGATAATAATAAAGTATGCATGTAACTGTTAGAGCAAGATAATTATATGTCGGCAATGCATCCATAATTGTTATCTCCTCCACAACCGCTTATAGAAATAACCTACTAGTCTCATCCATATAATAAAGAGAACTAATGGTATTTATCGTGATGTCACTGTTATTTCAAAGTAAATTCCTCACATATAGCCGTACTACCCTTTCTGTCACTAGGGTTCCTATCCTGCAAATCAGTCATTACTCACACTCCCTTTACCTGGATCAATCCTCAGGGTCTTGGGTACCTGACAAGTCCTTAGATTGAGGAAAGATAGGGTACTAGAATCATCATGTCATACAAATTAATACATGATCCCATCTATGATAAATATCATGCACAAAAGCTACATGGCTTGGCCGATGCCCTTAGCCCAAGGAGAATTACTCACACATAGAGATGAAATCAACGATCATAAACATTGTAATAGAGATCATAAGGTTGATAGAATATAGTCTTACAATGTCGTCAACTAGAGAAGAGATCTACTATTACAAGTGGTGGAAGATGGCTATGGTTGTGGAGATGGGTTTAGAGGTTTAGATATAGTTCTATTCCTATGGCGTGGCGGCTTATAGTGGCAGGGAGAGTTCAAGTTGAAAATAAGCTCCTGTTTCCCGTTGCCCAAAGCCTCTTTATATAGGGTTCCCTTCATAAAAGTTTTTTTGTTTGACCTAATGAGGTAGGTGCCAACTATATAGCCAGAACTATATGGCCGGAATAAAATTCTCGTCGTATAGTTGGTCGTTAAGCTTGCATTATTAACTTCCCGGCTCCTGGTTTCTTTGTCGTGTTGGAAATCTCGTATCATTGGCATCTTTGTAGTGATTCCCATCATCATACGTCATAATCTGTACAGGGGAAAATAGCCTGAAAGGATTTCATACCCCTTTGATCATTAGGCATTAGTGGCGGGTTTTAGATAGATATTTCATGAAATATATGAATAATAACTAGTTTAAATGTGAACGTGGATGGCTATATTTCATAGCCATCAACCTCCCCAAGCTTAGACTTGATCGTCCCTGAGCAAGAAAGACAAAATCAAAAAGGGATCTCATCATTTAAACTGAAATAATGAGATGATGATCTTACTCATGATTGGTAGTTTCATGTTTCCTCCACTTTATTAATATGACAAACTTCAGCATAGATAGAGTAATGTCAAGCATATCATGCGGGTTTCAGGAATCCTTATAGCGCAACAAAATTATTGTAAGCATGGATGATTCAAAAGAGTAAACTTTATTCCATGTCATGTAATCAACTCATAAGCTTGCCTTTGAATAATAAAGTGTAATCATTTAGAATTAAGAGTGTGAGAGTTTGTCATGAATATTATATATACTAAAGTATCTCAATTCTCCCACATCAATAAATCAAGACTTCTCAAGAACTACTTTTCTATTCATTGTCCTTCAAGAATTTTAGTTCTTAAGTACCTGAGAGCATGCCAAAAAAATTCATTAAGGTTATGATGGACACTAATGGCATCACTAAGGTTTTTGTTCCATTTGCATAATGATTAATCATATTAGCTAGAGGAGTGATTCCATCATGTTACAGCTACCTAGGAGTGCCAAGAATCTTACCCATTATAACATTGCTGCTACATATGTTTAATCAACTCATAGCCAAAATCTAGGAGTTTCCTCCATGAAGATCGTTTGTAGGCTAGCGGAGTTGTTGGCATCCCATGAAGTTTGACATGCATAAAACTATATCATTCTTATGATTTACAAGTCAAACTTTGGCATGCTCACAAAAACCGCTAAACATTAATTCAATTGAAAAAATCTTTTCAAAGAGATCTATCAAGTCAATCATTATTTTCTATGGTGTTGAGTGTCTCTAGGATTAATCTTTCAAGACTAAACACTACAACACCCAAGTCTTCAATTGCAAGACTTTTTCTTATTTCAATTTTTTACCAAATTTTTAGGCAATACTTGGTTAACTACAAGACCTGGAACATAACGTACCCAATTAAATAACCATGCAAACAAACTTTTACTATAATATAGATACTCACTCCACCGATATAACATATTAACATTACTACTAGCTAGCATGGGTTTCTCAAACTTCAAAAGTGGGGAGTCATAAGGCATACCTCTCATGTTTGGTTCCAGTTCTCTCTTCCCTTTTTATTTGTTTCTTGGCAACTCGAAGTCAATCACTCTCCTGCAAATCAACAAGAACTTCGAGGCAAAAACAAAAAGAGAGAGGTAAAATAAAGATAAAAGGAGAAATATTTTTGTGGTTTTTGAGACGGGGAATTAAAGAATATAAAATTGGCGGGAAAGCTCGGCTTGAAAATCTCAAACAAAATAAAATAACTAAGATGAAGTGTTGGGGAAATCAACACGAGTGCTTATAAACTTAAATAAAAGCATAACCTCGAAAATAAGATAAAGCAAGTGAAAACCAAAATCAAATAGATAGAAAACCTCCCAAAGCTTAGGCTTTTGCAAGCCCTTCCAATCACTATGGTGGGGAAATAGTGGTAACTCTAGTCCGCAAATTGAGTTGAGAGGTTACTTGTTTCTCGGAGGTTCATGTTGGAGATATGACCAAAGAGTAAATAATAAAAGTAGTTATTATTATATCTTAATGTTTATGATAAATGTTTACATTCATTCTAAAATTGTATTAACCGGAAACATTAATACTTGTGTGATTACTAAACTTGTAAGTGTCCCTAGTAAGGACTCTTTGTAATACTAGCTTGTTGGTTAATAGATGATCATGGTTTCCTCATCATGAACATTGAGATGATATTGACAACAAGATCATATCATTAGGAGAATGATGTGATGGACATACTCCTATAGTTAAGCGTAGCATAAATATCAAGTCATTTCAATAGTTCGTTTTCTATAAGATTTTAGGTACATAGTAACCTAAATCCTTCACCATGAGATCATGTTAATCACCATCACCGGATTGATTCTTTGATGACATCAAACACCACTTCATAACTGGGTGGTTATAAAGGTGGCATTGAGTGTTCGGAAAGTATGTGTTGAGGCACATGGATCAAGAGTGGGATTTGTCCGTCCATATGGCTGATAGATATAATCTGGGCCATCTCGGTGGAATTTCATCCAATTATCTTGCAAGCATGTGACTGGCTCACAAGGGATCACATGCCATAGGAACGAGTAAAGAGTACTTATCCGTAACGAGGTTGAACTAGGTATGCAGAGATACCGACGATCAAACCTCGGATAAGTAAAGTATCGTGAGACAAAGGGAAATTGGTATCGTATGTAAATGGTTCATTAGATCACGAAGTAATTGTAGAAATATGTGGGAGCCATATGAATTTCCAGATTCCTCTAATTGTTATTGATCGGACAAGAGTCACAATCATGTCTGCATAATTCACGAACCGTAGAGAGACACACTTAAGGATTCGATGTTGTTTAGTAGATATGGAATGTGAGTAATAAGACGAAATGTTCCTCGGAGTCTCGGATTTGATCCAGGACATCACGAGGAGATCTGGAATGGTCTAGAGAATAAGATTCATATAAGGAAAGTATAATTCCAGTGTTCGGGAATGGTTTCGGTGTTTTCACTAGAATGTTCTAGAAGGGTCTAGAAGGTCCACCGATCCGGAGTGGTAAGGGTACATGGATGTTTCATGACAAAGTGGAATGGTTGCATGATGTACTTGGTCACTTGGCTAGGCAATGGGAAGAGAGAAATCAAACTCTAGTTTGAGAAGTCAAAGGCCAATTTGAAAAAGACAAATCCCAACAATGGTTGCCTAGTGGAGGGAGGGAAGGAATCCTACCTAAGGGAGGACTCCTCCCACTCCTTACCTAGTAGAGGGGAGAGGGCACCCCCTTGCCCTACAACTCAAACCCTAGCCTTGAAGCCACCACCTCTCATGTTGTCGCCGCCTAGGGGATCTCCACCAAGTCGCCGACTATGGCAAACTCTAGCCCCTAGCCAGCGGCCACTGGCCACCAACCCCCCTTGGCCCTCTAAACCCTAGATCTCCAAGGATCCTCTTCTACTCCACCATACCTGCTCCGGCTTAGGCGAATCCCTGCAAGATTTCCCGTCTACTTCTGACACCACGCCGTCGTGCAGTCGGAATAGCAAGGAGAGATTACAACCTCCGCTTCCTTCTGTAACAAGGGAGAGGAAGGTATCCATCGAGTACCTAAAGTGTGATCGACTGTGGGAGTGCTGCCGGAACGCGGCGCCAGAAGTATCGCCTACGTGATCTTGAGATCGACAAGTGAACGACTACATCTCCCACGAGAATCCGATCTCGTTAACCGCTTTGGAATCATCAAGGGTTACTACTCTATCCACTCATTGCTACAATCTAGTAGATAGATCTTGGCTTGTGCGTGTTCATGCGGTAGAATTTTTTTGTTTTCCATGCTACGAACCCCAATAGTGGTATCAGAGCCGTGTTTATTAGTAGATATGTTGCACGAGTAGAACACAATGGTCATTATGGGCGGTGGTGCTTTTATTATCAATTGCTTCTTTTGTACTTTTCATCTTGCGGGATGGTGGGATGAAGCGACTCGGGCTAACCTTACATGACATCGTTAATGAGACTTGCTCCACGCTTGACATCCAACTTTTATTGTAGTAATGGCTTTGCAGGTGTTTGTCTCTCCCATCATAGTGAAGATTGAATTTACAACGAGCACTTGATAGTACTTGCATCAATGTTGTGGTTCTTGTTCGTAAGTTAGAATGATACTTATTGGAAAGACCCAAACAAGGTAAAAGATGAAAATAAAATTATAGAGGTCTAACTTTGTTTTGCAGGGGTGTGTTGTGATGTGATATGGCCATTCTTGTGATTATATATGATGTATGCAATGATCCTGATTGTAATTCGGCAACCGGCTGGAGCCTTATGGTTGTCTTTTAATTTCGTTAAGACATGTGTGTCTATTATACGAAGTAGTTGTAATAATTGATGCTGGTGGACGACAACCATGGAGCGGTTGCTTTGACCTTGACACCACGTCGGTGATGATGGAGATCATGTTCATGCTTGAAGATGGAGATAAGAAGCATAAGAAGAAACACTACAAGAAATGTGGCAAACTATGACCTTCTGAAAGTGACCGTGGATAAAATCATCATAGATCTATGACGATTTTGCACTAGATAGCCATAAGACGTTTGAACGGGTAAAAACCTTGAAAAATTAAGACGTTTTGACTCCAAAACGTCATATTTGTCGTAGCTAAAATCGTCATAATCTGGCGGATGTATCCTACGACATATATTGTAGCTGATTACGACGATTTAAATTGGTCGTAACGTCTAAAATAGAATAAAGTTGAAATGAGTAAGCATTTTCCCCAGCATTTTTATTTATGTGGCATGTCTATGTGTCAGTTTTTGCATATGTGGCATACCTATGTGTCAATATTTGGTTCCATTACACCCACAAATTGAACTCACGCGCGGGAATAATAACCAAAAAAGGGGCTGCAGGGGGACTTGAACCGGCGACCTCCCCACTGATGAAAGGCACCTAACCACCAGACCAACACAACTTAGTTGGTCCATACCCGCGCTCAAGCCTTTTGACTATCAGCCGCGATCCAAACTGGGCCTGGCTGCCAGGTTCCCCCTAATGGGCCTCGCTGGGAAGGTGTATTTGGGCGGGCTTTGACCTTGGGCGCTGTAGATTAGGTCCGGTTATGTTTTTTTTTCGTTTTCTTTTTGTGTTTTCATAATTCTTGTGTATCTTTCTCATAAGAACTCCAAAATAATTGATTTTTGTCTCTAAATTTTTATAAATTTCATTAGATCATACTAGGATGTTAATTATGAATAGTATGATTATTTTAAATTGTGGATCTACTAATACCATGTTAGTCCATAGTAGGGACAATATCATAATTCAACATATGATTTTGAAACTATGGTTTTGAATATTCTTAGCTCAGGGCCGAGCCTCGCTAAACTTGTGTTGGATCTCTAAAGAAATAGCATATTGCGAGTCTAAAACACATTTTTTCAAAAAATAATAGGCATCGGATCATGTACCTGTAGTTCAAATCGGACCCACTTCCTACTGATTTGGTAGGAATTTGTCTTTTTCGCCAGGGGTATACGGAAAGGTTTGACATACCCCGGTTGGGACATTGTCCATGTAAGGTGGTCTAATGTTTTTACAAAATGTGGCGGTACCATTCTAAAACTGTCATTTGGTGGTTGCTTCACAAAACGCCCCGTTTTTTGCGCTCGGAAAATGGAAAATGGTTTTTCCGTGCGTCGAAAAGGAAAACTTCCTCCTGCAACATTGTTCTCCATGCCATGATACATATGTGTGCACAATATGGGAACATTATCACAAACTATTCCCTGATTCTAGCCATAACATTGGTCATTTGACCCGAAAGCCACGAAACCTCGAACATGATAGGTCATTTTGTGAAGGGTTTTTTTGAGACATACTCAATTTACCAAGTTTGGTATTTTTCCTTGCAATTATGTCACATAATAAGACACCACGCGAAGGATTTGCGTTGATCGGACCGTTTTTTATTTTTTTATGCCCGTTTCAAACTATGGTCAAAACGGCGGGCATGAAGGTTCTTAGCTCAGGGCCGAGCCTCGCTAAACTTGTGTTGGATATCTAAAGAAATAGCATATTGCGAGTCTAAAACACATTTTTTTTAAAAATAATGGGCATCGGATCATGTACCTGTAGTTCAAATCGGACCCACTTCCTACTGATTTGGTAGGAATTTGTCTTTTTCACCAGGGGTGTACGGAAAGGTTTGAGATACCCCGGTTGGGACATTGTCCATGTAAGATGGTCTAATATTTTTACAAAATGTGGCGGTACCATTCTAAAACTGTCATTTGGTGGTTGCTTCACAAAACCCCCCGTTTTTTGCGCTTGGAAAATAGAAAATGGTTTTTCCGTTCGACGAAAGGGAAAACTTTCTCCTGAAACATTGTTCACCATCCCATGATACATATGTGTGCACAATATGGGCACATTATCACAAACTATTCCGTGATTTTGGCCATAACATTGGTCGTTTGGTCCGAAAGCCATGAAACCTCGGACATGATAGGTCATTTGTGAGAAGGTTTTTTTGAGACACTTGCAATACACCAAGGTTGGTATTTTCCCTTGGAACTATGTCACATAATAAGACACCATGCGAAGGATTTGTATTGATCGGACCGTTTTTGAATTTTTTATGCCCGTTTCAATCTATGGTCAAAACGGCGGACACGAAGGTTCTTAGCTAGGGGCTGAGCCTCGCTAAACTTGCATTGGATCTATGAAGAAATAGCATATTGTGAGTCTAAAAATGATTTTTGCCAAAAATCATGAGCATCGGATCATATACCTGTAGTTCAAACAGGACCCACTTCCTATCGATTCGGCAGGAATTTGTCTTTTTCGCCAGAGGTGAACGGAAAGGTTTGGGATACCCCGGTTGGGACATTGTTCATATAAGGTGGTCTAATATTTTTAAAAAATGTGGTGGTACCATTCTAAAAATGTCATTTGGTGGTTGCTTCACAAAACGCCCCGTTTTTTGCGCTCGGAAAATGGAAAATGGATTTAACGTGCGTCAAAAAGGAAAACTTTCTCCTTCAACATTGTTCGCCATCCCATGATACATATGTGTGCATAATATGGGCACATTGTCACAAACTATGCTGCGATTCTAGCCATAACATTGGTCGTTTGGTCTGAAAGCCATGAAACCTCGGACATGATAGGTCATTTGTGTGAAGGTTTTTTTCAGACACTTGCAATATACCAAGGTTGGTATTTTCCCTTGCAACTATGTCACATAAGAAGACACCACGCGAAGAATTTGCATTGATCAGACTGTTTTTGAATTTTTTATGCCCGTTTAAAACTATCATTTTTATGTGACCAATCAGAAGATAAAACCAGATCACCCACGGATCACCCACCCAATCAGATTTTAGCCGTTGATAGGGCCTCCATCCAACTCTCCAAATGCGCTGCACCGGTTTCTCCCGCCTCCCACACTTGGGCGTGAATATACAGAAACACCCCAGTTCGCAGTATTGCACCACATAAATGATAAGGGCACTTTGGTAAAATCCTCCCACACCCATGACCCGTCCGCCCAAACCCGCCCTAATCCCCACACGCACCCCGACCCCGCCTCCACTTCTTCCTCCTTCACGAGCCAGCAAACCCTAATCCCGCTGGTGCCTCCCTCTCTCTACTTCGCCTACACCACCTCCGTGAACCATCGCGCCGAACTCTGTCTGCTTCATCTGCTAGTGCGCTCACCACTCCGCCATCGCAACACTGACCCCTGACCCGGTCTCCGCTTACTAGTTCCCCGAAACCCTAATCCCCTCTACCGCCCCTGCCCTTTCTCTCCGAGCGCCACCCCTGCCCTCTCTCTCCCAGCGCCGGTTGCGACCGCTCCCACCCTAACGCGCGCCACCACGACCTGGTCATCACAACCACGCGAGCGTCCACCCGACGATTCCTCCCTAATGCCTCCCTTCCCAACCCATCGATTTTGCTTCCATCCTCCATGCTGCCAGATGTAGCCTTCCCCAACCTCCCTTCCATCGATGACCTCCGCCCGGTCATGGCCCTTTCTACCGAGGGATAAGGGGAATTGGTGCTGTTGGGGGAGAAGGAGAGTCGGCGCCGTCGGGGGAGAAGGAGAATCGGCGTCATCGGGGGAAGGGCCGCGAGATGGGTGCAGGCTCTCGTCGGTGGCGCATGGATCGGCAACACACGACCTTCTTCTGGCTGCTCCGACCTCAAGCACATGTCCAGGATCTCTTTCTGGCTGCTCCGACTTCCTACAAAGCCCCCATCCAAGGTAGGGGCCCTGATCTGTAGCCTCACCTTCACTGTTTTTTTCTTAATCTGGAGAAGCGAGAGATTAAAAAGGATAGTTCTAATGGGTTGTTGATACTTGATAGAACTATAGATGGTCATGTAAGTGACGATTCTTCACCGAATTAATGTATTACTAGTTACACTGATAGGCTTAATACACCAGTTTTTTGTAAGATAGAACACTGCTATCTATGTCTTTGTTATCTCATATAACTTGGTATGTGGCTGACTATGGATACGTTGGTGTATCCAACAATTATTTGGCCGTTGCTTGAGGTGTACTAGCACCTTCACGGTTGTCAAGGTCCTGCTCCTGTTGTGATGCCGACGCTTAGGACTATAGTCTCGTGTACATCTTTAGCTGCGACGCTTAGTACTAGAGTTATAGAGTTATATTAAGTGCTTGGAATCCTCAATTGTTATTTTGTTTCTGATGTTAGCTGTAGATGAAGCACACTGAAAGGCTAGAGTTTGGTCCAGTCCTGGAACTATTTTGTATATTACTTGTGCCATCTGTTTCTGCTGGCATTTGGTTCAGTCCTGGAATTTGGTTCAGTCCTGTGATCCCTCGCTCCTGTCATGATTACTTCATTTAATGTTTTGTACTCGTGCATGTTCTTTATTTGGCACTAATTGGAGTAGTCTAGCACCTGTAGTTATCAGATCATGATATGTGTAATTTTAACCTGGCACCTGTAGTTATCACAACAATAGTAATCCTAGAATGAAGTAATCCAGAATAAACCTGGGTAGGAGTAGGACTAGATTAGTTACATGGATTAGTTCTTCTCTGATTTGTAGTGCAGTTAATCTTTGTGTGCAATCAAATGATATGAGAAAATGAATATTAGTGTTGAAAAATGATCTTCCTCAATGCTTTCGATGCCCAATCAGTCTACTCGCACTACTCCGAAACTTGTCTACTCCACTGAGTACTTGACTTGTATGTGTCCTGTCATCTCTTGTGTTTTTCAGGTTATAATCATAATGGAGGAGCAATGAGGGGCGAGTACCGGACAGCGGACTGGGAGGATGCGGCAGCGGCTGAGGTCTCTGGTTGCCTGCCGTTCAACGGACAAGAGCAGATCATGGAGGACGAAGTGAACATCAGTTTTCCCAAGATCACCTCCGCCTTCACCTCGTTCACCTCTCTAGCGGCAAGATTGGTGACTGCTGCATCGACATGCTCAGTGGTAAGGTACTCCAGTCCCATACTCGGTGGTGCTGCTGCTAAAATAGAAATAGTATAACTTAGTGATGCTATTGCTGCATCTACTTGGGGAATAATAGTAGATTTAGTTCCCCAAATGGTTTACTCCAATATATATTTATCGGTTGTTGAAGTTGTGATTCGACTAACATATCTCATTGCAGTTGAAGTACTAGTCTATATTCAATAACTGTCTGTTATTTGTCTATTTACCTCATGATACCTCTATCTACTTTTCTATCCCTCATATGTTGTGCTACTATTTGGGTGCTGCTGTTTTCATCTTTTACCTGCATAATGGTGTCAGTAGACTTACCTTTTAAATAGAAATGATCTTATCAATTCTATTGCTTCTTAACTATAAGGACGACACCTCAATCAATAGTCAGAATGACACGGAGGGGCTCTAGAACTTCTACTTGGAGTATTTTTCATGTAGCTGTCCTGTTTGCTGAAATGCTTAGATTCTACTTGGTAGATCAGACTACAAATGGTTCGGGGAAAGTAGCAAGTCTGAAATATCTAGGTTCCATTGCATAATCGAATTATACAATGTTCAGAAACTAGAAATAACTCTGTTTCCGGGCTGGTGGTGTAGCGCGACCCGACGGGGCGGGATCTGGACGCGCTCCACGTGCTGGTCTAGGCTGCGACAAGCCCCTCACCAAGTGCTTCGACGCCGACATCAACGAGTTCATTGCCTCCGACCCCGCCTACGCCCCCAGGTATCTGCCTGTCCTACCCTCTCCATCTCAGGTTCTGCTAAATTGTTGTTCCTGCTGGGATTTTGCTGTTGTTGTGTATTATTAAAACTCCTTAATTACTCGTGATTGTAGTTATGCTCATTTGTAGTGTACCTTTCCAATAGTGTACCTTTCCTTAATTACTCGCCAAGGTCTTTATTTTGCAAACAACACCTGCAGCTTGTTATGCTTTTGTTTAGCATTTACTTGAATGTGATGATTGAAGTTCTTATTTGTGCATCTAAATCTGCCACTGTAGTTCTTATTTATCCTATTTCTGTCTTGTCATGTACCAACCTGTTCAACTATTTGTATAAATTTAGGTGGTTCATATAGTTTCTACTTTCTATCATGAATAGCCTGTAGCAATTTCATCTAATATTTGCTATGCTATGCTCCAGTTTTTTCTTTGAAATGATATGCTTCAGGTTGTTGTATAGTCTGTCGATGCTTTTTACAATCCTTTCATAGATATATGTTTAGAGTACTGTACTGTACGTCTCTATTACTAGCTGGCAATACTTTACATCTGTTTATTTTTCTAGCTGATCTATGTTATTTTTATAAGATATTGCTTTCTTTTCCAACTAACAGCCATTACCACACTTTCATTTCTTTTACAGGAGCTCCAGGA
The DNA here is from genome assembly GCA_916181665.1 of Avena sativa. Taxonomy (NCBI): domain Eukaryota; kingdom Viridiplantae; phylum Streptophyta; class Magnoliopsida; order Poales; family Poaceae; genus Avena; species Avena sativa. The sequence goes on from OV702297.1 coordinate 249,768,087, forward strand.
TGAAGGTAAAAGAAGCAGAAGCTTCATAGTCAGCAAAGAGTTGATGCTAGTTGTAGCTTCCTGGGATTTTATGGCTAGTTGTATGTTTGTGGGTGTTTTGTACTATGGAATAGTTGTATTCTTGTGTTTTGTTAATTATGTCTGATTGTATAGTTGTATCTACATTTTACTTTTGTAGCTGTTTTGTATTCCTGGTTTATGTATGATTGTAATATAATAAATGTGATCTGGGCCATGCTTATCAAACTATCGATTATTTAATACCTATACTTTAGAAATGATCTGAACGTCGGTTGGCTCTAAAAAGGCCACGACCCAAAAAAAAATAGTGGACTGGAGAAGCGAGCAATACTACAAAAATTGTTGAAATAAAAAAATAACTGAAAGCTAAAAAGGCCTTGCCCATGAAAATAAAAGGGCCATAATATTGGGCTTGGCCCAAGAAGCAAACGGGAATTGCCAAGAAGAAATTAATGGACTGAATTTTGGGCTTGGCCCATGTAAACGATTGAAATGGATCAGGCTGATTCTGTGCCACGTAGGATCTGCCATGTAGGATCTGACGTGTCTAGGCTAGGTGTCCCATGACGATATTGGATCGTCATAGAGGTTATGACGTTGCGAAATCGTCATAGACGTTTATGACGATTTCGCAAAAATCGTCGTTATAGTTCATTTGCGACGCCCAGCTTTCGACGATCTCAAAATCGTCATAGAATCGTCATCAACGGACTATTGTGATGATTTTGTGACGAAAATAGAGGGTCATATATAGCCATATTCCTTGTAGTGAAACGCCATATCATATCACATATTATGGATTCCATGTGATGTTAATCTTTTTATGCGTCTTGTATTGATCACGACGGTAGTATTATAAGATGATCCCTCTCACAAAATATAAAGTAATAAAGTGTTCATCCTTTTGAAGCACCATTGCTAAGACTCGTCGTTTTGAAGCACCACGTGATGATCGGGTGTGATAGATTTTGCATGTTCATACAACCAGAGCAAGCCATATTTGCTCATGCGGAAACTAAGGTTGATCTTGACTAGCCTAGCATGTACAGACATGGTCTCGGAACACTAAATATCAAAAGGTAAAGCATGAGTCATATAGTATATATGATGAACATGTTGATTATTCGCCTTTGAAACTACATCATTTCTCGTGATGATCGTACTTGATGTATTGGATTTGGTTCGTGTGATCACTAAAACAATGTGAGGGATATTGTTTTGAGTGGGAGTTCACCTAGATTAATTTAAGTATTAATTATAACTCAATTTGTTATAAACTTAATCTAAACTATTGCAAATATGTTGTAGATCATCGTGGCCCCTACCATCATTTTAATGCTTTCCTAGAGAAAGAAAAGTTGAAAAACAATGGAAGCAACTTCACGTATTCGTTCCACAATTTGAGTATTGTCCTTAATGCTCCTCAGTTGACCTATGTGATGGATGCACCGCTGGGTGAGCGACCTGTAGCTCATGCTACCGATGAGGTGAAGAATGTTTTCCTTGCTCGGAAGAATCACTACTCTACAGTTCAGTGTGCTATGTTGTATGGTTTGGAATCGGAGCTCCCAATAGGTTTGAGAAATTTGACCCACATGATATAGTCCATGAACTCAAAATGATATTTGAGGCTCACACGGCAGTTGAGAGTCATGAAGCTTCTGAAAAGTTCTTTAACTACAAGATGGAAGAGGGTAGATCCGTCTGTGAGCATGTGCTTAAGATGACTAGGCACGCCAATAAGCTCCAGAGCTTGTATATAGTGATTCCTAATGCTTTGGGGATTCACCGTGTCCTCCAATCACTACCACCAAGTTGCAAGAACTTTGTGATGAACTACAACATGCAGCGCATGGATAAGTCGTTACCAGAATTCTTCTCTATGTTGAAGTCTGTGGAAGTGGAGATCAAGAAAGAGCACCAAGTGATTATGGTAAATAAGACCACCAATTTCAAGAAGCAATGCAAGCCTAAGAAAAATAGTAACTTCAAGAAGGGAGGTAAGAAAGCTACCGCACCGGTGAAGAATACCAAGGCAGGGCTTAAGCTTGATACTGAGTGTTTTTACTGCAAGGGAGAAGGTCACTGCAAGCAGAATTGCGCCTTGTACTTGGCGGATCTGAAGAACGACAACATCAAGAAGAAAGGTATATCCGATATACATGTTATTGATGTGTATCTTACTAGTAATCTTAGTAGTGTCTGGGTATTTGATACTTGTTCGGTTTCCCATATTTGTAACTTGAAATAGGTACTGCAGAATAAATGGAGACTAGCGAAAAACGAGGTGACAATGCGCATTGGAAATGGATCAAAGGTTGATGTGATCGCGTTCGGCACGCTACCTCTTCATCTACCATCGGCATTAGTTTTATACTTAAATAATTTTTATTTGGTGCCTGCGTTGAGCATGAACATTATATCAAGATATTGTTTATTGCGAGACGGTTACATGTTTAAGTCCGAGAATAATGGTTGTTCGATTTATATGAGTAATATCTTTTATGGTCATGCATATTTGATAGATGGTCTATTCTTGTTGAATCCCGATAGTAGTGATACACATGTTCATAATATAGGCGCTAAACGTTTGAAATAGAATGATAATTCTACATATATGTGGCACTGTCGTCTTGGTCACATTAGAGTGAAGCGTATGAATAAAATCCATTCCGATGGACTTATTGAATCACTTGAAAGATGCGAAGCATGTCTGATGGGAAAAATGACTAAGACTCCATTTTCCGGTATGTTAGAGCGAGCTACGTACTTATTAGAAATCATACATACCGATGTGTGTGGCCTGATGAGTGTGGCATCGCGTGGTGGTTATCGTTATGTTCTTACTTTGACAGATGACTTGATTAGATATGGGTATATCTATTTCATGAAACATAAGTCCGAAACTTTTGAGAAGTTTAAGGAATTTCAAAGTGAAGTAGAGAATCAACGTAACAAGAAGATTAAATTTCTACAATATGATCGTGGAGGTGAATATCTAAGTTACAAGTTTGGCGAGCATTTGAAGAAATACGAAATACTTTCACAATTGACATCGTCGGGAACACCACAACATAATGGTGTGTCCGAACGTTGTAATCAAACTCTCTTAGATATGGTTCGGTCTATGATGTCACTTACCAATTTACCTTTGTCGTTTTGGGGTTATGCATTAGAAATAGTCGCATTCACTTTAAATAGGGCACCATCTAAATCTGTTGAAACGACACCGCATGAATTATGGTTGGGGAAGCAACCTAAGTTTTCGTTCCTTAAAGTTTGGGGTTGTGAAGCTTATGTAAAGAAGTTACAGCCCGACAAGATTGAACCCAAAGAGGAAAAATGCGTCTTCATAGGATACCCAAAGGAAACTATCATTATACCATCTATCATAGATCCGAAGGCAAAATCTTTGTTTCAAAGAATGGATCCTTTCTAGAGACGGAGTTTCTCTCGGAAGACGTGACTAGAAGGAAAGTAGAACTCGACGAGGTTGTCGAACCTTCTCTCAGATATGAAAGTAGCATAGCACCGGAAGAAGTTCCTGTGGAGCCTACACCAATAAGACAGGAAGCTAATGATGGTGATCATGAAAAGTCGGTGGAAGTTACTACGGAACCTCGCAGGTCGACGAGGACTCGTACCACTTTCAATTGGTATGATCCAGTTATGAGTGTCATGTTGGTGGACAACACCGATGACCCTGCAATATATGAGGAAGCGATGATGAGCCCAGATTCCAATAAATGGCAAGAAGCCATGAGATTTGATACACGTATGAAAACCAAGTGTGGACTTTGATGGACTTACCGGATAGCCAGAAGGCTGTTGAGAACAAATGAATTTTCAAGAAGAAAACATATGCTGATGGTAATGTAACCGTCTATAAAGATCGACTTGTCGCAAAAGGGTTTCGACAAATTTAAGGAGTTGACTACGATGAGACTTTCTCACCGGTAGCGAAGCTAAAGTCTATGAGGAGTTTGTTAGCAATCCATGCATATTATGATTATGAGATATGGAAAATGGATGACAAAACGGCGTTCCTCAATGGAGACATTGACGAAGAGTTGTATATGGTACAACCCAAAGGTTTTGTCGATCCTAAATATGCTAACAAGGTATCCAAATTTCAATGGTCCATTTCTGGATTTAAGCAAGCATCCTGAAGTTAGAATCAACGTTTTGATAACGTGACCAAAACTTTTGGTTTTGTACAAACTTATGGAGAAGCTTGTATTTACAAGAAAGTGAGTGGGAGCTTTGTAGCATTCCTGGTTTGGAAGATTCTAAAGAGGTTTGGAATGGAAGATAGCAAGAAAGGGTTCTTGCCCATGTTGCCCAATATGACCTTGAGTAAAACTCAAAGTCTTGCTACGGTAGAAGATAGAGAGAGGATGAGTAAGACTCCCTGTGCCTCAGCCATAGGATGTATCATGTATGTCATGCTATGTACTAGACCCGACATTGCATATGCTGTTAGCTTGCCTAGCAGATATCAAAGTGATCCAGGAGTGGATCATTGGACAGTGGTCAAAAACATCCTTAAGTACTTGAGAAGAACTAAGGATATGGTTCTTTCGGATGCTAGTTGGAACATCGATGCTAGTTGGAACATCGATCCGGATGATTCTCAATCTCAATATAGATATGTATTTACATTGAATGGTGTAGCACTGAGTTGGAGGAGTGCAAAGCAAAGCGTTATGGTGAGATATTCAACAGAATCTGAATACATAGATGTTTCAGAGGCTTTACAAGAGGCGATATGGATGAAGGAGTTCATAACGAAGCTTGGTGTGGTTCCCAGTACGCTAGACCCAATGGCTATCTACTATGATAACATGGGTTCCATATCCAATGCATAGGAGCCAAGGTCACACAAGAAACTAAAGCATATGAAGTTGCGTTTTCACGCTATTCGAGAGCATGTCCAAGATGGTGACATAAAGATTTGCAAAGTACACATATATCTGAATGTGGCGGATTTGTTGACTAAACTTCTCCCGAGGGAAAAACATGACCAACACCAAACCGCCATGGGTGTTCGGTATATTACCATGTAATCTACATTATTGACTCTTGGGAGACTGTTGGAGATATGCCCAAGAGGCAATAATAAAAGTAGTTATTATTATATCTTCACATTTATGATAAATGTTTACATTCATGCTATAATTGTATTAAGAGGACACATTAATACTTGTGTGATTTGTAAAATTGTAACATTCCCTAGTAAAGACTCTTTGTAATGATTGTGTGCTTAGTAAACTTGTAAGATTCCCTCTACACGCCACCAGGGCCCCCACTCCTCTCTCTCCACCGCCCCTCTTGCCCTATCCTCGAGCAGCACCACTCCTCCATGCTCAAAATGTACCTAGTCCATCAAACACCTACCCCTCGGGATAAAAGGCCCGAGGCCACCCCAGCGCCCTTGGAACCTCCATTTCACTCCCCTCCCTCCCACTTGGTGTAGTGGAAAAGGTGCTCCGGTTGGCTTTGGAACTACATAGAGCTTCCCGTTGTTGAGGAGAAAACACTCATAGGTCTTGACTGGCTACTCGACCCACGATCGGTGTAGATCAGGGCAGGGTACTCGGATGGTGTGGGTAAAGTGTACAACCTCTACAGTGTGTAAATCTATTCAAATAGCCGAGTCCTCTGTCATGGACGGTTGGGAAGGTTGCTGTATGGTGGTGCTGGGTTCAAACTTCAGAGAAGCAATGGCTTGAAAGTGTTTTGACCATGGGATGGTCAGAAAAAGGAGGAAGGAGTTTGGTCATGGGATGACCGGAAGGATAAACAAATGGGTGACTCAATCCTAGTGTTTTACAAAAAGTTTCAAAAAGGTTTCCAAAATGTTCTACAAAAGTTTTTCAACAAAGATATAGAGATTTTCTATATCTACAAGAGAAACTAGATTACAAAAGAACCTCTTATGGAGCCATCCTACCACAGCCAAATTGCATATCCTTTACTATTGTTCTCTTCAGGTAGTTTGCAAGTACATTCAAAGTACTCACCGGCATTGTCCCTGGCTATTTACTTGGCTAGATTTTCAGAGGATCAAGACAAGATGAAGAAGCTGACGTCTATCCGAGCTAGGCCGTCTTCCTAGTCAGTCGCCTATAGGCTAAGGCATGACATGTGCTCTGCACTTGAAGATTTCTGCTAGTTGTGTTGTAATCTCCATATTGGGAATACTAGAAGTTTTGTTATCAATAATTTATGGATGTTGTAATGATACTGATCGGTTATGCTCATGTTGCACTGATCATGGGAATGGGACTTGTATGCATAACAGGTACTCTCGGACCATAAATCCGGGGTGCTACAAACTTTCTATCAGAGCCATCCTAACTGTAGGAGACCTTAGTTAGCATGGACGTTAGACAGGACAACCCCTATTTACGAAAACACCGACTTTCGAAAACTACATTCTCAACAAATTTTCAAAATACTTCTTATCTCATCTTCTCTGACTTAAACGATTTAAAAATGGATTACTCTATATCTCGTCTACTTCAAAAGTTCTGTTTTTTAAAACAAAGTCTGACTTGGAGACTATGAGATGGAGATCCCGAGACGAAACACCGAGACAAGCAAACCAAAGGAGCTACCAACGATGAAAGACACTACAATATCTCCCTACCAACGGAGTCCTTCATCGCCCCCAATCAATCAAGTACGGCATCAACGACAACAAATGGAAAGACAGAAGTAAAGACCCCCGTAACGTCTGTACTTAGGATAAGCATCCTGAATATATGATTCCCCTTATGCCGTGTAGTCACCCCTTAGTACCTATGGTACGCCTTGTTTGTTTGTAATGTACTTGTATGATGTTGGAATGTGTTGCTTGTCTTCCTCGGATCACTCGATCCCATTTGTATGACCACCTTGTTGGTATGTCCCGACACAAACCTTCGTAAGCCCATAACCTAAAACCTCTCCTCAGCAGGATGGCCACATTAAGGAATCCATGACAACCCCTACTCGTGCCTTAGTTCTAATCGCCCCCAAGGAGCAACGACCCTATTCAACCCTCTGCCGAATCAACGGTAAGTCCTCACCATAAAAAAATGCCCCAGGAATCCGGACGATCAGGAGGCCCGAAGACAACGAGTCTACTCCGTCATCGAACGAAATCAACAAAAATAGTTCAAGTGAAGACAACCCATCTAAAGCCAAAATGCCTCCACCTCAACAAAAGACAAAGAAGATGCGTTGCTAACCCCTAAAACAACCCCCAGTTAACCCTTAAGGCTTCGTTAGGTAACCACCATAGAAAAGTAGCCGCAATAAGGCGTCACCCAAAGACCTCAACTCAAGTGTCATGCCAATGCTTCAAGATGAAGGATCGATCCCAACCTCGGCGATCTTAAGTAAAGCTCTACGGTGTAAAGACTGCGTCTTTCTACTCAAATCCAGAAGACCGCCTACGAGAAGATAATCCAGGAAGATCTCCAATCCAAGAACCTACCCCACGTTCCACTGCGAGAGTCATCAGAGGAAACCGAGACCCTACCTGTGCCTACTACTACCTGTATACCTTGATGAATCTGCATCTATATACCCACCTTCAAATCTAAAACCAAATCTCTATAGATGGCTCCTTCCCGCTCAGAGAGCATCATCATTGGAGAAAGCTTATGGCTATTTTAAGAGAAACTTCATGATCTACTAAAGATCATCCGTCGTACCCCACCTATGATCGAATGGACAGAGCTTCCTCGCAGCAATTCAAGCATAGCTCAGTGGGTCATCAAGGCCACCATCCCAGCTCGTGAGATCGACCCCGAGCCCATCATCTTCACCTTCATTGACCACAACTGGGTAGATGGAGTCATACGAGCGATACAACATATCATGGCACACCTTTGCAAGATCAATGAAGAAGAGCTAAAAGACACCCCTTACCACATGTTCGGGAAGCGCGAAAAGGATGGACTCCCCACCAAATCCTTCCTCACTTGCTGCATTGGAAATCAGCTAGAGAATATGGAATACCTACTACAGCGCCATCAGGAAGACCTCGACAAAACCTGTTGTCAGAACATCCTCATGTGTATGGATCTCGCCATACTCCATAACCGGGAGAAGAGTCTACAAGCCGCCAATGCTCGTCTAGAAAGGAAAGTGACCGCTCTAACCTCATCAAGTTCCAAAGCTGTTAACTCCAAGACTAAAAATGAAGAGCTGTCCTTCTATGAGTATTAACCTATCTTTGAAAAGCCACACCTAGAAGATCCACCTGTCGAAGAAACCATCAAATAAGGCATGACTCTGACTCTCACTGCCAAAGAGCTCAATGTCCCCCATACCCTCGAAGAACTGTAGTAGCCAAAGTCAGTGCACAACCCAAGAAGGGAGAAAAGATTCAAGCAGTACCCATGGAGTAGTTTTTCTCACCCCTCGACTCACCCTTATCGCATAGGGAAGAGTATGCATCATCCCAGAACCTGTTTTGTAAAACTCTAAGTGCTCCGACTACATGGCAGTCCAGGCCTATTCAGTAATATCATGTACCCTCGCTGTTGACCAGCGCCAAATATACTGAACTCTAGATGAACCCTGTAAGATGATATGCAAGTATGATGGTCTTCTTTGCGTGTTTTACCCACGACGTTGAATCAGGCTCAACCCGAAATGACCTCATCCTATAAGACCGCCTCTCTAGCTCGTCAACTAGCCCAGAACTACCTACTAGGAAGCTAGTTAATTGCCTCTCCCACTATGGCTACTACTTCAAGAAGTGGCATCGACGTCTCTCAAGAAGCAGCATCTACAAGGTCGACAGAGGATACCAACTACGTCTTTCCCGCCCAAAACCCGATAAAATCCTAGAGTCAAACCCTAGTCATCATTAGGTGATCACCACCCTATGAATCAGAATCTTGGACCCTGCCCGAAGGACAAAAATCGACAATACTCCAAAAATCGGAAGATGCTCCGGAAAAGTTCTCCATCGCAGAGTCGACTGTCTAGCCAGCATTTCGGCGTATCAAGACCAAGGAGGCATAGAAAACGATTTCAACAAAGAACCAAAGAAGGCTCAACGTGTCGTCTCTCCTCAACATAAGGACTGGAATCTACACTACCCGACCTAGAATTATCCTAAGGGGAAAAGATTGCGTCTGTTCCACTCGCTTAATCTAAATGGCCAATCTGAAACCAATCATCTCCGACCTATAATTGACCATGCTTGTTTGCTGTAGAACCTGTTAGAATCTTATAGTTCCACCGCTGAAATTGTTAAGCGGATGTTCTCACCTAACCCTCCTCCACCCTAATCTCGGGACAAGATTATTTTAAGGGGGAAAGGTCTATAGTGTCCCAATTCTAGCAACCCTGATCTTTTCTTATTAGGGGGAACAAAAACTTTTTCTTATTAAGTGTTGCAATGTCCGCTTACTTGTTTGCTTGTGTTCAAGCAACTTATTGTGTATTAGGTGATATACTTCCTATCTCAACACTATTTGACAACAACTATTTAACAAAAGGTATGTCTTGGCTCATCTTTAATATTCTCAAATGATCTGGCATTAGAAACTCGAGCCAAGATGATTTTGATACAACAAGCTATTTCCCTAACTTCCATTAACAAAGCCATGGAGACCTATATATTATCTCCTTATGTTCTCAAGATAGAACTTCAACTACTCTTCCCTCTAGGTTTTTCCAAAACCTTTCCAAAAACCTTCTTATCCAATCTTGGTAGAAATACCAAGAGGTCCTTATATTAATTCAAAAGCACAACCTCTTCCAAACACCCATGCTTACCCCAAGCTAGACTTGTGATAAACCATAAATTTAATAGTAGTTGGACAAGTTTGATAAGATGAATTGCCTTGATCTGTTGTCTGATGAATTGCCTTGATCTGCTGATTGCCTTGTTTCCTTAGGAACTAGAGTGAGATCATCTAGTAGCTCATCCATTAGGACCCAATCTATGTTTCTGATTCCCAATCTCAAACCAAGCATCCAAATCTGGATTTACCCTAAGCCACTAAAGTGGCCATCTCATCTCCTAATCAAATCAATCTAGGGATAATCCCTTTTGATAATTTCCTACTCAGTGAAGACCCAATTCAAGCATGGATCCCCTCTACTCAATATATACCTCAAAATCAACCACTTGATGGGAAGGATAAACCATTGCCACTCTCTCAATTTGTTTCCCTCTTGTAATCTAGTCCAAAATCACAAGTCTGCCAAATTTGGCAAAGTCTGGAATCTTTAACTAGATTCAATCTTGAACTTCCTCTAATCCAATCCATGTGCATTTTTGGAAATGTATTTGAACCATCTTGTAGTACATCATTAGTAATACAAAATCCCACTCTTGCTCTTGTATGAACCCTTCTGGTTCCCATTCATCCATGATGGTTTTTTTGTCAACATAATAATATTTTCTACAAATCTTATCATCTTGCCTACTTTGACAGAAGCTCACATCCATATGGTCCCACCCCTTGACCAACTCTTTGCATGGTTATGATATACTAGTCATGGTTTATCAATCCCCTCTTCCCTTGTTTCCATTGGATCTTTGTGCTTCTTAAACCCACATGGTTTATGAGGCACCGTGATGTATCTGTTATGGCATCCTTATTTTCAACAAAGTTTGCCATCACTTCTAAATCACCTCAAACACAAAAAAGCCAAGATATTGCGTCCATGATCATCTATGTAACTTGTTATAACCACCCATCCACCCCTTGTATCAAGGTGAGCTCTGAGCTCACTAATCCAACCTTGTCTAGGTGGTATAAAAATATCAAACCCCTATATCATACCCATCTACTTTCTTTCCATTTATTAAGTGAGAGTCCAAAACCCAAGGTTGGTTATGAGGGATACTTCAAGTTGACAACATCCACCTTGGATATCATATTCCCCCAAATAATTCCCATAATTATTTGGATCATTAAGCTATTTGAATTCCATTTTTGGCAAAATCCTCCAAACCTTGTCTATAAAGGCAAGATTGTTTTTCTCCAAATCACCTTGCCAACACAATGCACATTTGAGTTATATACATCATACCCACCTTCCCATCTCAAAAATAAATATTTTTGAGACTCTTTATTATTTCTTTTTGCCCCTTTTCATAAATGGCAGAAATAATAAATAATTCATTAAAAACACTTTTCCATCCCAATAAATTCCAACAAAATTGCCCAAGTTGTAATATGGTATTTAGGATCATATCACACCAAAAACTCCCCTTAACCGATGCAAAATACCACCTTAGCTTCTAAAAATCATTTCAATACTTTTGAATAAATGTTTTTAAGTGGACCAAAACTCCTTTGAAAAATCTCAAATAAATCCAGGAGTGTTCCCTTGACCCTATATGCACACCAGTACCTTCTCCCCACCTTGCACAATGAAAATTTCTGAACATCCTTCACAACCACCCATTTGATCAAATTTGGGAAACTAAGCCAAACCCAAGATAAACCCAATCAAACACCAACCCACTTGATCAACCCATCTTGCACATCAACCTCACTCCCTCCTAGTCATGCTCCAATATGTAATTATACAACAACACCCTCCCCACTAATCCGAAATGCTTAGAGAGAGGGGGAGATAAATATCTTGTGGATTAAAGACAATAACAGCCACCACCCTCCCCTCCACTCAGCTGGTCGAGCACATGGCCTCCACACGACCACTCCACCACCCCTAAGAGCCAATCACTGGCCATCTCCTCTTCTCAAGACCTCCATGGACATTGTCCATCCTACACCATCCCTCCCTTGGGTTAAATACCCCAGGCAACCGCAGCGCCTCCATTTGCCTCTCATTTGCTCCCTTCCCCTTCCTCTTACCTCTCTAGAGCTCCACGCTCCTCCACTTGCTCTGGTTCAGCTGAGAAAGAAAGCAAGGAGGCCTATCGGCCATTGCCAAGATCTCCTTGTGGTGCTCTCTCGCCCGCTCCTCTCCCTCTGCATGTTACTTTTCTAGAACCTCCTCGCATCCCTGAACCTGACCATGCCCCATTTTTTCCCTTGCAGCAACCCTGGAACCTCTCCCGATGGAGCCTGAAGCTTGCGTCGACGTGTCTCGCTCGAATAACTCCCCCAACGACGAAGCCCCCCTGTGCCGCCGGTCTCCTGGCTTGACGATGAGCATCGCTTCACCCCGCATCCCCAACACCTCTGGCGTTGTCGGCAGGGGAAACGCTACCGCCTCTCCAGCGATCTAGGGTTCCAACCCGGCTCTCAGGTCACGAGGAAGGACAGACAGCCTCAGCCGTCGGATCCCTTCTAATCGCACGGTCACCAGCGCCCCTTACCCCGTCATTTCAGGAGAGCAACCGACAGGCGGTCCCATCCCCGCGGGTTATAAACCCTCTACCCGCGCGCTGGGTGCAGCCCGGGTGGGCCGGATTTCCCTAGTGATGCCCAATGCCCTCTAGATTTGGCTAGTCCCTGACTCTGCTGTTTTTCTTTTTTTATATCTATTTCTGTATTTTAGTTTAAATACCAAATAAAAAGGAATATAGTCTAAACCTGCCAAATATAAATTTTACCATGTATCCAGGAGTTTTGTCTAACATGCAGTACACTTATCTAGCCCAAAGGTTGTCTATATTAAATATATTAAATCCAACTCTTGCATGTGTCCTTTTCAAAAGATAATTATTTTTGTGATTTTTATAACTCCATTGGAGATAAATCCTATTGCTAATGAAAGGTATGACAAGTACCTTGCATGACCTCCTAGCTCAACCCAAATGGCTTCCTAGTTTGCCCTTGGTGAAAATAACAAAATCAGGCTATTTCTGTCTTTAAGAAATTCTCTAGGAAAAACCAAAAAGGATTTTGACCTAATTACAACTCTATGTACATCAACATACCCATATATATCAAATCCCAGGAGACCAATATTTATTAAGCACTACTGCATTTTTGTGAATTAAACTATTCTGTGAATGGTTTATTTACGAGAAAAATAACTATAGTAGTTCTGTAAATCCAAAAAGGGTGTTTCCGATTTCTAGAGGAAGATATTTCAAATGCATAACCTATGTACTTGGAATCACACCAGAATATTCTGAAGATTAAATATGGTGAAAAAGACAAAATGCTTCTAGTAGTGCCTTTGGGAATTTCCTAAGGGCATTCTGGTAATTATTTTCAGATGATTCGAACTCCACTTCAATCATTCCATCATATCCTATCTAATGACCCAAGGAAATATTTTTTGGAGCACCAGAACTATTCTGGTGAATTATTTCCTCAAACTAGAGTTTTAACGGGTCAAATCCTGAAGTCGGTACTTAAAGATGTGAGGTGAGGTTGGTCTACCAGGGGCGCTATCTACCCCAACCAACCCGGTCCATGCTTCCCTACCTGTTATGATGCACCTCCATCACCTCCTCTTTTGAAAACGTTTTCAATGCGTATGCCAAATGGAAAGCCCGATCTATGTGACTCATGGAATCTACTAGGCAAGTTAGTTAGTCGAGGGGTTGTCCAGGCCCCGTGTGGCTGTACGCTCGTCTTGGTTCCAAAGGTAAGAACTCAGTTCCTAGTGGTGGCGAGCATGGGACTACAAAAAACACACCCAACGTGGCTTCCCAAACAAGCCTTAGCATATTTAGTTAACTCCTTCGATGATATCATCAACTCCTACCTTTCTAGATTCTCCGGCATCTCTGATTCATCGTTCGGATAGATCAGACATTGGTACTATGCATGGCTAAGCTGTGGATCTCAGAAGCTCTAGCAACGCTCAGATGCTAAACCTAGGTATGCTAGCAGCAGTGGATCAGGAGTATAAGGCTACAACGGGGAAACTATGCAGTAGATAGGTAACCCTAACTACTGACAAAAGACCATATTGGAATCGTGTGCATCATAGAGAGAAAGTAATATACTTTGTAAAAGTAGGTTCAGAATGAGAGGCTACGCTTGCCATGTCCGTTAGTAGACAAGTATTGATCTTCGGTGTTGTTGACTTCAGCTTCGGGCTCGGATCCTATCGCGAAGAACCAACACCGGAACGGAAGGAAACAATCAAGACATGGCATTTATGCAATGCTCAAACAAGGATGATGATATGACAAGTTAAATTGCATTGAAATGAAATCCTAAGGCATGCTTGACAGCTTAAACGGGGTTCCGAGGGGTGAAACCCTAACTCGAGGAAACTCCGGAATCACCTGTGAGGGGTTACTCTGTCCTTCTAATTAAACTTGTCATTTAAGTTCCTTAACAATGCATGATTATAGCTCTATTAGATAGTTCTCATTTTTCTGAACATTTTGATATATTATTTCTATTTTTCTGATTTAAAACGAATTAGTTATGAATTTCACAACTTTTAGTTCATTTTAAATTATTTTTGGAATATTTAAATTATTTTCAAACTTGGGCCCACATGTCATACTTTTATTAATTTCAGAAATGATTTACAAAAATGTTAAAACCCTGACAGACAGGGCCCACCTGTCAGCATTTTACTTATTATAAAAATAATTTATAGGAAATAAAAGAAACAAAAGAAAAGAATTATGATGCCTGTATGACGCCTGGCTGACGTCATCAATGGGGAAGCCCCAGGTCGAGCACGGATCTCTCGATCCCGTGCGCGCCTGGATGCGTGCTTGGCTGCATTCGAAAGAGGAGGCCGAGGTAAACGTTATGTGGCGGCGCCGCCTCGGTATGGTCATCGGAGCGACGGCGGCGACAGCAAACAACGGTGGCGGCGTCGGGTGCTCATCGGGCCAGCAGCACATCGTGAGAGGGGAGGAACGGAGAGGTCCAGGAGGACCGCTAGCTCACCACGGTCACGACGGTGAGGTCGATGAAGCGAGCGGAGGCCAGAGGGGGAAGGATCGACGAATTGACTACGGCGGCCGGAGTTGGGGTCGAGCTCGATTCTAGCCAGACGACGTCCTTTCGGCTTGCGTGGCTTGGCAGAGACGACGATGGCGACGCTGCACTTCTCCCAGGCCACTACACGGTGCATGGGGCGGCCGGAGACGGCGGGACGCGGCAGAGCCCGAGAGCTAGGGTTTGGCCAGAGGTGAAAATTGGGGAGAAGAAGAAGATAGGGTTCGTCCTGGCGGCAACAGGGGATCTTATAGGGTCTCCGGCGTTGGTAGCGAGCATCTTGGCGCGGCGGGCATCGCGGTGATGGCGGACGGCGGGTGCAGCGCCAGCGAGCAGCTTGCTCGTCGCCGTCGAAGACGACAACGCGAAAGAACAGTCCGAACCGGTACGGGCTGCGGGAGGGCCACGCTTGGGCCTAGATGGGCCGCGGTCTGCTGCGTAGGCGGCAGGAAAAGGAGGGAGAGGAGCTGGGCCGGCCTAGGATGCGGCCTGGTTGGGCTCTGGCTCTATTTTTTTTCCAAAACAGTTTTCTTTTTCTGTTTTTGATTTCTGTTTGTAATTTCAAATTCACTTATTGTTTTGAATAATTCAAAAATACAAGACTTTGTTAGAAATATTTGAAATATTGCAGGGGCCCTATTAATCCTTTTGTGCTCCAAACATTTTGTTATTTTCAAAATTCAAACTATTTGAATGTGGTTTCAAAGAGAGGGGGAAAAATTAGGGTTTTGAATTTGCATTTCTTAAACCACACACTTGAACTTATGCATACATTTTATTGATTTAAACAGATACATGCAATGCTTAGGTACTAATTACATATGATACAAACTTGGGCTATTACAGCTCTACCCCCCTTACAAGAATCTCGACCCGAGATTCCTAAGTTTTAGAAAAGAAGGCAGGGTACTCAGATCTAAGACGATCTTCTTGTTCCCAGGTTGCTTCGTCCTCAGAGTGATGAGACCACTGAACTTTCAGGAACTTGATGTTTTGACGACGAGTTTTGTGCTCGACTTCATCAAGGATACGAACAGGATACTCATGATAGGTAAGGTCCTTTTGGAGATCAAGAGTTTGGTGATCAACACCACGGATAGGGTCTTTGAAGCAACGCTTGAGTTGAGACACATGAAAGACGTCATGCACCTCAGGGAAGTTTGCAGGCAACTCCAACTTGTATGCGAGGTTACCTTGCCTGGAAAGAACACGAAAAGGACCAACATAGCGAGGAGCTAGTTTGCCTTTGATACCGAAACGATGGACACCATTCAGAGGAGTGACCCGAAGATAAGCTTGATCACCAACTTCATACTCAACATGTTGATGGAGATGATCATGATAGCTTTTCTGGCGAGACTGAGCAGTTTTAAAATGATCTCGAATGATACGAACTTGATCTTATGCTTCCTGGATCATATCCGGACCAAAGAACTTTCTTTCGCCGGTTTCTGACTAGTTCAAAGGAGTACGATAGGTTCTTCCATATAGAAACTGGAATGGTGCCATACCAATACTAGATTGAAAGCTGTTGTTGTAGGAGAATTCAGCAAAAGGAAGACATTTCTCCCAATTTTTGCCAAAAGATATGACACATGATCTAAGCATGTCTTCAAGGATTTGATTCACTCTTTCGGTCTGGCCACCGGTACTAGGATGATAAGCCGTACTGAAAGACAAACGAGTTCCCATAGCAGCTTGGAAGGTTGTCCAGAACCTTGAGGTGAACAAACTCCCTCGGTCGGAGACGATTTTCTTTGGAATGTCATGAAGAACAACTATTCGAGATATATATATATATATAGATCTGCTAGCTGACTAGCATTGTTACTCTCGCGAACAGGTAGAAAGTGAGCAACCTTGGACAGATACTCAATGATTACCCAGATGGCATCATTTCCTTTCTGACTCTTAGGAAGACCAGTGATGAAATCCATACCAACTTCATCTCATTTCCACTCAGGTATTTTATGTATTTGCAGGAGACCAGCGGGTCTTTGGTGCTCAGGTTTGACGCGACCACAAACGTCACATTCAGCAACGAAACGGGCGATATCCTTCTTCATACCAGACCACCAGAATATTTGACGAAGATCCCGATACATCTTGGTACCTCCATGATGGATAGAAAGATGTGATTCATGAGCCTCTTGGAGAATTAAATCCCTGAATTTTGTTCTCTTTGGCACTACTAGACGGTCTCGAAAGTAAACAATACCTTGATTATCAACAGAGAAACACTTAGCAACTCCGTTAGCAATGTTCCCTTTGATCTCAGCAATTTTAGAATCATGTTTCTGAGCAAGCTTGATGTCATCCTCTATAGAAGACTTCACTTCAAGAGTAGAAAGGTATCCACGAGGAACTACTTCAAGATTCAATCGAGCAAATTCCTCATGCAGAGAAGGTTGAGATTGTTTGATCACCAAATTGTTGCAATAAGACTTAGGACTTAGCGCATCAGCGACAACATTGGATTTTCCAGGTTGATAGTTGAGACCCAAATCATAGTCCTTGATGAGTTCCAACCATCTTCTTTGCCTGAGATTCAGACTAGGTTGTGTGAAAAGATACTTCAGACTCTGATGATCCGAGTATAACTCACAACGACTACCAAGAAGGTAATGTCGCCATTGCTTAAGAGCATGAACAACAGCTGCAAGCTCAAGATCATGAGTTGGGTAGTTGTTCTCATGTGGTTTTAGCTGACGGGAGGCATAAGCCACCACATGCCCATCTTGCATCAACACACATCCGAGACCTTGGTGGGAAGCATCACAGAAGACAACAAAGTCCTTGCTAGTGTCTGGGAGAACCAGCACCAGAGCAGTTGTTAACTTAGTTTTCAACATCTGAAAGCTTTCTTCAGCCTTATCACACCATTCGAACTTCTTATCCTTCTTAAGAAGATCGGTCATCGGCTTTCTAATCATGGAGAAGTTCTCTATGAATTGAAGGTAATAACCAGCCATCCCGGGAAAACTTCGAACATCCTTTACGGATTTAGGAGACTCCCAGTCGAGGATGGTTTGGACCTTATCTGGGATAACAGCAACCCCTTTGGAGGAAACAACATGACCAAGGAATACGAGCTCTTATAACCAGAACTCACATTTGGAAAACATGGAATAGAGACGATGTTATTGAAGTTTGGTTAACACCAAACGAAGATGTTCAGCATTGTAACATCCCTAAAATCATGTTTCAAAACTCATGCATATCATCCTTGCGTCCATGATCATTTAGGGTTTCATTTCAAAATCATTTAAAAAACAGGAGCATATATTGCTCATTATTTTATGTATGAATACTCTAGCCTTTGTGGTACTTACTAATGAGAAAGGTACTAATATTCATTCAGTAATGTTTTGAGTTCAAACTTAAGTGATTTCAAAAGCTTGAACAAAGTTTCAAAACAAAGTATGAAATAAAACCAAGTTTATGCCTATTATTATGTCTCATAGAGTCTTGGTTTTATTTTATTTTCCAAATGACCCAAGTATGTTTTTGTAAACAGAAGTGTTTGACACATATTTGAGTGCAAAGTACACTGTACAAAAAGCTAGAGAAGGTTTGAATTCAAACTGAAATGAAATGGAGTTTGAAAACCAATTCTAGAAAATCAAACAGAAAAAGAAAAGAAATAAAGAGGAAAAAAAAGCAGCAAGCCAATCTGGCCCAACCCAGCCCAACTCGACCCAGCTAGCCCAGCAGCCTCTCCCGCGAATCGTTTTTCTTTACTCGCACCCGCACCCACTGAGTTGCTGACCGCCTGGACCCATCCCCACTCCTTTACTCTCGCTGACAACCACGGCCCACACAACTGTCGTCGTCTCCACCCAGCGACCAGTTCATTCCCAAATTACGCCGGGCATTTTCTGTTTAAATTCGCGGCATCAATTCCCGTTCAATGCCTGAGTAAATCTTGCACGTGCCCTTTCTGCTTAAACCCCCTCTGCCCCCTCTCCATTTTCCCCCAAATCCCAATCACAGAGCGCCCCCAGGCTGCGAGAATTCCTCGCCGCAACCTCGCTGCTCCGACGAGTTCGCCGACGAATTTCGGTGAGAACCGCACTCCCCTCTGCCTATGGTTCATGCTGGCTTGTTCTACATCTTCTTGCGCACCTACTGATGCTTGCCGTTTGCTCACGCATGGTCTGTAGCCTCGGCAACGTCAACGACTGAGCTCCGCCGCCCTCTGCTCGAACTCTGGCGACCTTTTCCCGTAAGTCCCAGCCTCCCCTCTCCCTCTGTTTGATATGCGTGACATCCCCAGTGTCCTGCGCATCCAACGGCACCTTTCTGTCGTCTTAGCGCGGCCCAGAGCGTCGCCAACGTCGATGAACATAAGCCACCATCGCCAGGGACAACTCCGACAAGCAATCCGCGACAACTACGAGCGCCCCTTCGCCAACCGAGCATACGTCGAGCTTCTCCTCATCGCGGCGATTCTGGTGAGCATCCTCCCACCTCCCCGGGCGACCTAGTTCGCCGGCTCCGCCACTGACTGAGTGCGCCGCCGCCTGTCGCCGCCGCTAGCGCCGCCACTTGTTGGTCTTTTGCTAAGGGCCGTTCGATTTAGATCTAGTGGACACGATAGATCATAAGCGAAGCGGTATGTTTTAATCAGAGTCGCACGTTTTAGTTAGATCCAACGGCTGGCAGACGCGTTCCAGGGCGAAGTGGTACCAGCAAGTTAGAAGGCGCCGCGTGGCACGAGTTTGGTTTTAAAATTTGGAATTAGATCTATTAGACGTTTGAATTTGTTTAAATCATAACTTTTGATTCCCACGTCCAAATTTGACAAATTTTATATCAATGGAATCAGGAGAGAAAGCCCTTTCCATTTATGCAATGTGTTTAATGTTTTGTTTCTGTTAAAATGGTTATTTTACAGAAACATGTGTAGGCCTATTTTGTGTATATTAATTATTTGAGAAATGTTTTAATATTCAAATAAAGGTTGTTTGGCAAGTTTTGAACTTGTTTATGAATCAGTACTGTGCACTTGTCTTGTTGAGTATAGAAAATCATCACATATCATATTGCATGCATCCATATATTTTTACTTGTATTTATTTTGTATGTGATTTGGTGCTATCATTTTATGTGTAGATTTTGGTGCAAATAGTGATTGTGATTGTGAGGATTGTAGCTACTCTCCAAACTACCAAGGCAAGTGGTGCTTCATGAATTTATTCCTATGTTTTCGAATATGCATTAGAAATATTTTGCTAGTCTTGCATGGATATTTTTGATCTATATGCTATGCTTGGGAAAATCCTAGTAGTTGTAGAATTGCTAGAAATATTTCTAAGTCTTATCAATGCCATGCTTAGCCTAGCTAATAGCAACCAAGGGTGGTTATATATTCATGCTATGAATAGATATTTCTAAGTCTATGGACTATGTTTTTGCTTAATAAAACAACTAAGTGAATGAAACACCTGGGTGGAATGGAAAGAATGGGTTATGTTGAGTGGTTACACAAGGCCCATTTCTATTGTTTACCTTGTGTATCTCACTTGTGGAAAGCCACCCAGGAACAAAGGGATTTGAGATGCCATATGTTAAGAAGCTTCTAGTGCAGCCACTTGGCAATATGGGCTCTGCCTGGATCATATAGGTTGCAATAACTTAGCCATTTGGACAGTTGGTGGTAGTGGGATGATAGGTTGCAGTGCGTCCATTTGGTCTAAGGGAAGGCTTCTGAAAGGTCATGTCTTGGTGAAAATCAAGTCTCGTGGGGAAACTGCACAACCTCTGCAGATGGAAGAATCTAAGTACTTAGCCATGTCCCTGGTATTGGACAACTTGAGCATCAAGACATGGAAGCTATCAAGAATCTCCTCATCCCAATTTCTAAGTAAAAACTTGTGGTTGAACAAGGGTGAAGGACCCCAATGTATATTGGTTGTTCCTTGGGAAAGTTTTTGACAAAGAAAAACTTAGTGTTTTCAACTGATAGGCAAAACCTATTTTGAGAAAAGCAAGCCTAAGCTACACTTAGCCAAAAAGCATATAGTATCTAGTCCACCAATATTTTACTAAGGTATCACTTGCCAATACTATTCCAATGTATTGACCCACTGTGGCTGTAACTTGTGATGTTGCAGGTTATTCTGATGATGATTAGGAGTCATGAGTCTACACTCAACATGCTTGCCTGTGGCACATGAAGATGAAGACTTATTTATCTTATTATAAATTTGAAATCTTGTATTAGGCCTGTGGCCATGGAGTTTGTAAAAGACTATGTTTGTCTCTGGAATGATATGTAATAATAACCTTTGTCTCTGTGTACTTCATCTTAAACTGTGGATGCTAGAATTGATCCAGGGACTAGCAGTGCAATCACAGGGATCCTTTCCCTTACAAAGGATGGATCTTACAGATGGTATCAGAGCACTGTGTTGGCTGTAGGATTATGACTCTAGGATCGGAAACCACTAAGGAAAAAATTTTCAACAACTTCCACACTTGTCTTATTCTTCTAGTAAACTTTTCTAATCTTCTTTTCTCATCTCTTTGATAGAAGAATGCATTGTTAGCCTTTAGATTAGAAAGTGAAAGAAGAATTGAGCCTTATTAGTTGGACCACCACACTCATCATTACGTTTCCAAAATTTGACTAAGTTATATTGAAACTAGGTTGTTTGTGTTATGTATGCCATGACTTGTGTGTTTTGATTTCCAAAGTTATGCATGTGATGCCTTGTCTTGTAAATTGTCTTAAATTGTGTTGATCCTAACTTTTTCTATCTTATAAATAGATGCCTAATATTAGTATCAGCACGGCTGAAGAGTTCAAGGGAACTCCTTTTGGCCCTCGTATTATTGAGCTCACTAGTCTGCTCAATCTCCCTCTTCCTACAATCACGATGCTTCCCCTCACCAAGTTTGAGAGGAAAGACCTTTGGGGCTTCAAGGTTAATCAGCCAGGACGCCAGACTGAGCCAGCCACGGAGGCCATCATCTTCAAGCTCATGCATGATGACAAGGAGAGAGGCCTTGAGGTATTCATGCAGGATTTGATAGGACATTTACTAGGGAGACACTCTCGAGAGGTTAGAGGTACTCACTTCCACACCTTTGGTAGACGTGATGATGATGGTGAGGCCATTGACTTCGAGGATACTTCGAGAGAGACGGCAGAGCCGATTCGCCTATACCTCCAGGACTTAGAGGTTCTTCTTAGGCACATAGACACTGGTAGGACCAACGTCATGCTCAGCAATGACGAACTCCAGGTGCAGCTTCGTGAGAAGGACAAGCTCTTCGTGGAGCAAGATGAGATAGTCAAGGAGATGGAGGCCAAGTTTGAGAGTCAGGACAGAAAGTTGAAGAGTCAAGAGAAGCGAGTCCAAGATAGGAACAAGAGGATTCGAGACATGACTGCAGAACTAGAGGCCAAGAACTTCAAGCTCGAGCATCAGCAGACTGTGATTGAGAGGCTTCGTTCGCAGAAGAGGGCTCTCAAAGCAAAGTAGAGACCTTGACCACCAATGTCGAGGAATACAAGACCGCTATGGAGAATGCAGGTCTTACATTTGTTGATGCGGAGGTTGATGCCGAGGAGTAGTGATGACTACTCATTTACCTTTATTTATCATATCTTTGATTATTGAGTCGCAATGACCATCCAACATGTGGATGGCTTTCTATTGGTGTGTTTA
This sequence comes from Avena sativa, assembly GCA_916181665.1. Classification (NCBI taxonomy): domain Eukaryota; kingdom Viridiplantae; phylum Streptophyta; class Magnoliopsida; order Poales; family Poaceae; genus Avena; species Avena sativa. Next base: position 249,790,636 of record OV702297.1, read on the forward strand.
CTTTGCAAACTTGTTGTCTATGTTGTTGAACTTTTATTATTATGATGCATGTTTGGTGATTGTTTATGTGATGTATTGTGCATGTTAGCATCTATGGGTATCTCATTCTTATCTCTATTGAACAAACCACAGATGCCTCCCCGACGTGCCAATCCCAACCCCAACAACAACAACATCACCCCTGAGATGCAGCAAATGATGACAGCTCAGACTCAGCTGATGCAAATGATGACTACGTTCATCCAGAATCAGAACAACAACAACAATAACAACAATAACAACAACAACAACAACAATCAGAACAACCCACCGGGTTTTGACATGCTTACCAGATTCTTAAGACTGAGGCCAGCAAAGTTCTCAGGAACTACTGATCCTATGGTGGCCAATGATTGGCTACGCTCTGTGAACAAGTACTTGGTAACAGTTGGATGTACTGATGAAGAGAAAGTCAGATTTCCAGCTCACTTATTGGAAGGACCAGCAACCACTTGGTGGGATAACTTCCAGATCACCACTCCCATTGCAGATGTGACATTGGCTATCTTTGAAGATGGTTTCCGTACTGCTCACATCTCATCCGGAGTGATGAGTTTGAAGAAGAAAGAGTTCCATAACCTGAAGCTGCGCCACCGCATCGTGGCTGAATATATTGAAGAGTTCAACAATCTGGTGCGTTATGCACCGGATGAAGTTGACACTGATGCTAAGAGGAAGGAAAAGTTCCTTGAAGGGTTGAATGATGAACTGAACCTGTAGTTAGTTGTGGCCTATGTTCCCACATACCAGTCTCTTTGTGACAAGGCTTCTATTTTGGAGAGCAAAATGAAACAAGTGGAACGCAGGAAGAGAAAGCACTCTGACAAGCACAGCTCGGGATCGTCTCACAAGCGTTCCCATTATGATGACAGTGGGAGTTCTGGATCCCACAAGCATGGGAAGTTCAACAAGCACCACAACCACAACCGTTATCATGACAACAAGGACCACCATAGTCATGACAACGATAAGTACAAGAATCACAAGAGTGGATATAAGAGCCACCATAGTGGAAATGGAAGTGGCAGTGGAAGCCAGCCTGTCAAGCAGGATCTTAGTCAGGTTGAATGTTTCAAGTGCAAGAAGATGGGGCATTATGCAAATGAATGCCCAGAAAAGAAAGTTGACGGACCCAACAAGCCCAACCCTTTTCAAAAGGGACAAGTGAACTACATAAATGTGGAGGAAATTTATGAGGAACCTGATGCTGTTGCTGGTAAGTTCAAACTCAATTCTATTCCAGCACTTGTTCTTTTTGATACTGGAGCATCGCATTCATTCATATCAAAAGCACTTGTTGATAGAAATGGGTTTCCAACTGAAAAAATTGGGTGTCCAATAAAAGTAAGTTCTCCAGGTTGAGATATGATAGTAAATCTTGGATGCCGGGATCTAGTGATAGAATTTGGAAAGCATAAGTTTCCAGTGAGTCTGATAATCCTAGATTCCCAAGGACTGGATGTAATTTTGGGAATGGATTGGATGACCAAGTATGAAGGAGTTTTAGATTGTGTTAATCGTACTGTTGCACTCACAACCCCGGAAAAGAAGCAGATTAGATTCAAGTCTAACTTTGAATCAAAAGGGAGTAAGCTAAATTCTCTTAAGGGGGTTAGCATAGACAGTGTGCCTATTGTGAGTGAATATCCAGATGTGTTTCCAGAAGAATTACCGGGAATGCCACCAGATAGAGATGTGGAATTTCTTATTGACTTGCTACCAGGATCTGGACCAATAGCAAAGAGACTGTACAAGATGTCAGTTGATGAGTTGAAAGAACTCAAGAAGCAACTTGGAGAACAGTTGCAGAAAGGTTTTATCCAACCCAGTTCTTCATCTTGGGGAGCACTAGTTTTGTTTGTGGAAAAGAAAGATAGAAGTCAAAGGTTATGCATAGATTACCGTTCATTCAATGAGGTGACTATCAAGAACAAATACCCTTTGCCTAGAATCAATGACTTATTTGATCAACTAGAAGGAGCTTGTGTGTTCTCAAAGATTGATCTCCGGTCAGGTTATTTCCAGCTCAAGATAAGGGAACAAGACATACCTAAGACAACTTTCACCACAAGGTATGGATTATATGAGTATACCGTGATGCCATTTGGTTTGACCAATGCACCAGCATATTTCATGAATATGATGAACAAGGTGTTCATGGAATTTCTTGATATGTTTGTTGTCGTTTTCATCGATGACATTTTAATCTACTCCAAGAGCAAAGAAGAGCATGAAGGACATTTGCGTTTGATACTTGAGAAGCTTAGAGAGCATAAGTTGTATGCCAAATTCAGCAAGTGTGAGTTTTGGTTGAATGAAGTTGGATTTCTTGGACACGTTGTGTCAGGAGATGGTGTAGCAGTTGATCCTGCTAAAGTTTCAGCTATAACTGAATGGGAATCTCCTAAGTCAGTAAAAGAGGTTCGTAGTTTTCTTGGCTTGGCAGGATACTACCGAAGGTTTATTGAGAATTTCTCCAAGGTAGCAAAACCTATGACAGAATTGCTAAACAAAGACAAGAAATTTGCTTGGTCTGGAGGTTGTGAACTCAGTTTCCAAGAATTGAAGAAGAGACTAGTGACAGCACCAGTCTTATGTTTGCCAGATTTGGAGAAAGATTTCCAAGTATATTGTGATGCATCTCATCATGGATTAGGTGCAGTACTTATGCAAGAAGGGGAAGTTGTGGCTTATGCCTCGAGACAACTCAAAACTCATGAGGTAAATTACCCTACTCATGATTTAGAGTTAGCCTCTGTTGTCCATGCACTTAAAACATGGAGACATTATCTTTTGGGAAAGCGATGTGAAGTGTTCACAGATCACAAAAGTTTGAAGTATATCTTCACTCAGAAAGAAATCAACATGAGACAAAGAAGATGGCTAGAACTCATCAAGGACTATGACTTAAGTTTGCAATACCACCCCGGTAAAGCAAATGTTGTAGCGGATGCACTAAGCCGTAAGGTATTTGTGAATGGCCTTACTAAGGGAGAGTTGCCAGATGATCTGTGTGCCCAATTTAGAGACCTTAGATTGGAGATTGTGCCTGAAGGACATCTCATGTCATTGGATGTTCAACCTACATTGTTGGACAAGATCAAGGAAGCCCAAAAGACGGACAAGGAAATTGAAGATATTAAGGAAAAGATTGGCAAAGGAAATGCCAAAGGATTCCATGAAGACGAACAAGGTACTTATGGTATGGAAAACGTGTCTGCGTTCCGCAAGATCTAGAGCTTCGAAAACTAATTTTACAGGAAGCACACAACTCACAATATTCCATTCATCCGGGTAACACCAAAATGTACATGGATATGAAGGAAAGATTTTGGTGGAATAATCTCAAGAAGGACATCGCCGAACATATTGCTTTGTGTGATGTATGTAGTAGAGTGAAAGCGGAACATCAGAAACCAGCAGGATTGCTACAACCACTACCTATTCCTGATTGGAAGTGGGACAAGATTGGCATGGATTTCATCACCGGATTGTCAAGGACCAGGTCAGGATATGATTCTATTTGGGTAATAGTGGATTGCTTAACTAAAGTGGCTCATTTCATACCCGTGAAGACAACTTATACAAGTGATAAGTTAGCCAAGATCTATATGAGCAGAATTGTATGTCTACATGGAGTACCCAAGAGTATTGTGTCTAATAGGGGAACTCAGTTCACTTCTCATTTTTGGAGGCAATTACATGAGTCATTGGGAACGAGGTTGGAATTCAGCACTGCTTTTCATCCTCAGACTGATGGACAGACAGAAAGGACTAATCAGATTCTTGAAGATATGTTGAGGGCATGTTCCCTAGACTATGGAGCCAGTTGGGATGAAAGTCTGCCTTACGCAGAATTCTCTTATAATAACAGCTATCAAGCCATTATTGAGATGGCACTATTTGAGTTTCTCTATGGGAGAAAGTGTACCACCCCATTACTATGGAATGGTGTGGGAGAAAGAAGTTTGTTCGGACCAGAACTAATCAAAGAGGCTGAAGAGAAAGTCAAGCTGGTTAAGGACAGATTGAAGATAGCACAATCCCGACAGAAGAGCTACGTAGATCCTAAACATAGCAAAGTCACCTATGAAGTGGGTGATAGAGCTTATCTTAGAGTGTCATCACTTCCTGGAGTGAAGAGGTTTGGTGTCAAAGGTAAATTGGCCCCAAGATATGTTGGACCATTCAAGATTCTGAGTCGTAAAGGAGAATTAGCTTATGAGATTGAATTGCCAGAGTCTTTGTCAGCTGTTCATAATGTGTTTCATGTAAGTCAGCTTAAGAAATGTCATACAGAAATGGAAGAAACTTCTTTGAAGGATACTATACCTTTGGAAGAGGTTCAATTGGAGAGTGACCTCACTTATGAGGAGAAACCTATCAAGATTCTTGAGACTGCAGAAAGAGTTACTCGGACTAAGACTATCAAATTCTGCAAAGTTCAGTGGAACCATCATTCCGAAGAAGAAGCAACATGGGAAAGAGAAGATGATCTTCGGAAAGACCACCCTCACCTATTTGCTAGCCAACCCGAATCTCGAGGGCGAGATTCACCTTAAGGGGTTAGATTTGTAACATCCCTAAAATCATGTTTTCAAAGATTGCATATCATCCATACATTCATAATCATTTAGGGATCATTTTCAAAGTTATTACAAAAACAGAAGCATTTGTATGCTTATTATTTTATGCAAGCAAAGCATTGTTCTAATGCACATTTGGAAAACATGGAATAGAGACGATGTTCTTGAAGTTTGGTTAACACCAAACGAAGATGTTTAGCATTGTAACATCCCTAAAATCATGTTTCAAAACTCATGCATATCATCCTTGCGTCCATGATCATTTAGGGTTTCATTTTAAAATCATTTAAAAAACAGGAGCATATATTGCTCATTATTTTATGTATGAATACTCTAGCCTTTGTGGTACTTACTAATGAGAAAGGTACTAATATTCATTCAGTAATGTTTTGAGTTCAAACTTAAGTGATTTCAAAAGCTTGAACAAAGTTTCAAAACAAAGTATGAAATAAAACCAAGTTTATGCCTATTATTATGTCTCATAGAGTCTTGGTTTTATTTTATTTTCCAAATGACCCAAGTATGTTTTTGTAAACAGAAGTGTTTGACACATATTTGAGTGCAAAGTACACTATACAAAAAGCTAGAGAAGGTTTGAATTCAAACTGAATTGAAATGGAGTTTGAAAACCAATTCTAGAAAATCAAATAGAAAAAGAAAAGGAATAAAGAGGAAAAAAAAGCAGCAAGCCAATCTGGCCCAACCCAGCCCAACTCGACCCAGCTAGCCCAGCAGCCTCTCCCGTGAATTGTTTTTCTTTACTCGCACCCGCACCCACTGAGTCGCTGACCGCCTGGACCCATCCCCACTCCTTTACTCTCGCTGACAACCACGGCCCACAAAACTGTCGTCGTCTCCACCCAGCGACCAGTTCATCCCCAAATTACGCCGGGCGTTTCCTGTTTAAATTCATGGCATCAATTCCCGTTCAATGCCAGAGTAAATCTCGCACGCGCCCTTGCTACTTAAACCCCCTCTGCCCCCTCTCCATTTTCCCCCAAATCCCAAGCACAGAGCGCCCCTAGGCTGCGAGAATTCCTCGCCGCAACCTCGCTGCTCCGACGAGTTGGCCGATGAATTCCGGTGAGCACCACACTCCCCTCTGCCTATGGTTCATGCTGGCTTGTTCTACATCTCCGTGCGCACCTACTGATGCTTTCCGTTTGCTCGCACATGGTCTGTAGCCTCGGCAATGTCAACGACTAATCTCCGCCGCCCTCTGCTCGAACTCCGGCGACCTTTTCCCGTAAGTCCCAGCCTCCCCTCTCCCTCTGTTTGATACGCGTGAGATCCCCAGTGTCCTGCGCATCTAACGGCACCTTTCTCTTGTCTTACCGCGGCCCAGAGCATCGCCAACATCGACGAACAGAAGCCACCGTCTCCAGGGACTACCCCGACGAGCAATCCGCGACAAATCCGAGCGCCCCTTCGCCAACCTAGCATACGTCGAGCTTCTCCTTGTCACGGCGATTCTGGTGAGCATCCTCCCACCTCCCCGGGCGACCTAGTTCGCTGGCTCCGCCACTGACTGAGCGCGCCGCCGCCTGTCGCCGCCGCTAGCGCCGCCACTTGTTGGTCTTTTGCTAAGGGCCGTTCGATTTAGATCTAGTGGACACGATAGATCATAAGCGAAGAGGTATGTTTTAATCAGAGCCGCGCATTTTAGTTAGATCCAACGGCTCGCAGACGCGATCCAGCGCGAAGTGGTACCAGACAGTTAGAAGGCGCCGCGTGGCACGAGTTTGGTTTTAAAATTTGGAATTAGATCTATTAGACGTTTGAATTTGTTTAAATCATAACTTTTGATTCCCACGTCCAAATTTGACAAATTTTATATCAATGGAATCAGGAGAGAAAGCCCTTTCCATTTATGCAATGTGTTTAATGTTTTGTTTCTGTTAAAATGGTTATTTTTACAGAAACATGTGTAGGCATATTTTGTGTATATTAATTATTTGAGAAATGTTTTAATGTTCAAATAAAGGTTGTTTGGCAAGTTTTGAACTTGTTTATGAATCAGTACTGTGCACTTGTCTTGTTGAGTATAGAAAATCATCACATATCATATTGCATGCATCCATATATTTTTTCTTGTATTTATTTTGTATGTGATTTGGTGCTATCATTTTATGTGTAGATTTTGGTGAAATAGTGATTGTGATTGTGAGGATTGTAGCTACTCTCCAAACTACCAAGGCAAGTGGTGCTTCATGAATTTATTCCTATGTTTTCAAATATGCATTAGAAATATTTTGCTAGTCTTGCATGGATATTTTTGATCTATATGCTATGCTTGGGAAAATCCTAGTAGTTGTAGAATTGCTAGAAATATTTCTAAGTCTTATAAATGCCATGCTTAGCCTAGCTAATAGCAACCAAGGGTGGTTATATATTCATGCTATGAATAGATATTTATAAGTCTATGGACTATGTTTTTGCTTAATAAAACAACTAAGTGAATGAAACACCTGGGTGGAATGGAAAGAATGGGTCATGTTGAGTGGTTACACAAGGACCATTTCTATGGTTTACCTTGTGTATCTCACTTGTGGAAAGCCACCCAGGAACAAAGGGATTTGAGATGCCATATGTTAAGAAGCTTCTAGTGCAGCCACTTGGCAATATGGGCTCTGCCTTGATCATATAGGTTGCAATAACTTAGCCATTTGGACAGTTGGTGGTAGTGGGATGATAGTTGGAGTGCGTCCATTTGGTCTAAGGGAATGCTTCTGAAAGGTCCTGTCTTGGTGAAAATCAAATCTCGTGGGGAAAGTGCACAACCTCTGCAGATGGAAGAATCTAAGTACTTAGCCATGTCCCTGGTATTGGACAACTTGAGCGTCAAGACATGGAAGCTATCAAGGATCTCCTCATCCCAATTTCGAAGTAAAAACTTGTGGTTGCACAAGGGTGAAGGACCCCAATGTCTATTGGTGGTTCCTTGGGAAAGATTTTGACAAAGAAAAACTTAGTGTTTTCAACTGATAGGCAAAACCTATTTTGAGAAAAGCAAGCCTAAGCTACACTTAGCCAAAAAGCATATAGTATCTAGTCCACCAATATTTTACTAAGGTATCACTTGCCAATACTATTCCAATGTATTGACCCACTGTGGCTGTAACTTGTGATGTTGCAGGTTATTCTGATGATGATTAGGAGTCATGAGTCTACACTCAACATGCTTGCCTGTGGCACATGAAGATGAAGATTTATTTATCTTATTATAAATTTGAACTCTTGTATTACGCCTATGGCCATGGAGTTTGTAAAAGACTATGTTTGTCTCTGGAATGATATGTAATAATGACCTTTGTTTCTGTGTACTTCATCTTAAACTGTGGATGCTAGCATTGATCCAGGGACTAGCATTGCAATCACAGGGATCCTTTCCTTTACAAAGGAGGGATCTTACAAGCATGCTCTTCTTCAGTCTTGGAATAGACCAGAATAGCATCGATGTAAACCACGACGAACTTGTCAAGATACTCCATGATGACAGAGTTCATAAGCCGCATGAAAGTGGCTGGAGCATTGGTAAGACCAAAGGACATGACTGTATACTCGTAAAGACCGTAACGAGTGGTGAAAGCAGTCTTTGGAATATCTTCCTTACAGATCTTTATCTGATGATACCCTGACCTTAAATCCATTTTGGAGAAGACAGTGGAACCACTTAACTGATAAAAGAGATCATTGATCCTAGGGAGAGGATACTTATTCTTGATAGTCACAGCATTGAGTGGTCGATAATCCACAACCAGACGCGGTATATTGGTATCCCGCTTCTTGACAAAGATGGTAGGACATCCCCAAGAAGATGTATTGGGCTGAATGTATCCTTTTCCTTCTAACTCCTCTAATTGCTTCTTCAGCTCCACAAGCTCATGAGGAGGCATACGATAGGGTCTTTTAGAAATAGGAGCAGTTCCAGGAACTAACTCTATGACAAACTTCTAAACCCTAAATGGTGGGGTCCTCTGGTCAGCGACTGCGGGGTGAGTATTCTAGTGCGAATCGTTTTTCTGCGCGGGAGAAATATGGGCTAGCTGGGCTTAGTGGGTTGGGTTGTTCCTTTCCCTTTTTTTGTTCTCTGTTTCTTTTTCTTTTTCTATTTGCATTTTCTGTTTTGAATTCATTAAAATGATTTCAAACCCTTTTTCATTTCAAATCTTTTCAAACTTTTCAGTAAGTTCCTATTCTGTTTTAAAAATATTTTTAATTTCATTTAAAATAATTTTTTCCTTATTCCTTTATGGTTTATTAATTAATTCATTTAGACACTTGTCTTTATTTAATTGAGATTTCAAATATGTTTTCAACTTCTATTTGAAATCCAAATTTTAACAAACCCCTTTTCAGTAGGTTTTATTTATTTATTAGTGTAAATAATTCACTTTTAATTATTTAAAATATTTTAATATGATTTATGAATCATTTAAATTAGGCAATTGTCTTTATTCAAACAAAATCAAATATGGTTTTAATTCCATATAAATTTATTCAAATGGTTCTTTTATTCCATTTTAGTTAATTAATAACTTTTATATCCACCTTGGGAAATTCCACTTTATTATTTTCCCATGATTTAATTAATCATTTCTATTAGGGATTTTGTCTTCATTCCATTGGAACAGAATTTCGGTTAATGCCATATTATTTTATTTGAATATTCCTTATCCCTTTATTTTATTTGGATTTGGATTATCTTTGTTCCATTTGCTTATGGATTTTAATTCAAGGTTTTAATTTGTCTTCTAAATAATTTCTTGGGATTTATTATTTAGGCAAATTGTCTTTGTTTAAATAAAATTGAATATGGTTCAAAGCCCATATAGATTTATTTAAATAATATTTTTATTTATTTTATTATTTAATAAACTTTTATTTTGTTTATGGACTTGGCCAGAATTTAATTTGGCTTTCAAATATTCCTTATTTATTTATTTCTCTCTTTGCCTTATAAAATCCATATGTTTTTATCTATAGATCCAAAATTGGTGATTCCAATTTGTATAGTTTTATATAATATTTGTTTATCCTTTTAAATCCTTTTAGGATTACTTTGTTCATAATTTTGGTATGGTTTTTAGATAGGAGTTTTATTAGCTTGGAAATTTAATTCCTTTTAACTTATTAAATTCATAAGTTTTTATCTATGGTTCCAAATTAAGTGAAACCAATTTCTATGGTTTTATAATATTTTTATTTATCATTTTTGATCATTTATAAATGTTTTTTGTCAAATTTTAATATGGATCAAATCCATAGTCTTAGAGATATATTGGAAATGATTTTCTTCCAATAGGGTTTTACGGTTTTGGTTTAACTTTTCTAAGTGTTTAAATTTCAAGATACATTTATTGATGAATGCATTTCACTTGCTTGAAATTTTTTGGATTCCATTTTATTAAAGTTTGTTCAAGATGGGTTTTGATGTTTCCATTTGAAATAAAAAAAATTATTTTCAGCCTAAATTTCAACAATTATTTATTTTATTTTTTTATTTTTTCACATTTCAAAATTTGGAAAATTTTGGGATGTGATAATCAACCACGAGAATATTCTCTCGTTAACCGCTTTGGAATCTTCGAGGGTGAGTACTCTAATCGACTCGTTGCTACAATCTAGTAGATAGATCTTGTCTTGTTTGTGTGCATGCGATAGAAATTTTTGTTTTCCATGCTACGAACCCCTATAGTGGTATCAGAGCCATGTCTATATGTAGATATGTTGCACGAGTAAAACACAATGGTCATTTGTGGGTGTTGATGCTTTTGTTATCGATTGCTTCTTGTGTACTTTGCATCTTGCAGGATGGTGGGATGAAGCGTCCCGGGCTAACCTTACATGACATTGTTCATGAGACTTTCTCCACGCTTGACATGCAACTTGTATTGCATAAGTGGCTTTGCGGGTTCCTGTTTATCCCAACATAGTGAAGATTCAATTTACAACAGGTGATTGACAATACTAGTATCAAAATTGTAGTTCTTGTTCGTAAGTTAGAACGACACTTATTGAAATCCCCAAACCACGTAAAACATGCAAAGAAAATTAAACGCGTCTAACTTTGTTTGCATGGGTGTGCTGTGATGTGATATGATATGGCCGTGATTGTGATTATATATGATGTATGTAATGTTCCTTATTATAAGTCGGCAACTGGCAGGATCCTTATGGTTGTCTTTTAATTTCGTTAAGACATGTGTGTCTATTATTCAAAGTAGTTGTAATAGTTGATGTTGGTGGACGACAACCATGGAACGGTTCCATTGACCTTGACGCCACGCCGATGATGATGAGATCATGTTCGTTCTTGAAGATGTAGATCGAAGGCACAAGAATAAAGGCCATATCATATTTTGAATTGCATGTGATGTTAATCCTTTTATGCATCTTGTATTGCTTAGATCGCGACGCTAGCATTATAATATGATCCCTCTTACAAAATATCAAGTTATAAATTGTTCATCCTTAGTATGCACCGTTGCCAAAGCTCGTTGTTTCGAAGAACCACGTGATGATCGGGTGTGTTTAATTCTGCGAATGTATACAATGGGATCAAGCCATATTTTCTCATGCGGAAACTAAGGTTAAATATTGATGAGCCTAGCATGTACAGACATGGTCTCGAAACACGGAATACCAAAAGGTAAAGCATGAGTCATATATATGATATGATGAACATGATGATTGTTCGCCTTTGAAACTACATCATGTCACGTGATGGTCGGACTTGGTGTAGTAGAATTGGTTCATGTAATCACTAAAACAATGTGAGGGATATTGTTTTGAGTGGGAGTTCAACAGCAATATGATTAAAAGTTGAACACTATTTATCATAAATTAAATCAAAGTGAATTTGTATAGTTGTTGTCATTGGCATCCGTTTACCACCTTGCGCTTAGTTATAATTGATATAATAGAACTATAGAATTCTGGTTAGTTACTTTACGAACTGGTATCGTATTGTTTTGAAGTGTTGATCTAAAGTTTAAAAGTATTATTGCAAACTTTCAGTAAGTTCCTGTTACTTCGTGAAGTTTAATAATTGGTATTAAATTAAGAGCAACAATTCTAGTGTTAGTAAATAAGTATCATGTTTATCTCCATGATTCTTGATATTCAAAAGATTGTTTTAATATTAAGGTTATCGGGGAGCTGAAAGAATTGTTTCAGAAATCATCATTTGTGGAAGATATTGTGATATCTGAAACAAAGTTTTGGTTGCAACATGATGGATTATAATATGGCAAAAGTCATGTTCTCATATTTGATGAGAATTTTCAAAAGGTTGGAGACGCTAGTCGTCCTAATTCTCCAAAAGGTTTTGGAGAGCAACATTATACTCGCAATTCACCGTTATAAGCTGAAGTAGCTTGATCATGAATAGTTCCATGATAAGGATGAATACTTGATGTAGGTATAATGTTTACTACACTAAAAAATTACTAAATAATGGAATTTGAAAGAACACCAAACATTTTATGATGGTGATCTACTTCAAAGTGCAAGTCCAAAGACATTGGTATTTAACTATACATGATTTGGACTATGTGTCATAAGTATGGCGCCACTGTTGATGTTGATAGATTCTTTTGAAAGGATAAACAAGTACTGAAAGAGAAATCTAAGAAATATTTGGCAGAAGAGAAAATACTAGAATTGTTCAGCTTAGGTATATAGAGGATATACATGTTATGGCTGTATCTTTTCTTGTTCAACAATGCAGTTATTGAGTATTGGATACTGAATTTGTTGGTGTGAATCGTCATATGAAACAATACAATTCATGAACTACAATGTCCTAAGTAACTAGCAAAAGAATATGTGATGATGTTCATTGAACAAATAAAGGGTTGTTGTGTTGCTCGTTGAAATCAAAACTTACCTTCAAGATTTGTTTCAATAATTGTTATTTTGATCAGGTATTATGAGAACAAATGGGTTGTTCAAATAATTGTCGTCATCCATAAAAGATGGATGATTTAAAAATCTCGTTGGAGAAATCACATCCATAAAACTAGTGCTAAAAGTGTCGAAAGATAAATTGATTGAAAGATCACTTAGGAAGTGGCATCGCCGTTTAAATTATATTGGAAAGAAAACATGAAGAAACTCCATGTGGATGAAATTTTGGAGTCGTTTGATTTTTGATCAAATGACGCTTGTGAAACTTTCCTAGAGATAATTAAAACTCCGTTCATAGGCCAAAAGGGAACGAATGACTAGATTACGTGTAGTCAAAAGCGATGGATTTCAACTTCATATGCTTTCCCCAAAAATTTGAGTGAATATATGAATATTTACTTAATAAGGATGAAGTGTGAAACATTTGAAAAGTTCAAAGTCTTTTAAGATGAAGTGCAAAATCAATGTAACAATAAAATAAAGAATTTATGGTAGGATCATAAAGGAAGATATTTGAGTTACAAGTTTAGCATAACACCTAAGATTTGAGGAATCGTTCCATGGATTTGCGTTTCCCGAAACACCACATGAGTATGGAATAATCGAGATATGCAATGAAACGTTGTTTCACATGGTAAGATCAAAGGTATAATTCATAAAACTTCCATTATATTTTAAAGATTAAAATCTTTAGAGACTACCGCTTTTTCACTTAAAAGAGCTCTATCATGATCTATTGAAATGACACCATATAAAGTTATGGTTTGGGATAAAACCCAAGTTCTCCTTTCTTAAACATTGCTATGCTATGCGTAAGTGAGATGTTTATACCAAACTCGGATGAAAATGTCTTTGTATGTTATTTATAATAATCGTTGAGTATTCTTCCATAACACCGAAGACAAAAATGTTTGTCTCTTAGAACGTCAAGTTTCTTTGAGAAGGAATTTTCCGTGAAAAGTTAAGTGGGAGGACAATAGAACTTTGAAAAGGTTAAACGAACCTTAGCTATATGAGAAAAGTTGCGCAACACCGAAAAGTGTTCCGGAGGCAGCAACAATGCTCATGGCTCATGTGCCTCAAAGGTTGTGGTTACGGAGGTGTAAGTTTCTATTGAACCAAGTAGGTCGGATAAACAATCAAATACCAAGATTTGAGGGTTGAATCATTATTTGACAATAATGAACCGACTACATGCAAAGAAGCGATGATGGGCCCTGACTCAATCAAATGTCTTGAAGCCATAAAATCCGTGATAGTTCCATACACGATAAATCAAGCTTTGAACTTGAAAGACCCTCTAGAAAGGTGTAAGACTTGACAGTCGTGTTTGGATCTATAAAGAAATACACATGGATGTTTCACATCTATGAAATAGTCGACATCTTGGGAAAGAGTTCACAACAATGTTCAAAGGTTGACTGTGACAAGATTTGATCTTTCATAGCGATATTTAGTCTAGACGGATTAATGTAGCAACCACTACATATAATTTTGTTATGTGGTATCTGAATAAACAAAACAAGTTCTTCTAATAGAATTGTTACCTAGGACATGTAACATAGTCCAAAGGGTTTTGTTAATTCAAAGGATGCTAAAAGCGTATGCAAACTTCAATGGTTGAAGTGAGAATCGCGGATTTGGAATCTTCACCATGATGAAACTGTTAAAATAGTTTAAATTCATCAGAGATGATGAAGATGCTTGCATTTGCAAGAAATTAAGTGGGAGCGCTAAGACATATTTCTAATACATTATGTGGAAGACATATTGTTGATTGGAAATGATGTATCATTTATTAACACATGTTAAGAATTTCACCTCGATGAAAGACTTAGGCAAAACCCGAATATTTGGCATCAATATCTATATAGATAGATTGAGACGCTAATATGGTTGTGCCAAATGTACATAGATGAGATATTGAATAAGTTCAATATGGAAATGACAATAAAGGTTCTTGCCACACAGAAAGGATTAAATCGAAATTCAAGTGTATCGACACTTGGTAAGTGAAACAAATATTCAATTATTGATTGATACTTGATGAATGAAATCACAAAAAGTATTTTTCAATCATACTGTGATATGTACAAATACATATATGTCCTATGCTCTAAATTTTATGAGCATATACCAGAATGATTCATAAGATGATCATTGGACGATAGTAAGGATATTCTTATGATCTTTTGAAAGAAGTAAGAATATATTGTTTTGTAGAAGTGACAAATAGATGGTTAGTTCATTGTAAAAGGTATTACAATGATACTAGTTTTTTCACAAAGTACAAATTAAGTTTATCTCAATCTAAACTAAGGGTGGAACAATATGATGGAAAGTAAGTTCCATAATGGATTTGGATGAGTTCCATAATTAAGAAATTGTGACAGATACTACAACAAAAGGCTAAGTATATGGCTACTATTATAGCAGCAAAAGAGGGCATTTGTGTCAAGTAGTTTGTTATCAAACTAGGTGTAGTTCACGTCGGGATAATACTATGAAGATATATTGTACGACAATATTGTCAACATGTTTTAAACCCTAGGAACTAAAGGTCTCACCAAAGGACCAAATTTATACAGAGCCATCTCATTAGAGAATGAGTGATGCGTAGAGACACAAAGACATGCAAATACACACGGACCTGTAAGTGTCGGATCCGAAGGTCAATCGTGTACATGTAACACCAGAAAGCCATAGGTGTTGAATACACAAATATTTCAAACTAGAATATTGTCTCTAGTGCAAGTGGGAGACTGTTGGAGATATGCCCAAGAGGCAATAATAAAGAGGTTATTATCATATCTTCATGCTTATGATAAATATTTACATACCATGCTATAAATGTTTTAAACAGAAACATTAATACTTGTGCGATTTGTAAACATAAAAGAGTCCCGAGTAACCTCTTATTAAACTAGCTTGTTGTTTAATATATGATCATGGTTTCATGATCATGAACATTGAGATGTTATTAGCAATAAGATCATATCATTAGGAGAATGGTGTGATGGACATACTCCTATAAATAAGCATAGCATAAAGATCAATTCATTTCAATAGTTTGTTTGCTATAAGCTTTCTGATACATAGTAAGCTAATTCCTTCGACCATGAGATCATGCTAATCACCATCACCGAATGGATGCTTTTTTGACATCAAACACCACACCGTAACTGGGTGGCTATAAAGGTGGCATTGAGTGTTCGAAAAGTATCTGTTGAGGCACATGGATCAATTGTGGGATTTGTCCATCCATATGACGGATAGATATACTCTGGGCCCTCTTGGTGGAATGTCACCCAATTAGCTTGTAAGCATGTGACTTTCTCACAAGGTATCACATATCATGGGAACGAGAAAAGAGTACTTAACGGTAGCGAGGTTGAACTAGGTATGCAGAGATACCGATGATCAGACCTCGGATAAGTAAACTATCGCGAGACAAAGGGAAATTGTTATCGTATCTAAGTGGTTCATTCGATCACAAAGTAATCGTCGAAATATGTGGGAGCCATATGAATTTCTCGATTCCTCTATTGGTTATTGATCGGAGAAGAGTCGCAGTCATGTCTGCATGATTCACAAACCGTAGGGAGACACACTTAAGGATTCGATGTTGTTTAATAGATATGGAGTGTAAGTAGGGAGACCAAATGCTGTTCGGAGTCTCGGATGGGATCGGGGATATCATGAGGAGATTCGGAATGGTCCGGAGAATAAGATCCATATAAGGAAAGTCCAATTACGGAGTTCAGGAATGATTCCGATGATTTCATCGGAGAGGTTCTAGAAGGGTCTAGAAGATTCACCTGACCGGAATGGGAAGGGTACATGAATGTGTCATGGATGAGTGGAATGATTGAATCATGTCCTAGGTCACTTGGTTGGGAATTTGCAAGAAAGAAATTAAGCTCCAAATTGAAAGTCAAAAGGCAAGTTTGAAAAGTCAAACTGGGACAATGTATCCTAGTGGAGGAAGGAAAAAAATCCTTATTTTCCTCCACCACAATAAGACTAGGAGAGGGAGTTGGGGAAGGATTCAAACTCCCCTCTCCCAAGCTGCCCTCCCTCTCATAAATAGAGGGGAGGGGTTCCACAAGGACACACAACACCAACCCCTCCCCTCCCGCCGCCGCCGGCTCCACCTCCTCCTCTCCGGCCTCTAAACCCTAGATCGCCGGGGAACCCTATTTCTCCACCATAACCTGCTCCGGCTTAGGCGAAGCCCTGCAGGATCTTCCTGCTACTTCCAACACCACGTCGTCATGCTGCCGGAATCACGAGGGGCAAACTACAACCTCTGTTGTCTGCTGGAACGCAACGCCGGAAGGATCATCTACGCGATCTTGAGATCGGCAAGTGTACGACTACATCACCCACAAGAATCTGCTCTTGTTAACCGCATTGGAATCTTCGAGGGTGAGTACTCTAATCGACTCCTTGCTACAATCTAGTAGATAGATCTTGTCTTATTTGTGTGCATGCGGTAGAATTTTTTTGTTTTCCATGCTACGAACCACTACACTTGTCTGCCAAATATTGCGGCAGTTGGGCTTCCAGTGGCCAGTCCCCTTGAAATAATAGCACTCGGTATCAGACTTAGGGCCAACTCGGGATTTCTTTTCATGTATGACAACCATCTTGACGCCCTTCTTTACCTTCTGTTTACCCTTTCTATCTTTCTTGAAACCGGTAGTTTTATTGATCATCAACACTTGATGTTCCTTCTTGATCTAAACTTTTGTAGTTTTAAGCATTGACAGAAGCTCGGGGAGAGACTTCTTCATGCCTTGCATATTATAGTTCATCACGAAGCTCTTATAGCTAGGTGGCAGAGACTGGATAACATGATGTATGCCTTAGTCAATGGGAATCGTTATTCCCAAGGACACAAGCTTATCGGCGTAACCCGACATCTTTAGTACATGCTCACTTATGGAGCGGTTCTCTTCCATCATGCAGCTAAAGAACTTTTCTGAAGCATTATAACTCTCTACAGCAGCATGGGTGTCGAAAATCATTTTCAACTCACCCATTGTATCAAAGGCATTGTCATTTTCGAAATGCTTTCGAAGTTCTATCTCTAGCCCATACAATATGCCGCAATGAACTAAGTTGTGGTCCTCCAGACGAGTTTTATAGACGTTCTTTTCTTCATCAGGGGCATCATCAAGTGGTGGAGGGCTCTAGCACATATTGCTTTTATGCAGCAGAGAGGAGAATCCTCAAATTCATGGCCCAGTCGGTAAAGTTGCTACCATTCATTGCAAGTTTCTCTTTCTCCATGAACACAATGAAATTAAAAGCAGGTGGTGCCATCTACAACAGAATTTGTAAAGTTTAGACTAAGTTTATGATAGATTGAGTTCAACTAATCCAAATTGAGAATAAACTCCCACTCAAAAACGACATCCCTCAAGCATTTTTGGTGATTACATGAACCAAATCAACTACACCAAGTCCGATCATCACGTGAGTCGGTGTAGCTTCAAAGGCGAGAATCCATATGGGCATCATATCTTTCATATGAATCATGCTTAACCTTTTGGTCCGTGTTCCGAGGCCATGTCTGCACATGCTAGGCTCGCCAAGTAAGAACCTTAGTATTCTTGTGTGTAAATTGTCTTACACCTGAAATATGATCGTGGATCCAAGAACACCTGATCATCACATGATGTCTTGGAGCGGTGAAACATAATCGGTGCATACTTAAGGGAGAACACATTTTTATCTTGATATCTAAATGAGGGATCATCTTATTATGCTAAAACAACGCCAAACAAGAAATATAAGATGCAACAAACATCACATGTGAAGAAGTGAAATGATATGGTTCTTGCACGTGATCTCCATCATGCGCATCATGGTATGATTTTCATCATTACTTTATGTGTAAGGCCAAGGTCTCTGGAAATTACATGTTATGTGTGTTGTAAGAGTATCGACTTGTACTATTACTTACAACATCACCATATCATGACACTAGACGAGCAACAATCTAAACTAGACGCTTCTAATTTATCCATTGCAAGTTTTACATGGCTTAGGGCTTTCGAAGATAGAACCGTTCTTACCTACGAACATGAACCACAACGAGGATAACCAAATTATTGATAACTCGTTGCAAATTAGATATTGACTATAGTAGGAGAGACATACACCCGCTAGCCACTTATGCAAAACTAGTTGCATGTCAAGTGTGGAACATGTCTCATGTGCGAGGACATGTAAAGTTTGTCTGGGTCGCTTCATCCCACTATGCCACCAATATCCAAAGTACAACTAAGAAGCAATAACAAGATCATCATCGCCCACATATACACATGTGTACTACCCGTGCAAAGCATCTATGCATAGATCCGACTCTGATACCACTATAGGGTTCGCAACATAGAAAACAAAAAAACTCCTACGATGGGAACAAGTATGTACCATGATCTATCTACTAGATACAAGAAACGGGCTGATATACATCCGTAAAGAACATACCCTTGAAGACCTACAAAGCTTAACGAGGTTGAACTCGTGGATGATGTAGACGAACGCTTGCCGATCTCAAGATCGACAGGAAGTCCTAGCGCCGCAAATCAGCGGCGTATTCGTGCTTGCACACCGAGCAACCTCCGCCTCCTCGCTCCAGCGATGCAGCGGAAGAAACAACTTTTTCTTGCCGAAAATCCAACGGCAACATGTATCTCGCTAGTCCGAGGCCATGGGGGATAAACTAGAGGGGGAGAGAGATCCTTCACGAGGAGGTTTGAGTAAGAGAGAGGGAGAGGGGGGCTTTATATAGGATGGAGGGGGGACACCCCAAGGGGGTGGCCGGCGCATGGGGGATGCCCCCTCCCCTCCTCCATTCATGTGGGTGGAAGCTCCACTCACAAAATTGGCCCTTCATTTCTCCACTCAAAATCCCACTCAAAATTCACATTAAATTTTAACCAAATTTAATGCCATATCTCTTTAAATAAAACTCCTTTTATTTATTCAGAATTTTGTCAATTACCTTAATGACAAACATTCACATATAACCCCTTGCTAGTATTTCATTTGACATGCAGAAACACTTTCAGCAATTTCACCCGAAAATAGTTTTGGTGTCTAGTGAAATAAATTCATGTGCTTTGTTAATCTTTTCAGCATGAAACTATTTGTTCCAAATGGTGTCGGTGTCTCTTAAGTGTGTCACCCTAAGGTTATACAATAATACGTACATGATCGAGACCCCTCTCAGATCAATAATCAGAAGCGGGACCTGGAGATCCATACTGACTCCCACACATTCAACGATGACATTCTTGTGATCGTGAGACCCTTTTATGCTAGAATCTTAATCCCTTTGTCTCGCGATATATTACATGTCCGAGATTAGATCATTGGTATCTGCATAACTAGTTTGATCTCGTTACTGACATGTACTCTTTTCTCATTCCCGTGATATAACATTCTAGTGATCGAATCACTTGCTTGCAAGCTAATCAATGTAATATCACCGAGAGGGCCCAGAGTATATCTATCCATCATCGGGATTAACAAATTCCACTCTTGATCCATGGGACTCAACATAACACTTTAGTAGAACTGAACCCATCTTTATAATCACCCTCTTACGGTGTGACATTTGATGTTATCAAGATACTCTTCTAGCATTAGTGATTGACATGACCTCATGGTCTAAGGATTAGGATTACTTCGTATGATGTTATAGCAATATAAACTGAATGACTTTGATCGTAATGCTATAGTTTGGATGAATGTTCATCACACCATTCCAATAATGTTGTGACCTCGTTATTAACAACATCCAATGTCCATGATCAGGAAAACTTGATCATCTTGTTAATCAACAAGATAGTTTATAAGAGAGGCATTACTAGGAACTTTCTATTTGTTTATTAAAAACACATGTATTAACGTTTCCGTATTAATATAATTATAGCATGAAAAATAAACATCTATCATATACTCGGAATATACATAATAACCACTTTATTATTACCTCTCAGGGCATATTCCCTTCATCCTATCCCTCAAATGAACCTAGACCACCATGGACGCTTGTCCCTTGCTATATAAGGGCAGAGCCCATCTATACGCCTCATGTTTCTCTCATTTGCCCCTCTGGCTCTAGGGGTGGGTATAAAAAACCGAACACCGAAATCGAATTAACCGGAACCGAAACCGAATACACCGAAACCGAATTAGCCGAAACTAATTTCGGTTGGTAAATATGATTAACCGAATTTATAAATATTAATTCGGTTTTGACTCTCTGTTAACCGAAATAACTGTACAAACCGAAAATATACGTGACAGAGCTAAATATATTTATGATTCTGTCATAGACGTTCATTACTGTACGTAGATACTAGCTCATGCGACAAAAGACATGCATGCAAAAGCTGCCGAGCAGCCCATGTATGTACATATGTCTCCAGCCACATGCACGTACAAGTTCGTGGTTTAATTGTCAATTGTGTCTATTAATTTTGTTGGAAGCCTTTCAATTGTTTTCCCGTTTCGGATATAATCATGTATTTTAGCTGAACTCTAAACAAATATAATTTGTTGAATGTATACGATTTGGAAGATAGACATATTTTTTTGAACGAGCAAGATAGACATCATGCTTATTATGTTCTTTTTCTACACAATACATATGCGTTCAAGACATCAGCTAGCCATGTATTGCTTCAGGTCCTCGCCGACCTAGAGTTTGCTTCCGGTGCGCTGATGAGTGATTTAGCTCGTATGGATCTGACATAAATTATGGCACAGTGTTGTAAATTCCAGAATTTTGGTTAAAAACTGAACACCGAACCGAATTGTTCACTAACCGACCTATCGATTAATTAGAAAACCAAAATAATTTTGGTGCCTATTTTGTAGAAACCGAATTATAGAAAAACCCGAAAAACCGAACCGAATTAACCGAAAAAACCGAATGCCCACCCCTATCTGGCTCCCACTCCCCTCCCTCGAAAACCACTCCCTCTCCCCTACACTTTCCTGCCCGACAGAAGAATAGGAGGTGCTCTCGGCCTCCTCCACAACTTTGAGCATAGCTCCACTTCCCCTACCCCCCCTCCCTCGGCATGTGACAGATTCGACAACCCCATGACTCTTTGCTACTAACCATACCCTCCCTCTCCCCTTTGACATATCGTAGGTACCCTCTCCGGGAGAGCTCCGACGAGATCCGCACGGCCGTCCTCGTGTAGGCATGATCCCGACGTCGAAACCCTCTCATCGACCCATCCCCGGGGTCCCAAGCGAGCACCGCTTCTCCTAGACTCATCGTCGTCGCCTCTCCTCCTAGCTGATGAGCTCCCCGCTCTGCTCCTGCCATGCTTAGGGTTCCCTCCCTGCCGCTCCATCGAGAGGTGGGAGATGAGCTCTCGGCCGTAGATCCCCCTTCTAATCGGGCGGCTGAGGAAGATCCTTACCCATTTTCCCCTGTGTTGTCTATGACATGCGGGCCCCTACCGGCCCTTAGAATAGTGCGGCCATGTGCTCTGCAGCGCCTGGGAGGGCTGGTTCTCCTCCACGTGGCCCATCCTCCCCTAGATCCGGCCCGTGGATCCCCTCCTCCCTTTTTCTTTTAGCACATTATCCCGTCCCGTTTATTACCTATAGGTTTAATTAAAAAATGAAAAATGAATGTATTATCCTAGAGACCAATTTTACCATGCACCTGAATGTATTCTCAAACATTCAGTACTCCTACTCTCACCAGATTATTGCTAGTTGTTTTCTATTAATTAAAACACCACAACTTGTCTCCATGATTCAGTAAACCAACAGAATAAATTGGTAAACCCAAATGAGGTGAACCCAACTCCCGCTGGAAGATATTGGAAATACCCAACCACGGAAATTGTCCCCATGTCAAGGTGAAAAATGGTTTGCCTAGACTAAAAATTTTATAACCGAAACATTATGTTTATACCTTTAATAATTTCTCTAGGTCAAACCATAAATGGTATTTACCTAATTCCAACTCCTAGTGGACATGTCTACCCATATCCCTCTAATACCAGAAGACCATAATTTATTTAGCCTTTATTGAATTTTGGTGAATTAAACATCTCTGTGCATTGTTTATTCACTAATAAATTCATCATAGTAGTTCTGCTTATCCAAAAAGAGTGATTCCAATTTCTACAGAAAGGTATCATAAATACCTAACATGTTATTCATATCAGAATCTCCGGTAGAATAAATCTAGTTAAAAAGATAAATTGCCTCCAGTACTGCCTTTGGGAATTTCTTGAGGGCATTCTGGTAATTATATTGATGTGATTCCAACACCTATTGAATCAGCCCATCAAATACTAAATAATAATCCAAGTAAATGATTTTTGGAACTCCATATCCATCCTCTTGAATTATTTCCTAAAACAATAATTTTAATCACTAGGAAATTCATTATAAATCAAAGGTAATTGATAAAATAGTGAAACCAATTTTGTTGGTTTCATTTTATAAATACCAATCTTACAATATCATTTTTACTAAATGATATCATATTGGACGTGACCTTGATATAAAACCAGTCCCCTACCTTGTTTCTAGAATATAAAACATATATGAGTTTCCTTCAAATGTTCCCAAAAACAACCCCCCCCCCAATATTTCTACTTCCATCATTGTCAAACCCTACTGATTTGCTACATATATAACTTGTTTGTTTGATGTATGCAATGGTGTTTGTATGCATGGTCTTGATAGTTGTATGTTTGCTTGCATGTATGATGATTGACGATGATAGTTGCGACAGCCGGACGACGAGAAGAAGATGACTTATTATTATCTAGGTATTACGATATTCTAATAAGAAGTCCAGGGACACATTGCCATACTGATCATCATCAGGCAAGCCACCTTCTTGCTCATAAGCCCTTTCCCTATTACTTCACTTATGCATGTTTTCTATAGTTGTTTATAAAACTACATGGTTTTACTATTATATGTTTATAGGTGGGAATGTTTGGCTCCTCCAAACAAGTACCACCTTAGTACCATTAGGTACAACCCCTTTTGTGACTCCTATCTGCCCCTTTGTATATATGTGGTGTATATCACCACTACCCCTTGGAGACCCCATTTTAGCCAAACTAAAAGTATAGGATGGGAAGACCCCGGGGAAATGTTTATAAAATGTTTTATGAGAAAACCTTGGTGAGGCTTGACCTACCAGGAGAGGTTTGAGAACTAAGAATGTTTTGTTTTGCAAAAAGGGCACATGGTTCTTTGCAGTTTTTTCAAAACAATTATCCCGTGCAACCACAATACCCTGAAGTGGGATGGGGCTTACCCAAAGTGACTTCAGTTCGATATGGGTATACGCATGACTACTTATAAGGGATCATCTCCCTCTAATTTCAGGCTTCCTTTACAAAACGGTCTTCTGCTAGGCAGTCACCTGGAGGAAGCAGGATCACCCATGTGAGTGACCGGGCGATATTATGAGCCTCTCATTGAAAGTGTCGGCTCAAAAGGAGCTGGGTTGCACTCCGGTTGGTCCGTGGATCCCAATGTCCCAGTGTTGAGAGGAACAACTCATAGGGTTGGGCCCGTGTCATAGTGGACTTTACGAAGGTTTTGTTTGATTGTCCGAACCCTTGTATACCATGTGTATCGGGCCGTGGTTGTATCCCAGCGGATGTATCAAATCTTGTGGGTAAACTATACAGCCTCTGCAGAGTGTTAATCTTTTCTAATAGCCGATTCCTCGGTCATGGACGGATGGGAAGGTTGCTGTAGAGCAGCGTCGGATTTGTTTTCAAAACTGTTTTCAATAAACAAGTGATTTCAAAAACCTGGTGGTTCGAGGGACACCAGATATGGAGGAGGATAACCCGGTCAGTTGAGGACCGTGGAGATGAAATAGGGTGACCCAGTCCTATTATTTTACAGAACTCTTCCAAAAGGTTCCCATTTTTTTTTACAAAGGATTTCAGTAAAACCTTCTAGATGATATGTAGCACCCCGGATTTATGGTCTGAGAGTACTAGTTGTGCATACAAGTCCCTTTCCCATGATCAGTGTGACATGAGCATAACCGACCAGTATCATTACAGCATCCATAGATTATTGATTGCAAAACTTACAGTATTGCCAATATGGCGATTACAACACAACTTGCAGAAATTTTCAAGCGCAGAGCCCATGTCATGCCTTAACCTACATGCGAATGAATGGGAAGACGTCCTAGCTCGCATAGACGTCAGCTTCTTTATCGTTTCTCGATCCTCTGAAAATCTGGCCAGGTAAATATCCAGGAAAAATGTCGGTGAGTACTTTGAATGTACTCGCAAACCACCTCGAGAGAACAATAGTAAATGATATGCAATTTGGATGTGGTAGGATGGCTCAATAAGAGGTTCTTTTGTAAACTAGTTTCTCTTTTAGATATAGCCGATCTTTATATCTTTGTGACTCTATATCTTTGTTGACTCTTTTGTAAACTAGGTTCTTTTGTAAACTAGTTTCTATTTTGTAAACTCGCAAACCCATTTGTTTCTCCTTTCGGTCATCCCATGACCAAACTCCTTCCTCCATTTTCTGACCATCCCATGGTCAAAACACTTTCAAGCCATTGCTCCTACGGAGTCCTTTTTGAAATCAAACCCAGGACCACCGTTCATCAAACTTCCAAACCGTCCATGATCGAGGACTCAGCTATTCGAATATATTTACACTCTGCAGAGGTTGTACACTTTACCCACACCATCCGAGTACCCTGCCCTGATCTACACCAATCGTGAGTCGAGTAGCCGGTTAAGACCTTCGGAATGCCCATTCTAATATAAGTGCCTACCCTATGAGTGTTTGCCCCTCAACACCGGGATGCCCTGTATAGTTCCAAAGCCAACCGGAGCACCTTTTCCACTACACTAAGTGTGCGCTTTCAATGAGGGGCTCATAGTAACGCGTGGAGGCCCGTCGACCCTTCGTTCCTTCTACCGGTCGATGTTTTTCCTGGACCATTTACCAGAGAAGGCCCACCCTCCATGACCTTGTCATCCCCTGTAGTAGTTCTGAGGCACCTATACCAGAATATACAAACTTCTAGCCCAGCCGTATCCCATTCCAGAATAATGTGGTTGCACGGGTTAATTGTTTTGGCAAACTGGCACAGCCCGGTGAGTTTTCGTAAACCTTTTTCCTCCATCTTTCGATCAACCTTTTTTAAGACCAAAACCTATTTAAGATTCTCAACCTCTCTTTTTAGGTCAAACCTCACCAAGGTTTTCTCATAAACCATTTTATAAATAATTTCCCGGGGTCTTCCCATCCTATTCTTTTGCTTAGGCTAAAATGGGGTCTTCAAGGGGTTATGGTGTTAAAACACCATCTAATATACTAGGGGCAAAGAGGTGTCATCAAAGAGGTTGTACTTAGTAGTACAATGGTATTAGCTGGAGAAGCCAAGCCACTACCATATATAAACTCATCAATAGTAAATCCATGCAGTTTCATAAACACTAGATAAAACATGCATAAGTAAAACAGTAGGACAAAGGGTCATGAGCAAGAAGGTGGCTTTCCTATGACCCGCGAGATGTCCCTTGACTTCCTTAGAAATCCAATAATAACAATAAGAGAATAACCCGAGGCTTCCTTCTTCTCAGCATCACGCGATCGCAACTATCGTCGTTATTGAGCATACATACAAACAAATAAAGCACCAATCAAGACAAGGCATACAACAATTCATACATACAAAAAGCAATGGACAGAACAATTCTATAGATTAGTAAGGGTTGAGGGTTTTCTTTTGGGTACAAAGGAAATGCTTTGGTTGCATTTGTGGGTTTTCTATTTAAGATTTATAGTCCAAAAATTCCCCATTTAAGGAGTTTTAGAACAATGCCAAGTTCTATATGAGATCAATGGGAAAAATGATACTCTCAGATAGGTATTGATAAAATGAAGCCAAAAAAAGTGGTTTCCCTATTTTATAAATTACCATTGATTTATAATGGATTTTATATTCATTATTTATTGCGTGTCTCATGGTCTCGGCGAAAGCAAGGTAAAGGTCGTGGTCAACCACCCTCTACCGGCCTTCCAAGGAAGAGGGCTAATAATTTGTCATTAAGAGTCGGTTGGTGCGTGTGGGTAAAGTTTTCCACCCTTGCAGGGTTAAAGCTTTTTGAAAATCCGTGTTCACGGTTATGAACGACTTGGCGACCGGACTTAAGATCATAGATAACATTAACCACTATAAAACTTGTTGATCCACGTGTGCTTAAGGATGCTTCCTCCGGGTCGAGAGGGTGATCCTAGATAGGAGGTTCTGATGAAGCTGGTGGTTATCAAGATGTGATGAACAAGATGAAGAAGTCGCTATCTTATCCCTTTTAAAAGATTCTGAGTAGACGAGCCTCTTCTCTCTCTTGTTTACAAATAAAGATTGCTTTCCGAAAAAGAAAATCCAGAGAAAGCCTTTCTAGCCAGAGCATGTAGATACTAGGTTATTTAAGTCTTGCGGAGTACATTCTCGTACTCAGCCTTGTGCCATTGCTGTTTTTTTTCTAAAGAGGATCTGGTTGCAACTGAAGGTGGCTTCTACGTTGACATCGACGAGTAGTTGGGGTTCCCACGTAGCAGCCTGAGGACTATGGGATGGACGTCGCTTTTGTTAATGGCCTCTTAGGCCTTTTGCTAAGTTGTTATGTAGAACAACATAATTTGCTTTCGCTGTGTGATGTAATGTTGGGTCTATGACCTCTGGTTTGTAATAACTCTAATATCTCACTCTGCTAAGAGTTTAAACTTATGCTGTTGAATCCTTGTGTTTTGTAATGTTACCGAATCATACTGTGATCTTCCGTGTTTGGGAGTTGAACTTATCTTAGATGGTGATTTGAGGTTAGTTTAACCCTGACCCCGGGGGGTGCTACATTTTGTCAAAAAACATTACTTGCATATGCCTATTGTCACCAACACACGAACGCTCGGTTTCTATCTTGCACCTTCTATAAATATTTAGTTTAGATATTTGGATAGTACAGGTGCATAGAGGGTTCCGACATGAACCCGTAGCATTTTGAATCACCTCAATCGAAACTTCGGAGCAAGTTCTACATCAATCTGAATTTCTGCTTAATTTCAGACAGTTCAGACAAAAAAATTCAGTCAAGGAAATCCTCAGGAAAAAGATTAAGGAAAGAAAAAAAAGAACCAGCGCGCCAGCGCAGCCAGCTGGTCCGCCCGCCAGCCGCGGCCCACCCGGAGCCTACCAGTGCGTCGGCCAGCGCAGCAGCCCGCCAGCCGACCGGGCGCCACACACTAAACGCCGCGCGCGCGCCTGCACATTTAGCCCGCCAGCCGCGGCCATTGCCAGGGAGGCCCCGCTGGCAGCGTGACGCCGCTGCTGCCATGTCGGGCACGGACGCCGAGGCGGCTTCGTCGTGGAATCGGACGCCTCCCAAGCCCCTATTAGTCTTGCCTTAAAGCCCTCGAGCTCCTCTATGCGGACCCCTTGCAGCCCTAGCTCTACGCGCCGCCAAACCCCAGCAATTGCTCGCCGAAGTACGCCATTGCCGCCGCTGCCATTGACGAGGTATGAAGCTCCACTGCCCCGGCTGGCTCTTCCCTCGCCCCGTTCTTCCCCTAGAAACCTCCCCCGCGTTGAGCTGATTTGCCCCATCGTTTTTCGTGACGCGCAGGACCGCCGACGCCGCCGACGACCTCACCGGATTCGACGCCGACACCCACTCTCCAGCATGCCACCACCACTGCCCGCGGATGCTAGAAGCCTCTCTGACACTGCCTTGAGATTCGTCGTCGCGTCCCGCACGTCGTACGCCACCCCGCCGCCGCCGCCAACCGTCGGAGCAGCCACGCCGATGACCACCTACGCCGCCTGGTGAGCTTCCCCCACGCGACCACTCCCTGCCCTTGGATTAACCATGGACGGCCCAGATGGCCCGTGGACCAGCGCCTTGACAGTCAGCTAAATTTTGACTGTTAATTAAATCGAATTTAAAATTGCAGGAATTAGCTGAATCTTGTAAAATTCATAGAAATGAATCTGCTGGTCCAAAAATTGCAAATAAGATACCTATGGATTCAGTCTTCACGTAGAATATTTCTGTACAATTGTTTCGGACTTTTTGATCAAGGTTTTGTCGTGATTAATTAAATAGTTTAATGGCCTATTTAAAGTAATAAATTCATAGGAAAATTTCTACAACTACAAAAATTGCAAATGAGGTGTCCCTGGAATCAGTAGAACAAGTAGAATCTGTTAGTGAATTAAAAAGGTAGCCTTATAGTACTAGAAGTTGCAGAAACTATTAAAAGGCTTCCTGGAGTATTTTAACTACTCAGGAAGTTCTATAAATCCTTTTTGAGTGATTCTAGTTGGCACTAGATCTATTTTAGGTTGCCTACATAGTAGTTTTTTTTCAAATACTTTACAAACCAACCAATAGCAGTGGATAAATATTTGGGGTATAGCTCCATTGTTTGCCATTTAAAATTGCATGCTTTGTTTTCAATGCTTTTAAAATATTTTCCATGCATGCATATAGTAGGTATACTGAACAAAGGTTGTAGAATGCTACGGAAGCTTTGTTCAACTTGTCATGCATGCATCTTGCATTGTTACGTTTGTATATGATTGTGTTTGCATGTTTTATGTGTTGCAATTGTATCGTGTAGATTGTGACGAGTGCAACGCTTTCTCGTGTGAGGATTGTTTATTCGAACGATTGCATGTGTAGGAAAATATTATCACTATGCTATGTCCTATTATGTGGTAGGGATCTCCTTTAGTTCAGCCACCATTGGTAGATGTGCTTAGCCATGCTATGATGAACGAGGGCTGGGTTACATCACTGAAAGTTGTTTCTAAATGTGTTGGTTTGTGAAAACTAAAAACAACTTAATCAATGAATCTCCTGGGTGTGATGGGATTGATATTTTTTGGTGGTATCATTGCGGAAAGGCACCCATGTATCAAGAGAAAATGATTGGCTTCTTTATTTGGTAGCTTACGTGTACAACCATGAGCCAATAATGAAATGGGCGGTTGGTTGGACTTACTAGGTTGTGGCAACTCGAACCCACGTAGCCAGAGATGTAGAATTTTGGTAGGTTGGTATGGTACGTGTCGGGTTTGGGGAGCTACTTCCCGAACGGTCCCTTCTTGGACTTATCCTTATCATCACCCAATTTAGCCCAGCTCGTCGTTATGGGTGCACCT
This sequence comes from Avena sativa, assembly GCA_916181665.1. Classification (NCBI taxonomy): domain Eukaryota; kingdom Viridiplantae; phylum Streptophyta; class Magnoliopsida; order Poales; family Poaceae; genus Avena; species Avena sativa. The sequence continues at coordinate 249,820,402 of OV702297.1, forward strand.
GTTCTATTTGTGGAGAAGAAGGACAGTAGCAAGAGGTTAGTGGTGGACTATCGCTCGCTGAATGAAGTGACCATCAAGAACAAATATCCCCTGCCAAACATAAATGATTTGTTTGATCAATTGGAAGGAACAAAGGTGTTTAGCAAAATTGATCTGAGATCGGGCTATTTCCAATTGAAGATTCGGGAGGAGGACATTCCCAAGACTGCTTTTACCACTAGGTATGGTTTATATGATTATACGGTTATGTCTTTTGGACTAACAAATGCTCCAGCATATTTCATGACCATGATGAACAAGGTGTCTATGGAGTACTTGGACAAGCTCGTGGTTGTGTTCATCGATGACATACTGATATATTGCAAGGATGATGCTGAACCTGAGAAACATCTGCGACTGATTATGGAGAAGCTGAGGGAACACAAGCTGTATGCCAAATTCAGCAAGTGTGAATTTTGGCTTAACACTGTTGGATTTCTTGGACACGTGGTGTCAGGTGAAGGAGTCGATGTTGACCCAAGCAAAGTGAAGGCGGTTACTGAATGGGAAGCGCCCAAGAATGTGGGTGATATTCGCAGCTTTTTGGGACTTGCTGGATATTACAGGAGGTTCATAGAGAATTTCTCCAAGATCGCTAAGCCAATGATGGAACTTCTGAAGAAGGAGAAGAAGTTTGAGTGGAGGATGTGTGTGAAGCTAGCTTTCAGGAACTAAAGCGTCACCTAGTGACCACACTTGTTCTGTGTTTACCTGATCTTCACAAGGATTTCTAAGTGTATTGTGATGCATCTCGACAGGGACTTGGAAGTGTGCTGATGCAGGATGGGTGAGTGGGTGTCATATGCCTCGTGGCAACTTAAACAACATGGGAGGAACTACCCCACACATGATTTGGAATTAGCGTCGGTTGTTCATGCGCTCAAGGTATGGAGGCACTACCTGATGGGAAAAACTGCGATGTGTACACTGACCACAAGAGCCTGAAGTACATATTCACACAGAAGGAACTGAACATGAGGCAAAGGAGATGGTTGGAACTTATCAAAGATTATGATATGAATCTGCAATACCACCCAGATAAAGACAATGTAGTAGCGGATGCTCTAAGCCGGAAGGTCTATGCCAGTGGATTGACTGTTGGGGAATTGCCCGAGGATTTGTGTAAGCAATTGAACGAGCTTAGACTAGAGGTAGTGTCCGAGGGATATTTGGCAGCAATGGAAATCCAACCAACGCTACAGGACATGATCAGGAAAGCTCAACTAGGAGATGAGGAGATAGAGGTGATAAAGAAAATGATGAAGGAGGATCGAGCAAAAGAATTCCGCGAGGATGAGCAAGGAACCTTGTGGTATGGAGATCGTTTGTGCGTGGCTAACGATCCGGAGATAAGGAAGCTAATTTTGAAGGAGGCTCATGACTCGCCGTATTCCATACATCCGGGCAATACAAAGATGTATATGGATCTGAAGGACATATTTTGGTGGAACAACATGAAGGGAGATATCGCCGAGCGTATTACTTTATGTGATGTATGCAGCCGAGTGAAGGCGGAACACCCGAAGCCAGCAGGATTACTATAGCCATTGCCCATGCTGGATTGGAAGTGGGATAGAGTGGGAATGAATTTTATCACAGGACTGCCTAGGACCAGGTCTGGATACGACTCTATTTGGGTAGTGGTCGACCATTTGACCAAGGTATCCCACTTTATACCGGTGAATACAACCTACACGAGTGCGAGGTTAGCCAAAATTTATATGGACAGGATTGTGTGCCTACATGGAGTCCCCAAGAGCATTGTATCAGATAGAGGCACCCAATTTACATCACACTTTTGGCAACAGTTGCACGAGTCATTGGGAACTAGGTTGGAGTTTAGCACAGCATTCCACCCAGAGAGAGATGGATAGACAGAGAGGGTGAATCAGATTTTAGAGGATATGTTGAGAGCTTGCATTTTGGCTCATGGCTCTAGTTGGGATGAGAATATGACATATGCCAAGTTTTCCTACAACAACAGCTACCAAACCAGCATCAAGACGCCGCCGTTTGATGTGCTATATGGCAAAATATGCCGAACACCATTGCTATGGGATGGAGTAGGAGAGCGTCAGCTATTTGGACCTGATTTGATCAAGGATGCCGAGGAGAAGGTCACTTTGATTAGGGACATGATGAAGGTAGCACAATCGAGACAAAAGAGCTACGCTGACACCAAGCGCAAGGAAGTGGTGTATGAGATCGGTGATAGAGCCTACCTTAGAGTATCGCCACTGTGTGGGATTAAGAGATTTGGAATCAAGGGTAAACTGGCACCACGGTTTATAGGACCATACCGAGTCTTAGCACACAAGGGAGAAGTTGCATATCAGTTGGAGATGCCAATGGCTCTATCCGCTGTTCATGATGTGTTCCATGTGTCCCAGCTGAAGAAGTGCCATCCGGACATGGTCGATACACCGTTGAGAGACACCGTGCCACTGGAGGAGGTTCAGCTGGAGAGTGACTTGACCTATAAGGATAAGCCGGTCAAGATTTTGGATACAGCGGAGAGGTTTACCCATAGCAAGACGATCAGATTTTGCAAGGTGCAATGGAGCCACCACACCGAAGAGGAATCCACTTGGGAGCATGAGGATGACCTCCGAGAGGACCACCCACACCTATTTGCTAGCCATGCCGAATCTCGGGGACGAGATTCATCTTAAGGGGTTTAGTCTTGTCACATCCCAAATTTTAGATTTGGTACTGCATATCAGACATGTCATTGCATCCTAGTCATGTTTGTAAAATTTCAGTTTTAAAAGCTTTTGTCAAAAAAATTACTTGCATATTCCTATTGTCACCTACACTTGAACGCTCGGTTTCTACCTTGCACCTGGTATAAAATTTAGTGTAGCTATTTGGATAGCACAGGTGCGTAGAGGGTTCCGACATGAACCCGTAGCACTTTGAATTGCCTCAATGGGAGCTTCGGAGCAAATTCTACAGCAATATGAATTTCTGCTTAATTTCAGACAGTTCTGACAAAAAAATTCAGTTAAGGAAATACCCATGAAAAAGATTAAGAAAAAAAGAAACAACGAGCCAGCGCAGCGGGCCGGCCAGCCCACCAACTGTGGCCCACCCGGGGCCTACCAGCGCGTCGGCCAGCGCAGCAGCCCACCAGCCGACCAGGATGCACGCACTAAACGCCGCGCGCGCACCTGCACTTTCAGCCCGCCAGCCGTGGCCACGGCCAGGGAGGCCCCGCTGCCAGCGGGGCTCCGCCGCTACCGCGTCGAGCATGGATGCCGAGGCGGCTTCGTCGTGGAATCGGATGCCTCCCGAGCCCCTGTTAGTCTCGCCTTAATGCCCTCGAGCTCCTCTACGCGGACCCCTGCAAATCTAGCTCTACGCGCCGCCAAACCCCGGCAATTGCTCGCTGGAGTACGACGCTGCCGCCGCCGCCATTGACGCGGTACGAAGCTCCACCGCCCCAGCCGGCTCTGCCCTCGTCCCGTTCATCCCTGGAAACCTCCCTCGCATTGAGCTGATTCGTCCCATCGTTTTTCGTGACGCTTTGGACCGCCGATGCTACCGACTACCTCGCCGGAGCCGACGCCAACGCCCGTGCTCCAGCACGCCACCGCCGCCTCCCGCGGACGCTAGAAGCCTCGCCGTCGCCGCCTTGAGATTCGCCGTCGCCTCCCGCACGCTGTACACCACCCCGCCGACGACGACGACCGCCCGAGCATCCAAGCCGATGACCACCGACGCTGCCCGGTGAGCTTCCCCCATGCGACCACTCCCTACCCTTGGATAAGCCATCGACGGCCTAGATGGCCCATGGACCAGCGCCTTGGCTGCTGAACGGTCAGCGTCGTGCCGCGCCGTGCATACATAACACAAACAACCTAGTTTCAATATAACTTAGTCAAATTTTGGAAATGTAATGATGAGTGTGGTGGTCCAACTAATAAGGCTCAATTCTTCTTTCACTTTCTAATCTAAAGGCTAACAATGCATCCTTCTATCAAAGAGATGAGAAAAGAAGATTAGAAAAGTTTACTAGAAGAATAAGACAAGTGTGGAAGTTGTTGAAAAAAAATTCCTTAGTGGTTTCCGATCCTAGAGTCATAATCCTACAGCCAACACAGTGCTCTGATACCATCTGTAAGATCCATCCTTTGTAAGGGAAAGGATCCCTGTGATTGCACTGCTAGTCCCTGGATCAATTCTAGCATCCACAGTTTAAGATGAAGTACACAGAAACAAAGGTCATTATTACATATCATTCCAGAGACAAACATAGTCTTTTACAAACTCCATGGCCACAGGCCTAATACAAGATTTCAAATTTATAATAAGATAAATAAGTCTTCATCTTCATGTGCCACAGGCAAGCATGTTGAGTGTAGACTCATGACTCCTAATCATCATCAGAATAACCTGCAACATCACAAGTTATAGCCACAGTGGGTCAATACATTGGAATAGTATTGGCAAGTGATACTTAGTAAAATATTGGTGGACTAGATACTATATGCTTTTTGTCTAAGTGTAGCTTAGGCTTGCTTTGCTCAAAATAGGTTTTGCCTATCAGTTGAAAACACTAAGTTTTTCTTTGTCAAAAACTTTCCCAAGGAACAACCAATAGACATTGGGGTCCTTCACCCTTGTTTAACCACAAGTTTTTACTTAGAAATTGGGATGAGGAGATTCTTGATAGCTTCCATGTCTTGATGCTCAAGTTGTCCAATACCAGGGACATGGCTAAGTACTTAGATTCTTCCATCTGCAGAGGTTGTGCAGTTTCCCCACGAGACTTGATTTTCACCAAGACATGACCTTTCAGAAGCCTTCCCTTAGACCAAATGGACGCACTGCAACCTATCATCCCACTACCACCAACTGTCCAAATGGCTAAGTTATTGCAACCTATATGATCCAGGCAGAGCCCATATTGCCAAGTGGCTGCACTAGAAGCTTCTTAACATATGGCATCTCAAATCCCTTTGTTCCTGGGTGGCTTTCCACAAGTGTGATACACAAGGTAACCATAGAAATGGGCCTTGTGTAACCACTCAACACAAACCATTCTTTCCATTCCACCCAGGTGTTTCATTCACTTAGTTGTTTTATTAAGCAAAACATATGTCCAAAGACTTAGAAATATTTCTCATAGCATGATTATATAATACACACTTGGTTGCTACTAGCTAGTCTAAGCATGGCAATAGCAAGTAACTTAACTTAGAGGAAATTCTAACATTGCTACAACTACTAGGATTTCCCAAGCATAACATAAGGATACTTATCAAAATAATCATGCAAGTCCTATACAAAATATCTCTAATGCATAGGTAAAATATTGGGAATAAACATGAAGCACCACTTTCCTTGGTAGTTTGGGGAGTAGCAACAATCTTCACAACCACAATCACTATTAGCACCAAAATCTACACATGAAATAATGGCACCAAAATCACATAACAAAATATACAAACAAAACTATATGAATGCATGCAAAATGCTATGTGATGATTTTCTACACCAAACAAGACAAGTATACAGTACTCAATCAAAAACAAGACCAAGACACACTAAATAAACTTTATTTGATCTTTAAAACATTTTTCAAATAATTTCTATACTCAAAATAAGCCTACAAATGACTCTGCAAAAATAATCAATTTTACAGAAACAAAAAATTAAACACATTGCATAAACAGATAGCATTATTTCTCCTGATTCTAATAATATAAAATTTGTAAAATTTGAACGTGTAGATCAAAAGTTATAAATTTTACAAGTTTGAATAACTAATAGATGAAATTTCTGTTTTAAATCTAAACTCAGGCCACGCGGCGTGTTCTAATTGGCCCGTACCGGTTCAGGTGGATCGATCAACGAGGGCCATTGGATTTAAAGAAGATCGTGCGGCACAGATCTTGCCTACCCCTTCGTGTAAGTGATTCTATCACAGCCGACGGATCTAGATCTAACGGTCGCTGAACAAACGACCACTAACTGGTGGCGCACGGTGACGGTGAGCGGCGGCGCGCTCGGTCTATGGCATCGCGGTGGCTACAGGAAGCGAGGAAGAGATTAAAGATGCTTACCAGACTCGTAGGGGCGTGCTAGAGGTCAACGTGGCAGTGGCTTGTCAAGGGGCGCACGGACACGATGGGGATTCCTCGTCGGAGTAGCTAGCGGCGTCGGGTGTTTGCGGATGGAGTTGCTGCCGATGATGTAGACCGCCCTAGCATGAACCAGAGGTATCAGAGGATGCACAAGGTTGTGGCAAACACGACAGGGTCAAAGAGGAAGCAAGGGGCGCTCGGAACTAACCAGATTTACTCGCCGGAGTTGAGTGCCTCGTCGGGTTCGCTCAGTCGTAGACGTTGCCGACGCTCGGGGTTGTCCTAGCACACAAGAGGTGTCAAACGAAGCGCAAGGGTGCGGTGAATGTACTGGAGAAGTTAGGAGTCAAGGGGCGCAGAGAGCTCACCGGAATCGGTCGTCGGAGTTCGTCAGGATAGCAGCGAAGGTTGGTGAAATCTGAGCAGCCTGGTGGCAAGGAGAGGGTGCTGTGTGGGGACAAATGGCCGTGGTGGAGAGGGGATTAAGTAGCCGGGAGCGGGACGAGGATTACTCCCTGAATCAATGGGAATTAAATGGGGTTTAACTGCGGTGAGGTAACGGCGGAGCGGTGACTACGCGCATGATTGAGGACGACGATGACGGGGCAAGGTGGGGTCGGGCTGTCAGTGAGTGGGTGCGCTTGGTTGCAGTGAAAAACAGAGGGGGGGAAGGAAATCCGGGTGGGCTATTTTGGTTACTGGGCTGAAAAGGTATCGCCGGCCCATTTCTGTTATCCTTATTCTTTTTCTTTTTCTAATTCGATTTTTAGGAAACAATTTCAAATGATTTCAAATGTGTTTTTATAAAATGAAACCTGCACATTTTTAGTATAAAACCATGCTATATCACCAGACTTGCTTGGTTCCTTTGGAGTTTTAAAAATAAAATAGTGCCTTTACACAAGATATGAAAATGGTTTTAAAACCATATTTTGTTTTGAAATAATTGTCCAAGCTTTGGAACTCAACCAAGCCAACTCATGAACAAACAATCTTGGTTTATATAACCTTTCATTAGAGAGTAGCATTGGAACAATGCTTTGCTTGCATAAAATAATAAGCATACAAATGCTTCTGTTTTTGTAATAACTTTGAAAATGATCCCTAAATGATTATGAATGTATGGATGATATGCAATCTTTGAAAACATGATTTTAGGGATGTTACAAATCTAACCCCCTTAAGGTGAATCTCGCCCTCGAGATTCGGAATGGCTAGCAAATAGGTGAGGGTGGTCATTCCGAAGATCATCTTCTCTTTCCCATGTTGCTTCTTCTTCGGAATGATGGTTCCATTGAACTTTGCAGAATTTGATAGTCTTAGTCCGAGTAACTCTTTCTGCAGTCTCAAGAATCTTGATGGGTTTTTCCTCATAAGTGAGATCACTTTCCAATTGAACCTCCTCCAAAGGTATAATATCCTTCAAAGAAGTCTCTTCCATCTCTGGATGGAATTTCTTTAGCTGACTCACATGAAACACATTGTGAACTACAGACAATGATTCTGGCAATTCAATTTCATAAGCTACTTCTCCTTTACGACTCAGAGTATTGAATGGTCCAACATATCTTGGGGCCAATTTTCCTTTGACTCCAAATCTCTTCACTCCACGAAGTGGTGACACTCTAAGATAAGCTCTATCACCCACTTCATAGGTGAGTTCTCTACTCTTTGGATCTGCATAGCTCTTCTGTCAGGACTGTGCTATCTTCAATCTGTCCTTAACTAGCTTGAATTTCTCCTTAGCCTCTTTGATTAAGTCTGGTCCGAACAAGTTTCTTTCTCCCACACCATTCCATAGCAATGGGGTGGTACACTTTCTCCCATAGAGAAACTCAAACGGTGCCATCTCAATGCTGGCTTGATAACTGTTATTGTAAGAGAATTCTGCGTAAGGCAGACTTTCATCCCAACTGGCTCCATAGTCTATGGCATATGCCCCTAACATATCTTCTAGAATCTGGTTGGTCCTTTCTGTCTGTCCATCTGTCTGAGGATGAAAAGCAGTGCTGAATTCCAATCTTGTTCCCAATGACTCATGTAGCTGCCTCCAAAAATGAGAAGTGAATTGAGTTCCCCTATCAGACACAATACTCTTGGTACTCCATGCAGACACACAATCCTATTCATGTAGATCTTGGCCAACTTAGCACTTGTGTAGGTTGTCTTCACGGGTATGAAATGAGCCACTTTAGTGAGGCGATCCACTACTACCCAAATAGAATCATATCCTGACCTGGTCCTTGGCAATCCGGTCATGAAATCCATGCCAATCTTGTCCCACATCCAATCAGGAATAGGTAGTGGTTGTAGCAATCCTGCTGGTTTCTAATGTTCCACTTTCACTCTACTACATACATCACACAAAGCAATATGTTCGGCGATGGCCTTCTTGAGATTATTCCACCAAAATCTTTCCTTCATATCCATGTACATTTTGGTGTTACCCGGATGAATGGAATATGGTGAGTTGTGTGCTTCCTGTAAAATCAGTTTTTGAAGCTCTGGATCTTGCGGAACGCAGACACGTTTTCCATACCATAAAGTACCTTGTTCGTCTTCATGGAATCCTTTGGCATTTCCTTTGCCAATCTTTTCCTTAATCTCTTCAATTTCCTTGTCCGTCTTTTGGGCTTCCTTGATCTTGTCCAACAATGTAGGTTGAACATCCAATGACATGAGATGTCCTTCAGGCACAATCTCCAATCTAAGGTCTCTAAATTGGGCACACAGATCATCTGGCAACTCTCCCTTAGTAAGGCCATTCACAAATACCTTACGGCTTAGTGCATCCGCTACAACATTTGCTTTACCGGGGTGGTATTGCAAACTTAAGTCATAGTCCTTGATGAGTTCTAGCCATCTTCTTTGTCTCATGTTGATTTCTTTCTGAGTGAAGATATACTTCAAACTTTTGTGATCTGTGAACACTTCACATCGCTTTCCCAAAAGATAATGTCTCCATGTTTTAAGTGCATGGACAACAGAGGCTAACTCTAAATCATGAGTAGGGTAATTTACCTCATGAGTTTTGAGTTGTCTCGAGGCATAAGCCACAACTTTCCCTTCTTGCATTAGAACTGCACCTAATCCATGATGAGATGCATCACAATACATTGGAAATATTTCTCTAAATCTGGCAGACATAAGACTGGTGCTGTCACTAGTCTCTTCTTCAATTCTTGGAATCTGAGTTCACATCCTTCAGACCAAACAAATTTCTTGTCTTTCTTTAGTAACTCCGTCATTGGCTTAGCTACCTTGGAGAAATTCTCAATGAATCTTCTGTAGTATCCTGCCAGGCCAAGGAAACTACGAACCTCCTTTACTGACTTAGGAGATTCCCACTCGGTTACGGCTAACACTTTTTCGGGATCAACTGCTACACCATCTCCTAGCACAACGTGTCCAAGAAATCCAACTTCATTCAACCAGAATTCACACTTGCTGAATTTGGCATACAGTTTATGCTCTCTAAGCTTCTCAAGTATCAAACGCAAATGTCCTTCATGCTCTTCTTTGCTTTTGGAGTAGATCAAAATGTCATCGATAAAAACGACAACAAACTTGTCAAGGAACTCCATGAACACCTTATTCATCATATTCATGAAATAAGCTGGTGCATTGGTCAAACCAAATGGCATCACGGTGTACTCATACAATCCATACCTAGTGGTGAAAGCTTTCTTAGGTATGTCTTGTTCCCTTACCTTAAGCTGGAAATAACCTGACCGGAGATCAATCTTTGAGAACACACAGGCTCCTTCTAACTGATCAAACAAGTCATTGATTCTAGGCAAAGGATATTTGTTCTTGATAGTTACCTCATTGAGTGAACGGTAATCTATGCATAACCTTTGACTTCTATCTTTCTTTTCCACAAATAAGACTGGTGCTCCCCAGGATGAAGAACTTGGTTGAATAAACCCTTTCTGCAACTGTTCTCCAAGTTGTTTCTTGAGTTCTTTCAACTCATCAACTGACATCTTGTAAGGTCTCTTTGCTATTGGTCCTGATCCTGGCAGCAAGTCAATCAGAAATTTCACATCTCTATCTGGTGGCACTCCCGGCTATTCTTCCGAAAACACATCTGGATACTCTCTCACAATTGCCACACTGTCTATGCTAACCCCCTTAAGAGAATTTAGCTTACTCCCTTTTGATTCAAAGTTAGTCTTGAATCTAATCCTTTTATTATCCGGGGTTGTGAGTGTGACAGTATGATTGGCACAATCTAGCACTCCCTTGTGCTTAGTAATCCAGTCCATTCCCAAAATGACATCCAATCCTTGGGAATTTAGGATTATCAGATTAACGGGAAACTTATACTTCCCAAACTCTATGAATAGGTCATGGCATCCTGAGTTCACTATCATTTCTCCACTAGGAGAACTTACTTTTATAGGACACCCAATAGTTTCAACTAGAAGTTCATTTCTTTCAACAAATGCTCTTGATATGAATGAATGTGATGCGCCAGTATAAAAAAGAACAAGTGCTGGAACAGAATTGAGTTTGAACTTACCAGCAACAACATTTGGTTCTTCATAGATCTCTTCCACATTGATGTGGTTCACCTGTCCCTTCTGGAAAGGGTTGGGTTTGTTGGGTCCTTCAACTTTCTTTTCTGGGCATTCATTTGCATAATGCCCCATCTTCTTGCATTTGAAGCATTCAACCTGACTGAGATCCTTCTTGACAGGCTGGCTTCCACTACCACTTCCACTTCCACTATGGTGGCTCTTGTATCCACCCTTGTGGTTCTTGTATTTGTCATTGTCATGACTACGGTGATGCTTGTTGACATGATGACGGTTGTGGTTGTGGTGACTGTTGTACTTTCCATGCTTGTGGGATCCAGAACTCCCACTATCATCATAATGGGAACGCTTGTGGGACGATCCCGAGCTATGCTTGTCAGAGGTGTGTTTCCTCTTTCTACTTTCAACCTGTTTCATCTTGCTCTCCAAGATGGCAGCCTTGTCATAAAGGGACTGGTAGGTGGGGACATAGGCTACAGATAACTACAGGTTCAGTTCATCGTTCAGTCCTTCGAGGAACTTCTCTTTCCTCTTGGCATCAGTATCAACTTCATCTGGTGCATAACACGCCAGATTGTTGAACTCCTCAATATATTCAGCCACGCTGCGGTGGCGTTGCTTTAGATTATGAAATTCCTTCTTCTTTAAGCTCATCATACCGGATGAGATGTGAGCTGTACGGAAACCATCTTCAAAGATAGCCCATGTCACATCCTCAATGGGAGTGGTGATCTGGAAGTTATCCCACCAAGTAGCTATTGGTCCTTCCAACAAGTGTGCTACAAATCTGACTTTCTCCTCGTCGGTGCAGCCGACAGTTACCAAATCCTTGTTCATTGAGCGTAGCCAATCATTGGCCACCATGGGGTCAGTAGTTCCTGAGAACTTAGCAGGCCGCAGTCTTAAGAATCTGGTGAGCATGTCAAATCCTGGTGGGTTGTTCTGATTGTTGTTGTTGTTATTATTGTTGTTGTTCTTGTTATTGTTGTTGTTCTGATTCTACATGAAAGTAGTCATCATCTGCATCATCTGTGCCTGTGCTGTCATCAGCTACTGCATCTCGGGGGTGACATTGTTGTTGTTCGGGTTGCGGTTGGCACGTCGAGGAGGCATCTGTGGTTTTCATAAGGATAAGAATGAGATACCCATAGATGCTTAACATGCACAATACATCATATAAACAATCACCAAACAAGCATCAAAATAACATAAAGTTCAACGACATAAACAACAAGTTTGAGAATCAAACACACCAATAGCAAGCCATCCACATTTTGTATGGTCATTGCGACTCAATAATCATAAGCATGGTAAATGATAGATAAATGAGTATTCATCACTACACCTATGCGTCAACCTCCTCATAAACAAGTGTAAGACCTGCATTCTCCATGGCGGTCTTGTATTCCTCGACATTGGTAGTCAAGGCCTCTACCTTGGCTTTGAGAGCCCTCTTCTGTGAACGAAGTCTCTCAATCACACCCTGCTGATGCTCGAGCTCGAAGTCCTTGGCCTCTAGTTCTGCAGTCATCTCTCGAATCCTCTTGTTCCTGTCTTGGACTCTTTTCTCTTGGCTTTTGAACTTCCTATCCTGGCTCTCTAACTTGGCCTCCATTTCCTTGACTATCTCGTCTTGCTCCGCGAAGAGCTTGTCCTTCTCACGAAGCTGCACCTGGAGCTCGTCATTGCTAAGCATGACGTTGGTCCTATTGGTATCTAGGTGCCTATGTAGAACCTCTAGGTCCTGAAGGTATAGACGAATCGGCTCTGTCGTCTCTCTAGTAGCATCCTCGAACTCAATAGCCTCACCATCCTCGTCGCATCTTCCGAAAGCATGGAAGTGAGTACCTCTAATCTCCCGAGAGTGTCTCCCTAACAAACGCCCAAGTAAATCCTGCATGGCTACCTCTAGGCCTCTCTCCTTGTCGTCATGCATAAGCTTGAAGGTGATAGCCTCCATGGCTGGCTCCGTCTGGTGTCCTGGCTGAGTATCCTTGAAGCCCCAAAGGTCCTTCCTCTCAAACTTGGTGAGGGGAAGCATCATGATGCTAGGGAGTGGAAGATTGAGCACACTAGTGAGCTCAACAAGACGAGTGCCAAAGCGAGTTCCCTTGAACTCTTTAGCCGTGCTGATAGTAACATTAGGCATCTATTTTATGAGATAAGAAAAATTATAATCAACATCAATAGAAAATACACAAGACAAAGTATCACAAGCATATCATTGGCAAACAAACACACAAGTCATGGTATACATAAATCCATTACAAGCATCCAAGGTTCAACATAACTTAGACAAAATTTTGGAAATAAAATGATAAGTGTGGTGGTCCAACTAACAAAGCACATTACAACTCTCACTCTCTAGACTAAAGGCTATCAAAGCATCCTTCTACCAATAGAGATGAGAAAGAAGATTAGAAAAGTTTACGAGAAGAAAAGAAAAGTGTAGAAATTTTTTCAAAGTGTTGAAATTTTTCCTTGGTGGTTTCTAATCCAATCCTAGGGTTATAATCCTACAGGCAACACAGTGCTCTGATACCATCTGTAAGATCCCTCCCTTTTAAAGGTAAGGATCCCTCTGATTGCAATGCTAGTCCCTGGATCAATGCTAGCATCCACAGTTTAAGATGAAGTACACAGAAACAAAGTTCATTGTTACATATCATTCCAGAGACAAACATAGTCTTTTACAACTCCATGGCCATAGGCCTAATACAATAGTTTAGCCATAACAAAATAAATAAGTCTTCATCTTCATGTGCCACAGGCAAGCATGTTGAGTGTAGACTCATAACCCCTAATCATCATCAGAATAACCTGCAACATCACAAGTTACAGCCACAGTGGGTCAATACATTGGAATAGTATTGGCAAGTGATACCTTAGTAGAATATTAACATCTAGATACTATATGAATTTGGCTAAGTGTAGCTTAGGCTTGCTTTGCTAAAAATAGGTTTTACCTATTAGTTGAAAACACTAAGTTTTTCTTTGACAAAACTTTCCCAAGGAACCACCAATAGAAATTGGTGAACCTTCACCCTTGTTCAACCACAAGTTTTACTTAGAAAATTGGGATGAGGAGATTCTTGATAGCTTCCATGTCTTGATGCTCAAGTTGACCAATACCAAGGACATGGCTAAGTACTTAGATTCTTCCATCTGTAGAGGTTGTGCACTTTCCCCACAAGACTTGATTTTCACCAAGACAGGACCTTTCAGAAGCCTTCCCTTAGACCAAATAGACGCGTTCCAACCTATCATCCCACTACCACCAACTGTCCAAATGGCTAAGTTATTGCAACCTATATGATCCAGGCAGAGCCCATGTTGCCATGTGGCTGCACTAGAAGCTTCTTAACATTTGGCATCTCAAATCCCTTTGTTCCTGGGTGGCTTTCCACAAGTGTGATACACAAGGTAACCATAGAAATGGTCCTTGTGTAACCACTAAACACAAACCATTCTTTCCATTCCACCCACGTGTTTCATTCACTTAGTTGTTTTATTAAGCAAAACATAAGTTGAAAGACTTAGAAATATTTCTCATAGCATGATTATATAATCCACCCTTGGTTGCTACTACCTAGGCTAAGCATGGCAATAGCAAGTATCTTAACTTAGAGGAAATTCTAACATTGCTACAACTACTAGGATTTCCCAAGCATAACATAAGGATACTTAGCAAAATAATCATGCAAGTCCTATACAAAATATTTCTAGTGCATAGGTAAAATATTGGGAAGAAACATGAAGCACCACTTGCCTTGGTAGTTTGGGGAGTAGCAACAATGTTCACAACCAAAATCACTATTAGCACCAAAATATACACATGAAATAATGGCACCAAAATCACATAACAAAATATACAAACAAAAATATATGAATGCATGCAAAATGCTATGTGATGATTTTGTACACCAAACAAGACAAGTATATAGTACTGAATCAAAAACAAGACCAAGACACACTAAATAAACTTTATTTGATCTTTAAAACATTTTTCAAATAATTTCTATACTCAAAATAAGCCTACAACTGACTCTGCAAAAATAATCAATTTTACAGAAGCAAAACATTAAACACATTGCATAAACAGATAGCATTCTTTCTCCTGATTCCAATGATATAAAATTTGTAAAATTTGAACATGTAGATCAAAAGTTATGAATTTTACAAGTTTGAATAACTAATAGACCAAATTTCATTTTTAAATCTCAACTCAGGCCACGCGGCGTGTTGTACCGGTTCGGGTGGATCGATCAACGAGGGCCATTGGATTTAAATAAGATCGTGCGGCACAGATCTTGCGTACCCCTACGCGTAATTGGTTCTATCGCCGCAGACGGATCCAGATCTAACGGTCGCTGATCAAACAACCACTAACTGGCGGCGCACAGAGACGATGAGCGGCGGCGCGCTCGGTCTACAGCATCGTGGTGGCTACAGGAAGCGAGGAAGAGACTGAACAGGCTTACCAGACTCGCAGAGGCGTGCTGGAGCTCAACGTGGCAGTGGCTTGTCAAGGGGCACACGGACACGATGGGGATTCCTCGTCGGAGTTGCTGGCGGCGTGGGGTGTTTGCGGATGGAGTTGCTGCCGACGATGTAGACCGCCCTAGCACGAACCAGAGGTATCAAAGGATGCACAAGGTAGTGGCGAACATGGCAGGGTCAAAGAGGAAGCAAGGGGCGCTCAGAACTAACCAGATTTACTCGCCGGAGTTGAGTTCCTCGTCGGGTTCACTCAGTCGTCGACGTTGCCGACGCTCGGGGTTGTCCTAGCACATAGCAGAGGTGTCAAACGAAGCGCAAGGGTGCAGTGATTGTACTGGAGAAGTTAGGAGTCAAGGGGCGCACAGAGCTCACCAGAATGGGTCGTCGGAGTTCGTCAGGACAGCGGCGAAGGTTGGTGAAATCTGAGTAGCCTGGTGGCGAGGAGAGGGTGCTGTGTGGGGGCAAACGGCCGTGGTGGAGAGGGGATTAAGTAGCCGGGAGCGGGGCGAGGATTACTCCGTGAATCAATAGGAATTAAACGGGGTTTAACTACGGCGAGGTAACGGCGGAGCGGTGACTGCACGCGTGATTGAGGACGACGATGATGGGGCAAGGTGGGGTCGGGCTGTCAGCGAGTGGATGCGCTTGGTTGCAGTTAAAAACAGAGGGGGAGAGGGAAACTCGGGTGGGCTGTTTTGGTTACTGGGCTGAAAAGGTATCGCCGGCCCATTTCTGTTATCCTTATTCTTTTTATTTTTCTAATTCGATTTTCAAGAAACAAATTCAAATGATTTCAAATGTGTTTGATTTCAAACTTGTTCTGGATTTTTTATAAAATGAAACCTGCACATTTTTTAGTATAAAACCATGTTGTCTCACCAGACTTGCTTGGTTCCTTTGGAGTTTTAAAAATAAAATAGTGCCTTTACACAAGATATGAAAATGGTTTTAAAACCATATTTTGTTTTGAGATAATTGTCCAATCTTTGGAACTCAACCAAGCCAACTCATGAAAAAACAATCTTGGTTTAAAACAAATAACCTTTCATTAGAGAGTAGCATTGGAACAATGCTTTGCTTGCATAAAATAATAAGCATACAAATGCTTCTGTTTTTGTAATAACTTTGAAAATGATCCCTAAATGATTATGAATGTATGGATGATATGAAATCTTTGAAAACATGATTTTAGGGATGTTACAAAGTCACATGGGTAAAGTATATGGGTGTATAATCTAATCGATTAGCCGTGTCCCCGATTATGGACATAATCTAATCGATTAGCCGTGTCCCCGATTATGGACATCTGAGTTGCTTGATATTGACTTCATGACATGTTTCTCGCTCATTACAATTTCCTAATTGCTTTATTGTTTATGGGTTAAATTAATTGGGATCTTTTCAAACAAAGACAAAATTGTTTATGAAAGTAGGACAAAGATATTTGCAAATGCAAGCTAGCCACAGCTCCACTTGCCAAATATGCATGTAGATGCTAGTTCTATTGTCTCCTTTAATAACTCTACTTGCCATATATTCCATGTATTGACCCTTCGGGGCTGCTACGTTTCATGTTGCAGGATATTCAGATTCTGAGTGATCGATTAGGCCATAGTACTCCACTCGGCACTTGTTCACTTGTGGGCAATTTGAAGAATGGAAGAGTTATTTTATTTATGTTTCTACTTGAATAAGTTGAGCTAGCCTAGAGCTAAGCTTTATTGTAATAATGTTACTCTGGATCTTTCGTTATTTATGATACACAGATATTTTCTAAGTTATTCATCTTTATTCCATCGTGGGCCAAGGAACTGATCCAGGGATTGGCATGTCACATAGAAGCTACGGCCTTTTTTGAACCGTAGTGTTACATGGGGGTTCCGTGCAGACTGACTATCCTAGCAATATACAACTCTGCGAGCTTCGAGCTTTGGTAAGTGGTCTTGACTGGAATGAAATGGGCTACTTTAGAAAGTCTATCCACTATGACCTAAATAGAATCATTTCCTCTACTAGATGTAGGCAAACCGGTGATGAAATCCATTCCAAATGAATCCCATATCCATTCTGGAATTTGCACAGGTTGCAAAAGTCCTGCGGGTCGCTGGTGTTCCGCTTTGACTCTTTGACAGATATCACACTTGGATATGTAGCTTTCGACTTCTATCTTCATTTTATGCCACCAAAATTGCTCCTTCAAATCCTGATACATCTTTGTTCCTCCCGTATGAATGGAATAAAGAGTACCATGGGCTTCTTGCAAAATAACTTGTTTCAACTCTGAATCTGCTGGCACACAGATTCTTCCTTTATACCACAAAACTCCTTCATCTTCCGTGAATCCGGGTACATTCTCTGTACCGATTCGACGCTTAATTCCGTTGATACTTGCATTTCCTTTCTGGGCTTCCTTGATCTGATCTATCAAAGTGGGTTGAAGTTCAATACTGGCTAGGAATCCTTCGCTAACTAGATCCACTCTGAAATCCTCCAAATCCTTATACAAACATGGCTGCTCCTTCATAACCATGGTGTTTAATCTACATGGTAGTCTACTAAGAGCATCCGCTACCACATTGGCTTGTCTGCGTGGTAGTGAATGTCAAGGTCATAATCCTTGATCAACTCTATCCATCTCCTTTGCCTCATATTCAGCTCTTTCTGGGTGAAAATATGTAGGGGTTCGTAGCATGGAAAACAAAAAAATTCTACTGCATGCAAACAAACAAGACAAAATCTATCTACTAGATTGTAGCAACGAGTCGATAGAGGAACTCACCCTCGAAGATTCCAAAGCGGTTAACGAGAGCAGATTCTCGTGGGTGATGTAGTCGTACTCTTGCCGATCTCAAGATCGCGTAGACGATCCTTCCGGCGCTGTGTTCCGGCAGCGCTTCCGCAGTCGGTCACACATTCGGTACTCGATGAAGACCTTCCTCTCCCTTGTTCCAGCAGGTAGTGGAGGTTGTAGCACTCTCCTCGCGATTCCGACAGCACGACGGTGTGGTGTCGGAAGTAGAGGGGAGATCTCGCAGGGCTTCGCCTTAAGCCGGAGCGAGTATGGTGGACTATGAGAGAGGCCTAGGTGATCTAGGGTTTATAGGGCACAAAGGGGAGGATATTGGCCGGCGGCTAGGGCTTGGGGAAGCCCCAACTTGGCGGGTTGGAGGAACCCTAGGTGGCGGCGGCGACTTGGAGGAGGCCGGCGGCTAGGGCTAGGGTTTTGGGTGTGATAGGTAGGGGCGCCCTACCCCTCCTTATGTAGGTGGAGGGTGGCCGGTTGGGAGGAGGGAGTCCTCCCCCAACTCGGCCTCCTTGGCCGGCGGGTGGAGGGAGGGGAACTCCTCCCCAAGTAGGTTTCCTACTCTCCCTCCACCAAGCAAACTTGCCGTTTGACTTTTTCAAATTGGCGTTTGACTTTCAAACTAGGATTTGATTTCTCCCTTTGTTTTTTCCAGCCAAGTGACCAAGTACATGATGCAACCATTCCATATTGTCATGACACATTCATGTATCCTTCCCCTCTGGAGTGTCGGACCTTCCGGACCCTTCTAGAACATTCCTGGTGAAAACACCGGAATCATTCCCCTACTCCGAAACAAGACTTTCCTTACATGAATCTTATTCTCCGAACCATTCCGGATCTCCTTGTGATATCCCGGATCCCATCCGAGACTCCGAACAACATTCTGTAGGGGTTCGTAGCATGGAAAACAAAAAATTTCTACTACATACAAACAAACAAGCCAAGATATATCTACTATATGGTAGCAACAAGTCGATGGAATAACTCACCCTCAAAGATTCCAAAGTGTTTAACGAGAGCGGATTCTCGTGGGTGATGTAGTCGTACTCTTGCCGATCTCAAGATCGTGTAGACGATCCTTCCGGCGCTGTGTTCCGGCAGCGCTTCCGCAGTCGGTCACACGTTCGGTACTCGATGAAGACCTTCCTCTCCCTTGTTCCAGCAGGCAGCGGAGGTTGTAGCACTCTCCTCGTGATTCCGGCAGCACGACGGCGTGGTACCGTAAGTAGAGGGGAGATCTCGCAGGGCTTCACCTTAAGCCGGAGGGAGTATGGTGGACTATGAGAAAGGCCTTGGTGATCTAGGATTTAGAGGCACCAAGGGAGGATCCTAGCCGGCGGCTAGGGTTAGGGTTTCAACCTAACTTGGCGAGTTGGTAGTGCCCTAGGCTGCGGCGGCGGCGGCAGGAGGTGATGGCGCCGGCGGCTTGGGGCTAGGGTTTGGAGGGTGCAAGGTGTAGTTCTAGAGGGGCACCCTTGCCCCTCCTTATATAGGTGCGAGGGCGCGGCCAAGGGGAGGAGAGTCCTCCCCCAAGTCGGCCTCCAAGGCCGGCGGGTGGAGGGAGAGGAACTCCTCCCCAAGTAGGTTTCCTACTCTCCCTCCACCAAGCAAACTTGTTGTTTGACTTTTCAAATTGGCGTTTGACTTTTCAAACTAGGATTTGATTTATCCCTTTATTTTGCTAAGCGATGACACCTAGTACATGATGCAACCATTCCAACTTGTTATGAAACATTCATGTACCCTTCCCCTCCGGAGTGCCGGACCTTCCGGAACCTTCTAGAACATTCCCGATGAAAACACCGGAACCATTCTCCAACCCCGAAACTGGACTTTCCTTATATGAATCTTATTCTACGGATCATTCCAGATCTCCTCGTGATATCTCGGATCCCATCCGAGACTCCGAACAACATTCGGTCTCTTACTCATCATTCCATAACTACTCAACAACATTGAATCCTTAAGTGTGTCTCCCTACGGTTCGTGAATTATGCGGACATGATCGAGACACTTCTTCGAACAATAACCAATAGAGGAATCTGGAAATTCATATGGCTCCCACATATTTCTACGATTACTTTGCGATCGAATGAACCACTTACATACGAAACCAATTTCCCTTTGTCTCACGATAGTTTACTTATTCGAGGTTTTGATCGTCGGTATCTCTGCATACCTAGTTCAACCTCGTTACTGATAAGTACTCTTTTCTCGTTCCTGTGATATGTGCTCCCTTGTGAGCCAGTCACATGCTTGCAAGCCAATTGGATGACATTCCACCGAGAGGGCCCAGAGTATATCTATCCGTCATATGGATGGACAAATCCCACTCTTGATCCATGTGTCTCAACCCATACTTTCCGAACACTCAATGCCACCTTTATAACCACCAGTTATGGTGTGGTGTTGGATGTCATCAAAGCATCCTTCCGGTGATGGTGATATGCATGATCTCATGGTCGAAGGAATTAGGTTACTATGTATCAGAAAGCTTATAGCAATTTAACTATTAAAATGACTTGATCTATATGCTACGCTTATCTATAGGAGTATGTCCATCATATCATTGTCCTAACGATATGATCTTGTTGTTAATAACATCTCAATGTTCATGATAGGGAAACCACAATCATTTATTAACCAACAAGCTAGTATTATAAAGAGGCTTTACTAGGGACTCTAATTTAGTTTACAAATCACACAATCCTATTAATGTTTCCTTGTTAATACTTTTATAGCATGAATGTAAACATTTATCATAAACATAAAGATATAATAATAACTACATTTATTATTGCCTCTAGGGCATATATCCAACAGTCTCCCACTTGCACTAGAGTCAACTAATCTAGATTACATGGTAATATACCGAACACCCATGGCAGTTTGGTGTTGGTAATGTTTTGCCCTCGGGAGAGGTTTAGTCAACGGATCCGCCACATTCAGATCTGTGTGTACTTTGCAAATCTTTATGTCTCCATCTTGGACATGTTCTCGAATAGCGTGAAAACATAGCTTGATGTGCTTCAGCTTCTTGTGTGACCTTTGTTCTTGCGCATTGGCTATGGCGCCCATATTATCACAGTAGATAGACATTGGGTCCAGCGCACTTGGAACCACACCGAGCTCTGTAATGAACTCCTTCATCCATATCGCTTCTTGTGAAGCCTCCGAAGCAGCTATGTATTCCGATTCAGTTGAAGATCTCGCCACAACGCTTTGCTTTGCACTCCTCCAGCTAACTGCTACACCATTCAAAGTAAATATGTATCCAGATTGAGATTTAGAATCATCCGGATTGGTGTTCCAACTAGCATCGGTGTAACCATTAACAACGAGTTGTTCATCACCTCCATAAGAAAGAACCATATCCTTAGTTCTTCTCAAGTACTTAAGGATGTTTTTGACCGCTGTCCAATGATCCACTCCTGGATCACTTTTATATCTGCTAGTCAAACTAACAGCATATGCAATGTCGGGTCTAGTACATAGCATGGCATACATCAGAGATCCTATGGCTGAGGCATAGGGAGTCTTACTCATCCTTTCTCTATCTTCTGCTGTTGTTGGACTTTGACTTTTCCTCAAGGTCATATTGGGCAACATGGGCAAGAACCGTTTCTTGCTATCTTCCATTCCAAACCTCTTTAGAACCTTGTCCAAATATGTACTTTGTGACAATGATATTAGGCGTCTCGATCTATCTCTATAAATCTTTATGCCTAATATGTAAGCTGCTTCGCCAAGATCTTTCATTGAAAAACTATTATTCAAATATTCCTTGAAACTATTAAGAAGGTCTACATCATTCCCAATCAACAATATGTTATCTACATATAGTATTAAGAATGCTACAGAGCTCCCACTCACTTTCTTGTAAATACAAGCTTCTCCATAAGTTTGTATAAAACCAAAACTTTTGATTACCTTATCAAAACGTTGATTCCAACTTCGGGATGCTTGCTTCAATCCATATATGGATTGTTGAAGTTTGCATACCTTGTTAGCATCTTTAGAATCGACAAAACCTTTGGGTTGCATCATATACAACTCTTCATCAATGTCTCCATTGAGGAACGCTGTTTTGACATCCATCTGCCATATCTCATAATCGTAATATGCACCGATTGCTAACAAAATCCTCACAGACTTTAGCTTCGCTACTGGTGAGAATGTCTCATCGTAGTCAACTCTTTGAATTTGTCGAAACCCTTTTGCGACAAGTTGAGCTTTATAGACAGTAACATTACCATCAGCATCTGTTTTCTTCTTGAAAATCCATTTATTCTCGACAGCCTTCCGGCCATCTGGTAAGTCCATCAAAGTCCATACTCGGTTTTCGTACATGGATCCAATCTCGGATTTCATGGCTTCTTGCCATTTATTGGAATCTAGGCTCATCATCGCTTCCTCATATGTCGCAGGGTCATCGGTGTTGTCCACCAACATGACACTCATAACGGGATCATACCAATCAGGAGTGGTATGAGTTCTCGTTGACCTTCGAGGCTCTGTAGCAACTACAACCGAAGTTTCATGATAATCATCATTAGCTTCCTCTCTTATTGCTGCAGGCACCACAGGAACTTCTTCCGGTGCTGCGCTACTCGCAAGTTCGAGAGAAGGTTCGACAACCTCGTCGAGTTCTACTTTCCTTCTAGTCACTTCTTTCGAGAGAAATTCCTTCTCTAGAAAGGATCCATTCTTGGCAACGAAGATTTTGCCTTCGGATCTATGATAGAAGGTATACCCAATAGTTTCATTTGGGTATCCCTATGAAGACGCATTTTTCCGCTTTGGGTTCAAGCTTGTCCGGCTATAACTTCTTTACATAGGCTTCGCAACCCCAAACTTTAAGGAACGACAATTTAGGTTTCTTCCCAAACCATAATTCATACGGTGTCGTTTCAACGGATTTAGATGGTGCCCTATTTAAAGTGAATGCGGCTGTTTCTAATGCATAAACCCAAAATGATAGCGGTAAATCTGTAAGTGACATCATAGAACGAACCATATCTAAGAGAGTTCGATTACGACGTTCGGACACACCATTACGCTGTGGTGTTCCCGGCGGTGTCAATTGTGAAAGTATTCCGCATTTCTTCAAATGCTCGCCAAACTCGTAACTTAGATATTCACCTCCATGATCAGAACGCAGAAATTTAATCTTCTTGTTACGTTGATTCTCCACCTCACTTTGAAATTCCTTAAACTTCTCGAAAGTTTCGGACTTATGTTTCATGAAATAGATATACCCATATCTACTCAAGTCATCCGTGAAGGTAAGAACATAACGATAACCACCACGCGATGCTACACTCATTGGACCACACACATCAGTATGTATGATTTCCAATAAGTCCGTAGCTCGCTCCATCATACCAGAAAATGGAGTCTTAGTCATTTTACCCATCATACATGCTTCGCATCTTTCAAGTGATTCGAAATCAAGTGATTCAAGAAGTCCATCAGAATGGAGTTTCTTCATACGCTTCACTCCAATGTGACCAAGACGACAGTGCCACATATAGGTCGAGTTATCGCTCGATTTCAAACGTTTAGCTTCAATGTTATTAATATGTGTATTTCCACTATCGAGATTCAATAAGAATAGACCATCTATCAAAGGTGCATGTGCATAAAACATATTACTCATATAAATCGAACAACCATTATTCTCAGACTTAAACAAGTAACCGTCTCGCAATAAACAAGATCCCGATATAATGTTCATGCTTAACGCAGGCACCAAATAACAATTATTTAAGTATAAAACTAATCCCGATGGTAGATGAAGAGGTAGCGTGCCGACCGCGATCACATCAACCTTTGATCCATTTCCTATGCGCATCGTCACCTTGTTCTTCGCTAGCTTCCGTTTATTCTGCAGCACCTGTTTCGAGTTACAAATATGAGCAACCGAACCAGTATCAAATACCCAGGCACTACTACGAGTACTAGTGAGATACACATCAATAACATGTATATCGGATATACCTTTCTTCTTGATGTTGCCGTTCTTCAAATCCGCCAAGTACTTTGGGCAATTCCGCTTCCAGTGACCTTCTCCCTTGCAGTAAAAGCACTCAGTATCAGGCTTAGGTCCAGCCTTGGTCTTGTTCGTCGGTGCGGTAACTTTCTTACCACCCTTCTTGAAGTGTCCCTTTTGCTTAGACTTGCCTTTCTTGAATTTGGTGGTCTTATTGACCATCAACACTTGGTGCTCTTTCTTGATCTCCACTTCTGCAGATTTCAACATGGAGAAGTGTTCTGGCAACTGCTTGTTCATGCTTTGCATATTGTAGTTCATCACAAAGTTCTTGTAACTTGGTGGTAGTGATTGGAGGACACGGTAAATCCCCAAAGCATTAGGAATCACTATACCCAAGCTTTGGAGTTTGTTTGTGTGCCCAGACATCTTAAGCACATGCTCACTGACGGAGCTGCCCTCTTCCATCTTGCAGTTAAAGAACTTTTCAGAAGCCTCATAGCTCTCAACTGCCGCATGAGTCTCAAAAATAAATTTGAGTTCACGGACAATATCATGTGGGTCTGAATTCTCAAACCTTTTCTGAAGCTCCGATTCTAAACCATACAAGATAGCACACTGAACTGTGGAGTACTGAGTCTTCCGAGCAAGGTAAACATTCTTTACTTCATCGGTAGCATCAGCTGCAGGCGGGTCACCCAGCGGTGCATCCAGCACATAGGTCAAATTACCAGCATTAAGGACAATCCTCAAATTGCGGAACCAATCCGCAAAGTTGCTTCCATTGTTTTTCAACTTTTCTTTCTCTAGGAACGCATTAAAATTGATGGTAGGGGCCGACATTGATCTACAACATATTTGCAATAGTTTAGACTAAGTTTATGACAAATTGAGTTCTAATTAATAGTTCAATTAATCTAGGTGAACTCCCACTCAAAAAAATATCCCTCACATTGTTTTAGTGATCACACGAACCAAATCCACCACATCAAAACCGATCATCACGAGGGTTGATGCAGCTTCAATGGCGAACAATCGACATGTTCATCATATCTACTATATGATTCATGCTTTACCTTTCGGTGATCCGTGTTCTGAGACCATGTCTGTACATGCTAAGCTCGTCAAGATCAAACCTTATCTTCCGCATGAGCAAATCTGGCTTGCTCACATTGTATACACTTGCAGAATCTAACACACCCAATCATCACGTGGTGCTTCAAAACAACAAGCTTTAGCAACGGTTCTTACTAAGGATGAACACTTTAGAACTTGATATTTATGTGCATGAGGGATCATCTTATAATGCTACCGTCGTTAACTAAGCAATACAAGATGCATAAAGGATTAACATCACATGCAATTCATAATATGTGATATGATATGGCCTTTCTTCTTTGTGCTTCCGATCTCCATCTTCAAGCACGAACATGATCTCCATCGTCACCGGCATTGCATCAAGGTCAATGACGCTGCTCCATGGTTGTCGTCCACCAGCTTCAACTATTACAACTACTTTGAATAGACACGCGGGTCTTAACAGAAATTAAAGACAACCATCTGGCTCCTGCCGGTTGCCAACTTACAATAAGGAACATTGCATACATCAAATATAATCACAATCATGGACATATCACATCACAGCACACCCCTACAAAACAAAGTTAGACGCCTCTAATTTCTTTGCATATTTTACATGGTTTGGGGCTTTCAGTAAGTGTCGATCTAACTTACGAACAGGAACCACAATGTTGATGTTTAAACCATCAAGTGCCCATTGTAAATTGGATCTATACTATAGTGGGAGAGACAAACACCCGCAAAGCCACTTATGCAATACAAGTTGCATGTTGAGCGTGGAGCAAGTCTCATGAACGATGTCATGTAAGGTTAGCCCGGGCCGCTTCATCCCATCATACCGCAAGATGCAAAGTACACAAGAAGCAATTGATAATAAAAGCACCACCGCCCACAATGACCATTGTGTTCTACTCGTGCAACAGATCTACATATAGACACGGCTCTGATACCACTATAGGGGTTTGTAGCATGGAAAACAAAAAATTTCAACCGCATACAAATAAACAAGACAAGATCTATCTACTAGATTGTAGCAACGAGTCGATGGAATAACTCACCCTCGAAGATTCCAAAGTGTTTAACGAGAGCGGATTCTCGTGGGTGATGTAGTCGTACTCTTGCCGATCTCAAGATCGTGTAGACGATCCTTCCGGCGCTGCGTTCCGGCAGCGCTTCCGCAGTCGGTCACACGTTCGGTACTCGATGAAGACCTTCCTCTCCCTTGTTCCAGCAGGCAGCGGAGGTTGTAGCACTCTCCTCGTGATTCTGGCAGCACGACGGCGTGGTACCGGAAGTAGAGGGGAGATCTCACAGGGCTTCGCCTTAAGCCGGAGCGAGTATGGTGGACTATGAGAAAGGCCTTGGCGATCTAGGATTTAGAGGCACCAAGGGAGGAGCCTAGCCGGCGGCTAGGGTTAGGGTTTCACCCCAACTCGGCGAGGTGGTGGTGCCCTAGGCTGCGGCGGCGGCGGCAGGAGGTGATGGCGCCGGCGCTTGGGGCTAGGGTTTGGAGGGTGCAAGGTGTAGTTCTAGAGGGGCACCCTTGCCCCTCCTTATATAGGTGGGAGAGCGCGGCCAAGGGGAGGAGAGTCCTCCCTCAAGTCGGCCTCCAAGGCCGGCGGGTGGAGGGAGAGGAACTCCTCCCCAAGTAGGTTTCCTACTCTCCCTCCACCAAGCAAACTTGTCGTTTGACTTTTCAAATTGGCGTTTGACTTTTCAAACTAGGATTTGATTTATCCCTTTATTTTGCTCAGCGATGACACCTAGTACATGATGCAACCATTCCAACTTGTTATGACACATTCATGTACCCTTCCCCTCCGGAGTGCCGGACCTTCCGGAACCTTCTAGAACATTCCCGATGAAAACACCGGAACCATTCTCCAACCCCGAAACAGGACTTTCCTTATATGAATCTTATTCTCCGGACCATTCCGGATCTCCTCGTGATATCCCGGATCCCATCCGAGACTCCGAAAAACATTTGGTCTCTTACTCATCATTCCATAACTACTCAACAACATCGAATCCTTAAGTGTGTCTCCCTATGGTTCGTGAATTATGCGGACATGATCGAGACACTTCTTCGAACAATAACCAATAGAGGAATCTGGAAATTCATATGGCTCCCACATATTTCTACGATTACTTTGCGATCGAATGAACCACTTACATACGAAACCAATTTCCCTTTGTCTCACGATAGTTTACTTATCCGAGGTTTTGACTGTCGGTATCTCTGCATACCTAGTTCAACCTCGTTACCGATAAGTACTCTTTTCTTGTTCCCGTGGTATGTGATCCCTTGTGAGCTGGTCACATGCTTGCAAGCTAATTGGATGACATTCCACCGAGAGGGCCCATAGTATATCTATCTGTCATATGGATGGACAAATCCCACTCTTGATTCATGTGTCTCAACCCATACTTTCTAAATACTCAATGCCACCTTTATAACCACCCAATTACAGTGTGGTGTTTTATGTCATCAAAGCATCCTTCCGGTGATGGTGATAAGCATGATCTCATGGTCGAAGGAATTAGGTTACTATGTATCAGAAAGCTTATAGCAATTGAACTATTAAAATGACTTGATCTTTATGCTACGCTTATCTATAGGAGTATGTCCATCATACCATTCTCCTAATGATATGATCTTGTTGTGAACAACATCTCAATGTTCATGATCAGGAAACCATGATCATCTATTAACCAACAAGCTAGTATTATAAAGAGGCTTTACTAGGGACTCTAATTTAGTTTACAAATCACACAAGTATTAATGTTTCCGGTTAATACTGTTATAACATGAATGCAAACATTTATCATAAACACAAAGATATAATAATAACTACATTTATTATTGCCTCTAGGGCATATCTCCAACAAAATATACTTCAAACACTTGTGGTCTGAGTAAATCTCACAGCGATTACCCATGATATAATGACGCCATGTCTTCAAGGCTAAAACTACGGCTGCTAACTCTAGGTCATGGGTAGGGTAAATCTGTTCATGTTGCTTCAGTTGTCGGGACAAATATGTGATACGTCAGAAAGGTATCTATAATTTTTTATGTTCCATGCTTGTTTAGTTTCTACTTTGCTTTGATTTATCTACACTTTGAGGTGTTTTTATATGTTTTTCTAGACTAACCTATTGTGGCATCCCGCAAAAACCACTACTAGAAAATCGCGTTGTTTTTGTGCATTGCATCTTCATGACTGCATGCTCATGTCATCATGCCACATTGCATTTGAGCATCGTCATCTTCTTGCATGGTTTATTTAAAAACTATTTTCGAAAAGTCTGTTTTTGTTTTCTAAATGCTCCGTCTTTATTCAAATTAAAACCCGGGTCTCCGGAATATTTTGTTTCGTCTACCAACAGTTTGCAATAGACTCGTTTTAAATAAATAAAATAGTTAAATTATTTTTGGGAGGCAGTCAGCCAGGCCCGAAAGCCCAGCTGGCCACCTCCAGATAAAATCCTAGCTACCCCAAATCTTTTCCTACCTAATCCTAATCTACCCATCCCCAGCCACATCACCCCGGCCTATCACCACCCGCCACCTCACCACTTCCTCACTCCCTCCACTCCCATGTCGCCACATCAGCCTCCTGGCCCCACCTCCTCTCCACACCCTCACACACCTGTCCCAACACCACACACACAGCTGACCCACTCCCCAACCTCCTCTCCCTTCCACCCCGGTCCCACCGACCCCACCTACCTCTAACCCCCCAGCCTGGCCCCTGACCCCGCCACCTGCTCCCGGGCCCACCCCGCGGTAGCCGGCCCCCAGGCACGCCTGCCCCGCTCCTCTTCCCCCCCCCCACGCGATGCCTCCTTCCTTCTCCCTTCCTCGCTCTGCGTCCCGCCGCTGCCGCCTGCGAGCTCGGCCTCGCCGGTGATCTCCTCCACCCCGTCAGGAGAACCTCGCCTCCAGGCCGCCATCTCGTCGCGCCGGCCTCTGCCCCGCCTCCTCTGCGTCCTCCTCCCCGGCCGCGTCCTCCGCCGCCAAGGCGCTGCCATGCGGGCCGTCTCCCCGTCCTCTGCGCCTCCCCCAAGCGTCGCCTCTCCTCTGTCTCCGGCCGTGCCTCGCGAGCCCGCGCTCGCCTCCTGCTCCGAGCTCTGCGCCGCCCCTCGCTGACCTCCGCTCCGTCCGCCCGGGTCTGCCCCCTCCTCTCCGTCCGCCGGCCTTCCTCAACCTCGGCCAGGGCCTCGTCGCGCCACCCCGCGGCCCCGAGCCCGCGACCGCCTCGCCGCCTTCCCCCTCCTCGCGCCGTCTGTCTTGCCTTCCCTGTGCCTCCCTCCAACACGCGGCCAAGCTCCATCCCGTCACCGCCCGTCGCTGCCGACCCTGCTGCCGCCCTCGCGCCAGCAAGCCCGCGACCGGCGCGCCCTCCCGTGACCCCGGCTCCACCTCGTTCCTGCTGCAGCATCATGGCCAGCGACCCCCGCCTTGGTCTCCTCCGGCCCCGGTGCCCTGCCTCGAGCCGTCCCTCTCCGGTCCAGGCATCGATGTGCCATGGCGAGCTCTGCCACCGGTCTGCGTCCGGCCCCTCCCGCGCGTCTCCCTGCGGACGCCTCCTCCTGCCGGCTCGCCAGCCCGCGCCGCCCTCGTCCTGCCGGCCGCGTCCCCTGCGTGGCCTCGCGTCCGAGCCTGGTTGCCGGCGATAGTTTGTGCAGAACCCGAGCAAGGTAGACAGCAGCGCGTTGCTGGGTCCGTCCTTGACCAAGGTCTGCATCACCGTCCTCTTGCAACCTCGTTGTGGCCTTATG
Source organism: Avena sativa (assembly GCA_916181665.1). Taxonomy (NCBI): domain Eukaryota; kingdom Viridiplantae; phylum Streptophyta; class Magnoliopsida; order Poales; family Poaceae; genus Avena; species Avena sativa. The sequence goes on from OV702297.1 coordinate 249,850,234, forward strand.
CGGTTGCTTCCAAATCGTGCCGGTGCTGTTTTGTACGAAGAGCCTTTTGTATGTGTGTAATAGTGTCCCTGCCAAGATTGTACAGGATTCGCATCGCGTCAAGATCGAACATGCCAAGGATCCGCGGTAACCGCAGACACACAGGCACCAAACCAAGTACATCGTCAACAACCGGAGCCGATGACCCGAAGATCCCCCTCGGAATGCCAAGTTCTTCTTCCCAGAGTCGGATCCGAAGGCCGTACCTTGAAGAGCGTTTCCCTGACCCGAGACCGAACCCCGTTGAACCCGGAAGCCCTGATCCGAAAACCCGAACCCTCGGTGAACGCCAAGATCGTCGATATCCCAATGTGTGACCCCTTTTCCGAGCCCCTATTTTATAAATTGCCAACTATATAAACTGTTGCATATTTAATTGTTCATACTCGCATGCATGTTTAGTGGTTTGGGGGCATTATGCCGATTCACCTCATAATTAAATGTGGAGACCATATGCGGGCGAATCTAGTCTAATAGGGGTCCCATTTAAATTTGTGTAGCGAACCGATGCCATGTTTTCGCCTTGTTAATACAACATTTAAATTGCGGGGTATCTAAACACCATGAACTTAATAATTAATTGTCGGGGCCCCGGTTCCGCTTAATATTGCCTAATTGCATCGCATCCTTGCCATGCCATACATCATACATGCATCATGCCCTGTCTTCTGCCGTAATCTTAAATAGTCCATCCGGTGTTTCTTCTAGTGTTTTGCTTATTCGCGGATAAGGCCGTTGAGATGATGCGAGTGTCGATCCGATCTTTGGATAAACCTTCGACAATATTTTTCAGGCGAGCATCTCCCTCTTTCTACCTATCTTACTTTTATAGTATTTATTCCCTCCTGTTGATCTATTGCTATCTGTGTTGCGATGCTCTAGTTTACGTATCCGTGATATCCCTTGCAGCCTTATATTGCCTTGGACATATCCTATTACCTGTTGATTGGTAGATAGTTGGACTTGCGCGTCGTAGTCGCTTGCTCAAGTGCTATTGCGTGTCGTCAAGTACCACAGTTGTTGGAGTATTGCCGCATGTTTAATGTTGGAGATGATCAAGACTTTAATTATTGTTTAATAACTAAAATTAAAAGTAGGTAAATGCAGAGGCACCGGTGGGTAATAGACAATATTTGGTTTTAACCGCTCACTGGTGTCCCGTAGGACCCCGAGTTCTTGACACCTGTTCTGAGATCGAGCGCGCTAACCACAGGTGGGGTGTGTGGGCACCCCCATCGATTAGTACCTGATTTCAAAGTATTGTACTGGGGGCCACAAAGTAGTTTGGAGCTTTATTACTATCTTGTACTTATGCCATGCTTTACTGCTTTATTTAAGATTGTGCGTGGAGCACCTATACTGTTTAGGATTGCGGAGTGTTTTCGCGGTATCGACAAGCCCAGTCACACTTTCGGGTTCCCAGTCGTTTACAGCCACTGACGCAAACCATGGGTCCGTTCTGGAGCCGGCCAACTTCGTTGCGGGTAGCTTAGTGGGGTGGCCCCCATGTACTTGCTTTGGGTCTGGGAAACGTCATGACTTAGGCCCCGCCGACATACCGATGGGTGTATGTTAACTGATCTGGCAAAAAGGGTCGAAGTGCGTGTGGATACTTTGGTGCACCCCTGCAGGGTTTAATCTTTTCGAGAAGCCGTGTCCGCGGTTATGGACGACTTGGAGCACAGTTCTCGATCATAGACAACTATAACTAAAGTTTACTGTTATAATTTGACTTGTATCCGATATGACTAGTAATCAGCTTCACTACAACGGAATGGCTAAATAAAAGTGCCAACAACTGCTGGGTTTGGGATATCTCATGCTAATCGTATCTGACTAGTAAGTGTTGCAACTACAACGGAATGGTTAACTAAAACTGCCCACTGCTTATTATATCAGGATGACTCATGCTATCTATATTTGACTAGTAATTGCCGCAACTATAACGGAATGAATAAAACTGCCAACTGTGTGAGTTCCTCGGTTGACTTCCTCGTTTGGTCTCGAGGGGGAAATACCAGGATGGGTATGTTTGGTGGTAGAATCAGGTTGGTTCCGAATAGGTCTTTCTTATCCCTCTCTGATAGCCGACAGTTATCTCGAGTCTCTATAGGTTGTTTAGTGCATGCCGCGCTGCCGCTCAGTCCACCATACCTATGTAGGCGAGGACCGCCGAATTCTAGCCTCGCCGTGTACTGGCCTCAGTACTGACCGCTCTCTTTTTCCTTTGCCCTTTGTCGGCACCCCTTTTGTCTAAGCAGGTTTGTGATCGACGTGTTAGCAGGGTTACCCTTCCGGCTTGGCCTGGGCAGGGTTATGGACACCATTGGTTATTCTTCAGGGCTCTTAGCTCAATTTGCATCTTGTCCATACTCGGACGCTGTGTTGTTTTCAAGGTGATTTGGATCTTTGTACTGTAAATCCGTATTCTTGACTCTTTGAGTCGCTGTTGTATATATATGTTTTGTGGGTTCCATCGAGGACTATTGTGTAATGATATTACTTCGTTTTACACCCGCACGCAAGTGCCTGGTGGGCACCTTTGAATCGTTTCTATGCGGGTTTGGCGGAAAGCGCTAAAACTTGCATAGGGCCGATTCAGAGGGTGTTACAGAGTGGTATCAGAGCCCAGCAGTTGCGATACCCCACAAGTCCAGCCTGTAGGATAACCTAGCTAACGGCCGAAGTAGAGTGTCAAAACTATTTTTGCAAAATCGGTTGGATAGTTCTGATTAGGTCTAATTTTACTCCTTACCCCTCTGCTGCTCTCCTCTCACCTCTGCGTGTTTTGAATCCGCTCTCTTCTCTCTCTTCGAGTCCAGGATTTCTCGTGGTTGGGTTCCATCGTACCTTCAGGGTCTCGCTTCCTCCTTTGGTAACGGTTTTGCTACATCTGGTCTTCATGCTATCCGAGGAATCCTTCGTCTGGTGGACTTCTCTTTGTTCCTTTTCGTGCCTCCCGGTGTTTTCCGACGCGACGACATCATCTACGCCAGATCCGATGTAGAGTCTACATCACTCCTTTGTTTCTGAACCTCGATTGTCGAGATCTTCAGTCTGATTCCGAGAATGGGTGCACGCTTTTCTACTGATTGTGCAGAGTAATAGTTTGGGTGCGTGATGGATTGGCCCCCATGTCGACTACTCACTCTATTCGCTTGTGTACATTGAAGTGGATGAGAATGCATCGATCCTCTCTTTCTATCGAAGTTAGAGGTGGATTGATTTGTTGATACCTTTACCTTCGCCTTTTGTTTCCGAAGTGTTCTCTCGACGATCACGGACAAGGACCTCTTGTTAGTGGTGTTGCGAGGATCTACACGATGCGAGAAGATTCAGATCGCCGACCGTCTTCCCGGTACCATGGGGTGGATCTCGAGGGCGAGATCCATTGTTAGTGGTGTCGAATTGTGGCATCCCGCAAAAACCACTACTAGAAAATCGCGTTGTTTTTGTGCATTGCATCTTCATGACTGCATGCTCATGTCATCATGCCACATTGCATTTGAGCATCGTCATCTTCTTGCATGGTTTGTTTAAAAACTATTTTCGAAAAGTCTGTTTTTGTTTTATAAATGCTCCGTCTTTATTCAAATTAAAACCCGGGTCTCCGAAATATTTTGTTTTGTCTACCAACGGTTTGCAATAGCCTCGTTTTAAATAAATAAAATAGTTAAATTATTTTTCGGAGGCAGTCAGCCAGGCCCGAAAGCCCAGCTGGCCACCTCCAGATAAAATCCTAGCTACCCCAAATCTTTTCCTACCTAATCCTAATCTACCCATCCCCAGCCACATCACCCCGGCCTATCACGACCCGCCACCTCACCACTTCCTCACTCTCTCCACTCCCATGTCGCCACATCAGCCTCCTGGCCCCACCTCCTCTCCACACCCTCACACACCTGCCCCAACACCACACACACAGCTGACCCACTCCCCAACCTCCTCTCCCTTCCACCCCGGTCCCATCGACCCCACCTACCTCTAACCCCCCAGCCTGGCCCCTGACCCCGCCACCTGCTCCCGGGCCCACCCCGCAGTAGCCCGCCCCTAGGGAAGCCTGCCCCGCTCCTCTTCCCCCCCCCCCCCCCACGCGATGCCTCCTCCCTTCTCCCTTCCTCGCTCTGCGTCCCGCCGCTGCCGCCTGCGAGCTCGGCCTCGCCGGTGATCTCCTCCACCCCGTCAGGAGAACCTCGCCTCCAGGCCGCCATCTCGTCGCGCCGGCCTCCGCCCCGCCTCCTCTGCGTCCTCCTCCCCGGCCGCGTCCTCCGCCGCCAAGGCGCTGCCATGCGGGCCGTCTCCCCGTCCTCTGCGACTCCCCCAAGCGCCGCCTCTCCTCTGTCTCCAGCCGTGCCTCGCGAGCCCGCGCTCGCCTCCTGCTCCGAGCTCTGCGCCTCCCCTCGCTGACCTCCGCTCCGTCCGCCCGGGTCCGCCCCCTCCTCTCCGTCCACCGGCCTTCCTCAACCTCGACCAGGGCCTCGTCGCGCCACCCCGCGGCCTCGAGCCCACGACCGCCTCGCCGCCTTCCCCCTCCTCGCGCCGTCTGCCTTGCCTTCCCTGCGCCTCCCTCCGACACGCGGCCAAGCTCCATCCCGTCACCGCCCGTCGCCGCCGACCCTGCTGCCGCCCTCGCGCCAGCAAGCCCGCGACCGGCGCGCCCTCCCGTGACCCCCGGCTCCACCTCGTTCCTGCTGCAGCATCATGGCCAGCAACCCCCGCCTTGGTCTCCTCCGGCCCCGGTGCCCTGCCTCGAGCCGTCCCTCTCCGGTACAGGCATCGATGTGCCATGGCGAGCTCCGCCACCAGTCTGCGTCCGGCCCCTCCCGCGTGTCTCCCTGCGGACGCCTCCTCCTGCCGGCTCGCCAGGCCGCGCCGCCCTCGTCCTGCCGGTCGCGTCCCCTGCGTGGCCTCGCGTCCGAGCCCAGTTGCCGGCGACAGTTTGTGCAGAACCCGAGCAAGGTGGACAGCAGCGCGTTGCTGGGTCCGTCCTTGACCAAGGTCTGCATCACCGTCCTCTTGCAACCTCGTTGTGCCCTTATGCGGTTGCTTCCAAATCGTGCCGGTGTTGTTTTGTACGAAGAGCCTTTTGTATGTGTGTAATAGGTCCCTGCCAAGATTGTACAGGATTCGCATCGCGTCAAGATCGAACATGCCAAGGATCCGCGGTAACCGAAGACACACAGGCACCAAACCAAGTACATCTTCAACAACCGGAGCCGATGACCCGAAGATCCCCCTCGGAATGCCAAGTTCTTCTTCCCGGAGTCGGATCCGAAGGCCGTACCTTGAAGAGCGTTTCTCGGACCCGAGACCGAACCCCGTTGAACCCGGAAGCCCTGATCCGAAAACCCGAACCCTCGGTGAACGCCAAGATCGTCGATATCCCAATGTGTGACCCCTTTTCCGAGCCCCTATTTTATAAATTGCCAACTATATAAACTGTTGCATATTTAATTGTTCATACTCGCATGCATGTTTAGTGGTTTGGGGGCATTATGCCGATTCACCTCATAATTAAATGTGGAGACCATATGCGGGCGAATCTAGTCTAATAGGGGTCCCATTTAAATTTGTGTAGCGAACCGATGCCATGTTTTCGCCTTGTTAATACAACATTTAAATTGCGGGGTATCTAAACACCATGAACTTAATAATTAATTGTCGGGGCCCCGGTTCCGCTTAATATTGCCTAATTGCATCGCATCCTTGCCATGCCATACATCATACATGCATCATGCCCTGTCTTCTGCCGTAATCTTAAATAGTCCATCCGGTGTTTCTTCTAGTGTTTTGCTTCTTCGCGGATAAGGCCGTTGAGATGATGCGAGTGTCGATCCGATCTTCGGATAAACCTTCGACAATATTTTTCAGGCGAGCATCTCCCTCTTTCTACCTATCTTACTTTTATAGTATTTATTCCCTCCTGTTGATCTATTGCTATCTGTGTTGCGATGCTCCAGTTTACGTATCCGTGATATCCCTTGCAGCCTTATATTGCCTTGGACACATCCTATTACCTGTTGATTGGTAGATAGTTGGACTTGCGCGTCGTAGTCGCTTGCTCAAGTGCTGTTGCGTGTCGTCAAGTACCACAGTTGTTGGAGTATTGCCGCATGTTTAATGTTGGAGATGATCAAGACTTTAATTATTGTTTAATAACTAAAATTAAAAGTAGGTAAATGCAGAGGCACCGGTGGGTAATAGACAATATTTGGTTTTTAACCGCTCACTGGTGTCCCGTAGGACCCCGAGTTCTTGACACCTGTTCCGAGATCGAGCGCGCTAACCACAGGTGGGGTGTGTGGGCACCCCCATCGATTAGTACCTGATTTCAAAGTATTGTACTGGGGGCCACAAAGTAGTTTGGAGCTTTATTACTATCTTGTACTTATGCCATGCTTTACTGCTTTATTTAAGATTGTGCGTGGAGCACCTGTACTGTTTAGGATTGTGGAGTGTTTTCGCGGTATCGACAAGCCCAGTCACACTTTCGGGTTCCCAGTCGTTTACAGCCACTGACGCAAACCCTGGGTCCGTTCCAGAGCCGGCCAACTTTGTTGCGGGTAGCTTAGTGGGGTGGCCCCCATGTACTTGCTTTGGGTCTGGGAAACGTCATGACTTAGGCCCCGCCGACATACCGATGGGTGTATGTTAACTGATCTGGCAAAAAGGGTCGAAGTGCGTGTGGATACTTTGGTGCACCCCTGCAGGGTTTAATCTTTTCGAGAAGCCATGTCCGCGGTTATGGACGACTTGGAGCACAGTTCTCGATCATAGACAACTATAACTAAAGTTTACTGTTATAATTTGACTTGTATCCGATATGACTAGTAATCAGCTTCACTACAACGGAATGGCTAAATAAAAGTGCCAACAACTGCTGGGTTTGGGATATCTCATGCTAATCGTATCTGACTAGTAAGTGTTGCAACTACAACGGAATGGTTAACTAAAACTGCCCACTGTTTATTATATCAGGATGACTCATGCTATCTATATTTGACTAGTAATTGCCGCAACTATAACGGAATGAATAAAACTGCCAACTGTGTGAGTTCCTCGGTTGACTTCCTCGTTTGGTCTCGAGGGGGAAATACCAGGATGGGTATGTTTGGTGGTAGAATCAGGTTGGTTCCGAATAGGTCTTTCTTATCCCTCTCTGATAGCCGACAGTTATCTCGAGTCTCTATAGGTTGTTTAGTGCATGCCGCGCTGCCGCTCAGTCCACCATACCTATGTAGGCGAGGACCGCCGAATTCTAGCCTCGCCGTGTACTGGCCTCAGTACTGACCGCTCTCTTTTTCCTTTGCCCTTTGTCGGCACCCCTTTTGTTTAAGCAGGTTTGCGATCGACGTCGTTAGAAGGGTTACCCTTCCGGCTTGGCCTGGGCAGGGTTATGGACGCCATTGGTTATTCTTCAGGGCTCTTAGCTCAATTTGCATCTTGTCCGTACTCGGACGCTGTGTTGTTTTCAAGTAATTTGGATCTTTGTACTGTAAATCTGTATTCTTGACTCTTTGAGTCACTGTTGTATATATATGTTTTGTGGGTTCCATCGAGGACTATTGTGTAATGATATTACTTCGTTTTCCACCCACACGCAAGTGCCTGGTGGGCACCTTTGAATCGTTTCTATGCGGGTTTGGCGGAAAGCTCTAAAACTTGCATAGGGCCGATTCAGAGGGTGTTACACCTATTAACAAGATGCCACAGTGCCAGTTGCCTGTTTTCTTCTGTTTTTGGTTCTAGAAAAGGCAGAAAATCAATATTCTCGGAATTGGACGGGACAAAAGCCAAAGTCAATATTTTACCGTGGGGAACACGAAGCCTGAATACGAGACGGAGGGGAGCCACCAGGGGGACACAAACCCTGGCCGCGTGGTAGGACCCAGCCCGCGCCTGGGGGGGTTGCGGCCGCCCTGGCTGCCCCCTGCCTCGCCTCTTCGCCTATAAAGACCCCCTCATGCCAAAACCCTAAGTACCCGATCAATATTCCATGAAACCGTCTGTAGCCGCCACCACCATCGTCCCTAGATCGGGGGATCTGAAGCTCTTCCCGGCACCCTGTCGGAGGGGAGATCATCCTGTAGGCCTTCTTCTTCATCATGCCAGCCTCCAGTATGAAGTGTGAGTAGTTCCACCTTGGACTGCGAGTCCATGTAGCAGCTAGATGGTTGTATCTCCTCGTTTGTGCTATCATGTTTAGATCTTGTGAGCTCCGTTAATGATCAAGATCATCTATTTGTAATCATGCATGTGTTTGCAGGGATCCGCTGGATATTGAGATTACTATGTCAGATTGATTAATGGTTTTGTCTTATTGATTCTATCATGTATGTGTTGTTTGAGATCTTGTATGCTCTCCGTTTCTAGTAGCTATCTTGGTCGAGCAGATGCTAGTGACTCCAAGTGGGGGTACTTATGCTCCATAGTGGGTTCATGCCTCTATTTAATCTAAGGGAAGTGAAAGAAATCTCTAAGGTTGTAGATGTGATGTTGTCACTAGGGATAAAACAATAGTCTCTTGTTCATGGAACAAGAGGATTGTTTACTTTACACACTTTACTTAAAGCAGTTATCCGTTGTGTGCATCTTAATACTGGAGGGGGTTCGAATGATAACCTGAAGGTGGATTACTAGTGATAGATGTAGTTGGATAGCGGTCTATGTATCTTATTGTATTGCCCAATCGAATCTCATAGGATCATGAATGTCTAGTATTGCATTGTTATGCCTTGCTCAGTCCTGTCAATTGCCCCGCTGTAGTTTCTTTACCCAGCATGCCATGTTTGTTTGTCTTAAGGAGAACACCTCTAGTGAACTATGGACTCCGGTCCAATCTTTACCATTGATACATCTTCCATTGTTACTGTGTACTTTCTGCAAACCACTATTACCTTCCACACCATGTAGTTAACCCTTTGTTTTCAGTAAACCGGTGAGATTGACAACCTCACTGTTCATTGGGGCAAAGTCTTGAGTTTGTATTGTGCAAGTTTCCAAGTTGCTAGCAACACCTTTGAGTCGATTCCTTCCACCTACTGGTTCGAAAACCTTGGTTTCTTACTGACAGAAAACTTGTTGATGTGCTCATCAAAACTTCCTCTTTGGGTCTCCCAACGAATCTTCCAAGCACCATCAAGACCTTCTAGCGCCATTGCCGGGGAGGCTAAGGACGTATTCACAAGGGGAGTCCTTCACAACATTTCTCTTTACTTTTTTTGTTTTCTTAGTTTCTTTTGCTTGGTTTTGTTTGCCTCTTTTTACCAAAAACTCCAAAAAAATTAGTTGGTGTTGTCACCAAGTCCCGCGACACGTTAACGTTGATGCTCGAGTTGCTGCCGCTAAAGCTGGGCACGTGTATCGGCCCCTGTCAACCTCCCGCATTCCAAACAGCTAGCCCCTCCATCAACCCAGGGGGGATGATCGCGTGAAGCTTCTCCTCCAATAACTTGTCCATTGCTTTCTAGTCCACTTTTTCCTCTAATGTCTTCACCTTCAAATTCAGCTCTTCAACCTCGGCTTTATCTTTAGCAGCCGACTGGTTCTTCCTCTCCCTCCTCTTCTTTGCGTCCTCTTTGTAGTACTCGGTAAACTTGATGCTTGTACCGAAGCCAGACACACGGCCAGCTGATTTTGGCGGCAAATTCTTCTCCCTCTTCTTGTAAGTGTTCGTCGCCCTGTTGAAAATAGTGTCCCATGGCTCCGCCGCCAAATCCTGGGACGACATGTTTTCGGTAGCATTCAATTCCTTCTCCTGCAGAGAGACAAGGAGAGGTGAACCCATGCATTTAGATTCTTGGCTTAATTATTTTAATGAGAGATCCATGGTAAATTCCTTACCAGCTCATCCTAAAAGGCCTTCACATCCGGGTCATCGGTGACGAACTCCCCTGTAACAGGGTACAAGTAGTAGCGGGCCCGGACAAATTGTCGGATCTGCAGCTCTATGATTTTATGCCATGGGCTCTCTTTACCCAGGCGTTCAAGCTCAGCGTCCTCCTTGTCCCAAATGAGTTGTTTCCCTCTGTATCCGCCGCTTCCAAGATGGTGGTTACCTATGTTCTTCTCTCACATAGTCTTTCCCCACTCAGTCCATGCTTTAGAGGTAGCGGTATCTAAGTCCGCCTTCAATATATTGAACTCTTCTTCGTCGAGCATCGGTTTTTTCCTACTTATAATCTCCTAGCTTTCACCTTTGTCAATGTTGTTCTTTACCCAGGTTTTCCAGCTGCTCAAGGCGTTGCTCATCTTTGTCAATGCTAGTTTGTTCACCGGGTTCTTATTACTCTCCAGGTTTCTGAACTTCTCTGGGAATGTGTATCGCTTGTGAAGCTTCTTAAGGAGGTTCTCGACCAAAGCATGATTACGTCGGATGTACTTCGTGTTGATCAACATGCTCTCCTGGACGATGCACCCGAGTTGCATGCTGTACCCGCAGGAAATCGATGCAGGTGCAATGGGTTGGCCACCTTCTGTGACCTCGGTGAACTCATCACAGACATTGGCAAGCACTTGCGGCTTCTGATCCTTAATATCCTTCTTCTTCTTATTTGGTATAGCGGTCGGGTTTCCTCTACCACCATCTGTGCGCTCGCCACCATCCGTGGTGGTGTTACCCTCCTCCCCGCCTTCACTAGTTCCATCATAGTCGTCTTCGTCCCCCTCGTATTCTGGATCTTCCTCGTTGCCCCCAGCACCACCGACGATGGTCGCCAGTGGTGGTGTCATTCTCATCTCCTCCACCTCCTCACGCTCTTGGGACGGCCCCAGAACAATTTGTTGGCCTCTCGGGCTAGATCCTCGATGCTCATTTGTTTAGAAGGACCGGCCTCGTCATTAGTCGACATGTTTGCGCTATATTACTAAAAAAAGAGGCAAAAAGTTAGCACAAATATTGACCGAAAAATTCGGCATGACCTTTGCTAATTTTTGGACCTACGAGTGCCCATTTCTCAACCGAAACGGAAGTGAATCAACACTTCGGGAGAAATGGCAACTCAATTGAAATCCCCGCAAGAAAAAATATTCCCACATCCCCAATTGACAACCCCATTGACCTCATCCATAATCAATCAAGTACATAAATAGCAGCCACATCATCCATCATCAATCAGCAGCCCCATTTCATATACAAAAACAGTAGCAGCACCATATCATGTACACAAACAGCAGCAGCACCATTTCATATAAATAACAACATTAGCATCAATTCATATAAATAACAACATTAGCACCATATCATGTACACAAATAGCAACGCAAGACCATTTCATATAAGCATAGTACATCCAGTTTGATTTTTAGTTTGATTTCCACAGAAGCACAACCACCTCATTCTTCTTAACCCTTTTGCAGCGACCCTGAGTCCCTTCCGTTTGATCGTCATCATCATCACTATCAGGATACTGAAGCTCCTTCTTGATGCCAAGCAATTTCAGGTCGTTTCTTGCTTTCGACCCATCATTGGTCCTCTCCGGCATGTTAAGGAGAGTGCCAAGCAGACTCTCAGTAACATTCTTCGTGATGTGCATTACATCGAGGCTATGGGGCGTGTGGAGGACCTTCTAGTACGGCAGGTCCCAGAAAACAGACATCGCTTTCCATACACCCAGAAGCGGCTTTGTCCTTGGTCGCTTCTTTCCTGGCGCTGGGAACTCATCCCAATTATTCAGAAGCTCCTCGATTTCTTCGCCGCTCCTCGTATGCGGGGCTCTTTCGATCTCGCCTTTACCATTGAACAAGTCACCGTGTTTTCTCCATGGGTGATCCATGCGAAGCCACTTTTGAGTCCCTTGGAACACTATTTTCGAAGACCCGGGATCCTTGGGTAGCTGGAGATGCGGGGTCTTATCCATGCACTTGACACATGCATTGTGTTCGTGGTTCACCTGAGCCGATACATATGCGTAACCAGGTTAGTCCTCCAACGTCGTGAACAACGCGGCTCTCAGAGGGAAATATTCTTTAGTGTAGGCGTCCCACGTATGGGCTGGCGTCTCCCACAACGTGGCTAACTCCTCTTTCAACAACCCGAGATAAAGATGCATATCGACACCTGGCTGTTTTGGCCCCTGAATAAGAATGCTCATGTGTACATACCTTTGCTTTGTGCAGAGCCACGGGGGGATGTTGTACAGCCATACAAACACGGGCAAGGTGCTATGCGTGCTACTCTGGTTGCCAAAAGGATTGAGTCCACCGGTGCTCATACCCAGCCTGACGTTCCTTGCATCGCCCCCAAACTCTTCGAACTCGATGTCCAATGCATTCCACTAGCTAGCATCTGAAGGGTCTGTTAGGATCTTGCCCTTCTCTGGATCATCTTCGGGTTTCTCCCTTTCCGCGTGCCATTGCATTAGCTTTGCTTCCTTAGGATCTATGAAATATCTCTGTAGACAGGGAGTGATAGGAAAGTACCATACCACTTTTCGAGGAACTTTCTTATTCCCTCTCTTGTACCGTCCATGGCCGCACACCGGACATGTGGTTCTCTCCGCGTATTCGTTACGATAAAGTGCGCAATCATTGATGCATGCCTGGTATTTAACGTGCGGTAGGTCGAGAGGGCACACGATTTTCTTGGCCTCCTCTATACTTGTTGGCAATGTGTTCCCGTTAGGAAGACGATCGTGCCAGAATTTCATGTTAGGGTTGAAGCTTACGTCGGTCCATTTGTGTTCCGCCTTCATATCTAGAGCCTTGAGGGTTACACTCAGGCGTGTATCCTCGGGCCGACACCCAGGATACAATGGAGTCATCCCATCTAACTCTATTTGCACCAGCTTGGCTTTTTCTCTAGCTGCAGCTTTGGCGTTGCTCGTCTCCTTGAGAAGCAGTTCCTGAACATGAGGGTCCCTTAACACCGAAATTAGCAGCGTCTGGTTGTTCGCTTCTTATCCTTCTTCATGATGGTCATGCCCGTCGACATCTCCTTGTTCGTCATGATGATCATGCCCGCTGGTATATTCTTCGTCATCATGACCATGCCCGTCGGGAGACTCTTCGTCTTCTCGCCCTCCCAAGTCTTCATGATGACCAACACCATTTACTGCCAGCTCCTCATCGAAGTCGTCGCGCATGAAAGCGCACATTAGCAGGTGATCCTCCAATTTTCCAGAATCAGGGTCGATCCAGCGCTGGAGTTTGCATGTTCGACATGGACATCTTATCTGGGTCTTGTTGTTCCGAATCATGTCCGCCTTCGCGTCTTTCTTATACCTAGTAACTCGACCTTCGCTCATGCTGATGACCATGGTAGCATGTGCGGTATGCACATATACAGCAAAAGACAGAGAGTAGGTTAATTAGAAACCACACCTTATGCACACACAAACACACATGCATGGTCGCCTGGAAAATTCGGCATGACCTTTCGTAAAAGTAGGACATATGGGTGGTGCAAAAATTTACCGGAATGGAAATGTATCAACATTTCAGCAAACATCCATGCACCACACCGGGGCAGACAAGCAAAAACAAGAAACTTCTTCCCATGCAAGAGCATTGATGCACCACACAAGCTTCATGCACAAACATCATATTTGTGCCATGCATGCATCCCATGTACACACCGCCCGTGCGACAAGCTTTACACCTACAAAACATGCATATTCATGGCCAATTACTCACCAGGTAGATTGAATACCGAGTCGAGAGCGCAATGTGAGAGAGTGTGGACCAATAGATCTATAGAGAGATAATGGTACACAAATAGAGATGTGGAGGAGAAAAGTAGGTATGTTTTAGATCTACTAGTTGGAGAAAGGCTTTCCCTAACCAATCTATCAACTATAGTAGGTTTAAATACAACAAAATGTAGAAAATTATAGACACAATGGGGTGGGAGAGAGGAGGAAGATGAGATGGGAGGAGGGGGAAGAAGGATGGAGAGAGGTGGTAGATAGAGGGGTGCAAAGCTGCTGCCACCTTTTGGTGCAGATCTGGTCGTAGGCTTCTGTGGCGCATATGGGCGACATGCGCCACAGAAGTTCAATCTTATGTGGCGTATGGATCACATATGCGCCACAGAACCTTGGCCATGGGGTCCAGTGCGGCCAGACGGTGGGTCCCGGGGGAAACTTCTGTGGCGCATTTGTCCATATGCGCCACAGAAGATATAAACTTCTGTGGCTCATATGGACAAATGCGCCACAGAAGTTTGGTCAGAGCACAGTCAAAGCCCGCCTTCTGTGGGTCCCACCTGATCATTCTGTGGCGCATATGGACATATGCGCCACATAAGTTTCATGGACCAAGGCCTGGTGTGGGTCCCACCAAACTTCTGTGGTGCATCTCTCATAGCCATGCGCCACAGAAGTTTCATGGTTCTGTGCCGCATTGTTCTAGATGCGCCACTGGAAAACTTCTGTGGCACATGGTCTGAACCGTGCGCCACAAAAGGTCTGTCTATCTATAGCTAGTTTCCTAGTAGTGCCTAGGCCAAATCACTTTCCAGTTTGGACACGACGCTGCTACTGGGCAGGTGCAGTGACATTAGGTGCAGCATCAATCTTCTTGTGGCACTCATTGGAGTAGTGACCCGTCACTCCACACTCAAACAAGGTGATTATTGACTTGTCCTTCCCAGCAACAGGCACGACATTACTTCCATTCCTTGGGGCAGTATTGTGGTTGGTGTTGGTGGGTCTTAGGGGTGCATGGTTGAAATTAGTGGGATTTCCATTGTTGTAATGGTGGTTGCCTCCAGGTCTCGGGTTTCCTCCGCTATGGTTGGGAAAGTTTGGACGTGACATAGGTGGCCTATTAGTCCTTGGTGTAAATCCGGCAGACGAACTGGGGCGATACTTTGGGGTATGGTGGGGTCCAGACTGATGCATCATACGACTCTGACGGTTCTTAGTGGATTGATTGATCTCTCCTTCCATCTGGATAGCTAAATCCACCAAAGCATCTAGATCAACAAATGGAATGCTAACTAGCACCGTCTGAATCTCATCATGCACACCATTCAGAAATCTCTCCTTCTTCTTGGCTTCAGTACCAATCTCATTAGGGGCATACCTAGACAGAGACAGAAATCTGTCACGGTACTCTACCATAGTCATCCTTCCCTGCTTCAGCTCCTTGACTTCATCCATCATCCTTAGAATCAAACCTGGTGGCACATGGGTTCGGCTGAACTTGAGTTTGAATTCATCCCAAGTCATCATCTGTCCTCCATTCATGGTACGGGTGCTATTCCACCATGCTCTTGCAGAACCTTCCAGATAGTGGGTGGCAAACAACACTTTCTCTGCATCCTCTACTCCGGCAACTTCTATGTTGTTCTCCATGGTTTGTAGCCAATCATCAGCATCTAGGGGCTCTTCAGATTTGCTAAAGATAGGGGCATTCGTGTTCTAGAATTTCTTATGTTTGGATCTTGATGATCCTGATTTCCATGGCCTTGGTTGTCATGTGCCATTGAGCGATCTGTTGAAGAGTGTCTAGATTAGCCTGATGCTCGGTCCTACCGGCTTCTCGGTCGGCTACTAGAATTTGCAGAATTTTGACCATTAGGTCTTGAGATGAGCTATTTCCACCACGAGGCATATGAATTTTGAGATATATCATGAGATAAGAGGGAAACTTTTCAAAGGTTTCTGCATTTGGTTTAAAAGCTTTTAAACTTTGAGCAAGGCTAGGGTTTGAACGCCAACAACTCTTTTTCATTCATTCCAAAGTCACATACAAACCACACATTCCAAACAACACATCACAACAACGATGCAAATGGTTTTAAGAACCATTCTGCCAAGCTATGATAAAGTGGGACCGGATACAACTCACACCTACGACAGTGCTCGGGTGCTACAACTCCTCATCAGAACAAGTGGCTTCTTCATCATCAATGAAGTCGCGGTCGTCATCATCAGTGTGGAACTCCCAGTCCATGTCCTCTCAGTAGTCATCATCATTACTGAGGTATGAGTAGGGATCTCCACGAATATCTCCCCCTTCGTTCTCCCTCTCCTCAAGCTGCATATACTGATCATGGATGGTCTCCTCCAAAGATGACACCTTGTGACAAAGGAGAGCAATGACGTGATCCTTCTTGTCACGCAGACAGCAAAGTGACTTGTGCTCCTTCACGAGGATGGCGAAGGTCTGGTCCTTCTTGATGGCAGCAAGTTTCTTCTTGTTTGCGTCAGCACGAGCGTTGTCCAGCTCTTTCTGATTCTCATGAAGCATGAAGGCAAAATGGTCCATATGGTGCCTCAACTCAGGGTGTCCTGGCATGTGCAAGGGCTATCCATTGGAGTCACTTCTGGCATAATGAGCGAAGAGGGTGCCGACAATCTTGTTGACATTCTGCCCACATAGTCGGGCAAGTGCTTCCTACATTGCTCTTGCCAATCCATCTATCCAATTGTTCTCTCTGATGTTGAAATGGATCTTCTCAGATGTAGGTGGCTCCATTTTGCCTCGCAGATCTGGCACTATCAGCCACTGCAGCTCCCCTCCGGGGTGATAATGGAGTTGAGCTCCATAGAATTCCGGGTGCGGGCGCTCAAGAAACTCTGCAAGCTGACTCATATAACTCTCAAAGATCAGGTCTCCTCCATTGCCCAATTGATATAACTCGCTGTATGTGTAGTCCATCTATAAGCAATTAAGATGAGTAAGTTAGAGAGGTGATCAAGTGTGCCAAATTTTATGTAAGATTGCAAAAAATTTGAGGAATAGATGACTCTATTTTGGAAAGAATTTCAAGGATAAGAGTGAAGATAGGTTTTCATAAACACTCACGTTCTTGGTTTTGGAAACTATGTTTTTCAGACGTCCATTCTAACTAGGGTCTCCTATGGTCAGGATGGCTCTGATATCAACTTGTCAACAACTGAATTTTAATCCCAGATGACTGTTATGACGTACATCGCAATCCTAGGATTACCATTTTTGCCAGACATAACAGATTGGTAGCATAGTACATCATCCATTACAAACCATAATAGTCTTACAAATAGTTAATCTCATGATCAGGTATGATTACAATCAAAGTAGCGGAATAATAATAGCATAGTAGTGGCTCCATCTTCAGGGTCACAGGCCATGCTGACGATGGGAGATGATCCTAGTTATCATAAGCGTCTGGTTGTCCATCCTCCTTGTACTCTCCTTGATAGTCTGGCCATGGGAATATCCAGGGACAAAGCCAGGAGTACTTTTAAGTACTCGCAAACTATTACTAAAGCAGTAAGACCGATCTAATATGCATCCTAAGATCTAGGTTTGTTTGCCACAAGTCAATTTTATTGAAACCAATATCTAGTAATAAAAGCCTAAATTTAGTTGTCTAAGTTACTTAGGTGCGAACCTACTTTCATCTCCACAACTCTGTGGGGTTAAGTCAAACTCCTCATTCAAGTCACAAGTCATTTTGAAAACATCTGAAAACAGAACAGTATGGCCATCCAACTGTCCATAACCGCAGACGTGGCTATTCGAATAGTTTGACACTCTACAGAGGTGGTACAATTTTACCACAACATTTGATACATCCATCAGGAATAACCCTGAATCATCATACTTGGTATGCAGATAATCAATCCTAACCTTTCAATTACACACCCTAGTATAGGCACCCCCCTATGAGTTTGGCCTCCCATCCATGACCACCCGTCATCCTGGGAACTGCATAGGTGGATAGTCACATGCACAAGGTAGCCTCAGCTCACCTCGTTCCATGAGGGAACCCATACTAAGACACATAAACTTCCAGTTAATCCCTACCCAAATTTAGGTATTGTGGTTGTACGGTAAAATTGGAATGGTATCGCATCCGAACCCAACCATCAGTTTTTATCAAAGTCAGGTCACATACTTCATTCATCAACATCTTCAACTCATTGTGTCCATAACACATGTCAAAACATTTCAATAGAATGACTCATCATTCCAAGGTTTTCATAATCATTTGTTCCCATCTAGATTGATCAAGATTAGTTTAGCACTAGCATCTACCAATGATGGTGTCACTGTTTGAAGGGTACTAAGGTAGTGTTTCTACCTACATCAAGCTCCATGCTCTTGATGGCACCTTTCCTAATCTTCCACTAATCACCAATTCATTAACTACTTGTGTAATTTTGATCAAAGCACGAAGGATAAATCTTGCAAGTAAAACTGGGATTTGGTATAATCAAAGGGTATCACAAGGATATGCATAGTTTTGTCTTGCATAGTATATCTTAGCTTGCCTTTGTTGGTAAGGTGGTCGAACTTATCTTCCTCATCTTCGTAGAATTATTTCTCCTCGTAGCCCGTATTGTTACTAGCGTCTATAAATCAATACGAGGTACACAATCACCAAACAATACTTAACTACCTCTATTTAACACATAAGGAGTTACTCTAGATGATCTAGCATCATCTCTATCATTACAAGAAAAGGGTGGCAAGATTTTATTTATCTTATTTTTATAAAAGTAATTTATATTCATTGAAAAGTTATTTAAGATTTAATATTCTCCAATTCAAATGTGGGCTCATATTTACACATGTCATGACCACATATTTCAATACTTGAGAATGTGATTTGAAGTGCTTGGCCTAATTTACAAAGCTTAACACTACTTTTTAATATTATTTAAGTGACTAAAAATGGCTATAAAGCCATTCTTTAATTTTGGTCCAAGACTACAGTATGTAAGTGTGTATATTTTTACATATTCAGAAAGGTCTTGTCCAATGTGATTTTTGAGAGTTGTAATCAACTCAAAATCACTTATGGTTGATTTTAGAAAACTGTTTGAAGTGCTAAAAGCTATTGTCTTGTTATTTTTTACTGAGGGTGATTCATAGTTTCAAACTATTTGAATCCAACGAGAGTGATTAGAGATTTTCATCTACTTTCAGGAAAAATTGGATTCATTCAATTTGGTGCAGTGAATCTTCCTGAAGTGATTTTTAAAGTTACCTACAGTATGGGATTTTTAAATAAAAGACAAATCTAAATTTGAATCGGTGGGCTACGTGTGAGAATGCTAATGGGCTGGCCCAACTATGCAACGCACGCGCAGCGGGTTGCTCCGGGGCTGGTCCTACCTGTTAGCGGCTAATCAAACGCGAAGCAGTATAAGCTAATCTAGGCCTTAGGATTAGAGCGCGATCAACGACTCAACGTCTTCGTCTCCATCACAGGGCACGCGCGAGACAGAACCCTAGTGCTATGGCGGGGGTCGGCGGGGGCTTACCAGGGCTCTAGCTAGGTCCGGCTAGGTGGACGAACGAGCGAGTCAACGACGGTGGTTCGACTGGTGGTCACAAAAGCTCTGGGGTGGCTCCCAACGTCGGCTCCTTTCCTCCTCGGCAGCGGCGGGCTCTGGTGAATTCCGGTGAAGTGGTGCTCGCCTTGGTCTAGGTTTGGGTCAGAGAGGTTGCTGGGTGAGAGAGGAGTGGAATGGTGTGTGTTTTGAGGTCGGGGGAGGGCTCTATTTATATTGTGGTGAAGAGGGCACGATAGCATGGTTCAGGCTCGCCGGCGACATCGTCATAGTGTGCTATCATCATGGCCAAGGGTGTAGGTCGACGCGGTGCTTCAGGGGGGTCGTCATGCGCAAAGTGGCACGGCGAGGCGCGGTCTCAATCGTTCTAGAACATCCATGCTCTACGGTGGTACCGCATCACGGCGTACGGTGGTCATGGCGAGCGTGGGGACAAACGATCATGTCTAGGTGCTTGCGGGAGTCACGGCGAACATAATGGCGCAAGGCGAGGGCGAGGCGCGGCGTGTACGCGCAGGATTGCTCGGTGCTCTGGCGGGGCGACCGGCATGTTCTGGTGTTAAATGGGTGAGGCTGTGATGGCGTCTCCGCGGGTGGTCCTTGGTCGAGGCGTGCACAGGCAGAGGAGGTTAGGTCAGGGCTACCTCCTAGACATCATGGGCGAGGGAGGCATGGTCTGTGGCGGCGTGTCTGCGTCAGGGTGGCAAGGTGAGCTTGGGTATGATTTTATACAGGTCATTTGATCGAGTGAGAGGGGCTCCTTCGCACGGGCTGGTACTGAGGGAGTTAAGGGCACGACGTGTGAGCTCAGTGAGGTCACAAAGATGATCAAAGTATTGATCAAAACAATGTATAGTAGTTGAGGTTGTACTGTGATCACCAGATGTTTGTTCTAATGGCCGCAAGAACCAAACCATCATAGTTTCAAGTGATTTTTGGTGGGTGTTCTGGTACTAATCTTGGTAGTCTCTGGCTGCAAGGATTTGCTAAATGGTGAAGGTTTTAGTGGTTTTCCAAAAATGGCTATCTTGATACATAAGATAGACTCAATTTTGAATTGCCTCTCAAAAGGATTTGAAAATGTTTCTGCAAGGTTTGAATGCTCCATTGGGCTTAGTGTCACTAGGTGTAGCAAGGTGAGAAAATAAATAGAAATGTTTCTGTTTGAGATTAGTTTCTAGATATGCAAGTGAGCTAGTGGTTAACTTTTGCAAAAATGACTATTAGGTCATATGCTTCATATTTTGATTTTTTTTTGTTTTGATCTGGTTTGGAAATGACCTAGATGATATGGTTTTTATCTTTAACCATTTCTCATCATTTAAAACAATCAAACATGCAATTACAGACATTCATACACACATTCATTAAGTTAGGGTTTAATTAATAAAAGCTTTTTTTAACCCTAATCTTGGTTAATTAGAAATTGATCCTCATTAATATTTTTGGGGTGTTATAGTTAGCACTAGTCATATCTCAAACTCCATCATGTTGGTGGAAACCTATAACACAAAACAAAACTTAACAAAAGTAAAGTAAATAAGAAATGGCGCCAGAAAATAGCTTGATGACTGCAAGTGCATACTCATGTTGGTCTGAAGTCTAAGGATTTTGGAAATAAATACTTAAAATATAAATGCTAAAGAAAGTTCTTAGTGACAAGATAGAATGAGAGTATTGTGTAAAAAGGTGTTTTTGGGGTTTTGGTATGAGAGAACAATGAGTAAAGTAAATAAAATTGAATATAGAAAATAAGTATGGCGTATGTAAATAAGATTTGAAACTTCAGTGGGAAAAACCATTCTCAGGGATTAGCGGATACGCCACTAGCATTATAAAGGGCTAAGGTAAAGATTATTATCATGAACATTCTCAACTATGTATGTGTGGGAGGAACTCCGTATTTGTATAAAGCGGCAGAAACCACTGCTTAAATCATCCTCATAACCACAACAGACAAAAATCAACATCAATTGAATTACTGCGAAATTAAGGGACATAATCCCACAGGATGTATCCCATGGAATGAATAATGTTATGTGAGCTTCCTCGATTCCCAAGTTGAAACGTAAGGAGTGCCAACAAATTTATAGTCATTGTAAGTCCTAACATCCCTCTTTCTACCAACAAGTAGTTCCCTACATCAAGTCCCCACAAGAGGCAAATATTGAGAGCTCGACTTCTCCCAACATCAAGATGTATACAATCTAACACATGGTCACAACGATGAATATCATAATAAACATTATCTAATTTCAATCTCATGCTAGGGTTTATCCATCACCCCAAGAACTAATGATCTACTAATACATGGAGGCAATCAACATCATGGAAAAAATAATGGAATCTATCATAGATGAATAGTACTTGTATAAATCCACAACGAGTATGGGAATTACAACAAGATTTAGACAAGATGTAGATGTGATGGATGGAGATGGCGGTTGATGATAAAGATCGATGCCTTAGCCTCCCGGATCTGCGCAGGGTGAAGATGGATCCCCAGTAGATGAGTTCTTCGTCCAGATGCCTTCCAGAGGCTAGGTTTCGGCGATTTCTGGGAGTTCTGTATATCGTCTCTCTGATCTAGTTGCACGGGGTGAAACTATTTGAGGATGCAGTGTCGGCGCCAACTATATGGCGGGAACTATACTACCGGAATGTTTCCTCCCACCATATAGTTAGTCGTTAACCCTTCTGTACCCTCCAATTGCATCCGGTTTTATTCTAGTTTTATTAATATTTCCAAAATAAGCAATTTACATAGTTTTTGGCTCCTTTTCACTCCAATATAACTGGTCCAAGAATTGTGTCCATCGGATCCATCATCTGTCCCGATCCTAGTGAAAATAAACATAAAAAGTGCATGCGAACGCCGTAAAATACTAAAATCCTACAACTACAATGCAATGTAATAATCTAAAACATGATGCAAATATGCACTCATCAAACCTCAACCGCACGAGAGCCGACAACAGTGCATGTAGACCTAACTGAACCAGACTGGCCTGTACGCCCCTCCTGTTCACTCCCTGGCGGCATCATGCAGTCTGTAGTGCACTCCGGCGAGTACCTAAGCGAGCACCGCCGCGGTAAAGCGCGTGGTACCCAAACCTACACCGACCCCTTCGATCCCGCACCTCATCGGAATCGCCATGACGCGCCGCACCTCCTTCGCCACCTTCCCATGTCCGTCATGGCCCCAAGGTGCACCTCTAGTCCTCTCCCGAACCACCTAAGGGTTACCCCTATCTTCCGACTCGACCGGAGGAAGAAGAAGAGCATGGGGCCGTCGATGTCCACTAAATTGGACAGCCCCAGACGAGTGATAACCCTTCAACCCCACACCTCACTGCCACGTGGGCCCCAGCCAGCCAGGTTTGATTCAACTTCCTACGTAGGGCGCGGCCGGGCGGGCTAGAATCCCACGAGGAGGCCCATTAAGCCCCAGATCTAGACGAGCACTGCTGCCCCTTTTCTTTTAACCATTTTCATAACTCAATATGTGGCTGTTTACTTTAAATTCCAAAGAAAATAAAAAAGAACCCAAAACATCCTAATCTAAATTTTTATAGGTTCTACATGGTTTTATTAAACATGCAGTACAAACCACCTGCCCAAATGTCATTTCATTATTTCCTGGTGTTTTAATTACTAGAAATTATCCAATACACTATTAAGTCTCTCCAGAAATTTTACTAAGGCCAAATGGCATGGAACCAAAAGGTATTGCAAGACATCAGAGACCTCTTTCATCTGACCCTGACCCAATACATGTTTACTTCCTAGATATATCCCCTGGAAAAAATAACAAAAACAAGCCTTTTTTAGCCTTTAGGAATTTATCCAGGTCAAACCAAAGGTGGTATTAACCTAATTCCAACTCTTAGAACTTAAAAATCATAACACCTATCGAACACTTGAGCTCAGAATTTATTAAGCCCAGGTTGGTTTATTGTGAATTAAACTATTCTTTGTATGGGTAATTCACTAATAAAATAATCTAAATAGTTCAATAACTCCAAAAGGATTGATTCCAATTTCTACAGAAAGTTATTACAAATTCCTAACAGGTGTGCTTAGAATCATACCAAAAGACCCTATAGATTAATTTGGGTGAAGAAGACAAAAAACTTCCAGAACTGCCTTTGGGATTTTCCTAAGGGTGTAACATCCCAATTTGAGCAACCCTGATTTGGTGTCCAAAAGGCAAAAATTAGGGGGAACAAAAACTTTTTCTTGTTACTTGTTGCAATGCTTGCTTACTTGTTTTCTTGTGTTCATGCAACTGACAATGTATTAGGTAATATATTTCTCATCTCAACCCTAGTTAACAAAAGCTATTTCACAAAAGAGAAGCCTTGGCTCATCCTTCACTTTCTCAAATGTTCTGGAATTTCAAAGCCAGAGCCAATAAGTCTTTGGCACAACAACAAAATTGATAGTTCTATTAACAAAACTATGGATACCTATATACAATCTCCTTATGTTTTCAAGACAGAACATTCAACTACTCTTATCTCTAAGTGTTCCAAAACCTTCTTCCTAAAACCTCTCCCCTCCAATCTTGGTAGAAATACCAAGAGGTACTTATCTTACTTCAAAACATAACCAATTCAAAATACCCATGCCGACCTCAAGCTAGGCTTGATGGTAACCCTAGTAGTAGTTGGACAAGTTTGATAGGATGAATTTTCTTGATCTTCTGTCTGATGAATTGCCTTGATCTGATGTCTGATGAATTGCCTTGATCTGCTATTTGATGAATTGCCTTGACCTGCTGATTGCATTGTTTGCTTAGGAACTAGAGTGAGATAATCTAGTAGCTCATCCCTTAGGACCCAATCTATGTTGGTGATCATCAATCTCACACCCAGCATTCTCTCAAAATCATCTAGACTTGTACTCTAGTCTAAAACCCTAAATCTGCTAAAATGTCTAAGTTTGGAATTTTATCTAGATTCAATCTTTGGAGCTCTACCTATTCCAACCTAGGTGCAATCTTGATAATGTACTTGAACCATCTTGTAGTACATCATTAGTACTACCAAATCCCACTCTTTCCCTTGGGTAAACCTTTCTGGTTCCAACTCATCCATGATGGTTTTGTAGTTAAGATAATAATCTTTTCTGCAAAACTTATCATCTTGCCCACTTTAGCAGAATCTCACATCTATATGCCACCTGTCAACACACGGATTTTTAATCCCGGATGGCTATTATGCCATACATCGCAATCCCAGGATTACCATTTTCACGAGACATAACAGATTGGATATCACAGTACATCATCCATTACAAACCATACATAAGGTCTTACAACAAATAAAGGATCTCATGATCCAGTCTTAGTACAATCAAGCAGCGGAATAATATAATAATGATAGCGTGGGCGAGACTCCATCTTCATGGTCACAGGCAATGCTGACGATGGGAGATGATCCTAGTTGTCATAACCTTCCTGCGGTCCATCCTCCTCATAGTCCTCTTCATAGTCTGGCCAAAGGAATAGCCAGGGACAAAGCCATGAGTACTTTTTAAGTACTCGGAAACTATCACTAACAGGTAAAATGGTTTTGAGTAGGAATACTAAGCTCTAGGTTGTTTTGCAAAAAGCCATATTTACCTTAACTAAGTTCAGAAGCAAAGAAAGCTAGTTTGATATTTTATAACACCTAAGTGGGAACTTAGTTTTCATGTTCACAACCCTGTTGTGGTCAAATCAAAGTCATGATTCATTTCACAAGTCATTTTGAAAACATCTGTCGACAAAACAGTATGGCCACTCCAACTGTCCATAACCGCAGACGCGGCTATTCGAATAGTTTGACACTCTACATAGGTGTTACACTTTCACCACAATATTCGATACATTCGTCAAGAACAATCCTGAATTCACCATACTCATTATGCGGATAATCAACCCTAACCTTTCAATTACACGCCCTAGTATAGGAACCTCTCCTATGAGTTTGGTCTCCCAACCATGACCATCTGTCATCTTGGGAACTACACAGGTGGTCAATCTTCATGAGGTAGCCTTAGCTCAAACCTCGGCCACAAGGGAACCCATACTAAGGTATATAAAGTTCCAGTCAAGCCCTACCAAGATTTGGGTATTGTGGTTATACGGTAAAATTGGAATGGTATCGCATCCAGACAACCATCAGTTTTATCAAGGGCTAAGGCTCATGCCTCAACATTTTCATCATAATAAATCATCTGGTGTTCAAGAACACATGTCAAAACATTTCATTAGAATAACTCATCATTCTAAGGTTTTCATAATCATTTTCACCAAGTATTCCCATCTAAAGTGATCAGATTTATGCTTAGCACTAGCAACTAAAGTTGGGGGTAAATACTAATGAAGGGTGATAATCAAGTGTGACTTATGTAAGTTCAATCTCATGTCTCAGGATGACATCAATATTTATCTAACCTAGGCCAAGTTTTATGCTCTTTATGCTACCTTTAATCATCTTTCTAAAATCTACAATTCACTAAGTAAACACAAATAAAAGCTTTGATAAAGAAATAAAATAATTAAGCTTGCAAGTAAAACTGGGATTGGGTATCCTCAATTGGTATAACCAAGGCATGCCTAATGCATTGCATAGGTTATCTAGCTTTCATAGTTGCAAGTGTTAGCTTGCTCAGTTAGTAGCTTGCCTTTTTCAGAGCAGTGGTTGAAGTTATCCTCGGCTTCTTCCTCGTAGTAGTCTCCTTCATCTTCGTATCCTTGCTCGGTACTAGCGTCTATAAATAAATACGAAGTACACAATCACCAAACAATACTTAACTACTTCTATTTATCACACAAAGGCTCACACTAGATGATCTAGCATCATCACTATCATCACAAGGATTAAAGCAAAAGTCCTATTTAGTTTATTTTAGAAAAGTAATTTCTACTCATTTGAAAAACTACTTAAGATTTAGTATTCTACAACTAAAACATGGGATCATGTTGACACATGTCATCACCACATATTTCAGTACTTGGGAATCTGATTTAAAGTGGTGTCACAATTTAATAAGGTTTAACCCCTTTATTTTAATTAATTAAAGTGACTAGAAATGCCTATGGGGCATTCTTTTATTACTTGTCCATTATTTCTAAGAGTAAACCTAGATATTTTTATATATTCAGAAAGGTATTATCAAATGTGATTTTTGAGAGTTGGAATCAACCCAAAAGCATTTATGGTTGAATTTTGAAAAATGTTTGAATGGAGAAAAGCTCCTGCCTTGTTATTTTTACTATAGGTGATCTATGATTCCAAATGATTTGAATATAACGGGCTTGGATTAAGAATTTCAACACCTTTCTAACAAAATTAGTTTCATGCAATTTGGTTTAGTGAATCTCTTTGAAATGATTTTTGAAACTACTACCAAAACTAAGTTTGAAACTAAATTGATAAACCGAAATTCAAACTACTAGGTCAAGCAGGAACGTTAACTGGGCCGGCCCACTGCGCACAGCGCACGCGCAGGCAGGTTAAGTGGGTGTCCCCACTCGTCAGTGAGACAGAGAGTGGCGAAGGGGTACGAGGTGATTAGGGTCGTAGGATTAGAAGCAAGATCTACGACTGAGGGTCTTCGTCCACGTCTGAACAGAACGCGACGAGCACGAACCCTAGCGCGGCCAGTGGGGGTCAGTGGCGGCTCACCGGGGCTCCAGCGATGGTGGACGATTGGCGCGAACGATGAAGTCGACGACGGAAATCCTCCCAGTACTGGTGGCTCCTCGTGGGGTGGCTCCAATCAACTGCGCCCTTCTCCTCTAGCAGCGGCAAGCTCCGGCAAAATTCCGGCAACCTGGTGCTCGCCTTGCTCCGGGGAAGAAGTGGGGTGGTTCTGCGAGAGAGAGAGGAGTGGAATGGTGTGCTGAATTCGAACGGGGGAGGCCTCTATTTATAGTGTGATGAGGAAACTGAAGGGTGCGGGCTGAGCTCGTCAGGGTCGGCTGCACGGGGATCTAACGGCATGGCCGAAGGTAGGGGATGGTGCGCTGCCTCCTCACAAAGCTCAATGGCTTGATGACGAGGCGTGGGGCGGTGCGAATTGGTCAGAACATGTTGATGCTCTGGGCGGCTCCGACAAGAGTTTTAATGGCACATAGGTGCTCCTGGTCGCGCGGCGGTGAGCGGGCATGTCTGTGCGGTTCCTGGGGCGATGGTGATCACGTACGCGAGCGGCGAAGGCTAGGCACGGTCTGTGCGAGCGTGTTGAGCGTGGTGCTCTGGCGTGCTCTCGGCATGGTCACGAAGAGACTGGGCGCGCGCGTTCTGGGTGGTCCAGTGGCTAGCAGGGCTCGAGCGTTAGACAGGGGGTGGCGATGGACGGTGAAGTGCCTACTAGACAAGGTTGGCGAGGCTGGTTAGGCTCCTAGCTTGTTGTCGACAGTGGGGGTGGTAAGTGTGCTCGGCCATGGTCACCATTGATGGCATGGTCAGTTCACAGTGAGCTAGAGCTGGTTAAACTAGTTAGATGATCTATTGAGAGTCTAGTAATAGCTAGAGAGGGGACAAGGTTGGCACAACACTGCTCGCTATAGTTTTTGTTGTTTAATTTGATTTGTGCTTAGAATGTGTTTGATGAAATGGCCGCAAGAGATTTAAATTTGAATTTTTGGATGAAACTTGGTGGGTGCAATGGTCACATACTAGGTACTCTCTGGTTGCTTGGATTTTTCAAGGTGCACTGTTTTGGTTGGGTTTTGAGAAATGGTGATCTTCCCATAAGATATAGATTCAATTTTGAATTGGCATTTGAATCAAGTGGCCAAATGTTTCTGTGGGTTTGCAAAGTGGGCTTGGGTTCACTTTCACTTGGTCTAGCAAGGGGTGAAAAGAAATAGATTTGTTTCTGTTTGAAATCTTGGACTAGAAACACTCAATGTGGCCTAGTGAGCAAGATTGGAAAAATGACCATTTGCTTATTTTGTTTGTTTTCGAATTTCTCTTGATTTGTTTCTTCTTGGAATTGATTTAGATGATGTTCTTTTCATCTTTAAACCATTCCTTGCTATTCACAACAATCGAACAAGTCCACTCATGCATTCATACATTCATCACATACACACATGCATTCATATGATTTTAATTAACAAAAGTTTTTGTTAACCCTAATTTTGGGTGATTGGATTTTGATAACCATGATTAATATTTTTGGTATGTTACAATCTTTCCCTCCTTAAACAAAATCTCGTCCCGAGATTTGACAAAAATAAAACTAGGATTTAAAGAGATCGGGGAACTCCATCCTAATGTACTCTTCTCGCTCCTAGGTAGCTTCTTCTTCAGTGTGGTTACTCCACTGGATCTTGAGAAACTTGATGCTCCGGGTCCTGGTGGTTCTGAAAGCTTCCTCAAAAATACGGATCGGTAATTCGGGATACGCCAGGTCATCGTTGATCTCTATGGTTCGGTGATCAATGTTCTTGAACACTTCGGTCTTCTCCGGGACTTCTAGGCATTTGCGAAGTAACGATATATGGAACACATTATGCACGGCTGACATCTCCTCTGGCAGGTCCAGTTGATATGATACTTCTCCTTGACGATTCAGAATATTGAAAGGTCTGATATATCTAGGGGCTAACTTTCCTTTGAGATGGAAACGTTGCATTCCTTTCAAAGGTGACACTTTGAGATACACAAAATTCCCGATATTGAAGTCTAGGTATCGACGTCTCTTGTCGGCATAACTCTTCTGTCTTGATTGGGTGGTCTTGAGGTGCTCACGGATCTTGCGAACTTTCTCTTCGGCTTCCCGTCGGATGTCGGGTCCAAAGATATGACTATATCCTACTTCCGACCAATTCAAAGGGGTACGACACTTCCTTTTGTACATGAATTCAAATGGGGCCATTTGTAAACTAGCTTGATAACTATTGTTGTAAGAAAATTCTGCGAACGTCAGACAGTCTTCCCATTTTGATCCATACTCTAACACACACACTCTCAATATATCCTCGAGTATTTGATTTACTCGCTTCGTTTGTCCATCTATATGGGGGTGATAAGCTGTGCTAAAATCTAATCTTGTTCCCAATACTTGGACTTTCTTCCAAAATCTCAAGGTAAACTGAGTTCCTCGATCCGACACGATGTTCTTGGGGACACCATGAAAACTGACAATTCTAGCAATGTACAACTCTGCTAGCTTCAAACTCTGATAGGTGGTCTTGACAGGTAAGAAATGGGAGACTTTGGAATGTCGATCAACTATGACCCAGATAGAGTCATTTCCCCTACTAGATATAGGCAGACCGGTGATAAAATCAATTCCAACTGAATCCCATTTCTATTCCGAATTCTGCAATGGTTGCAATAGTCTCGCGGGTCTCTGATGTCCCGCCTTGACTCTCTGACAAATATCACACTTGGCTATGTAGCTTCCGATTTATCTCTTCATCTTATGCCCCAAAATTGCTCCTTCAAGTCCCGATACATCTTTGTTCCTCCGGTGTGGATAGAATAAAGAGTATCGTGGGCTTCTTTCAAAATAGCTTACTTCAATGAATCTGCTGGCACACAGATACGTCCTTTGTACCACAAAACTCCTTCTTCATCTTCGGTGAATCCGGGTACCTTTCCTATTCCGATGCGACGTTTTATTCCGTCGTTACTAGCATTTCCTTTCTGCCCCTCCTTGATCTGACTGATCAAAGTGGGTTGAAGTTCTATGCTAGCCAAAAATCCTTCACTTACTAATTCCATTCTGAAATCTTCCAACTCCTTGTGCCAACTTGGTTGATCCTTCAGAATCGTGGAGTTCAAGCAGAAAGGAAATCTGCTAAGGGCATCTACTACCACATTGGCTTTACCAGGGTGATAGTGAATGTCCATATCATAGTCCTTGATTAGATCTATCCATCTCCTTTGCCTCATATTCAACTCCTTCTGAGTGAAAATTACTTCAGGATCTTGTGATCCGAATAAATCTCACAACGGTTTCCCATAAGGTAATGTCGCCATGTCTTCAAGGCTAAAACTACGACTGCTAGTTCAAGGACATGGGTATGATAATTCTGATCATGTTGCTTCAGTTGTCGGGATAGATAAGATACGACCTTGCCTTCTTGCATAAGCACTCATCCCAGACCTATCTTGGATGCGTCACAATACACATCAAAAGGCTTCGTGATATACGGCATGATCAAGATTGGGGCTGAGATCAATCTCTTCTTAAGTTCTTGAAAACTTGCTTCACATTTGTCAGTCCATTCAAACTTCTTATCCTTCTTCAACAATTGGGTCATGGGTCTGGCGATACTCTAGAGTCCTTTTACAAACTTGCGGTAATATCCTGCTAATCTGAGAAATGCACGAACTTGGGCTTGATTGGTTGGGGCTTGCCATTCTTCAACATCCTTCACCTTTGCGGGGTCAACGGCAATTCCTCCGGCCGACATAATATGTCCGAGGAATCCTACTCCCTCTAACCAGAATTCACATTTCCTAAACTTGGCATACAACTGATGCTCCCTAAGGGTTCCAAGGATGGTCCTCAGGTGTAGCTCATGTTCTTCTTCTGATTTAGAATAGATCAGAATCACATCGATGAAAATAACGAAAAAATTATCCAGGAAGTCTATAAAAATCATATTCATGAGGTTCATGAAATAAGCGGGGGCATTGGTTAATCCAAAATACATGACAGTGTACTCATACAGTCCATATCTGGTGGTAAAGGCAGTCTTGGGAATATCCTCAGCGCGAATCTTGAGTCGATGATAACCAGTTCTAAGATCAATCTTAGAAAACACTTTGGCACCGGTCAACTGGTCAAACATATCTTCTATCTATGGCAGTGGGTACTTTTTCTTGATGGTGACATCATTCAGCTTCCGATAATCCATACACAAAAAGTTACCTCCATCTTTCTTGTCCACAAACAAAACATGTGATGTCCATGGCGACGCAGTTGGTTGAATCAATCCTATCTCCAACATAGCATCCAGTTGCTTCTTCAGATCCACTAATTCAGATGGGATCATACTATACGGTCTTTGGGCTATGGGTCCGATTCCAAGGATTAGTTCAATGATAAACACAATATCCCAATCCGGGGGCATACCGGGCAATACATCTGGAAATACATCAGGGTATTCACAGACTATTCTGACTTGGTCAATGGTTGGTTGGGATAGACTCTTGTTGCACTTGAGTTGATGGGGCAAGGTTTCAGATACATGCTCTACTGATATTCCAGTTGTACTGGTCATGGTTATGGCTTTATTGGCACAATCGATTAATCCTTTATGTTTTGATATCCAATCCATTCCTAGTACTACTTCTAAACCTTTAGTTCCAAGTACTATTAGATTAGCATAAAAATCTATGCCATGGATTCTGATGGGTACGGCCTTGCAAATTTGTGTAGCTTTGGTGGTTGAACCAAGTATTTGACCTATCATAATATGCTTCAATTTTGTTGGTTGAATCTTACTACTACATGAAAATTCTTCGGTAACAAACGAGTGCGATGCTCCAGAATCAAGCAACACTCTTGCAAGTACTGAGTTAACAGAAAACATACCCAACACGGCATCTGGCGCTTCTTGGGCTTCTTCAGCATTCATGTGAAACAGACGGCCGTTGCGGTTGAGTGAATTCCCTGGAGCAAATTTTCTTCGAGACTGAACACGACGCTGCTGCTGAGCTGGGGCATTCACATTGGGGGCTGCTGCAATCTTCTTGGGGCACTCATTGGAATAGTGACCTTTGGTTCCTCATTCATAACAAGTCACTTGAGACTTGTCCTTTCCTGCAACAGGCACATCATTGCTTCCAGTCCTCGGGGCAGTATTGGTGTTGGTGGCGAAATTGTTGTTGTTGAACGGTGGTGCACGGTTGAAATTGCTGGAGTTGTCGGGGTTGTTGTTGTTGTGGTTTCCTTCGGGCCTTGTGTTTCCTCCTCCATGTTGGGATAGGTTGGGCGGTTCATCGGGGTCTATTGTTTCTTGGGGCAAATCCTGGAGACGGGCTAGGGCGATACTTTGGGGTATGCTGGGTTCCTGGTTGATGCATCATTCTATGCTTGCGGTTCTCATTGGCTTGGTTGATCTTGCCTTTCATCTGAATAGCAGAATCCACTAGGGCTTCAATGTCAGCAAATGGATTGTTTACCAATACCGTCTGCATCTCATCATGTAGACCATTCGATAATCTCTCCTTCTTGGCTTCAGTGTCAATCTCATCCGGTGCATACCTAGCCAATGACAAAAAATGTCATGGTACTCAACTACTGTCTTCCTTCCTTTCTTCAATTCTCTCAATTCATCTCTCATCCCCTTGATCAAACCCGGTGGCACATGGGTTCTTCTAAACTTGAGCTTGAATCCATCCCAAGTCATCATTTGTCCTCCGGTCATGGCGCGAACACTGTTCCACCAAGCTCTTGCATCTCCTTCCAGATAGTGGGTGGCAAACAGTACTTTCTCGTTGGCTTCCACTCCTGCAACTTCTAAGTTATTCTCCATGGTTTGCAGCTAATCATCTGCATCTAGGTGCTCTTCAGACTTAGTAAAGATAGGTGGATTGGTGTTCTGAAAGTTCTTGAGCTTGGATCCATGGTTGTCCTGGTTTCCATGGCCTTGGTTGTTGTTGGCCATCTGAGCTATGTGTTGAAGGGTGGCTAAGTTGGCTTGACGTTCGGCTCTTTCAGCTTCATGGTCGGAAACCAACATTTGCAAGATCTGCAACATTAGGTTCGGGGATGAACTGCTTCCTCCGCGAGGCATCTGACGATTGAGATAGATCATGAGACAAGAGGGAAATTATAAGGTTTAGGGGTTTTGTTTTTGAGAAGTTTTTGAAATTTGACTCATTTTTTTCTAGCAACTTTCTTTTCATTCATTCATTCATTCATAGTAAAGAATACAAACACATACCACAACAAGGAAAACAGATGGTTTTAAGAACCATTCTGTGGAACTACGATACAGTGGGACCGGATACAACTTCACTAACGCTAGTGCTGAAGTGTTACTACTCCTCAGAATCGATGGCTTCATCATCCTCATCATAATCATCAATGAAGGCGAAGTCATCCTCATCGGTGAAGATGTCCATGGCTTGATCCTCCAGAAAGTCATCATCATCACTGAGGTAAGAGTAGGGGTCTCCACGGATATCTTCCCCTGCATTCTCCCTTTCCTCAAGCTGCATGTCCCGCTCATGGATGGTCTCCTCCAAGTTGACGGTGACGTGACTGGCGATCCTTCACAAGCATGGCGATGGTCTGGTCCTTCTTGACTATGATGGCATAGTTGTGGTTGGAGTAGGAGGGCCATTGTCCAACTCCTTCTGTCGGTCATACATCATGAAGCTGAGATGATCCACTTGATGCTTCTGATCTGGGTGGCGTGGTACCTCTAGTGGCTGTCCCATAACATCACGCCTTGGATAGAACTCAAAGTGGGTGCCCTTGATCAAAGTGGATGATCCACACAGACGGGCAAGAGCTTCTTGCATGGCCCTAGCAAGTCCATCTAGCCAGTTGTTCTCCCTTAAGGTGAACTAGACTCCCTCCGAGGTGGGGGATTCAATCTTCCCTCTGAGACTTGCAACAATTAGCCATTGCAATTCTCCTCCTTCCTAATCGTTTAGGTGCGTTCCAAAGAACTCGGGATGCCGTCGCTCTAGAAGTTCCGAAAGCTGGTCCAAGTCACGCTCAAAGATGAGATCTCCTCCATTTACCAACTGATAGACTTTCTATACTTCACGTCCATCTATAAGAATGTAGGATGAGTAAGTTTGTAGAGTGATCAAGTGTGTCAATTTTATGTAAGTTTGCAAGAATTTTTTAGGAACATGAATTTTCAAGAAAGAATCTATGTGATAAGAATGAGAATAGGTGTTCATAAATACTCACTTCCTTTGTTTTGAAACTAAGTTTTTGATTCAAGCGTCCATTATATACTAGGGTCTCCTATGGTCAGGATGGCTCTGATACCAACATGTCAACACCCGGATTTCTAATCCCAGAAGCATGTTATGCCATACATCGCAATCCTAGGATTACAATTTTTGCGAGACATAACAGATTGGACATCATAATGCATCATCCATTACAAACCATACCTAAGGTCTTACAACAAATAAAGGATCTCATGATCCAGTCTTAGTACAATCAAGTAGCAAAATAATATAATAACGGTAACGTGGGCGAGACTCCATATTCATGGTCACATGCAATGCTAACGATAGGAGATGATCCTAGTTTTCATAACCTTCCTATAGTCCATCCTCCTGATAGTCCTCTTCATAGTCTGGCCAAAGGAATAGCCAGGGACAAAGCCATGAGTACTTTTTAAGTACTCGGAAACTATCACTAACAGGTAAAATGGTTTTGAGTAGGAATACTAAGCTCTAGGTTGTTTTGCAAAAAGCCATATTTACCTTAACTAAGTTCAGAAGCAAAGAAAGCTAGTTTGATATTTTATAACACCTAAGTGGGAACTTAGTTTTCATGTTCACAACCCTGTTGTGGTCAAATCAAAGTCATGATTCATTTCACAAGTCATTTTGAAAACATCTGTCGACAAAACAGTATGGCCACTCCAACTGTCCATAACCGCAGACGCGGCTATTCGAATAGTTTGACACTCTACAGCGGTGGTACACTTTCACCACAATATTCGATACATTCGTCAAGAACAATCCTGAATTCACCATACTCAGTATGCGGATAGTCAACCCTAACATTTCAATTACACGCCCTAGTATAGGCACCTCTCATATGAGTTTGGCCTCCCAACCATGACCATTTGTCATGTTGGGAACTGCACAGGTGGTCAATCTTCACGAGGTAGCCTTACCTCAAACCTAGGCTGCAAGGGAACCCATACTAAGGTATATAAACTTCCAGTCAAGCCCTACCCAGATTTGGGTATTGTGGTTGTACGGTAAAATTGGAATTGTATCGCATGCAGAGAATCATCAGTTTTATAAAGGGCTAAGGCTCACGCCTCAACATTTTCATCTTCAAAAATCATCTGGTGTTCAAGAAGACATGTCAAAACATTTCATTAGAATGACTCATCATTCTAAGGTTTTCATAATCATTTTCACCAAGTATTCCCATCTAAAGTGATCAAGTTTTATACTTAGCACTAGCAACTAAAGTTGGGGGTAAATACTAATGAGGGGTGATAATCAAGTGTGACTTATCTAAGTTCAATCTCATGCCTCAGGATGACATCAAGATTTATCTAACCTAGGACAAGTTTTATGCTCTTTATGCTACCTTTAATCATCTTTCTGAAATCTACAATTCACTAAGTAAACACAAATAAAAGCTTTGATAAAGAAATAAAATAATTAAGCTTGCAAGTAAAATTGGGATTGGGTATCCTCAATTGGTATAACCAAGGCATGCCTAATGCATTGCGTAGGTTATCTAGCATTCACAGTTGCAAGTGTTAGGTTTCTCAGTTAGTAGCTTGCCTTGTGTAGAGCAGTGGTTGAAGTTCTCCTCGGCTTCTTCCTCGTAGTAGTCTCCTTCCTATTCGTATCCTTGCTCGGTACTAGCGTATGTAAATAAATATGAAGTACACAATCACCAAACAATACTTAACTACTCTATTTAGCACACAAAGGATCACACTAGATGATCTAGCATCATCACTATCATCACAAGGATTAAAGCAAAAGTCCTATTTAGTTTATTTTAGAAAAGTAATTTCTACTCGTTAAAACCTACTTAATATTTAATATTCTCCAACTAAAACATGGGATCATGTTGACACATGTCATCACCATATTTTTCAGTACTTGGGAATATGATATAAAGTGGTGTCACAATTTAATAAGGTTTAACCCCTTTATTTTAATTAATTAAAGTGACTAGAAATGCCTATGGGGAATTCTTTTATTACTTGTCCATTACTTCTGCAAGTAATCCAAGATATTTTTATATTTTCAGAAAGGTCTTATCAAATGTGATTTTTGAGAGTTGGAATCAACTCAAAAGCATTTATGGTTGAATTTTGAAAAATGTTTGAATGCAGAAAAGCTTTTGCCTTGTTATTTTTACTATACATGATCTATGATTCCAAATGATTTGAATCCAACGGGCTTGGATTAATAATTTCAATACCTTTATAAAAAAATTATTTTTTTGCAATTTGGTTTAGTGAATCTCTCTAAAATGATTTTTGAAACTATTGCCAGAACTAAGTTTGAAACTAAATTGATAAACCTAAATTCAAACTACTGGGTCATGCGGGAACGTTAACTGGGTCAGACCACTGCGCACAGTGCGCGCAGCCGGGTTAAGTGGCTATCCCCACTCGTCAGTGAGACAGAGAGTGGCAACAGGGTACGGGGTGATTAGGGTCGTAGTATTAGAAGCAAGATCTACGGCTGAGGGTCGTCTTCCACGTATGAACAGAACGCGACGAGCACGAACCCAAGCGCGGTCAGTGGGGGTCAGTGGCGGCTCACTAGGGCTCCGGCGATGGTCGGATATGGGGGTGAACAACAAAGTCGACAACGGCGATCCTCCTGGTACTGGTGGCTCCTCCTGGGGTGGCTCCAATCAACGGCGCCCTTCTCCTCCAGCAGCGCCAAGCTCCGGCGAAATTCCGGCAACCTGGTTCTCGCGTTGATCCGGGGATGAAGTGGGGTGGTTCTCAGAGAGAGGGGAGTGGAATGGTGTTCTGAATTAGAACGTGGGAGGCCTCTATTTATAGTGCAACGAGGGAACCGAAGGGTGCGGGCTGAGCTCGTTGGGGTCGGTTGCACAATGAGGTAACGACATGGCCAAAGGTAGGGGACGGTGTGCTGCCTCCTGGCGAAGCTCAACGGCTTGATGGAGAGGTGTGGGGCGGTGCGAATCGGTCGGAACACGTCGATGCTCTAGGCGGCTATGATGGGAGTTTTACTGGCGCACATGTGTTCCTAGTTGCGCGGCGGCGAACGGGCATGTCTAAGCGGTTCCTCGGGTGGTGGTGATCACGTACGCGAGTGGCGAAGGCAGGGCATGGTCTGTGCGAGCATGTCGAGCACGGCGCTCTGGCGTTCTCCCGGCATGGTCACAAAGAGACTGGGCGCGCGTGTTCTAGGTGTTCCATTGGCTAGCAGGGCTCAAGCGTTGGACAGGGGTGCCGGTGGACGGTGGAGTGCCATCTAGACAAGGTTGGCGAGGCTGGTTAGGCTCCTAGCTTGCTGTCGACAGTGGGGGTGGCAAGTGCGATAGGCCATGGTCACCATTGATGGCATGGTCGAGTTTACAGTGAGCTAGAGCTGGTTAAACTAGTTAGATGATCTAATGAGAGTGTAGTGAGAGCTAGAGAGGGGACAAGGTTGGCACAACACTACTCACTATAGAGATTTAAATTTGAATTTTTGGATGAAACTTGGTGGGTGCAATGGTCACATACTAGGTACTCTCTGGTTGCTTGGATTTTTCAAGGTGCACTGTTTTGGTTGGGTTTTGAGAAATGGTGATCTTCCCATAAGATATAGATTCAATTTTGAATTGGCATTTGAATCAAGTGGCCAAATGTTTCTGTGGGTTTGCAAAGTGGGCTTGGGTTCACTTTCACTTGGTCTAGCAAGGGGTGAAAAGAAATAGATTTGTTTCTGTTTGAAATCTTGGACTAGAAACACTCAATGTGGCCTAGTGAGCAAGATTGGAAAAATAACCATTTGCTTATTTTGTTTGTTTTTGAATTTCTCTTGATTTGTTTCTTCTTGGAATTGATTTAGATGATGTTCTTTTCATCTTTAAACCATTCCTTGCTATTCACAACAATCGAACAAGTCCACTCATGCATTCATACATTCATCACATACACACATGCATTCATATGATTTTAATTAACAAAAGTTTTTGTTAACCCTAATTTTGGGTGATTGGAATTTGATAACCTTGATTAATATTTTTGGGATGTTACACCACCTCCCCTTGCCAAATCTTTGCATGGTTAGGATCTACTGATCATGGTTTATGAATCCATACCTAACTTGTTTCCATTGGAGCTTTGTGCTTCCTAAACCCCCATGGTTTACGAGGTATCCTGACAACTCAGTTATGGCAGCCTTATTTTCAACAAATTTGGCATCACCCCTAATCCACCTCAAATCCAACGAACCTCAACTATTGCTTCCATGATAATCTATATAATCTTGTCTATCCATCCATCTACCCCATGTATCAAGGTGAGCTATGAGCTCACTAATCCAACCATGTCTTGGTGGCATGAAAATAACAAAACCCTAGATTCCCAAAAAATCTAGTTTCTTCCCATTTCACCAAAATCCTTCAAAACCCAAGTGGAAAATGATGTATGAATCAAGTTTACATCATCTACTTGGATATATAAAGTTGCCAAATAATTTCCATAATTGTTTGGAACCTGAAACTATTTAAATCCATTATCTTACAAAATTCTCAAGACCTCTCCTATAAAGGCAAGTTTGCTTTTCTCCAAATCACTTTATCAACTCAATGCACACTTGAGTTCTCTACCTCATACCCTATATTCCAGACTCAAAAATAAATATTTTTGAGATTCCTTATTATTTCTTTTTGCCGTTTTTCTTAAATGGAAGAGACAATAATTAATTCCTTAAAAATACTTTCACATCTCAATAAATTCCAATAAAATTCTCCAATGTGTAATATGGTATTTAGGACCATATCTCATCAAAAACCAACCTTGTCTAAAAATATTACATTAGCTTCCATTATCTATTTTTGCACTTTTTGAGTAAATGCTTTTAAATGGACTGGTAATCATTAGAAAAATCCCACATAAATCTTGATGGGATGTTTTGACCTACCCTATCTACGTGTACCATTTACACACCTTCCTCAATACAAGTTTTCAAACTTCCTTCATAACTCTAGTTATGATCAAATGGACAAAACAAACAAAACCTTCAATCAAAACTAAACCCAACAATCCACCAAGCTTATATAGCAAATCTCTCACTCCCTTGGTCGTGATGACCATTGTAGTAGTCCCTTCCCCTTGTCCTTTATCTCTTGAAGCATGTGAGAGAGAGGATAACATCTTGCAAAAATCTTGGATATAAAAGAGGGCAGCAGCCACACCACCCCTTCCCCCGCTCCCTAGTTAAGCTGTAGGCCCCACACTCTCCTCTCCACCTCCCTCAGTGGCCTATCCCAAGCCAACACCCTCCCCATGCTCTTCCATAGACCATGTCCATCATACTCCCCTCTCCCCCGATTTATAAGGCCAGAAACCAGAGTTGCCCCCTCTCTCTGCCTCTTTTGCTTCCACACACCCCAGAACACCCTCTCCCCCTCCCATGATTGGTTCTGCTCGAGAGGAGGAAAACAGGAGCTCTTGACCTCCTACATGGATTCGAGCAAGGCATCTTCCTCCCAGCCTTTCTCCCTCTGCATGTCATACTGCCATGATGCCCACATACTCTTCTATCTAACCATGCCTCTTTTTCTGCTTAGGACCACCTCTACAACTGGCCCCAGAGTGCGCCGGCGAGCTCTCCCACGGCAACCATCGCGCAAGCTCCTCCCCGAAGTCAAACCCCATCATGTCGCACCTCTTTCTGACCGCCGGCGTCGACCGCGTTGCCTCGGCCCCTCCTTGGCTCCTCTTCGGCCCTAAGTGATCTCCCCGCGTCCTCCCCTCTCCTCATCTAGGGTTTCCGCCCGCCGACACGTGACGAGGAAGACGACCACGTGCCGTCGGATCCCCTCTAATCGGACGGCTGTGGTCGTCCCATACCCCTTCGCGGGTCGCCTCTCGGTGACTAGCGGGCCCGGCCCGTTGGTAGTTTGAAGCCATCTCCCATGCAACGCGCAACTCGAGTGGGCTAAAACTCCCTTCGCGGCGCATTTTGCCAACAGATATGGCCTAGGAGGCCCTCAGCCCCCTCTTCCTTTTCTTTGAATTTCAGATTTGTCCAGCAGCTGTATGGTTTAAATCTTTTTGAAATTGAAAACCCACACCAAATTTCCAGATCTATATTTTGGTATATGCTCGCATGTTTACCCCAACATGCAGTACAAGTTTTGGACCAAAATATTCTATAGATAAATCCTAGAAAATAAAATAGCCAAATGTGTTCCTTTCACTAAGAAATTATTTCAGAGAGTTTGGTAATTCCAAATGGAATGAACCAAATTGGTACTGAAAGATCTTAGCCATACCTTGCATGTCCCACTGGCCTCACATGAAATGTCTTCCTGGTTTTACATTAGTACAAATAACAAAAACAGAGCTTTTCTGCCTTTAGAAATTTCTCTAGGGAAAACCACAATTGGGTTTTTACCTGATTCCAACTCTCTGGACATCCACCAACTCATACCTACCAAAATCCAGGAGCCCAAAATTTACTAAGCTCCCTTTGAATTTTGGTGAATTAATAACTTATGTGCATGGTTACTTCACCATTAAATACACCACAATGGTTCTGTTTATCCAAAAAGGTTTATTTTAATTTATAACGAAAGTTATGGACCATACCTAACACATGTCTTTGGAATCACATCAAAATCCCCTATATATTTAATCTAGTGAAAAGGAGAAAAACCATCCAATACTGCCTTTGGGAATTTCCTGAGGGCATTCTGCTAATTATTTTAAGTTTATTCCAACTCCTCTTGAATAAGTCCATCAAAACCTACCTAATAATCCAAGGAAATAATTTTTCGAACTCCAGAACAATTCTGGTGAATTATTCCCTAAAACTAGTGTTTTATTCACTATAAAATCCATTATAAATCATTGGTGATTGGTAAAATAGTGAAACCACTTTTGTTGGCTTATTTTTGTAAATATCTATCTAATGATATCATCTTTAACCAATGTTAGCATACAGAACTTGACCTTGCTCTAAAACCCCCTATCTAGTTAGTTTTAGACTATAAATTCTGAATAGTTAATCCACAAATGCCACCAAAGCATTTCCTTTGTATCCCCAATCAAATACTCAATCCTTACTGATCTAAACTTGTCTTGTCCATTTTATTGCTGTATTATTTGGTGTTGGTATGCATTGTATTGATTGTGGTGTTATTTGCTTGCATGTTGCTCGATGACGACGATTGCTATATATTATTGTATTCGGTATTCTGGTATTCTAAAGAAGTCACAGGACATCTCGCTGGTCAAAGGAAAGCCAACTTCTTGCTCATAAACCCCTGTCCTATTTTCATACTTATGCATGTTATTCAAATGGTTTATTTAAATTGAATAGTTTATTTTATTATGTTCTATATGTGGGAATGTTTTGCTCCTCCAAACTACTATCCCTTTGGTACCATTAGGTACATACCCTTTGATGAAAACTAGTATTTCCCCTAGTAAGGTAGATGGTGTATAACACCATGCCCCGCTGGAAACCCCATTTTAGCCAAATCAAGAACTATAAGATGGGAACACCGCGGACAAAGGATTACAAAAATGTTTTATGAGAAAACCTTGGTGAGGCTTGGCCTACCAAGTGGATTGGAAAATAAGAAAGGTTTTGGCTTTACAAAATGGTCGGTCGAAAGATGGAGGAAAAATGTTTACGAAAACACGCCGGGCTGTACAGTTCTTAATGCTTAAGCAATTAACCCGTGCAACCACATTACTCTGGAATGGGACGGGGGTGAGCTAGAAGTTTGTGTAATCTGGTATAGGTGCCTCACACTACTACAGGGGCAAACAATCCCCGGATGGTGGGCCTTCTCCAGCCAACGGTCCATGCGTAGCATCGACCGATAGAAGGAACAAAGGGTCTACGGGCCTCCGAAAGCGCACACCCGTCGAGGTGCAAAACATGCTCCGGTTAGCTGGTTAGTATATAGGGCATCCCGGTTTTGAGGGGATCAACCTCATGGGGTAGGCAATTGTATCAGAGAGGACATCCGGAAGGTCTTGATCGGTTATCCGGCCCACGATCGATGTAGATCAGGGATGGGTAATCGGATGGTGTGGGTACAGTGTACAACCTCTATAGAGTGTAAATCTATTCGAATAACTGAGTCCTCGGTCATGGCCGGTTGTGATGGCTACTGTAGGGAGGTGATGGTTTTGATTTCAAAAATGACTTCGGAAAAGCAATGTCTCGAAAGTGTTTTGACCATGAGATGGTCGGGAAAAAGGAGGAAGGATTTGGTCATGAGATGACCGGAAGGAAAAACAAATGGGTGACCCAATCCTGGTGTTTTCTTAGAACCTTTCAAAAAGTTTTCCAAATTGATGCACAATTTTTTTTTCAACAAAGATATATAGATATGCTATATCTACAAGAGAAACTAGTTTATAAAAGAACCTCTCATGGAGCCATCCTACTATTGCCATATTGCATATCCTTATTTGTGTTATCCTAAGGTGGTTTGCGAGTACATTCAAAGTACTCACCGGCATTGTCCCTGGCTATTTACTTGGCCAGACTTTTAGATGGTCAAGAGAAACGATGGAGATGGTGACGTATATGCGAGCTAGAACGTCTTCCCAATCAGTCGCCTGTAGGTTAAGGCATCACATGGGCTCTACGATTGAATACTTCCGCTATTGCTATTGTATCATCATAATGGCATAGATGTAAGTACTTGTATTCGTTCATTATGGATGTTGTAATGATACTTGTCGGTTATGCTCACGGCTCACTGATCATGGGAACATGAATTGCAGGCATAACGGGAATTCTCGGACCGTAAATCCGGGGGTGCCACAGACTTGGTATCAGATCCATCCTGACTGTAGGAGACCTTAGTTAGCATGGACGTTAGACAAGACAACCCTCTATTTTTGAAAATACCGGCTTTTGAAAACTATTTCTCAAAAGCTTTTAGAAAGATTTCTTATCTCACCCTCTTTGACTTAAACTATTTGAAAATAGATTACTCTATATCTTATCTACTTCAACTGTTCCATTTTCAAAAACAAAGTCTGACTTGGAGCCTATGAGACGGAGATCCCGAAATGAAGAGCCAGTGAGACAAGCAAACCAAAGAAGCTACCAACAACGAAAGACACTACAAGATTGCCCTACGAACGGAGTCCTTCATCACCCCCAAATCAATCAAGTACGACACCAACGACAAAAAATGGCAAGACAGAAGTCAAGACCCCCGGAACGTCCGCACTTAGGATAAGCTTTCTTAATATAGGATTCCCCTTACGGCTCGAAGTCACCCCTTAGTACCTATGGTACGCCTTGTTTGCTGGTCATGTGTTTATCTGATGCTTGAAATATGTGTTGCTTTTCTACCTCGGACCACTCGATCCTATGATATGACCACCTCACTTGTGTCTCAAGCCACGACCCTTCGTAAGACATAACCCATAAAGTATACCTCTCCTTAGTAGGATGGCCACATAAAGAAACCTCTGACAACCCCTACTCGTGCCTTAGTTATAATCGCCCCAAGG
Organism: Avena sativa; assembly: GCA_916181665.1. NCBI lineage: Eukaryota > Viridiplantae > Streptophyta > Magnoliopsida > Poales > Poaceae > Avena > Avena sativa. The sequence continues at coordinate 249,893,878 of OV702297.1, forward strand.
GAACAACGACCCTATTTAAACACCTGACGAAGCAACAGGGAGTTCTCGCCATCACACAAACACCCCAAGAAGAAGGAAGATAAGGACGCCGAAGACAACAAGTCTACTCTGGCATCGGTCCAAAGAAACACAAAGTGTACAAGTGAAGACAACCCCTCTGAAGATACATTGCCCCCACCCCGACAAGGAACTAATAAGGATCGTCGCTAACCACTAAAACTATCCCGAGATAACCCATACGGCTTCGATACATAACCACCATAAGAAGGTATTCGCAATAAGGCGCCACCCGAAGACCTCACTTCAAGTGTCACGCCAATGCTCCAAGACGCAGGAACTACCCCAACCTCGACGACCATAAGCAAAGCTCTAATGTGGAAAGACTATGTCTTTCCACTCAAATCCACAAGACCGCCTACGAGAAGGTAATCCAAGAAGATCTCCAATCCAACAACCTACCCCAAACACCTCTCGAGGATCGTCAGAGGAACAAAAAAACAGACCTCATCAACAATTTTTGGAAGTCTGCCCGATCCTTCCCAGTAAATGCAAGCTCAGAAAAAATACAACGAGACTACCCGATGTCACCAATACTACCCCAAGGGGATTAAAGAAACCCAAAGCATCGAGTTCTCTGAAGGAGTTGCGAAGCCCCTCCTCTGCTTATGCTACTCACGACTCACGCTGCTGAAGAGCTGAATGCCCCTCATACCCTGGAGGAATTATAGTAACCAAAGTTGGTACCCAACCCAAGGACGGATACGAGATTCAAGGAGCACTCTCGAAATAGTCCTTCGTACCCTACCAACTCACTCTTCCAACCTCTAGCAAGTGATGGATCGTCTCGAAACCCATTCAATAAGGCGTCAAGTACCCTCTCTGTTGGCTGGTGCAAATCTGCAGAATTCTAGATGAACCCTATTGGGTGATATGCAACAATAATTTAGTTCCTTGCATGTTTTACCCACGCCGTTGCATCAGACCGAACCCGAAACAACCCCCTCTCTAAAGGACTGCGTTCCTAGACCACCGACCTCCAACGACATCCTCCAACCCATCGGACCCCTAACTAGCTGAGAACTAACTACCCGGAAACTAGTAGACGCCCTTCCAGTATACCTCCTAACTCAAGAAGTAGTATCGACGTCTCTCACGAAGAGAATTATACAAGGTCGACAGAAGATGACCACCTCTGGACGAAAGGGGCAACGTCATCCCCCAGCATTAGCATACGATTCCACCCAAAAACCCGATAGAACCCTAGAGTCGAACACTAGTTATTCGTTAAAGTGATGACCACTCCTGCAAAATCCGAATAATCGACCCTGCAAGAAGGACGACAATCGACACTTCTCTAGAATCAGAAGGTACTTCAGAAAAGTTCTCCATCGCTGAGTTGACCGTCCAGCCAGCACCTCCGGCATTTCAAGACCAAGGAAGACAGAAAAGCTGACTTTTGTGGTAAAGGATGGGAGAAGGCTCCACTCGCCGCCTCACCCCAAGAAGGAAGGACCATGCCAACGCTAAACCTACATAGAATTGTCCTAAGGGGATAATACTACGTCTTTTCCACTTGTTTTATCTAAACCGCCCAATCTGAAGCCACTCAGCTTTGATCCATAACTGACCACGCCGGTTTGTTGTTAAACCCGTTACCATCTCATATTTCCACCCCTGAAATTGTTAAGCGGGTGTGATTACACAACCCTACTCCTCCCTAATCTCAGGACGAGGTTATTTTAAGGGGGACAGGTCTGTAACATCCCAATTTCAGCAACCCTGATTTGGATTCCAAAACGGAAAAATTAGGGGGAACAAAAACTTTTTCTTGTTACTTGTTGCAATGCTTGCTTACTTGTTTGCTTGTGTTCATGCAACTGACTGTGTATTGGGTAATATATTTCTCATCTCGAGCCTAGTTTACAAATGCTATTTCACAAAAGAGAAGCCTTAGCTCATCCTTCACTTTCTCAAATGTTCTGGAATTTCAAAGCCAAAGCCAAGAAGACTTTGGCACAACAAAAGGTTTTGTTAGTTCTATTAACAAAACTATGGAGACCTATATACAATCTCCTTATGTTTTCACGATAGAACATTCAACTACTCTTATCTCTAAGTTTTCCTAAACTTTTTCCTAAAACCTCTCCCCTCCAATCTTGGTAAAATACCAAGAGGTGCTTATCTTACATCAAAACATAACCAATTCAAAATACCCATCCCTACCTCAAGCTAGGCTTGATGGTAACCCTAGTAGTAGTTGGATAAATTTGATAGGATGAATTGCCTTGATCTGTTGTCTGATGAATTGCCTTGATCTGCTGTCTGATGAATTACCTTTATCTGCTATCTAATGAATTGCCTTGACCTGCTGATTGCATTGTTTTCTTAGGAACTAGAGTGAGCTAATCTAGTAGCTCATCCCTTAGGACCCAATCTATGTTGGTGATCAACAATATCGAACCCAGCATTCTCTCAAAATCATCTACACCTGTACTCTAGTCTAAAACCCTAAATCTACCAAAATGGCTAAGTTTGGAATTCTTATCTAGATTCGGTCTTTGGAGCTCTACCTATTCCAACCTAGGTGCATTTTTGAGAATGTACTTGAACCATCTTGTAGTACATCATTAGTACTACCAAATCCCACTCTTTCCCTTGTGTAAACCTTTCTGGTTTCCACTCATCCATGATGGTTTTGTAGTCAAGATAATAATCTTTTCTGCAAAACTTATCATCTTTCCCACTTTGGCAGAAGCTCACATCTATATGCCACATCCCCTTGGCCAACTCTTTGCATGCTTAGGATATACTAATAATGGTCTATGAATCCAAACCTAACTTGTTTCCATTGGAGTTTTGTGCTTCCTAAAACCACATGGTTTATGAGGCATCCTGACAACTCTATTATGGCACCCTTATTTTCAACAAAGTTTGCCATCACCCCTAAATCACCTCGAATCCAACCAAGCTCAACTCTTGCTTCCATGATCATCTATATAATCTTGTCTATCCATCCATCTACCCCTTGTATCAAGGTGATCTATGAGCTCACTAATCCAGCCATGTCTTGGTGGCATGAAAATAACAAAACCCTAGATTCCCAAAAATCTAGTTTCTTGACATTTCACCGAAATCCTTCAAAACCCAAGTGGAAAATGATGTATGAATAAATTTTACATCATCTACTTGGATATATAAAGTTGCCAAATAATTTCCATAATTTTTTGGAACCAAAAACTATCTAAATCCATTATCTTACAAAATTCTCAAAACCTCTCCTATAAAGGCAAGTTTGCTTTTCTCCAAATCACTTTATCAACTCAATGCACATTTGAGTTATATACCTCATACCCTATCTTCCAAACTCAAAAATAAATATTTTTGAGATTCCCTATTATTTATTTTTGCCGTTTTTCTTAAATGGCAGAAACAAGAATTAATTCCTTAAAAATACTTTCCCATATCAATAAATTCAAATAAAATTATCCAATGTGTAATATGGTATTTAAGACCATATCTCAGCAAAAACCAACCTTGTCTAATGTAAAAATATTACATTAGCTTCCATTATCTATTTCTGCACTTTCTGAGTAAATGCTTTTAAATCGACTGGTAATCATTAGAAAAAATCCCACATAAATATTGATGAGATGTTTTGACCTACCCTATCTACCTGTACCATTTACACACCTTCCTCGATACATGTTTTCAAACTTCCTTCATAAATCTAGTTATGATCAAATGGACAAACTAACCAAAACATTCGATCAAAACTAAACCCAAAAATCCACCAAGCTTATATAACACATCTCTCACTCCCTTGGTCATGATGACCACTCACTACACCACAACACTATATTCAACAGCTATCATCAACGGAATGTTGGTTGGGAAAAGCTTTTGCCGACCGATCTTGTCTGTCACTAATAGTCCCGTCGGCAATTATCTTTCCCGACCAACATGTTTTTGCCGACTGATTGTCTATCGGTACTACAAATGTTTTCCCGACCAACATATTTTCCCCAACCGACATTTTCTTTCCCGACTAACACTTTTTCCCAACCGACCGCCTGATAGTATTCGTTTTGCCGACCGACTTTCCATCAGCCCTGCCAAGGCCTTCCCAACCAACAGTCTAACAACATTTTTTTGCCGACCAACGTTACTCATTCAATGCACACAACTTCAGTCAATATTTCCATGTGTTTCAGAACTTTGACCATGGCCATATTTTACAACAAGCATACATTTGACTCAAACATTCATATCATTCAAATTATTACAGGCTAAACCACGAGAAATAATGTCTTGCATTAATTTTTGGACATACAGATTGTTCATCTTTTCTAAACAAGATTATAACATTCATAAGGTTTACAAACTGATAGCTAAGAGGTGCATGTCCAATGAAATTTACATAGAACGTCCACTTGATGCAAAAAGCCATCTACTTGGTGAAGTACATGCTGCAACACAATTTTCGCACAGCAGCACACACAGAACGTACAAATATGAGATTTAAAAGACATAAATTTGTAAGGTATGGTATATGGGCGGTACAAAAATTTGGTGATTTATTGTGTTTGGGGATTGTATAGATACCTAGCTAGAGGATTTCAGTAAGGAAAAATCCACTTAGATGGTGGTTAAATACATCAAAGGATTTCATTAAGTAAAAGTACATAAAAAATACATCAAAGGATTTCACCTGACAAAAAGAAAGAGACTGAAACTGTATACACTTTATTTGCCTCTCGTACATATGCATGGTTTTTTCACTCGTCAATGGCAACAAATCATTGACTCAATATTACTGATACTTGATTTAACTAGAAATAAACTTGTATTGACCATGTGATGTCATAAGATACTGAAAACGCTGTCCAGATCCATGGCTGCGTTGGTGTTCACACAACACATGCAAGAAGGTAGCGTGTCCTCATGGTATGCAGAAGAAAACTGTATTACTAGGAGATAATTGAATCAGCCTATGAAAAGGAACCAGACAAATCATCCTGCACTAAGTACATGCATTTATTTGTTTCACACATCAAATCAGCTTTGTAATGATCAAGCTGCCACACTAGTGAGCAAGCTACAAGTATTACACTTCAAGGACCAAGAACTTCAAAGAGGAATAGTGGAGAAAAAGTGCGGAACTAACCTCGAGTTCGAAGGTCATATAAATGGCAGATTCTTCCCATTTGTATCTTTCTAAATATCCAACAAATTTATTAAAATGCACACTGGACTATCACTTCTGGTTGTGGCTGATGTATGCATCGAGTTTTGTCGCAACTTTCTTCCATCCAAGTTCCAGAACAACAAGTTGGCGACTTGGCTGAAGGAAGAAGCAAACCTAGGTCTAAGAGACTTGCAGACCAAATCATGCATAACTTTAGATATTGACATCCCTCTGTTGACCATGGGCCTGGTGATCAATGCATTATCATGTATCCCTATGTGAAGTTTGAAGTTCAGACAATTAAAGCTATCGGCGCTTTGCTTAATTTTTCTTGTTGCTTGGCCAAGTGGCTGTAACCCAAAGAGTCTATGCTACAATATGTTTTTCGCACATATAGTACCATAGGAGCTTAGAGAACATTCTGTCTAATCAAATAGATTAAAATTCCTCAAAAGGTTTGATGAGCATGTAGGTATCACACATACTTGATGTTGACCAGCATCATTGCCGTGTCCATCTGCCTGATTTGATGTTTGGTGTTGTTGTTCCATCGGGTCCACTTCCACTTCTCCCTACCCAAACACAATGACAATTTGTTACTTCACGTATTAATCAATCGTCCTGCGAGGTACCAATTGTTGAAGAAGCTTAGTTCATCCATCATCTGCACGCCAAAATCAAAGAAGCTTAACGTAATTAGACTGCTGAAATAAGGTCATGTATCAAAATCATGTTTCAGTATATCAGCAGCAAAGTAACAGCAACTGAATCAACATGTGCATAAAAGAATCCCCAGTAGAAGAAACACTAGTTCATATTTACTTTGAATGCTCCTTCAGCCACTCTTTCTCTTAAGTTTTGAAATTTGATTGAGATCACTTTGTACAAAAATGGGAAATTATTCAAGATGGTGGAAATCCTCTCTGTTTACTAAACATTGGATTAAACGAGCTTGGTGCATTAGATTAAACGAGCTTGGTGCATTGGATTACACGAGCTTGGTGCATAATAAAGACAACAAATAAAAAGGTTTTCAACGAGTTAAACCGACACATCAAGCCTTGTTTAGACTCCAGAAATACAAGCTCACTTTACTTGGGAATAGGCTCAATCAAGAAAAAAAGATTAACTACTTGAGTTCATCAATAGCCTTCACTTTTATTTGTTAAAAGTAGTGCGCCAACTTGTACACATATGTAATTGCATTTTCATAGTAAAATATCAGCAGCAGGTTCGTTTCAGCTGTAAATTCTTCAAAATAGGAAATATCATAAGAAGCTTAACCTTAACTATTACTTAAGCACAAAGAGTATTTAAAATTGCAGCATCGGGTACTAACACAATAAACAAAATTAAGATTTGTCAATAAAGTACCTACTGACTATTTGCCTCTTTTTTCTTGATTAACTACGACTGACTATATGATACTCATCCTCAACTCCTCAATCTTTCTTCGCCTTTACACCTTCCAATACACAATTATACATCAGATGCTAATCCAAAATAGACATAAACATGAAAACATATGTAATCTTACGTCTGGCTTACCCTACAATATGTTGTGCAGTTCCAAACTCCCAAAGTTCAATAATACTTCTTCCATGGTGTAGGAGATACCAGCAGGCTAGCAGCATAGAATAATGTTGTTCCTTGCATATCCTTAAATGCCTAACTCCAGATCTAATTCGTCCCTGGTCCCCACTCCATAATCCCTATCCAACAACAACAGTAGTAGCGAGTGAATAATCTACATATATTCATGGTTATCTTTACATGAATCTATCTAACTAGCAAGCAAGAACGACAAGCGGCCTCAGCACAAAGAAAAGAACAATAGGAAGTAATCCCGGGGAGAGATCAGGCAAGAACCGTCACATACCTTGTTTGCTGCCAGGAGGAGGTGGGATCTGATGAAGAAGAGTACAGATCGAGGCAGGGCAGAGGCGACAGGAAAAGAAAGGTGGAGGCGGCACTGGCGCACGAGCGTGGACTGGAGCGATGAGCCCCCCTTGGATGGCTCGCATCTGGAATTAACTGGGCTCCCGCACGTTCCCGATCACAACGTCTGGCGAATAGTCCGGGCTCGCCATGGTCAACCACTCGTACGGCCGTGCCCCTCAGTTGCCTCGACCTCACCCACCTCGACGAATCTAAATAGGAGTGTTGGCTCAAAAAATGGGATCTGGGATGGATGGGGTCGAGGATAGGCTGATACTTGGAAGAGAGAGGCGGCTGAGGCGGGTAGGGTTGACGAGTGGCGCGCGGGGAGGGCATCGGCGGGCGTCCGAGAAGACAACAGCAGGGGGCGGTAGGGCGCGTCCGGCAGAAACTCGCCGGTAGCATGTAGGCGGCGGATGAAGTGAATTGTGGGCGTGTGTGGGTGGAGGCGAGATAGGGTTAATCTGTTTGGGCTTGGGGGCAGTAGCGAAATTTTTCCCTTTCGCGCTAATGTTTTCAAATTGCCACGCACGCTAGGCCGGCCTAGTAGCGACCCATAGTGCCGACCGACTGGACGATGGGAGTCACACTTACCGACCGATGATCGAATGCTATAGCTCCTAGCTTTCCCGACGAACAACTTGTTGTTATTGTTTATTATTGCTGACCAACAGTCTAATAGAATGATTCCCGACCAACCATGTGTTGGCCCATATGACTTTTCCTGACCAACGTCTATAGGGAATATTGTGATGTGGTTTAGTGACTATAGCAGTCCCTTCCCCTTGTCCTTTAGCTCTTGAAGCATGTGAGAGAGATAGAGGATCACATCTTGCAAAAATCTTGGTTATAAAAGAGGGCAGCAGCCACACCACCCCTTCCCCTTATCCCTGGTCAGGCTGCAGGACCTACACTCCCCTCTCCACCTCCCTCACTGGCCTATCTCGAGCCAACACCCTCCCCATGCTCTTCCATAGACCATGTCCATCATACTCCCCTCTCCCCCATTTATAAGGCCAGAAACCAGAGCTGCCCCCTCTCTCTGCCTCTTTTGCTTCCACACACCCCCAGAACACTCTCTCCCCTCCCCTGCTTGGTTTTGCTCGAGACGAGGAAAACAGGTGCTCTTGAGCTCCTCCATGGATTCGAGCAAGGCATCTTCCTCCCAGCCTTTCTCCCTCTTCATGTCATACTGCCATGATGCCCTCGTCCTCTTCTATCTAACTATGCCTCTTTTTCTGCTTAGGACCACCTCTACAGCTGGCCCCAGAGTGCACCGGCGAGCTCTCCCTCGGCCACCATCGCGCGAGCTCCTCCCCGAAGTCAAACCCCATCGTGCCGCACCTCTTTCTGACCACCAGCGTCGACTGCGTTGCCTTGGCCCCTCCTCGGCTCCTCTTCGCCCCTAGGTGAGCTCCTCGCGTCCTCCCCGCTCCTCAGCTAGGGTTTCCGCCCGCCACCGCGTGACGAGGAATACGACCACGTGTCGTCGGATCCCCTCTAATCGGATGGCTGTGGTCGCCCCATACCCCTTCACGGATCGCCTCTCGGTGACTAGAAGGCCCCGCCCGTTAGTAGTTTGAAGCCAGCTCCCACGCAACGCGCAGCTCGAGTGGGCCGAAACTCCCTTCGTGGCCCATTTTGCCAACAGATCTGGCCAGGAGGCCCTCAGCCCCCTCTTCTTTTTCTTTAAATTTTAGATTTGTCCAGCAGCTATTTGGTTTAAATCTTTTTGAAATTGAAAACCCACACCAAATTTCCAGATCTATATTTTGGTATATGCTCGCATGTTTTCCCCAACATGCAGTACAAGTTTGGACCAAAATATTCTATAGATAAATCCTAGAAAATAAAATAGCCAATTGTGTTCCTTTTACTAGAAAATTATTTTAGAGAGTTTGGTAATTCCAAATGGAATGAACCCAATTGGTACTGAAAGATCTTAGCCATACCTTGCATGTCCCACTGGGCTCTCATGAAATGTCTTCCTGGTTTTACATTACTAAAAATAAAAATACAGAGCTTTTATGCCTTTAGAAATTTCTCTAGGGAAAACCATAAATGTTTTTGACCTGATTCCAACTCTCTGGACATCCACTGACCCATACCTATCAAAAACCAGGATCCCAAAATTTACTGAGCTCTTTTTGAACTTTGGTGAATTAATAACTTTTGTGCATCATTATTTCACCATTAAATTCACCATAGTGGTTCTCTGTACCCAAAAAGGTTGAATCCAATTTCACCATTAAACATGTGTCTTTGGAATCACATAAAAATTCCATATAGATTTAATCTGGTGAAAAAGAGAAAAACCATCCAATACTGCCTTTGGGAATTTCCTAAGGGAATTCTGATTATTATTTTAAGTTGATTCCAACTGCTCTTGAATAAGTCCATGAAAAACTACCTAATCATCAAAGGAAATAATTTTTGTAAATCCAGAACAATTCTGGTGAATTATTTCCGAAAACTACGGTTTTATTCACTATAAAATCCATTATAAATCATTGGTGATTGATAAAATAGTGAAACCACTTTTGTTGGATTCATTTTATAAATATATATATATATATGATGATATCATATTTACCCAATGTAATCATACAGAACTTGAGCTTGCTCTAAAAGCCCCTATATAGTTTTGGACTATAAATCCTAAATAGTTAATCCACAAATGCCACCAAAGCATTTCCTTTGTATCCCCAATCAAATCCTCAATCCTTGCTGATCGATAAACTTACCTTGTCCATTTTCTTGTTGTATGATTTGGTGCTAGTATGCATTGTATTGATTGTGGTGTTGTTTGCTTGCATGTTGCTCGATGACGACGATAGTTGCGATTATGTGACACCGAGAAGAAGGAAGCATCGAGATATTCTTATTATTATTATATTCGATATTCTGGTATTCTAAAGAAGTCATGGGACATCTCGCTGGTCACAGTAAAGCCACCTTCTTGCTCATAAACCCCTGTCCTATTTTCATACTTCTGAATGTTATCCAAATGGTTTATTTAAATTGCATAGTTTATTTTATTATGTACTATATGTGGGAATTTTTGGCTCCTCCAAACTACTATCCCCTTGGTACCATTAGGTACATACCCTTTGATGACACCTAGTCTTTACCCTAGTAAGGTAGATGGTGTATAACACCATGCCCCGTTGGAAACCCCATTTTAGCCAAAGCAAGAACTATGGGATGGGAAGACCCCGAAAAAAGGATTACAAAAATGTTTTATGAGAAAACCTTGTGTTGGAGATATACTTTCCAGGTATACCCACAAGACTCACTGACCAGGGTGGCCCACCAACGGTCTAGAGCTTTGCTTCACGGGCGGCCACAGTCAGAGAAATAAGAGGAGCCAGTTCCAGCTACGACAAGGCCTAGAAGTGTTACCGACTTAGGCCTATAGTATTACTTGTAGTCCAAGCTGTATCTAGTTACCGACTCTGTAACGAAGCCGGATAGGTCTCTCCTGTAACCCTAGGCACCGGTGACTATATAAACCGATCCTATGCGAGCATTTAGGGCACACACACAACCACAACCAACTCGCACAGGCGAACCTCTCTTGTAATCCGCTGTAACATCCGACTTACGCCGATATATTACTGGGTTACTAGCAGGAGTAGGATCCGATCACCGCAGTCGGATCTGAACCTGGGTAAACTTGTGCTCACCGCTCCTGGAACATCCGACGTCTCACACCCCATCCTTCCAACGCCACTAGGACCCCCTATGGCGTACTTGTCGATAATCCAACGACAGTTGGCGCCCATCGTGGGGCAGGTGACCTTTGGAGCATCGTTCCAGGCGGAATCTGCGCGTGCAGGAATCGGCGAAACAATTGCCATGGGTCGCATGGTCTACACCAGTGATGTCCCACTTGTCCTTCTCGATGAGACCTGGATTCTAGCTTTAGAACCCGTGACGACCTACACGATCATGTCCATCGGCGAGATTGATATCTATATCGGTTTCACTGAGCCCGCCCAACCCACCCTTGAGGTGATGACCACGGCGGAGGAAAAAAACGGATCTACTTTGTCCGCTGAGGTGGAAGAGTTCAAGGTCCCGGAGAAAATCCAACCCACCCAGCCCACTCCTGTAGTGGAAGAAAAGGTGGAAGACAAATCCATATCTGATCTCCCTGATGAGATCGGATACATGGATGAGGAATATATCCTCTACAGCTCCGTCCTACCAGATGTCGTAGCAGAAAAACTACCCTTGAAGCACAGGATAAAGGAGATGATGAAACGCCCCTACATCGATTACGAAGCAATCGCTGACATCAAGGAGAACTTTGAGATGGAGGAGGAGGAAACCCAGCTGTGCCACTACTTCAAGAACATGAACAAGAAGAAGCATTGTTTCGTTTACAACATAAGCACTGGATCTAACTCTGTCGATGCTGGAGCTAGTAGCGATTCAGTCCTAGACGCAATCGAGGAAAACACCGACTCACCAGGCTCCCCTCAGGAGTCAATCGCGTCGCAGGAACTTCGAGACTTCGATAGAGATGGAGGATTATGAACAAAAGTACGTCTCCAAGCAAATGGAAGGTGACCCAGAAAATTCTCCTAGTCCATATGATAGCATGGATGAAAGCTACACCTCGCAGGATGATATGGATACCGGAGATTCCTCTGAGGTCCACAAGGCAACCATGACAGAAAGTACCGACGGAAGTTTATCCCCTGGTACCGAACCAAACGCTGTCTTTGCCACTGGTACGCATGTTAAGGATACTGGGCGATCAAAGAAGAAGAAGAAGAAGAAGAACAACAACAACAACAACAACAGCAACAACAACAACAAAAATCCTACACCGGCAGAGCCGGTCGTTGAGGAAACCAACAAAGAAAAAGTTGATGAAGAGATAGAGATGGATAATCAGGACGGAGATCCGATTAATACCACCCCGATCGACCCTCCTGTGGATGGACACGTCATCACCAAAGGCGCACGTGAAATTTACGGAGATGCTCTCACGATTCCAATCCCAACGGCTTCGGATCTCACACCGGAGGCGCTGGAGAAAAGGGCTCAGGACCTGGAAAAGCATCGTTTGTTTCTACTCAAAGAGGTCGCGCACATCACCGAGATGAGACAGCAGTTAGACAGTGATCTTGCCAAATATCAGTCAGATTTCAAGCGACATCCAAACAAGACAAGGGGAGGTCCGTTTCTTGCTAACAAGAACCCGGATATCCATAAAGATTTATTTGACAGAAAATATGGAGAGAAGATACGAGTCTACAGCACGCCGTTGGAAAACACCGCTGCAGCTCGAGCCATCCTCGCCAGCAATCCGTCTCTGCAGCAGGTACAGTAGTGTGTCGCATTGCTGGACAAAGGATTAAAGCAGCAGAAAACGGCCACGTCATTTAGTGGCAATATGGCCTCAAAATCCGAGTTTTGCCACACTAGCACTGACCAAAGCACTGACGTAAGGCTTCACATGGATATGACTCAACTCTATCATCCTCGTGGAGAAGAAGATAATTCAAGAACCAGCTCAAACGACCACTCTCGCCGGCCGACACGTGACTGGGCAAGAGTTATTCCGGCTGCGACCAAAGACGCCATCAGGGCAATGGTTCCTCATCAGGACCATCATCGGCAAAACAACTGCTATAGAGAAGACCCGGAAACACGCCGCCAATAGACGAAGAGATGATCCGGATCGTCCTGAATCAAGTAGGGACGATGCCCAAAGAAACAGGCATCAGAGTTAGCATAATGAGGCTCCACCGCCACCACCACGCAAGCCAGAAATAATCCACCAGGGCCACCATCGCCCCCTAGCAGCGACCATGAAGGATCCCGACATAGCCATGGAAGCCATAGGGGTGGAGGCGGCAATGGTGAAAGGAGAAGTAGAAACACGACTCCGCCACGCAGAAGTCGTGAGTTTCCAAGGCGCAGATCTCTCTCGCCAAACGACGCTTGCCATCGCATTGAATCAAACATAGAAGCACGGCGGTACAAGGAAGAAGACATGTATGTGGGACCTAAGTGTTTTGGATCAGGCATACGTCAGACCAAATTTCCAGTTGACTTTGGTATTGCCAAACACATTCAGCCCTACGACGTCACAGCTCAGCCAGATACGTGGCTCCAGGATTTCTTCCAGGCCTGCTGCATCGCCAAAGGAGGAAACAACCTGGTTGTAGTCCGATATCTCCCGCTCATGCTGAGGAAGACAGGTCGATCATGGCTCAATGAACTGATAGAGAATTCAATTCACAACTAGTATGATATGAAAAGTGCGTTCTTTTCAAACTTCGAGGGAACGTACAGAAGGCCCTGCATAGTCAGAGACTTGCAGCATTGCACTCAAAGACCCGGAGAAACCTGCCGAGATTACCTCGGACGCTAGATCGACACAAAGAACTCCTGCGAAGGAGTAAATGAACAAACTGCGATAGAAGCTTTTATTGCAAGACTTCCAATCGGACTTTTACGTCACAGACTGAAGCATGACCACGTCACAAATTTGGGAGAAACGATAGAAACGATAAGCAAATAGATGCCGATGATGATTCGGAAGGGCTGCTAAATATTCTGGCCAATCCTAATGCGACCAAACAACCAAAACAAACTCAGAAGTGCAAGAAGACCTCGGACAAAAATCCAGCTCCGGACAACGCAGCTATCAACGCAACATTCGGATATGGAGGACGAGGAGGGCGTAGAGGCGGCCGGGGTAGAGGCCGTGGAACTTCCCGAATCCAGGGCAGAGGAGACCAGCAACCCGGAAGAAGCTATACCTGGGCCGACATTGCCAATAATCCATGTGTCGACCAATTGGATAGTAATGGAGTATCTACCCACACAAATGCCGAGTGTCGTTTCAATGAAGACATCAAGAAAGACGAATCTGCTGGTTACAGAGCCAAGCGACAAAAAGGAAAGAAAAATTCTGAGAAAGGAAAGGAGCCCAAGGAAGATTCCGACATGGAAGAAGCGGAAGCCGCTGCAGAGCCCAAGTCAGACATAAAGAAGACTTTTCGGACTAAGAAAGACACATACGCCTACTTCCTTGGATCCAAACCTGCTAAATACAAAAGGCAGTTCTTCGCGAGCTCAATGCCACGGTTCCTGCTATTCCACATTTTTTGGACTGGTTGGAGGTAACTATCACCTTTGATCGTTCAGATCACCCAAGGAAAACACATTGTCGGGGAAAGTACCCTCTGGTCGTCAATACTCTTATTGATGGCTATGCGTTCTCTAAACAACTCATGGACGGTGGAAGTAGCATTAACATCCTCTACATTGAGATGCTCCACCGCATAAAGCTACACGAGAGCCAGTTGAGTTACAGCAGTATAAATTTCCATGGCATTGTACCAGGAAGACATGTGATTGCCTGGGTGAGATTGCTCTGGAGGTGACATTCGGAACCCGAGACAATTATCGGACCGACCCACTCTCTTTTGAGGTGGTACCATTCAAAAGTGTTTACCACGCCATCTTCGGACGTCCGGCTTACTAGGCGTTCATGGCCTGTCCCTGTTACATCTACAACATGATCAAACTTCCAGGTCCAAAGGGCGTAATCACCGTATGGGGAAATCGGAGGAAGGCGCGAGAGTGCGACGAAGGATCTGCTTCCTTCGCCGAAGCCGTGCTACACGCCCAGGAGTACCAGGAGATCAAGAAGACCATCAATCCATCCGAGATGCCCGCTATGAAGAACGAGGTGCTGAAGCCAAGTTTGCAGTTCAAGGCGTCGGAAGAGACGAAGAAAACGTTGCTGAAGGAAGATGATCCCTCCAAGACGACCAACATAGGAGTAGTCTTAGGCCACACATAGGAAAGCGCGCTCGTCGAGTTACTCAAAGCTAATAGTGATATCTTCGCATGGCAGCCTTCTCACATGACCGGAGTACCTAGGAAACTTGTCGAGCACTCTCTTAATTTGTACCCAGACGCTAAACCCATCAAACAGTACTTACAACGGTTTGGTAATGAAAAGCGCAAAGCAATAGCCAAGGAATTAGCCCGACTAGAATTACCGGATTTTATAAAAGAGGTCATCCATACAGATTGGATGGCAAATCCTGTACTCGTCCCTAAAAAGGACACCATTGATTTAAGGATGTGTGTTGATTATACCGCTTTGAACAAGGCATGCCCAAAAGATCCGTTGCCATTGCCAAGAATCGATCAAGTTATTGATTCAACGGCAGGATCGGAACTACTCTGTTTTCTCGACGCATATTTCGGATATCACCAAATACCGATGAAAAAGTAGGATCAAATTAAGACGTCTTTCATCACTCCTTTTGGAACCTTCTGCTACAAAACTATGCCTTTCGGATTAAAAAAAGCAGGAGCAACATATCAACGTACTATGCAACGTTGTCTCAACGTCCATGTATATATAGACGACATAGCAGTTATGTCCAAAAAGAAGGAAACATTAATTTCCGACTTGGATGAAACATTTGCTAGCCTACGAAAATTTAATATGATGCTAAATCCGAAGAAGCGTTTCTTTGAAATTCCAGCCGGAAAATTGTTAGGTTTCATCGTCTCTGAGAGAGGCATAGAGGTGAACCAGGACAAAATCAAGACTATCCTATACATTACCAGGCCGACTCGCCTGAAGTACGTACATCATCTCGCTGGTTGCATTGCGGCGGTGAGTCGGTTCGTCAGCCGGCTCGGTGAAAGAGCCTCACCTTTGTACAAGCTCTTGAAGAAAACCGATAAATCTGTCTGTACTGAGGAAGCTAAAACTGCCCTGCAAAGTTTGTTTCAAGCCCACCAGTTCTCGCAGCGCTGGAACCTCAGGAACCTATGTTACTCTACATTGTAGTGACCAACAAGGTCATAAGTGTGGTAATAGTAGTCGAGCGCGAGGAAGAAGGCCACGATCATAAGGTGAAGCGGCCAACTTATTATCTGAGTGAGGTCCTAACAAAATCAAAACAACGGTATCCGCAGCATCAAAAGCTAGCCTATGGAGTGTTCTTTGCATCCAGAAAGCTATGCCACTATTTTCAAGAGCACAAGATCAAAGTGGTGAGCACCGCTCCCCTACGAGATATAATCAATAACCACGATGCCACATGACATGTTGCAAAGTGGGGAATAGAGCTTGCAGCTTTAGACATTGAGTACAAACCATGTACAACAATTAAGTCCCAAATACTTGCCGACTTTGTTGTTAATTGGATAGAGACGGCAGAATACACATGCCCTCCAGACTCGGAATATTGGACACTTCACTTTGACGGATCAAAAGCACGAGGAGGCTCGGGGGCTGGCATGGTCCTCAAATCACCTCAGGGAGATAAGTTGTTCTATATGTTGCAAATACACTTCACGGCAACCAATAATATTGCCGAGTATTAAGCATTGCTGCATGGAATACGCATGGCCAAAAACATTGGCATATCAAGGCTCATGTGTTACGAAGACTTGGACTTAGTTGCTCAGCAAGTATCCGATATCTGCAACGCAAACAAGAACATGGTAGCATACAAAGCTGTTGTGGATGAACTATCTAAATCGTTCGAGGGTTTTGAGGCTCAATACATCCCTCGAGCAGAAAATGAGAAAGTAGATGCTCTATCAAGGATAGGCTCTGCGTGGAAACAAGTACTAGATGGCGCTTTTTGAGAGCATTTAAGGGTCCCCTCCATAGTCGGAGTTGATGAGGACTATCCGACGAAATCCGACTAACCTCTACTAGAATTTTTGGCTCTAATTCCCAGCTGGACAAAACCCTATCTGGATTTCCTGATAGACGGAAAACTACCCGAATACGAAGTCTTGAGCCGGCAGATTATCCGATGAGCAAAAGCCTACTATAATAAACGGTGAGCCCTATAAACGGAGTGTTTCTAGCGTGTTTCAGCGATGTATTTCTTCGGAAGAAGGAGTGAAAATCTTAAGAGAAATCCATGAAGGCGAGTGTGGTCATCATGCTGCATCCAGATCCGTAGTGGCAAAAGCTTTTCGACGTGGATTATTTTGGCTTACAGCTAAGGCAGATGTCAATAAACTGGTCAAAATGTGTAGAGGCTGCCAAAAGTATGCTCATCAGGCACATGTTTCGCTGAACATCTGCGAACAATCCCTATTACATGGCCGTTCGCGGTCTGGGGGCTTGATATGGTAGGGCCGTTTCGCATGGCAAAAAGTGGCTTTACTCACCTACTAGTGATGGTGGATAAATTTACAAAGTAGATTGATGGTAAACCCGTAACAATGTTTGTCAAGAACATAATCATCCGATTTGTATATCCGCACATTATAATTACTGACAATGGGAGCAATTTTTCCATGGGTGAACTTGCCAAATTCTACGAAGAAAAAGGGGTTCGACTCAATATTGCATCAGTCGCACATCCACAAGCTAATGGACAAGTCGAAAGAACTAATGGCCTTATTTTACAAGGAATCTGACCTCGCCTCGAAGCACCGCTTCGTCGGGCCGCGGGGGCTTGGACGGAAGAATTACCTTCTGTGATATGGAGCTTAAGTACAACTCCTAACAGATCAACCGGCTATACTCCTTTCTTCTTGGTCTATGGTCCAGAAGCAGTTCTTCCAAGTGATCTGATTCATCAGGTTCCATGAGTCAGAGCGTATATCGAAGAAGATGCATAAGTTTCTCGACAAGATGATCTCGATATAATCAAAGAATTACGCGTCGTTGCTGAGCAAATATCTACAGCCTATCAGCAGAAGTTGCGCAAGTATCTTAGTCATAGAGTGCAAAATCGTTCTTTCAGAAAAGGCGATTTGGTTCTCCGACTTGTGCAAAAGAGAAAGTACAAACTTTCCCTGATTTGGGAAGGACCTTTTATGGTTAGCAGAGTTCTGCGTAATGGGTCATATTGTTTAACCGATATGAGACCAGTCAAGGAAAGACCTGATACTCAGAAGAGAAAGAGAGCTGGTGGCAGCATAGACCCAGATGAAATAGACCATCCATGGAATATTGCATAGCTACGTCCCTTCTATTCTTAGTTATATTTCCTTGTAATCATATATGTACATGTTCAAAGTGAAATAAAGTGTTGCTTCCCTCATATGTTATTTTTGATAAGTTTTTGCAATCTTATTTCCAAAAGAGCATCTCATTTTTTTCAAAAATCCCAGAATGCTTGGAAGTACTTTATGCTCATGTTGGTTCTGGTTATGATATTTGAATATATAAAAGTGTTATCTTATGGTACAAAATTTAATTTATTGTCTATACTTTGGTTTTTTATCTGATTGCTTAGACGCGGGTATTTTCCAAGTAATGAGTTGTTGGTACTGGAAGCCGACTTTATTTCCGAGTTTAAACATGTTTGGCAATTGCGCTTCGTTGCTCGGCAAAGTTTCCGTCCTAAAGGTTGGCCGACCCATGAAAGGGACAAGGAAGAGAACCAGATAAAACGACAAGTATAGGAATAAAAACATGAAGTTCTTCAGAAATTTTCAAGCACATGCATAAAAAATATATAAGCAAACTGCTACGATAGTAAAAGCAGTAGTTTTTACAAGACCGTCCCAAAATAATACATTGTTTCCATCATTACATTGCAATCAGTTCAGAATAATGCATAAAAACTGCTTATGCTGCAGATTGAGGTGGTAAGGAAGCAGGTGGAGCGATGGAGTCGACAACATTGTCGCCCTCGGTCTCAGACCTGGAACCAATGCTGGCTTCTAGTTCTTGAGGCGAGGGAGGCGTGGCGATGGATTCGAAGAACAGCGTCTTATATTTGATCATCTCCGCCACACAACAAGCATAACCTGCACAAGACTCTTGGATGGCCTTGATGTCCTGTGGGTTACCCTCGTCATCCTCCTCGGCAATACCCTTGGTGACATGCCAGATTTCCATCTCGTTGTGGTGGCTCATCACCATGGTAAGAGCAGTCTGAGCAGCAGTCCGAGCGTAGCAGATCTTCCAGTCTTCGATAAGCTTTGGAATCTCCTTGACCTTGTCCCTCACCTCATGCACTGACATTGTGTGCAAGTCGGAAAGCTTGACGGACTCGCCAGCCTCTTCAAGAGTTTGGCAAAAGTCATACAAGATATCTCCGACAAGCTTAATACGCTCGAGGCGAGGATCGGAGGTAGGAGAGTAGGAAAGATTCAGGGGTGCTCGGAAAGAACCAAAGAGTCAACATTTGACTGAAAAGAAAATCGAAAAATCAACAAAAAGAAGATTCGGAAATCTTACCTAGCACAGAGTGATTCCATTGAGCATGCTCCTTGCGGAGGTTGTTTAGTTCACTGGATGTGGCCTGGGAAAGATCCGTCTGAATATCGAAGTCCTTCTTGAGATCATCTAGTTCTTTATCTCGAAGGGCTATGAGTTTCTCGAGCCTCACGGTCTCATGGTTGCTTGACTCCAGGACAACAGCTATGGATTTCTCTGATTCTAAAGTTAGCTTCTCAAGCTTGTCCCGAAGCTCAGCATTCTACATTTCCAAGACCGTGAAGTTCTCTGATTTCTCCACCATTTTGCTGTACTGACACAACTGTTCTGCAAATGAAAAAATATCAGTCGGACAAAACAAGTTTGACTACGACAAAAAAACATAACTGACAAAGAGGAAGTTGGAAAAGTTTACCTTCTGCTTCATCTCTCTCGATTTTCAACTTTGAATTATCAAGGCGCAAAGGTTTGATTTCTTTGCGTTTGTTGGAAATGTTCTTGAGCAATTCCTGGTTGGAAGATGCAATTTTCTGTAAGTTTAAGAGACGGAATACCGTCAGACGGCTACTAAGACTCGAGCTGCAAATTTAACTAAGTAAAATTATAGCACGAGCCTTGGGGGCTACGCTGCATCATTCTTTTGCAACCTAAAAGCATCAACTCGGATCCAACGATGTTTATCCGGCTTTATGCTTGGGGGCTAGAGGATATGATAATAAATGCAAATAAGAATCAGAAACTTACAATGTGTTCTAGGTGCAACTTTTCAAATCCGAGATTGGTGTTTTGAAACACCTTCTCGGTAAAGGTGAGGGAAGGAACATCCGTCGCTAGAAGTTCGCCAGATTCGACTTTAGTGTCCCAGACCAAAATTTGTTCGAGAAGGCTGACCAGCTTCACGTCCTCCTCTTTCTGGCTCGCTTCCTCTGGGGTCAAGGTTTGCTTCTCAAGACTGGATTCAGCTAGTCTGAGGATCTCTTCTTTCTCCTTCCTCTTTAGTCCAGAGACAGCGAAGCCGGCCACTTTATCCATCGTTCCTGTAGATATTACCATGGGATCATTACCCTTGACGGGTTCACCCTTGTTAGTTGCCTGATCATCAATGGTGACCAGGGCTTTCAAGATGTTGCCAGCATCAGGAGAGGCAGAAGCTTCCTGTGCTGATGGACTACTGGACGGAGTTGGTGGCGGCACAGTAGGGGAGATAACAAGCTTTTGCTGACGCATCTGCTTGCCCGGTTTGCTGTCCGGCTTGATCTTACTCTTCAAAGCTGATTTAGCTCTAGAACATGAAAATCCTAAATATCAGGTGTTCTCTGGAGAGAAATAGAGGTACAAAAGTACTGAAGGGTGCTTACTTTTTAACTAATGGAAGCACTTGGCTACCAGCAGCAACAACAACTTCTTTCTCCTTGCGCTTCTAGGAGGCGGGGGCAACAACTTCCAGCACCTCATCATCCTCCGTCGCCTCCGTATCGTCTGAAGGATAGCCCTCTAGTGGATCTAGCTCAGAGTCGGAGATTTTATCGAGCTAACAAAGTCGAAAAAGTGTCTATGAAGATAGAGTCGGAGAAAGAACAGAAAAGGATGACGAAACACAATAAGCAAAGTCGAAATATTTACGGAGTCAGAGGATGGTTGGACGTATACATCTTCAGGGATACATCCGAAACTTTTCGTTCCACTCTCTCCTTGATCAAGTACTGCATGAGGGTCTTGTAGTCCTTTGCCGAAATCCGGTTTGGGCTGACCTACATGCTGTCTTGCTTGTTGCTGGTGAAGGAGTGCATGAGGCGATCTCCGTGATGGTGTAGAGGTTGGATCCGGCGTTCCAACCAGCAATGGATCAGTCAGATACACGAAGGCCGTTGTGCCTCATCAGAAACTCAATCCGCCTTTTGGCGAGAATCAAGATATCCGATAGCTCCGGCATCTCCATGTCCATGAATTCTGGTGGGAAGCGGCGTCGTCGGTGAAAGCCGGAAGACCTTCCGCCTTTCCAGGAGCCAGAATATCCTTGTGATAGAAGAAGGTTCCGGCCCAGCATTTGAGGATTCACTAGCATTAATCCAAGGATAGACTCGTTTTCTCCTAAGGACTAAGCTAAGGGTGCCGGTGGTGTAAGGCACACCGGCGCTAATGGAATTCTTCCGAGTACCATAGTAGTACTAAAAAAGGGTGAGACTTGGCCTAATGCCCAGAAACCCCTCGCACAAAGCTGCATGAGTACTAAGCTCAATTAGGGAGTTGGGAGGAAGTTTATGGAGTTGCACACCGTAATGATTGAGGACCTCAATGAAGAAGTCCGATAGTGGTAAGCTGGGGCCACGGTCAATGTGCGTGCCAAACAGCACCCGCTCGCCGTCGAGCAGGGCGGGAACAGCATGCCCTGAGGCGCATCCATGGCGCTAGGGATCCAGAGGCCCTGCATCTTCCTTTCATCCGCCGCCAAAGAACCTGCCACCGCTCGTGAGGTCGAGGCAGATGCCATTGATCTTGGAGAAAAAATGACTGGTGGGGGAGAGATATTTTTTGAGATGTGCAGATGCGAACGGGTGCGAAGTGCTCGAGGATTACGAGGAGGAAATGAATGAATCGATGGAGATATGAATCTGAGAGAAAGGGTTTTCACCTCTATTTTACTTGTCTCTGTGTCAAGATTCGTGCATTAACACGCGTGATTATCGCCACGCGTATAGGAGAGGGGGAGTTAGCTTCCTCGCGGATCTTCCGCCCCCTCGATTTTTGCGCAGGCATTGAACCGGCGTTCTGTTCTGTAAGGAGCGGACCTGGTCTGGAAAGTTGTCAGTCCGCACGCCGCTGAAAAATCTGGCTTGTATTTCAAACTGATCAAGGAAAAGACTAAGGTCAGAGCAAAACATACCCGATTCAATTGACTCGGAATCCTACATTACTGAATGAATTTTTCGGGAACCATTCAAGATTCTCAAGACGAAGAAACCATCAAGCTAGACGATTTATCCGACTTTGGATCTTGGAGACTTCCGGGGGCTATTGTTGGGGATATACTTTCCGGGTATACCCACAGGACTCGCTGACCAGGGTGGCCCACCAACAGGCTAGTGCTTTGCTTCACGTGCGGCCTAGTCAGAGAAAGAGGAGGAGCCAATTCCAGCTACGACAAGGCCCAGAAGAGTTACCGACTTAGGCATGTAGTATTACTTGTAGTCCAAGCTGTATCTAGTTACTGACTCTGTAATGTAGCCGGATAAGTCTCTCTTGTAACCGTAGGCCCCGGTGACTATATAAACAGGACCTATGGGAGCCTTTAGGGCACACACAACCACAACCAAATCGCATAGGCGAACCTCTCTTGTAATCCGCTGTAACATCCGGCTTACGCCGATATATTACTGGGTTGCTAGCAGGAGTAGGATACGATCACCGCAGTCGTATCTGAACCTAGGTAAACTTGTGCTCACCGCTCCTGGAACATCCAACGTCTCACACCCCATCCTTCCAATGCCACTAGGACCCCCTATGGCGTACTTGTCGATAATCCGACGACACCTTGGTGAGGCCTGGACTACCAAGTGGATTGGAAAATGATAAATGCTTTGGTTTTACAAAATGGTCGATCGAAAGATGGAGGAAAACACGTTGGGCTGTACAGTTCTTAATGCTCGAGCAATTAACCCGTGCAACCACATTACTCTGGAATGGGACGGGGCTAGGCTGGAAATTTGTCTAATCTGGTATAGGTGCCTCACACTACTACAGGGGCAAACAATCCCTGGAGGGTGGGCCTTCTCCGGCCAACGGTCCATGCGTAGCATCGACCGGGAGAAGGAACAACGGGTCTACGGGCCTCCACACGATACTATGAGGCCCTCATTGAAAGTGCACACCCGTCGAGGTGCAAAATGCGCCCCGGTTGGCTGATTACTATATAGGGCATCCCGGTTTTGATAGCATCAACCTCATAGGGTACGCACTTGTATCAGAGAGGACATACGAAAGGTCTTGACCGGTTATCCGACCCACGATCGGTGTAGATAAGGGACAGGTAATCAGATGGTGTGGGTACATTGGACAACTTCTGCAGAGTGTAAATCTATTCGAATAGCCGAGTCCTCGGTAATGGACATTTGTGATGGCTGCTGTACGATGGTGATTGTTTTGATTTCAAAAAGGACTTCGAAAAATCAATAGCTCGAAAGTGTTTTAACCATGGGATGGTCGAGAAAAAGGAGGAATGAGTTTGGTCATGAGATGACTAGAAGGAAAAACAAATGGGTGACCCAATCCTGGTGTTTTCTTAGAACCTTTAAAAAATGTTTCCAATTTTTTTCACAAAAGTTTTTTTTTCAAAAAATACATAGAGATATGCTATATCTATAAGATAAACTAGTTTATAAAAGAACCTCTCATGGAGCCATCCTACTACTGCCATATTTCATATCCTTATTTGTGTTCTCCTAAGGTGGTTTGCGAGTACATTCAAAGTACTCACCAGCATTGTACCTGGCTATTTACTTGTCCACACTATCAGATGGTCAAGAGAAAAGATGGATATGCTAACGTCTATGCGAGCTAGGTCGTCTTCCCAGTCAGTCGCGCTTGTAGGTTAAGGCATGACATGGGCTCTGCTATTGAAGACTTCGGCTATTGCTGATGTATCGTCATAATGGCGTTAATGTAAGTACTTGTATTCGTTCATTATGGATGTTGTAATGATACTTGTTGGTTAAGCTCACGGCTCACTGATCATATGAACGTGAATTGCAGGCATAACGGGCATTCTCAAACCATAAATCTGGGGGTGCCACAGAGGGCATTCTTGAAAATATTTTAATTAGCTTCCAGCTTACCTAGAACCATTGCATCAAAACCTACTTAATACTAAGTGGAATTAATTTTGGGACTAGCAGATCATTTATTGTGAATTATTTCCAACGTGTGTGTTTCGACACTCTTCAATAAATTCATTAGTCATTTCAATATAACCATCATTAATATCATATCTCTCTCTAGACTCAGGTGAGCTAGCAGGTATAATAGTGTCTTGACTAGAAGTTTCAGTGTTTTCCAAAATAGTTCTAGAAATAGTAGCATCTAGGAAAGGACCTAATGAACCACTCTTATCAAGCATAGTACAAGTAACATCATGAGCATCAGAAGCAATTTCAGATTCAGCAGTAGTAGCAGTGTGTGTAGCATGTGTATGTGGTGGTGGTGTAACAAGCTTACTTATAACAGACGGTGAATCAAGAGCAGAAGAGGTGTTTAGAACTATACCGCTTCTTGTAGTGGATGGTAAAATAGGAAAATTTCCATCACGAGACTTCCCCATAGTGAAAATAATAACAGTGAACAATAATAGATCCAAGTGAACTTACAAATAAAGCTATGCTCCCTGGCAACGGTGCTAGAAAATAGTCTTGATGACCCACAAGTATAGGGGATCGCAGCAGTCTTCGAGGATAGTATTACCCAATTTATTGATTCAACACAAGGGGATCCAAACAATACTTATAAGCCTTAACAACTGAGTTGTCAATTCAGCTGCACCTGGAAATAGTCTTCCTCACAGTAGTTTATCACTAGCAGTAGTTTTGTAGTACCATTAACAAAGTAACAGTAATAGTCAAACAAAGGAAGCAGTAACAATAGTAGAAAACAGGAGGATATGAGTGCGGTAGACATAGGGATGGATGGACTGGCGTTGCATGGACGAGACTATTCATGTAACTTCAAGATCTAGGGAAATTGCAGATAAATAAGATAAAGCATTCAAGTACTAAAAAATCATAGGCATGTGTTCTATATATAGTTATATATGCTCGCGATGAGAACTTGCACAACATCTTTTGCGCAGCCAGCTCGTTGCAGCGGGGCCTCAAGGGAATCTACTGGCAATAAATACACGTGAAATCATGTATTCTCCCTTTTATGCACGTGAAAATAAATAATAAACTTCACAATTGTTTATGCACGGAACAATGCATGTATTCTCCCTTTTATCTTAGATGTGTGACTTCTTTATCGATTTGCATTTTGAAATCATGATGACATAATACTATCTTTGAACCCTCATGAGAGTGATATCCTTGATAGGAAGCACAAAATTGACTGCCTTCTCTCTAGCTATAAATGAATGAGAGTTGGTGAACCGGAGAGAATAGTAATAAGCGTCGAGGTGCAATGATCCTAGATGTTGGAGATGCATTACTATGAAAATAGAAAGTTACATAGGCTGAGAGAGTAGGAACATATTAGCTAGCCGCGATAGCTACCTAGAATACTCCAATATATCCAGTCATTCAATACTTCCTTTGAGATACTTGGCATACAAAGGAGAAATATAAAATAGACGTAGAAAAAACTAGCTATAGTACTGCCTACATCACATTGTACCATCGAACACTTTAACAACGAGGAAGCCATCGCCTTTGTAAGTGAATCTTAGAAATCACATTATGTGTGTGAGCGAATCGCTCCCAACTTTTATCGAGGAACATGTGGCCTTGCCGGTCGAGCAGCATGCCCACGTGCCACATGAAGCCATAGTGGCCTGCTGTCAGTATTATTAGTTTGTTGCACTCTTGCCAGACAAATTTCACGAAATTATCCGGAAGTTTCTTTTTGCTGAAGGGGTATTCGAAGATATGGATGAAGAACTTGAATTCGGGACCATCTGTGCCCTCTTCTATCGGTGTCGTTGATTGTCCACGTCCATGGACGTGTCCTGCACCACAACCATGACCATATGTCCTTCCCCTGGAGCTTCGATTCATGGAGCGCATGTGAGGGAGCTAGGGAATCGAACTGGCATTGGAGCGGTTGTGAATAAATGTGTTCTGCGCATCTTGCTGATAAAGGCTAAGCAGAAGCCGGAGCGTCTGGCATTTAATCGTTCCATGAGTCAAACTATGCCTTTATCCGTTGGACATGCGCCACAACGATGATGAGATGACTCCGATGAGGCGGCCACGTGCTACTGCGATGACTGGACGCCTCCACTATGTCTGTCACGTGCCTCTTCATTAACGGGATGACTCCCTGTGATGGCCAGAAGAACTAACACCGCCATTAAGAGGACATAGTGAGGTTGGAGTATTCACGATGGAAGAGGAATAACAAGAAGATTGATGACTCTACATTGAGATCCTCTGTTGGCGGCCTGCCACACTCTATGAGCACCCCCTCTGGTAGCCTCCCACACTCCATGACCACCTCCGCGCCATCCCACGGGGACGTCCACACTTCAGCCTCCATCCTCATCATCTTGCTCGTTGCTGGATTCCCATCTATGTGAGCACACTAGCACACCCATGATGGACCTCTCCCCTCGGCCTCCACTTACGTCAGCTCGTCTAACCGCCGGTCTCCAACCTAGACAATGCTTCTAGAGGGGGAGGAAGGATAGTCTTCGGAGGTTGCTACAAGGACATAGACTCCTTCTATGAGCGGCATCGGTGGTCTCTACGGGTGGAATCGGCGGTTCTTACAGAGGGAGGCATAGGATTTTTGATACGGAAGGTGCCAACATTTTATATGGGTGGCATCGGTGGTTGTTTTGAGTGGAGGCGTGGCGACTACAGTTGCTATCACTGCCTATGATGGTTGCTATGACCGAAGACTACAGTTGCTACAACCGATGATGGTTGGTGTTGTGACGAGCGACATGCGGTGGTGGTGCAAGGTGTGGCCAGAGTTGCTACGACTAGGCCGTGGGGGTGCTATGACCGGTCGGAGAGGGTGCTATGTCTGAGCAGCGGTAGTGCTATGACACATGACTATGCTAGTTGTGGCGACGTCTTATCCAATAAAGGTGTTACGAACGAGCTGCGGCAGTGATACGGCCGGCGACTATGGAAGTTATGCTGATGTTATCTTTGATGATGTTTGCTCCGGCGACGGACGGGGCGCGAGGACCGGCGAAGTTTTCTCGGCGATGCGCATGCAGAAGATAATGTGATTTTAGGAAGGTGGGGAGACTTTTTAGCTAGACATGGAGACTTTACTCCCATGTAGGTGGTTTCCTGTAAGGGGACACGGGGCGATTGCTAGACCCGGAGGTTGGGATTTTTGTAGTTTCCGTAGGATGCTCACTACTTTTATAGTTAATAATATGTCTCCCTCCAATCAATAATAGGTGTCGGGATTTTAGTTTAATTTAGACCAAATTTAAATTAAAGTCCCAGGTAGTTATTATGGATGGGAGAAAGCACTACTTTCTTTGTATACCTTTATGTTCCGGTAGATCTATGTCTATAAATAAATAAATTAACCCAAATGTGTCTCGGCGTGCGGGAGTTGGAATGACGAATTCGGTGTGCGGGCGTTGGAATGACGAGTTCAGCGCACTTTCGGAAGGTCCACGTCCTCTTTGCCGCACGCGCGGTTGCAACAGACACGTACAGCATGGTGTCATGCGGTGAAGAGACCAGGGGCTTTCTTGCCCGTATCTTCCCTTAATTGGCTCACTCCCTCCCCTAACCCTACATTAACTCCCTCTCCTTCTCGCTCGTCTTTGTGGCCAACTCGGCGATTCTCTATCTCCTTCCTCACTTGCAACCGCCGGTGTGGGGCAGAGCCAGAGGTGGAAGAGAAGGTTGGAGGAGCAGGTTGGAGCCGTTCCGGCAGAGGGTTCTGGTGCAGCCCGGAGGAGATCTACATCAGAGCCCCAACGCGTAACCGGGGCATTGATTTCTGGGGGGATATTCGTCATTCCAATTTCTGTTGTAAGAGATCCATTCCTAGCAGTGTTTTCGGCACATTTCTACCATCACGACGGAATACGTGGTACGTATACTCCATGATTTCAGACCCCACCATGTTCGATTGCATCAATTTTCTCCATCCATGCTCGCCTTTGTGTGTTTTCACGCAATTTTGCAGGGTTCTCCCGGGGTTGGATCGACGCCATGGGTCGACGCGCAACCTCTCTGTGCGCATATATGTGGCCATGGTTGGGTTAATGATGCGCATTCATGCTGGTATCCATTAAGGAAGGGGATTGATGACATTGTTTTTTGCGCATTATTACCATAGGAATATACACTATAGCAAATGGACATTGGCTTGTGTTTTTGATTAGTTCTTTTTTATCAAAAAAAATTCCCAATCCAAACATGGTTCTTGCATATATGATAGTAATAGTTTCTAGTAGAAGTTTCTTTTAGTAGAATGCAAGTTTCTTATCGTTGACCCTTTATGGCTGCAACCTATCATGTTGCAGGTATATTCTATTTGATGAGTTAGGAACGATGATAGGGGTTACATGTCTGAACTCGACATCTTTGTCAGTGGCACATGAAGATGAAGGACTCCATGCTTTACTTTTGTTCTACTACTTTGTAATAAGATAGACCATGGCTATGAGATAGTAATATTTATATTCTGGATCATGTAATGTAATATGACCTTTGTATCTTAATATTACATCTTAAAATATGGATGCTAGCTATTCGATCATGGGACTAGCACTGTAATCATAGGGATTTCGAACCAAGTCGGGTTCGGGTCTACTACACTAATACTGGCCCAACAACATCTAGTTTGTCAGCGCCGCCATCATCCTTCCTAGGTTTCCTAAATTTGTTGCATACAAATTGTTGTTTGTCAATCTCCTTGGTGTGCGCTAACCTTTTATACCTATTGACCTTGATTGAAAATCTAGTCCTAGCAGTGTATGCATTGTAGTGTTCTTTGGCACCCTGCAGCGTGTGATAACGCTTTCCAATATGTGGGTCGATTTGCTAAGACAAACACTATGAAAAAAATCTCCTTTTACAATGAACGATTTTTATGGTTGAAGGCCTATTTTTTATGGCTGAAAAGTATTCCATGAAGAATGTCCTTCGTGGTAAAATCCCTATCACAAATGAATCAACCACGGTTTTTTCCGACTGTGGAAGATCGCACCCTTGAGCCACAAAAACTTGTTCCGTCGTGGATCTTTTCCCTAGCCGCTGTTCCGGCCTGCTGTGATTCTGTCCCTTTACCTTTCCGGCATATTGTGATTCTGGCTTCTACTGTTTTGGCCTGCTGTGAATTCGACCTTCTACTATTCTAGCTTTCTATGAATCTGGACTTCTACTGTACTGGCCTGCTGTGAATCTAGCCTTTTACTATTCCGTCCTGCTGACAATCTAGCTTTTTACTATTCAGATCTATTAATATTCAGGGATGTTACTGTTTCATCCCATCATGATTTTTTCCATGGTATTATTCAGGCTGTTACGATTCTGGCCTATTAATCTTCTGGCCTACTACTATTTTGGCCTTTCACTGTTCTATCCTTTCACTATTACGGCCATTTACTGTTATAGCTTTTTACTGTTACGACTGTTCGCTATTCTGGCCTTTTACTATTACAGCCCTTCACTATTCTGGCCTTTTACTATTTGGTCCTTTAATGCTTTGGCCTTTTACTGTTCATGCTCATGTCGTTTCATTGATTTTTATCTTCTAGCCTATTACTATTTTGGCCTTTTTTTGGAACCGCCGACTTATTTTGCAGAACCGTCGTTTCAGCACAAGAACAACATAGGAACAGCCTATTACATATGCGAAAATTTAAACTACTTATGACACAACAATAAAAGTTTCTTACAATAGATCATTAAACAATATCTACATTCTAAAAGATTACAGAATGTTTCTATCCTCAATTAGAGATTGGTACATGGCAATTCGCTTTAATGTATCATATGTCCTCTTCTTCAACATTTCATCTATATATAAGAGAAGCTACACCCTTTATTTCTGCAGGCAACACATCCTTCATATATCTATCACCTACAGGAACTGTTCTAGGTGGACTGGTAAGTAAGTTGCTTGCTTTAGAAATGCAATGGGAGGATGAATGAGAAGAGAGATGACAACTTTCAGTCATTCCTTCCGAGGACTCCTAATTGGTTTTAACTGCAGCCTGGTACAATATGGTGAAAGGGGTTAAAACAAAGAACAAGTGGAAAAGTAGTAGTATTTAAATTAGAGATCATTTAAGAGCAAGCACGAGCCTTACTAGACGTGGCTACGAAATTTACTAGACTCGTGTCTAAGAAAATAAAATCTGCTCCACCGTTTACACCAGATAGGGGACCAACTAATCCGAGTAGAAAGAAACAATATAGGAATGGGTCTTGTACTAGACCTATGGCCCACAAAATCTTGCTAGACTCACCCTCACTAGTGAAAAACACTCTCTTAGACACCCCACATTTCCAACGCTGCACATGTTGGGCATCCACTATGTATGAATAAACAACACTATAAGCCAAAAAGTGCAACTTAAGATCTATCTACATACATAGTGGACCTTGTCCACATGCCAAAAATCTTAAGGGTGACCCATAAGCTTTAAGTAAGTATGAACTTATATTAGCTCGTTCAGGCTGACAGTAGCTCCTTCTAATGCTGGTGCGACTTCTCGTCAATCTGCCAGTAGTATCTGGGTCGAGCAGCTGGAACTCTGGTCCTTGTACTCCATTGTCCTTTCTTTGCATTAAGGCATAACATTTTAAACCGAGTTAGCTTGTTTGGAATGATGAAAGTGTTGGGAATATGCCCTAGAGGCAATCATATATGATGTAATTCCCATTGTATTCATAAAGTTATTAAGTTGTCTTTGCATGCACATCTGATGTATATTATTATTTTTTGCTAATATGTGATTCCATTGTGGAACTATATATTCATGTTGTTCCTACTAAATATCCTTGGTCATTGAGGTTGTGCTAGACAAAAAACTTAGACCAATGTGAAAGTCGGCTGATGACTAGGTTCCACTTGTGATGGGCATGGTGATGCCATTCCGACTTACACGGATTCGACTAAAGAGTTTAGTGAGTCGGATTGACCCATATTGAGATATAGCGAACAAGTTGTCATTTGTATGTCTCAATCAATGTAATCCTTAGACCTGAGTTTGTTGCACAATCCGAGTTGAGGATCATCGACCCTTATTCTATCAAATGTTGATCCGTAATGAGGTAGTTACAAAGGTAGAATTCGAGTCGACTAAGAATCAAGCTGCGTGATTTGAATAAACAAGATGGGATTTTGCCTCTCCACTTGGATAGATATTCTCTGGGCTCTCTCGGATGATTTGATTCGGAAAGCATGTCCATGAACAACTCGGTTAAGTGTTAATCGACGCGATCGACTAAGAGTTAGTCGGTTGAATCACTTGTCTCAGATCAAGAAGAGAGTCGGACTATTTAAGGGATAACAATTATTCGCCTATAGTCCGACAAGGTATATCGTGAGGCAAAAGGGACTCGGACGTAAGTCGCATTGGAAAGGCATATCGTCATGACTCTTTGGTACTTGGGAGTCGGCACGGTTTACTAGGAGCCACTACTGACTAATCGATTGAGAGTCGGAATCCAATTGTGTCCAAGTTGCCATGAGCTTGCGGGGTCACACACATAACAGCGGGAGCAAGTTCAGATTGGATTCAAACCGAAAATATGTTTGGGTTGGACTCAAACCGGATTTGTACTAACTAGTGAGTCAGATTCACGGTGACTAATACAGGATTTAGTGAACGGGACACAAGTGAGTGGATCCCACTTTCACTTCCTATGTATAGTGGGGAGCGGATACCCAGGAGAGTTTATGGTTAGGTTATTCCATGCATTTGAAACCCTAGCTCAACAGGAGTCCTACTACCGTACTAGACCTAGCAGTCCACCTCCGGCGCTCCTCCTTGTACGGGTGGACACCAGCACCTGTGTTGTATGATCAGCACCTTGACGATCAGATCGGATCGTAAGGACTTCACCGCATTCAAAAAATGTGCTTCATCAGTAATCCGCAACTGCGCGTGTAGTGGTAATCCTGGTGGCCTTCTACCTCAGCTAGATATTAGGATAACTACATAGGGCAAAAAGGTTTGTTTTTATCTCTATGTGGCCCAATAGTGGTATCAGAATGATAGCTTCTGGTTTTAGGCTCGAGATCTCGCATATGTGATATGCGGTTGGCTGTAGATTGGATCTATGTGCTGTTTTGGTGGTCGATCTATGAGATAGATCAGTCTTGTACGAGGTTGATTAGATCAACTGTACTCGAGGATGGATGATCTGGTTTCCGTGATCATACCACTACGGTCGTGGAAAGACATACCCCTATCAGACAGTTTCTGCCATCGGGGTAGACCATCACACGTAAATCAAGAAGTAGTGATCGAAGATCAAAAGAGTTTGATTAAGTCAGAACAATGACCGGAATCCGTGTTAGGAATGTGGATGAGATTGGAATCCGACTGCCGGCTTCACCCTATCGTAGAGCATTAGATGTCGTTGCGAGTTTCACATGCCGGTAGATATTGTATCTATGCATAACTTAGTTTTATAGGAAGTTGTGAATGGTATGGATTATGTGATGTGTGTAATCCATACATGATCTACGAATCATGGTTTTGTCAGCTAGCTGGAGCCTAGGTGCTATCATTGTTTTCTATAATGACCTGCATGTCGGATTCTCTATGTAATTTACTTTACTAAGCTATTGTAGCTTCTTAGAGAACCCGGATGCCATGCAAGTTGATGTACAAGTTGGGGACACAGAGTAAGATGGCAAGTTACAAGAGTTAGCATGAGTCGGATTACAGGCTTTGTGGAGATGGAGATCGCCATGAAGAGAGCCATACCATTTCACATTATGATTTCTTTATTTTGTGTTGTTGTTATGTCTCTGTTTTACCTCGATTATATAGTCAATAAAATTCAATCCCTCAAAGAAGTTCTAGTCGGTTTTCCCGCTAGTATTTACACCATCACAAGTCGGACAGTTTTGGTAGTGGGATCATAAAATTGGGGTGCTGCCAATTCTTTCCGACTAGGTGGGTTCAAGTCGGACTCTTATAGCAGAAACATTCGATAAGCTAGACAGGTCTATCACAACGGTTGTGGGACTCGGGGAAAAGTCGGACAGGAGACGGGGCATGTGGTGCCATCCGACCAACATGAGTCGTATGAGATGCGATTTATAAGGAGTTGTCTACCTAGATCGCTTGGCGGCTAGCGGTGATGCTAAAGCTCACTAGCCTTCTTGCTTATCTAGGATCCTGAATCACTAAGTAACCATCAGAGGGGTGTTGGTTCTAGTGGGAGCATACGTATTAAAATGTTTAATATGATTCCTCTTTTATGAATACATGTCTTAGGTATTTTGCATATTTTCTGTTGTATATCATGGCACCAAGTAAAAGTCACCCTCATATATCCGTTTTTGCATTGAGAACCATTCTTGAGAAAGATAAACTAAAAGACAGTAATTTTACCAACTAGTATCAAAATCTGAGAATTGTTCTGAAACAAGAAAAGATGTACCATGTCCTAGACAACCCACTTCCAGATGAGCCAGATGAGAATGCGACTATCTCTGCAACCAATGACTACCGTTGCACTAAGGATGAGTCCACGAAAATAATATGTCTTATGCTTTCTCACATGGAACCAGACTTGCAGCAGTAGTTCGAGAATGTTGAGGCGTACGATATGATCTAAAGCCTGAGAGGTATCAAGTCTCTCAGGATTTGTTGAGTTGCAAGCTTAAGGATGGTGATCCACTGAGTCCAGAAATTATAAATATGGTTGGTTACGTGCATTCTCTGGAAAGGCTAGGCTACCCCATTATCAAAGAGTTCGCTATGGATATAATTCTGAACTCTCTTCTAGCGCATATGGCCAGTTCATATCAAACTACCAAATGCATGTTATGGATAAGAAGCTCACTAAATTATATGGGATGCTCATGCATGCAGAGGCAGATCTTAAGAAGGGTGCCAGTCAAGTGTTGATAGTGCAGAATAAGGCTAAGTTCAAGAAAAGTTCTTGGACAAAGAAGAAGGCTAAGTCAAGAGGAAAGCAGGCTTAGGACCCGGTCCCAAGCTCTTCCTCGGGGACTAAGCCATCTCCTTCAGCCGGATCCACTTGCTTCTACTTCAAGGCGGATGGCCACTGGAAGAGGAACTGCATCAAGTATTTGGCCAACAAAGCCAAGAGTGGAGGTGTGACTTCCGTCTCAGGTACGCTTGTTTGCAATGTTATAGATATTTATCTTGCTAATGCACCTAATAGTTCTTGGGTATATGATACCGGATCAGTTATTCAAATCTGAACTCATTGTAGGGACCGGTAAGAACTAGGATCATAAAAGAGGCTAGGTTGATATTCGAGTCGACAACAAATCTAGAGTCGCTGCGTTGGAAGTCAGCATGATGCAACTTCATTTACCTTTCAGATTCATTATGGAACTAAATAATTGTTATTATGTTCCAGTTCTTAGTCGAAACATTATTTCCGCTTCATGTTTGATGAGGTAAGACTATGAGTCACATATTAAGAATAATGGTTGTTCTTTATATTTGAATGATATGTTTCATGGCTTTGCACCCGTCCAGGATGGGTTATTTATTTTGAATCTTGATTGTTACTCTGTTTATAAAATAAATGTTAAAAGGTTAAAACCAAATGATCTGTATATGACTTACTTTTGGCACTGTCGGCTTGGTCATACTTGTTGGAAACACATGAAGAAGCTCCATGATGATGGACTCCAGATACGTTGAAAAAGTATCTATAATTTTTGATGGTCCATACTTGTTTAGTATCTACTTTTCTTTGCTTTGTATATACGTTGAAAAAGTATCTATATATGTTTTTCTAGACTAACCTATTAACAAGATGCAATAGTTCCAGTTGCCGGTTTTCTTCTGTTTTTGGTTCCAGAAATGGCAGAAAATCAATCTTCTCGGAATTGGACGGCGCAAAAGCCAAAGTCAATATTTTACTGTGGGGAACACAAAGCCAGAATACGAGACGGAGGGGAGCGACCAGGGGTCCACACCCCTGGCCGTGCGGCTAACCCTATACCGCGCATGGGGGGATGCGGCTGCCCCGGGTGCCCCCTGCCTCGCCTCTTCGCCTATAAAGACCCCCCGATACCAAAACCCTAAGTACCTGATCAATCTTCAACGAAACAGTCTATAGCCGCCGCCACCATCGTCCCTAGATCGGGGGGATCTGAAGCTCTTCCCGGCACCCTGCCAGAGGGGAGATCATCCCGGAGGACTTCTTCTTCATCATGCGAGCCTCCAGTATGAAGTGTGAGTATTTCCACCTTGGACTGCGATTCCATGTAGTAGCTAGATGGTTGTATCTCCTCCTTTGTGCTACCATGTTTAGATCTTGTAAGCTCCATTCATGATCAAGATCATCTATTTGTAATCATGCATGTTGTGTTTGCGGGGATCCAATGGATATTGAGATTACTATGTCAGATTGATTAATGGTTTTGTCTTATTGATTCTATCATTTTTGTGTTGTTTGTGATCTTGCATGCTCTCCTTTTCTAGTAGCTATCTTGGCCAAGTGGCTGCTAGTGACTCCAAGGGGGGTATTTATGCTCGATAGTGGGTTCATGCATCTATTTAATCTTAGGGAAGTGACAGAAATCTCTAAGGTTATAGATGTGTTGTTGCTACTAGGGAGAAAACAACCGTCTCTTGTTCATGGAACACGTGGATTGTTTACCTTACACACTTTGCTTAAAGCTGTTATCCGTTGCTTGCAACTTAATACTGGAAGGGGTTCGGATGATAACGTAAAGGTGGATTACTAGTCATAGATGCAGTTGGATGGCGGTCTATGTATCTTGTTGTATTGCCCAATCGAATATCATAGGATCATGAATGTCTACTATTGCATTGTTATGCCTTGCTCAGTCCTGTCAATTGCCCTGCTGTAATTTGTTTACCCAGCATGCCATGTTTGTTTATCTTAAGGAGAACACCTCTAGTGAACTAAGGACCCCGGTCCAATCTTTACCATTGATACATCTTCCACTGTTGCTGTTTACTTTCTACAAACCACCATTACCTTCCACACCATACAATTAACCCTTTGTTTTCAGCAAACCGGTGAGATTGACAACCTCACTGTTTGTTGGGGCAAAGTCTTGAGTTTGTGTTGTGCAGGTTTCCAAGTTGCTAGCAACACCTTTGAGTCGTTTCCTTTCTCCTACTGGTTCGATAACCTTGGTTTCTTACTGAGGGAAGAACTTGCTGATGTACTCATCATACCTTCCTCTTGGGGTCTCCCAACGAAGCTCTAAAGTGATCTGAGCCGCATCAAGATTTTCTGGCGCCGTTGCCGGGGAGGCTAAGAACGTCTTCACAAGGGGAGTCCTTCACAACCTTTCTGAAAGGATCATATGGGCACCTAGAGGGGGGGGGGGTGAATAGGTGCTACTTCAAATTTTCTTCTTTTTGAAATTAGGGTTTGACAAGAAAGGTAAACTATCTAGATTATGCAACTACGGTGAATTTACCTATATGTCAAACAAGCACCAACTAACGCAACACTAAGCAAGAACAAGTAAAGTAAAGTGCGGTGGATAGAAGTAACCGAAGTGGTGGACGCGGAGACACAAGGATTTGTTTCCCGTAGTTCCTTCCTTTTGAGGGGATGTACGTCTACGTTTGGAGAGGGGGTGGTTTCAAACCACCAACAACACGAGAGGCCTCCCTTGTTCTCCGATGAATCTCACCCCAAAGGGTTCGATTCACCTCTTCCATTATATCGGCAACCTGCGAGGTGGAAGTCGGCACCTTTACAACAAGTTCAGGGCACACATCCACAACTTAATTGGAGGCTCCAAAATACAAACAAGTTGTCAAACAATCAAACACAAGCTTTTAAGAACAAAATCAAAAGATAGGGTTTCCAAAGAAACACTAGAGCATGGGGGCCCTCAAGTGAATGAGGGGGAAATGAAGATCTCTCTTGGTGAAGCTGTAGATCAAGGCCTCCTCCTTCGATTCTCCAAAGATCAATGACTTTGGATGGTTGGATGAAGAGATCTTATTGATTTGGTGGCTCAAATGGGGTGGTGTTCTTGAGTGGGTTGAGAAGCTGGAGAAGGGGATAAGGTCCCCTATTTATAAGCAGCCCCCTCCACTGAACCGTTTTCTAGCCGTTGGAGAAAAGTCAGACCAGAGACTCCGGCCTGCACACCGGAGACTCCGTTCAGAGCCTCAGGCCGGAGACTCTGGAGAAGTTTCCGGACCAGCCATCAGTATGTCCCAGGTAGCAAGCAGGGGCCTCCTCCGGGGATTCCTGCGGAAACTCCGGTTCCACCGGAGACTCCGGTCCAGCCAGACCGAAGACTCCGGTCTGGAATTCCCAGTAACACTTTGCAGGGAACTTTCCGTAGATTAGAGGTCCTTTTCACTTTTCATTATATCAACCTGTAAACAATAGCATACTATAAAATGATCTACTTGTTGTTAACGAACACCAAAAGTGACTATGACAGTAAATGTCCTTTCAATCTCCCCCTTTTTGGTGTTCAATGACAACAAGTGATTTTGCATGGAATAATTTGTATTAAGATCCCCCTGACTATGTGCATTAAGGTAAACAAGTAAATCATGCATGATAGATGGTTCAAAGATAAATCACATAGTTCACACATGAGTTACAATAATAGGTGCACAACCACATAGTCACACACAAATAGCAAATAGTCTCGCAAGCACATAATAAGGCAAATAAAACACGAAGTTAGAGATAGTAAATAACATCAAATCCAACCCAAACCCATGCAAGTCGATGACAATGTCTTCTCCCCCTTTAGCATCAAAACACCGAAAAGGGAAAAGACCTAAGATAGCGACCCAACAACTTAGTAGTCCTCGTCATCCTCATCATCCCCATCCTCATCCATGTCCTGATCCTCATCACCCTCATCATAGTCATCATCATCAGGAGCTGCATGCCCTTTGCCGTGAGTGTGAGAAGAGGAGGTACCCTAGTACCCATATCCAGAGGTGACACCAGAAAAGATCTTCCAGTCCACAAAGCTGTCTTGTTGGGCATTCGATGCCCCAAAAGAAAGAGTGTGATCTGACTTAGTGGACTGCTGAGCACCATGCTCATCATTGTACTCACCCTCTCCTTCCTCATCACCCTCTTCTCCCTGAGCCTTAATTTCCTTGAGGAGCTTATCAATGCGTCGCTTGATTTGGTAGGAGGCATGGTGTTTCTTACGAATGTCAACATTCATGCAACACAGGGTCCTCTCCTAGAAAGTGGCCTTCTTGACCTTCTCATGTATATATTAACGGGTCGTGGGAGGCATGGGTGCATTGGAGGCATTCTTCCTCCAAGCTCTAGGAGGAGAGGGGGCCCTCTCAGTCTCAGTGATCTTCTCATACTCATTGCCATAGGAACGCCTAGGAGGAGGCCCCATATGCCCCTTCTGCTGTAGTGATACCAGAGTGTGCTCGGTAAGGTTGGGAGCCAAGCAAAGTGGGGAACCATGCGCCTGGGAGTGGATGAGACTCATAATAAGCGGTGCATGTGGAGGAGACTTATTGTACAGAATGGCATCAAACGTCTCCTCAAATATGAATTCCATCACATCAATAGGATTTGCATATGCCTTGGGGCCAGCATTGTTAATCATGTGGGTATGATAGATTAGGTTGACCAGCCCACATCTAATAGCATCATCATTCCCAACACTTGGTGAGATGGTATGACGGAATATCCTCAACATCAGATTGTAGAGGGGCTTATGTAAGACCCCACCTTTGTAAAGGTAAAGGTCCCTGTGATTGCAATGCTAGTCCCTGGATCAAATGCTAGAATCCATAGTTTAAGATGAATTACACAGAAACAAAGGTCATTATTACACTGTCATTCCAGAGATAAAATAGTCTTTTACAACTCCATAGCCAAAGGCTAGTACAAGAGTTCAACTTAGCAAAATAAAGTAAATTCTTCATCTTCATGTGCCACAGGCAAACATGTTGAGTGTAGACTCATAACCCTAATCCTCATCAGACTAACCTGCAACATCACAAGTTACAGCCACAGTGGGTTAATGCATTGGAATAGTATTGGCAAGCGATACCTTAGTAGAATAATAGCTTCTAACTTCTATATGAATTTGGCTAAGTGTAGCTTAGGCTTGCTTTGCTCAAATTAGGTATTTCCTATCAATTGAAAATACTAAGTTTTTGTTTGACAAAAACTCCCAAGGAACCACCAATAGACATTAGTGAACCTTGCCCTTGTTCAACCACAAGTTTTAACTTAGAAATTTGGATGAGGAGTTCCTTGATAGATTTAGTGTCTTGATGCTCAATTGTCCATTGCCGGGGACACGGCTAAGTACTTAGATTTTTCCTTCTCGAGAGGTGGTGCACTTTCCCCACAAGACTCTATGTGCATTGAGACGAGAACTTTCAGATGCCTTCCCTTAGACCAAAATGGACGCGCTCCAACCTATCACCCTACCACCAATTGTCCATTTGGATAAGTTATTGCAACCTATATGATCAAGGCAGAGCCCATATGCCATGTGGTTGCACTAGAATCTTCTAAACACTAAGTATCTCAAATATTATGGCTTTATTACATTAATAATAGAAAGGAGATAAAATGAGAAATCTTTGCCATCCAATCCTTTGTTCCTAGGTGGATTTCCACAAGTGTGATACACAAGGTAGACCATAGATATGGGCCTTATGTAACCACTCAACATAACCCAAACATACCATTCCACCCAGGTGATTCATTCACTTAGTTGTTTTGTTAGGCAAAAACACAAGTCAAAGACTTAACAATATTTTTCCATAGCATGAATATATTCCACCCTTTGTTTGCTACTAGATAGTCTAAGCATGGTAATATAACAAGTATCTTAACTTAGAGAAAATTCTATCAAATCTACAACTACTAGGATTTCCCAAGTTTAACATATAGGTACTTAGCAAAAATATCATGCAAGCCCTATACAAAATATCACTAGTGCATAGTCAAAATATTGGGACAAAAATATGAAGCACCACTTGCCTTGGTAGTTGGGAGAGTAGCAACAATCCTCACAATCACAATCACCACTAGCACCACAATCTACACATAAAATGATAGCACCAAATTTATATTCCAAACAATTCAAGCAAAAATATATGAATGCATGCAGATGCCATGTGATGATTTTTATTAAACTAAACAAGACAAGTAAACAGTACTGAACACTACAATAAACATTTAGAGACTAAATAAACTTAATTTGGCTTTAAAAACATTTTCCAAATATTTTTTATACACAAAATAAGCCTACAAATGTCTCTGCATAAAATTCCATTTTAACAGAAACAAAATACCAAACCAAGCCTATAGATGTGTAGGATTTAATTTTGTGAATCCATTGATATATTATGTGCAATTTTTGGATAAAAGAACAAAAGTTATGAATTTTACAAGTTAATTCATCTATTTAATTCAAATCTGGATTTTAAAAGAAAAACCCTGACACGCGGCGGCTCTTGATTGGCCAGTACCGCTTCGTGCGGATCGGACAATGTGAGGCGTTGGATTTAAAACAGATCCAGTGGCCCAGATCAAAAGATACCGCTTCACACTCGATCTAATCTTATCCCTATGATTCAAATCTAATGGCGCTGGTCCGATGACCAAAACTTGGCGGCGCTGGCGGCGGCGACACGGCGGTGGCGCTCTGCCAGTGAGGTTTCTGGCGGTTACAGAGGGTGTTGGGGGCTATGGTTGGTATTAACAGACTCGCGAGGTCGTGCTGAAGCTCAAGGTGTGCTTAACATGGGCGGGGGCGTGCTGTGGTGGCCGGAGGTCCTCGTCGGAGTTCGCGTTCATGTCTGATGTCTACTGTCGGAGACGAGGGCGACGTTCTGCGGCGAAATAAGATGAGCTAGAGGAATGAGGAGACACAGAGACACAGTGGACAAAGTGGTATGGTTTATGGAGCAAGCGGAGGCTTGATTTTACCGTGATTCTTCACCGGAGTTGAGCGGCGCTTCTGCCATTCGCGGAGATCGACGAAGACGACGACCTGGGTCATGAGCAGACAAACCAGGGGTATCAGAAGGAGTGAAAGAGTCTGGCAAGCACACTCATGTGAATGACAGGCGGAGGGGTGCGCTAGACTTACCGGAATAGCTCGCCGGAGCGCATCGGGCAGCGGCGGTGCGAGCTTGATTGCGAGTATCCTGGGGGCGCTAAGAGGGGGCTTGGTGATGGGAAATGCTCGCGGTGCGGTGGTGCTTAAGTAGCCAGAGCAAGGGATACAATCACTTGAGAAATCAATGTAATTAAAGGAAGCAATCACGGTAGTGACTGCGGGGAAGAAACGGGCAGCGAGCTGGTTGTGGGCGGGATTTGGGGACGACGACGCTGACTTGGCACTGGGTCCACTTGACAGTGAGGGGGATGGTGTGCGTGTGGGTGAAAAACAAAGGGGAGAGGAGGTTTTCCAGGGTGGGCTAGGTGGGCTGGTAGCTGGGCCGCGGGTGAGTTGGGCTATTTAGGCCGTTTGCTATTATTTTTTCCTCCTTTTCTCTTTTTTTCTGTTTTGATTCTCTAGATTTAATTTGAATGGCTATTTCAAATCTGTTTGAATTTGAATTTTCTCCAGACTTTTGTACTATGTTTCTAGTGTCCAAAGATGTGTCAACATCTACTTACACTCAAAACCATTTTGGTTTGAAAATAAAAATAAAATCATGCCTTTATTAATTATAGGATAATAGGCATATAAATGGTTTTATGTTTGAATCTTGTTTTGAAATTTTTTGTGTGAGCCTTGTATTCACTTTGAATCTTCACTGGTCAATCCAAGGCAATCTCATACTTTGAAAAGGAAAATAAAATAAGAGATAAGACCACTGCCTTGTTTATTTGAAATTTTATTTGAAATAACCAAATGCTTATGGATGCATGAATGATATGCAACTTTTCAAATCATGATTTTTGGGATGTTACATCTTGAGTCCCTTGGAACCCCTACAACACCCTCGCTACCATACAAAGGGGCAAGCTTCATCTTGTTCGCCCCAAGAGCTGCTGAGTTCATGCGCAACCCAGCAGGAGTGGATACGCCATGGAAGATCTCGAAGAAGAGATTAGAAAAATTATAGAAATTTGTTGAGAAACGGGTGGTTAAAGTCATCCAAGTCATGGTCCCGGATTGGTCAGAACCAAACACAACAGTGGCGTAGAACTTCTACACAAGTGTGATGTTGTGGTCTTCACGGAGCTCCACCAAGTTTAACAGCCCCAACTTCTCACAAATCCACAGTGCATCAGAGAAGTAGGGGCTGATCCTCATCTGCTCAACACTCATATATTTCTGTGGGCACATAGGTGACTTCTTGAGCACATTGTAAACATCTTTCATGAAGACAGCCCACTCCTTCCTCCAAAAATGTGGATCCTCGCTGGTACGTGGCAAGTCATAGAAATCAGTCTTCTGTAGCTTACGGTACTCATTCTTTGACATGTGGGCCAAAGACTCAAGATTTTGATATTTTTCCCTCTTGGCACGGTTCTCTTGGTTAGTCCTTTCCTGCTCCCTCCTTGTATATGCTGCATCATAGGCCTGCTGTCTCTGGTTGGACACGGGCACGGTAAACCGACCCTCGGACTCATCATAGCGAGGATTGGCCCTTCTTGACTTGGCCTTGGTGCAAGGGGGACAAAGAGAACCACCACCTATGAATAGCAGTGAGGGAGATAGCATGGGGGTAAGCATATATGTCCCAAAGATGTAGCACAAGAGTCTTGGGGCATTACTGAACCTGTTTGAGTCACCCCACACCGGAGTCTCCGCCGCTCACACCGAAGTCTTCGGCTCAGACCGGAGTCTCTGGTCCTGTGGACCGGAGTCTTCGACCCTAGGGCCAGAATCTCTGGTCGGGAGGCTCGGGCATGACCTAGGAGGCTGCTGTAGGGGGTGAATCTAACAGATCGGGCAAGGCAACAAGACTAATGTACCAGTGTGCACGTAAACAAGTGATTCCAACGGACAAAACAACACCAATTCTCAAAAAAAAATCAAGGGAAGAACCCTAGGAGAAAGAGTGGAGGAGAGGTACCAGATCTGTCCATGGGATGGATTCCACTGGTTGCAATGACCCGATGGAGGAGAGGAGGAGGTTGGCCTGTGGCACGGCGAATCCCGGGGGCTTCTTGACCTCTAGGGACGAGTTTTGGAGGAGGGGGCGACGGGTTTGAGAGTGGGGAACGGGGGTGGATGAATGAAACTGCTATTTCAGTTCACCCCGCCCCCCTTTTAAGTGGTAGAAACCGTCTGGACCGGAGACTCCGGTCTACACCAGAGACTCCGGCCTACACCGTAGACTCCGGTCCGAGCGCACCGGAGACTACGGTCCTCCTCGACCAAAAACTCTATGTTTTGTGTTTGGGGACATATATGAGAGATAGAGTGTTTTAAGACGAGGTATATGTAACATCCCAATTTCAGCAACCCTGATTTGCTGTCCAGAAGGCAAAAATTAGGGGGAACAAAAATGTTTTCTTGCTAAGTGTTGCAATGTCTGCTTACTTGTTTGCTTGAGTGTATGCAACTGATTGTGTATTAGGTGAGGTACTCCTAAACTCAACACTAGTTTACAAAAGCTATTTTACAAAAGAAATGTCTAGACTCATCTTTGAAATTCTCAAATGTTCCGGCATTTCAAAACCTGAGCCAAGATGACTTTGACAAAACAAAAATATTTTACTAGTTCTATTAACAAAACTATGGAGAACTAAAATATAATCTCCTTATGTTTTCAAGACAGAACTCTCAACTACTCTTACCTGTAGGTTTTTCCAAAACCTTTCCAAAAACCTTTTCACTCCAATCTTGGTAGAACTACCAAGAGCTTCTTACCTTGATTCAAAGCACCACATTTTCAAAATACCCATGCTTACCTCAAGATAGGCTTGAGGATGACTTTAATAGTAGTTGGACAAGTTTGATAAGATGAATTGCCTTGATCTGTTGTCTAATGAATTGCCTTGATCTGCTGATTGCCTTGTTTGCTTAGGTACAAGAATAAGCTATAGTAGCTCATCCCTTAGCAGCCAATCTATGTTGTGATCATCAATCCCAAACCAAGCATCCATATCTGGATCTACCCTAAGCCACTAAAGGAGCCATCTCATCTCCTAATCAGATCAATTCAGGGATAATCCCTTTTGATGGTTCCAACTCAGTGAAGACCCAATCCAAGAATGGATCCCCTCCCTTCAATCTATAACTCAACATCAACCACTTGATGGGAAGAATAAACCCTGCCACTCTCTCAAATTTTTTCCCACTTATAATCTAGTCTAAAACTCTAAATCTGCCAAAATGGCTAAGTCTGGATTTCTTATCTAGATTCAATCTTTGGAGCTCTACATAGGTGCATTATTGAGAATGCACTTGAACCATCTGGTAGTACATCTTTA
The DNA here is from genome assembly GCA_916181665.1 of Avena sativa. Taxonomy (NCBI): domain Eukaryota; kingdom Viridiplantae; phylum Streptophyta; class Magnoliopsida; order Poales; family Poaceae; genus Avena; species Avena sativa. Next base: position 249,938,450 of record OV702297.1, read on the forward strand.
GTACCCAAAGCCCGCCCTTTCCCTTGGCTAAGTCATCCTGGTTCCCTCTTATCCATGATGGTTTTGTAGTCAAGATAATAACCTTTTCTACAAATCTTATCATCTTGCCTACTTTGGCAGAAGATCACATCTATATGCTACCTCCCCTTGACCAAATCCTTGCATGGTTAAGATCTACTAACCATGGCTTATCAAACCCTACCTTACTTGTTTCCATTGGAACCGTGTGCATCTTAAACCTACCTGGTGTATTTGGCATCAGGACAATCCTGCTATGGCAGCCTTATTTGCATCAAAGTTCGCCATTACTCCTACACCACCTAAAATCCAAGCAAGCCCAACTCTTGCCTCCATGATCATATATATGACTTGGTCTGTCTATCCATATATCCCTTGTACCAAGGTAAGCTCTGAGCTCCCTAATCCAACCCTGGTTAGGTGGCATAAAAATTGTAAGGGTCCCAACCTTTAATAAGGTAGAGTCCCCTGTGTTTACAATGCTAGTCCCTGGATCAATAGCTAGCATCCACAGTTAAGATGTAATATCAAGAAACAAAGGTCATAATACAACTTTATAACCAGGAATAACATAATTTTATTACATATTACATAGCTCATTTGGCTATTACATTACATTGCAGCAGAATATCTATAAGCATGGGGTCCTTCATCTTCAAAGTGCCACAGGAAGACATGTTGGTTGTAGACTTTGTAATCCTAATTAACACACTTCACTAAATCAATCAAACCTGCAACATAACAAGTTACATCCACAAGGGTCAATACATTTGAATTGTATTGGCAAGTGATACTATGGTAGTATAGTGGAGTCTATCATCTATATGCATTTGGCTAAGTGGAGTTGAGGCTTGCATTGCTCAAAATAGATTTTTCCTTAACATTTGAAAACACTAAGTTTTTGCTTGACAAAATCATTTTTCTCAATCAAAGATTGAAGATCCTTTAACCCTTGTTCAACCACAAGTTTTTAACTTAGAAATTTGAATGATGAGATTCTTTATTGCTTCCATGTCTTGATGCTCAAATTGTCCTTTACCAGGGACATGGCTAAGTACTTAGATTTTACACTCTGCAGAGGTGGTGCACTTTCCCCACAAGACTTGGTTTCCCAAGACAAGATCTTTCAGCAGCCTTCCCTTAGACCAAAATGGACGCGCTCCAACCTATCAAACTCTACCACCAACTGTCCATATGGCTAAGTTCTTGCAACCTATATGATCCAGGCAGAGCCCATAATGCCAAGTGGCTGCACTTGAAGCTTCTCAACATTTGACATCTCAAATCTCTTTGTTCCTGGGTGGCCATCCACAAGTGAGATACACAAGGTCAACCATAGACATGGGCCTTGTGAACCACTCAACCAAAAACCACCAAGCAATTACCATTCCACCCAGGTGATTCATTAGCTTAGTTGTTTTATTAAACAAAAACACAAGTCCTCAGACTTAGAAATTTTTCCATAGTGTGAATGTATATTCCACCCTTGTTTTCTATTAGCTAAGCTAAGCTTGATAGTAATAGGAATCTTAACTTAGGAAGATTTCTACTAAGGTTTCATCTACTAGGTTTTCCTATAGCAAGGTTTATACTTAGCAAAAAAAAACATGCAAGTTTTACTTAGAGAAAATCACTAATGCATAGTGAAAGTAATGGGACAAAAGTATGAAGCATCACTTGCCTTTTTGGTAGAGTATAGGTTCACTCCTTGTCCTTGCAACAATCACACTCTTCAAGTCACTACAAATCAATCAAGCAAGGCACAATCTCAATCTACCAATCAAGCAAAACATCACATAAAATGATAAAGTCAAGGTAATGCATGCAAGCATGCCAAGCTTTGTTTTATTTGGAAAAGTGGTTCCTAATGGGTCATAAACATTTGAAAGCACCTAATGGTCATTTTGTAAAGTGGCCAAGTCATTTGCAAAAGATTTCACTTTATAAACCATTTTCAAAATAAGGTATCATTTTATGTGGTGTAGAAATATTTCTACTAAGGCATTAATCTATAGGGTTCACCAAATATGTTTTCAAACCATAAAACTTGGTGTTTAGGGTCAGAGAGTTTAAAACAAAACATTTCCCAAAGGTTTTCCTTCAAAATCATTTTCAATAAATAAACCATATTTTTATTTGACTAGAAATGGTTTTAAATCAAGGAATCATTCTTTTGTTTCTCCAAATACATTTTTGTATCCACAAAGTGTTTCCTATGGTCAGTAGGTTCAAATCAATCCAATTGCCAAAGATTTTATCCCCAAATTCATTTTTGAATAATTTTTATAATCTAAACAAGCATACAAATGTTTCTGCAAAAACAAACATTTTTCCAGAAGCTTTTTACTAAACAAATGGCATGGTTGGCTAGGGCTTGTTCCACTGATTCCATTGATATAAAATTTGTAATTTTTGGACGTGTGGATCAAAATTTACAAGGGTTTTAATTTTGCAAACAAATCTGATTCAAACTTTGTTTTTAAACAGAACTGGTGACACGCGGCGTTTTCCTATTCGTCGGTACCGGTTCGGGTGGATCGAGTGATGCAGACCATTGGATCAAGTTGAATCGCACGGCACGCAGATGCTACTTACCCTTTCGCCTAGCTTCTATCCTAGCCACTAGACGGCTGCTGCAAGCTCGACCTAAAACGAGCGGCGCTGCGGCGGTGGCTGGCGGCGGAGCGGCCAGATGGTGGCGGTGCCGGCGATACAGGAAGCAATGGAAGGTGCGGAGATGCTCACAACGTTCGCAGAAGCTTGGGGAAGCTCAAGGTGGTGCTGTCTTGGCGAGGGGCGCACTGGCGCGGGCTTAATCGCTCGCCGGAGTGGAGCTGCGCCTCGGCCACGCTCAGTCGTCGTCGAGGACGGTGCTATGGATCACTAGGAGACAAACGAAACGCATGGTCAGACTCGCAAAGACACGGCGATGGTGTGTGCGTGATTGAGAGGGGTCGGGGCGGACGGAAACTACCTGGGGCACTCGCCGGAGTTAAACCAGACGTTGGCGGCGGCGGTTGTTGTCGTTGCTGACGCTCAGGGACGCGTGCGAGCGAGCTGCGGATGCAGAAAGGTCCGCCAGGTGATGGAGATCATGGCTGGGTGCTTGAGGAGGCAAGGGGTGGCGTGGTGCTGCCGGAATCCTCGCCGGAGCGTCGTCGAACAGTGGTGGTGTTTGAGCTAAATTCGACAGCCTAGGGGCGCACTTGGGGAAGGAGACAGAGGGGAAATGGAGAGGATGCCAGGGCGATTAAATGGGCTTGATCACAGCGAGGAATAAACGCGGCGTTATGACGAATTAAACCGAAGGAATCAACGGCAGACGCGGGGAAGAACTGGTCGCAGGGTGGAGACGATGAATAGTGTGTGGGTCCTGGCTGTCTGCAAGAGAGAGAGAGTGTGAGTGTGGGGTCCAGTCGTCATCCTCTGTGCGGTTAAGTTCCTGAGTGAGAAAAATAACGGTTCGCTAGGGAGGGAGGTGGGCTGCTGGGCTGGGATGGGCTTTAGCTGGGCTGGGTCGTTTTGCTCTATTTTTTTCTGTCTGAATCTTTTCTTTTTTTCCAATTCTTTTTCTGTTTTGAAATTCAACAATCAATTCAACAAACAAATCAAACAACCAATTCAAAACAACTTCTACCAAACTTTATATTGAGTTTGGTTCTGTTTATCAACACAAATCGAAGTCCAAAACAAAATAATAATTTTAATCTTTTTAGGATCTATTTAATAATAAAATAGAATAGACCTTGATTATTAATTCAAATAGGTTTTGATTTATTTAATAAAATCTCCATTTGAAACTAAATATTATCAAAACCAAATCAGTAGGTTTTATTTGAAAATATAAGATACTTGGAAAACTTGTTTAAAATAAAATAACATTTTATTTTAGGGTCCATTAATAATTAAATAAAATGAACCTTAGTTATTAAATCAAATAGGATTTGTTTTATTAAAATCTTTACTTTGAAATCTAAAATAAAACCAAAATACTTCAGTAGGTTTTATTTGAGAATATAAAATACTTGGAAAACTTATTTTAAAATAAATAAATAAGTTTTGATGTTTAATTAAAATAGTAAAACCTTTATTTTTTAATAAACTTTGGATATTAATAAATCCTCATTATTTTGTTTAAATAAACTTTTACTCTTTTAATCAAAACAAAACATTTTATTTCAAAATATTGGCCAAGGTTTAATTTGGCTCTATAAAATAGTCTTCATTTATAAATCCACCTTTTCTTTTGAAAACCAAATCTTTTATTAAAAGATCCAAAAATAATAATTCCACTTATTCCAAACATTTTCTTTATTAATTGTTTAACTTTTCAAATTCCTTTAGTATTTGTTTGATCAAAAAGGTTTGAAGGTTTCCAATTGGAATCAAAAAGTTTCTTCTTACCCTGAAAATCAACAAAGTTTTATTTTATTCATTTATTTTTCACATTACAAGATTTGGAAAATCTTGGGATGTGACAGGATACCACCCTTAAAATAAATCTCGTCCCGAGATTTGGGAGGCTAGGGGTTACAAATTGGCTCAAAGGCAACTAGGGTACTACCACCCTTAAAAATTTTCCAACTAATTTACATCTTGTCTCACTTGGGATCTTGATGTAACTTTCCCGGACAGAAGTTTGCATAGTGGCCTAGCTCCTTGCATTTGAAACATGTGACAAGGCTGAGATCCCTCATAGGCTTGTTTATATTGTGCTTCATCTTTTCTGGACAGTTGCTTGCATAATGTCCTAGCTCTTTGCAGTTGTTGCACCACACTTGGCTAATATCTTTCTTTTCCTTGGGTAACAATTCTTCTTGTTTGTTTCCTTGGTTCTTCTTCTTTTCTGAGCATTCACTGGCATAGTGTCCTTTCTCTTTGCAATTGTAACATTGCAACTGGCTTATGTCCTTCTTCTTCTTTTTGGGTCTCTCCAAAGCTAGGAGTTCTTCTAGTTCATGCTCTTCATATCTCACCTCAGAGGTGGGAAATCTTTCTCTCTTCTTGGGGCATTGATCTTCATTCTCCTTGCATGTATGATCCTTGTCTCCACAAGTATTGCTAGCTTGGGTTCCTTCTAGAATAGCATCTTTGTCATCCTTGTTGTCATTAGCTCTTTGGGAAAAGTTTTCTCCCATGTTGATCATTTGAGTAACCAATCCTTGCAACAATTGGGATTGAAGTTTCAAAATCCTTTGTATGGCTGGGTCTAGTCCATTGTTGTTGGCTAAAAGCTGAGTTGTCTCTTGGTTCAACTGGTTTTGGGTTGCTATAAGTTCTCTCATGTTGTCCTCTTGGTTGTTGTTGTTATCATCAACCTTGATGTTGGAGTCTCTTGGAGAAGTCATCTGTTTGGGTTGGATTGGGATTATAATAGGCAAGATATTTCTAAGGGAATAATTCACATCACAATTCACTCAAGCAATGTGCAAGCAATCTCAAACAAACATTCCACTCAAACAACAAGTTTCAAGCATATTTTTTTTAGGCAACCAAAAATATTTTTGTTACACCACATAAGTTGGTGGGTTTGTCTTAACTAAAATATGGTGGTCCATCTATATGGTTCACTTGTGATCTTTCCATCCTTCTTGGTTGATTCTTCTTGCATGAGATCATGGTTCCCTTGGGAAAACTCTTGGTCACAAAACTTCAAAGGTGATGATGGTTCCCTCTAATTTTGCATTTCCTTAGTCTCCATATCTTGAGCAAGCTTTCCTTGTCTCATTTGTAGTCCTTAGTAGTATCCAAGTTGGAAGTCCTTGGTGAATATGCTGAAGATGTTGAAGTCATTAGAGTTGAAGAAGTCCTTTGCACATGGTGGAGTCTTGGGCCATGGGGTATGTTTTTCCATCAAGTTGAAGTAGAAGAGATGTAGAGTTGAAACCAAAATGGTTGAGGAAAGAGTTTACAAGATTGTTTGTAAATAAGTTATGGAACAAATACAACTCCTATTTTTCTAAGGGTTTTGTCCAATCCTAGGTTTACAATCCTACATGCAACACAATGCTCTGATACCATCTGTAAGGGTCCCAACCTTTAATAAGGTAGAGTCCCCTGTGTTTACAATGCTAGTCCCTGGATCAATAGCTAGCATCCACAGTTAAGATGTAATATCAAGAAACAAAGGTCATAATACAACTTTATAACCAGGAATAACATAATTTTATTACATCTTACATAGCTCATTTGGCTATTACATTACATTGCAGCAGCATATCTATAAGCATGGGGTCCTTCATCTTCAAAGTGCCACAGGCAGACATGTTGGTTGTAGACTTTGTAATCCTAATTAACACACTTCACTTAATCAATCAAACCTGCAACATAACAAGTTACAGCCACAAGGGTCAATACATTTGAATTGTATTGGCAAGTGATACTATGGTAGTATAGTGGAGTCTATCATCTATATGCATTTGGCTAAGTGGAGTTGAGGCTTGCATTGCTCAAAATAGATTTTTCCTTAACATTTGAAAACACTAAGTTTTTGCTTGACAAAATCATTTTTCTCAATCAAAGATTGAAGATCCTTTAACCCTTGTTCAACCACAAGTTTTTAACTTAGAAATTTGAATGATGAGATTATTGATTGCTTCCATGTCTTGATGCTCAAATTGTCCTTTACCAGGGACATGGCTAAGTACTTAGATTTTACACTCTGCAGAGGTGGTGCACTTTCCCCACAAGACTTGGTTTCCCAAGACAAGATCTTTCAGAAGCCTTCCCTTAGACCAAAATGGACGTGCTCCAACCTATCAAACTCTACCACCAACTGTCCATATGGCTAAGTTCTTGCAACCTATATGATCCAGGCAGAGCCCATAATGCCAAGTGGCTGCACTTGAAGCTTCTCAACATTTGACATCTCAAATCTCTTTGTTCCTAGGTGGCCGTCCACAAGTGAGATACACAAGGTCAACCATAGACATGGGCCTTGTGAACCACTCAACCAAAAACCACCAAGCAATTACCATTCCACCCAGGTGATTCATTAGCTTAGTTGTTTTATTAAACAAAAACACAAGTCCTCAGACTTAGAAATTTTTCCATAGTGTGAATGTATATTCCACCCTTGTTTTCTATTAGCTAAGCTAAGCTTGATAGTAATAGGAATCTTAACTTAGGAAGATTTCTACTAAGGTTTCATCTACTAGGTTTCCCTATAGCAAGGTTTATACTTAGCAAAAAAAACCATGCAAGTTTTACTTAGAGAAAATCACTAATGCATAGTGAAAGTAATGGGACAAAAGTATGAAGCATCACTTGACTTTTTGGTAGAGTATAGGTTCACTCCTTGTCCTTGCAACAATCACACTCTTCAAGTCACTACAAATCAATCAAGCAAGGCACAATCTCAATCTACCAATCAAGCAAAACATCACATAAAATGATAAAGTCAAGGTAATGCATGCAAGCATGCCAAGCTTTGTTTTATTTGTAAAAGTGGTTCCTAATGGGTCATAAACATTTGAAAGCACCTAATGGTCATTTTGTAAAGTGGCCAAGTCATTTGCAAAAGATTTCACTTTATAAACCATTTTCAAAACAAGGTATCATTTTATGTGGTGTAGAAATATTTCTACTAAGGCATTAATCTATAGGGTTCACCAAATATGTTTTCCAACCATAAAACTTGGTGTTTAGGGTCAGAGAGTTTAAAACAAAACATTTCCCAAAGGTTTTCCTTCAAAATCATTTTCAATAAATAAACCATATTTTTATTTGACTAGAAATGGTTTTAAATCAAGGAATCATTCTTTTGTTTCTCCAAATACATTTTTGTATCCACAAAGTGTTTCCTATGGTCAGTAGGTTCAAATCAATCCAATTGCCAAAGATTTTATCCCCAAATTCATTTTTGAATAATTTTTATAATCTAAACAAGCATACAAATGTTTCTGCAAAAACAAACATTTTTCCAGAAGCTTTTTACTAAACAAATGGCATGGTTGGCTAGGGCTTGTTCCACTGATTCCATTGATATAAAATTTGTAATTTTTGGTCTGTGGATCAAAAGTTACAAGGGTTTTAATTTTGCAAACAAATCTGATTCAAACTTTGTTTTTAAACAGAACTGGTGACACGCGGCATTTTCCTATTCGTCGGTACCGGTTCGGGTGGATCGAGTGATGCAGACCGTTGGATCAAGTTGAATCGCACGGCACGCAGACGCTACTTACCCTTTCGCCTAGCTTCTATCCTAGCCACTAGATCGAGATCGGACGGCTGCTGCAAGCTCGACCTAAAACGAGCGGCGCTGCGGCGGTGGATGGTGGCGGAGCAGCCAGATGGTGGCGGTGCCGGCGATACAGCAAGCAATGGAAGGTGGGGAGATGCTCACAGCGTTCGCAGAAGCTTGGGGAAGCTCAAGGTGGTGCTGTCTTGGCGAGGGGCGCACTGGCGCGAGCTTAATCGCTCGCCGGAGTGGAGCTGCGCCTCGGCCATGCTCAGTCGTCGTCGAGGACGGTGCTATGGATCACTTGGAGACAAACGAAACGCATGGCCAGACTCGCAAAGACATGGCGATGGTGTGTGCGTGATTGAGAGGGGTCGGGGCGGACGGAAACTACCTGGGGCACTCGCCGGAGTTAAACCAGACGGTGGCGGCGGCGGTTGTTGTCATTGCTGACGCTCAGGGACGCACGCGAGCGAGCTGCGGATGCAGAAAGGTCCGCCAGGTGATGGAGATCACGGCTGGGTGCTTGAGGAGGCAAGGGGTGGCGTGGTGCTGCCGGAATCCTCGCCGGAGCATCGTCGGACAGTGGCGGTGTTTGAGCTAAATTCGACAGCCTGGGGGCGCACTTGGGGGAGGAGACATAGGGGAAATGGAGAGGATGCCAGGGCGATTAAATGGGCTTGATCACAGCGAGGAATAAATGCGGCGTTACGACGAATTAAACCGGAGGAATCAACGGCAGACGCGGGGAAGAACTGGTCGCAGGGTGGAGACGATGAACAGTGTGTGGGTCCTGGCTGTCTACGAGAGAGAGAGAGCGTGAGTGTGGGGTCCAGTCGTCATCCTCTGTGCGGTTAAGTTCCTGAGTGAGAAAAATAACGGTTTTCTGGGGAGGGAGGTGGGCTGCTGGGCTGGGATGGGCTTTAGCTAGGCTGGGTCGTTTTGCTCTATTTTTTCTGTCTGAATCTTTTCTTTTTTTCCAATTCTTTTTCTGTTTTGAAATTCAACAATCAATTCAACAAACAAATCAAATAACCAATTCAAAACAACCTCTACCAAACTTTATATTGAGTTTGGTTCTGTTTATCAACACAAATCGAAGCCCAAAACAAAATAATAATTTTAATCTTTTTAGGATCTATTTAATAATAAAATAGAATAGACCTTGATTATTAATTCAAATAGGTTTTGATTTATTTAATAAAATCTCCATTTGAAACTAAATATTATCAAAACCAAATCAGTAGGTTTTATTTGAAAATATAAGATACTTGGAAAACTTGTTTAAAATAAAATAACATTTTATTTTAGGGTCCATTAATAATTAAATAAAATGAACCTTAGTTATTAAATCAAATAGGATTTGTTTTATTAAAATCTTTACTTTGAAATCTAAAATAAAACCAAAATACTTCAGTAGATTTTATTTGAGAATATAAAATAATTGGAAAACTTATTTTAAAATAAATAAATAAGTTTTGATGTTTAATTAAAATAGTAAAACCTTTATTTTTTAATAAACTTTGGATATTAATAAATCCTCATTATTTTGTTTAAATAAACTTTTACTCTTTTAATCAAAACAAAACATTTTATTTCAAAATATTGGCCAAGGTTTAATTTGGATCTATAAAATAGTCTTCATTTATAAATCCACCTTTTCTTTTGAAAACCAAATCTTTTATTAAAAGATCCAAAAATAATAATTCCACTTATTCCAAACATTTTCTTTATTAATTGTTTAACTTTTCAAATCCCTTTAGGATTTGTTTGATCAAAAAGGTTTGAAGGTTTCCAATTGGAATCAAAAAGTTTCTTCTTACCCTGAAAATCAACAAAGTTTTATTTTATTCATTTATTTTTCACATTACAAGATTTGGAAAATCTTGGGATGTGACAAAAATAACCAAACCCTAGATCCTACTAAATCTAGTTTCCATCTTTTTTACCATAATTCTTCAAAAACCAAGTTGGGTTTGAGGTATAAATCAAATATACAACATCTACCTTGAGTATAACCATCCCAAAATAATTCTCCCAATTATTCAGATCATCAAACCTTTTAAATTCATTATCTTGCAAGATTCTCAAAATCCTTGTCCATAAAGGAAAGTTTGTTTTTCTCCATATCACTTTGCAAAATCAATGCAGATTTTAGTTCTGTACATCATACCCTATCTTCCCATCTCAAAATTAAATATTTTTGAGATTCTTTATTATTTCTTTTTGCCGTTTTTCTTAAATGGCAAAAACAATAAATAATTCCTTAAAAATACTTTCCCGTCTCAATAAATTCTCCAATGTGTAATATGGTGTTAAGGACCATCTCACATCAAAAACAAACATTGGCCAATGTAAAAATATCAAATAATCTTCTAGAAACTATTTCTGGACTATTTGAATATTTGAGTTTAAGTGCACCCTTAATCATTAGAAAATTCCAAATAATTCCTAGGGTTACGCAATGACCCTATACACACATCAGTATCTTCTTCTCACCTTGCCTAATGCAACATTTTCAACTTCCTTCACAAGCTACCATTTGATCAAGTTTGGAAAATAAATCAAACCTTGTTTCAAACCATTCCCAAACCACATCTAATCTTGCTAAGCAATGTTCCATATCACACCTCACACCCCTAGTCGTGTGGCACTGTAGCCCTAGCTACTGTAGTACTGCCCCTTCCTCTTGTCCTTTGTGCTTGTTTATAAGAGGGACAAGGGCCATGTCCTTTCAAGCCATTTAAAACCCTTGCAGCTACTGCACCCTACCACTCCACCCCTTCTGCATGACCAGAGCACACCAGCAAGACCCAATCCACCACCCACCTCAACCTATCCCTGGCCAGCACCTCCCACGATGCTCTCCATGGAACATGTCCATCATACACCCCTCTCCCTTGATTTCTATGGACAGAGGCCCGATATGTTCCCTCTCTCTGCCCCATTTGCTTCCACACACCCCCAGAACACCCTCTCCCTCTCCCCTGCCTGGTTTTGCTAGAGAGAAAGAAAAATAGGAGCCTCGGCCCTCCTTAAAGAATCGATCCTAGGGCCCTCTTCCCTGATCCTCCCCTGCTGCATGTCACCCTATCGTGATGCCCTCATCCTCCTCGATCTAACCATGCCCATCTTTCTTCTCAGGACGACCTCTGTAGCTGGCCCAAGGTGCACCAGCGAGCTATCCTCCGGCCACCCTCGCACGAGCGAGCTTCCGAGGCAAAAACCCCTGTTGTCGCCCATCCTCGGGCTTAGCATGGAACGCCGTGTCGCCTCTGCCACCTCTCGGCCTCCCTCGAGCTCTGGTAATCCTCCCCGCACCTTCGCTGACCTGCCCTAGGGTTTCCTCCCCGAGGCCCGACGAAAGGAGGACGACGGCCCTATGTCGTTGATCCTTTTCTAATTGGACGGCGCAGAGCTGCCGATACCCCTTTGCCCTCTTCCCTCGCTGATGAGCGGGCCCGGTGCATCCAGCTTCAAATCCTCTTCCCGCGCATGCCTGGTGCTCGCCTAGGCCGATTCCACCTTCAAATGCTATATCTAATTTTTATTAGATGCACTCATGTTTTGCCTAACATGCAGAGGCATTGGTTACCCCTTTTGATGTTTAGAATAAATATGATAAACTAAATCCCTAGAGGTACCCATTTTATCTATTAAAATATTTTTTGAGTTTCACATCCCCAAATGATGTAAACCATGTTTGTACAGAAATATATTAGTGAGGCCTTTCATGTACCCTTGGCCCCACCTACAGTCGCTTCCTAGTTTTCCTTAGGAAAATAACAAAAACAGTCCCCTTTTGACTTTAGAAAATTCCCTAGGTCAAACCAAATGAGGTTTTGAGCTAATTCCAACTCCCTGCACACCTATTCATCAAAACTATTCAAACACCAGTAGGACATATTTTTATAAGTCCCTATGAATTTTGGTGATTTAATAACTTATGTGCATGGTTATTTCACCTCTAAATTCACCATAGTAGTTCTGTTTATCCATAAAGGGTGATGCCAATTTCTTTAGAAAGGCATTATCAGTACCTAACCAGTGCCTTGGAATCACATCAAAATCTTCTATATATTAAATATTATGAAAATGACAAATATCATCTAGTACTGTTTTTGGGAATTTCTCAAGGGCATTATGGTAATTGTTTTGAGGTCATTCCAACTCCTCTTGAATCAGTCCATCAAATAATATCTAATCACCAAAGTAAATAAATTTTGGAACCCCAGAACAACTCTGGTGAATTATTTCCTAAAACTAGAGTTTTATTCGCTATAAAAACCACTATAAATCAATGGAAATTGATAAAATAGTGAAACCACTTTTGTTGGATTCATATTATCAATATATATCTGATGGTATAATTTTTATCCAATGGTATCATATATAACTTGTTATTGCTCAAAAACCCCTCTCTTAGACTCTTCCTAGGCCTCAAATCCGAAGGGACCATCTTCCCATGTCTCCACGTCTTCTACCAATCTAATCAACCCAATCATCCAACACCCTACTGATGTATACCTTGTGTTGTATGATTTCTTGCTTTATGTATTGATGCTTGTAAGCATTGTTTTGATTGTGTTGTCGTTTTCTTGCATGTTTGCTCGATAGCAGCGATAGTTGCGACTTTGTGACGCCGAGAAGAATGAAGCGTCGAGTTTTTCTTATTGTTATTTTATTCGGTATTCTGCTATTCTAAAGAAATCACGGGACGTCTCGCTGGTCACAGGCACGCCACCTTCTTGCTCATACGTATTGTCCTAATAATTTATCTATGCATGTTTTATCTACCCGTTTATACAAAATGCATTATTTTTACTATATTATGTTATGTGGGGAATGTTTGGCTCCTCTAAACCATTACCCCTTAGTACCATTAGGTACAACCCACTTTTAAGATACCTACATGCCCCTAGTATGATAGATGGTGTAACACACCATGCCCCTTTGGAAACCCTATTTTAGCCAAAGAAAATATATGGGATGGGAAGAACCCGGAAAAAGGCTTAGAAAAATGTTTTATGAGGAAAACCTTGATGAGGCTTGGCCTACCAAGTGGTGTTGAAAATAAGAAAGTTTTTAGCTTACAAAATGGTCCTACAAAGGATGGATGAAAAATGTTTACAAAACATGTTGGGCTGTACAGTTTACTATGCTGGAACAATTAACCCATTTAACCACATTACCCTGGAATGGGACGGGGCTGGGCTAGAAGTTTTTCTAATCTGGTATAGGTGCCTCACACTACTACAGGAGCAAAAAATCCCTAGACGGTGGGCTTTCTATATCCAACGGTCCATGCGTAGCATCGGGAGAAAGAACAAAGGGTCTACGGGCCTCCGCGCGATACTATTGAAAGCGCACACCCCTCGAGGTGCAAAACGCGCTTCGGTTGGCTGGTTACTATATAGGGCATCCCAGTTTTGAGTGGAATAACATCATAGGGTAGGCACCTGTATTGGAGAGGGCATCCGGAAGGTCTTGACCGGTTATTCGACCCATGATCGATGTAGATCAGGGACGGGTAATCGGATGGTGTGGGTATAGTGTACAACCCCTGCAGAGTGTAAATCTACTCGAATAGCCGAGTCCTCGGTCATGGACGGTTGTGCTGGCAGTGATACGCCCAATTTGCATCACCATTCTATATCATAATTTACCTCTATTCATTGATATTTGTCTTATTATGAGGTATTACTTATGGATTTTCATTTGTTTATGCATGTTGTATGATTCTTGGAGGATGGACCACCGGAGTCTGGATTCTGATGGAAAAGAAGGCGTTTCGGTGCAATTTAGGAAAGATAAAAAAACAGAAAAATATGGAAACATATTATTTTACCAGAAGACGACGGAAGCCAAAAGGAGGGACGAAGAGGGGCCTCAGGGGGCCCACACCCCCCTAGGCGCGAGCCCACCTGACCCCGTGCCTAGGGAAGGTGTGGCCCACCTGCCCGGCCTCTGACTCCGCCCCTTCGCCTATATCTTCCCTATGAAACCCTAAGGCTAGGGGAGTGACCACAGGTAGATTTCCCCGCCTATGGGGGAGGAAAACACCGAGAGAGAAAGATCTCTCCGGCAGAAAGATTTCTGCTAGGGGAATTCCTTCTCGGAGAGGGGAGACCATCGCCATCAACACTGTCATCAAGCTAGTCTTCATCGGGATCACCATCATCATCATCATCCACAGCATCATCTCCACCATCACCATCACCACCACTCCGTCCCATTGTAACAATTGTGTTGGATATTGCTTTAGTTCCTAGGGGAAACTTTCTGAGTGTTGATTACTATTTTAGTTGATGCTTATGAGTGGAACCATTGGATTATTGTTTATGTTCAAATTGTTATCCATTACCATATCATCTTTGATATTGATCCATATGATGTCTTGTGATTAGTTCGTTTAGTTCTTGAGGACATGGGAGAAGTCATGTTGTTAGTAGTGAATCTGTGATGAGTTACTATTCAATGGTTTAGTATTTAAGTCGTGGTGCTATTCTTCTAGTGGTGTCATGTGAACGTCGACTACATGATACTTCACCATTTATGGGCCTAGGGGAATGCATTGTTTATTTGGCTACTAATTGTGGGGTTGCCGGAGTGACAGAAACATGAACCCCCGTTAGGACACCTATGCACAAGGGAGCATAGGATCTCAGAGTTTAAGGATGTGGTTAGATTTATATCTTAATTACTTTCATTTAGTTACGGATGTTTGTAGGCGGTTTAATCACAAGTATGTATTAGTCCTAGGAAGGGCGGTATGTTAGCACAGGTTCACCCACACAACACTTACGGACACCATAGAAGAGTACTCAGCTATTTGAAGCGAAAGCACTTGACAGAATTTCCATGTGTCCTCGAGAACGTTTGGTCCTTATAAGTATTTCTACCGGCTTGTCGTTTGCTAAGAAAGGATTGGGCCACTTGCTCCATTTGTTCATTACTTCTGTTACTTGCTATTTGTTTTGTTGCCTTGTCAAAAAACAACTAAAAGTCTGTTTGCTAAGTATTCACAAGGATTTCCTGCTCCATACCATGGTTCAGCAACTTCTGCTCCTCGTTGGGATTGATACTCCTATTTATCGAAAGTACTACGATACACCCCCAATACTTGTGGGTCATCAAGACTATTTTCTGGCACCGTTGCCGGGGAGTGAAGCGCTATTAAAGAGTGGAACTACTAAGGGAAACTTTCACTGTGAGTATTTCTCTTGTTACTGCTTGTTACTTTGTTTCCAATATGGATAACCCACTTGGTTTTCTATTTGGGAAAACTACTACCACTACTAGGGTAGTAGCTGAACCACCACCTGTTGAGATAGATCCTTTTAAGATACCCATAAGTATTGTTAATCGTGTTATGGATAATTATTATTTTGGGGATGGAACTGTCCATCCCGGTGATCACTTGCTTTTTATCCATGAATTATGCGGGTTGTTTAAGTGTGCAGGTATCAAAACTGAACAGGTGAGGAAGAAGTTACTCTCCATATCCTTGAAAGGGAGAGCTAAAGAATGGTATAAGCTTCTGAAGAATGGACAGTCCATGGAATGGGAGGAGATGGCATCTCTCTTTTACTCTAAATTTTATCCTCCTAGTGAGATTCATAAGGATATAAATATTATATATAACTTTTGGCCTCTTGATGGAGAGAGTACAGCTCAAGCTTGGGGGATATTGAAGTTACTAATGCTTAAATGTCCTATTCATGAACTCCCTAACAATATTATTCTCAATAACTTTTATGATAAGCTTTCTCTTCATGATAAAGTTTTACTAGATGCTTCTTGTGCTAGATCATTCACACGTATGAAGGAAGAAGCTAAATGGGATCTTCTAGACCATATTCAAGATAACACTGAAGCTTGGGAGAATAACAAAGGAAGAAAGTCAGGTATAAACTATGGTTATGAATGCATTAAAACTTTTATGGGAACTGATGACTTCCGTGATATTAGCAATGAGTTTGGTCTTGATTCCCAAAGTATTGCCAACTATTTTAGGGCCTTTGCCTCTTACATTGAAATTCCCAAGAAGAACTAGAATAAGTACCATGCTCCGTATAAAGATGTTGTTAGTCATGTTCCCGTTAGAAGTACTCAAGTTTGTACTACTAATCATATTGTGCCTGAACCTCATGTTGAGAAAATTCCTTTCCCAGCTAAGGTAAAGGAGTATTCTATGATTATTAGTGCAAATAACAAAGGTACAATGAAAACTATGGAGCCTGGTAAGCATTTGAGTGATGAACCTTTGGTAGCTATTGTGAAAGACACTATCACTAGAAATATGGAGGATGAGCACATTGTCTTCTGTGAAGATGCTTCTAATATTATCTCTCATCCTAGTAAGGCTAGAAAAGCTAGTGTTCTTGTGCTTTCTGTTAAAATTGGTGATCATTGCTGCTATGGTTGATGTGATATTGGCGCTAGTTCTAGTGCTATTCCTTATGAGCTTTACATGGAAATTATGCATGAGATTGGTCCTTGTGAGCTTGAGGACATTGATGTGGTTATCCACCTTGCTAATAAGGAAACCATTTGCCCATTGGCATTATAAGAGACGAGTAGGTTCTCTATGGTAAGATTAAGTATCCTGCTGATTTTCTAGTGCTTAATTCACCATCTAGCGAAACTTGTTCTATCTTTTTTGGTAGACCCTTCTTGAACACTTGTGGAGCTAGTATTGATTGTAAGAAGGAAAAATTTTAACTAAGTTTGATGGAGATTCTTATGAGTTTAACTTTTCAAATTTGCTAAAGCTTCTTGTGAAAATAGCTTGCCTAATAAAGATTTCAGGATGGAACAACTTGCTTCTTTTGATCCAGTCTATGACCTTGGACCTCTTTTTGATGACTGTAAGTATGCTTATTCTGATGATAAAGTTGTTTCTAGTGACAGTTATATTGTCAACTTTATTCAAAGTGCTACTGAAAGTTATTTTGAGAGAGGGAAACATGGTTTTATGCATCTCAATGATGTTATGTTTCCCCATTTTATGTTGAAAGCTTTAAAGTTGCATCTGTTTTGTCTTCCTATGCTTGTGGCCTTTTGTTTAAACAATTCGTTTTCTCATGATACCCCCATGCATATGAAGAGGGTTAGGCTCAAGTGTGTTGGTTATTTGCTTCTTGATGCTCTCTTTCATTCCAGATATATATTCCCTATGTGAGCATCTTTGAAAGTTTCAAGCCTAACTTAAAGGCATTAAAGAAAAGTACTTGTTGGGAGATAACCCAAGAGTTTGGTCGAGTCTTGGAAGTTATTACCTCAGTAATGACCGCTCCTTATCCTTTTGTTTTAGTTTTTGTGTCAAGATTAAACTACTTTTGTGAAGTAGAGGAGTTGTGAAAAGTGGCTGCCCTGGGATAGATTTTTTTACTGCATTGTAAAAATTCATGAGGAAGCTCAGTACTTCGGATGGAGCTGTATTTTTATGAGATTGTTCTCTAAGTTGTTACCCAACATTGATCGGTTCTGCACTTTTTGAATTGAGCAACAGAAGGTCTTCGAAAAAATCAATCTTTACCTACTAATCTGTTTTGACAGATTTCTGCCATCATTTGCATTTGCCTCTTACAGAAGCTTTTGTTTTGGTGGGTTTTCAGTTGAAGTTTTTACCAAAGGTTTATTGTTTTTGCTTACACGAATGTTGTCATTGAGTTTGTGCAAGGGTTTTGTAAGAAGGAAATTTTCAGGAGAAAGAGAAAAGGAGTTTGTAGAGTTCGTCTTTGAATAGGTAAAAGTGGTGAAAACAGAAGGTTTGTGAAACCCCAATCTTTTTATATTTTGATGTTTTTAATACATAAGGGAATTTACGATACAGAATTGAACAGGAAACAGAGTCCGGGGTGGACAAACCCACCCCAGGCGCGGGCCCAGCCTGGTCGCGCATGAGGGGGGAGTTCCCCCCTCGAACTCCGTCTTCGCCTTGTTTCCGTGTCAAAACCTTCCTTATGCATTGAAACTTCGTAATATATACCCCCCAGATCCCCCGAGGTTCGTGCATCGTGTTCTCTTCGTGTTTTCGTTTTGATCTATTTCTGTCAGGAAATCTTCTCAAGTTTAGAGCACCATGGTCTCCGCCAACGACAAAGGCAAGAAGCCCGAGGAAGAAGAACCTCAAGTCCACAAGGAGGAGGATATTCCGGTAGGTTAAGAAGGAGACATGGAGGAGGACGAGAAACCGGACACTCGCGCTACCGTCGCAAGTATTGATTTGGTGGCATGACCTACCAATTTTAAGAGGACGACATGGATGTCTACAGGAGGGAAATCTTGACATCATACTCTGTCTCCACGATCATCTCCTCCACGTAACAAGAGACCCTTCCATACACTTATACATGAATATCAATATCAACATGTGGCCAAAGGTAATTTTCCCTTGGTTTGGGATATGCCTCGTTCTAACAATGCAGAGAAGGATCATGCTAAGGATGAAGAGTGGGGAAAGAATAACAAAACTGGGATTCATGGACTGACATGATCATGAACCGTATAGAGAAAAACTCGGAGCTAATCCGTACTCTTACTTTTGAGTTCGAGGAGTTGAAGAAACTTATTAAAGAGCTTATCAAGAGAACACCACCACCACCGAAGGAGTAATTCGTTATCGGGTTTGGCATCCCCTTGGCTTGTTCCAAGCTTGGGGAGTGCCGCGGTATCACCACCATTATATTTTATCTTTTACCTTTTTTGTGGATTCATATCTGTGGTAGAGTGGTTATCTTATAGTTTGGTTTGCATGTGGAAGTATCTCTCCTTTATTTGATTATCTATGTATCCCTTGGTGTCAGTGCCTTTATTGAATATTAATGAGAAGTCTCATCTTTTACTTTTTGCACTTCTTATTTTAGTTTGCAATCTCTATTATATGATGGATCTTGTTGTTCAGTATTGGCATCACTTTGGGATCATCAAGTGGATCTAAATTGGTTTTGGCAAACCGAGTTCTAGTCAGTAGCACTACTAGGAAAGAGAAAAAGAAAGAAAAAGCTTACAGGTATTTTGTATCATTTGTTTTCTTTCTTGTTGGCTCATAAGATTAGTATTCTTTATTTAAGATTCTTTTGTGTCTTCAAGGAAGATTGCATGTTTGTCTTTATTACTTGTATGTTTTCTTGTTTCTTTCAACTCTCTTGCTTGCTACCCAACCTTTTTTAGCCAAAAACCTGTTTTGAGAGGTCATACTTCTCATTTTTCCAAAATCTTTTAAACCAAAACTTTTGCCACTTGTGTCCACCATATCTACCTAGTAACTTTTGATATTCCTAGCAAATTCTCAAGCTTCATCTACCTTTCGAATTAAAAAGTATTTTGTTATGAGAAAACTAGTTAGTAAAGATCTCACGAACTTGATGGCACACTTTATTTACTTGCCCCTAATAGACTTGAACCATAGTGAACATCGAAGTTGTATATGCTTGCATCTATACGTTGGAATTAGCACAACCGTGTTGTCACGGGGAACGTTTTCAACATTGCACTTGTACTCTGTACACAGTTGATATCGTGCTCTTTTGTATATGGATGTCAACGGTGTGAAATACAGAGGGAACTTGTAAGTCCATGGAGTTTGTATCCTGTGTTAGAGAAACGTCTGGGCCGCTAGCCTAAGGAATGCTTAATCATGGTGGAAACTTGCAGCATCACCATAGTGAGTCATCTATGAATCATCCTCAATATAAAGCTATACACATAGTAAATAAAAAATATTGCTGAGGTGCTCATTATCTGCTTGCCTTGTCATTTTGGTTATGGGAAAGCTCCTGTACCATGTGCAAGGGGTACCCCGTTGGCGGTTCTCAATGATATGCAAATACTTACAATGGCAAGAAATTACATGGGCCCAAAGTTGAGTTTGCATGAGGAGTGGCCCTCATATTCAAGGGACATGAGATTGCCAAGTTATATTTTGTCAAGCATATACTCCATCTTTGTTCACTTTAACCTTAATCATCTCAAGATGCTTATGATAGGGGCAATTAGGGCTCAAAGCTAGTAAGCACCATAATCTTTTGGAAGCTCTTTATGACTTGTAATCCATGCTACCCTCTAAGAAGGGACCTTTCTCCTAGTTACCAGTTGAGTCAGTAAACCTACATCCTCTCTATCTCAAGCAAGCTTTTGAGTTGTTGTGTTTCAAGCATTCATATGGTGATTTATTCAATCATGTTATCTATCTTCCTTGTTTGCACAAAACTCTTATCTATTGAGTATTACTTTGAAAGCCTTCACTTGTGAAAAACCTTTGTGAGCAAAGAGTGTTCCTATTTTGAAACTTCTACAAAAAACTTTTGTGAAACTATTTTCCAGTTGTTCTCTTACCAAGAACAAGTTTGCCAATTCCAATTATGATTTATCTTTATGCATCTCTATTGTGACTGCTGTACTTGGTTGCAAGCTAAGTTATATAATGGTGAGTTGCTTGGGGGAGTTGATACTCCCAATTTACATCACCATTCTATATCATAATTTACCTCTATTCATTGATATTTGTCTTATTATGAGGTATTACTTATGGATTTTCATCTGTTTCTGCATGTTGGATGATTCTTGGAGGAAGGACTGCTGGAGTCTGGATTCTGATGGAAAAGAAGGCGTTTCGGTGCAATTTCGCAAAGATCAGAAAAATATGGAAACATATTATTTTACCAGAAGACGAAGGAAGCCAGAAGGAGGGACGAAGAGGGGCCACAAGGGGCCCACACCCCTAGGCGCAGGCCCACCTGACCCGCGCCTAGGGCAGGTGTGTCCCACCTGCCCGGCCTCCGACTCCACCCCTTCGCCTATATCTTCCCTACAAAACCCTAAGGCCAGGGGAGTGACCATAGATAGATTTCTGACGCCTCTAGGGGGCGGAAAACACCAAGAGAGAAAGATCTCTCCGGCAGACAGATTTCTGCCAGGGGAATTCCTTCCCGAAGAGGGGAGACCATCGCCATCAACACCGCCATCAAGATAGGCTTCATCGGGATCATCATCCACACCATCATCTCCACCAACACCATCACCACCACTCCGTCCTGCTGTAACAATTGTGTTGGATATTGCTTTAGTTCTTAGGGGAAACTTTCCCTGTGTTAATTACTATTGTAGTTGATGCTTGTGAGTGGAACCATTGGATTATTGTTTATGTTCAAATTGTTATCCATTACCATATCATCTTTTATCTTGATCCATATGATGTCTTGTGAGTAGTTCATTTAGTTCTTGAGGACATGGGAGAAGTCATGTTGTTAGCAGTGAATCTGTGATGAGTTATTATTCAATGGTTTAGTATTTAAGTTGTGGTGCTATTCTTCTAGTGGTATCATGTGAACGTCGACTACATGATACTTCACCATTTATGGGCCTAGGGGAATGCATTGTGTATTTGGCTACTAATTGTGGGGTTGCCGGAGTGATAGAAACCTGAACCTTTGCACAAGGGAGCATAGGATCTCAGAGTTTAAGGCTGTGGTTAGATTTATATCTCAATTAATTTCCTATAGTTACGGATGTTTGCAGGGGGTTTAATCACAATTATGTATTAGTCCTAGGAAGGGCGGTATGTTAGCACAGGTTCACCCACACAACACTTACGAACACCATAGAAGAGTTCTTAGCTATTTGAAGCGAAAGCACTTGCTAGAATTCCCATGTGTCCTCGAGAACGTTTGGTCCTTATAACTATTTCCACCAGCTTGTCCTTTGCTAAGAAAGTATTGGGCCACTTTCTCCGTTTGTTCATTACTTCTGTTACTTGCTCTTTGTTTTGTTGCCTTGTCAGAAAACCACTAAAAATCTGTTTGCTAAGTATTCATAGGGATTTCCTGCTCCATACCACTATTCAGCACCATCTGGTCCTCGTTGGGATCGACACTCCTATTTATCGAAAGTACTACGATACACCCCCTATACTTGTGGGTCATCAGGCGGGTGATGGTTTTGTTTTCAAAAAGGACTTTGGAAAGCATTGGCTTGGAAATGTTTTGACCATGAGATGGTTCGGAAAAAGGAGGAAGGATTTTGGTCATTAGATGACCGGAATGAAAAACAAATGGGTGACCCAATCCTAGTGTTTTCTTAAAACTTTTCAAAGAGGTTTCCAAACTATTCTACAAAAGTTTTTCAACAAAGATATAGAGTTATGCTATATCTACAAGAGAACTAGTTTATAAAAGAACCTTCTTTGGAGCCACCCTACCATATCCCTATTGCATATCCTTTATCATTGTTCTCTTAAGGTGGTTTGTGAGTACATTCAAAGTACTCACCGGCATTTTCCCTAGGTATTTACTTGGCTAGATTTTTAGAAGCAAGAGGAACGATGGAGTTTGCTGCCGTCTATGCGAGCTAGTCCGTCTTCCCAGTCAGTCGCCTATAGGTTAAGGCATGACATGGGCTTTGCGCTTGAAGACTTCCGCTATTCATGTTGTATCGCCATAATGGCACATTTGTAAGTACTTGTACTCGTTAATCATGGATGTTGTAATGATACTTGTCGGTTATTCTTACGGCTCACTGATCATGGGAACGTGAATTTCAGGCATAATGGGTTTTCTCGGACCGTAAATCTGGGGTGCCACAGTATAGGCTTGGGTTAAGATGTCACACTGTGAAGAATCAATAAGAACCATAGAAATACACTAAAATATTCAAGAAAGCTCCAAATAGACATGAACCAAGAACCAACTCTTCACTAAGAAGAGGGCAGTGGCCGAGGCCACCATGTAAGAGTTTGTGGCATGACACCGCGAAGAATTATCCTTGGGTTCATAGCCACTACTCAACAATGACGCTCACATATCACAAAATGATATTAAGAGAATTGAATTTCATAATTTTGGCATTATGGGGGGAGGGATAGTCCAATGTATTAGGACCGCACTCCCCCTATTTCCATGCTTTCACCTAAACCAAATAACGGCCAAGACAGAGGTGAGTATGCAAGGTGGTCAAGTCAAGCTCCTTGAATCTATGATATTTAGTTCGTTCCTCAAATAAAAAAACCTTGCTTCATCAAGTGGCTTCATGAATATGTCAGGAATTTGTTCTCTGGTTGACACATATGATAGCTCAATATCTCCTCGAGCAACATGATCCTTAATGAAGTGAAGATGAATCTCAATATGCTTTGTCCTTGTGTGATCCACCGGGTTGTAGGCAATCTTGATAGCACTTTCATTGTCACATAGAAGAGGCACTTTGTCACAATGGACACCGTATTACTTTAAAGTTTGCCACATCCATAGCAATTGAGTGCAAGCAATAGCAGCTGCCACATACTCGGCTTCGGCAGTGGAGAGAGATATACAATTTTGCTTCTTAGAAGACCAACATGACATACCAAGGAATTGGCAAGCCCCGGATGTTGATTTTCTATCATCCTTATCACCAGCCCAATCCAAGTCCGTGTACCCACAAAGAGAAAATGTTGACCCTCGAGGATACCAAAGTCCATAGTGTGGGGTATGAACCAAATATCGAAAGATTCTCTTGACCGCCATCAAATGGCTCTCTTTAGGAGCCGCTTGATATCTTGCACAAACTCCTACACTCAACACAATATCGGGTATAGATGCAGAAAGGTAAAGCAAAGAACCAATCATAGACCAGTATACCTTTTGATATCTGGTAAAGCAAAGAACCAATCATATCTGGACAAGTAAATAGCCAGGGACAATGCCGGTGAGTACTTTGAATGTACTCGCAAACCACCGAGACAGGGTATCAAGATAATGCATATTTTGTTGTGGCGAGATAGCTTTACACTATAGTTGTTTCTGAAAACGTCTAACTATGGCGTCTCTATATATTTATTGAAAAAGGGTTTTTTGGAAAATATGCCTCCTTTTTGGAAAGTCCGGATATCTCCATATCCTTGTTAAAAACATTGAAAACAGTTTTATAGTAAAACTCCTTTGAAACATATGCGACCATCTCCGGTCAAAACAAACTTCGTTCCTTTCTTTCCCAAGTCACATCCTTTTTATTCATCTCACCATATCTGAAGGGTACTCCTAGCACTTTCCATTCCAACCGTTCTTGACCGTGGACACCGCTATTCGAATAGATTAGACTCTGTAGAGTTTGCGCACTTTACCCACAAGAATCAATACATCTGCCGGGATACAACCACGGCCCGCTACACACGGTAGATGGCGGTTTGGATAATAAAACCTATCTTTTCATTTGTCCATCCCTAGCAAAGGCGGCTTTTCGTTTTGGGTTTGTTCTCACCGGCACGAGTATGTGGCTCAGAGCCATAGTCATCCATGCAACACTTTCGTATACCCAAACCCGTATCTTTTCAATATACAATTTGTGACTCCACTTCCTTCCATGCTCCTAAAGCATACCGTCCGCGGGAGACCCAATTGTTGCACCGGCACTTCCATCGTAGAGGGCGATGGGCCCCAGATCCGTAGATCTGTGGTAGAGTCCACTCGGGCTTCCAGGGATTTCTCCCGTTAAGCAAGTACAAGCAGCCCGGCTAAGGACAACAACTACGAGCTAAGCCCCAGCGACTGGGGTAATGTGGTTGTATGGATAAATTGTTCTGGACATTGGCGTAGAACATCCCTTCCTTTTTCTCTTTCTTGACTTTCTCTTCATTCTCCTCATATATTCTTTAGTAAAACCTCCACTTGGAAACGATGCCTCTTTCCAAGGGTATTATTTTGAAAACTTTGTAGTAGGGTAAAACCCAAAATAGTTTTATCATTGAAAATCCGTGGGTTCCAATAGGGAAGATGCTAATCATCTTAGCCTTGATCTATAGGGTTAAAAATGGGTGTCAATAGGGTAGGTGTCCTAATGGACACTCATCCATAACTTGGAGGAGCCAAGTTACTCACGACTTTTTATTTGAAACAAACTATGCATCTATTCATGAGATTCATAAACGAGAAATAAAACAATTATAGCCTTTTATTTGAACACCTTTTTATCCTAAAGTTGGTCCACACCAACCAGTATGGCTTTCTCAAATCTCGGACAATCCAAGACTGTGTAGCATGGGTGTACGAGTACATACACCAATGTAAGCAATCTAGAAGGGAGACAGTAATTCTGAAACTTGACTTCGCCAATGTGTTTGACACTATTGAGCACAAAGCAATTCTGGAAATTATACGCTGCTGGGGTTGTGATGACAAATGGATTTGTTGGATACATGCCATCTTCACTTCTATTTCTCATCATTCCTACTCAATGGTGTCCCAGGGAAAAATTTCTTTGTCAACGTGGTGTGCGTCAGGGAGATCCTTTCTCCCCCATTCTATTTGTTGCTGGAGCAGATCTTTTGCAATCTTTAGTTAATGGTCTGATGATGAATGGGGTCTTAGTCCCTCCTTTGCCTCTCCCAAATATAGACTTACCTTTCGTTCAATAGGTGGATGATAACTTGATTATTCTCCAGGCTTGCCCGGTCCAGTTGCTTGCTCTTAAAAATCTTCTACACACATTCTCAGCTGCTACCGGTCTACGTGTTAACTATGCCAAATCCTGCTTGATACTTGTTAATGTGGATGATGAGCAGCTTACTTCTCTTTCGGGGGTCTTTGGTTGTGCAGTGGGATCTTACTTACCTTAGCCTCCCACTTAGCACAACAAGGCCAACGGTCCAGGACCTCACTCCAATAGTGGACCAAATTGAACGGCGCCTAAATGCAAGTGCGCGCTTCCTTGATTATGGTGGACGTATGCAGCTAATTAACTCAGTCTTGTCTATGCTGCCCAATAACTATCTTTGCTCACTGAAAATTCATAAGACAGTGATAAAAATTGCTGACCGCTCCAGGAGACATTGTCTTTGGGCCAGAGAAGAAGACTCTCACTTTGTTCATTCGGTTGCAGCTTGGCCCCTTTTATGCAAACCTAAAAGACGAGGGGGTCTTGGTATTCTCAATTTGGAACTCCAAAATAAAGCACTCTTACTAAAGCAACTGCACAAATTCTATTGCAAAAAAGAAATCCCGTGGGTGAAGCTCGTGTGGTTCCTTTATTCTGCTGATAAACCCCCACATGCTCAGTCGCGTAGAGGCTCATTTTGGTGGGGCGATGTCTTTGGTCTTGTGAAAAAATATAGAAGCATCACCTCCTCAGACCCCGGAGATGGAATGACTATTCTGTTCTGGAAAGATTTCTGTCTTGGAAATGAACTTCTGTGTGAGCGCTTCTCTCGATTTCACTCGTTTGCGCTGGATGAAGATATGTCGGTGTCTGCTTTCATTCATTCTCAAGACCCCTATTCTCTGTTTGCATTACCTATTTCTCCCAAGGCATATGAAGAACTTGTTTAGCTTCAAGCGCTGACTCAAGAGGTGAACTTGTCACTCGCTGAACTAGATAGCAAAAAGTTAGTTTGGGGTTCAGCCATCTACACTTCTTCACATTTTTACAAATTCCTATTTGAGGCACTGCCTGAAGACACCACATTCACTGCAATCTGGAAATCGAAATTACTGCCCAAACTCAGGGTGTTTACATGTCTCCTCTTGATGGACCATTTAAATACAAAAGAAATGATGCAAAGAAAAAATTGACATATTAAAGGGGGGCCTTCTTGTGTGCTGTGTGATGGTCAAGTTCTTGAATATCGTAAACACTTGTTATTCAGCTGTCCATTTGCGTTTGCTTATTGGGAGAAGATTGGAGTCAACTGGACCTCTCAAGGAGCATGTCGGACATATTTTATCGGGCAAAATATACATTTACTGGACCTTGCTTTATGAAAATAGTGGTCTGTGCTACATGGAACATTTGGAAGGAGCAAAATGATTCAATTTTTCGAAACAGCCTGCGCTTGTTTGCTCACTGGAAAGTTCGTTTCCAGAGTGACTTTCAACTCCATCGCTACAGAGTGAAAGATGCACTTGTGCAAACCCTTTTAGACTGGATTTGACTCACCTTTACTTAGCTTCACCAATGTATTTTGCTTATCATTTTATCCCCCTTGATATAATTCCTAAACTTGTACTGTTTCTTATCACTTGGGAAGCTTTTATATAAAATTTGAAAATCATACTGTAGGGGTTCTCCCCTATGGTCCACTTTTCAAAAAAAAAAATTGATAAAAAGGAATAGGTTAACATAGGACTTCAAGAATGGTGGCTTTACTGTGACCAGCGAGATGTCCCGTGACTTCCTTATAATACCAGAAAACCAATAATAACAATAACCCGATGCTTCCTTCTTCTCGGCGTCTCACAAACACAACTATCGCCGTTATCGAGCATACATGCAAACAAACAACCCACAATCAATAAAAGGCATACGAGTATCAAACCATACAGCAAGCAAAGGATAAATACATGATATACATCAGTAGGATGTTGGAGGTTTGATTTGATTGTATTGGGAGAAGATTTGGAAGCATTGGAAAAAGGGGTCCTCTTGGATTTAAAGTCTAGGGACTACCTAAGAGAGGGGTTTTTGACCAAGGGATTGATATGTATGATACCATTGTATAAAAATGATACCATCATATAGGTATTGATAAAATGAATCCAACAAAAGTGGTTTCACTATTTTATCAATTTCCATTGATTTCTAATGGATTTTATAGTGATTAAAGATCTAGTTTTAGGAAATAATTCACCAGAACTGTTCTGGAGTTCCAAATATTATTTCCTTGGGTGATTAGGTATTATTTAGTGGACTGATTCAGGAGGTGTTGGAATCACCTAAAAAATTACTAGAATGCCCTTGAGAAATTTCCAAAGGTAGTACTGGATGGTATTTGTCTTTTTCATCAAATTTAATCAATAGAAGTTTTTCAGGTGATTCCAAAGAAACATGGTAGGTTCTGAAAATACCTTTTGGAGTTACAGATCTACTGAAATGCTTTTATTAGTGAATAAACGATGCACATAATAGTTTAATTCACTAAAATTTAGTAGAAGTTCATAAAATTATGAGCAACTGGGTTTTGAAAGCTTTTGATAGGTAGGTGTACAGGGAGGTGGAATTATGTCAAAACCTCATTTGTTTGGACCTAGGGAATTTTATAAAGGAAGAAAAGGCTTGATTTTTATATTTTTTGCTACTAGTTATCTAGGAAGCAAATGAGTATGGGGCCAGTGTGACATGCAAGGTATGGATTATACCTTCCAGTACAAATTGGTTTCAGGTCATTTGGATGAGTAAACCTTTTTGGAGATAATTATTAGTGAACTAGACAGATCTTAGTATATGATTTATCATATTAATTCTAAACATCAAAAGGGGTAACCAATGGCGATGAATGTTAGGGAACACATTAGGGTATCCTTGGAAAATTAGATCTGGGCCTTTTGGATCATTTTCCATTTTTATTTGTATTTAAACTAAAGTGTTATTTTCTAGATCTGTAAAATGATTAAAAAGAAAAGGGAGAAGGCAGGGGGAGGGTGCAGGCCGGATCCAGCGGTAGTGGGCCGGGTAAGGGAGGGGTAGGCCCGCAGGTGGGCCGTGGCTTAGTGGGCCCGGCCGAGGGCGAAGGGGTAAGGGAGCGGGGTGACCGTCGGATTAGAGGAGATCCGACGACGACCGCTCTTCGTCCTCACGGGGCACCTTGGCAGGGAGGAAACCCTACGCGGGAGTGGGGGAGGACCATGGAAGCTCAGCAGGGGCTCGAAGGAGATAGAGAGGTCGCGGGGGAGATGCGATGGTCCACTCCGAGTCCAGAGAGGGGCGGAAAGGGCAGTTCGACGCTGGGAGGAAGCTCGCGCGAGGTCGCCCGCTGGTGCACGCTCGGGAGGTCATCAGGGATGCTCCTAGGATTGTTACAAGACCAAGAAAATGGTATGAGAAGCTTCAGGGGAGCAAGGGGGTTCGTGCAGGGTGACATGTAGAGGGTAAAGAGGGGAGAGTGGATCTTGGGGCTCAGTTTCCTTGACATGGCCAAGGAGGCCTTTCTTCTCTTCTCCTGGCCAATATAGATCTAGGGAGAGGGAGAGGGTGCTCTAGAGAGGTAGGCTGGAGGGGAGGAAGCAAATGAAGGAGGAGGGAGGGGCTGTATTGGCCTATGGCCTTATACTGAGAGGGGAAGGTCCATTGTGGACCTAGCTCATGGAGGAGTGTGGGGATTGTTGGGGGAAAATGAGAGAGGGGAGAAGGGGTGCCAGGGCTCCTGGCCTTATAAACCAAGGGGGAAGAGTACCATGGTGGACATGGCCTAGGGAGGATAAGGGAGGGATGCTTCTTGTCCATTGGCTGGTTGGGGTGGTGCTGGCTAGTGGTGTGGGGCCTGCATACAACCAGAGAGTGGAGGGAGGGTGGTGTAGCTGCTGCTCCTTTTATTACAAAGATATTCAAGATATGTTCCTCTATCTCTCACATGCTTCAAGAGGAAAAGGACAAGGGGTTAGGGTTTGCTACAGTGATGGCCGACCAGGGGTGTTGTCTGGTGCTGGTGATGATCAACAAGGTCATGGATGGGGGTTTGATTGGGTTTTGTTTGGGACAAATTCTTGATAGGCAAGATTGACCCAAACAAAGGTTGTGAAGCAAGTTGAAAAACTTGCATTGAGGAAAGTGGGGATATGGTACTGGTAGATAGAGGAGGTCAAATAATCTCTTCAAGATTTAAGTGTGATTTTTCTAAAGATTGTAACCCCATTTAAATGCACTTATTCAAAAAGTGAAGAAGTAGATTATGGAAGCTAAGGTAATATTTTTTTACATTAGCCAAGGTCGGTTTTTGATGTGATATGGTCCTAAATACCATATTACACATTGGAGAATTTTATTGGGATTTATTGAGGTGGGAAAGTATTTTTTGGGAAATTATTTCTTGTTTTTGCCATTTAAGAAAAAGGGCAAAAAGAAATAATAAAGGATCTCAAAAATATTTATTTTTTATTTGGGAAGGTGGGATATGATAATTAGGCATCAAAGGTTCCTTGGGTTGTGTCATATCCCAAAATTTTCCAAATTATGAAATGTGAAAAAAATAAACAAACAAAAGAAACAAATGTTGAAATTTAGGGTGAAGAGAAACTTTTGCTTCTAAATGGAAACATCAAAACCCTAATGGAAATAAATTTCAACAAGAAGGCAACAAACAAATATTCCAAATATCAAATGCATTCATAAATGGATGTATCTTGAAATTAAAGCACTTGCAAAAGTTAAACCAAAACCCTAAAACCCTAACAGAATAATCATCTCCAAGATCACTTGCAAAACTAAGGCTTTCTCCCATATAAAATTTAGCAACAAACATTTCTAAATGATAAAAAATGATAAACAAAAATATTACAAAACCATGGAAATAGTTTTCACTCAATTTGGAACCATGGATAGAAACTTATGATTTTAATAAGACAAAAGAAAGTAAATTCCAAGGCTAATAAATCTCCTAACTAAAATCAACACTAAATTATGAGCAAAGTAATCCTTAAAGGATTTTAAAATATAAACAAATATTAAATAAAATTTTACAAAGTGGAATCACCAATTTTGGAGCTATAAATAAAAAGATATGA
The DNA here is from genome assembly GCA_916181665.1 of Avena sativa. NCBI lineage: Eukaryota > Viridiplantae > Streptophyta > Magnoliopsida > Poales > Poaceae > Avena > Avena sativa. The sequence goes on from OV702297.1 coordinate 249,969,116, forward strand.
ATTTTATACGACAAAGAAAGAAATAAATAAATAAGAAATATTAAAAAGACAATTTAAATCTTGGTCAAATCCATAAAAAAATCAAATAAAATAAGAGAATAAAAGATTATTTAAATAAAATTATCTGGGTTTGAACCATATTAAATTTTATTTAAATAAAGACAAATTTCCTCACTTAAATAAATATCAAATCATAAGAAAAATATTAGAAATTTTTCCAAAGTGGGGCAACTAATCAACTCATAAATGATTTAAAACCTACTGAAAAGGTTTGCTAAAAATTTGAAATCAAATTGAAGATAAAATCATTTTATTTGAATTAAAACATAAAATAGAAATGGAAAAGGAAAAAGGTTTAGAAGAAAAAAATGGAAACAGAACCCAACCCAGCCAGCCCAGCAAGCCCTAGGCCCAGTAGCCAGCCCACCCGGGAAAACCTTTCACCCTCTGCCTCTTTCTCACCGCGCACCCAACCCGCATTCCCACTGACCACAGGGACCCACGGCCATGTTGGCATCGTCGTCCCCGCGCGGACCTGTTCTTTCTCCTCCCCGACCGTTTCCTGCTAAAATTTCTCTGGATCAATTCGTGTAAATGGCGCAGTAATTCGTCCCCGCGACCACGCCTTCTTAACCACCTCCCTCTCCTATCTCTTTCCCCTCACTTCCCCGCACCTGAGCGCCTCTAGGCTGCCCTGAATCTCGCTCACACCACCGCTGTCTCTGTTGCACTCCGGCGCCAATTCCGGCGAGCCCCGGACACCCCTACCTCCTGGTTCACACAGACATGCTCACCATCAAAACGCGCATCTTCCAGTAGCCTCCTCTTTCTCGTGCATTCCCCAGAGCCTCGCCCCGTCATCGCTTGCACGCCACCGTCATCTGCCTCAACTCCGGCGAGCTTCCCCGGTAGATTCCGCCCTCCCCTCTTCCTCTGGTTGATGCTCCTACACTCGCCATCCTCTCGTGCATCTAACGCCACTATTTGTGCATCTTCTCGTGCCCCAACGAAGCCCGTGTGTGTCCGACGACGAACCCAACTACGGAGCAATCACCATCGACCCCGTGCGCCCCTTGGTCAACATAGACCACGTTGACCTTCGTCATGTTCCTGCAAACCTGGTGAGCCATTGCATCCTCTTCCTTGCTTCCTGGATTAGCCGGAACGCCACCACCCGACGCGCCGCCGCCGCGCATCCTCGCCAGCGCCGCCCGTCTATGACCTAGCGCTCTTGCACTATTAAATCTAAATCCCAGGGTGTAGAATAGATGACTTAAATGAAGCGGTATGCGTCATTTGTGCCATGCGATTTCATTTAGATCCTGTGGCCCATGTTGCACGATCCACCCGAAGCGGTACTAGCTAGTTAGAATGAGACACGTGACAAAGTTGTTGCTTTAAAAACAGAATTTGATGTATTAGTTGTTTGAATTTGTAAAATCCATAACTTTTGATCTTTTTGTCCAAAAAATAAATTTTTTATTTCAATGGATTCAGAAAAATATAAAATTTTCAACTATGTCCTTGGTTTGGTCATTTGCTTCTTAAAAATTAGGTGTTTTTGCAGAAAAATTAATAGGGCTATTTTGGATATAAAAATTGTTCTAAAAATGATGTTTGAGAGAAACCTTTTGCAAATGGATTTTTTTGAACTCTCTGACCACTAAGATTTGGATTTAAAAATAAATTTGGCTAACACTAGGAACTATTACTTAAAATAAAAGCATTTCTAGTAAAACAAAAATGATTTAAAAAGGGCTATTTTCACTAACTTGTTTTCAAATGATTTTCCACTTTTATAAATGACCAGTAGGTGTTTTGAAATATTAGAACCTTTCTAGAAACCACTTTTTCAATAAAACAACCTTTTGCATGCTTGCATGCATTTCCTTGTTTTTATCATTTTATGTGGTGAATTGTTTGAATGCTAGTTTTGAATGTGTGCCTTGCTTGATTGAATTGTAGTGAACCTTGATGAGTGTGAAAATTGCAAGATCAAGGAGAGTACCTAGATTCTCTACTAAAAAGGCAAGTGATACTTTGGTTATCAAAAGTCCTATCTTTTCAATATTGCATTAGTGATATTTTTGTAGTATGCATGATAGGACTATTTTATATATTGCTATTCTATAGTAGATCCTATAGATTATATCTTGGTAGGAATGTTCCTAAGATAAGAGACAAGTTATGCTAGTATGCTTAGCCTAGCTATTAGATTTCAAGGGTGGAATATTCATGTTATGATATTATACAAAGTCTATGACTATGTTTTGATTAATAAAACAACTATGTGAATGAATCACCTGGGGGGAATGGTGAGAATGGTTTGTGTTGAGTGGTTACACAAGGCCCATGTCTATGGTTTACCTTGTGTATCACACTTGTGGATGGCCACCTAGGAACAAAAAGATTTTAGATGTTTTCTATCGAGAATCTTCCAGTGCAGCCACATGGCATATGGGCTCTGCCTTGACTACATAGGTTGCAAGAACTCAGACAGGCAGACAGTTGGTGGTAGTGATGATAGGTGGAACGCGTCTATGCTGATCTGAGGGATTGTTTCTGAAAAGTCTCGTTTCGATGCATGTCGAGTCTTGTGGGAAAAGTGCACCATCTCTCGAGAGGGTAAAACCTAAGTACTTAGTCATGTCCTTGATAATGGACAATTTGAGCATCAAAGACATTGAAGCAATCAAGGATCTCCTCATCCCAATTTCTCTAAGTTAAAGCTTGCTGGGTCAATAAGGGAAGCACCTAGTATGAATCCAGTGTGCCATTGTGTGATGAAATGTTTTGAAAAGAGAAAAAACTATTTTCAAAGGATAGGGAAAACTTGTTTTATGCAAAGGCCAGCCAAAACTCCACTTAGCCATATATTCATGTAGATGGTAGATTCTCATATCAATATGATATCACTTGACAATACAATTCAAATGTATTGACCCTTGTGGCTGTAACTTATTATGTTGCAGGTTTGTTTGATGTTAGTGTAGTTTTTGAGTTGGGATTACAAGTCTACAACCAACATGATTGCCTGTGGCACACGAAGATGAACGACTCCATGCTATATAGTTATATTGCTGCTTTGTAATAAGATAGCCAAATGAGCTATGTAAGTTGTAATGAATTATTTTATTCTTGGTTATAGTTGTAATATGACCTTTGTTTCTTGATATTACATCTTAAAATTTGGGTGCTAGCTATTCGTTCCAGGGACTAGCACTGTAAACACAGGGACCTCTAGCTTATCAAGTTGAGACTTCTATAGATGGTATCAGAGCACTATGTTGCCTGTAGGATTGTAACCCTAGGATTGGACAAAACCCCTAAGAAAAGTAGGAGTCATATTTGTTCAAACTTATTTACAAACAATCTTGTAAACTCTTCCCTCAACATTTTATTTTGATTCTACCTCTCTCCTTTTTCAACTTGATGGACAAAAACTTCAACATGAGCAAAGAGTTCAACATCACCAATGACTTCAACATAAGTTTCACCAAGGACTTCAACTTGGACATCACTAAGGACTTCAAGTGAGATAAGAATAATACTCAAGACTTGGAGACTAAGGAAACACAACTGTCACATCCCAAGATTTTCCAAATCTTGTAATGTGAAAAATAAATAAACAAAATAAAATTTTGTTAAAATTTAGGGTGAGAAGAAACTTTTTGATTCCAATTGGAAACATCAAAACCTATTTTGGTCAAATAAAATCCTAAAGGGATTTACAAAGGTAAATAAATAATAAATAAAGTTATAAAAGTTGGAATCACTATTTTTGGATCTTTTAATAAAAAGATATGGTTTTCAAAAGCAAAGGTAGAAATATAAATAAGGATTATTTTATAGAGCCAAATTAGATCTTGGCCAAGCTTTTGAAATAATATATTTCTATTTGATAGAAAGAGTAAAGGTTTATTTAAATAAAATAATGAGGATTTATTAATATCCATTTTTATTAAAGTAAAGGCTTTTCCATTTTAAATAAACACTAAAACTTGTTAATTTATTTTAAATAAGATTTCCAGGTGTTTTAGTTTTTCAAATGAAACCTATTGAAAATATTTTGTTATAATTTAGATTTCAAAAAGAGTTTTAAAATAAATTAAAACCTATTTGATTTAAATACTATGGTCTATTTATTTAATTATTAATAGATCCTAAAAGAATTATTTTATTTTGTACTTTGAAATATGTTGATAAACAGAACTAAAACTCACCCAAAAGTTTGGTGATGATTTGAATTCAAATGGAGATTGAATAATATTATTAAATCTTATTTTAATTAATACTAGAGCCTATTTTAAATAATTAAAAGACCCAAAAAAAAATTATTATAAATTTGACTTTGGAATGTGTTGTTAATCAGTATTTGAATTTACACAAATTTTGGTTGAGGTTTGAATTGATTTGTTGCTTGAATTATTTGTTTGAAAACCAAATTAGAATATTCAAAATCAGAAAAGAAAAAGGTTTGTATATAAAAAAAATAGAAACAAACCCAACCCACTAAACCTACCCAGCCCAGCAAACCCTTCTGGCCCAGCAAGAGCCCACCCGGGAACCCTCTGCCACTGTTCTTTCTCACTCGTGTTTGCACCCGCACAGCCACTGACAAATGGACCCCATTCCCTCTCTTCCTCTCTCACTGCCAATCGACCCCACAGCCACCTCACCATCGTCTCCACCCACGGTGACCACGCCTCCAACCTCTCCTCGCCGTTTCTGGCTATTGAAGCCGGCGTCAATACGCTTTATTGCCTTCATTACTCCACCCCGCGACCATGCCTTCTTAATCGCGTGCGACTCCTCTCTCTTTCCCCCAAGTCATCGCCCCACCGGAGCCCCCAGGCTGTCCCCAATTCCCCCTACACCGCCACTGTCTCCGACAAGCTCTGGCGACAATTCTGGACAAACCCTGCCGCCCCTCGCCTCCTCGAGCACCCGAGCGTGACCCCCACCCCCTGGCGCTTCTCTCTGCATCATCAGCTTGCTCGCACTTGACCCCCAACATCGGCAACAACGACGACCACTAGCGCCACCGTCTGTCTCCAACTCCGGCGAGTCCTCCTGGTAAGAATAGACCGCCCCTTTCCCCCTCTTGGATGCTCACATGTTCGTGACACTCATACGAACCTAACTGTGCCCTCCATTCGTCTCAGCATGCCGTAAACCTTCGCCCACATCGACGAGCAGACGAGCCCGAGGCGCAGCGCAACTCCGGCGAGCAATTGTCATGAACCCCGTGCGCCCCTGCCCTGCGACAACCACGTTGAGCATCAGTACGTCGCTGCGAACCTGGTGAGCACCTCCTTACTCTCCCTCGCTTCCTGTAGTCGCCGCAGCGCCGTGAGCCGAGCGTCGCTGCCGCCAGCCACCGTCGAGCGCCGCTGACATTTGGTAACAGTGCCTGAGCCGCTAGATCTTGATCTGACGGATGCGATAGAACGTAGCTCGAACGGGTATGGGTGAACCTGAGCCGCGCGATTAAACTTAGATCTAACGCTCCACATCGATCGATCCGCACGAAGCGGTACCGACCAATCGCAGCACGACGCGTGGCCTGTGTTTGTTTTAAAAAACCAGAAACTTGTCTATTAGATGTTCCAATTTGAAAAATTCATAACTTTCAAACCAAACGTCCAAATTTTGCAAATTTTATATCAATGGAATGAGCAAGACAAGTACTTTCTTACCATGCACTTTGTTTAGTAAAATGCTTCTGTTAAATTGATTGTTTTTGCAGAAACTTGTGTATGCATGTTTAGAATATAAAAATTGTTCTAAAATGATTTTTGAGATAAAACCTTTGGCAAATGGATTGTTTTGAACCTACTGACCATAGAAATCAATTTGTGGTTTAAAAAATGTATTTGGTGAAGAAAAAGCACAAATCTTTGAATAATAGCATTTCTAGCCAATTAAAAATGTTGGTTATGGTTTAAAAATGATTTTGGAGGAAAATCTTTGAGAAATGTCTTGATTTAAACTCTCTGACCCCAAACACCAAGTTTTATGATTTGAAAATATATTTGGTGAACCCTATAAAAATTATTACTTTACTAAAAACATTTTCAACCACATAAAATAATGACTTGGTTTAAAAATGATTTTTGACGTGAAATCTTTTGCAAATGGTTTTTCCACTTTATAAAATGACCAATAAGTGTTTTAGAATGTTTATAAACTATTATAAAACACTTTTGTAAATAAAACAAAGTTTGGCATGCTTGCATGCATTGTTTTGTTTCTATCATTTTATGTGATGTTTTGCTTGAATTGTAGATTGAAATATTGCTTGCTTGATTGAATTGTAGTGATTTAAAGAGTGTGATCATTGCAAAGACAAGGAGTGAACTTATATTCTCTACCAAAAAGGCAAGTGATGCTTCATACTTTTGTCCCATTATTTTCAATATGCATTAGTGATATTTCTAAGTAGGACTTGCATGGAATTTTGCTAAGTATAAACTATGCCATGGGAAATCCATATCCTAGTAGATGAAACCTTAGTAGAATTTCCTAAGTTAAGATTCCTACTACTATCATTCTTAGCTTAGCTAGTAGAAAACAAGGGTGGATTATATGTCATGCTATGGAATATTTCTAAGTCTTTGGACTTGTGTTTTGTTTAATAAAACAACTAAGTGAATGAATCACCTGGGTGGAATGGAAGGAATGGTTTGTGTTGAGTGGTTCACAAGGCCCATTTCTATGGTTTACCTTGTGTATCTCACTTGTGGATGGCCACCCAGGAACAAAGAGATTTGAGATGTCAAATGTTGATAAGCTTCAAGTGTAGCCACTTGGCATTATGGGCTCTGCCTGGATCATATAGGTTGCAATAACTTAGCCAAATGGATAGTTGGTGGTAGGGGTTTGATAGGTTGGAGCGCGTCCATTCTGGTCTAAGGGAAGGCTTCTGAAAGATCTTGTCTTGGTGAAACCAAGTCTTGTGGGGAAAGTGCACCGCCTCTGCAGAGTGTAAAATCTAAGTACTTAGCCATGTCCCTGGCAAAGGACAATTTGAGCATCAAGACATGGAAGCTATCAATAATCTCCCCATCCCAATTTCTAAATTAAAATTTTGTGGTTGAACAAGGGTTGAAGGATCACCAATTTCTATTGGGAGATGCCTTGGGTGATTTTGTCAAGCAAAAACTTAGTGTTTTCAAATGATAAGGAAAATCTATTTTGAGCAATGCAAGCCTAAAGCTCCACTTAGCCAAATGCATATAGATGCTAGACTCCACTATACTATCATAGTATCACTTGCCAATACAATTCAAATGTATTGACCCTTGTGGCTGTAACTTATTATGTTGCAGGTTTGTTTGTTGTTAGAGAAGTTTATTGATTTAGGATTACAAGTCTACAACCAACATGTCTGCCTGTGGCACTTTGAAGATGAAGGACCCCATGCTATTGTTTTATTCTGCTGCATTGTAATGAGATAGCCAAATGAGCTATGTAAGATGTAATAAATTATGTTATTCCTGGTTATAAAGTTGTATTATGACCTTTGTTTCTTGATATTACATCTTAACTGTGGATGCTAGCTATTGATCCAGGGACTAGCACTGAAAACACAGGGATCTCTACCTTATTAAAGGTTGGGAACCTAACAACAACTTAGGAGGAACCATCATCACCTTTGAACTTTGCGACCAAGATGCAAGAATTTCTTCCAAGGAAACCATGATCTTGTCCATGATGTATCAAATAATAAGAATGGAATGATCTCAAGTGAACACCATAGTTGGACCAGCACACTAGTGTTTGGTTTAAATCGATTTATCGATCACTCCAACTTATGTGGTGTAGCAAAAATATTTTGTTGTCTAAAATATGCTTGAATCTTGTTGATTGAGTGGAATGCTTGATTGTGATTGCTTGCACATTGCTTTGTGTGATTTGTTATGTGTGATTAGAATTCTTCCTATAGAAATCTTATGCCTAATCTAATCCCAGTCCAACCTAAGCAGATGACTTCTCCAAGGGACCACAACTCCAACATCAAGGATGGTGACAACAACGTAGAGATGCACATGACAGAACAACTGCTAGCAACCGAAGCCCAGTTGAATCAAGTGACAACCCAGTTTTAAGCCAACAACATTGAGTTAGACCCAACCATGATAAAGTTCTTGGAATCCCAATCTCAATTGTTGCAAAGGATGACCAATCAGATGATCGACATGAGAATCTACCTTTCCCAAAAAGATTGTGACAACAATGATATCAAGGATGATATTATAGAAGGAACTCAAGACTGCAAAATCTTTGGAGACATAGGACACACTTATAAAGAGCACATGGACCAATGCCCTAATTGTGAAGAGAAACATCCAACTAGACAATGCCCCACATCTCAAGTTTCTTGTTTCCTATGTGAAGGAAATGATCATGTCCCTGTCCAATGCCATATCTATCCTATAGTTCAACAAATGAAAGGTCAAGCTAAGGATGGAAAACATCAGGTGTTTGGAAACACCCATGAAGGAACAACAACTACAAAGAAGGATGAAGATAAAGTCAAACCTCAACATGCACCTCCATACATTATAACGCACTATGGTGGACAAAAGAGGAAACATGGACGTTATCCTAGAAACCGTTATAAGAACCGAGGAAGCTTTCCCACCTTTATGGTGAAGTATGAGGAACATGAATTAAGGGAACTCCTAGCTTTGGAGAGACCCAAAAACAAGAAGGACATCAACAAACTACAGTGCCACAAATGCAAAGAGCTAGGCCATTATGCATCACATTGTCTAGAAGAGGAGAAGAACAAGACAAGCAAACCTATGAGAAACATCAACCTTTTCACATGCTTCAAATGTGGAAATAAGGGACACTATGCAAACAACTGTCTAGAGAAGTTACATCAAGACACCAAGTAAGCCAAGATGCAATCTAGTTAAAAATCTTTTAAGGGTGGTAGTACCCTAGTTGTCTTGAAGCCAACTTGTAACCTCTAGCCTTCCCGAATCTCAGGACGAGATTCCTTTTAAGGGTGGTAGTCTGTCACATCCCAAAATTTTCCAAATTTTGAAATGTGAAAAAATAAACAAACAAAAGAAACAAATGTTGAAATTTAGGGTGAAAAGAAACTTTTGCTTCTAAATGGAAACATCAAAACCCTACTAGAACAAAATTTGAACAAGAAGGCAACAAACAAATATTCTAAAGATCAAATGCATTCATAAATGGATGTATCTTGAATTTAAAGCACTTGCAGAAGTTAAACCAAAACCCTAAAACTCTAATGGAATAATCATCTCCAAGATCACGTGAAAAACTATGGCTTTGTCCCATATAAAATTTAGCAAAAAACATTTCTAAATGATCAAAAATGATACACAAAAATATTACAAAACCATGGAAATTGGTTTCACTCAATTTGGAACCATGGATAAAAACTTATGATTTTAATAAGACAAAAGAAAGTAAATTCCAAGGCTAATAAATCTCCTAACTAAAATAAACACTAAATTGTGAGCAAAGTAATCCTAAAAGGATTTAAAAAGATAAACAAATATTAAATAAAATTTTACAAAGTGGAATCACCAATTTTGGAGATATAAATAAAAAGTTATGAATTTTATAAGACAAACAAAGAAATAAGTAAATAAGAAATATTTAAAAGACAATTTCAATCTTGGTCAAATCCATAAACAAATTCAAATAAAATAAGAGAATAAAATATTATTTAAATAAAATTATATGGGTTTGAACCATATTAAATTTGATTTAAATAAAGACAAATTGCCTCACTTAAATAAATATCAAATCATAAGAAAAATATTAGAAATTTTTCCAAAGTGGGCCAACTAATCAACTCATAATTGATTTAAAATCTATTGAAACGGTTTGGTAAAAAATTGAAATCAAATTGAAGATTAAATCATTTGATTTGAACTAAAACAGGAAATAGAAATGGAAAAGGAAAAAGGTTTAGAAGAAAAAATGGAAACAGAACCCAACCCAGCCAGCCCAGCGAGTCCCAGGCCCAGTAGCCAGCCCACCCGAGAAACCTCTCCCCCTCTGCCTCTTTCTCTCCGTGCACCCAACCCACACCCACACTGACCGCATGGACCCATGGCCACGTTGGCATCATCGTCCCCGCGTGGACATGTTCTTTTCGCCCTCCCCGACTGTTTCCTGCTAATATTTCTCGGCATAAATTCGTGTAAATGGCGCAGTAATTCGTCCATGCGACCATGCCTTCTTAACCACCTCCCTCTCCTCTCTCTTTACCCTCACTTCCCCACACCTGAGTGCCTCTAGGCTGCCCTGAATCTCGCTCACACCGCCGATGTCTCCATCGCAATTCCGGTGAGCCCCTGCCACCCCCTACCTCCTGGTTCACACAGACTTGCTCACCATCGACACACGCATCTTCTAGTAGCCTCCGTGTCAACACCCAGATTTTTAATCCCAGATGCCTGTTATGCCATACATCGCAATCCCAGGATTACCATTTTTGCGAGATATAATAGATTTGATATCATAGTACATCATCCATTACAAACCATACATAAGGTCTTACACAAATAAAGGATCTCATGATCCAGTCTTAATACAGTTCAAGCAGCGGAATAACGTAATAATAGAGGTAGCATAGGCAAGACTCCATCTTCATGGTAACAGGCAATGCTGACGATGGGAGATGATCCTAGTTGTCGTAACCTTCCTGCGGTCCATCCTCCTGATAGTCCTCTTCATAGTCTGGCCACAGGAATAGCCAGGGACAAAGCCATGAGTACTCTTTAAGTACTCTCAAACTAATACTAACAAGTGAAGTGGTTTTGGAATAGGAAGTACTAGGCTCTATGTTGTTTTGCAAAAGGCCAGATTTATCTCTACTGAGTTCAAAAGCAAAGAAAGCTAGTTGAAAGTTTTAGAACAACTAAGTGGGAACTTGAATTTTATGTCACAACCCTATTGTGGTCAAGTCAAAGTCATGAATCATTTCACAAGTCATTTTGAAAGCATAAGACGACGGAACAATATGGCCACTCCAACTGTCCATAACCGCCGACGCGGCTATTCAAATAGTTTGACACTCTGCAGAGGTGGTACACTTTCACCACAATATTCGATACATCCGTTAGGAACAAATCCTGAATTCACCATACTCAGTATTCGGATAATCAATCCTAACCTTTCAATTACATGCCCTAGTATAGGCACCTCTCCTATGAGTTTGTCCTCCCAACCATGACCAACTGTCATCTTGGGAACTACATAGGTGGACAATCTTCACAAGGTAGCCTCAGCTTAAACCCAGGCAGCAAGGGAACCCATACTAAGGTATATAAATTTCCAGTCAAGCCCTACCAAAATTTTGGGTATTGTGGTTGTACGGTAAAATTGGAATGGTATCGCATCCAGACAACCATCAGTTTTAAAAAGGTCTAAGGCTCATGCCTTAACATTTCCATCATCAAAATCATCCGGTGTTCAAGAGCACATGTCAAAACAATTCATTAGAATGACTCATCATTGTAAGGTTTTCATAACCATTTTCACCAAGTATTCCCATCTAAAGTGATCAATTTTTATGCTTAACACTAGCAACTACAGGTGGGGGTAAACACTAATGATGGGTGGTAAACAAGTGTAAATGATCTAAGTTCAATCTCATGCCTCAGGATGAAATCAAGATTATCTAACTTAGGCCAAGTTTTGTGCTCTTCATGCTACCTTCAAATATCTTTCTAATATCTACAATTCACTAAATAAACTCAAATAAAAGCTTTGATAAAGAAATAAAATAGTAAGCTTGCAAGTAAAACTAGGATTGGGTATCAAGGAGTGTAAGCTTGCAACGGTTAGCCTTCTAAGTCAACTTGTATAGTGAGGCTTGCATGGTTGCAAGTATAGGCTTGCCTTGTGCAGAGTAGTGGTTGAAGTTCTCCTCGGCTTCTTCCTCGTAGTATCCTCCTTCCTCCTCGTATCCTTAGTCGATACTAGCGTCTATAAATAAATACGAGATACACAATCACCAATCAATACTTAACTACTTCTATTTATCACACCAAGGTTTTCACTAGATGATCTAGCATCATCACAAACATTACAAAGATTAAAGCAATAATTTTAATTACCTTTATTTTAGAAAAGTAATTTCTACTCATTGAAAAACTACTTAAGATTTAATATTCTCCAACTAAAACATGGGGTCATGTTGACACATGTCATCAACACATATTTCAGTACATGGGAATGTGATTTAAAGTGGTGTCACAATTTAATAAGGTTTAATCTTTTTATTTTAAGTAATTAAAGTGACTAGAATGGCCTATGAGGAATTCTTTTATTACTTGACCATTATTTCTGCAAGTAAACCTAGATATTTTAATATATCCTAAAAGATATGGTTAAATGTGATTTTTGAGAGTTAGAATCAACTCAAAAGCTTTTATGGTTGAATTTTGAAAAATGTTTGAATGCAGAAAAGCTTCTGCCTTGTTATTTTTACTATAGCTGATCTACAAATCCAATTGGTTTGAATCCAACGATCTTGGATTAAGCATTCTAGTACCTTTCTCACAAAATTGGTTTCATGCATTTTGGTCCAGTGAATCGAGTTGGGTTTATTTTTGAATTTTGGTATAGAACTGAGTTTGAACCTAAAAGAATAAACCTATATTTGAATTACTGGGTCGCGCGGGATGTTAACTGGGCCGACCCACGGTGCATAGCGCACGCGCGGGTAGGTTTAAGTGAACGACCCCACCAGTCAGCAAGACAGGGCGGTGCGAAGCGGTATGCGGTGATCTAGGCCGTGCGATCAAACTCTAATCCTACGACTATGGTTCATCGTCCTCATCGGGCAACGCCGGCGAGACAGAACCCTAGCATGGCCAGTGGGGGTCGTGGGAGGCTCACCGGGGCTTAGGCGAGGGTCGGCGATGAGGGCGAACGATGAAATCGACGACGGCGATCCTCCTGGTACCGGCAGCTCCTCCTGGGGTGGCTCCAATCAACTGCTCCTTTCTTCCTCCTTCGCGGCAGACTCCGACCAAATTCCGGCGATGCGCTGCTCGCCTTGATCCGAGAGTGAGGTGGGGTGCTTCTGAGAGAGAGGGGAGTGATATGGTGTGAAGAAATCAAGCAGGGGTGGCCTCTATTTATAGTGCCAAGATGGGACTGAAGGGCGCGGGTGGAGCTCGTCGTCACAGCGAGCTACTGGCATGGGCAAAGGTAGGGGACGATTTTGTGTCCCCTGGCGAAGCTCAACGACATGGTCAGGCGGCGTGGGGCGGTGTGAAATGGTTGGAACGTCGTGGTGCTCTAAGCGGGTCCGACAGTTGTTTTAATGGCGCACAGGTGATACGGTTCACACGACGGCGAACGGGCGTGTCTGGGGTGTTCCTAGGGTGGTGGCGATCCTGCTTGCACGCGGCAAGGGCGGCACGCGGTCCGTGGGCGTGTGTCACAGGTGGTGTTCTGGCGCGCTCCCGGCATGCTCGCAGAGAAGCTAGGCGCGCTCGGGCTGTGTGGTCGAGGGGCTAGCAGTACTCGAGGCTTGGACAAGGGGTGGCGGTGGACGGTGGAGAGTGTCCCAGACAAGGTTGGCGAGGCTAGAGAAGCTTCTAGTTGGCTGGCGACATTGGGGTGGCAATTGTGCTCTCGGCATGCTTGCCATTGATTGCATGGTCTGCTTTACAGTGAGCTAGAGGGGTTAAACAAGTTAGATGATCTACTAAGAGTGTAGTGTGAGCTAGATAGTGGACAATTTAGGCCAAAATTACTGCTCACTATAGTGTTGAATGTTTGTTGGTTTGGTGTTTGCAAGGTGTTTGATGAAATGGCCGAAAGAGATTCAAATTTCAATTTTTGACTCAAACTTTGTGGGTGTATTGGTTACATACTAGGGAGTCTCTGGTTAGTTGGAAATGTCAAGGGGAATTGGTTTGGTTGGTTTTTGAAAATGGGTGATCTTCACATATGTTATAGATTCAATTTTGAATTATCATTTGAATTAGGTTGCCAAATGTTTCTGTAATATTGAAAGGTGGGCTTGGGTTCACTTTTACTTGGTCTATTGTAGCATTCCAATTGTCTAACAATTGCAATGCTACTAGCCTAGTCTATATAATGGCTACTTCAAATATATAATTGTTGCATCATCATTATATCATGCTCATGTCATCATGCCTCCTTGCATTTGAGCATCATATAAAACCCTTTTCCATTTGGTTCTTATCTCATATGCATTATTAATTGTATTTGCCTCTTGATATTGTATTTGGTTCTTGATATATTGTTTAAATGCCCAAGTTGAGTTAGGGGCATATCTTTTATTAACTCCACCACCTTTTCTTTCACCACCTTATAATTCCACCATCCAACTAAATATGAGCTTTGCACTTTATTTGAGTTTACCTCTAGCTCATGTGGGTTGGGATGGATCCAATTCTTTTCCACATGCTCCCATATATGCACCATGTTGTTTTCACATTGTTGGTATATGAGAGCCACAGGGCCATCTTTGCTTGCCTTGTGAGTGGAACCCTTTTGCTAGCTTCCATATGTGTGGTGTTGGGGTTATTTTCATGTTTGGATATTTTTGGGCTTATTAAATGCCTAGTGGCACATACACACTAGCAAGTCCCAACTTTATTCACACATGGCCATCTCCAACTACTCCACATGGGGCATCCTTTCATTTCTTTTGCTTGGCTTTATTCCACCTTTGGAAATGCAAATGAATAATGCCATGTAATAATATTGTTTTCACAATAATCAACATGGTATTAAATATTTTGCATGGGCCATGCAAGAACCATCTTTTACTAGCTTTGGTTTTTATTTGCATTGGAGTGGATCATCTCTCTCTCTCTCTCCCTCCTTTTAGCTTGATCTTATTTGATCATGCTTAAACCATCTCACCCCTCCTTACCTTGTCTAGATCTAGATGGAGCTTGGCATGTGCTTGCTTGGCTTTGTCATAAGAGGACACCCCACCTAATCTAAAACCAAACCCTAGTCCCTCTCTACCCTAACCACCATACCCCTCTCTCCAAAAAACCTAAACCATGACCTAACCTAGCTACCACCACCTCTCTCTCTCGGCCTCTCTCTTCTCAATACCTAGCTGGCCCCACCTGTCACCCTGGACCCACCTAGCTACCCCCACACATACCCTAACCCGAGCCTAGCTCTAACCCTACCCGAGCCTCTCCTCTCTCTCCCTCTAGCTCTCTCTGCCTGCAGGCCCCACCAGCCCGACCCTGATATACCCCCTCCTCCTTGCCCCACCTGGAAGCCTCACCTGCCCCTGCCCTGCCCCTGCCGACCGAGCACGTGAAGGAGGGAGAAGAGAAAGGTGGCACCGAGCCACCTTTTCCATCTACCCGCTCCCCCACGGCACCCCTCTTCCTCTCTGCTATCTACCACCATCCCCTGGCTCTCCTCTGTCCCCCAGATCTACCCGGGACCTGACCTCTCCTCCCCTTCCTCTCCACCACCGTCTACCCCCCAACACCGGCCACCGTCGGTCCCCTCCGTTCCCCTTACCTGCAGCCGGTGGCGAGGAGCTCTAGGTGTCGAGGAAGAACGAGGAGACGCCTAGGAGGCCGCCTGTACCCGCCGTCGAGGAGGATAAGCACCAGAGCCGGAGGACATCGCGACGCCGACCCCGAAACCCTAATCCGCTCGGCCTCTGCCTCGTCGACGATCAACTGCTCCCCGGCCCGATCAAACACCACCAACCTCCCCACGGTGAGCGTCCTGACCTCCCTGACATGGTCCCCTTCGCCGCGCCGCCCTAGCCTCGCCGTTCCTTCCTCCGAGCGCCCTCTGTGCGCCGGTGACGCGTTCGCTTCTCCTCACCGTAGCGTCGCGCAAACCCTACCTAGGCCGCGCCGGACCCTCTAACATCTACCCCGCCCTAGCCCAGCGGTCACCGCTGCCTGCGCGCGCGCCCAGGTCACGCGTTCGAGCCCCACCGCGGCGCGCTGTCCTCTGTCACGCACGGACCGATCGATCGTCAGAGGAAGATCGACAGTACGGCTGCGTCGTTTTGCCGAAAACCCCCTGCCTTTCTTTATGCATCAACCCGCAGTCCACCAGTCCCACCTGCCAGCCCCCTAGCCTTTTTGCAAAAAGGTACCCAGGTTTTCGTAAACCTCAACCCGTGCTCCCTCTCAGCGCCACGTGGTCCGTTCCACCCCTCTCTCTGTCAAGTGGGCCTGCGAGCCAGTGGGTCCCATCTGTCAGCGACACGGGCTGGGCACTGCCGCGGTGTAAAACGTTTTTCTGCGCGCAGTGACACCCAGTCAGCCTGGCCCCACCTATAATCGTCTGAGGCTAGAATTGAGCTAAGTAACAAAAGTACTTTCTGTTTGCTGTTTTAATTCAAATCTTTTCAAATAAATTCAAATTTAATTCTGTTTTTAAATAACTTTCAAAATATAAATTCAAATAATGCAAATTATATATGTTTTCAAATCAGAAAAATGTGAGGATTTCAAATATGCCATCCAAAATATATTTTGAACACTTTAAAATTCCAAGTTGACTAAAATTACAATAAATGCCCTTTTTCCTTAATTAATTAATAACTTTTGTTTTATAACTCCAAATTTAACAAATGATATGTCTAAAATGTTTAGCTCGACGAGACCTTTCTGTTTATGCATTCCTTGGTTTGATTTGAAGCATGCATCATATAAATATATTGTGGACAGCAACTTAATTGTGAATAAAATGGGGCCAAAACTCAATAAAATGCTCTATTATTGTTTGCCACACCTCACCCATGCCATGCTACTTTAATGCCATGCAAAATTGTGCATCATTCATCATGACATGATTGTTTGCTTGTTGCATTTAATTTATATGCTTGTGCACTTTATTTATGTTGGCCCTTGTTTGTTTGGTTCTTCCTCGAATAGACGCTGAGCAGGGGATATATCAAGAGAACCAGGAGCACTACCCAGATCCTTCTCTCGCTTCAACTGAGCTGCCAGGCAAGCACTACCACATGCTTGCATACATATAGTACCTATTGCCTCTATCTTATTCTTGTATCATTGAGTCGCGATTGCATTAAATTGAATCCCAAGTACTGCATAGCCTTTACTTTTAAACCCCACCGAAGCTTGTTCCTCCATCCCATGAGACATTACTACAGGAGTTGTTTGAGCCATGCGAGTCGTAGAGCAGCATGTGTAGGGTATGTGAGTGTCTGATGGATAACGAGGTACCTAAACAACTTAACCTGAGTAGTAATGGGATAACTAATGAAAGTGGCATCGGTGAGCCATATTCGCTATTTGGTTTTTCAGGCTCACTTGTGTCCCGTAGGACCCCGAGTACGTGATTCCTGTTCCTTGATTATTCGCGCTATCCACATACGGGAGGCTTATGAACCTCCCTGAGCCAGAGCTTGATTCATTCTTATTTCTTGGGGCCACAAACTAGTTTGAGGTTTTATTTACTATCCTGTACTTATGCCATGTTTTACTGCTTTATTTAAATTGTGCGAGGTACTGCACACTGTACTGTTTAGGAAAGCGGAGTGTTTTCGCGGTGTCGACAAGCCCAGTCACATTTTCGGGTTCCCAGTCGTTCACAGCCATTGGTGCAAACCTTGAGTCCGTCTCGGAGTTAGCTAACTCCGTTGCGGGTAGCTTAATGGGGTGGCCCCCTGAAATATTTCTGAATCCTGTGATCGCTTTGTCGTGACTGCCTCCTTGGGTTTTGATTTGGTTTTTCCGAGGCATATCGAGTGTGTGTTTCTATTTGTGCACCCCTGCAGGGTAAAACTTTCTGAAAGCCGTGAACGCGGTTATGGACGACTTGGAGCACAGTTTCTCGATCATAGACAAGCATAACTAAAGTACCGCTGTTAATTTGACTAGACTAGGTACCTGACTAGTAAATAGTGCAACACTCACGGAATGGATAATAAAACTGCCAACGGATGGGAGGGGTTGTTCGTCCGCTTCCTCGTCGGTAAGCGAGGAGGAGGATGGATCTGTGGATATTACCGTTATTACTGTTATAACTGTTGTTACTAATTCACGGAAATCCATCTATCTCTGGTTAGGCGGATGGTTAGCGAGTATCTATAGAATTGTTAGGGTTTATCTTTTGCTGCAATTGCGTCACCCCAGGTTGAGTCCCCTTTAGAGGCATAAAGACTTGCTGAGTACCCCTAGGGTCTCACACGATAAATTACTGGTTCAGATGAACAGGTACACTCGCAAGATGGATACTGGGTGGAAGAGACGGACGATGTGGGCAACGATCATTCGGTGTAGAGATTCCGGGAACGGGGATCCGTGAGATCTGTGGGCGGGATCTGCTTATTTATGGGGCATCTTATGCCGATTTGCTTCTTATCCGTACTCGGATTTTGTCTTCCGCTTCCGCCTGATACTCTGATGTTTGATGTATGAGGAGATATCCTAAACTATTATATCTATCTAGGATATTTGGATCTTGCCGTATGGCGTTGCTATATTTCCTTTCTTTTTAGATGGAATGGCTCTGATGTACTGTTGTATGGTGGCTTGCATACATACTCATTTGTGTATGTAGTTGATCCCTTCGCCTGCAGATTACGCCGCCCGTTCTTGTCCCGATGTGTGGAAATGGTTGGGACGGCCGAAAGGTCTACCTGTGAGTGGCATTTGGGCCCCACCGTACTATTTCAACCATTTCTGCTCATCCAGGCTTGTAACTAGGAGCGTAATTCACCGAGGTAGTTACAATTGGTATCAGATCCATCCCGCCCTTCAGGGTCTCAGCCAAATGGTCGTTGTCTGTCTAGCAAATATTTTTGGTAGCTATGTATACTAGGGAAAAATCACAACGTGAGAGTAGGACTGCTTCCACTTTTCTTCTTACCCAACCACCCACCCTTTTCTGGTAAGGAAGTGTAACGTTTTCAATCCTCTTCTTAAAATTCAAACTAGGATTCACGTGTTCTGGGTTTCCGTAGTACCATAGAAAGTGTGTGTGTGTGTAATTCCTTGTCTATCTATTGCATCCAACTTGTTATCTCTATCTGCCTTTTGGTTGTCAACTGTTGGTACATTCCATATTGACAGGCTTTTGAAAACCGGCGCGATCTATCTGACTCCTTGTTAACCAGTGTCATCTTCTTAAGGGTGTCCTTCCTTCTAGCAACTCCACCTTCTGTGTAAGCATCAGTTGCTAATCTCTACCTGATAAGTGATTTTGCGCATCAATTGGTATTTTAATGCCGAAAAATGCGGAAAATTTTTCTTTGATACATCTGTGTTTCCACACTCCTTTCCAGTCGTGTGTGAAACATTATCTATCTTCCTTTTATCAGCATGTCCATGCTAACTCATTCTTTTGTCACCAGCGCTTAATCCTGGAGTTTCGTTTCATCAACAATTCTCTTGGGGTAATTACATAACATGTGTCGATCTGATGCTGATGATTGTAATTCGGTTCTCGGCATAGCTATATTCCACTCATGGTAAGTGTCGATTGGAATATGGAAAAATGCTATCAACCGTCACCATCTGGAGGATAAGGCTATCTCCTGTGATTTTGAGTACACCGTGATCATATCTATGCATATTCAAGCATCTTTGGCAATCCGGAGTTTCTCAAGGCACTACGGCGGTCGATCATCTGTCCATCATGCTGCACATCTTTTTGAACTCCATATCTGCAAAATTCTCTTTGAGACGAGGGAATTGCATCTTTTCGCTTTCGATAGCTTGGCTTAAGGTATGAGCTATCATCGTTTCTTATCCAAGATCTCTTTATCTTTGCAACCGGTGATCCGATCGACAATGTGAACCAGGTGACATCTCTTTTTCTTCCAAAGGACCAGATAATCTATTCTTCCAGTGCATCTTCTTCAACACGAACCCGTGCTCTTAATATTGATCTTTCTAAGAGCGTTGAGCTCAGAAAGTGTTTCGAGCATTTGTTTGTTTCTCCCGCCTCTTGAACTTGATATTCTGGGAATATCTTGTTAATCCATGGTGGTATATGTTGATATTATGCTTGCCTATTCCATATCAATGGAAGGACATGGAAGATCATCTGTGTCTCTTTCTCTCAAGCTTCGTGAGCACTGCCTGTGTGCAAAGTCTCAAAGCGTGAATTCTGACTTTTTGAAGTCACCTATCTCGGCCACGTCCTTCTGCTAAACACATTGCTTCAATTCTGGAATTGGAAATCCATTGTTAATTCCATCCTCCATCTTCTACCAACCCAGAGTTTTCCTTGTTGGCAAGTTATCATCATCGTTTCGCTAAAGATTTTCCTCAAGACTGCTAAATCTCTCTCAATCTTGTCAAGAAGAACATGGAGTTCTTTCACCTCAGTCTCGTCAAGTAATCTCTTGAACCCTCTCGCTCTATCGTCTATGCTCAATCCACCGGAGACCATGAAGACCTTCCAGATCTTGTTTTCCTTCTGTTCAAGTGGGTGCTATCTTTTCTGTAGCTGTTGGATCTTGCAGTTGTTCTCCGTAATCTTCCTTCATATCTTTCCGGTGGCTTGGTACTTCCGACATGACGACAACATCATCATCTTTATCTATCTATGAATCCGGCAAATCACTTGCATCTATCCTTGTTTTCTAACGGAGTTCCATGAGCTCTTCTTATCAATACCTTCAGTCTGTTTCGGTAGTTGGGTTGCTTAGTTTTCCTATTCATGTGCGGAGTAATGCTTTGAGTGCGGGATGGAGTAGCTACCATACCACCACTCTTATCATTCGCGCTTGTACATTGAATTGGTAAATTAATGTGATCTCACTCATTCCACGGAAGTTAGAAGTGGCCTTTATCCCTTGATACTTTTACTTCCATCCTTGTTTTTCCGGAGTGCTCTCTCGAAGAAAGTAATTAATAATCTCTTGTTGGTGATCTCACCCTTTCCACACGGAGCAAAAACATCAATTATCTGGTGGAAACAAACGCAAACTCCTTTCGGTCCTCGTCTTTCTACCGATGCTCTACATCCTCAAATAAGATGAAGGAAAACTATCTCTCTTTGTTTCATCAATTCTTTTCCTGTGGTAAAGCCAATTATGGTTGATGCCATCAGTCGGCGAATCTATTGCATTAGCCTCAAGGTTAAAGAAAGCAATAGGTATCTCTACAATAAACTCCAGATCCTCCATATTCTTTGCTTCTCGGGATTCCACCATGATCTGGCTTCACCTCCGTCTCTAGAAGTTATATCCGCGCACCTCAATTGCGTGATCCTTGGTTCTTACCGGCGCAACAAGAATCTAATCCGACGATGTCTATCTAAATTTTTCTGTTGATATCAAGGGACTCTATTGTTTGAAGGCAATATTGTTTCCGCACTTCATTTCTCTAATCCGAGAGAGGATACGATGCTATTGTCATAGTGGTTCAAAACCTCTCCAATCTAGCTCTTTTCTTCCGGCGACACAAAGATTCATCCTCTCTAGTATCGGTAAATCTTTAATCGTAACAGTGTGCCTTTCTATATTCATGATACATAAACTTGTTCTTTCTTTCACAGTGGTTCTATCCTTTATCATGTTTCTTTGGAAAACCGGAGCTATGTCCATCCTATCCTTCTTGTCTCACGACAATCCTTCAACTCTTCTAACCGTTGTTTCTCAAGCAAAACACAAGACTCGCAACAAGTCTAGCAAGTTTTGCAAGGTGTAGTGGTCGCACCATTCCGTTCTTCATCAACTTGGGAACGTAAGGGTCACCTTCGTTCGAACACCCGCCTCTCCTTGTGTTGTTTTCTTTTTCCTAGGAATCTCGGGGCGAGATTCTTGTTTAGTGGGGGAGAGTTGTAGCATCCCAATTGTCTAACAATTGCAATGCTACTAGCCTAGTCTATATAATGGCTACTTCAAATATATAATTGTTGCATCATCATTATATCATGCTCATGTCATCATGCCTCCTTGCATTTGAGCATCATATAAAACCCTTTTCCATTTGGTTCTTATCTCATATGCATTATTAATTGTATTTGCCTCCTGATATTGTATTTGGTTCTTGATATATTGTTTAAATGCCCAAGTTGAGTTGGGGGCATATTTTTTATTAACTCCACCACCTTTTCTTTCACCACTTTATAATTCCACCATCCAACTAAATATGAGCTTTGCACTTTATTTGAGTTTACCTCTAGCTCATGTGGGTTGGGATGGATCCAATTCTTTTCCACATGCTCCCATATATGCACCATGTTGTTTTCACATTGTTGGTATATGAGAGCCACAGGGCCATCTTTGCTTGTCTTGTGAGTGGAACCCTTTTGCTAGCTTCCATATGTGTGGTGTTGGGGTTATTTTCATGTTTGGATATTTTTGGGCTTATTAAATGCCTAGTGGCACATACACACTAGCAAGTCCCAATTTTATTCACACATGGCCATCTCCAACTACTCCACATGGGGCATCCTTTCATTTCTTTTGCTTGGCTTTATTCCACCTTTGGAAATGCAAATGAATAATGCCATGTAATAATATTGTTTTCACAATAATCAACATGGTATTAAATATTTTGCATGGGCCATGCAAGAACCATCTTTTACTAGCTTTGGTTTTTATTTGCATTGGAGTGGATCATCTCTCTCTCTCTCCCTCCTTTTAGCTTGATCTTATTTGATCATGCTTAAACCATCTCACCCCTCCTTACCTTGTCTAGATCTAGATGGAGCTTGGCATGTGCTTTCTTGGCTTTGTCATAAGAGGACACCCCACCTAATCTAAAACCAAACCCTAGTCCCTCTCTACCCTAACCACCATACCCCTCTCTCCAAAAAACCTAAACCATGACCTAACCTAGCTACCACCACCTCTCTCTCTCGGCCTCTCTCTTCTCTCTACCTAGTTGGCCCCACCTGTCACCCTGGACCCACCTAGATACCCCCACACAAACCCTAACCCGAGCCTAGCTCTAACCCTATCCGAGCCTAGCTCTAACCCTACCCGAGCCTCTCCTCTCTCTCCCTATAGCTCTCTCTGCCTGCAGGCCCCACCAGCCCGACCCTGATCTACCCCCTCCTCCTTGCCCCACCTGGAAGCCTCACCTGCCCCTGCCCTGCCCCTGCCGACCGAGCACGTGAAGGAGGGAGAAGAGAAAGGTGGCACCGAGCCACCTTTTCCATCTACCCGCTCCCCCACGGCACCCCTCTCCCTCTCTGCTATCTACCACCATCCCCTGGCTCTCCTCTGTCCCCCAGATCTACCCCGGGACCTGCCCTCTCCTCCCCTTCCTCTCCACCACCGTCTACCCCCCCCAACGCCAGCCACCGTCGGTCCCCTCCATTCCCCTTACCTGCAGCCGGTGGCGAGGAGCTCTAGGTGTCGTGGAAGAACGAGGAGACGCCTAGGAGGCCGCCTGTACCCGCCGTCGAGGAGGAGAAGCACCAGAGCCGGAGGACATCGCGACGCCGACCCCGAAACCCTAATTCGCTCGGCCTCTGCCTCGTCGACGATCAACTGCTCCCCGGCCCGATCAAACACCACCAACCTCCCCACGGTGAGCGTCCTGACCTCCCTGACATGGTCCCCTTCGCCGCGCCGCCCTAGCCTCGCCGTTCCTTCCTCCGAGCGCCCTCTATGTGCCGGTGACGCGTTCGCTTCTCCTCACCGTAGCGTCGCGCAAACCCTACCTAGGCCGCGCCGGACCCTCTAACATCTACCCCGCCCTAGCCCAGCGGTCACCGCTGCCTGCGCGCGCGCCCAGGTCGCACGTTCGAGCCCCACCGCGGCGCGCTGTCCTCTGTCGCGCACGGACCGATCGATCATCAGAGGAAGATCGATAGTACGACTGCGTCGTTTTGCCGAAAACCCCCTGCCTTTCTTTATGCATCAACCGCGGTCCACCAGTCCCACCTGCCAGCCCCCCAGCCTTTTTGCAAAAAGGTACCCAGGTTTTCGTAAACCTCAACCCGCGCTCCCTCTCAGCGCCACGTGGTCCGTTCCACCCCTCTCTCTGTCAAGTGGGCCTGCGAGCCAGCGGGTCCCATCTGTCAGCGACACGGGCTGGGCACTGCCGCGGTGTAAAACGTTTTTCTGCGCGCAGTGACACCCAGTCAGCCTGGCCCCACCTATAAGCGTCTGAGGCTAGAATTGAGCTAAGTAACAAAAGTACTTTCTGTTTGCTGTTTTAATTCAAATCTTTTCAAATAAATTCAAATTCAATTTTAATTCTGTTTTTAAATAACTTTAAAAATATAAATTCAAATAATGCAAAGTATACATGTTTTCAAATCAGAAAAATGTGAGGATTTCAAATATGCCATCCGAAATATATTTTGAACACTTTAAAATTCCAAGTTGACTAAAATTACAATAAATGCCCTTTTTCCTTAATTAATTAATAACTTTTGTTTTATAACTCCAAATTTAACAAATGATATGTCTAAAATGTTTAGCTCGACGAGACCTTTCTGTTTATGCATTCCTTGGTTTGATTTGAAGCATGCATCATATAAATATATTGTGGACAGCAACTTAATTGTGAATAAAATGGGGCCAAAACTCAATAAAATGCTCTATTATTGTTTGCCACACCTCACCCATGCCATGCTACTTTAATGCCATGCAAAATTGTGCATCATTCATCATGACATGATTGTTTGCTTGTTGCATTTAATTCATATGCTTGTGCACTTTATTTATGTTGGCCCTTGTTTGTTTGGTTCTTCCTCGAATAGACGCTGAGCAGGGGATATATCAAGAGAACCAGGAGCACTACCTAGATCCTTCTCTCGCTTCAACTGAGCTGCCAGGCAAGCACTACCACATGCTTGCATACATATAGTACCTATTGCCTCTATCTTATTCTTGCATCATTGAGTCGCGATTGCATTAAATTGAATCCCAAGTACTGCATAGCCTTTACTTTTAAACCCCACCGAAGCTTGTTCCTCCATCCCATGAGCCATTACTACAGGAGTTGTTTGAGCCATGCGAGTCGTAGAGCAGCATGTGTAGGGTATGTGAGTGTCTGATGGATAACGAGGTACCTAAACAACTTAACCTGAGTAGTAATGGGATAACTAATGAAAGTGGCATCGGTGAGCCATATTCGCTATTTGGTTTTTCAGGCTCACTTGTGTCCCGTAGGACCCCGAGTACTTGATTCCTGTTCCTTGATTATTCGCGCTATCCACATACGGGAGGCTTATGAACCCCCCTGAGCCAGAGCTTGATTCATTCTTATTTCTTGGGGCCACAAACTAGTTTGAGGTTTTATTTACTATCCTGTACTTATGCCATGTTTTACTGCTTTATTTAAATTGTGCGAGGTACTGCACACTGTACTGTTTAGGAAAGCGGAGTGTTTTCGCGGTGTCGACAAGCCCAGTCACATTTTCGGGTTCCCAGTCGTTCACAGCCATTGGTGCAAACCTTGAGTCCGTCTCGGAGTTAGCTAACTCCGTTGCGGGTAGCTTAATGGGGTGGCCCCCTGAAATATTTCTGAATCCTGTGATCGCTTTGTCGTGACTGCCTCCTTGGGTTTTGATTTGGTTTTTCTGAGGCATATCGAGTGTGTGTTTCTATTTGTGCACCCCTGCAGGGTAAAACTTTCTGAAAGCCGTGAACGCGGTTATGGACGACTTGGAGCACAGTTTCTCGATCATAGACAAGCATAACTAAAGTACCGCTGTTAATTTGACTAGACTAGGTACCTGACTAGTAAATAGTGCAACACTCACGGAATGGATGATAAAACTGCCAACGGATGGGAGGGGTTGTTCGTCCGCTTCCTCGTCGGTAAGCGAGGAGGAGGATGGATCTGTGGATATTACCGTTATTACTGTTATAACTGTTGTTACTAATTCACGGAAATCCATCTATCTCTGGTTAGGCGGATGGTTAGCGAGTATCTATAGAATTGTTAGGGTTTATCTTTTGCTGCAATTGCGTCACCCCAGGTTGAGTCCCCTTTAGAGGCATAAAGACTTGCTGAGTACCCCTAGGGTCTCACACGATAAATTACTGGTTCAGATGAACAGGTACACTCGCAAGATGGATACTGGGTGGAAGAGACGGACGATGTGGGCAACGATCATTCGGTGTAGAGATTCCGGGAACGGGGATCCGTGAGATCTGTGGGCGGGATCTGCTTATTTATGGGGCATCTTATGCCGATTTGCTTCTTATCCGTACTCGGATTTTGTCTTCCGCTTCCGCCTGATACTCTGATGTTTGATGTATGAGGAGATATCCTAAACTATTATATCTATCTAGGATATTTGGATCTTGCCGTATGGCGTTGCTATATTTCCTTTCTTTTTAGATGGAATGGCTCTGATGTACTGTTGTATGGTGGCTTGCATACATACTCATTTGTGTATGTAGTTGATCCCTTCGCCTGCCGATTACGCCGCCCGTTCTTGTCCCGATGTGTGGAAATGGTTGGGACGGCCGAAAGGTCTACCTATGAGTGGCATTTAGGCCCCACCGTACTATTTCAACCATTTCTGCTCATCCAGGCTTGTAACTAGGAGCGTAATTCACCGAGGTAGTTACATCTATCAAGGGGTGAAAACAAATGGAAAAGTTTCTGTTTGAAATCTTGGACTAGGAACACTCAAATTGGCCTAGTGAGCAAGATTGGCAAAAATGACCATTTGCTTATTTGATTTGTTTTTGATTTTCTCTTGATTTGTTTCTGGTTGGAAATGTTTTAGATGATGTTGTTTTCATCTTTAAACCATTCCTTGCTATTTAGATCAATCTCAAAAGTCCATTCATGCATTTGTACAATTATCACATACACACATGCATTCATATTGATTTGATTAACAAAAGTTTTTGTTAACCCTAATTTTGGTGATTGGAATATGATAATCATTGTTCAACATTTTTGGGATGTTACAAACCTTCCCTCCTTAAACAAAATCTCATCCTGAGATTTGAGAAGGAATAAAGAAGAAAACTAGGACTTAAAAAGATCGGGAAACTCCGTCTTGATGTGATCTTCTCGCTCCCAGGAAGCTTCTTCTTCAGTGTGGTTACTCCACTAAATCTTGAGAAACTTGATGCTTCTGGTCCTGGTGGTTCTGAAAGCTTCCTCCAAAATACGGATGGGTACTTCAGGATACGTCAGGTCATCGTTGATCTCTATGGTGCGATGATCAATGTTCTTGAAAACTTCAGTCTTCTCTGGGACTTCTAGGAATTTGCGAAGTAACGATATATGGAACACATTGTGTACTGCTGACATCTCCTCTGGAAGTTCCAATTGATACGATACTTCTCCTCGATGATTCAGAATCTTGAAAGGTCCGATATATCTGGGGGCTAACTTTCCTTTGAGTTGGAAACGCTGCATTCCCTTCAAACGCGACACTTTGAGATACACAAAATCTCCGATATTGAAAGCGAGGTCTCTTCTCGGTGTAGCTCTTCTGTCTGGATTGGGCGGTCTTGAGGTGCTCACGGATCTTGTGAAATTTCTCTTCTCCTTCTCGTAGGATGTCGGGTCCAAAAATATGACTCTCTCCTACTTCCGACCAATTCAAAGGGTTGCGGCACTTCCTTCCATACATGAATTCAAATGGGGCCATTTGCAAACTAGCTTGATAACTTTTGCTGTAAGAAAATTCTGCGAAAGGCAGACAGTCTTCCCATTTAGATCCATACTCTATCACATAGGCTGTCAACATTTCTTCGAGTATTTTATTTACTCGCTCCGTTTGTCCATCGGTTTGAGGGTCATACGCTATGCTGAAATCTAGTCTTGTTCCTAGTCCTTCTTGGACTTTCTTCCAGAATCTCGATGTAAACTGAGTTGCTCGATCTGATACGATGTTCTTGGGGACTCCGTGCAAACTGAAGATTCTAGTGATGTACAACTCTGCTAGTTTTGAACTATGGTAGGTGGTCTTGACTGGTAAGAAATGGGCGACCATGGACAATCTGTCAACTATGACCCAAATAGAGTCATTTCCCCTACTAGAAGTAGGCAATCTGGTGATAAAGTCCATTCCAACTGAATCCCATTTCCATTCTGGAATCTGCAGTGGTTGCAACAGTCATGCGGGTCTTTGATGTCCCTCCTTAACTCTCTGACAAATATTACACTTGGCGATATAGCTTCCAATTTCTCTCTTCATCTTATGCCACCAAAATTGCTCCTTCAGATCCTGATACATCTTCATTCCTCTGGGGTGGATAGAATAAAGAGTATCATGGGTTTCCTTTAAAATATCTTCTTTCAACTCTGAATCTGCTGGTACACAGAGACGTCCTTTATACCACAACACTCCTTCTTCATCTTCGGTGAATTCGGGTACCTTGTCTATACCGATATGGCGTTTGATTCTGTCGATACTAGCATTTCCTTTTTGCACCTCCTTGATCTGACTGATCAAAGTGGGTTGAAGTTCTATGCTAGCCAAAAATCCTTCACTTACTAATTCCATTCTGAAATTTTCCATCTCCTTGTGCAAACTTGGTTGCTCCTTCAGAATCATGGAGTTCAAGCGGCAGGGCAATCTGCTAAGGGCATCTGCTACCACATTGGCTTTACCGGGGTGAAAGTGAATGTCCATATTCTCTGCCTCATATTCAGCTCCTTCTGAGTGAATGTATACTTCAGGATCTTGTGATCCCAGTAAATCTCACAACAGTTTCCCATGAGGTAGAACTATGGCTACTAGTTCAACATCATGGGTAGGATAGTTCTGTTCATGCTACTTCAGTTGTCGGGATAGATACGATATAACTTTGCCTTCTTGCATCAACACACATCTGAGACCAATCTTGGATGCGTCACAATACACATCAAGGGCTTCGAGATATCCGGCATGATCAAGATTGGGGGTGAAATCAATCTCCTCTTGAGTTCTTGAAAACTCGCTTCACATTTTTCCGTCCATTCAAACTTCTTGTCCTTCTTCAGCAATTGGGTCATGGGTCTGGCGATACTTGAGAATCCTTCTACGAACTTGCGGTAATATCCCGCTAATCCAAGAAATGCACAAACTTGGGTTTGAGTGGTTGGGGCTTGCTAATCTTCAACATCCTTCACCTTTGCAGGGTCAACGGAAGTTCCTCCGGATGATACAATATGTCCGAGGAATCCTACCTCCTGCAACCAGAATTCACATTTGCTAAATTTGGCATACAACTGGTGGTATCTAAGGGTTCCAAGGATGGTCCTTAGGTGTAGCTCATGTTCTTCTTCTGATTTGTAATAGATCAGAATTTCATCGATGAAAACAACGACAAACTTATCCAGGAAGTCCATAAAAATCTTATTCATGAGGTTCATGAAATAAGCAGGGGCATTGGTAAAGCCAAAAGACATGACAGTGTACTCGTATAATCCGTATCTAGTGGTAAACGCAGTCTTTGGAATATCCTCTGCAAGAATCTTGAATTGATGATAACCAGTTCTACGATCAATCTTAGAAAACACTTTGGCACCAGTCAAACAGGTCTTCTATCTTTGGCAGCGGGTACTTGTTCTTGATGGTGACATCATTTAAGTTCCGATAATCCATACAGAAACAGTTACCTCCATCCTTCTTGTCCACAAACAACATAGGTGATTGTCGTGGTATTGCCGACGAGTACGACATGGAGGGGTCCTCATAGTGCGTGTTTAGAGACGTGGAGGAAGGTGGACGGCTGACGGGTACGAGGTAACACATCTTACCCACTTTTAGATCCCACAACGGCGGCAGAATTCTACTCCTGCTATAAATCACTATAATGGAAATACGCCGAGTTATAGAGATAGGTTTGTTGTGTGAGGTGTATGCTAATCTCTACTTGGTCATCTAAAGTTGTGCCCTAAAGGCTCCCATAGGCCCGACTTATATAGTCGCCAGGTCCTAGGGTTATAGGGAAAAGTCCTAGCCGGAAAGGTTACAGAGTCCTACACCGTCTATTACTAGTCTTGCGTGTCTTGTACTCCAAGGCTCCGGGTATGCTGGTGACTCCACCGTAGCCTTCTGGATCCATCTAACTGGGCCGCCCAGCAGGCCATGGGCCATGCTACCAACTGTGGGACACCCGGGTTATCCGGATAGGAGACATGCTATGAGGATACCCATATAGCATATCCCCAACAGTAGACCCCAGAGAACTCTGAGATCTTGCGCCGTCTTGCCTCTTCATGTGGAATGCTCCGTCTAGATGGATGGCGGCAAATCGTCAAGCAATATCTTGTAGTCCTCCCAAAGAACCCTGCAAGGTTTTCTCCGTCTTCAACTTGTAAGCCAGAGAATTGCTGAATCTTCCATCGTACTCTTCCATAGTCGGACTAGATCCGTCCATGCCGGAATCTTCTGATGTGATGGTTCATCTGCCTATGTCAGCTAGGGCGACGTAGACGTAGGTCAGCAATGCCTCGTAACTCACACATGAAGAGAACACAATCATGTCCACTTTTACCACGCGAGCGATACGAACCGTTGGCGGCGACGGTTGGGACGTGGCGAAATTTCCACGCACGTCCGCACACACGTCGTCTACGCGGCAACCATCCGATCAAGCTACACGAATATCGATGCTGGAGATCATAAATAGTAACTACGGTGGAAAATTTACTTTTCACCTCATTCTCTCCTCGCATCATCTTCTTCCTCCAGCGAGCATCCCCTCGAGCTCTCCGCGCAACTTTGCGAAAAAAGCCTAACTCCAATCTTGCCAGTCACCTCCAAACACTCGCAATGGCCAGCAGCAGCTCTACTCCCTCGATGGCAGCGTCGGGCGAAGCCGCGACGAAGACGGCGAGCTCCGTCGTCGTGCCCCTAGAGGGCCTGGTCATCCCCGTCTCCGCCGTGGTCGAGACCACTGGCGGCGACCACAATCCAGCGGTGCTGGAGCTGCTGGAGGAGGACAACGACTCCCATAAAGGCGATTGGCGTGGTTCGGACATCACAGACCGCAACATCAAGGAGCTGATCATCGAGGGCTACCTCCCTATGACGGAGGGGCTCGCCTGGCAGGCGGCGCCGGCCGAAGAGGTCACACCTTCTCCCTAAGCCGGATAAAAGGTGTACCTTAAAGCACAATTGGTGCGCGACGTCTCCCTGCCCATCTCTAACTTCTTCCTTGCCGTCTTGAACCATTACCGGGTCCAGCCCCAAAACCTTTCTCCCAATAGTATCCTAGCGCTTAGCAATTACGCGGCGCTTTGCGAGGGTTACTTATGGATTAAGCCTAGGCTAGACCTCTTTGTGTATTTCTTCACCGTCAAGCTCGAAGCCGGGGCCAGCAAGGATGAACTTAGAAATTGTGGCACCATTAGCTTCAAGATCCGTCCTGGCCGGCGGTTCCCCGACATCGTCGGCCACGAGTCCTGCAAGAACTGGCAGCGTACTTACTTCTATGGCCTAGATATCCCTCTGGCCGGCCAAGAATTAACGTACCCGGACTTTGTCGATGGAGCCTTCGTCGAAACTTCGACATGAAGATCCCAGGCCTCCCTTCCCTCCGACATCGATGCTTCCCGTGCCATAAGGCATATAGAGTGGTTCGTAGAGACGGGTTTGACCAGCTTGGACCTAGCCATGTGCTAGTTCATCAGGCTAATCCATCCTCTGCAGCACCGCTTCAAGCTGATGCAAGAGTATACCAGCGATAGAAGGGATAGCCGCCACATCTCCGTGGACAATTTCTCGAGCGACTCCGTCAATCTCCGTCTCAAAGACATCGTCAAGGTGAAGGCCTTCCATCGCCCCTGTCACTCCCATCGTCAATCCTTCCTCCGCTTCGACAACTCACAAGCTAAGGAAGCATATGGCCCTTCCGGCATGGAAGTGGACTCAGGTGCCTCTACCGAGCTTGTTGTTGTCGGCGAGCAGGCAACATAGGAGAGTGCCGCACACCAAATGGCTGAAGCTCCGGCTAAGGATGCCATCGGTTGCAGTAAGGCGGTGGTGGAAGCTGGTACTTCTGCCGTAGACGGCGCCCCCGCACCCAAGAAAACTATAGAATATCCAAAGATAGTCTATTCGGTACTTACACCGGGTAGCACTGCTCTAGTTCCTGGTGCAGCGACGACATCTCCGACCTGCGGTCTAGAGGAGCTTCTCCGACAAGCAGAGATCTTGCAAGGAAACAGTGCATCGTTCGGCAAGCTGCTGGCTGAGAGTGCTACCAACCTCAAGATCATTGCACTTGTAAGTTTTATTTGCCTTTTGTATTTCATATGAGTATCCCACTGTAGCCCCCAAGGATTTAGATGGAAAACCATAGGTCTTTGCGTCTGAATGCTCTAAGAGTGACTAAAGTAGAAAACTTCTCACTGTAGCCCACAAGCATGTAGTTTGAATGAAATATTCCGACTAGATGCTTTAAGAGTAGCATACGCACACTACTAGGAAAACTGCTATAGGTAATCCATACTTCCGTGGCTCACGTGGTTGAAGTGCCCCACGGGTAAAATAGGCGTGGCTTAGCTGTGGGCAGTGCCCTACTAGTAACTACAACAACTGTGGCGCACATGGTGAAGGTGCACCACAGATGTGTGTGGGCCAGGGCCCTGCTGGCCGCATGCCGCATATCTGTAGCGCACATGGGGAAGGTGCACTACGGATGTTATGGTTAACCATGGCGCACGTGGAGGGGGTGCGCTACGCCTAAGTGGAGGCCTCTCTGTTCTATAAATGGACAAACACATCCGTGGCGCACTAGGGCCATGTGCGCCACGGTTGTGTTTTGTTCCTGTGGCGCACTAGGGGCATGTGCGCCACTGTTGTGTCGCCCAGTATTTTTTTGGAAGCTCCACTTTGTGCACATGTGTGATCACTACCACCTCACACTTCACTTTCCACTTCTTCTTCCTCCTTAGATCTAGTCGGGATCCTTCTCCTTCCCACCTCAATTTATCCACTCATTCACCATTTTTAGCATGTGGAACTTGCCTTGGATGTTACATACGTAATAGAGGAAGCTCTTAGGCCTCTCGCATCTCCTTCTCGGCCGGTCTCGCGCGCACCTCTCCTTTCCATCTTCTCGCGATCTCGGTCTCTCATATCGGTAAGTTGTCCATGTAAGGATGTGCTCATATGTATGTAGATGATTGATTCTCATGATGTGTGTATGGAGAGGATCGTCGATGGTCATGTGTGTGTATATATATGGAGAGTATCGATGCTCATATGCATGTGTGTATGGAGAGGATAATGATATGTTCATGTGTGTATGGATCGGTCTGTCTCTTGTGTTTGTGTATGAAAAAGTTGCCATTTGTTTTGCCAAAATGTTCATTCATTTCCATTTTTGCAAGACTTTGGCATTTCGCAAAGGTCCTAATTTTAGGATAGGTCATGCAGAAATTTTCTATTGACCATTGCATGCATGCATTCATTATGTGGTTCTAATAGACTTCTAATTGTACCGTGTACACCATGCAGGCAAAAATGGTCCGCATAATGAGCGAAGGCATTGTGGCTAGATTTTTGAAATGTGCGACGACCGACATGATACGAAATAACAAGACGGATATACGATGTCCGTGCAGAAGATGCAAAGTCAACTGGGTGATCGAACCAGATTCCGGGAATCTGCAGGCGCACCTGCTCCGCCATGCTTTCATGGATGGATACACTCGTTGGATAAGCGATGACGGAGACGATGGAGACGGTGAAGGTGGGCAACATGACGATGATCATCATCATGGCGAGAACGGGCGAGATGATGAAGAGTCTCCTGGAGATGGTGAAGGTGCGGAAGCAGACCGGGATGATGATGATCTAGATGCAGGAGGAGGAGACGAGGATGGAACAACGTCAGGCTGGGTGCAGGACCCTTATGTGCAAGAGCTGCTTCTCAAGCAGACGAGTAACACCAGGGCAGCCGCTAGAGAGAAAGCCAAGCTTGCGCAACTTGAGAAATACGCGGTTACTCCATTGTATGAAGGATGCAGGCCCGATGATACCCGGTTGAATGTAACGCTCAAGGCTATGGAGATGAAGGCCAAACACAAAGAGGCAACAAGACAAGACGCTGATGAAGGTATGGAAAACAAGGTCTGTTTTCTAGGAGTTGCCATACTGGAAGTTTCTCCGCACGCCTCATAGCCTCGACATCATGCATATCACGAAAAACGTGTGCGAGAGTCTGGTCTCCACCATAATCAACATGCCAGATAGGACGAAAGATGGTTCGAAAGCAAGGCACGACCTGATATGCTTGGGTATCCGGAAGGAGCTTCACGGAGGACGCACTACTCCTGATGATCAGGAAGATGACGATGATCATGAGTCGGATACGACACAAGGTCGTCAGAAGGGTAAAAAGTTCAAGAAGAACGAATATTACTGCCCTCCTTCTTGCTTCACTCTAAGCCAGGATGAGATCAAACAGTTTTTCAAGTGCCTTCTAGGAGTCAAATTTCCTTACGGTTACACGGGCAAGATAAGCAGATACCTAGACGAGGCGAAGAAGAGGTTCAGTGGCATGAAGTCTCACGACTGTGTCGTGCTAATGACGCAGGTACTTCCGGTCGCACTAAGAGGGATAATGGATGAGCACGTCCGTGAAATGTTATTTGGCCTCTGCAAGTTTTTCGATGTCATCTCTAGGAAGTCGATTGGCGTGAATCAGCTCGGGAGGCTACAGGAGGAGATCGTGGTGATACTATGCGAGCTTAAGGTCTACTTCCCACCCGCATTCTTCGACATTATGGTGCATCTACTGGTCCATGTCGTGGAGGACATCGTCCAACTCGGGCCCATGTTCCTCCGCAGCATGATGGCGTTCGAAAGGATGAACAGACACATCAAAGGATACGTTCGCAACATGTCCGGTCCCGATGGAAGCATAGCCAAGGGCTTTCTGACCGAAGAGTGCATCTCTTTCTGCATGAATTATCTAGACATCGAGAACCCTATCGGTCTTCCCATCAACAGGCACCTTGGCAAGCTCGACGGATCTGGTCACCGAGAGGGTCGTCGCATACTTCATGCAGACTTCGATTTTCGACGCGCATACTTCGAGCAAACCTCGTCGCGCTATAGCATTTAGAACTGGTCGATCCATGGGTACAGAAGCACAAAAGGTTAATCGAGAAGAAGTATAGTGACCGGGGCATATAGAGGACGCAGGGAGAAATAATCAAAGAGCACAACTCAGATTTCACGCGTTGGTTTAGGCAGATGCTCCTTGATAATCCACCGCGATCGCATTCTTCTGACACGGAAGAGATCATATTGTAAGGTTCCCAACCTTTGATAAGGTAGAGATCCCTGTGTTTACAATGCTAGTCCCTGGATCAATAGCTAGCATCCACAGTTAAGATATAATATCAAGAAACAAAGGTCATAATACAACTTTATAACCAGGAATAAAATAATTTATTACATCTTACATAGCTCATTTGGCTATCTCATTACAATGCAACATAATATAACAATAGCATGGGGTCCTTCATCTTCAAAGTGCCACAGGCAGACATGTTGGTTGTAGACTTGTAATCCTCATCATTAACCTTCACTAATATCAAACAAACCTGCAACATAACAAGTTACAGACACAAGGGTCAATACATTTGAATTGTATTGGCAAGTGATACTATGGTAGTATAGTGGAGTCTATCAACTATATGCATTTGGCTAAGTGGAGCTTAGGCTTGCATTGCTCAAAATAGATTTTCCTTATCATTTGAAAACACTAAGTTTTTGCTTGACAAAATCTTTCCCAAGGCATCTTCCAATAGAAATTGGTGATCCTTCAATCCCTTGTTCAACCACAAGATTTTAACTTAGATATTGGGATGAGGAGATTCTTGATAGCTTCCATGTCTTGATGCTCAAATTTTCCTTTACCAGGGACATGGCTAAGTACTTAGATTTTACACTCTGCAGAGGTGGTGCACTTTTCCCACAAGACTTGGTTTCACCAAGACAAGATCTTTCAGAAGCCTTCCCTTAGACCAGAATGGACGTGTTCCAACCTATCATCCCCTACCACCAACTGTCCATTTGGCTAAGTTATTGCAACCTATATGATCCAGGCAGATCCCATAATGCCAAGTGGCTGCACTTGAAGCTTCTCAACATTTGACATCTCAAATATCTTTGTTCCTGGGTGGCCATCCACAAGTGAGATACACAAGGTAAACCATATAAATGGGCCTTGTGAACCACTCAACACAAACCATTCCTTCCATTCCACCCAGGTGATTCATTCACTTAGTTGTTTTATTAAACAAAACACAAGTCCTTGACTTGGAAATATTCCATAGTATGAATATATATTCCACCCTTGTTTTCTATTAGCTAAGCTAAGAATGATAGTAGTAGGAGACTTAACTTAGGAAATTTCTACTAAGGTTTCATCTACTAGGATTTCCCATGGCATAGTTTACACTTAGCAAAATTCCATGCAAGTCCTACTTAGAAATATCACTAATGCATAGTGAAAATAATGGGACAAAAGTATGAAGCATCAGCCTTTTTGGTAGAGAATATAAGTTCACTCTTTGTCTTTGCAATGATCACACTCTTCAAATCACTACATTTCAATCAAGCAAGCAATATTTCAATCTACCATTCAAGCAAAACATCACATAAAATGATAGAAACAAAACAATGCATGCAAGCATGCCAAACTTTGTTTTATTTACAAAAGTGGTTTATAATTGGTTATAAACATTCTAAAACACTTATTGGTCATTTTATAAAGTGGCAAAACTATTTACAAAAGATTCTACCTATAAACCATTTTTAAACCAAAGTATTATTTTATGTGGTGAAGAAATGCTTTTAATAAGGCAACATTCTATAGGGTTCACAAAATATGTTTTCAGACCATAAATCTTTGTGTTTACGGTCAGAGAGTTTATTCCAAAACATTTCCCATAGGTTTTCTTCAAAAAGCATTTTTAACAAATAAACAATATTTTTATTTGACTAGAAATGGTTTAAATCAAAGGTTTATTCTTTTGCTTCACCAAATATGTTTTTGAAACCAAAAATTGATTTCTATGGTCAGTAGGTTCAAAACAAACCATTTGCCAAAGGTTTTATCTAAAAAATCATTTTAGAACAAATTTTATATTCTAAACATGCATACACAAGTTTCTGCAAAAACAATCAATTTAACAAAAGCATTTTACTAAACAAAGTGCATGGTCAGAAAGTACTTGTTTTGCTGAATCCATTGATATAAAATTTGCAAAATTTGGACGTGTGGTGTGAAAGTTATGAAATTTTCAAATTGGTACATCTAATAGACAAGTTTCTGGGTTTAAAACAGATTCCAGGCCACGTGTCGAGTTGCTGTTCGCTGGTACCGGTTCGTATGGATCAGCAACGTGGACCGCAGGATTTAAAGTGAATCGTGTGGCGCAGGATCGATCTTACCCCTTCGGGCTAAGGTTCTATCGTGTCCTTTGGATCAATATCCAACGGCGCACAGCACGCTTGCCAACTAGTGGCGGCGCTGGCGGCGGCAGGTGGCGGCGCTGGCTCTGTCTACGGCGTCGCGGCGATTATAGGAAGCAAGGGGGGAAAGGGAGTGTCTCACCAGTTTCGTGGAGTGACGTTGAAGCTCAACGTGGTGATAGCTCGTCGAGGGGCGCACGAGGATGGTCTGAATCGCTCACCGGAGTTCTTGCTGCCATCGGGTGCGCACGGTCGTGGTCGAAGACGAGCGCCTGGGATGCAAGCAAGCGAGGAAAGGTATCAGGAGGATGCGCACGGTCTCGGGGGTTGTAGAGGTACTCACCAGAACACGAGGGGCGCACGGGTTTGGTGTCAGTAGCTCGCCGGAGTGGATGCGGTCGTCGGTGGCGAGATGGTGTTGTCCTTGCCGACGATGAGGGGCACGCGCTAGTGAGCTGAGGATGCAGAGAGATGCGCCAGGGTCTGGGGGTCATGCTTGTGTGCTCTAGGAGGCGAGGGGCGATGTCGACTGGCCGGAATCGCTCGCGAAGCTCGCCGGAGCAGAGGGCGATGCAGGGGGAATTGGGGACAGCCTGGGGGCTCCGGTGGTGTGGCGTCTGGGGGGAAATGGAGAGGGGAGGCTGGCGATTAAGAAGGCATGGTCAGGAGAGGATTAACTGCGCCATTTACGCGAATTCATCCGAGCAAATCAACGGCAGAAACTGCCAGGCGTGTTCAACGCGGGGTGAAGAAGATGATGAGCTAGCTGTGGGGTCCGTTTGGCAGCGAGTGAGAGAGAGTGGGGGTGGGGTCCATCGGTCAGTGTCCTCGCGGGTTCTGTCTGCGGAGAGGAAAAACGCTTCGGGGAGAGAGGGATAGGTGGGCTGCTGGGCCTTAGTGGGCTAGCTGGGCTGGGCTGGGTTTGTTTCCATTTTTTTTTGATCTGGCTGTTTTTCCTTTTTCCATTTCTATTAATCTGTTTTGGTTTTGTTTAATTAATTCAAACCTCAACCAAAATTTGTGTAGGTTTAAATATTGATTAGTGATATAATCTGAAGTCAATTTTTGAATAATTCTTTTATTCTTTTTGGGGTCTTTTAATTATTTAATTAGGTCCTTGTTTTAAATCAATTAAGATTTAATAATATTTTCAAACTCCATTTGAATTTCTAAAACCTTCCAAATCTTTTCAGTAGGTTTTTATTTTCTTACTTGGGTGTCAAATAATTCATCTTGAATTATTTGGAAAAGTTTTTAATATGATTTATTAATCATTTAAAATTGGATTTGTCTTTATTCCAATAGGATTTGGTTCAAGCCATTTTATTTTATTTTGGAAATTCTTTATCCAATATTTTATTTGGATTTGGATTATAATCATTCCACTTGTTTATGGATTTGGCCAAGATTTAATTTGGTCTTTAAATATTGCTTATTTAATATTTCTTTCTTCATCTTATAAAATCCATATCTTTTTATTTATAGATCCAAACTTGGTGATTCCAATTTGTAAAATCTTATTTGATATTTGTTTATCCTTTTAAATCCCTTTAGGATTATTTGTTCAAAATTTTGTATGGATTTTAGTTAAGTGCTTTATTAGCTTTGGAAATTACTTTTCCTTATCTTATTAAATTCATAGGATTTTATTCATGGCTCCAAAGTAAGTGAAACCAATTATATGGTTTTATAATATTTCTAATATTCAGTGTTGATCATTTTGAAATGTTTGTTTGACAATTTTCTATTTGGATCAAATCCATGGTTTTAGAGATAGCTTGGA
Organism: Avena sativa; assembly: GCA_916181665.1. Classification (NCBI taxonomy): domain Eukaryota; kingdom Viridiplantae; phylum Streptophyta; class Magnoliopsida; order Poales; family Poaceae; genus Avena; species Avena sativa. The sequence continues at coordinate 250,008,213 of OV702297.1, forward strand.
AATGATTTTCTTCCATCAGGGTTTTAGGGTTTTGGTTTATTCCTCAAGTGTTTAAATTTCCAGATGCATTCATTGAGGAATGCATTTATCTTGATTTGAATTTAATTGGATTCAAATGTTAACCAAAGTTTGTTCAAGATGGGATTTTTAAGTTTCCATTTAGAAACAAAAGTTTCTTTTCACCCTAATTTTCAACAATTGTTTATTTTGTTTATTTATTTTTCACATAACAAGATTTAGAAATCTTGGGATGTGACACATATTCACCTTGTCGCAGGGACCGATGCAAAACCTGGTGACCTATCAGGTGTATGATATCAACGGCTACACATTCTACACGGAGGAAAAGGACAACAAGTGTGATTATCAGAACTCAGGCGTAACGTCGGAACTCTACACCGATGACAACATGAAGAAAAGATTCTACGGAAGAATCGAGGAGATCTGGGAGCTCGACTACTGTGGAGAAAAGGTGCCGATGTTCCATGTCAGATGGGTAAAGAGCGTCGAAAGAGAAGACCGGTATTTCACAACCATGGTTATACCCGAAGCAGCCAAATCCAAGGCCGTCGGTGCGAACGTGGCCGCGAAAAAATGAACCATGGGTACTGGCTACCAAAGTGGACCAATGTTTTTTCATTACCAACCCGACAAAGCCTAGCCGTGTTATCATGAGGAGAGGAAAAAGAAACATCATCATAATGGATGGAGTCGCCAACGAGCAAGACTTCGACCAGTACGGCGATCCAAAGATTGAAGATGACGACGACTACGATGCAGCAACATACATCACAAGAAGAAAAGGACAACCCTACCCAAAAAGGTAGCCCGTTTGAAAGAAGAAACATTAAAGTGCCGGGGCTAAATTATTCAACCGCGACAAAGAAGGGAAAAAAGATTGTAAAACGCTAGCTCAAAAAATATTGTAAAACGCGTGGTCGAAAAAGATTGTAATATTCATGGACAAATTATTATGACATATTTGTATCATGGAAAAATTATTATGACATATTTGAATCATATTTAATTTGTACCACTTTTATGACATATATTATCACTTTTGGGCATTTTTGGAATATTTAAAAGTATTTTAAAAACAAAAAAAACTTTTATGGAATATATCACCACTTTTAGGCATTTTTTGGAACATTTAAAAATATTTTTAAAATAAAAATAAAAAGGTGGGCACCAGGATTCGAACTTGGGTGCTCACAGGTTTAGATTAGAGAAGTGGGTGGAACCAGTGGGATAAGCTAGTGTAGTTGTTAGACAGTGGAGCTACAACCATCTTATACAGTCGATAAATGCCGATAGTTGTAGCGCACTATGCCCAAGTGCGCTATAGATATCCGTAGCGCACTATACCCAAGTGCGCTACGCCTATCTGGGCACGGCTGGTCAACGGCGCCACACGTCCTCCTCCATCTCAGACACCATCTCAATCCCGAGCCCGAGCCCTGTGCCGTCGCGCTCTCGATCCGTCGCCATGCTCTCGATCCGCCACCTCGCGAGCCGCCGTCGCTCGAGGAGGAGGCCGTGGAGCAGGAGCAGGAGGAGGCCCGCCGCCGCTCGAGGAGGAGGCCCGCGCGCCCGCCATCATCGTCCGCCCACCCGCCCACCATCGTCGTCCTCATCTCAGAGGTGAGCGTCGCCCCTCCCATCTCTCCCTCTCTCTCCCTCTCTCCCCTCTCTCTGCAGGCCATGGTTAGGGTTCAGCATTTGATCCTATTCAGATTAGGGTTTATATTATGGTTCAGATTAGGGTTCATTATCGTAGCATTTGCTCCTGTTGAATGGGTTTAGATTAGGGTTTAGCTAATCTGCAGTACTAAAATTCCATGCAAACTGCAGTAAAATTCCATGCAAACTGCAGTAAAATGGCCAAGTTCAGATCAGGATCCTGATGATGCACCATAATTTTCTCATGATTACAGTAAAAGTCAGGGATGCAATTTCATTTCTAGGTGTTTCCCATCAGTAACTGCTTTAAAAGTGTATATCGCAGAAAGGTTCAGATGAGAATCTGAGCTTGCAGTATCTGAAATAGTTATAAACTTAAATGATAGTAAGGGAAAAGTAAATGATTAGTAGGTAAACCTATAGTAAGAATATTAGACAAAAATGTGCTAGTTGTTACAATTAACAAGAGAAAGCATCTGTAATTATTGACAATTACTTGTATATCTAAAGCCGCATAAACAGATGGTTCAGATTTAGCCATTTTATTCTGTGAATAATGTTTCTGGACATCTGATGCCCAAGTCTCAACCATTTTATTCTGTGAATAATGTTCCTGGAGTACAAGATCTGATCAACGTTACTGTCTATCTGCAAGTATGCATATTATATCTGTGATTTTGGTCTTAAGAAAATTGGTCTCAAGATCTTATCAATGTTTTCCTGTTTTCCAAGAAAAAATGTCACTATCTTCCACTCCATGTTACTCTTCTTTAGATAGCTAGTCATTGTCAGTCATGGGCTTCATATGGAAGTAAATATGAGATGATATCTAGCTGCCAGTATCGCAATACTTGGTGCTTTATCTGGAATACTCATTTGCTTGCTGTCACTTGGTCATTTGCTTGCTGTCACTTGTTGTAATGATCTTCTAGTATAGAAATCCTTGGTCCATAGTCTGAAGTAGTAAAAATGACAACAAGGATTGTTGTATTCTCATTTGCTTGCTGTCACTTGGTCATTTGTTGTCATTTGTTCACAGAACTGAAATAGTACAAATGACAGCAATATGCTTGTTGTGTTGTGCTTGCTGTTGTCCTTGTTGTGCTTGCTCTTCTTCTTAGTCTGGAACATCCACATACTATATGTCCACCCTACTTGTGTTGCTACTACTTATATGCTACTTGAGCTGCTACTATTTCTATTATCTGTGCTGCTACTACTATTTGTTCGTTATATCCATCCTAGTGTTGCTCTGGCTACTACTATCTGTGGTGCTACTATGCTTCTACTACTATCTGTACTGGGACAACAGTACCTTGAAGTTGTGCTTGTGCTTGTATGAAGCACTTTATTATGTCGTGTATGCAGGTTCTTGTATGAAATGAGTCCCGATTTTTGCCGGAATGTTGATTAACTTCCGTTTCGGCAGAAATCGGGTACTCCTAGTTTAAGAAAATTAGCAAAGGTCATGCCGAATTTTTCCGTGCATTTAACCAATTATTTGTTTTTTATTAGTGCAAAGATGTCTGACAACGCATGGTTAGCAGCCACACGAACAACGTGGCACCGACGAATCAGGCAAACTATGTGTTCGTGACTCCGCTCGCTAGCACCGCGGCGCCGCAAGTGTTGGTGACTCCCCCTGCCATCACCGCGGAGCCGGAGTACATGTTGGTGCCCCCTTCCATCTTCGCGGTGGAACCAGAGCTCCAAGCACCCGGCGGTAGGGAGAATACACCGGCGGCCAGCACCGCGCCATCAAGCAGCCCTTCCGTCTCTTGCCCGCCCGTCGCCGTATGTGGTGCCTCGACATTAGCCGATCCCGACGCCATCACGATAAACAAATTGCTTTACCGTCTTTCACGCTATCTATTACTCTTATGGCATCTCTGACGACGCCGTACATGTTTTCTGCAGATGGATGTTTATTGCACTCTCTTATGCTACGTGAACAACGAGCTGAGGGATGTTGCCAAGGGTACCATCGTTCAACCCTTGCAGCGCACGTTCCACTCAAGGCCGATGCCAGATAGCGTGCACAGGGTTAAAATTAGTCGGGTGCTAAGGGGCTACGATGACCTGGAACCTCCCATTCAACCCCCAGGAGCGGATGAAGAAGAGCCAGCTGTCCTCAGAAGTTGCTTCGGCTTATTCTTGCAATGGCCAAAGAGCATGATCCGTTTGGGGACGGCGGGGGCCATCACGCCACAGACAACAGCACCGCCTGTCGTGCCAGCGACAAGAGGTGGTGCAAGGCCCCCTACCGCCCTCGTCGTCACCTCCACGCGGTGGGTCGGATGATCATGTTGATGATATGCACATGGCACAGGATCCGGCCGAGGATGACGAAGACTGGAATGATCACTTCTTCAACACTCAGTTTAGCAACGAAGACCTAGCTGGTGGCCCCACAGAGAAAGCCACTATCACCAAGCGTCTGTTTGGTTCTCAGGAGACACCTCCAGCTTGCGCCTTTACAGAGCCAGCTGATACAACCAACCGGCCCTTTATTCTAAGCCCTTACACACTACATAGGGCATCCGATGCTCAGATTGCGGTGCCTGCCCGCTCTCCAAAAGGAAAAAGGGCAGGAAAAGACAATCTACCATCTCGAGCCAGCCGGTGGCGTCAACAACTGCGTATCCGATCAGGTTTCGGGACGGGCCACCAAGACCCGAGGGTATTATGTGGAGGATTCATGTGGCGGGTGAGCCCATGCTACCTAAGAATTTGTGGAGGCTCGCCAGTTTGGAACTGCAGAGTGTGCATGACGGTGTGCTGACGTGTAACATCCCAAAAATACTAAACTTGAATCATCAAACTCTAATCATCAAATTTAGGGTTAACAAAATTTTTTCTAAATAAAAATATGAAAGCATGCATGTGTGTATGCATTCCAATTTTGATTTCTTTTGAACCACCTTGTTTGTGTGTTTCTTTGCTTATAAAATGTTACTTAGGTGAAATAAACATCATCTAAACATTTCCCAAACTTTTCCCAAAGACAAATAAATCAAAACAAAGCTAAATGAGTGAATGGTCATTTTGACCAATTTAACTCCCATGCCTACTTTGGCTGTCTCAAACTTTCAGAACCTAACAGAAACTTTTCTGGATCTTTGCACCCCTTGATTGTACTCATAACAAAGTATCAAGGCCCACTTTGTGATCATCCAAAAACATTTAAATGCATAGTTTAAATGACAGTTCAAAATTGAATCTTTATCATATGGGAAGATCCCACTTTTTCAAAAACCACTCAAACAAGCTCAACTTTCAAAACCCAAGCATCTGCAGACTCACCAGCACCAACCTAGCACACCCACCAAAAATCTTTTCAAAATTCAAAACTTGAATTCTTGCGGCCATTTCATCAAACACCTTGCAGATTCAAATCTTCAAAAATCCAAACACTATTGTGAGCAGTGATTGGAGCCGAACTTGTTACCTCTCTGGTTGCAACTAGGCTTTAGTAGATCATCTAGCTCAAGTGCAAATATCTAGCATCACTATAAGCTTGGCAATGCCATCAATGGTGAGCAGGCCGAGTGCACACTTGTCACCCCCATGTCGACAGCAAGCTAGGAGAAGAACCAAGCCTAGCCAACATGTCTAGGAGCAAGCCAACACCCCACCGCCACTCCCTCTCGACCGCTCGAACCTTGCCACCCGCACGGACCATGCCAAGCTCGCCAGCAACCATGCCGAGAGCGTGCCCCGTGCGCCACGCTCTACCGACGCCCACAGACCGCGCGCCGCCCTCGCCGCGTGCATACATGATCACGACCGTCCCAGTAACCCCGCAGACATGCTCGTTCGCCGCCGCGCGGACCACGCGCGCTGTGCACCATTAAATCTTCCGTCGGGCATGCGCAGAGCATCGTCGCGTTCCGACCAAACCACACCGCCCCACGTCTCTCCACCGTGTCATTGAGCATCACCAGGGAGCACCGCACCGCCCCCTACCGTCGCCCACGCCGATAGCCGTCTGTACCGTCGACCACGACGAGCTCACCTTGCGCCCCGTCGGTCCCCTCGCTCCACTATAAATAGAGGCCACCCCCAGCCGAATTGAGCACACCATCTCACTCCCCTCTCCTCACTGATCGTGCCACCCCATTCCCGGAGCAAGGCGAGCAGCACTTCGCCGGAATTTCACTGGAGCCCGCCGCTACTAGAGAAGAAGGGAGCCAGCGATTGGAGACGCCCCAAGAGAAGCTGCCGGTACCAGGAGGTTCGCTGTCGTTGACTTCGTCGTTCGCCCGCCTCGCCGACCCTCGCCTGAACCCCGGTGATCCCCCAACGACCCCCACGGGCCGCGCTAGGTTTCTGTCTCGCCGGTGTTGCCCAACGTCGACGATGACTCTCAGCCGTTGGATTAGAACCAGATCGAACGCCCCACATCGCCCCATACCGCTTCGCACCCCCTCGTCTCACTGACGCGTGGGGACAGCCACTTAACCAGCCCGCGTAAGCGCTGTGCTTAGTAGGCCGGCCCAGTATTACTTCCCGCGCAGCCCAGTTATTTGAATTAAACCTTTTCCATTTTATTTCAAACACACTTCTGTACCCAGTTTCAAAAATCAACCCAGGTCGATTCAGTGAACCAAATTGAATGAAACCAATTTTGTTAGAAAGGTCTGGGAATGCTGAATCCAAGCCCGTTGGATTCAAGTCATTTGGATCTGTAGATCATCCTTGTTAAAACTAACAAGGCAGAAGCTTTTATGCAATCAAACATTTTTCAAATTTAAACCATAATAGCTTTTGAGTTGATTCCAACTCTCAAAAATCACATTTAACCATACCTTTCAGAATATATAAAAATATATAGGTTTACTTACAGAAATAATGTTCAAGTAATAAAAGAATGCTACATAGGCATTTCTAGTCACTTTATTTAATTAAAATAAAAGGGTAAAACCTTATTAAATTGTGACACCACTTTAAACCACATTCCTATGGACTAAAATATGTGGTGATGACATGTGTCAACATGATCCCATGTTTGGTTTGGAGAATATTAAATCTTAAGTAGTTTTTCAATGAGTAGAAATTACTTTTCTAAAAATAAAAGGAATTAAACCAAGCCTTAATCTTGTAATGTTAGAGATGATGTTAGATCATCTATAGGACCTTTTTGTGTGATGATTGCAAGTATTTAAGTTTGTTTGGTGATTGTGTACATCGTATTTATTTATAGACGCTAGTACCGACCAAGGATACGAGGAGGAAGGAGGATTCTACGAAGAAGAAGCCGAGGAGAACTTCAACCACTGCTCTGCACAAGGAAAGCTAACACTTGCTAGATACCCTACTAATCCAAGCTTATACTAATACTTATGCAAGCTAATACTTGCTTGTTACCATGACCACTATATGCCTTAAGCATATCTGATCATATCCACTTGATAAACCCATCCTAGTTTTACTTACAAGCTTTATACTTTATTTCTTTATCAAAGCTAGTACTTAGAGCTTACTTAAGTGAATTGTAGATATTAGAAAGATAATTGAAGGTTGCATAAAGAGCATAAAATTTGGCCTAAGCTAGATAATCTTGATGTCATCCTAAGGCATAAGATTAAACTTAGTTAAACTCCTCTAGTTTACCACCCCTCGTTAGTGCTTACCCCCACTTGTAGATGCTAGTGCTAAGCATAAAACTTGATCAATGTTAGATGGGAATACTTAGTGGAAAAATGGTTATGAAATCCTTGGAATGATGGATCATTCTATTGAAATGTTTTGGACATGTGTTTCCGAACACCTAATGATTTTGGTGATGAAAATGTTGAGGCATGAGCCTTAGCCCTTTATAAAACTGATGGTTGTCTCGATGCGATACCATTCCAATTTTATCGTACAACCACAATACCCGAGAATTGGGTAGGGCTTAACTGGAAACTTATATACCTTAGTATTAGTTCCCTCACGGCCAAGGTCTGAGCTAGGGCTACCTGTGAAGATTGTCCACCTGTGCAGTACCCAAGATGACAATTGGTCATGGTTGGGAGTCCAAACTCACAGGAGATGTGCTTATACTAGGGCGTGTAATTGAAAGGTTAGGATTGATTATCCGCATACTGAGTATGGTGAATTCAGGATCTGTTCCTGACGGATGTATCGAATGTTGTGGTGAAAGTGTACAATCTCTGCAGAGTGTCAAACTATCCGAATAGTCGCGTCCGTGGTTATGGACAGTTGGAGTGGCCATATTGTTCCCCCGTCAGACTTTTCAAAATGATTTGTGAAAGGAAGTGAGACTTTGACTTGACCGCAACAGAGTTGTGATATGAAATACATTTCCCACTTAGGTCTTATAAAATTTGACTAGCATTCGTTGCTTATAAACTTAGTAGAGATAAATCTGGATTTTGCAAAAAAACCCTAGAGCCGAGTGTCCTATTATCAAAAACCCCTTTCACTTGTTAGTATTAGTTTGCGAGTACTTAAAGAGTACTCATGGCTTTGTCCCTGGCTATTCCCGTGGCCAGACTATGAAGAAGAGTACCTGGAGGATGGACCCCAGGAAGGTTACGACAACTAGGATCATCTCCCATCATCAGCATTGCCTGTGACCCCGAAGATGGAGCTTCGCCTACGCTACCATTATTATTACGTATTCCGCTGCTTGAAGTTGTATTAAGAACTGGATCATGAGATTCCTATTTGTGTAAGACCTTATGTATGGTTTGTAATGGATGATGTACTGTGGTATCCAATTTTGTTATGTCTCGCAAAAATGGTAATCCTGGGATTGCGATGTATGGAATAACAGGCATCTGGGATTAAAAATCCGGGTGTTGACAAGACGATAGAGAGACGCCTTCTATCTGAGAAAGATTCCTCGCACCCGGTATTCGTGGTTAAGGTGCCACCAGGCTTGGGCTTCGTCGACAATGCCCCTGCGGATCTGTTCTTCCTGCGGTTCGACGACATCTTCAATATGTTCCACCTATACCCGCTGCACTATACCATGGTCCGCCTGTTTTCTCTCAGCCTGGCCATGAAGATCATTAGAGAGAACACACCGGGCATCGCTATAGTGGACCCCTACTACATGCGTGACGGCTGCTTGGGTTCCCCCGCTGAACGACATATCGTGGCCTCGTACCTAAAAAGAATCCTCATGGCGAATAAGACAAAGGAATACATTCTCGTGCCTTACTTTCCCGAGTAATTTGTTATTCACTCGCCACCGTCGATTGGCTTTATTAGATTATCATCATTATTTTTCCAACACATTCCATTTGAATTTTTTGCGCAGAGATGAACACTGCACGCTCATCTCCTTATCGCCGAAGCATTCCCATGCCATGTATTTTGACTCGGGGAGTCTAGAAAAGAAGAAAAACTACGGCAAGATCAAGGAAGTTCTGGATGATGCTCTCACTGGCTATGCCTCGACGGAAGGCACCATCTTTGTGCGTAGGAAGGTCAAGTTCGGCAGGCACGTCTTCAACCACGTAACGGAGTTCCCCTGCGTGAAGCAGCCGGAAAACAGTAAGAAGGAAGCCTACTACGCACTCCATCACATGAGGGCATTCCTACTTGACCAGCAGAATTCTACGCTGCCAGATCATCTCAAACAGTGGGCCGAAGCAAAGGCCAAGATCACTGATTTAGATATTAGACAAGAGATGTATCACATCCAATAGCAGTTTGGGGCAATCATCTTTGGTGATGTCATGACTTTGGGGGGGATCTTCTACGGAGGAAATATCCCGAATAACCGTGACATAGAAGATCGCCCAGAGATGCAGGGTGACTATAGGAAGTTCATGACGAGACAAGGCGTCCTGCCGTTCCCTAAGCCGAGCCAAAAGGCTTGATGTTGGACTAGTTGTAGTTACAAACTATAGATGACCTTTGTGTGTATGTGGACAAGTGTACATGCTACTATACTTATCTTATTAGGTTTATGAATCATCACTTACTTCTTTTGCTTATTATTATATATCAATCAATGCTTGGTTTTTTTTGCTTACTCTTTGGTCCTTTGCTCATTTTGGTCCTTCTTTTTTTCCTTACTTTATTAGTCTTTTTTCGAGAATAATGCCGATGATTGAAATGTCGTGGCACAATATATATGTGAATGTGCTACGACAGGATTGTGAGCCTTCTGATATGCACAAGTCCAGGTGTTGTGCATCCTACTTGGCTCACAGTTCCATCGTATCATATTCCTGTGTCTAACACCTATGTATATATATGAGGCATTCTTTTTGATTTACTTTGGTATTTTTCTAGAATAATGCCGATGATTGAAATGTCGTGGCACACTATATATGTGAATGTGCTGTGATGGGATTGTAAGCCTTGTGTTATGCACAAGTCCAGATGTTGTGCATCCTACTTGGCTTACGGTTCCATCATAGCATATTTCTGTGTCCAACGACCTAGCTAGTTATATATGAGGCATTCTTTTTGAGTTACTTTGGTCTTTTTCGAGAATAATGCCGATGATTGAAATGTCGTGGCACACTATATGTGAATGTGCTACGATGGGATTGTCTGCCTTGTGCTATGCACATGTCCAGGTGTTGTGCATCCTACTTGGCGGATAGTTCCATCATAGCATATTCCTGTGTTGAACAACCTAGTTATATATGAGGCATGCTTTTTGAGTTTGGTCTTTTTGATTTAGGAGTACTTTCTATAAGTGTATCTTCATATGCGACTTTAATTATATATGTTTTTTTTCAATCATCGGTTAATTATTATTTTCAACTTGTAGATGAAGTGGTACGTCGTGTACAAGGGACGGGTTCCCGGAGTCTACGATGATTGGGAAGACTGCCAGAGACAGGTGCACCGTTTCAGCGGCAATAGCTACAAAGGGTACAACACTATGGCGGAGGCGGAAGCTAGATACACGCGCTATCTAGCGGGAGTTAGGACGAGGAACCAGATGAAGACCTACACCTTCGTCGCGGTGATCATGCTTATCTTCTTTGGTTGTTTATCCCGCGTTTGTGTCTAGCTAGTTTAGATGTCTAGGCGAGCTTCCGAGCTCTAACTTGTTTGATCAACACATGTATTCGCATGTCACCAACTACTTTGTAACTTGATAGAAACAATGTATAACTTATGTATTCATGTATGAGACTTACCTATATGTATTTGTTTCAATCTTGTTTTGTGAATTGTGTATTTATATATATAACTGTATATCTTATATCTGTGTGTACATCTGCTTATATAATCTGTATTGTATATCATCTGGCCCTGAAATTAAAAAAAAAGACACCCGTGGAGCACATGGCACAGCTTCTGTGGCGCACTGCAACTAAAGCGCACCTGCGCAGCTTAGTGGCTCACTGCAACATGCGCCACAGAAGATCCAAGGCGTAGCGCACCTGCCAACATATCCGTGGCGCACTAGCAGGTGCGCTACGCCTATCTCAACATAACCGTGGCGCACCAGGCAGTGCGCCACGGCTAGGAGATAGCCGTAGCGCAAGGCCCGTGGCGCACCACTAGTGTGCCACGGATGGGCCTTTTAGGTGCACCACACATGACCATTTTCCTAGTAGTGGCAGTGGTTATAAATTTCAATACTGTAAAGCCTCTACTTGTAACTGAATTAGTTCTGACTAGATTCTTAAAGAGAAGCTAAGCATATATCCGAGTTACAAACTTTATATTGTAGCCCCCAAGCTTCTGATCAAAAACTGAATTAGTTCCGACTAGATGCTTAAAGAAATACTAAGCATATTGTTAAGTTAAAAACTCTCGCTGTAGCCCCCGAGCGTCTAGGTGGAAATTTTCGGGCTAGATGCTCCAAGTAGACCAAACAACGTTTAATTTTTCTTTTTTCCACAGAACGAGAATGCTCGGAGGGGCATGGCCAATGACAAGTACCAGAAGATGCGCGCGGACCTGGAAGCCAAAAAGGGTAAAACTGCCTTCTTGAAGGAACAGATCATCAAGAGCAAGCGTCTGTTTTGTCCTTTATTTTTCGTATTCTGACTTAAAATTGTGTATTCTCCGAGTACTCACTGTCTACTTTCCTTTCTCCAACTTGCAGAAACCATTGCCAAGGCTATGGACATTGTCAAGCAATCCAAGCACATTCAAGAGCTAGATAGCGAGAACAAGATCCTTAAGCAGGAGAGGAAGGACATGCTGAAGATGCATCAAGAATCAATGAAAGCCCTGCAGGACTCCTCCACCAAGGAGATGAACCGCTTGAAGGAGGAGATCTCGATCTTAAGAGATCAGAAGAAAGCTGCCGATGAGCAGAATCAACACCATCATGAAGCGTACAAGCTCCTCCAACAAGAACGGGACTCCTTGGCGGATATCCTCTGGCAAGCTGAGGCTAGCATCTTTAGTAAGTGATTCTCCGTCTTGGATTTCTGTAGTCTAGATACTCTAAATTTTTGAACTCATGTGCTCCATGTCGGAATTTGTAGATCCTATGGCTTTAACCCGGTCGCCTCCTCCGGCAAAGGAATGCATGGTTCTTGCCGGGAACTTTATCAACACCGCCATCGCGCAAGCCAAAGAGATCGGCAAGCCCCTCTAGATCAACATCTAGGCATCGGACTATGTGGCGAAGTTCTCGTCGATCCTGCGCCAAGCCCCTGAGCGTATCACAAGCTGGAAAGCTTCATGTGCACGGGCCGGTGCAAGGATGGAGCTGTCCATGGTTAAGGCACATTACGAGGATGCCGATATCGACACGGTAACCTCTGGCATTCCCGACGTAGATGACGATGGCAAGGAGATTAATCATGAGTCCATCTTGTCGTCACTCGCGGGTTATGACACCAGAGTTGCCGAGTTAGTCGACGTCAATGTCTTCGTGCCGATGAATACCATCGATGGCGGCAACCAAAGCTCCACCGAGTCTCTTCACACTGCCGACTTCGAGGGTGATTCTCCTGCTGTCGATGATGCTGCTTCCAAGTCTCCTGCGCCAAAGGAATGAAAAACAACTTGTAATATTTGTTTCATCTTTGATGCGTATGTGGAAAAAACTACATATTAACTTAAGGCGGAAAACAATGATGTATGTCCTGCTACTTAAGAACTAGTTCCAGCATGTATATATTTTTTAAGCAAGTTCTGGCTTATCCATTACTTTGGTTCTTATGCTTGACTTTTCGTGAGTCGGAAGACTCGTTGTAGGAACCATGCGCTCAGGTGATGATGCCCAATGGCACCGTCAATAACCTAAGCACAAAATCCCTGACAATAAGTGTCGTAAGTCACTACTCCAGAATCCACATAAAAACGACAAAGAACGTGTAGACCAGAAAACTTAAGCTAACTCCTGTAGGCGGAATTTTCACAAGTGCAATCACAAAACTTGTGCATAAAGGTTTTATATGATCCAAAAAAGAACACTAAAGGAGGTAAAAGACTCAGAAATATGAGTGAACCAGAGAACTTTATTTCATTGATCATATAAGAGGTACACAATTAAATAAAAAATGCTAAGTGTAAAAAGGAAGTAGCTGTGCTATGTTCCATGGCCGATCAAGCTCCGGGTAGTCATCATCCGGGTCACGTCGTTTACACTTATGATCCTTGTTGGGTGAGTTCACGATTGTCAACGAGGTATTAAGACCCATTGAGTATCGCCTTGCTTATGATGAACGGTCCTTCCCATGGCGGGGATAATTTTTGTGACTTCTTCTGCATAAGTCGTAGCACCAAATCCCCCTCTTTAAACGAGCGATGCCGAACGCGGCGAATATGATAGTTGCGTAGCTTCTGCTGGTAGATGGAGAATCTTTGGCATGCCAAAACGCGCTCCTCCTCGAAAAGGTCCACATCTAGGCGTCTGGATTCTTCAGCGTCATCTTCGTCTTAGGCGGCGACTCTTGGTGCATCGTGAAGTATGTCGGAAGGTAGGATGGCTTCTGCTCCATATACCATGAAATAAGGGGTGTAGCAGGTGGATCAGCTGGGGGTAGTTCGTAAACTCCACAACATAGATGGCGATTCTTCCGCCCAGGCTCCAGCTGCTCTATGTAGCGTTGCCTCAAGACGTGGCTTGATTCCCTGTAGAATTAATCCATTGGCTCGCTCAACCTGACCATTGGATTGTGGATGTGCCACAGATGCAAGGTCAAGTCGTATGCCCTTCTCCCAACAATAAGCCTCCACTTCTCTGAGTGACAAGTTGCTACCGTTGTCGGTGATAATGCTATGTGGGAGACCAAATATCACCACTAGATCCCGGACAAACCTGAGGGCAGTTGCCCCAACAAGATTTCTAATGGGTTTAGCTTCTATCCATTTAGTGAATTTATCAACTGCTACAAGCAGATGTGTAAACCCACATGGTGCCGTTTGTAACGGTCCCACCATGTCCAGCCCCCAGACTGCAAACGGCCAAGTTATTGGTATTGTTCGCAATTCTTCAGTAGGAACATGTGGTTGTTGCGCATAATACTGGCATCCCATGCATGTCTCAACCAGTAGAATCCTTGCCGGAAGGCTTTCGCGACAAACTATCGAGGAGCGGCGTGATGCCCGCAATCTCCGAGATGGATTTCACATAGGATTTCAATACCTTCTATTTGGTAAACACACTTTAGGTATACACCAGTAGTGCTCCTTTTGTAGAGCTATCCATTGATTATGGTATAGCCCTTCGCTCGATGTACTATTTGCCGTCTTTCGACTTTGTCGTTGGGCAAAGTTCCATGTTCGAGATATTCCATGAACGGTTTTGTCCAAGCCGGAGGGACCTTTGCCACCATGTGGATGAAAGAGTCAACTTTATCTGGGTTGTCGATGTCGGCCCCCTTCACGGATGGTGTCCATAGATGCTCTAGGAAAACTCCTGGCGGAATTCGTTTGCGCCCTAATCCAAGCTTAGATAGCAGATCAGCCGCCTCGTTTTGCTCCCTAGGTACAAACTTGACTTCGTAGCCCAAGAAGCTCTTGGTTATCTCGTCCACTTTGTCTCGATATGCCGCCATCATAGGGTTCCACGCATTCCAGGTGCCAGCCACCTGCTTGGCAACCAAGTCGGAATCTTCACATCAAACTATGCGCTTGATGCCAATATTCTTGGCTACACGTAGTCCGTGAATGAGTGCTCCATACTTCGCCATGTTGTTCGTAGCCTCAAAGTGGATCTGCAGAACGTAGTGTAGCTTGTCGCCAGTTGGTGACTGTAGCAATACACCAACCCCTGAGAGGTTGAGCAGCTTTGATCCGTCAAAGTGCATCACCCAGTACTCTGGTTCCGGCAACGGAGTAGCATCCGGCATCTCCGTACAATCTGCGATAAAATCCGCCAAGGCTTGTGACTTGATAGCGTCGTGTATCTTGTAGGTGATCTCAAAGGCAGCAAGTTCAATGCCCCACTTTGCGACCCTTCCCGTAGCGTCGCTGTTGTTGATAATGTCAGACAGTGGAGTCTTGCTCACCGCTATGACTGGGTGCTCCTGAAAGTAATGCCTCAGCTTCAGAGAAGCAAGGAATACTCCATAAGCTATCTTCTGGTAGTGCGGGTAACGCTGCTTGGACTCCATCAAGACCTCGATCACATAGTAAAGGTCGTTGAACTCCGTGCTCATAGCCTGGTTCCTTCCGCTCTACCACGATGAGGATGATGATTACCCGGTTGGTTGCCGCCATGCAGATTAACATGGCCTCTCCAGGCTCGGGTGCTGCAAGGATGGGCGCTGAGGAAAGAATCTCCTTGAGCTACTTCAATATTGCATCTGCTTCGTCCGTCCACGTGAATTTGTCCGCCTTCTTCAGCAACTTGTACAGCGGCAGAGCCTTCTCTCCAAGTCGGCAGACGAACCGACTAACTGCTGCAACACAACCTGTTAGTCGTTGAATGTACTTTAGGCATGTCAGACGGTTTATGTTTAAGATGGCCTTGATTTTCTCCGGGTTGACCTCGATTCCTCGCTAGGAAACGATGAAGCCCAACAATTTGCCAGCTGGAACCCCGAAGACGCAGTTCTTAGGGTTAAGCATCATGTTGTATTTCCGGAGATTATCAAAGGTTTCTTTTAAGTCGGAGATTAAGTCATTTGACTTTTTAGACATCACCGCGGTATCGTCTACATAGGCGTGAACGTTCCGACCAATTTGGTCGTGAAGGCAATGTTGCATTGTCCGCTGGTACGTAGCACCTGCGTTTTTCAGCCCAAAGGGCATCGTAACATAGAAAAACGGGTTGTATGGGGTAGTGAACAAAGTGGCCAATTGGTCCGACTTCCTCATTTTGATCTGGTGGTATCCTGAGTATGCATCGAGAAAACACAAAAGTTCCGAGCTAGCCGTCGAGTCAATGACTTGGTCAATGCAAGACAAAGAAAACGGATCTTTGGGGCAAGCCTTGTTCAAGCCGGTGTAATCAACGCGCATTCTTAATTCTTTGGTTCCCTTTTTGGGGACAAGTATAGGATTGGCCACCAATTGGGTGTGAAGGACTTCTCGGATAAAACTAGCCTTAAGTAACCTAGCTATCTCTTTGCCTATGGCGCGTCTCTTCTCATCTCCAAAGCGTTGTAGAGGTTTCTTCATTGGTTTGCATTTTGGATAAATGTTTAAGCTGTGCTCGGCAAGTTCCCTAGGTACACCTTTCATGTCGACAGGTTGCCAGGAAAATATGTCCCTATTCTCATGGAGGAACTCGACGAGCGCGCTTTCCTGTTTGGGATCCAGGTTCGACCCAATGGCGGTGGTCTTGGAGGCATCGCCTACCACAAGTTCCACCGGCTTGGTCTCCATGGCGGCCTTGAATGCAGGAGCGGAGTTGGAGATCTGCTTCTTCCACGCGGGCATCTCTGAGTCAACGACCTTGCTCTATATCTCTTTGAATTCTTCGCTGTAGAGGATAGCTTCCGTGAAGGCTGCTTCATTAATCTCGCAGTCCCATGCCTTGGTAAAGCTTCCGCATACAGTGATGACACCGTTTGGTCTGGATATCTTGAGTTTGTTGTAGACGAAGCATGGCTTGGCCATGAAAATGTGGAATATGTTGCGGACGAATATGACGTGGTACACGCTCTTGAAGTGGACCACCTCAAAGGTCATGTGCTCTTGGCGGTAATTATTAACATTGCTAAAGGCAACCTAAAGTGTGATGCACCCAAGGGACGGAGCCTACCGACCAGGAACTACGCCGTGGAAGATGGTGTTGGTCCGCCTTAGGTTTGCCTCTGTCAAGTTCATCTTCTGCAGTGTATCTAGGTACATGATGTTGATGCTGCTTCCACTATCCACCATACACTTGGTGAACTCCACGCCGTCAATCAAAGGGTTGATGAACATGGCGTATTGGTTCTCTGTAGGGATGAGTTCTGGGTGATCCTTCCTATCCCAAGTAATTGCAACCTTCGACCAGCGCAGGTACTGGGGAACTGGGGGTAGAGTGGCCATCAGTATCTTTCCCTTGTCATAGAGGTCTTCTATTGTCGGACGGTGGGGGTGCCAAGGAAAGTGTGGTAGACTGGCGCCTTCTTCACAAAGGGGTTATTTCCCTTGTCGTCGCTCTTGGCGGCGTGCTTGGGGTCAACATCCTCGTCCATGTCACTTGAATCCTTGGACTCCTCCTCCTTCTTCTTCCCCTTGCCCTTGCCTCGCGGTCTATTCTTCCGACTTCGCTTGTAGCCGGACTCAGGGTCCTCCTTGAGGTCGTTGACGAACTTGCAGTATCGATTGGTATGGGTGGCCTTGACGTTGACATCGAGGTGTACAAGGCACGGCATATCGCGGTACTCTTTGTAGGTTTGGGGAACACGGAGCGGTGCCGAGGTAGTTTCACTTCCTCGCTGCAGCCCACGACCAGCTTCCCGTCCTCGGCCACGTTGTCCACCATCACCTCGTCCTGCAAACGTCATGGCGACCATGTCGGGAGTTTGCTTTTCTTCTGGAGCGGTTTTCCGCTTTGTGCTGCTATTCCTCCGAGCTTGAGTTGGAATGGCCGTTGCCGACAGAGAGCTGTGAGCATCGTCGTCGGCAGCTGTGAACTCACTAGCCAACTGAATCATCTGGTTCAAGTCAAGCTGGTGATTATCCTACAAGCGCTTCAGCTTATGTCAGAGTAACGTGCCCCTTTCCAACCCATCAATGAAGGCGGCCATGGCGGTCTGAGCGTGCACTCCTGCGCAGGAATTCTTCATATCCAGCCAGCGGGAGAGGTAGGCGCGAGATGTCTCGTCTTTCCCTTGCACGCACTGCTGTAGATCGCCAACAGTGCAGGGACGCTTGTGCATAACCTCGAAGTTCTTGGTGAACGCTTCTTGCATGTCCAACCAATTGCAGATGGCTTTCTCCGGCAAATCATGAATCCATTAACGGGCTCTGCCCGCCAACATCAAACGGAGGTACTTTACGGCACCGTTAGGGTTATCCCCGGCGATCTCTACCGCGTTGCCGTAGTCCTGCAACCATGTAGCTGGCTTAGCGGTGCCGTCAAAGGGCTTGATGGTCTTGTCAATCCGGAAACCTTTGGGGTAAGTTGCGGACCGTATCGTAGGTCCAAAGCAACGTGGTCCCACGTATGGTCCTTCCCGGGCCTCGTGGATCTTATCGATCCGCGAACGTGCATCGTATGGCTCCGGGTTTTTCTTCTTCTTGTCAACAGTGGATGGGCTGTGTGAACGACGTGGGCCCCCTCCACCATGGTGACTGCTAGGTGGGGACGGAGCCGGAGGTGGTGGTGGGTTAGCCTTCTTGCTATTACCCTCCTACGACGCATCATGCTTGTCGCGATTGCTTGCCGAACGCGGAGGGTCATGACGCGACCTTCTCTTATGTCCCTGGTTGCGCTCTCCGTCATGACGGGTCTACTCCGTGTTGTCGCGGATGATGATACCTCTCTGCCTTGGCGGTGGTATATCTATACGATGGTGAGCCTTGGGGTCTTTGCGATGTCGGGGGGATAGGGGCGGTGGCGATGGGCGACGAGGTCGGGCCTTCTCTACGTGGTTGGAGGATATGGTGATAGCATCCTTCCTATTGCGTGTATCCCTCTGTCTTCATTCTGATGAACCCTTCTATGACCCGACATCAAGAGAAGATCTGTCCCTTGGCGGCTTATGCTGGCTAGACTGGCAAAATGCTAGGTCAGACTGAAGCCTATGAGAGGTGGCCTTTTCCTGCTGTTTTACTGCCTTGGCCACTAGGTCATAGACCTGTTCCACTGCCTCGGGCGATCTATCCTGCTCCAGAAGGGTCTTGGAGACGGCGAGGTTGAGGAGTGGAGTGGGCATCACCTGTTTGCCCTCACTGTCAATGTATGGCTTGGCCTGTGCCGGCTTCGGGGGAGCCCATCCTAGGTTTCGCCGTACACCATGATCATTGATGACGCGAGCTGGAGCTTTCTTGGCCTTCTGCTGCTGCAGCAGAATCTTGTACTCGGCCTCCATTACTCTAGCTTTCTCTATGGATTTCTGCGCATTGACCAGATCTCGATCTAGCTTAGCGCCTTGCTCCGTGATGGCTTGCGCTTCCTCCAGCAGCTGCTGGCGCTTCTCGTCAAGCTGAGTAACGTTCTGGATATGAGCTACGGTCAATGGCTCAACGAGGAGATTGCCGTACATCACTCTATCAGCTGGAGTAACTTGGTCAGCAGCAGACATAGATGCCGGAGGCAGCAAGTTTGCGGTGCTGTTGTTGCTCGGGCCGGAGTCTAGTTCCTTTGGACTAAAATCTATCTCCTCTGAGTCTGCACTGAAGTCGGTGTAGAGCGCATCAATCACAAAGACGGAGGGTGCAAGGACTTCCTCGATGACGGGGGTGGAGGTACAACAGGGGCGACGATGACTGCAGGTGGTGGCGCATCTGCGGAGATGGCGGCTGGAGGTGGTGGAGGCGGCTTCTGGGGCGGTGGCACTCCACCAATGAGCACGAGATCCGCCTGAGCTTCCCCTTCGGCCTCCGCGTAGCTGTTGACGGTGTTCACCATGCTTTCGAAGGTGAGACGTCCTGAAGCCTACTGCCGCCTTAGAGAATGCCGGAGGAGCGCTCCCTGGTCTAGTCCTTCCACAAAGTGATACATAGCATCATCATTGGGGTAGTGGGCCAGATTGGCTCGTATACGGAGCCACCTTGCCAGGTAATCAAGGGGATTTTCGCCCTCTCTCTGAATGCAACGCGCTAGATCTAAGATGGTAACCACGCCAACGAACTTGGATCTCTGCTGTCCAGACGCACGGGCGAAGCCGGCGGACTTGCAGTGATCTTCCACCGTTATATCCTGCACATGGGCGGTTTGGGTGGGCTTTGAATTTTTCCGATCTTTGTCGGCATATTCCAAAGAGAGATCCGACATCGATCCTTCCGCGAACGTATCCTGCCTGTAGGCGGTCCGTGCGGGCCTTGATGCTCCTATGACTCCCAGGGAACTAGTGCCCGAGTCGGTTTCGCCTATGAAGAGGCGGATGTCTCCGATAGGAACGATCGAACACCGTGTAGGGTTCGTCTTCGCCAGGATCCAGAGCCCGTCGGGAGGGACGATCGGAACGTTGCCGGAGAAGAGAACGCGACCAATGGCTATGGTTTCGCCGATTCCTGCGAAGATCTTGGTCCTCGCCCGCTGAGGAGCCTGAAGCGCCTCTTGCCCCACGGTGGGCGCCAAATGTCGTGGTATTGCCGACGTGTCCATGGAGGGGTCCTCACAGTGCATATTTACAGACATGGGGGAAGGCGGACGGTTGACGGGTATGAGGTAACACAACTTACCCAGGTTCACATCCCACAACGGCAGCGAAATCCTACTCCTGCTATAAATCACTATAATGGCAATATGTCGAGTTACAGAGATAGGTTTGTTGTGCGAGGTGTATGCTAGTCGCTACTTGGTCGTCTGAAGTTGTGCCCTAAAGGCTCCCATAGGCCAAACTTATAGAGTCGCCAGGTCCTAGGGTTACAGGGAAAAGTCCTAGCCGGATAAGTTACAGAGTCCTACACCGTCTACTACTAGTCTTGCGTGTCTTGTACTCCAAGGCTCCGGGTATGCTGGTGACTCCACCGAAGGCCTCCCTTCTGGATCCATCTAACTGGGCCGCCCAGCAGGCAATGGGCCATGCTACCAACTGTGGGCCACCCGGGTTATCCGGATAGGAGACATGCTATGAGGATACCCATATAGCATATCCCCAACAGTGATCTCCATGGCGACGCACTTGGTTGGATCAATCCTATTTCCAGCATAGCATCCAGTTGCTTCTTCAGCTCCACTATTTTAGACGGGTTCATACTATATGGTCTCTTGGCTATGGGTCCGATTCCAGGGATTAGTTCAATGATAAACTCGATATCCCGATCTGGGGGCATATCAGGCAAAACATCTGGAAATATGTCGGGGTATTCAGAGTCTATTCTGACTTGGTCAATGGTTGGCTAGGCTATACTCTTGTTGCACTTGAATTGACGGGGCAAGGTTTCAGATACATGCTCGACTAATATTCTAGCTATACTGGTCATGGTTATGGATTTGTTGTCACAGTCGATTAATCCTTTGTGTTTCGACATCCAATCTATTCCTACTACTACTTCCAAACCTTTAGTTCCGAGTACTATTAGATTAGCATAAAAATCTATGCCATGGATTCAGATAGGGACGGCCTTGCAAATTTGTCTAGCTTTGGTGGTTGAAACAGGTATTTGAACTATCATAACATGCTTCAATTTGGTGTGTTGAATCTTACTAGTGCATGCAAATTCTTTAATAACAAACTAGTGCGATGCTCCAGAATCAAACAACACTCCTGCAAGTATGGAGTTAACAGAAAACATACCCAGCACGACATCGGGTGCTTCTTGGGCTTCTTCAGCAGTCATGAGAAAGAGACGGCCGTTGCGGTTGAGTGAATTCCCTAGGGCAAACCTTCTTCCGGGGCTGAACACGACGCTGCTGCTGAGCTGGGGTATTTGCATTCGGGGCTGTCTTCTTGAGGAACTCATTGGAATAGTTACCTTTGGTTCCACATTCATAACAAGTCACCTGAGACTTATCCTTTGCTCCAACAGGTACAACATTGCTTCCAGTCCTTGGGGCAGTGTTGGTGTTGGTGGCGACATTGTTGTTGTTGAACTTAGGCGATGCACGATTGAAATTGCTGGGGTTGCCGGGGTTATTGTGATTTCCTCCGGGCCTTGGGTTTCCACAGTTGGGATAAGTTGGACGGTCCATCGGGGGTCTATTGGTTCTTGGGGCAAATCCTGGAGATGGGTTGGGGCAATACTTTGGTGTATGGTGGGTTCCTGGTTGTTGCATCATGCGACGTTTACGGTTCTCATTGTCTTGGTTGATCATGCCTTCCATCTGAATGGCGGAATCCACTAAGGCTTCAATATCAGCAAATGGGATATTGACTAACACCGTCTGCATCTCATCGTGCAGACCATTTAGGAATCTCTCCTTCTTCTTGGATTCAGTATCTATCTCATCAGGTGCATACCTAGACAATGACAAAAAATTGTCACGGTACTCTACCACGGTCATCCCGCCTTGCTTCAGTTCCGTGAATTCATATCTCATCCTTTTGATCAAACCCAGTGGCACATGGGTTCAGCTGAACTTGACTTTGAACTCTTCCCAAGTCATCATTTCACCTCCTATCATGGCACGAACGCTGTTACACCATGCTCTTGCATCTCTCGCCAGATAGTGGGTGGAAAACAGTACTTTCTTGTTAGATTCCACTCCGGCAACTTCTAGGTTGCTCTCCATGGTTTGCAGCCAATCATCTGCATCGAGGGGCTCTTCCGACTTAGTGATGATGGGTGGGTTGGTGTTCTGGAAATTCTTGAGCTTGGATCCATGGTTGTCCTGATTTCCATGGCCTTGATTGTTGTTGGCCATCTGAGCTATCTATTGAAGGGTGGCTAAGTTGGCGTGACGTTCAGCTCTTTTAGCTTCGCGGTCAAAACCAACATTTGCAAGATTTGCAGCATCGGGTCCGGGGATGAAGTGCTTCCTCCGCGAGGCATCTGAAGATTGAGATAGATCATGAGAAAAGAGGGAAATTTCTAAGGTTCAGGGTTTTGGTGTTTGAAAAGTTTTCAATGTTTGACTCAAGTTTCTCTAGCAACTTGCTTTTCATTCATTCATTCATTCATAGAACACAATACAAACACACACCACAACAAAGGAAAATAGATGGTTTGAAGAACCATTCTGGGGAAACTACGATACAGTGGGACCGGATACAACTCATCATCCTCATCATCATCATCAATGAAGGAGAAGTCATCCTCATCGGTGAAGAAGTCCATGGCCTGATCCTCCAGAAAGTCATCATCATCACTGAGATAGGAGTAGGGGTCTCCACGAATGTCTTCCCCTGCATTCTCCCTCTCTTCCAGCTGCATGTTTCTCTCGTGGATGGTCTCCTCCAAATCCGTGATCCTGTGGCGAAGACGGGCAATGATGCGCTCCTTCTTGTCAAGCTGACGGCGACAAGACTGGCGATCCTTCACTAGCATGGCAATAGTCTGATCCTTCTTGGCGGTGATGGCGTACTTGTGGTTAACGTAGGAGCGGTCATTGTCCAACTCCTTATGACGGTCATACATCATGGAACTGAGGTGGTCCAATTGACTCTTCATCTCGTGGTGATACGGGGCCTCCAGTGGCTGTCCCATAACATCACGCCTTCGATAGAACTCAAAGCGGGTACCCATGATCTGATTGATACTCTGCCCACACAGACGGGCAAGAGCTTCCTGCATGGCCCTGGCAAGTCCATCTAGCCAGTTGTTCTCTGTCAAGGTGAACTGAATTCCCTCTGAGATGGGAGCTTCAATCTTTCCCCGGAGACTTGCAACAACTATCCATTGCAATTCTTCTCCTTCCCGATCGTTGATCTGAGCTCCAAAGAACTCGGGGTGCGGACGCTCCAGCATCTCTGACAGCTGGTCCAAGTCATGCTCAAAGATGAGGTCTCCTCCATTCCCCAACTGATAAAACTTTCTATACTTCATGTCCATCTATAAGAATGTAGGATGAGTAAGTTAGTAGAGTGATCAAGTGTGTCAAATTTTACGTAAGTTTGCAAGAATTTTTGAGGAACATGAATTTTCATGAAAGAGTCTAAGTGATCAGAATGAGAATAATTTTTCATAAATACTCACTTCCTTGGTTTTGAAACTAATTTTTTTGATTCAAACTTCCATTCTAAACTAGGGTCTCCTATGGTTAGGATGGCTCTGATACCAACGTGTCAACACTCGGATTTTTAATCCCAGATGCCTATTATGCGATACATCGCAATCCCAGGATTACCATTTTTGTGAGACATAACAGGTTTGATATCATAGTACATCATCCATTACAAACCATACATAAGGTCTTACACAAATAAAGGATCTCATGATCCAGTCTTAATACAATTCAAGCAGCGGAATAACGTAATAATAGCGGTAGCATATGCGAGACTCCATCTTCATTGTCACAGGCAATGTTGACGATGGAAGATGATCCTAGTTGTCGTAACCTTCCTGTGGTCCATCCTCCTGATAGTCCTCTTCATAGTCTGGCCACGAGAATAGCTAGGGACAAAGCCATGAGTACCCTTTAAGTACTTGCAAACTAATACTAATAAGTGAAGTGGTTTTGGAATAGGAAGTACTAGTCTCTAAGTTGTTCTGCAAAAAGCCAGATTTATCTCGACTGAGTTCAGAAGCAAAGAAAGCTAGTTGAAAGTTTTAGAACACCTAAGTGGGAATTTGAATTTCATGTCACAACCCTGTTGTGGTCAAGTCAAAGTCATGATTCATTTCACAAGTCATTTTGAAAACATCTGATGACAAAACAGTATGGCCACTCCATGTCGTCCATAACCGCGTTCACGGCTTTCAGAAAGTTTTACCCTGCAGGGGTGCACAAATAGAAACACACACTCGATATGCCTCGGAAAAACCAAATCAAAACCCAACGAGGCAGTCACGACAAAGCGATCACAGGATTCAGAAATATTTCAGGGGGCCACCCCATTAAGCTACCCGCAACGGAGTTAGCTAACTCCGAGACGGACTCAAGGTTTGCACCAATGGCTGTGAACGACTGGGAACCCGAAAATGTGACTGGGCTTGTCGACACCGCGAAAACACTCCGCTTTCCTAAACAGTACAGTGTGCAGTACCTCGCACAATTTAAATAAAGCAGTAAAACATGGCATAAGTACAGGATAGTAAATAAAACCTCAAACTAGTTTGTGGCCCCAAGAAATAAGAATGACTCAAGCTCTGGCTCAGGGGGGTTCATAAGCCTCCCGTATGTGGATAGCGCGAATAATCAAGGAACAGGAATCAAGTACTCGGGGTCCTACGGGACACAAGTGAGCCTGAAAAACCAAATAGCGAATATGGCTCACCGATGCCACTTTCATTAGTTATCCCATTACTACTCAGGTTAAGTTGTTTAGGTACCTCGTTATCCATCAGACACTCACATACCCTACACATGCTGCTCTACGACTCGCATGGCTCAAACAACTCCTGTAGTAATGGCTCATGGGATGGAGGAACAAGCTTCAGTGGGGTTTAAAAGTAAAGGCTATGCAGTACTTGGGATTCAATTTAATGCAATCGCGACTCAATGATGCAAGAATAAGATAGAGGCAATAGGTACTATATGTATGCAAGCATGTGGTAGTGCTTGCCTGGCAGCTCAGTTGAAGCGAGAGAAGGATCTGGGTAGTGCTCCTGGTTCTCTTGATATATCCCCTGCTCAGCGTCTATTCGAGGAAGAACCAAACAAACAAGGGCCAACATAAATAAAGTGCACAAGCATATGAATTAAATGCAACAAGCAAACAATCATGTCATGATGAATGATACACAATTTTGCATGGCATTAAAGTAGCATGGCATGGGTGAGGTGTGGCAAACAATAATAGAGCATTTTATTGAGTTTTGGCCCCATTTTATTCACAATTAAGTTGCTGTCCACAATATATTTATATGATGCATGCTTCAAATCAAACCAAGGAATGCATAAACAGAAATGTCTCGTCGAGCTAAACATTTTAGACATATCATTTGTTAAATTTGGAGTTATAAAACAAAAGTTATTAATTAATTAAGGAAAAAAGGGCATTTATAGTAATTTTAGTCAACTTGGAATTTTAAAGTGTTCAAAATATATTTTGGATGGCATATTTGAAATCCTCACATTTTTCTGATTTGAAAACATATATAATTTGCATTATTTGAATTTATATTTTGAAAGTTATTTAAAAACAGAATTAAATTTGAATTTATTTGAAAAGATTTGAATTAAAACAGCAAACAGAAAGTACTTTTGTTACTTAGCTCAATTCTAGCCTCAGACGCTTATAGGTGGGGCCAGGCTGACTGGGTGTCACTGCGTGCAGAAAAACGTTTTACACCGCGGGAGTGCCCAGCCCGTGTCGCTGACAGATGGGACCCGCTGGCTCGCAGGCCCACTTGACAGAGAGAGGGGTGGAACGGACCACGTGGCGCTGAGAGGGAGCACGGGTTGAGGTTTACGAAAACCTGGGTACCTTTTTGCAAAAAGGCTAGGGGGCTGGCAGGTGGGACTGGTGGACTACGGGTTGATGCATAAAGAAAGGCAGGGGGTTTTCGGCAAAACGACGCAGCCGTACTGTCGATCTTCCTCTGACGATCGATCGGTCCGTGCGTGACAGAGGACAGCGCGCCGCGGTGGGGCTCGAACGCGCGACACGGGCTGGGCACTGCCGCGGTGTAAAACGTTTTTCTGCGCGCAGTGACACCCAGTCAGCCTGGCCCCACCTATAAGCGTCTGAGGATAGAATTAAGCTAAGTAACAAAAGTACTTTCTGTTTGCTGTTTTAATTCAAATCTTTTCAAATAAATTCAAATTTAATTCTGTTTTTAAATAACTTTCAAAATATAAATTCAAATAATGCAAATTATATATGTTTTCAAATCAGAAAAATGTGAGGATTTCAAATATGCCATCCAAAATATATTTTGAACACTTTAAAATTCCAAGTTGACTAAAATTACAATAAATGCCCTTTTTCCTTAATTAATTAATAACTTTTGTTTTATAACTCCAAATTTAACAAATGATATGTCTAAAATGTTTAGCTCGACGAGACCTTTCTGTTTATGCATTCCTTGGTTTGATTTGAAGCATGCATCATATAAATATATTGTGGACAGCAACTTAATTGTGAATAAAATGGGGCCAAAACTCAATAAAATGCTCTATTATTGTTTGCCACACCTCACCCATGCCATGCTACTTTAATGCCATGCAAAATTGTGCATCATTCATCATGACATGATTGTTTGCTTGTTGCATTTAATTCATATGCTTGTGCACTTTATTTATGTTGGCCCTTGTTTGTTTGGTTCTTCCTCGAATAGACGCTGAGCAGGGGATATATCAAGAGAACCAGGAGCACTACCCAGATCCTTCTCTCGCTTCAACTGAGCTGCCAGGCAAGCACTACCACATGCTTGCATACATATAGTACCTATTGCCTCTATCTTATTCTTGCATCATTGAGTCGCGATTGCATTAAATTGAATCCCAAGTACTGCATAGCCTTTACTTTTAAACCCCACCGAAGCTTGTTCCTCCATCCCATGAGCCATTACTACAGGAGTTGTTTGAGCCATGCGAGTCGTAGAGCAGCATGTGTAGGGTATGTGAGTGTCTGATGGATAACGAGGTACCTAAACAACTTAACCTGAGTAGTAATGGGATAACTAATGAAAGTGGCATCGGTGAGCCATATTCGCTATTTGGTTTTTCAGGCTCACTTGTGTCCCGTAGGACCCCGAGTACTTGATTCCTGTTCCTTGATTATTCGCGCTATCCACATACGGGAGGCTTATGAACCCCCCTGAGCCAGAGCTTGATTCATTCTTATTTCTTGGGGCCACAAACTAGTTTGAGGTTTTATTTACTATCCTGTACTTATGCCATGTTTTACTGCTTTATTTAAATTGTGCGAGGTACTGCACACTGTACTGTTTAGGAAAGCGGAGTGTTTTCGCGGTGTCGACAAGCCCAGTCACATTTTCGGGTTCCCAGTCGTTCACAGCCATTGGTGCAAACCTTGAGTCCGTCTCGGAGTTAGCTAACTCCGTTGCGGGTAGCTTAATGGGGTGGCCCCCTGAAATATTTCTGAATCCTGTGATCGCTTTGTCGTGACTGCCTCCTTGGGTTTTGATTTGGTTTTTCCGAGGCATATCGAGTGTGTGTTTCTATTTGTGCACCCCTGCAGGGTAAAACTTTCTGAAAGCCGTGAACGCGGTTATGGACGACTTGGAGCACAGTTTCTCGATCATAGACAAGCATAACTAAAGTACCGCTGTTAATTTGACTAGACTAGGTACCTGACTAGTAAATAGTGCAACACTCACGGAATGGATGATAAAACTGCCAACGGATGGGAGGGGTTGTTCGTCCGCTTCCTCGTCGGTAAGCGAGGAGGAGGATGGATCTGTGGATATTACCGTTATTACTGTTATAACTGTTGTTAC
Organism: Avena sativa; assembly: GCA_916181665.1. NCBI lineage: Eukaryota > Viridiplantae > Streptophyta > Magnoliopsida > Poales > Poaceae > Avena > Avena sativa. The sequence goes on from OV702297.1 coordinate 250,036,335, forward strand.
TAATTCACGGAAATCCATCTATCTCTGGTTAGGTGGATGGTTAGCGAGTATCTATAGAATTGTTAGGGTTTATCTTTTGCTGCAATTGCGTCACCCCAGGTTGAGTCCCCTTTAGAGGCATAAAGACTTGCTGAGTACCCCTAGGGTCTCACACGATAAATTACTGGTTCAGATGAACAGGTACACTCGCAAGATGGATACTGGGTGGAAGAGACGGACGATGTGGGCAACGATCATTCGGTGTAGAGATTCCGGGAACGGGGATCCGTGAGATCTATGGGCGGGATCTGCTTATTTATGGGGCATCTTATGCCGATTTGCTTCTTATCCGTACTCGGATTTTGTCTTCCGCTTCCGCCTAATACTCTGATGTTTGATGTATGAGGAGATATCCTAAACTATTATATCTATCTAGGATATTTGGATCTTGCCGTATGGCGTTGCTATATTTCCTTTCTTTTTAGATGGAATGGCTCTGATGTACTGTTGTATGGTGGCTTGCATACATACTCATTTGTGTATGTAGTTGATCCCTTCGCCTGCAGATTACGCCGCCCGTTCTTGTCCCGATGTGTGGAAATGGTTGGGACGGCCGAAAGGTCTACCTGTGAGTGGCATTTGGGCCCCACCGTACTATTTCAACCATTTCTGCTCATCCAGGCTTGTAACTAGGAGCGTAATTCACCGAGGTAGTTACAATTGGTATCAGAGCCATCCCGCCCTTCAGGGTCTCAGCCAAATGGTCGTTGTCTGTCTAGCAAATATTTTTGGTAGCTATGTATACTAGGGAAAATCACAACGTGAGAGTAGGACTGCTTCCACTTTTCTTCTTACCCAACCACCCACCCTTTTCTGGTAAGGAAGTGTAACATTTTCAATCCTCTTCTTAAAATTCAAACTAGGATTCACGTGTTCTGGGTTTCCGTAGTACCATAGAAAGTGTGTGTGTGTGTGTAATTCCTTGTCTATCTATTGCATCCAACTTGTTATCTCTATCTGCCTTTTGGTTGTCAACTGTTGGTACATTCCATATTGACAGGCTTTTGAAAACCGGCGCGATCTATCTGACTCCTTGTTAACCGGTGTCATCTTCTTAAGGGTGTCCTTCCTTCTAGCAACTCCACCTTCTGTGTATGCATCAGTTGCTAATCTCTACCTGATTAGTGATTTTGCGCATCAATTGGTATTTTAATGCCGAAAAATGCGGAAAATTTTTCTTTGATACATCTGTGTTTCCACACTCCTTTCCAGTCGTGTGTGAAACATTATCTATCTTCCTTTTATCAGCATGTCCATGCTAACTCATTCTTTTGTCACCAGCGCTTAATCCTGGAGTTTCGTTTCATCAACAATTCTCTTGGGGTAATTACATAACATGTGTCGATCCGATGCTGATGAATGTAATTTGGTTCTCGGCATAGCTATATTCCACTCATGGTAAGTGTCGATTGGAATATGGAAAAATGCTATCAACCGTCACCATCTGGAGGATAAGGCTATCTCCTGTGATTTTGAGTACACCGTGATCATATCTATGCATATTCAAGCATCTTTGGCAATCCGGAGTTTCTCAAGGCACTACGGCGGTCGATCATCTGTCCATCATGCTGCACATCTTTTTGAACTCCATATCTGCAAAATTCTCTTTGAGACGAGGGAATTGCATCTTTTCGCTTCCGATAGCTTGGCTTAAGGTATGAGCTATCATCGTTTCTTATCCAAGATCTCTTTATCTTTGCAACCGGTGATCCGATCGACAATGTGAACCAGGTGACATCTCTTTTTCTTCCAAAGGACCAGATAATCTATTCTTCCAGTGCATCTTCTTCAACAAGAACCCGTGCTCTTAATATTGATATTTCTAAGAGCGTTGAGCTCAGAAAGTGTTTCGAGCATTTGTTTGTTTCTCCCGCCTCTTGAACTTGATATTCTGGGAATATCTTGTTAATCCATGGTGGTATATGTTGATATTATGCTTGCCTATTCCATATCAATGGAAGGACATGGAAGATCATCTGTGTCTCTTTCTCTCAAGCTTCGTGAGCACTGCCTGTGTGCAAAGTCTCAAAGCGTGAATTCTGACTTTTTGAAGTCACCTATCTCGGCCACGTCCTTCTGCTAAACACATTGCTTCAATTCTGGAATTGGAAATCCATTGTTAATTCCATCCTCCATCTTCTACCAACCCAGAGTTTTCCTTGTTGGCAAGTTATCATCATCGTTTCGCTAAAGATTTTCCTCAAGACTGCTAAATCTCTCTCAATCTTGTCAAGAAGAACATGGAGTTCTTTCACCTCAGTCTCGTCAAGTAATCTCTTGAACCCTCTCGCTCTATCGTCTATGCTCAATCCACCGGAGACCATGAAGACCTTCCAGATCTTGTTTTCCTTCTGTTCAAGTGGGTGCTATCTTTTCTGTAGCTGTTGGATCTTGCAGTTGTTCTCCGTAATCTTCCTTCATATCTTTCCGGTGGCTTGGTACTTCCGACATGACGACAACATCATCATCTTTATCTATCTATGAATCCGGCAAATCACTTGCATCTATCCTTGTTTTCTAACGGAGTTCCATGAGCTCTTCTTATCAATACCTTCAGTCTGTTTCGGTAGTTGGGTTGCTTAGTTTTCCTATTCATGTGCGGAGTAATGCTTTGAGTGCGGGATGGAGTAGCTACCATACCACCACTCTTATCATTCACGCTTGTACATTGAATTGGTAAATTAATGTGATCTCACTCATTCCACGGAAGTTAGAAGTGGCCTTTATCCCTTGATACTTTTACTTCCATCCTTGTTTTTCCGGAGTGCTCTCTCGAAGAAAGTAATTAATAATCTCTTGTTGGTGATCTCACCCTTTCCACACGGAGCAAAAACATCAATTATCTGGTGGAAACAAACGCAAACTCCTTTCGGTCCTCGTCTTTCTACCGATGCTCTACATCCTCAAATAAGATGAAGGAAAACTATCTCTCTTTGTTTCATCAATTCTTTTCCTGTGGTAAAGCCAATTATGGTTGATGCCATCAGTCGGCGAATCTATTGCATTAGCCTCAAGGTTAAAGAAAGCAATAGGTATCTCTACAATAAACTCCAGATCCTCCATATTCTTTGCTTCTCGGGATTCCACCATGATCTGGCTTCACCTCCGTCTCTAGAAGTTATATCCGCGCACCTCAATTGCGTGATCCTTGGTTCTTACCAGCGCAACAAGAATCTAATCCGACGATGTCTATCTAAATTTTTCTGTTGATATCAAGGGACTCTATTGTTTGAAGGCAATATTGTTTCCGCACTTCATTTCTCTAATCCGAGAGAGGATACGATGCTATTGTCATAGTGGTTCAAAACCTCTCCAATCTAGCTCTTTTCTTCCGGCGACACAAAGATTCATCCTCTCTAGTATCGGTAAATCTTTAATCGTAACAGTGTGCCTTTCTATATTCATGATACATCAACTTGTTCTTTCTTTCACAGTGGTTCTATCCTTTATCATGTTTCTTTGGAAAACCGGAGCTATGTCCATCCTATCCTTCTTGTCTCACGACAATCCTTCAACTCTTCTAACCGTTGTTTCTCAAGCAAAATACAAGACTCGCAACAAGTCTAGCAAGTTTTGCAAGGTGTAGTGGTCGCACCATTCCGTTCTTCATCAACTTGGGAACGTAAGGGTCACCTTCGTTCGAACACCCGCCTCTCCTTGTGTTGTTTTCTTTTTCCTAGGAATCTCGGGGCGAGATTCTTGTTTAGTGGGGGAGAGTTGTAGCATCCCAATTGTCTAACAATTGCAATGCTACTAGCCTAGTCTATATAATGGCTACTTCAAATATATAATTGTTGCATCATCATTATATCATGCTCATGTCATCATGCCTCCTTGCATTTGAGCATCATATAAAACCCTTTTCCATTTGGTTCTTATCTCATATGCATTATTAATTGTATTTGCCTCTTGATATTGTATTTGGTTCTTGATATATTGTTTAAATGCCCAAGTTGAGTTGGGGGCATATCTTTTATTAACTCCACCACCTTTTCTTTCACCACTTTATAATTCCACCATCCAACTAAATATGAGCTTTGCACTTTATTTGAGTTTACCTCTAGCTCATGTGGGTTGGGATGGATCCAATTCTTTTCCACATGCTCCCATATATGCACCATGTTGTTTTCACATTGTTGGTATATGAGAGCCACAGGGCCATCTTTGCTTGTCTTGTGAGTGGAACCCTTTTGCTAGCTTCCATATGTGTGGTGTTGGGGTTATTTTCATGTTTGGATATTTTTGGGCTTATTAAATGCCTAGTGGCACATACACACTAGCAAGTCCCAATTTTATTCACACATGGCCATCTCCAACTACTCCACATGGGGCATCCTTTCATTTCTTTTGCTTGGCTTTATTCCACCTTTGGAAATGCAAATGAATAATGCCATGTAATAATATTGTTTTCACAATAATCAACATGGTATTAAATATTTTGCATGGGCCATGCAAGAACCATCTTTTACTAGCTTTGGTTTTTATTTGCATTGGAGTGGATCATCTCTCTCTCTCCCTCCTTTTAGCTTGATCTTATTTGATCATGCTTAAACCATCTCACCCCTCCTTACCTTGTCTAGATCTAGATGGAGCTTGGCATGTGCTTGCTTGGCTTTGTCATAAGAGGACACCCCACCTAATCTAAAACCAAACCCTAGTCCCTCTCTACCCTAACCACCATACCCCTCTCTCCAAAAAACCTAAACCATGACCTAACCTAGCTACCACCACCTCTCTCTCTCGGCCTCTCTCTTCTCTCTACCTAGCTGGCCCCACCTGTCACCCTGGACCCACCTAGATACCCCCACACAAACCCTAACCCGAGCCTAGCTCTAACCCTATCCGAGCCTAGATCTAACCCTACCCGAGCATCTCCTCTCTCTCCCTCTAGCGCTCTCTGCCTGCAGGCCCCACCAGCCCGACCCTGATCTACCCCCTCCTCCTTGCCCCACCTGGAAGCCTCACCTGCCCCTGCCCTGCCCCTGCCGACCGAGCACGTGAAGGAGGGAGAAGAGAAAGGTGGCACCGAGCCACCTTTTCCATCTACCCGCTCCCCCACGGCACCCCTCTCCCTCTCTGCTATCTACCACCATCCCCTGGCTCTCCTCTGTCCCCCAGATCTACCCCGGGACCTGCCCTCTCCTCCCCTTCCTCTCCACCACCGTCTACCCCCCCAACGCCAGCCACCGTCGGTCCCCTCCATTCCCCTTACCTGCAGCCGGTGGCGAGGAGCTCTAGGTGTCGAGGAAGAACGAGGAGACGCCTAGGAGGCCGCCTATACCCGCTGTCGAGGAGGAGAAGCACCAGAGCCGGAGGACATCGCGACGCCGACCCCGAAACCCTAATCCGCTCGGCCTCTGCCTCGTCGACGATCAACTGCTCCCCGGCCCGATCAAACACCACCAACCTCCCCACGGTGAGCGTCCTGACCTCCCTGACATGGTCCCCTTCGCCGCGCCGCCCTAGCCTCGCCGTTCCTTCCTCCGAGCGCCCTCTGTGCGCCGGTGACGCGTTCACTTCTCCTCACCGTAGCGTCGCGCAAACCCTACCTAGGCCGCGCCGGACCCTCTAACATCTACCCCGCCCTAGCCCAGCGGTCACCGCTGCCTGCGCGCGCGCCCAGGTCGCACGTTCGAGCCCCACCGCGGCGCGCTGTCCTCTGTCGCGCACGGACCGATCGATCATCAGAGGAAGATCGACAGTACGGCTGCGTCGTTTTGCCGAAAACCCCCTGCCTTTCTTTATGCATCAACCGCGGTCCACCAGTCCCACCTGCCAGCCCCCCAGCCTTTTTGCAAAAAGGTACCCAGGTTTTCGTAAACCTCAACCCGCGCTCCCTCTCAGCGCCACGTGGTCCGTTCCACCCCTCTCTCTGTCAAGTGGGCCTGCGAGCCAGCGGGTCCCATCTGTCAGCGACACGGGCTGGGCACTGCCGCGGTGTAAAACGTTTTTCTGCACGCAGTGACACCCAGTCAGCCTGGCCCCACCTGTAAGCGTCTGAGGCTAGAATTGAGCTAAGTAACAAAAGTACTTTCTGTTTGCTGTTTTAATTCAAATCTTTTCAAATAAATTCAAATTTAATTCTGTTTTTAAATAACTTTCAAAATATAAATTCAAATAATGCAAATTATATATGTTTTCAAATCAGAAAAATGTGAGGATTTCAAATATGCCATCCAAAATATATTTTGAACACTTTAAAATTCCAAGTTGACTAAAATTACAATAAATGCCCTTTTTCCTTAATTAATTAATAACTTTTGTTTTATAACTCCAAATTTAACAAATGATATGTCTAAAATGTTTAGCTCGACGAGACCTTTCTATTTATGCATTCCTTGGTTTGATTTGAAGCATGCATCATATAAATATATTGTGGACAGCAACTTAATTGTGAATAAAATGGGGCCAAAACTCAATAAAATGCTCTATTATTGTTTGCCACACCTCACCCATGCCATGCTACTTTAATGCCATGCAAAATTGTGCATCATTCATCATGACATGATTGTTTGCTTGTTGCATTTAATTCATATGCTTGTGCACTTTATTTATGTTGGCCCTTGTTTGTTTGGTTCTTCCTCGAATAGACGCTGAGCAGGGGATATATCAAGAGAACCAGGAGCACTACCTAGATCCTTCTCTCGCTTCAACTGAGCTGCCAGGCAAGCACTACCACATGCTTGCATACATATAGTACCTATTGCCTCTATCTTATTCTTGCATCATTGAGTCGCGATTGCATTAAATTGAATCCCAAGTACTGCATAGCCTTTACTTTTAAACCCCACCGAAGCTTGTTCCTCCATCCCATGAGCCATTACTACAGGAGTTGTTTGAGCCATGCGAGTCGTAGAATAGCATGTGTAGGGTATGTGAGTGTCTGATGGATAACGAGGTACCTAAACAACTTAACCTGAGTAGTAATGGGATAACTAATGAAAGTGGCATCGGTGAGCCATATTCGCTATTTGGTTTTTCAGGCTCACTTGTGTCCCGTAGGACCCCGAGTACTTGATTCCTGTTCCTTGATTATTCGCGCTATCCACATCCGGGAGGCTTATGAACCCCCCTGAGCCAGAGCTTGATTCATTCTTATTTCTTGAGGCCACAAACTAGTTTGAGGTTTTATTTACTATACTGTACTTATGCCATGTTTTACTGCTTTATTTAAATTGTGCGAGGTACTGCACACTGTACTGTTTAGGAAAGCGGAGTGTTTTCGCGGTGTCGACAAGCCCAGTCACATTTTTGGGTTCCCAGTCGTTCACAGCCATTGGCGCAAACCTTGAGTCCGTCTCGGAGTCAGCTAACTCCGTTGCGGGTAGCTTAATGGGGTGGCCCCCTGAAATATTTCTGAATCCTGTGATCGCTTTGTCGTGACTGCCTCGCTGGGTTTTGATTTGGTTTTTCCGAGGCATATCGAGTGTGTGTTGCTATTTGTGCACCCCTGCAGGGTAAAACTTTCTGAAAGCCGTGTCCGCGGTTATGGACGACTTGGAGCACAGTTTCTCGATCATAGACAAGCATAACTAAAGTACCGCTGTTAATTTGACTAGACTAGGTACCTGACTAGTAAATAGTGCAACACTCACGGAATGGATAATAAAACTGCCAACGGATGGGAGGGGTTGTTCGTCCGCTTCCTCGTCGGTAAGCAAGGAGGAGGATGGATCTGTGGATATTACCGTTATTACTGTTATAACTGTTGTTATTAATTCACGGACATCCGTCTATCTCTGGTTAGGAGGATGGTTAGCGAGTATCTATAGAATTGTTAGGGTTTATCTTTTGCTGCAATTGCGTCACCCCAGGTTGAGTCCCCTTTAGAGGCATAAAGACTTGCTGAGTACCCCTAGGGTCTCACACGATAAATTATTGGTTCAGATGAACAGGTACACTCGCAAGATGGATACTGGATGGAAGAGACGGACGATGTGGGCAACGATCATTCGGTGTAGAGATTCCGGGAACGGGGATCCGTGAGATCTGTGGGCGGGATCTGCTTATTTATGGGGCATCTTATGCCGATTTGCTTCTTATCCGTACTCGGATTTTGTCTTCCGCTTCCGCCTGATACTCTGATGTTTGATGTATGAGGAGATATCCTAAACTATTATATCTATCTAGGATATTTGGATCTTGCCGTATGGCGTTGCTATATTTCCTTTCTTTTTAGATGGAATGGCTCTGATGTACTGTTGTATGGTGGCTTGCATACATACTCATTTGTGTATGTAGTTGATCCCTTCGCCTGCCGATTACGCCGCCCGTTCTTGTCCCGATGTGTGGAAATGGTTGGGACGGCCGAAAGGTCTACCTATGAGTGGCATTTAGGCCCCACCGTACTATTTCAACCATTTCTGCTCATCCAGGCTTGTAACTAGGAGCGTAATTCACCGAGGTAGTTACATCTATCAAGGGGTGAAAACAAATGGAAAAGTTTCTGTTTGAAATCTTGGACTAGGAACACTCAAATTGGCCTAGTGAGCAAGATTGGCAAAAATGACCATTTGCTTATTTGATTTGTTTTTGATTTTCTCTTGATTTGTTTCTGGTTGGAAATGTTTTAGATGATGTTGTTTTCATCTTTAAACCATTCCTTGCTATTTAGATCAATCTCAAAAGTCCATTCATGCATTTGTACAATTATCACATACACACATGCATTCATATTGATTTGATTAACAAAAGTTTTTGTTAACCCTAATTTTGGTGATTGGAATATGATAATCATTGTTCAACATTTTTGGGATGTTACAAACCTTCCCTCCTTAAACAAAATCTCATCCTGAGATTTGAGAAGGAATAAAGAAGAAAACTAGGACTTAAAAAGATCGGGAAACTCCGTCTTGATGTGATCTTCTCGCTCCCAGGAAGCTTCTTCTTCAGTGTGGTTACTCCACTAAATCTTGAGAAACTTGATGCTTCTGGTCCTGGTGGTTCTGAAAGCTTCCTCCAAAATACGGATGGGTACTTCAGGATACGTCAGGTCATCGTTGATCTCTATGGTGCGATGATCAATGTTCTTGAAAACTTCAGTCTTCTCTGGGACTTCTAGGAATTTGCGAAGTAACGATATATGGAACACATTGTGTACTGCTGACATCTCCTCTGGAAGTTCCAATTGATACGATACTTCTCCTCGATGATTCAGAATCTTGAAAGGTCCGATATATCTGGGGGCTAACTTTCCTTTGAGTTGGAAACGCTGCATTCCCTTCAAACGCGACACTTTGAGATACACAAAATCTCCGATATTGAAAGCGAGGTCTCTTCTCGGTGTAGCTCTTCTGTCTGGATTGGGCGGTCTTGAGGTGCTCACGGATCTTGTGAAATTTCTCTTCTCCTTCTCGTAGGATGTCGGGTCCAAAAATATGAATCTCTCCTACTTCCGACCAATTCAAAGGGTTGCGGCACTTCCTTCCATACATGAATTCAAATGGGGCCATTTGCAAACTAGCTTGATAACTTTTGCTGTAAGAAAATTCTGCGAAAGGCAGACAGTCTTCCCATTTACATCCATACTCTATCACATAGGCTGTCAACATTTCTTCGAGTATTTTATTTACTCGCTCCGTTTGTCCATCGGTTTGAGGGTCATACGCTATGCTGAAATCTAGTCTTGTTCCTAGTCCTTCTTGGACTTTCTTCCAGAATCTCGATGTAAACTGAGTTGCTCGATCTGATACGATGTTCTTGGGGACTCCATGCAAACTGAAGATTCTAGTGATGTACAACTCTGCTAGTTTTGAACTATGGTAGGTGGTCTTGACTGGTAAGAAATGGGCGACCATGGACAATCTGTCAACTATGACCCAAATAGAGTCATTTCCCCTACTAGAAGTAGGCAATCTGGTGATAAAGTCCATTCCAACTGAATCCCATTTCCATTCTGGAATCTGCAGTGGTTGCAACAGTCATGCGGGTCTTTGATGTCCCTCCTTAACTCTCTGACAAATATTACACTTGGCGATATAGCTTCCAATTTCTCTCTTCATCTTATGCCACCAAAATTGCTCCTTCAGATCCTGATACATCTTCATTCCTCTGGGGTGGATAGAATAAAGAGTATCATGGGTTTCCTTTAAAATATCTTCTTTCAACTCTGAATCTGCTGGTACACAGAGACGTCCTTTATACCACAACACTCCTTCTTCATCTTCGGTGAATTCGGGTACCTTGTCTATACCGATATGGCGTTTGATTCTGTCGATACTAGCATTTCCTTTTTGCACCTCCTTGATCTGACTGATCAAAGTGGGTTGAAGTTCTATGCTAGCCAAAAATCCTTCACTTACTAATTCCATTCTGAAATTTTCCATCTCCTTGTGCAAACTTGGTTGCTCCTTCAGAATCATGGAGTTCAAGCGGCAGGGCAATCTGCTAAGGGCATCTGCTACCACATTGGCTTTACCGGGGTGAAAGTGAATGTCCATATTCTCTGCCTCATATTCAGCTCCTTCTGAGTGAATGTATACTTCAGGATCTTGTGATCCCAGTAAATCTCACAACAGTTTCCCATGAGGTAGAACTATGGCTACTAGTTCAACATCATGGGTAGGATAGTTCTGTTCATGCTACTTCAGTTGTCGGGATAGATACGATATAACTTTGCCTTCTTGCATCAACACACATCTGAGACCAATCTTGGATGCGTCACAATACACATCAAGGGCTTCGAGATATCCGGCATGATCAAGATTGGGGGTGAAATCAATCTCCTCTTGAGTTCTTGAAAACTCGCTTCACATTTTTCCGTCCATTCAAACTTCTTGTCCTTCTTCAGCAATTGGGTCATGGGTCTGGCGATACTTGAGAATCCTTCTACGAACTTGCGGTAATATCCCGCTAATCCAAGAAATGCACAAACTTGGGTTTGAGTGGTTGGGGCTTGCTAATCTTCAACATCCTTCACCTTTGCAGGGTCAACGGAAGTTCCTCCGGATGATACAATATGTCCGAGGAATCCTACCTCCTGCAACCAGAATTCACATTTGCTAAATTTGGCATACAACTGGTGGTATCTAAGGGTTCCAAGGATGGTCCTTAGGTGTAGCTCATGTTCTTCTTCTGATTTGTAATAGATCAGAATTTCATCGATGAAAACAATGACAAACTTATCCAGGAAGTCCATAAAAATCTTATTCATGAGGTTCATGAAATAAGCAGGGGCATTGGTAAAGCCAAAAGACATGACAGTGTACTCGTATAATCCGTATCTAGTGGTAAACGCAGTCTTTGGAATATCCTCTGCAAGAATCTTGAATTGATGATAACCAGTTCTACGATCAATCTTAGAAAACACTTTGGCACCAGTCAAACAGGTCTTCTATCTTTGGCAGCGGGTACTTGTTCTTGATGGTGACATCATTTAAGTTCCGATAATCCATACAGAAACAGTTACCTCCATCCTTCTTGTCCACAAACAACATAGGTGATTGTCGTGGTATTGTCGACGAGTACGACATGGAGGGGTCCTCACAGTGCGTGTTTAGAGACGTGGAGGAAGGTGGACGGTTGACGGGTACGAGGTAACACATCTTACCCACTTTTAGATCCCACAACGGCGGCAGAATTCTACTCCTGCTATAAATCACTATAATGGAAATACGCCGAGTTATAGAGATAGGTTTGTTGTGCGAGGTGTATGCTAATCTCTACTTGGTCATCTAAAGTTGTGCCCTAAAGGCTCCCATAGGCTCGACTTATATAGTCGCCAGGTCCTAGGGTTATAGGGAAAAGTCCTAGCCGGAAAGGCTACAGAGTCCTACACCGTCTATTACTAGTCTTGCGTGTCTTGTACTCCAAGGCTCCGGGTATGCTGGTGACTCCACCGTAGCCTTCTGGATCCATCTAACTGGGCCGCCCAGCAGGCCATGGGCCATGCTACCAACTGTGGGACACCCGGGTTATCCGGATAGGAGACATGCTATGAGGATACCCATATAGCATATCCCCAACAGTAGACCCCAGAGAACTCTGAGATCTTGCGCCGTCTTGCCTCTTCATGTGGAATGCTCCGTCTAGATGGATGGCGGCAAATCGTCAAGCAATATCTTGTAGTCCTCCCAAAGAACCCTGCAAGGTTTTCTCCGTCTTCAACTTGTAAGCCAGAGAATTGCTGAATCTTCCATCGTACTCTTCCATAGTCGGACTAGATCCGTCCATGCTGGAATCTTCTGATGTGATGGTTCATCTGCCTATGTCAGCTAGGGCAACGTAGACGTAGGTCAGCAATGCCTCGTAACTCACACATGAAGAGAACACAATCATGTCCACTTTTACCACGCGAGCGATACGAACCGTTGGCGGCGACGGTTGGGACGTGGCGAAATTTCCACGCACGTCCGCACACACGTCGTCTACGCGGCAACCATCCGATCAAGCTACACGAATCTCGATGCTGGAGATCATAAATAGTAACTACGGTGGAAAATTTACTTTTCACCTCATTCTCTCCTCGCATCATCTTCTTCCTCCAGCGAGCATCCCCTCGAGCTCTCCGCGCAACTTTGCGAAAAAAGCCTAACTCCAATCTTGCCAGTCACCTCCAAACACTCGCAATGGCCAGCAGCAGCTCTACTCCCTCGATGGCAGCGTCGGGCGAAGCCGCGACGAAGACGGCGAGCTCCGTCGTCGTGCCCCTAGAGGGCCTGGTCATCCCCGTCTCCGCCGTGGTCGAGACCACTGGCGGCGACCACAATCCAGCGGTGCTGGAGCTGCTGGAGGAGGACAACGACTCCCATAAAGGCGATTGGCGTGGTTCGGACATCACAGACCGCGACATCAAGGAGCTGATCATCGAGGGCTACCTCCCTATGACGGAGGGGCTCGCCTGGCAGGCGGCGCCGGCCGAATAGGTCGCACCTTCTCCCTAAGCCGGAGAAAAGGTGTACCTTAAAGCACAATTGGTGCGCGACGTCTCCCTGCCCATCTCTAACTTCTTCCTTGCCGTCTTGAACCATTACCGGGTCCAGCCCCAAAACCTTTCTCCCAATAGTATCCTAGCGCTTAGCAATTACGCGGCGCTTTTCGAGGGTTACTTATGGATTAAGCCTAGGCTAGACCTCTTTGTGTATTTCTTCACCGTCAAGCTCGAAGCCGGGGCCAGCAAGGATGAACTTAGAAATTGTGGCACCATTAGCTTCAAGATCCGTCCTGGCCGGCGATTCCCCGACATCGTCGGCCACGAGTCCTGCAAGAACTGGCAGCGTACTTACTTCTATGGCCTAGATATCCCTCTGGCTGGCCAAGAATTAACGTACCCGGACTTTGTCGATGGAGCCTTCGTCAAAACTTCGACATGAAGATCCCAGGCCTCCCTTCCCTCCGACATCGATGCTTCCCGTGCCATAAGGCATATAGAGTGGTTCGTAGAGACGGGTTTGACCAGCTTGGACCTAGCCATGTGCTAGTTCATCAGGCTAATCCATCCTCTGCAGCACCGCTTCAAGCTGATGCAAGAGTATAACAGCGATAGAAGGGATAGCCGCCACATCTCCGTGGACAATTTCTCGAGCGACTCCGTCAATCTCCGTCTCAAAGACATCGTCAAGGTGAAGGCCTTCCATCGCCCCTATCACTCCCATCGTCAATCCTTCCTCCGCTTCGACAACTCACAAGCTAAGGAAGCATATGGCCCTTCCGGCATGGAAGTGGACTCAGGTGCCTCTACCGAGCTTGTTGTTGTCGGCGAGCAGGCAACGTAGGAGAGTGCCGCACACCAAATGGCTGAAGCTCCGGCTAAGGATGCCATCGGTTGCAGTAAGGCGGTGGTGGAAGCTGGTACTTCTGCCGTAGACGGCGCCCCCGCACCCAAGAAAACTATAGAATATCCAAAGATAGTCTATTCGGTACTTACACCGGGTAGCACTGCTCTAGTTCCTGGTGCAGCGACGACATCTCCGACCTGCGGTCTAGAGGAGCTTCTCCGACAAGCAGAGATCTTGCAAGGAAACAGTGCATCGTTCGGCAAGCTGCTGGCTGAGAGTGCTACCAACCTCAAGATCATTGCACTTGTAAGTTTTATTTGCCTTTTGTATTTCATATGAGTATCCCACTGTAGCCCCCAAGGATTTAGATGGAAAACCATAGGTCTTTGCGTCTGAATGCTCTAAGAGTGACTAAAGTAGAAAACTTCTCACTGTAGCCCACAAGCATGTAGTTTGAATGAAATATTCCGACTAGATGCTTTAAGAGTAGCATACGCACACTACTAGGAAAACTGCTATAGGTAATCCATACTTCCGTGGCTCATGTGGTTGAAGTGCCCCACGGGTAAAATAGGCATGGCTTAGCTGTGGGCAGTGCCCTACTAGTAACTACAACAACTGTGGCGCACATGGTGAAGGTGCACCACAGATGTGTGTGGGCCAGGGCCCTGCTGGCCGCATGCCGCATATCTGTAGCGCACATGGGGAAGGTGCACTACGGATGTTATGGTTAACCATGGCGCACGTGGAGGGGGTGCGCTACGCCTAAGTGGAGGCCTCTCTGTTCTGTAAATGGACAAACACATCCGTGGCGCACTAGGGCCATGTGCGCCACGGTTGTGTTTTGTTCCTGTGGCGCACTAGGGGCATGTGCGCCACTGTTGTGTCGCCCAGTATTTTTTGGAAGCTCCACTTTGTGCACATGTGTGATCACTACCACCTCACACTTCACTTTCCACTTCTTCTTCCTCCTTAGATCTAGTCGGGATCCTTCTCCTTCCCACCTCAATTTATCCACTCATTCACCATTTTTAGCATGTGGAACTTGCCTTGGATGTTACATACGTAATAGAGGAAGCTCTTAGGCCTCTCGCATCTCCTTCTTGGCCGGTCTCGCGCGCACCTCTCCTTTCCATCTTCTCGCGATCTCGGTCTCTCATATCGGTAAGTTGTCCATGTAAGGATGTGCTCATATGTATGTAGATGATTGATTCTCATGATGTGTGTATGGAGAGGATCGTCGATGGTCATGTGTGTGTATATATATGGAGAGTATCGATGCTCATATGCATGTGTGTATGGAGAGGATAATGATATGTTCATGTGTGTATGGATCGGTCTGTCTCTTGTGTTTGTGTATGAAAAAGTTGCCATTTGTTTTGCCAAAATGTTCATTCATTTCCATTTTTGCAAGACTTTGGCATTTCGCAAAGGTCCTAATTTTAGGATAGGTCATGCAGAAATTTTCTATTGACCATTGCATGCATGCATTCATTATGTGGTTCTAATAGACTTCTAATTGTACCGTGTACACCATGCAGGCAAAAATGGTCCGCATAATGAGCGAAGGCATTGTGGCTAGATTTTTGAAATGTGCGACGACCAACATGATACGAAATAACAAGACGGATATAAGATGTCCGTGCAGAAGATGCAAAGTCAACTGGGTGATCGAACCAGATTCCGGGAATCTGCAGGCGCACCTGCTCCGCCATGCTTTCATGGATGGATACACTCGTTGGATAAGCGATGACGGAGACGATGGAGACGGTGAAGGTGGGCAACATGACGATGATCATCATCATGGCGAGAACGGGCGAGATGATGAAGAGTCTCCTGGAGATGGTGAAGGTGCGGAAGCAGACCGGGATGATGATGATCTAGATGCAGGAGGAGGAGACGAGGATGGAACAACGTCAGGCTGGGTGCAGGACCCTTATGTGCAAGAGCTGCTTCTCAAGCAGACGAGTAACACCAGGGCAGCCGCTAGAGAGAAAGCCAAGCTTGCGCAACTTGAGAAATACGCGGTTACTCCATTGTATGAAGGATGCAGGCCCGATGATACCCGGTTGAATGTAACGCTCAAGGCTATGGAGATGAAGGCCAAACACAAATTGAGCGACGCAAGCTTTGACGATATGATGGAATTCTGGCACGATCGTCTCCCGGAGGGGAACACATGTCCAACTAGTATCGAGGACGGCAAGAAAATCATCTGTCCTCTCGATCTACCGCACGTTTGATATCACGTATGCATCAACGATTGCATCATTTATCGGGGCGAGGACGCGAAGAAAACCACATGTCCGGTGTGCGGCGTGAGTCGATACAAGAAAGGGAAGAAAGCACCTCGAAAAGTGGTATGGTACTTTCCTATCACTCCTCGTCTGCAGCGCTATTTCGCGGACCCTAAGGAAGCGAAGCTCATGCGATGGCATGCGAAAAGGAGAAGCCAGGAGATGATGATGATGACCCCGAAAAGGATGAGCTGCTGACGCACCCTTCAGATGCTAGCCAGTGGAAAGCATTGGACCTCGAATTCCCAGAATTCGGTGGAGATTCGAGTAACATCAGGCTTGGTGCGAGCACCGATGGACTCAATCCGTTCGGTAGCTAGAGCATCACGCACAGCACTTGGCCCGTGTTTGTATGGATGTACAACCTCCCTCCATGGTTGTGCATGAAGAATAAGTACATACAAATGAGTATGCTAATTCAAGGGCCAAAACAACCAGGTACCGACATCATTCTGTATCTCGGGCCGTTGAAAGAGGAGCTAGCCACGTTATGGGAATCTGGAGCAAATACTTACGATGCCGTCGCACAAGATTATTTCACTATGAGAGCCACGTTGGTCACTACGTTGCAAGACTATCCAGGTTGCGGGTATATCTCGGGGCAGGTTATCCAAGGGTTCTGCGCATGCGTTAGGTGCATGGATAACACAAGCTATCTCCAACTAGAGAAAGATCCAGGGTCATCGAAAACCGTGTTCGTGGCGCACCGGAGGTGGCTTGGCAAGAATGATCCATGGAGAAAACGTGGAGACCTATTCGATGGAAAATCCGAGACCCGAGGAATCCCAGAGCGTAGGAGCAGCGAAGCTGAAAAACTGGAAAGATTGTCCTAAGCCTGGAAAGAAGCGAAAGAGGCAGCAAGACAAGACATTGATGAAGGTATGGAAAACAAGGTCTGTTTTCTAGGAGTTGCCATACTGGAAGTTTCTCCGCACGCCTCATAGCCTCGACATCATGCATATCACGAAAAACGTGTGCGAGAGTCTGGTCTCCACCATAATCAACATGCCAGATAGGACGAAAGATGGTTCGAAAGCAAGGCACGACCTGATATGCTTGGGTATCCGGAAGGAGCTTCACGGAGGACGCACTACTCCTGATGATCAGGAAGATGACGATGATCATGAGTCGGATACGACACAAGGTCGTCAGAAGGGTAAAAAGTTCAAGAAGAACGAATATTACTGCCCTCCTTCTTGCTTCACTCTAAGCCAGGATGAGATCAAACAGTTTTTCAAGTGCCTTCTAGGAGTCAAATTTCCTTACGGTTACACGGGCAAGATAAGCAGATACCTAGACGAGGCGAACAAGAGGTTCAGTGGCATGAAGTCTCACGACTGTGTCATGCTAATGACGCAGGTACTTCCGGTCGCACTAAGAGGGATAATGGATGAGCACGTCCGTGAAATGTTATTTGGCCTCTGCAAGTTTTTCGATGTCATCTCTAGGAAGTCGATTGGCGTGAATCAGCTCGGGAGGCTACAGGAGGAGATCGTGGTGATACTATGCGAGCTTAAGGTCTACTTCCCACCCGCATTCTTCGACATTATGGTGCATCTACTGGTCCATGTCGTGGAGGACATCGTCCAACTCGGGCCCATGTTCCTCCGCAGCATGATGGCGTTCGAAAGGATGAACAGACACATCAAAGGATACGTTCGCAACATGTCCGGTCCCGATGGAAGCATAGCCAAGGGCTTTCTGGCCGAAGAGTGCATCTCTTTCTGCACGAATTATCTAGACATCGAGAACCCTATCGGTCTTCCCATCAACAGGCACCTTGGCAAGCTCGACGGATCTGGTCACCGAGAGGGTCGTCGCATACTTCATGCAGACTTCGATTTTCGACGCGCATACTTCGAGCAAACCTCGTCGCGCTATAGCATTTAGAACTGGTCGATCCATGGGTACAGAAGCACAAAAGGTTAATCGAGAAGAAGTACAGTGACCAGGGCATATAGAGGACGCAGGGAGAAATAATCAAAGAGCACAACTCAGATTTCACGCGTTGGTTTAGGCAGATGCTCCTTGATAATCCACCGCGATCGCATTCTTCTGACACGGAAGAGATCATATTGTAAGGTTCCCAACCTTTGATAAGGTAGAGATCCCTGTGTTTACAATGCTAGTCCCTGGATCAATAGCTAGCATCCACAGTTAAGATATAATATCAAGAAACAAAGGTCATAATACAACTTTATAACCAGGAATAAAATAATTTATTACATCTTACATAGCTCATTTGGCTATCTCATTACAATGCAACATAATATAACAATAGCATGGGGTCCTTCATCTTCAAAGTGCCACAGGCAGACATGTTGGTTGTAGACTTGTAATCCTCATCATTAACCTTCACTAATATCAAACAAACCTGCAACATAACAAGTTACAGACACAAGGGTCAATACATTTGAATTGTATTGGCAAGTGATACTATGGTAGTATAGTGGAGTCTATCAACTATATGCATTTGGCTAAGTGGAGCTTAGGCTTGCATTGCTCAAAATAGATTTTCCTTATCATTTGAAAACACTAAGTTTTTGCTTGACAAAATCTTTCCCAAGGCATCTTCCAATAGAAATTGGTGATCCTTCAATCCCTTGTTCAACCACAAGATTTTAACTTAGATATTGGGATGAGGAGATTCTTGATAACTTCCATGTCTTGATGCTCAAATTTTCCTTTACCAGGGACATGGCTAAGTACTTAGATTTTACACTCTATAGAGGTGGTGCACTTTTCCCACAAGACTTGGTTTCACCAAGACAAGATCTTTCAGAAGCCTTCCCTTAGACCAGAATGGACGTGTTCCAACCTATCATCCCCTACCACCAACTGTCCATTTGGCTAAGTTATTGCAACCTATATGATCCAGGCAGATCCCATAATGCCAAGTGGCTGCACTTGAAGCTTCTCAACATTTGACATCTCAAATATCTTTGTTCCTGGGTGGCCATCCACAAGTGAGATACACAAGGTAAACCATATAAATGGGCCTTGTGAACCACTCAACATAAACCATTCCTTCCATTCCACCCAGGTGATTCATTCACTTAGTTGTTTTATTAAACAAAACACAAGTCCTTGACTTGGAAATATTCCATAGTATGAATATATATTCCACCCTTGTTTTCTATTAGCTAAGCTAAGAATGATAGTAGTAGGAGACTTAACTTAGGAAATTTCTACTAAGGTTTCATCTACTAGGATTTCCCATGGCATAGTTTACACTTAGCAAAATTCCATGCAAGTCCTACTTAGAAATATCACTAATGCATAGTGAAAATAATGGGACAAAAGTATGAAGCATCAGCCTTTTTGGTAGAGAATATAAGTTCACTCTTTGTCTTTGCAATGATCACACTCTTCAAATCACTACATTTCAATCAAGCAAGCAATATTTCAATCTACCATTCAAGCAAAACATCACATAAAATGATAGAAACAAAACAATGCATGCAAGCATGCCAAACTTTGTTTTATTTACAAAAGTGGTTTATAATTGGTTATAAACATTCTAAAACACTTATTGGTCATTTTATAAAGTGGCAAAACTATTTACAAAAGATTCTACCTATAAACCATTTTTAAACCAAAGTATTATTTTATGTGGTGAAGAAATGCTTTTAATAAGGCAACATTCTATAGGGTTCACAAAATATGTTTTCAGACCATAAATCTTTGTGTTTACAGTCAGAGAGTTTATTCCAAAACATTTCCCATAGGTTTTCTTCAAAAAGCATTTTTAACAAATAAACAATATTTTTATTTGACTACAAATGGTTTAAATCAAAGGTTTATTCTTTTGCTTCACCAAATATGTTTTTGAAACCAAAAATTTATTTCTATGGTCAGTAGGTTCAAAACAAACCATTTGCCAAAGGTTTTATCTAAAAAATCATTTTAGAACAAATTTTATATTCTAAACATGCATACACAAGTTTCTGCAAAAACAATCAATTTAACAAAAGCATTTTACTAAACAAAGTGCATGGTCAGAAATTACTTGTTTTGCTGAATCCATTGATATAAAATTTGCAAAATTTGGACGTGTGGTGTGAAAGTTATGAAATTTTCAAATTGGTACATCTAATAGACAAGTTTCTGGGTTTAAAACAGATTCCAGGCCACGTGTCGAGTTGCTGTTCGCTGGTACCGGTTCGTATGGATCAGCAACGTGGACCGCAGGATTTAAAGTGAATCGTGTGGCGCAGGATCGATCTTACCCCTTCGGGCTAAGGTTCTATCGTGTCCTTTGGATCAATATCCAACGGCGCACAGCACGCTTGCCAACTAGTGGCGGCGCTGGCGGCGGCAGGTGGCGGCGCTGGCTCTGTCTACGGCGTCGCGGCGATTATAGGAAGCAAGGGGGGAAAGGGAGTGTCTCACCAGTTTCGTGGAGTGACGTTGAAGCTCAACGTGGTGATAGCTCGTCGAGGGGCGCACGAGGATGGTCTGAATCGCTCACCGGAGTTCTTGCTGCCGTCGGGTGCGCACGGTCGTGGTCGAAGACGAGAGCCTGGGATGCAAGCAAGCGAGGAAAGGTATCAGGAGGATGCGCACGGTCTCGGGGGTTGTAGAGGTACTCACCAGAACACGAGGGGCGCACGGGTTTGGTGTCAGTAGCTCGCCGGAGTGGATGCGGTCGTCGGTGGCGAGATGGTGTTGTCCTTGCCGACGATGAGGGGCACGCGCTAGTGAGCTGAGGATGCAGAGAGATGCGCCAGGGTCTGGGGGTCATGCTTGTGTGCTCTAGGAGGCGAGGGGCGATGTCGACTGGCCGGAATCGCTCGCGAAGCTCGCCGGAGCAGAGGGCGATGCAGGGGGAATTAGGGACAGCCTGGGGGCTCCGGTGGTGTGGCGTCTGGGGGGAAATGGAGAGGGGAGGCTGGCGATTAAGAAGGCATGGTCAGGAGAGGATTAACTGCGCCATTTACGCGAATTCATCCGAGCAAATCAACGGCAGAAACTGCCAGGCGTGTTCAACGCGGGGTGAAGAAGATGATGAGCTAGCTGTGGGGTCCGTTTGGCAGCGAGTGAGAGAGAGTGGGGGTGGGGTCCATCGGTCAGTGTCCTCGCGGGTTCTGTCTGCGGAGAGGAAAAACGCTTCGGGGAGAGAGGGATAGGTGGGCTGCTGGGCCTTAGTGGGCTAGCTGGGCTGGGCTGGGTTTGTTTCCATTTTTTTTTGATCTGGCTGTTTTTCCTTTTTCCATTTCTATTAATCTGTTTTGGTTTTGTTTAATTAATTCAAACCTCAACCAAAATTTGTGTAGGTTTAAATATTGATTAGTGATATAATCTGAAGTCAATTTTTGAATAATTCTTTTATTCTTTTTGGGGTCTTTTAATTATTTAATTAGGTCCTTGTTTTAAATCAATTAAGATTTAATAATATTTTCAAACTCCATTTGAATTTCTAAAACCTTCCAAATCTTTTCAGTAGGTTTTTATTTTCTTACTTGGGTGTCAAATAATTCATCTTGAATTATTTGGAAAAGTTTTTAATATGATTTATTAATCATTTAAAATTGGATTTGTCTTTATTCCAATAGGATTTGGTTCAAGCCATTTTATTTTATTTTGGAAATTCTTTATCCAATATTTTATTTGGATTTGGATTATAATCATTCCACTTGTTTATGGATTTGGCCAAGATTTAATTTGGTCTTTAAATATTGCTTATTTAATATTTCTTTCTTCATCTTATAAAATCCATATCTTTTTATTTATAGATCCAAACTTGGTGATTCCAATTTGTAAAATCTTATTTGATATTTGTTTATCCTTTTAAATCCCTTTAGGATTATTTGTTCAAAATTTTGTATGGATTTTAGTTAAGTGCTTTATTAGCTTTGGAAATTACTTTTCCTTATCTTATTAAATTAATAGGATTTTATTCATGGCTCCAAAGTAAGTGAAACCAATTATATGGTTTTATAATATTTCTAATATTCAGTGTTGATCATTTTGAAATGTTTGTTTGACAATTTTCTATTTGGATCAAATCCATGGTTTTAGAGATAGCTTGGAAATGATTTTCTTCCATCAGGGTTTTAGGGTTTTGGTTTATTCCTCAAGTGTTTAAATTTCCAGATGCATTCATTGAGGAATGCATTTATCTTGATTTGAATTTAATTGGATTCAAATGTTAACCAAAGTTTGTTCAAGATGGGATTTTTAAGTTTCCATTTAGAAACAAAAGTTTCTTTTCACCCTAATTTTCAACAATTGTTTATTTTGTTTATTTATTTTTCACATAACAAGATTTAGAAATCTTGGGATGTGACACATATTCACCTTGTCGCAGGGACCGATGCAAAACCTGGTGACCTATCAGGTGTATGATATCAACGGCTACACATTCTACACGGAGGAAAAGGACAACAAGTGTGATTATCAGAACTCAGGCGTAACGTCGGAACTCTACACCGATGACAACATGAAGAAAAGATTCTACGGAAGAATCGAGGAGATCTGGGAGCTCGACTACTGTGGAGAAAAGGTGCCGATGTTCCATGTCAGATGGGTAAAGAGCGTCGAAAGAGAAGACCGGTATTTCACAACCATGGTTATACCCGAAGCAGCCAAATCCAAGGCCGTCGGTGCGAACGTGGCCGCGAAAAAATGAACCATGGGTACTGGCTACCAAAGTGGACCAATGTTTTTTCATTACCAACCCGACAAAGCCTAGCCGTGTTATCATGAGGAGAGGAAAAAGAAACATCATCATAATGGATGGAGTCGCCAACGAGCAAGACTTCGACCAGTACGGCGATCCAAAGATTGAAGATGACGACGACTACGATGCAGCAACATACATCACAAGAAGAAAAGGACAACCCTACCCAAAAAGGTAGCCCGTTTGAAAGAAGAAACATTAAAGTGCCGGGGCTAAATTATTCAACCGCGACAAAGAAGGGAAAAAAGATTGTAAAACGCTAGCTCAAAAAATATTGTAAAACGCGTGGTCGAAAAAGATTGTAATATTCATGGACAAATTATTATGACATATTTGTATCATGGAAAAATTATTATGACATATTTGAATCATATTTAATTTGTACCACTTTTATGACGTATATTATCACTTTTGGGCATTTTTGGAATATTTAAAAATATTTTAAAAACAAAAAAAAAACTTTTATGGAATATATCACCACTTTTAGGCATTTTTTGGAACATTTAAAAATATTTTTAAAATAAAAATAAAAAGGTGGGCACCAGGATTCGAACTTGGGTGCTCACAGGTTTAGATTAGAGAAGTGGGTGGAACCAGTGGGATAAGCTAGTGTAGTTGTTAGACAGTGGAGCTACAACCATCTTATACAGTCGATAAATGCCGATAGTTGTAGCGCACTATGCCCAAGTGCGCTATAGATATCCGTAGCGCACTATACCCAAGTGCGCTACGCCTATCTGGGCACGGCTGGTCAACGGCGCCACACGTCCTCCTCCATCTCAGACACCATCTCAATCCCGAGCCCGATCCCTGTGCCGTCGCGCTCTCGATCCGTCGCCGCGCTCTCGATCCGCCACCTCGCGAGCCGCCGTCGCTCGAGGAGGAGGCCGTGGAGCAGGAGCAGGAGGAGGCCCGCCGCCGCTCGAGGAGGAGGCCCGCGCGCCCGCCATCATCGTCCGCCCGCCCGCCCACCATCGTCGTCGTCATCTCAGAGGTGAGCGTCGCCCCTCCCCTCTCTCCCTCTCTCTCCCTCTCTCTCCCTCTCTCCCCTCTCTCTGCAGGCCATGGTTAGGGTTCAGCATTTGATCCTATTCAGATTAGGGTTTATATTATGGTTCAGATTAGGGTTCATTATCGTAGCATTTGCTCCTGTTGAATGGGTTTAGATTAGGGTTTAGCTAATCTGCAGTACTAAAATTCCATGCAAACTGCAGTAAAATTCCATGCAAACTGCAGTAAAATGGCCAAGTTCAGATCAGGATCCTGATGATGCACCATAATTTTCTCATGATTACAGTAAAAGTCAGGGATGCAATTTCATTTCTAGGTGTTTCCCATCAGTAACTGCTTTAAAAGTGTATATCGCAGAAAGGTTCAGATGAGAATCTGAGCTTGCAGTATCTGAAATAGTTATAAACTTAAATGATAGTAAGGGAAAAGTAAATGATTAGTAGGTAAACCTATAGTAAGAATATTAGACAAAAATGTGCTAGTTGTTACAATTAACAAGAGAAAGCATCTGTAATTATTGACAATTACTTGTATATCTAAAGCCGCATAAACAGATGGTTCAGATTTAGCCATTTTATTCTGTGAATAATGTTTCTGGACATCTGATGCCCAAGTCTCAACCATTTTATTCTGTGAATAATGTTCCTGGAGTACAAGATCTGATCAACGTTACTGTCTATCTGCAAGTATGCATATTATATCTGTGATTTTGGTCTTAAGAAAATTGGTCTCAAGATCTTATCAATGTTTTCCTGTTTTCCAAGAAAAAATGTCACTATCTTCCACTCCATGTTACTCTTCTTTAGATAGCTAGTCATTGTCAGTCATGGGCTTCATATGGAAGTAAATATGAGATGATATCTAGCTGCCAGTATCGCAATACTTGGTGCTTTATCTGGAATACTCATTTGCTTGCTGTCACTTGGTCATTTGCTTGCTGTCACTTGTTGTAATGATCTTCTAGTATAGAAATCCTTGGTCCATAGTCTGAAGTAGTAAAAATGACAACAAGGATTGTTGTATTCTCATTTGCTTGCTGTCACTTGGTCATTTGTTGTCATTTGTTCACAGAACTGAAATAGTACAAATGACAGCAATATGCTTGTTGTGTCGTGCTTGCTGTTGTCCTTGTTGTGCTTGCTCTTCTTCTTAGTCTGGAACATCCACATACTATATGTCCACCCTACTTGTGTTGCTACTACTTATATGCTACTTGAGCTGCTACTATTTCTATTATCTGTGCTGCTACTACTATTTGTTCGTTATATCCATCCTAGTGTTGCTCTGGCTACTACTATCTGTGGTGCTACTATGCTTCTACTACTATCTGTACTGGGACAACAGTACCTTGAAGTTGTGCTTGTGCTTGTATGAAGCACTTTATTATGTCGTGTATGCAGGTTCTTGTATGAAATGAGTCCCGATTTTTGCCGGAATGTTGATTAACTTCCGTTTCGGCAGAAATCGGGTACTCCTAGTTTAAGAAAATTAGCAAAGGTCATGCCGAATTTTTCCGTGCATTTAACCAATTATTTGTTTTTTATTAGTGCAAAGATGTCTGACAACGCATGGTTAGCAGCCACACGAACAACGTGGCACCGACGAATCAGGCAAACTATGTGTTCGTGACTCCGCTCGCTAGCACCGCGGCGCCGCAAGTGTTGGTGACTCCCCCTGCAATCACCGCGGAGCCGGAGTACATGTTGGTGCCCCCTGCCATCTTCGCGGTGGAACCAGAGCTCCAAGCACCCGGCGGTAGGGAGAATACACCGGCGGCCAGCACCGCGCCATCAAGCAGCCCTTCCATCTCTTGCACGCCCGTCGCCGTATGTGGTGCCTCGACATTAGCCGATCCCGACGCCATCACGGTAAACAAATTGCTTTACCGTCTTTCACGCTATCTATTACTCTTATGGCATCTCTGACGACGCCGTACATGTTTTCCGCAGATGGATGTTTATTGCACTCTCTTATGCTACGTGAACAACGAGCTGAGGGATGTTGCCAAGGGTACCATCGTTCAACCCTTGCAGCGCACGTTCCACTCAAGGCCGATGCCAGATAGCGTGCACAGGGTTAAAATTAGTCGGGTGCTAAGGGGCTACGATGACCTGGAACCTCCCATTCAACCCCCAGGAGCGGATGAAGAAGAGCCAGCTATCCTCAGAAGTTGCTTCGGCTTATTCTTGCAATGGCCAAAGAGCATGATCCGTTTGGGGACGGCGGGGGCCATCACGCCACAGACAACAGCACCGCCTGTCGTGCCAGCGACAAGAGGTGGTGCAAGGCCCCCTACCGCCCTCGTCGTCACCTCCACGCGGTGGGTCGGATGATCATGTTGATGATATGCACATGGCACAGGATCCGGCCGAGGATGACGAAGACTGGAATGATCACTTCTTCAACACTCAGTTTAGCAACGAAGACCTAGCTGGTGGCCCCACAGAGAAAGCCACTATCACCAAGCGTCTGTTTGGTTCTCAGGAGACACCTCCAGCTTGCGCCTTTACAGAGCCAGCTGATACAACCAACCGGCCCTTTATTCTAAGCCCTTACACACTACATAGGGCATCCGATGCTCAGATTGTGGTGCCTGCCCGCTCTCCAAAAGGAAAAAGGGCAGGAAAAGAAAATCTACCATCTCGAGCCAGCCGGTGGCGTCAACAACTGCGTATCCGATCAGGTTTCGGGACGGGCCACCAAGACCCGAGGGTATTACGTGGAGGATTCATGTGGCGGGTGAGCCCATGCTACCTAAGAATTTGCGGAGGCTCGCCAGTTTGGAACTGCAGAGTGTGCATGACGGCGTGCTGACGTGTAACATCCCAAAAATACTAAACTTGAATCATCAAACTCTAATCATCAAATTTAGGGTTAACAAAAATTTTTCTAAATAAAAATATGAAAGCATGCATGTGTGTATGCATTCCAATTTTGATTTCTTTTGAACCACCTTGTTTGTGTGTTTCTTTGCTTATAAAATGTTACTTAGGTGAAATAAACATCATCTAAACATTTCCCAAACTTTTCCCAAAGACAAATAAATCAAAACAAAGCTAAATGAGTGAATGGTCATTTTGACCAATTTAACTCCCATGCCTACTTTGGCTGTCTCAAACTTTCAGAACCTAACAGAAACTTTTCTGGATCTTTGCACCCCTTGATTGTACTCATAACAAAGTATCAAGGCCCACTTTGTGATCATCCAAAAACATTTAAATGCATAGTTTAAATGACAGTTCAAAATTGAATCTTTATCATATGGGAAGATCCCACTTTTTCAAAAACCACTCAAACAAGCTCAACTTTCAAAACCCAAGCATCTGCAGACTCACCAGCACCAACCTAGCACACCCACCAAAAATCTTTTCAAAATTCAAAACTTGAATTCTTGCGGCCATTTCATCAAACACCTTGCAGATTCAAATCTTCAAAAATCCAAACACTATTGTGAGCAGTGATTGGAGCCGAACTTGTTACCTCTCTGGTTGCAACTAGGCTTTAGTAGATCATCTAGCTCAAGGGCAAATATCTAGCATCACTATAAGCTTGGCAATGCCATCAATGGTGAGCAGGCCGAGTGCACACTTGTCACCCCCATGTCGACAGCAAGCTAGGAGAAGAACCAAGCCTAGCCAACATGTCTAGGAGCAAGCCAACACCCCACCACCACTCCCTCTCGACCGCTCGAACCTTGCCAACCACTGACCACCCGCACGGACCATGCCAAGCTCGCCAGCAACCATGCCGAGAGCGTGCCCCGTGCGCCACGCTCTACCGACGCCCACAGACCGCGCGCCGCCCTCGCCGCGTGCATACATGATCACGACCGTCCCAGTAACCCCGCAGACATGCTCGTTCGCCGCCGCGCGGACCACGCGCGCTGTGCACCATTAAATCTTCCGTCGGGCATGCGCAGAGCATCGTCGCGTTCCGACCAAACCACACCGCCCCACGTCTCTCCACCGTGTCATTGAGAATCGCCAGGGAGCACCGCACCGCCCCCTACGATCGCCCACGCCGATAGCCGTCTGTACCGTCGACCACGACGAACTCACCTTGCGCCCCGTCGGTCCCCTCGCTCCACTATAAATAGAGGCCACCCCCAGCCGAATTGAGCACACCATCTCACTCCCCTCTCCTCACTGATCGTGCCACCCCATTCCCGGAGCAAGGAGAGCAGCACTTCGCCGGAATTTCACTGGAGCCCGCCGCTACTAGAGAAGAAGGGAGCCAGCGATTGGAGACGCCCCAAGAGAAGCTGCCGGTACCAGGAGGTTCGCTGTCGTTGACTTCGTCGTTCGCCCGCCTCGCCGACCCTCGCCTGAACCCCGGTGAGCCCCCAACGACCCCCACTGGCCGCGCTAGGTTTCTGTCTCGCCGGTGTTGCCCAACGTTGACGATGACTCTCAGCCGTTGGATTAGAACCAGATCGAACGCCCCACATCGCCCCATACCGCTTCGCACCCCCTCGTCTCACTGACGCGTGGGGACAGCCACTTAACCAGCCCGCGTAAGCGCTGTGCTTAGCAGGCCGGCCCAGTATTACTTCCCGCGCAGCCCAGTTATTTGAATTAAACCTTTTCCATTTTATTTCAAACACACTTCTGTACCCAGTTTCAAAAATCAACCCAGGTCGATTCAGTGAACCAAATTGAATGAAACCAATTTTGTTAGAAAGGTCTGGGAATGCTGAATCCAAGCCCGTTGGATTCAAGTCATTTGGATCTATAGATCATCCTTGTTAAAACTAACAAGGCAGAAGCTTTTATGCAATCAAACATTTTTCAAATTTAAACCATAATAGCTTTTGAGTTGATTCCAACTCTCAAAAATCACATTTAACCATACCTTTCAGAATATATAAAAATATATAGGTTTACTTACAGAAATAATGTTCAAGTAATAAAAGAATGCTACATAGGCATTTCTAGTCACTTTATTTAATTAAAATAAAAGGGTAAAACCTTATTAAATTGTGACACCACTTTAAACCACATTCCTATGGACTAAAATATGTGGTGATGACATGTGTCAACATGATCCCATGTTTGGTTTGGAGAATATTAAATCTTAAGTAGTTTTTCAATGAGTAGAAATTACTTTTCTAAAAATAAAAGGAATTAAACCAAGCCTTAATCTTGTAATGTTAGAGATGATGTTAGATCATCTATAGGACCTTTTTGTGTGATGATTGCAAGTATTTAAGTTTGTTTGGTGATTGTGTACATCGTATTTATTTATAGACGCTAGTACCGACCAAGGATACGAGGAGGAAGGAGGATTCTACGAAGAAGAAGCCGAGGAGAACTTCAACCACTGCTCTGCACAAGGAAAGCTAACACTTGCTAGATACCCTACTAATCCAAGCTTATACTGATACTTATGCAAGCTAATACTTGCTTGTTACCATGACCACTATATGCCTTAAGCATATCTGATCATATCCACTTGATAAACCCATCCTAGTTTTACTTACAAGCTTTATACTTTATTTCTTTATCAAAGCTAGTACTTAGAGCTTACTTAAGTGAATTGTAGATATTAGAAAGATAATTGAAGGTTGCATAAAGAGCATAAAATTTGGCCTAAGCTAGATAATCTTGATGTCATCCTAAGGCATAAGATTAAACTTAGTTAAACTCCTCTAGTTTACCACCCCTCATTAGTGCTTACCCCCACTTGTAGATGCTAGTGCTAAGCATAAAACTTGATCAATGTTAGATGGGAATACTTAGTGGAAAAATGGTTATGAAAACCTTGGAATGATGGATCATTCTATTGAAATGTTTTGGACATGTGTTTCCGAACACCTAATGATTTTGGTGATGAAAATGTTGAGGCATGAGCCTTAGCCCTTTATAAAACTGATGGTTGTCTCGATGCGATACCATTCCAATTTTATCGTACAACCACAATACCCGAGAATTGGGTAGGGCTTAACTGGAAACTTATATACCTTAGTATTAGTTCCCTCACGGCCAAGGTCTGAGCTGGGGCTACCTGTGAAGATTGTCCACCTGTGCAGTACCCAAGATGACAATTGGTCATGGTTGGGAGTCCAAACTCACAGGAGATGTGCTTATACTAGGGCGTGTAATTGAAAGGTTAGGATTGATTATCCGCATACTGAGTATGGTGAATTCAGGATCTGTTCCTGACGGATGTATCGAATGTTGTGGTGAAAGTGTACAATCTCTGCAGAGTGTCAAACTATCCGAATAGTCGCGTCCGCGGTTATGGACAGTTGGAGTGGCCATATTGTTCCCCCGTCAGACTTTTCAAAATGATTTGTGAAAGGAAGTGAGACTTTGACTTGACCGCAACAGAGTTGTGATATGAAATACATTTCCCACTTAGGTCTTATAAAATTTGACTAGCATTCGTTGCTTATAAACTTAGTAGAGATAAATCTGGATTTTGCAAAAAAACCCTAGAGCCGAGTGTCCTATTATCAAAAACCCCTTTCACTTGTTAGTATTAGTTTGCGAGTACTTAAAGAGTACTCATGGCTTTGTCCCTGGCTATTCCCGTGGCCAGACTATGAAGAAGAGTACCTGGAGGATGGACCCCAGGAAGGTTACGACAACTAGGATCATCTCCCATCATCAGCATTGCCTGTGACCCCGAAGATGGAGCTTCGCCTACGCTACCATTATTATTACGTATTCCGCTGCTTGAAGTTGTATTAAGAACTGGATCATGAGATTCCTATTTGTGTAAGACCTTATGTATGGTTTGTAATGGATGATGTACTGTGGTATCCAATTTTGTTATGTCTCGCAAAAATGGTAATCCTGGGATTGCGATGTATGGAATAACAGGCATCTGGGATTAAAAATCCGGGTGTTGACAAGACGATAGAGAGACGCCTTCTATCTGAGAAAGATTCCTCGCACCCGGTATTCGTGGTTAAGGTGCCACCAGGCTTGGGCTTCGTCGACAATGCCCCTGCGGATCTGTTCTTCCTGCGGTTCGACGACATCTTCAATATGTTCCACCTATACCCGCTGCACTATACCATGGTCCGCCTGTTTTCTCTCAGCCTGGCCATGAAGATCATTAGAGAGAACACACTGGGCATCGCTATAGTGGACCCCTACTACATGCGTGACGGCTGCTTGGGTTCCCCCGCTGAACGACATATCGTGGCCTCGTACCTAAAAAGAATCCTCGTGGCGAATAAGACAAAGGAATACATTCTCGTGCCTTACTTTCCCGAGTAATTTGTTATTCACTCGCCACCGTCGATTGGCTTTATTAGATTATCATCATTATTTTTCCAACACATTCCATTTGAATTTTTTGCGCAGAGATGAACACTGCACGCTCATCTCCTTATCGCCGAAGCATTCCCATGCCATGTATTTTGACTCGGGGAGTCTAGAAAAGAAGAAAAACTACGACAAGATCAAGGAAGTTCTGGATGATGCTCTCACTGGCTATGCCTCGACGGAAGGCACCATCTTTGTGCGTACGAAGGTCAAGTTCGGCAGGCACGTCTTCAACCACGTAACGGAGTTCCCCTGCGTGAAGCAGCCGGAAAACAGTAAGAAGGAAGCCTACTACGCACTCCATCACATGAGGGCGTTCCTACTTGACCAGCAGAATTCTACGCTGCCAGATCATCTCAAACAGTGGGCCGAAGCAAAGGCCAAGATCACTGATTCAGATATTAGACAAGAGATGTATCACATCCAACAGCAGTTTGGGGCAATCATCTTTGGTGATGTCATGACTTTGGGGGGGATCTTCTACGGAGGAAATATCCCGAATAACCGTGACATAGAAGATCGCCCAGAGATGCAGGGTGACTATAGGAAGTTCATGACGAGACAAGGCGTCCTGCCGTTCCCTAAGCCGAGCCAAAAGGCTTGATGTTGGACTAGTTGTAGTTACAAACTATAGATGACCTTTGTGTGTATGTGGACAAGTGTACATGCTACTATACTTATCTTATTAGGTTTATGAATCATCACTTACTTCTTTTGCTTATTATTATATATCAATCAATGCTTGGTTTTTTTTGCTTACTCTTTGGTCCTTTGCTCATTTTGGTCCTTCTTTTTTTCCTTACTTTATTAGTCTTTTTTCGAGAATAATGCCGATGATTGAAATGTCGTGGCACAATATATATGTGAATGTGCTACGACGGGATTGTGAGCCTTCTGATATGCACAAGTCTAGGTGTTGTGCATCCTACTTGGCTCATAGTTCCATCGTATCATATTCCTGTGTCTAACACCTATGTATATATATGAGGCATTCTTTTTGATTTACTTTGGTATTTTTCTAGAATAATGCCGATGATTGAAATGTCGTGGCACACTATATATGTGAATGTGCTGTGATGGGATTGTAAGCCTTGTGTTATGCACAAGTCCAGATGTTGTGCATCCTACTTGGCTTACGGTTCCATCATAGCATATTCCTGTGTCCAACGACCTAGCTAGTTATATATGAGGCATTCTTTTTGAGTTACTTTGGTCTTTTTCGAGAATAATGCCGATGATTGAAATGTCGTGGCACACTGTATGTGAATGTGCTACGATGGGATTGTCTGCCTTGTGCTATGCACATGTCCAGGTGTTGTGCATCCTACTTGGCGGATAGTTCCATCATAGCATATTCCTGTGTTGAACAACCTAGTTATATATGAGGCATGCTTTTTGAGTTTGGTCTTTTTGATTTAGGAGTACTTTCTATAAGTGTATCTTCATATGCGACTTTAATTATATATGTTTTTTTTCAATCATCGGTTAATTATTATTTTCAACTTGTAGATGAAGTGGTACGTCGTGTACAAGGGACGGGTTCCCGGAGTCTACGATGATTGGGAAGACTGCCAGAGACAGGTGCACCGTTTCAGCGGCAATAGCTACAAAGGGTACAACACTATGGCGGAGGCGGAAGCTAGATACACGCGCTATCTAGCGGGAGTTAGGACGAGGAACCAGATGAAGACCTACACCTTCGTCGCGGTGATCATGCTTATCTTCTTTGGTTGTTTATCCCGCGTTTGTGTCTAGCTAGTTTAGATGTCTAGGCGAGCTTCCGAGCTCTAACTTGTTTGATCAACACATGTATTCGCATGTCACCAACTACTTTGTAACTTGATCGAAACAATGTATAACTTATGTATTCATGTATGAGACTTACCTATATGTATTTGTTTCAATCTTGTTTTGTGAATTGTGTATTTATATATATAACTGTATATCTTATATCTGTGTGTACATCTGCTTATATAATCTGTATTGTATATCATCTGGCCCTGAAATTAAAAAAAAAGACACCCGTGGCGCACATGGCACAGCTTCTGTGGCGCACTGCAACTAAAGCGCACCTGCGCAGCTTAGTGGCGCACTGCAACATGCGCCACAGAAGATCCAAGGCGTAGCGCACCTGCCAACATATCCATGGCGCACTAGCAGGTGCGCTACGCCTATCTCAACATAACCGTGGCGCACCAGGCAGTGCGCCACGGCTAGGAGATAGCCGTAGCGCAAGGCCCGTGGCGCACCACTAGTGTGCCACGGATGGGCCTTTTAGGTGCACCACACATGACCATTTTCCTAGTAGTGGCAGTGGTTATAAATTTCAATACTGTAAAGCCTCTACTTGTAACTGAATTAGTTCTGACTAGATTCTTAAAGAGAAGCTAAGCATATATCCGAGTTACAAACTTTATATTGTAGCCCCCAAGCTTCTGATCAAAAACTGAATTAGTTCCGACTAGATGCTTAAAGAAATACTAAGCATATTGTTAAGTTAAAAACTCTCGCTGTAGCCCCCGAGCGTCTAGGTGGAAATTTTCGGGCTAGATGCTCCAAGTAGACCAAACAACGTTTAATTTTTCTTTTTTCCACAGAACGAGAATGCTCGGAGGGGCATGGCCAATGACAAGTACCAGAAGATGCGCGCGGACCTGGAAGCCAAAAAGGGTAAAACTGCCTTCTTGAAGGAACAGATCATCAAGAGCAAGCGTCTGTTTTGTCCTTTATTTTTCGTATTCTGACTTAAAATTGTGTATTCTCCGAGTACTCACTGTCTACTTTCCTTTCTCCAACTTGCAGAAACCATTGCCAAGGCTATGGACATTGTCAAGCAATCCAAGCACATTCAAGAGCTAGATAGCGAGAACAAGATCCTTAAGCAGGAGAGGAAGGACATGCTGAAGATGCATCAAGAATCAATGAAAGCCCTGCAGGACTCCTCCACCAAGGAGATGAACCGCTTGAAGGAGGAGATCTCGATCTTAAGAGATCAGAAGAAAGCTGCCGATGAGCAGAATCAACACCATCATGAAGCGTACAAGCTCCTCCAACAAGAACGGGACTCCTTGGCGGATATCCTCTGGCAAGCTAAGGCTAGCATCTTTAGTAAGTGATTCTCCGTCTTGGATTTCTGTAGTCTAGATACTCTAAATTTTTGAACTCATGTGCTCCTTGTCGGAATTTGTAGATCCTATGGCTTTAACCCGGTCGCCTCCTCCGGCAAAGGAATGCATGGTTCTTGCCGGGAACTTTATCAACACCGCCATCGCGCAAGCCAAAGAGATTGGCAAGCCCCTCTAGATCAACATCTAGGCATCGGACTATGTGGCGAAGTTCTCGTCGATCCTGCGCCAAGCCCCTGAGCGTATCACAAGCTGGAAAGCTTCATGTGCATGGGCCGGTGCAAGGATGGAGCTGTCCATGGTTAAGGCACATTACGAGGATGCCGATATCGACACGGTAACCTCTGGCATTCCCGACGTAGATGATGATGGCAAGGAGATTAATCATGAGTCCATCTTGTCGTCACTCGCGGGTTATGACACCAGAGTTGCCGAGTTAGTCGACGTCAATGTCTTCGTGCCGATGAATACCATCGATGGCGGCAACCAAAGCTCCACCGAGTCTCTTCACACTGCCGACTTCGAGGGTGATTCTCCTGCTGTCGATGATGCTGCTTCCAAGTCTCCTGCGCCAAAGGAATGAAAAACAACTTGTAATATTTGTTTCATCTTTGATGCGTATGTGGAAAAAACTACATATTAACTTAAGGCGGAAAACAATGATGTATGTCCTGCTACTTAAGAACTAGTTCCAGCATGTATATATTTTTTAAGCAAGTTCTGGCTTATCCATTACTTTGGTTCTTATGCTTGACTTTTCGTGAGTCGGAAGACTCGTTGTAGGAACCATGCGCTCAGGTGATGATGCCCAATGGCACCGTCAATAACCTAAGCACAAAATCCCTGACAATAAGTGTCGTAAGTCACTACTCCAGAATCCACATAAAAACGACAAAGAACGTGTAGACCAGAAAACTTAAGCTAACTCCTGTAGGCGGAATTTTCACAAGTGCAATCACAAAACTTGTGCATAAAGGTTTTATATGATCCAAAAAAGAACACTAAAGGAGGTAAAAGACTCAGAAATATGAGTGAACCAGAGAACTTTATTTCATTGATCATATAAGAGGTACACAATTAAATAAAAAATGCTAAGTGTAAAAAGGAAGTAGCTGTGCTATGTTCCATGGCCGATCAAGCTCCGGGTAGTCATCATCCGGGTCACGTCGTTTACACTTATGATCCTCGTTGGGTGAGTTCACGATTGTCAACGAGGTATTAAGACCCATTGAGTATCGCCTTGCTTATGATGAACGGTCCTTCCCATGGCGGGGATAATTTTTGTGACTTCTTCTGCATAAGTCGTAGCACCAAATCCCCCTCTTTAAACGAGCGATGCCGAACGCGGCGAATATGATAGTTGCGTAGCTTCTGCTGGTAGATGGAGAATCTTTGGCATGCCAAAACGCGCTCCTCCTCGAAAAGGTCCACATCTAGGCGTCTGGATTCTTCAGCGTCATCTTCGTCTTAGGCGGCGACTCTTGGTGCATCGTGAAGTATGTCGGAAGGTAGGATGGCTTCTGCTCCATATACCATGAAATAAGGGGTGTAGCAGGTGGATCAGCTGGGGGTAGTTCGTAAACTCCACAACATAGATGGCGATTCTTCCGCCTAGGCTCCAGCTGCTCTATGTAGCGTTGCCTCAAGACGTGGCTTGATTCCCTGTAGAATTAATCCATTGGCTCGCTCAACCTGACCATTGGATTGTGGATGTGCCACAGATGCAAGGTCAAGTCGTATGCCCTTCTCCCAACAATAAGCCTCCACTTCTCTGAGTGACAAGTTGCTACCGTTGTCGGTGATAATGCTATGTGGGAGACCAAATATCACCACTAGATCCCGGACAAACCTGAGGGCAGTTGCCCCAACAAGATTTCTAATGGGTTTAGCTTCTATCCATTTAGTGAATTTATCAACTGCTACAAGCAGATGTGTAAACCCACATGGTGCCGTTTGTAACGGTCCCACCATGTCCAGCCCCCAGACTGCAAACGGCCAAGTTATTGGTATTGTTCGCAATTCTTCAGTAGGAACATGTGGTTGTTGCGCATAATACTGGCATCCCATGCATGTCTCAACCAGTAGAATCCTTGCCGGAAGGCTTTCGCGACAAACTATCGAGGAGCGGCGTGATGCCCGCAATCTCCGAGATGGATTTCACATAGGATTTCAATACCTTCTATTTGGTAAACACACTTTAGGTATACACCAGTAGTGCTCCTTTTGTAGAGCTATCCATTGATTATGGTATAGCCCTTCGCTCGATGTACTATTTGCCGTCTTTCGACTTTGTCGTTGGGCAAAGTTCCATGTTCGAGATATTCCATGAACGGTTTTGTCCAAGCCGGAGGGACCTTTGCCACCATGTGGATGAAAGAGTCAACTTTATCTGGGTTGTCGATGTCGGCCCCCTTCACGGATGGTGTCCATAGATGCTCTAGGAAAACTCCTGGCGGAATTCGTTTGCGCCCTAATCCAAGCTTAGATAGCAGATCAGCCGCCTCGTTTTGCTCCCTAGGTACAAACTTGACTTCGTAGCCCAAGAAGCTCTTGGTTATCTCGTCCACTTTGTCTCGATATGCCGCCATCATAGGGTTCCGCGCATTCCAGGTGCCAGCCACCTGCTTGGCAACCAAGTCGGAATCTTCACATCAAACTATGCGCTTGATGCCAATATCCTTGGCTACACGTAGTCCGTGAATGAGTGCTCCATACTTCGCCATGTTGTTCGTAGCCTCAAAGTGGATCTGCAGAACGTAGTGTAGCTTGTCGCCAGTTGGTGACTGTAGCAATACACCAGCCCCTGAGAGGTTGAGCAGCTTTGATCCGTCAAAGTGCATCACCCAGTAATCTGGTTCCGGCAACGGAGTAGCATCCGGCATCTCCGTACAATCTGCGATAAAATCCGCCAAGGCTTGTGACTTGATAGCGTCGTGTATCTTGTAGGTGATCTCAAAGGCAGCAAGTTCAATGCCCCACTTTGCGACCCTTCCCGTAGCGTCGCTGTTGTTGATAATGTCAGACAGTGGAGTCTTGCTCACCGCTATGACTGGGTGCTCCTGAAAGTAATGCCTCAGCTTCAGAGAAGCAAGGAATACTCCATAAGCTATCTTCTGGTAGTGCGGGTAACGCTGCTTGGACTCCATCAAGACCTCGATCACATAGTAAAGGTCGTTGAACTCCGTGCTCATAGCCTGGTTCCTTCCGCTCTACCACGATGAGGATGATGATTACCCGGTTGGTTGCCGCCATGCAGATTAACATGGCCTCTCCAGGCTCGGGTGCTGCAAGGATGGGCGCTGAGGAAAGAATCTCCTTGAGCTACTTCAATATTGCATCTGCTTCGTCCGTCCACGTGAATTTGTCCGCCTTCTTCAGCAACTTGTACAGCGGCAGAGCCTTCTCTCCAAGTCGGCAGACGAACCGACTAACTGCTGCAACACAACCTGTTAGTCGTTGAATGTACTTTAGGCATGTCGGACGGTTTATGTTTAAGATGGCCTTGATTTTCTCCGGGTTGACCTCGATTCCTCGCTAGGAAACGATGAAGCCCAACAATTTGCCAGCTGGAACCCCGAAGACGCAGTTCTTAGGGTTAAGCATCATGTTGTATTTCCGGAGATTATCAAAGGTTTCTTTTAAGTCGGAGATTAAGTCATTTGACTTTTTAGACATCACCGCGGTATCGTCTACATAGGCGTGAACGTTCCGACCAATTTGGTCGTGAAGGCAATGTTGCATTGTCCGCTGGTACGTAGCACCTGCGTTTTTCAGCCCAAAGGGCATCGTAACATAGAAAAACGGGTTGTATGGGGTAGTGAACAAAGTGGCCAATTGGTCCGACTTCCTCATTTTGATCTGGTGGTATCCTGAGTATGCATCGAGAAAACACAAAAGTTCCGAGCTAGCCGTCGAGTCAATGACTTGGTCAATGCAAGACAAAGAAAACGGATCTTTGGGGCAAGCCTTGTTCAAGCCGGTGTAATCAACGCGCATTCTTAATTCTTTGGTTCCCTTTTTGGGGACAAGTATAGGATTGGCCACCAATTGGGTGTGAAGGACTTCTCGGATAAAACTAGCCTTAAGTAACCTAGCTATCTCTTTGCCTATGGCGCGTCTCTTCTCATCTCCAAAGCGTTGTAGAGGTTTCTTCATTGGTTTGCATTTTGGATAAATGTTTAAGCTGTGCTCGGCAAGTTCCCTAGGTACACCTTTCATGTCGACAGGTTGCCAGGAAAATATGTCCCTATTCTCATGGAGGAACTCGACGAGCGCGCTTTCCTGTTTGGGATCCAGGTTCGACCCAATGGCGGTGGTCTTGGAGGCATCGCCTACCACAAGTTCCACCGGCTTGGTCTCCATGGCGGCCTTGAATGCAGGAGCGGAGTTGGAGATCTGCTTCTTCCACGCGGGCATCTCTGAGTCAATGACCTTGCTCTATATCTCTTTGAATTCTTCGCTGTAGAGGATAGCTTCCGTGAAGGCTGCTTCATTAATCTCGCAGTCCCATGCCTTGGTAAAGCTTCCGCATATAGTGATGACACCGTTTGGTCTGGATATCTTGAGTTTGTTGTAGACGAAGCATGGCTTGGCCATGAAAATGTGGAATATGTTGCGGACGAATATGACGTGGTACACGCTCTTGAAGGGGACCACCTCAAAGGTCATGTGCTCTTGGCGGTAATTATTAACATTGCTAAAGGCAACCTAAAGTGTGATGCACCCAAGGGACGGAGCCTACCGACTAGGAACTACGCCGTGGAAGATGGTGTTGGTCCGCCTTAGGTTTGCCTCTGTCAA
This sequence comes from Avena sativa, assembly GCA_916181665.1. Lineage (NCBI taxonomy): Eukaryota > Viridiplantae > Streptophyta > Magnoliopsida > Poales > Poaceae > Avena > Avena sativa. The sequence goes on from OV702297.1 coordinate 250,075,278, forward strand.
GTTCATCTTCTGCAGTGTATCTAGGTACATGATGTTGATGCTGCTTCCACTATCCACCATACACTTGGTGAACTCCACGCCGTCAATCAAAGGGTTGATGAACATGGCGTATTGGTTCTCTGTAGGGATGAGTTCTGGGTGATCCTTCCTATCCCAAGTAATTGCAACCTTCGACCAGCGCAGGTACTGGGGAACTGGGGGTAGAGTGGCCATCAGTATCTTTCCCTTGTCATAGAGGTCTTCTATTGTCGGACGGTGGGGGTGCCAAGGAAAGTGTGGTAGACTGGCGCCTTCTTCACAAAGGGGTTATTTCCCTTGTCGTCGCTCTTGGCGGCGTGCTTGGGGTCAACATCCTCGTCCATGTCACTTGAATCCTTGGACTCCTCCTCCTTCTTCTTCCCCTTGCCCTTGCCTCGCGGTCTATTCTTCCGACTTCGCTTGTAGCCGGACTCAGGGTCCTCCTTGAGGTCGTTGACGAACTTGCAGTATCGATTGGTATGGGTGGCCTTGACGTTGACATCGAGGTGTACGAGGCACGGCATATCGCGGTACTCTTTGTAGGTTTGGGGAACACGGAGCGGTGCCGAGGTAGTTTCACTTCCTCGCTGCAGCCCATGACCAGCTTCCCGTCCTCGGCCACGTTGTCCACCATCACCTCGTCCTGCAAACGTCATGGCGACCATGTCGGGAGTTTGCTTTTCTTCTGGAGCGGTTTTCCGCTTTGTGCTGCTATTCCTCCGAGCTTGAGTTGGAATGGCCGTTGCCGACAGAGAGCTGTGAGCATCGTCTTCGGCAGCTGTGAACTCACTAGCCAACTGAATCATCTGGTTCAAGTCAAGCTGGTGATTATCCTACAAGCGCTTCAGCTTATGTCAGAGTAACGTGCCCCTTTCCAACCCATCAATGAAGGCGGCCATGGCGGTCTGAGCGTGCACTCCTGCGCAGGAATTCTTCATATCCAGCCAGCGGGAGAGGTAGGCGTGAGATGTCTCGTCTTTCCCTTGCACGCACTCCTGTAGATCGCCAACAGTGCAGGGACGCTTGTGCATAACCTCGAAGTTCTTGGTGAACGCTTCTTGCATGTCCAACCAATTGCAGATGGCTTTCTCCGGCAAATCATGAATCCATTAACGGGCTCTGCCCGCCAACATCAAACGGAGGTACTTTACGGCACCGTTAGGGTTATCCCCGGCGATCTCTACCGCGTTGCCGTAGTCCTGCAACCATGTAGCTGGCTTAGCGGTGCCGTCAAAGGGCTTGATGGTCTTGTCAATCCGGAAACCTTTGGGGTAAGTTGCGGACCGTATCGTAGGTCCAAAGCAACGTGGTCCCACGTATGGTCCTTCCCGGGCCTCGTGGATCTTATCGATCCGCGAACGTGCATCGTATGGCTCCGGGTTTTTCTTCTTCTTGTCAACAGTGGATGGGCTGTGTGAACGACGTGGGCCCCCTCCGCCATGGTGACTGCTAGGTGGGGACGGAGCCGGAGGTGGTGGTGGGTTAGCCTTCTTGCTATTACCCTCCTACGACGCATCATGCTTGTCGCGATTGCTTGCCGAACGCGGAGGGTCATGACGCGACCTTCTCTTATGTCCCTGGTTGTGCTCTCCGTCATGACGGGTCTACTCCGTGTTGTCGCGGATGATGATACCTCTCTGCCTTGGCGGTGGTATATCTATACGATGGTGAGCCTTGGGGTCTTTGCGATGTCGGGGGGATAGGGGCGGTGGCGATGGGCGACGAGGTCGGGCCTTCTCTACGTGGTTGGAGGATATGGTGATAGCATCCTTCCTATTGCGTGCATCCCTCTGTCTTCATTCTGATGAACCCTTCTGTGACCCGACATCAAGAGAAGATCTGTCCCTTGGCGGCTTATGCTGGCTAGACTGGCAAAATGCTAGGTCAGACTGAAGCCTATGAGAGGTGGCCTTTTCCTGTTGTTTTACTGCCTTGGCCACTAGGTCATAGACCTGTTCCACTACCTCGGGCGATCTATCCTGCTCCAGAAGGGTCTTGGAGACGGCGAGGTTGAGGAGTGGAGTGGGCATCACCTGTTTGCCCTCACTGTCAATGTATGGCTTGGCCTGTGCCGGCTTCGGGGGAGCCCATCCTAGGTTTCGCCATACACCGTGATCATTGATGACGCGAGCTGGAGCTTTCTTGGCCTTCTGCTGCTGCAGCAGAATCTTGTACTCGGCCTCCATTACTCTAGCTTTCTCTATGGATTTCTGCGCATTGACCAAATCTCGATCTAGCTTAGCGCCTTGCTCCGTGATGGCTTGCGCTTCCTCCAGCAGCTGCTGGCGCTTCTCGTCAAGCTGAGTAACGTTCTGGATATGAGCTACGGTCAATGGCTCAACGAGGAGATTGCCGTACATCACTCTATCAGCTGGAGTAACTTGGTCAGCAGCAGACATAGATGCCGGAGGCGGCAAGTTTGCGGTGCTGTTGTTGCTCGGGCCGGAGTCTAGTTCCTTTGGACTAAAATCTATCTCCTCTGAGTCTGCACTGAAGTCGGTGTAGAGCGCATCAATCACAAAGACGGAGGGTGCAAGGACTTCCTCGATGACAGGGGTGGAGGTACAACAGGGGCGACGATGACTGCAGGTGGTGGCGCATCTGCGGAGATGGCGGCTGGAGGTGGTGGAGGCGGCTGCTGGGGCGGTGGCACTCCACCAATGAGCACGAGATCCGCCTGAGCTTCCCCTTCGGCCTCCGCGTAGCTGTTGACGGTGTTCACCATGCTTTCGAAGGTGAGACGTCCTGAAGCCTACTGCCGCCTTAGAGAATGCCGGAGGAGCGCTCCCTGGTCTAGTCCTTCCACAAAGTGATACATAGCATCATCATTGGGGTAGTGGGCCAGATTGGCTCGTATACGGAGCCACCTTGCCAGGTAATCAAGGGGATTTTCGCCCTCTCTCTGAATGCAACGCGCTAGATCTAAGATGGTAACCACGCCAACGAACTTGGATCTCTGCTGTCCAGACGCACGGGCGAAGCCGGCGGACTTGCAGTGATTTTCCACCGTTATATCCTGCACATGGGCGGTTTGGGTGGGCTTTGAATTTTTCCGATCTTTGTCGGCATATTCCAAAGAGAGATCCGACATCGATCCTTCCGCGAACGTATCCTGCCTGTAGGCGGTCCGTGCGGGCCTTGATGCTCCTATGACTCCCAGGGAACTAGTGCCCGAGTCGGTTTCGCCTATGAAGAGGCGGATGTCTCCGATAGGAACGATCGAACACCGTGTAGGGTTCGTCTTCGCCAGGATCCAGAGCCCGTCGGGAGGGACGATCGGAACGTTGCCGGAGAAGAGAATGTGACCAATGGCTATGGTTTCGCCGATTCCTGCGAAGATCTTGGTCCTCGCCCGCTGAGGAGCCTGAAGCGCCTCTTGCCCCACGGTGGGCGCCAAATGTCGTGGTATTGCCGACGTGTCCATGGAGGGGTCCTCACAGTGCATATTTACCGACATGGGGGAAGGCGGACGGTTGATGGGTATGAGGTAACAAAACTTACCCAGGTTCACATCCCACAACGGCAGCGGAATCCTACTCCTGCTATAAATCACTATAATGGCAATATGCCGAGTTACAGAGATAGGTTTGTTGTGCGAGGTGTATGCTAGTCGCTACTTGGTCGTCTGAAGTTGTGCCCTAAAGGCTCCCATAGGCCAAACTTATAGAGTCGCCAGGTCCTAGGGTTACAGGGAAAAGTCCTAGCCGGATAAGTTACAGAGTCCTACACCGTCTATTACTAGTCTTGCGTGTCTTGTACTCCAAGGCTCCGGGTATGCTGGTGACTCCACCGAAGGCCTCCCTTCTGGATCCATCTAACTGGGCCGCCCAGCAGGCAATGGGCCATGCTACCAACTGTGGGCCACCCGGGTTATCCGGATAGGAGACATGCTATGAGGATACCCATATAGCATATCCCCAACAGTGATCTCCATGGCGACGCACTTGGTTGGATCAATCCTATTTCCAGCATAGCATCCAGTTGCTTCTTCAGCTCCACTATTTTAGACGGGTTCATACTATATGGTCTCTTGGCTATGGGTCCGATTCCAGGGATTAGTTCAATGATAAACTCGATATCCCGATCTGGGGGCATATCAGGCAAAACATCTAGAAATATGTCGGGGTATTCAGAGTCTATTCTGACTTGGTCAATGGTTGGCTAGGCTATACTCTTGTTGCACTTGAATTGACGGGGCAAGGTTTCAGATACATGCTCGACTAATATTCTAGCTATACTGGTCATGGTTATGGATTTGTTGTCACAGTCGATTAATCCTTTGTGTTTCGACATCCAATCTATTCCTACTACTACTTCCAAACCTTTAGTTCCGAGTACTATTAGATTAGCATAAAAATCTATGCCATGGATTCAGATAGGGACGGCCTTGCAAATTTGTCTAGCTTTGGTGGTTGAAACAGGTATTTGAACTATCATAACATGCTTCAATTTGGTGTGTTGAATCTTACTAGTGCATGCAAATTCTTTAATAACAAACTAGTGCGATGCTCCAGAATCAAACAACACTCCTGCAAGTATGGAGTTAACAGAAAACATACCCAGCACGACATCGGGTGCTTCTTGGGCTTCTTCAGCAGTCATGAGAAAGAGACGGCCGTTGCGGTTGAGTGAATTCCCTAGGGCAAACCTTCTTCCGGGGCTGAACACGACGCTGCTGCTGAGCTGGGATATTTGCATTGGGGGCTGTCTTCTTGGGGAACTCATTGGAATAGTTACCTTTGGTTCCACATTCATAACAAGTCACCTGAGACTTATCCTTTGCTGCAACAGGTACAACATTGCTTCCAGTCCTTGGGGCAGTGTTGGTGTTGGTGGCGACATTGTTGTTGTTGAACTTAGGCGATGCATGATTGAAATTGCTGGGGTTGCCGGGGTTATTGTGATTTCCTCCGGGCCTTGGGTTTCCACAGTTGGGATAAGTTGGACGGTCCATCGGGGGTCTATTGGTTCTTGGGGCAAATCCTGGAGATGGGTTGGGGCAATACTTTGGTGTATGGTGGGTTCCTGGTTGTTGCATCATGCGACGCTTACGGTTCTCATTGTCTTGGTTGATCATGCCTTCCATCTGAATGGCGGAATCCACTAAGGCTTCAATATCAGCAAATGGGATATTGACTAACACCGTCTGCATCTCATCGTGCAGACCATTTAGGAATCTCTCCTTCTTCTTGGCTTCAGTATCTATCTCATCAGGTGCATACCTAGACAATGACAAAAAATTGTCACGGTACTCTACCACGGTCATCCCGCCTTGCTTCAGTTCCGTGAATTCATATCTCATCCTTTTGATCAAACCCAGTGGCACATGGGTTCAGCTGAACTTGACTTTGAACTCTTCCCAAGTCATCATTTCACCTCCTATCATGGCACGAACGCTGTTACACCATGCTCTTGCATCTCTCGCCAGATAGTGGGTGGAAAACAGTACTTTCTTGTTAGATTCCACTCCGGCAACTTCTAGGTTGCTCTCCATGGTTTGCAGCCAATCATCTGCATCGAGGGGCTCTTCCGACTTAGTGATGATGGGTGGGTTGGTGTTCTGGAAATTCTTGAGCTTGGATCCATGGTTGTCCTGATTTCCATGGCCTTGATTGTTGTTGGCCATCTGAGCTATCTATTGAAGGGTGGCTAAGTTGGCGTGACGTTCAGCTCTTTTAGCTTCGCGGTCAAAAACCAACATTTGCAAGATTTGCAGCATCGGGTCCGGGGATGAAGTGCTTCCTCCACGAGGCATCTGAAGATTGAGATAGATCATGAGAAAAGAGGGAAATTTCTAAGGTTCAGGGTTTTGGTGTTTGAAAAGTTTTCAATGTTTGACTCAAGTTTCTCTAGCAACTTGCTTTTCATTCATTCATTCATAGAACACAATACAAACACACACCACAACAAAGGAAAATAGATGGTTTGAAGAACCATTCTGGGGAAACTACGATACAGTGGGACCGGATACAACTCATCATCCTCATCATCATCATCAATGAAGGAGAAGTCATCCTCATCGGTGAAGAAGTCCATGGCCTGATCCTCCAGAAAGTCATCATCATCACTGAGATAGGAGTAGGGGTCTCCACGAATGTCTTCCCCTGCATTCTCCCTCTCTTCCAGCTGCATGTTTCTCTCGTGGATGGTCTCCTCCAAATCCGTGATCCTGTGGCGAAGACGGGCAATGATGCGCTCCTTCTTGTCAAGCTGACGGCGACAAGACTGGCGATCCTTCACTAGCATGGCAATAGTCTGATCCTTCTTGGCGGTGATGGCGTACTTGTGGTTAACGTAGGAGCGGTCATTGTCCAACTCCTTATGACGGTCATACATCATGGAACTGAGGTGGTCCAATTGACTCTTCATCTCGTGGTGATACGGGGCCTCCAGTGGCTGTCCCATAACATCACGCCTTCGATAGAACTCAAAGCGGGTACCCATGATCTGATTGATACTCTGCCCACACAGACGGGCAAGAGCTTCCTGCATGGCCCTGGCAAGTCCATCTAGCCAGTTGTTCTCTGTCAAGGTGAACTGAATTCCCTCTGAGATGGGAGCTTCAATCTTTCCCCGGAGACTTGCAACAACTATCCATTGCAATTCTTCTCCTTCCCGATCGTTGATCTGAGCTCCAAAGAACTCGGGGTGCGGACGCTCCAGCATCTCTGACAGCTGGTCCAAGTCATGCTCAAAGATGAGGTCTCCTCCATTCGCCAACTGATAAAACTTTCTATACTTCATGTCCATCTATAAGAATGTAGGATGAGTAAGTTAGTAGAGTGATCAAGTGTGTCAAATTTTACGTAAGTTTGCAAGAATTTTTGAGGAACATGAATTTTCATGAAAGAGTCTAAGTGATAAGAATGAGAATAAGTTTTCATAAATACTCACTTCCTTGGTTTTGAAACTAATTTTTTTGATTCAAACTTCCATTCTAAACTAGGGTCTCCTATGGTTAGGATGGCTCTGATACCAACGTGTCAACACTCGGATTTTTAATCCCAGATGCCTATTATGCGATACATCGCAATCCCAGGATTACCATTTTTGTGAGACATAACAGGTTTGATATCATAGTACATCATCCATTACAAACCATACATAAGGTCTTACACAAATAAAGGATCTCATGATCCAGTCTTAATACAATTCAAGCAGCGGAATAACGTAATAATAGCGGTAGCATATGCGAGACTCCATCTTCATTGTCACAAGCAATGCTGACGATGGAAGATGATCCTAGTTGTCGTAACCTTCCTGTGGTCCATCCTCCTGATAGTCCTCTTCATAGTCTGGCCACGAGAATAGCTAGGGACAAAGCCATGAGTACCCTTTAAGTACTTGCAAACTAATACTAATAAGTGAAGTGGTTTTGGAATAGGAAGTACTAGTCTCTAAGTTGTTCTGCAAAAAGCCAGATTTATCTCGACTGAGTTCAGAAGCAAAGAAAGCTAGTTGAAAGTTTTAGAACACCTAAGTGGGAATTTGAATTTCATGTCACAACCCTGTTGTGGTCAAGTCAAAGTCATGATTCATTTCACAAGTCATTTTGAAAACATCTGATGACAAAACAGTATGGCCACTCCAACTGTCCATCACCACGGACGCGGCTATTCAAATAGTTTGACAGTCTGCAGAGGTGGTACAGTTTCACCATAATATTCAATACATTCGTCAGGAACAAATCCTAAATTCACCATACTTAGTATGCGGATAATCAATCCTAACCTTTCAATTACACGCCCTAGTATAGGCACCTCTCCTGTGAGTTTGGCCTCCCAACCATGACCAACAGTCATCTTGGGAACTGCACAAGTGGATAATCTTCACAAGGTAGCCACAGCTCAAACCTTGGCCGCAAGGGAACCCATACTAATGTATATAAATTTCCAGTCAAGCCCTACCCAAATTTCGGGTATTGTGGTTGTATGGTAAAATTGGAATGGTATCACATCCAGACAACCATCAGTTTTAAAAAGGTCTAAGGCTCCTGCCTTAACATTTTCATCATCAAAATTATCTGGTGCTCAAGAACACATGTCAAAACATTTCAGTAGAATGACTCATCATTCTAAGGTTTTCATAACCATTTTCACCAAGTATTCCCATATAAAGTGATCAAGTTTTATGCTTAGCACTAGCAACCACAGGTGGGGGTAAACACTAATGATGGGTGGTAAACAAGTGTAAATGATCTAAGTTCAATCTCATGCCTCAGGATGACATCAAGATTATCTAACTTAGGCCAAGTTTTATGCTCTTTATGCTACCTTCAAATAACTTTCTAATATCTACAAGTCGCTAAGTAAACTCAAATAAAATCTTTGATAAAGAAATAAAATACTAAGCTTGCAAGTAAAACTAGGATTGGGTATCAAGTAGTGGAAGCTTGCAAGTGTTAGCTTGCTAAGTCAACTTGTATAGTGAGGCTTGCAAGGTTGCAAGTATATGCTTTCCTTGTGTAGAGCAGTGCTTGAATTTCTCCTTGGCTTCTTCCTCGTAGTATCCTCCTTCCTCCTCGTATCCTTGGTTGGTACTAGCGTCTATAAATAAATACGAGGTACACAATCACCAAACAATACTTAACTACTTATATTTATCACACCAAGGTTTTCACTAGATGATCTAGCATCATCACAAACATTACAAAGATTAAAGCAATAATCTTAATTCCCTTTATTTTAGAAAAGTAATTTCTACTCATTGAAAAACTACTTAAGATTTAATATTCTCTAACTAAAACATGGGATCATGTTGACACATGTCATTACCACAAATTTCAGTACATGGGAATGTGATTTAAAGTGGTGTTACAATTTAATAAGGTTTAATCTTTTTATTCTAAATAATTAAAGTGACTAGAATGGCCTATGAGGCATTCTTTTATTACTTGACCATTATTTCTACAAGTAAACCTAGATATTTTTATATATTCTGAAAGATATGGTTAAATGTGATTTTTAAGAGTTGGAATCAACTCAAAAGATTTTATGGTTGAATTTTGAAAAATGTTTGAATGCAGAAAAGCTTTTGCCTTGTTATTTTTACTATAGCCGATCTACAAATCCAATTGGTTTGAATCGAACGGGCTTGGATTAAGCATTCCAGTACCTTTCTAACAAAATTGGTTTCATGCATTTTGGTTTAGTGAATCGAGCTGGTTTGATTTTTGAATCTGGGTAAAGAACTGAGTTTGAAACTAAAAGAATAAACCTAAATTTGAATTACTGGGTCATGCGGGATGTTAACTGGGCCGTCCCACGGTGCACAGCGCACGCGCGGGTGGGTTTAAGTGAACGACCCCAGCAGTCAGTGAGACAGGGTGGTGCGAAGCGGTATCGGGCGATCTAGGTTGTGCGATCAAACTCTAATTCTAGGCCCATGGATATCTTCGTGGACGGGCTAGAGTGAGTTTCATGGATTTGGATTTGGATTTAGTTTTGCTATATCTGTCCAAAACCGCTCCATTGCCATCCCTATTCATCGTCCATGTCAGGCAGTGCCGTCGAGACAGAACCCTAGCACGGCCAGTGGGGGTCGTGGGAGGCTCACCGGGGCTCAGGCGAGGGTCAGCGATGTGGGCGAACAACAAAGTCGACGACGGCAATCCTCCTGGTACCTGCAGCTCCTCCTGGGGCGGCTCCAATGAATTTCTCCTTTCTTCCTCCTCCGCGGCAGACTCCGGCCAAATTCGGGCGTGCCCTACTCGCCTTTCGCCGGGAGTGAGGTGGGATGCTTCTGAGAGAGAGGGGAGTGAGATGGTGTGAAGAAATCGAGCGAGGGTGGCCTCTATTTATAGTGCCAAGAGGGGACCGAAGGGAGCGGGTGGAGCTCTTCGTGGTCGTCGTCACAGTGAGCTACTGCCATGGGCAAAGGTAGGGACGGTATGGTCACGCGGCGTGGGGCGGTGCGAAATGGTTGGAACGTCGCGGTGCTCTCAACGGGTCTAACGGTTGTTTTAATGGCACACAGGTGATACGGTCGCACGGCGGCGAATGGGCGTGTCTGGGATGTTCCTGGGGTGGTGGCGATCCTGCTTGCACGCGGCAAGGGCTGCGCACGGTCTATGGGCGTGTGTCACGGGTGGATCTCTAGCGCGCTCTCGGCATGCTTGTAGAGAAGCTGGGCGCGCTCGGGCGGTGCGGTCCAGCGGCTGGCAGTGCTCGAGGATTGGACAGGGAGTGGCGGTGGACGGTGGAGAGTGTCCCAGACAAGGTTGGCAAGGCTAGAGAAGCTTCTAGCTGGCTGGTGACATTGGGGTGGCAATGGTGCTCTCGACATGCTTGCCATTGATGGCATGGTATTCTTTATAGTGAGCTAGAGGGGTTAAACAAGTTAGATGATCTACTGAGAGTGTAGTGTGAGATAAATAGTGGACAAGTTAGGCCAAAATTACTGCTCACTATAGTGTTGAATGTTTGTTGGTTTGGTGTTTGCAACGTGTTTGATGAAATGGCTGAAAGAGATTAAAATTTGAATTTTTGATTCAAACTTTGTGGGTGTGTTGGTTACATACTAGGGAGTCTCTGGTTAGTTGGAAAGGTCAAGGGGAATTGGTTTGGTTGGTTTTTGAAAATGGGTGATCTTCACATATGTTATAGATTCAATTTTGAATTGTCATTTGAATTAGGTTGCCAAATGTTTCTGTAAGTTTAAAAGGTGGGCTTGGGTTCACTTTTACGTGGTCTAGCAAGGGGTGAAAACAAATGGAAAAGTTTTTGTTTGAAATATTGGACTAGGAACACTCAAAGTGGCCTAGTGATCAAGATTGGCAAAAATGACCATTTGCTTATTTTATTTGTTTTTGATTTTCTCTTGATTTGTTTCTGCTTGGAAATGTTTTAGATGATGTTGTTTTCATATTTAAACCATTCCTTGCTATTTAGATCAATATCACAAGTCCATTCATGCATTCATACAATTATCACATACACACATGCATTCATATTGATTTGATTAACAAAAGTTTTTGTTAACCCTAATTTTGGTGATTGGAATTAGATAATCATTGTTCAACATTTTTGGGATGTTACACTCTGCTTGCTCGTGCATGCCCCAGAGCCTCTCCCCCGTCATCGCTTGCACGCCACCGTCGTCTGACTCGACTCCGATGAGCTTTCCTGGGAGGTTCCGCCCTCCCCTCTTCCTCTGGTTGATGCTCCTACACTCGCCATCCTCTCGTGCGTCTAACGCCACCGTTTGTGTGTCTTCTCGTGCCTCGTAGTTCCACCGCAGACGAAGCCCGTGTGTGTCCGATGACGAACCCGACTCCGACGAGCAATCCCCATCGACCCCTTGCGTCCCTTGGACAACGGAGACCATGTTGATCTTCGTCACGTTCCTGCGAACCTGGTAGCCACTGCATCCTCTTCCTCGCTTCCTGGATTCGCCGAAACGCCACCACCCGATTCACCGCCGCCATGCACCGTCGCCAGCGCCGCCCGTCTATGACCTAGCGCTCTAGCACTGTTAGATCTAAATCCTAGGGTGTAGAATAGATGACTTAAACGAAGCGGTACGCGTGATCTATGCCGTGCGATTTCATTTAGATCCCACGGCCCATGTTGCACGATCCACCCGAAACAGTAATGGCTACTAAGAATTAGACACGTGGCAAAGTTGTTGTTTTGAATACAGAATTTGATCTATTAGTTGTTTGAGTTTGTAAAATCCATAACTTTTGATCTGTTTGTCCAAAAATTACAAATGTTATATCAACGGATTTAAAAAAATGTAAAATTTGCAACTATGGCCTTTGGTTTGGTCATTTGCTTCTAAAAAAGTAGGTGTTTTAAAGAAACATTAATATGGATATTTTGGATATAAAAATTGTTCTAAAAATGATTTTTTAGTGAAACCTTTTGAAGATGGATTTGTTTTGAACCCTCTGACCATAAACACTAACATTTGGATTTTAAAAATAAATTTGTCTAACACTAGGAATTATTACTTTGAATAAAAGCATTTCTAGTAAAACAAAAATGATTTTAAAAGGGCTATTTTCACTAACTTGTTTTCAAATGATTTTCCACTTTTATAAATGACTAGTAGGTGTTTTGAAATATTAGAACCTTGTTAGAAACCACTTTTTCAATCAAACAACCTTTTGCATGCTTCCATGCATTTCCTTATTTTTATAATTTTATGTGGTGAATTGTTTGAATGTTAGTTTTGAATGTGTGCCTTACTTGATTGAATTGTAGTGAACCTTGAGGAGTGTGACAATTGCAAGATCAAGGAGAGTGCCTAGATTCTCTACTAAAAAGGCAAGTGATACTTTGGTCATCAGTAGTCCTATCTTTTCAATATTGCATTAATGATATTTTTGTAGTGTGCATGATAGGACTATGTTATATATTGCTATGCTATAGTAGATCCTATAGAATATATCTTGGTAGGAATCTTACTAAGATAAGAGACAATTTATGCTAATATGCTTATCCTAGCTATTAGAATTCAAGGGTGGAATATCCGTGCTATGATATTATACAAAGTCTATGACTATGTTTTTGATCAATAAAACACCTATGTGAATGAATCACCTGGGTGGAATGGTGAGAATGGTTTGTGTTGAGTGGTTACACAAGGACCATGTCTATGGTTTACCTTTTGTATCACACTTGTGGATGGCCACCCAGGAACAAACAGATTTGAGATGTTTTGTGCTGAGAAGCTTCAAGTGCAGCCACATGGCATATGGGCTCTGCCTTGACTACATAGGTTGCAAGAACTCAGGCAGGAAGACAGTTGGTGGTAGTGATTATAGGTGGAACGCGTCTGTGCTGATCTGAGGGATTGTTTCTGAAAAGTATTGTCTCGATGCATGTCGAGTCTTGTGGGAAAAGTGCATTACCTCTCGAGAGGGTAAAACCTAAGTACTTAGCCGTGTCCCCGGCAATGGACAATTTGATCATCAAAGACATTGAAGCAATCAAGGATCTCATCATCCTAGTTTCTCTAAGTTAAAACTTGTTGGGTGAACAGGAGAAGCACCTGATGTGACTCCAGTGTGCCATTGTGTGATGAAATGTTTTGAAAAGAGAAAAAACTATTTTCAAAGGATAGGGAAAACTTGTTATATGCAAAGGCCAGCCAAAACTCCACTTAGCCATATATTCATGTAGATGGTAGATTCTCCATATCAATATGATATCACTTGCCAATACAATTCAAATGTATTGACCCTTATGGCTATAACTTATTATGTTGCAGGTTTGTTTGATGTTAGTGAAGTTTGTTGAGTAGGGATTACAAGTCTACAACCAACATGATTGCATATTGACCATGAAGATAAAGGACTCCATGCTATATAGTTATATCTGCTGCTTTGTAATAAGATAGCCAAATGAGCTATGTAAGTTGTAATGAATTATTTTATTCCTGGTTATAGTTGTAATATGACCTTTGTTTCTTGATATTACATTTTAAACTATGGGTGCTAGCTATTCATTCTAGGGACTATCATTGTAAATGCATGGATTATCAGGTTGAGACTTCTACAGGTTGGCAAGGTGATTTGGAGAAAAAAAACTTGCCTTTGAAGACAAGGTTTGGAGGATTTTGCCAAAAAAGAAATTAGTTAGTTTTAGGCTCCAAATAATTATGGGAATTATTTGGCAAATGATTATATTCAAGGTAGGTGATTTAAACTTGATGTATGCATCATGTTCAACCTTGAGTTTTGAAGAAATGTGGTGAAAAGGATGGAAACTAGATTTGGGAGGATTTAGGGTTTGGTTATTTTTATGCCACCTAAACAGGGTTGGATTAGGGAGCTTAGAGCTCACCTTGGTACAAGGGAGATATGGATGGCTAGACCAAGTTATATAGATTACCAAGGAAGAAATAGTTGGGCTTGGTTGGATTTGAGGTGGTCTAGAAGATATGGAAAACTTTGTTGAAAATAAGGCTGCCATAACAAAAACATCATGTAGCCTCCTAAACCATGTGGGTTTAAGAAGTACAAAGCTTCAATGGGAACAAGGGAAGTGGGGATCTATAGGACTTGATTAGTAGATCATAATCATGCAAAGAGTTGGTCAAGGGGAGGTAGCATATAGATGTGATCTTCTGCCAAAGTAGGCAAGATGATAAGATTTGCAGAGAAGATTATTATCTTGACTACAAAACCATCATGGATGAGTGGGAATTAAAATGGCTTAGCCAAAAGCAAGAGTAGGATTTGGTATTACTAAAGGTGTACTACAAGATGGTTCAAGTATATTCTCAAGAATGCACATCAGTTGGAAAAGGTAGAGCTCCAAAGATTGAATCTAGATAAGAAATCCAGACTTTGCCATTTTGGCAGATTTAGAGATTTTGACTAGTATGTAAGAGGGAAACATTTGAGGGGGTGACAAGGGTTTATCCTTTCCATTAAGTGGTTGATGCTGAGTTATAGATTGAATAGGGGGATACAAACTTGGATTGTTTCATCACTAGGTTGGAAACCATAAGAGGGATTGTTCTTGGATTGATCTGATCAGTATATGAGATGGTTACTTTAGTGGTTGAGGATAGATCCCGATTTGGATGCTTAGTTTGAGATTGATGATCACATAAAAGGATTGGGTCCTAATGGATGAGCTACTAGGTTAGCTCACTCTAGTTCCTAAGCAAACAAGGCAATCAGCAGATCAAGGCAATTTATCAAACAGCAGATCAAGGCAACTCATCTTATCACTTATCCAAATACCACTAGGGTTACCATCAAGCCTAGCTTGAGGTAAGGGTGGGTATTTTGAGTTGGATGTATTTTGAAGTAAGATAAGGACTATCTTGGTATTTCTACCAAGATTGGAATGAAAAGGTTTTAATAAAGGTTTTGGAAAACCTAGGTGTAAGAGTAGCTAGGAGTTCTGGCTTGAAAACATAAGGAGGTTATATATAGGTCTCCATAGTTTTGTTAGTATAAACTGGTAAAGTATTTTTTGTGTCAAAATCATCTTGGCTCAGGTTTTTTAAATGCCAGAACATTTGAGAATATGAAAGATGAGCCAAGACATCTCTTTTGTAAACTAGTGTTGAGATGAGGAGTACATCACTTGATACACAAACAGTTGCATGAGCACAAGCAAACATTGCAACATATAACAAGATTTTTTTTTGTTCCCCCTGATTTTTTCCTTTTGGACAATAAATCAGGGTTGCTGAAATTGGTATGTTACAGACCTTTCCCCCTAAAAATAATCTCGTCCCGAGATTATGGAAGAGTAGGGTTGGGTGATAACATCCGCTTAACAATTTCAGTGGTGGAAATTATTAGAGGTTAACAGGTCTTCTAAAGGACAAGCTTGGTCAGCTATGGTTTGGAGCTGAGTGACTTCGGGTTTGGGCGTTTAGATTAAGAGAGTGAAAAGACGCAACATTTTCCCCTTAGTACAAGTCTGGGTAGGTTTAGCGTGGACGAGGTACTTTCTTCTTGGGGCGGGACGGCGAGTTGAGTCTTCTTTATTCCTTTGCCTCGTGGTCGACTTTTCTCTCTTCAAATTCTTGATACACCTGGAGTGTTTGGCTAGACAGTCGACCTTAGAGGGGAGTACTTTCCTAAAGTATCTTTTGATTATGGAGAAGTACCGATTGTCGTCCTTCTTGTAGGGTCGATGATTCGGGTTTGGAGGGGTGGTCATCACTTAATGCTAATTAGTGTCCGATTCTAGGGGTCTATATGGTTTTGGGCAGGAAAGATGTAGTCCTTCCCCCTTAGACCTACATTAGGGGTTCTTGGTGGAGTCGCCGACTTTCTTGGTTGGAGTCGTATGCTGATGCTAGGGATGGCACTGCACCTCTCATTCAGGGTAGTTATCTTCTGTCTACATCGTAAGGACCTCTTCATGAGATGTAGGGTCTATTTGAAAGGGTGTCTACTACCTTCCGGGTAGTTAGTTCTAAGCTGGTTACGGGTCCGACGGGTTGGGGGATGTCATTGGAGTCTAGCGGTCTAGGAAACGAGGTCCTTTGGAAAGATTCATTCCGGGTTTAGCCTGATTCAACGTCGTCCGTAAAACATTCAAAGAAGGATATCATACTTGCATATCATCCAAAAATTTATCAGGTTCCTGCCGGTCGGTGGCGGATGTACTTAAGCGGTTACAAAACAGGTATATGCCGCAGGGTGACAAGTACTTAGAGTCTTACAAATAGGTTCCAGGACGATACATAGGTACTACACTACACCACAAGCGGTGAGTCGAGGGAAGAAAACTACTCCATGGGTATCACCTGACTCTAGTTGCCCTTCTTGACTTGCTGCATTCACTTCAGCTACTGCAATTCCTCAAGGGTGTGGGGGATATTCAACTCTTCGGGAGTGAGGGTGAGAGTCGTTCCGTCTTCTAGGGTTGCTTCGGCAGGTGGGTCTTCTTGTGGGGTTGACTGGAAGACAGGATGATACTCATAGAAGCACAACTCTTTATTCTCGGTCTCGGAGTTATTAGCTTCAGAAGTTGAAGAGGCTAGAGTGGACACTCTCCTTTCCAGACGGGCGTTGGCGGCTTGTAGACTCTTCTCCTGGGTACGATGTATGGCGAGGTCCATATGCATGAGGATGTTCTGACGACGGGTCTTGTTGAGATCTTCTTGATGGAGTTGCAGGAGGTATTCCATATTCTCTAGCTTATTTCCAATGCAGTAGGTGAGGAAGGATTCGGTGGGGAGACCATCCTTGTCACGCTTCCCAAACAGGTGGTAAGGGGTATCTTTCAGCTCCTCCTCATGGATCTTGCAAAGGAGTGCCATGATGTGTTGTATCGCTTGCACGAATCCATCTACCCAGTTGTGGTCAATGAAGGTGAAGAAGATGGTCTCGGGGTCGTTCTCACGCGCTGGAATGGTGGCCTTGATGACCCACTAAGCTATGCTTGAATTGATGCGAGGAAGCTCTGTCCCTTCGATCTTAGGCGGGGGACGATGGATGATGTTCAATAGATCATGTAGTTGCTCTTCCAAGGGCCAAAATCTTTCTCTGACGATGATGCTTTCTGAGCAAGAGGGAGCCATCTGCAGAGTTTTGGTTTTAGACGTGAAGGTAGGTATAAAGATGTGGATTCATCAAGATATGCCGGTAGAAAAAAGCCCCAGTAGGGTTTTGATTTCCCTCTATCGACTCTCGTGGTGAAGTTTGGGGTGGTTTATTGGAGTTGGAGTTTGAGTGGAAAGATGCGGTCTTTCCACCTGAGGGCTTTACTTGAGGTTGTCGAGGCTTTCTTATGTGGACATCCTGTTGAGGAGAGGTTTCTAGCTATGGTGTTGCGAGGGTTAGCGTCGGGATACGCCAACAAGGTGGTCAAAACTTTAGGATCGAATGATCCCAGGCAGACAAGCAACACATTCCAAGCATCATATAAGCACATGACAAGCAAACTAGGCATACCATAAGTACTAAGGAGGTGACTACATGCCATAAAGGGGAATCCTATTTTATGGGTGCTAATCCTAAGTGTAACACCCCAATGTCAACAACCCTAATTAAATGTCCAAAAGGCAAACATCAGGGGGAACAAAAACTTTTTCTTTCATTGTGTGCAATACCTGTTTGCTTGTGCTCAAGCAACTATTTGTGTATTAGTTGTGTACTCCTCATCTCAACACTAGTTTACAAAAACTATTTTACAAAAAGAGATGTCTTGGCTCTTTCATATTCTCAAATGTTCTGGCATTTCAAAAACCTGAGCCAAGATGACTTTGACACAACCAAATACCTTACTAGCTTCTATTGGCAAAACTATGGAGACATATATATACTCTCCTTATGTTTTCAAGACAGAACCTTCAACTACCCTTATCTCTAGGTTTTCCAAAAACCATTATTAAAACCTTTTATTCCAATCCTGGTAGTAATACCAAGATGATCCTTATCCAATTTTAAAGCAAAACCCTTCTCCAAAATACGCCTCCTTACCTCGAGCTAGGTTTTATGGTAACCCTAGTAGTAGTACATAAGTGTTAAGATGAATTGCCTTGATTTGCTAATTGCCTTGTTTGCTTGGGAACTAGAGTGAGCTAATCTAGTAGCTCAACCCTTAGGACCCAAACCTTGCTTGTGATCATCAAGCCCTTATAAAGCATCCAAGTATGGATCTATCCTAATCCACTAAGGTAACCATCTCCTCTCATGCTCAGATCAATCTAAGGATAATCCCTCTTGATGGTTTCCAACTTAGAGGAGACCCAATCCAAGAATGGATCCCCTTCATTCAACCTATACCTCAGCATCAACCACTTAATGGAAAGGAGAAACTCTTGCCACCCTCTCAAAGGTTTCCCTCTTGAATACTAGTCAAAATCACCAAATCCGCTAAAATGGCTATGCTGGATTTCTTATCTAGAATCAATCTTTGGAGCTCTACCTCCTCCAACCCATGTGCATTCTTGAGGATGTACTTGAACCATCTGGTAGTACATCTTGCCTACTTTGGGAGACGCTCACATCTATATGCCACCTCCCCTTGACCAACTCCTTGCTTGGTTATGATCTACTAATCATGGCCTATCAAATCCCCACTTCACTTGTTTCCATTGGAGCCTTGTGCTTCTTAAACCCACATGGTTTAGGAGGCTACCTGATGTATCTGCTATGGCAGCCTTATTTTCAACAAAGTTTGCCATCTCTTCTAGACCACCTCAAATGCAACCAAGCCCAACTCTTGCTTCCATGATCATTTATATGACTTGGTATATCCATCCATATAAATCTTGTACCAAGGTGAGCTCTGAGCTCCGTAATCCAATCCTATTTAGGTGGCATCAAAATAACTAAACCCTAGATCCCCCCCTTATCTAGTTTCCCTCCTTCTCACCACTTTTCGTCAAAACCAAGGTTGACCTTGATGCCTACATCATGTTTACATAATCTACCTTGGATATAAGCATCCCCAAATAGTTCCCACAATTATTTGGATTATTACACTATTTTATTTCCTCTACTTACCAAATTCTCAAAATCCTTGTCTATAAAGGCATGTTTGTTTTTCTCCAAATAACTTTGCCAACTTAGTGCATATTTGAGTTCTCCATCTCATATATCCCATCCTTCCAACTCAAAAATAATTATTTTTGATATTCGTTATTACTTCTTTTTGCCCTTTTTATTAAATGGAAGAAACAAGAAATAATTCCCAAAAAATACTTTTCCACATCAAAAACCAAGCTTGCCCAATGTAAAAATATCATTTTAGCTTCCATAATCTACTTCAGCACTTTTTAAATAAGTGCATTTACATGGGATTATAAAATCTAGAAAAATCCCATTTAAATCATGGAGAGATTATTTGACCTCTTCTACCTACCAGTACCATTTCCACACCTTGACCAATGCAAGTTTATCAACTTCCTTCACAAGCCTCCCCCTTGACCAATTTTGCCAAACCAAAGAACTCTTGATTCAAACCAACTCCAAACACCCCCAAACCTTGTCAAGAACTACACCATAGCACCCACTACTAGGGATGCAGGAGTGGGACATTTGGGACAAGTGGGATATCACTTTTAGACTACTAGACTAACTTGAATTTAGGTGGGATAAGTGAGATATGTCAAATCTAGCTTATCCCACTTGTCCCACTTAGTTTTGAGTTAGTCTAGTAGTCTAAAAGTGGTATCCCACTTGTCACAATTGTCCCACTTCTGCATCCCTACCCACTACACTCTTTGGTCTTGTTCTACAGTACCAACTACTGTATCTTCACTCCTCGTTGTCCCATGTGCTTGAGAGAGAGGCAATCTTGCAAAGATCTTCCCCCTCTTAAAAGACACAACAACCTCTACTCGTCCTCTATGGTCGACTATAGGACCCCCACTCACCACCCCACGAGCCAATGGCTTCACCCTAGCCTCCCTAGCCCTCCCCTCTCCCTCAATTCTTATTTCCTACCCTAGACCACTCCCCATCAGTTTAAAGAGGCCAGAGCCACAACAACGCCTCCCTAGACCCTCATTTGCCCCCTCTCCTCCCCCACTTACCTCCCTAGCGCTCCTCTCCCTCTCCTCAACTCTGTCTAGCCCGAAGGAAGAAGGAGAGCAAGCTCTCGGCCTCCCCCACGAAATCGAGCATAGCTCCTCCCCCTGTGCTCCCATGGCCCGGCATGTCATCCTGCAGCACTCCCCACCTCCTACTCTATCTAACCCTGGCCTTTTCTTTGACATGCAGTAGCTCCTGGAGCCACCCCGATGAACTTCGGCAAGCTCCTCCCCCACGCCAAAACCGCCCGTTCCTCCCATCCACGGAGTCGTTGCCGTCGACCGCGTCGTCCCGTCGCCTCCATGACTTTCCCCGAGCCCCCGGTGAGCTCCCCTGCCCCTATTAGCCCCGCCTAGGGTTAGTTCTCCGCCGGCGGGCTCCCGCGAGGACGATGACTGGGGACCGTCGATCCCCACTAGGTCTGACGGCCCCGGTTGCTCCATACCCCTTTGCGGCCTGGCTCTGGCTGACCGGCGGTCCCCGCCGCATGGCCTTTGAACAGGCTCCCGCACCCAGCACGCCCCCGGGTGGGACGGATCCCCTCTTCGGCCTGCTCCCCCGTCTGGATCTGGCCCGTTGACCACCCCAGCTTTTCTTCTTTTTAATTGGAATTCCAGATCTGCAAACTAGTGGTTTGGTTTAAATCCGCATAAAAATGTGAAAGCCTGCAAAACATTAATATCTAAATTTCCTCAAGTACCTGGATATCTTCCCCAACATGCAGACCTAGTTCTGTACCAAAATGATGTCTAGGTTAAAGATGATAAATCATCTACTCAGATCTGTCCGTTTCACCAATTAAGTTCTCTAGAAAGTTTGGTATCTGCAAATGGAGTAAATCCAACTTATACTAGAAGGTATAAACCATACCTTTCATGGAGTAACTTTGCTTCCTAGTTTGCTTGTAGCAAAAATATCAAAATCAGGTCCTTTTACCTTTAGGAAATTCCCTAGGCCAAACCAAGTGAGGTCTTGACCTAGTTCCAACTCCCAGATGACACACATAAACATATCTTTCAGAATCCAGCATCTCATAATTTTATGAGTCTTTGTTGAATTTTAGTGAATTAAACCCTTCTATGCATGGTTTATTCACTAATAAAATCGTTACTGTAGCTCTGTTACTCCAAAAGGGTTGATTCCAATTTCTACAGAAAGGTATATTCAGTACCTATCATGTGTCCTTGGAATCACCTAAAAATCTTCTGCAAAATAAATCTGATGAAAAAGACAAATCCCATCCAGTACTGCCTTTGGGAATTTCTCAAGGGCATTCTGGTAATTGCTTTGAGGTGAATCCAATTCCTCTTGAATCAGTCCACCAAATACTATCTAGTAACCCAAGGAAATAATTTTTTGAACTCCAGAACAGTCCTGGTTAATTATTTCCTTTAACTAGGGTTTTATCCACTATAAAATCCATTATAAATCAAGGGAAATTGATAAAATAGTGAAACCACTTTTATTGGCTTCATTTTATCAATACCTTTCTGATGGTATCATTTTCATACAATATCCTACATATCAATCCCTTGGTGAAAAACCCTCTCTTAGGTAGTTCCTAGGCTTTGAATCAAAAAGGAACACCTTTTTCCTATGCCCCCAAATCTTCCTCCAATCCAACCAAATCAAACCTCGAACATCCTACTGATGTTTATCATGTGTTTATCCTTTGCTTGCTATATGGTTTGATGCTTTTATGATTTGTATTGATTGTGGTGTTGTTTGTTTGCATGTATGCTCAATAGCGACGATAGTTGCGATTGGGTGACGCCGAGAAGAAGGAAGCACCGGGTTTCTCTTATTATTAATTGTATTGGTATTCTGGTTTTCTAACAAAGTCAAGGGACATCTCGCTGGTGACAGGCAAGCCACCATTCCTGAACTCCTATATTAACCTACTCATGTTCATCAATTGTTTTATATCTCGTTTATCAACTTCACAATTAAATGGCACGGTTTGTTCCAAATAAAAGTGCGTGAGTAACTTGGCTCCTCCAAGTTATGGATGAGTGTCCATTAGGACACTTACACTGTTTACACCTACTTTTCCCCTTTAGATCAAGGCTAAGATGATTAGCATATTCCCTCTTGGAAGCCCACGGATTATCAATAATAAAACTATTTTGGGTTTTACCCTACTACAAAGTTTTTAAAAATAAAACCCTTGGAAAGAGGCATCGTTTCCGAGTGGTAGTTTTACTAAAGAAAATATGAGGTGGATGAAGAGAAAGTCAAGCAAGGGAAAGAGAAGGGATGTTCTAAGCCAATGTCCGGAACAATTTTATCCATGCAACCACATTACCCCAGACGCTAGGGCTTAGCTCGTAGTTTGTGGTCTTTAGCCGGGGCTGCTCGTACTCGCTAAAGGGGAGAAATACCCTGAAATCTGGACTACCATGGGCAAGGTACCGGTGCAACAATTGGGTCTCTCGCGGATGGTATGACTTTGGTTTATTACGGGAGGACGTTATCATCACAATTGCTACTGGTCAAACTACGGTTTGGAGGTAGGGGTCAATACGGGAGGAAGGACTAGGGCTGTCGTGCCCCATACTCATACCGGAGAGAAAAACCCAAAAGGAAAAGCCGCCGTTGCAAGGGATGGACAAATGAAAAGTCTAGGTTTGATTATCCGAGCCCCCATCTACTGTGTGTAGCGGGTCGTGGTTTTATCTCGGCGGATGTATTGATTCTTGTGGGAAAAGTGCACAAACTCTCCAGAGTTTAATCTATTCGAATAGCCGTGTCCACGGTCAAGGACGGTTGGAATGGCAAGTGCTAGGAGGACCCTTCAGTTATGTTGTGGTGAAATAAAGGATGTGACTTGGTCACGAGGAAAGATAAATGAGTTTCATGTTGGTACCAAGTCTTCGGTCAAAACCAAGTTTGTTCCTTTCTTTCCTCGTGACCAAGTCACATCCTTTTTATTCATCTCAACATATCCGAAAGGGTACTACTAGCACTTGCCATTCCAACCATCCTTGACTGTGGACATGGCTATTCGAATAGATTAGACTCTGCAGAGTTTGCGCACTTAACCCACAAGAATCAATACATCCGTCGGTATACAACCACGGCCCGCTACACACGGTAGACGGGGTTCGAATAATCAAACCTAGCTTTTCATTTGTCCATCCCTTGCAAAGGCGGCTTTTCCTTTTGGTTTGTTCTCCACAACACGATTATGTGGCTCAGCGCCATAGTCCTCCCTGCAGCACTTCCGTATACCCAAACCCATAGCTTGGCAATAGACAATTTGTGAATCCACTTCCTTCCCTACTCCTAAAGCATGCCGTCCGTGGGAGACCCAATTGTTGCACCGACACTTCGGCCATAGCGGGCGATGGGCCCCAGATCCATAGATCTATGGTAGAGTCCACTCGGGCTTCCAGGGATTTCTCCCGTTAAGAAAGTACAAGCAGCCCCGGCTAAGGACAACAACTATGAGCTAAGCCCTAGCGACTGGGGTAATGTGCTTACACGGATAAATTGTTCCGGACATTGGCGTAGAAATCCCTTCCCTTTTCTCTTGCTTGACTTTCTATTCATTCTCCTCATATCTTCTTTAGTAAAACCTCCACTTGGAAACGATGCCTCTTTCCAAGGGTTTTATTTTGAAAACTTTGTAGTAGGGTAAAACCGAAAATAGTTTTATCATTGAAAATCCATGGGTTCCAAGAGGGAAGATGCTAATCATCTTAGCCTCGATCTAAAGGGGTAAAAATGGGTGTCAATAGGGTAGGTATCCTAATGGACACTCATCCATAACTTGGAGTAGCCAAGTTACTCACGCCTTTTTATTTGAAACAAACTATGCATTTAGTCTTGAGATTCACAAACTATGCCGTTATCGAGCATACATGCAAACAAACAATCCACAATCAATACAAGGGATACAAGAATCAAACCATACAGCAAGAAAATGATAAATACATCATATACATCAGTAGGATATTCGAGGTTTGATTTGATTGGATTGGGAGAAGATTTGAAAGCATTGGAAAAAGGGATCCTTTTGGATTTAAAGTCTAGGGACTACCTAAGAGAGGGATTTTTGACCAAGGGATTGATCTGTATGATGCCATTGTATAAAAATGATACCATCAGATAGGTATTGATAAAATGAATCCAACAAAAGTGGTTTCACTATTTAATCAATTTTCATTGATTTCTAATGGATTTTATAGTGATTAAAGCTCTAGTTTTAGGAAATAATTCACCAGAACTATTCTGAAGTTCCAAAAATTATTTCCCTATGTGATTAGGTATTATTTAGTGGAATGATTCAAGAGGTGTTGGAATCACATCAAAACAATTAACAGAATGCCCTTGAGAAATTTCCAAAGGCAGTACTTGATGGGATTTGTATTTTTCATCATATTTAATTTACAGAAGCTTTTTAGGTTATTTCTAGGGCACATGTTAGGTACTGATAATACATTTCTGTAGAAATTGTAATCAACCTTTTTGGAGTTACAGAGCTACTGTTATGAATTTATTGGTGAATAAAGCATACACAGAACAGTTTAATTCACCAAAATTCAACAGAGGTTTATAAAATTATGGGCTACTGTATTATGACATATGTTGATATATATGTGTACAAGGAGCTGGAATTAGGTCAAAATCTCATTTGGTTTGACCTAGAGAATTTTCTAAAGGCATAAAAGGATTGATTTTGTTATTTTTGCTACAGCAAACTAGGAAGCAAAAGGTTATGGGGCCGGTGGAAAATGGAAGGTATGGACTATACCTTCCAGTAAAAATTGGTTTCATGTCATTTGGATTGGTAAAACTCTCTGGAGATAACTATTAGTGAACTGGACAAATCCTAGTAGATAATTTATTGTCTTTATTCTAAATAACACATTGGTCCAGCACCAAGTCTACATGTTGGAAAATACACGTGAGTACCTGTGAAAAATACTATCTAAAATTGTTTGGGACATTTCCATTTTTGTTTGTATTTAAACTCAACAGACAGTTTTCAGATCTGGGCAAAAAGGAATAAAAGAGGCAGGGGTTCTGGGCCAGATCTGGGAAACATATGGGCCGCTGGGGGATTCGGCCCACCCGGGCAGCGACACGCGCGGGGGCTGGAGTTTGAATGGGCCACAGCGGGGCCCGACCGCCAGTGACACAGAGGGGGCAAAGGGGTATGGGCGACCCTCAGCCGTGCGATTAGAACCAGATGGTCGGCGCTGGAGCCGTCTTCCTCGTCGCACGGCGGCAGCGGGAAGAAACCCTAACAGAGGGAGAGAGGGTGGCGGGGGAGGCTCACCGGGGCTATTTCCGGCGAAGGGGAGGGCACAGGGCGACGTGGTGAGGTGCGGGGGTCCCAGGGATGGGAGACACGAGGTGGTTCTCCCTCGGGAGCGAGCTCGCGTGGTGGTGCCTGAAGGGAGCTCGCCGGAGCTCGTCGGCACAGCTCCAGGGGCTGCTGCAGGTCAACAAAAAGGGTACCATTAGCTTTAGAGGGAGAAGTGGAGTGCTGCTAGGTAACATGCAGAGGGAGAAACAGAGGGAGGGGGAGTGGTGCTTGCGATAAGAGGGGAGGCCGAAGCTTTTTGCTTCCCTTCTCTTGGGTGTTTGTGTGTGGGGGTTGTTGGGGGCAAATGAGAGAGGGGAGAAGGGGTGCCAGGGCTCCTGGCCTTATAAACCAAGGGGAAGAGGTCCATGGTGGACATGGCCTAGGGAGGAGAACGGAGGGATGCTTCTTGTCCATTGGCTGGTTGGGGTGTGCTGGGTGGCAGTGTGGGGCCTGCATACGACCAGAGAGTGGAGGGAGGGGTGGTGTAGCTACTGCTCATTTTATTACAAAGATATTCAAGATATGTTCCTTTCTCTCTCACAAGCTTCAAGAGCAAAAGGACAAGGGGTTAGGGTTTGCTACAGTGCTGGTCGACCAGGGGTGTTGTCTGGTGCTGGTGTTGATCAACAAGGTCATGGATGGGGGTTTGATTGGGTTTTGTTTGGGACAAATGCTTGATAGGAAAGATTGACCCAAACAAAGGTTGTGAAGCAAGTTGAAAAACTTGCATTGAGGAAAGTGGGGAGATGGTACTGGTAGATAGGGGAGGTCAAATAATCTCTTCAAGGTTTAATTGGGATTTTTCTAAAGATTGTAACCCCATTTAAATGCACTTATTCAAAAAGTGCAGAAGTACATTATGGAAGCTAAGGTAATATATTTTTGTACATTAGACAAGGTTGTTTTTTGATGTGATATGGTCCTAAATACCATATTACACATTGGAGAATTTTATTGGGATTTATTGAGGTGGGAAAGTAGTTTTAGGGAATTATTTCTTGTTTCTGCCATATAAGAAAAAGGGCAAAAATAAATAATAAAGGATCTCAAAAATATTTATTTTTTATTTTCAAAGGCAAGATATGATAATTAGGCATCAAAGGTGCCTTGGGTTGGCAACGTGATTTGGAGAAACACAAACTTGCCTTTGAAGACAAGGTTTGGAGGATTTTTCTAGAAAAAGAAATTAGTTAGTTTTAGGCTCCAAATAATTATGGCAATTATTTGGAAAATTATTATATTAAAGGTAGGTGATGTAAACTTGATGTATGCATCATGGTCAACCTTGAGTTTTGATGAAATGTGGTGAAAAGGATGGAAACTAGATTTGGGAGGATCTAGGGTTTGGTTATTTTTATGCCACCTAAACATGGTTAGATTAGGGAGCTCAGAGCTCACCTTGGTACATGGGAGATATGGATGGATATACCATGTTATATAGATGACCAAGGAAGCAATAGTTGGGCTTTGTTGGATTTGAGGTGGTCTATAAGCGATGGCAAACTTTGTTGAAAATAAGGCTGCCATAACAAATACATCATGTAGCCTCCTAAACCATTAGGGTTTAAGAAGTACAAAGCTTCAATGGGAACAAGAGAAGTGTGGCTTGATAGGACTTGATAAGTAGATCATAATCAGGCAAAGATTTGGTCAAGGGGAGGTAACATATAGATGTGATCTTCTGCCAAAGTAGGCAAGATGATAATATTTGCAGAGAAGATTATTATCTTGACTACAAAACCATCATGGATGAGTGGGAATTAAAATGGCTTAGCCAAAAACAAGAGTAGGCTTTGGTATTACTAAAGGTGTACTACATGATGGTTCAAGTATATTCTCAAGAATGCACATTAGTTGGAAAAGGTAGAGCTCCAAAGATTGAATCTAGATAAGAAATCCAGACTTAGCCATTTTTGCAGATTTAGGGATTTTGACTAGTATGTAAGAGGGAAACATTTGAGGGGGTGACAAGGGTTTATCATTTCCATTAAGTGGTTGATTTTGAGGTAGAGATTGAATAGGGGGATCCAAACTTGGATTGTTTCATCACTAGGTTGGAAACCATAAGAGGGATTGTTCTTGGATTGATCTGATCAATATATGAGATGGTTAATTTAGTGGCTTAGGATAGGTCCAGATTTGGATGCTTAGTTTGAGATTGATGATCACAAACAAGGATTGGGTCCTAATGGACGAGGTACTAGGTTAGATCACTCTAGTTCCTAAGCAAACAAGGAAATCAGCAGATCAAGGCTATTCTCAAACATCAGATCAAGGCGATTCATCTTATCACTTATCCAACTACCACTAGGGTTACCATCAAGCCTAGCTTGAGGTAAGGGTGGGTATTTTGAGTTGAGTGTATTTTGAAGTAAGATAAGGACCATCTTGGTATTTCTACCAATATTGGAATGAAAAGGTTTTAATAAAGGTTTTTGAAAACCTAGGGGTAAGAGTAGCTGGGAGTTCTGTCTTGAAAACATAAGGAGGTTATATATAGGTCTCCATAGTTTTGTTAGTATAAACTAGTAAAATTATTTTGTTGTGTCAAAATCATCTTGGCTCGGGTTTTTGAAATGCCAGAACATTTGAGAATATGAAAGATGAGCGAAGACACCTCTTTTGTAAAATAGCGTTTTGTAAACTAGTGTTGAGATAAGGATTACATCACTTGATACACAAACAGTTGCATGAGCACAAGTAGAAAAGTAAGCAAACACTGCAACATATAACAAGAAAAGTTTTTGTTCCCCCTGATTTTTTCCTTTTGGACACTAAATCAGGGTTGCTGAAATTGGGATGTTACACTTTTGAACATATCTTTAGTGTACTTTTCTTTATAGAAGAATGTTCCTCCTCTTACTTGCTTGATCTCAAAACCAAGAAATACTCTCAACTCCCGCATCCAAGACATCCGGAACCTATTAGTCATAAGCTTTGAGAATTCATCATTAAAAGCTTTGTTAGATGAGCCAAAGATAATATCATCAACATATATCTGGCATACAAAAAGCTCCCCATTGAGCTTCTGAGTAAAAAGAATGGGATCGATTTTCCCAACCTCAAACCCACGGCCAAACAACAACTCTCTAAGGTGCTCATACCACGTGCGTGGGGTTTGTTTGAGCCCATAGAGCGCCTTATCAAGTTTGTAGACATGGTTTGGGAATTTGGGATCCTCAAATCCCGGGGGTTGCTTTACATATACCAACTCATTCAATGGACCATTAATAAATGCACTTTCTACATCCATTTGTTGCAACTTAAATTTATGATGTGTCGCATAAGCAAGAAGGATACAGATGGACTCAAGGCGAGCCACAGGTGCATATGTCTCTCCATAATCAATGCCTTAAATTTGAGAGAACCCTTGTGCAACCAATCTTTCCTTGCTCCTTAATATAATTCCATGCTCATCTTGCTTGTTCTTGAATATCCACTTGGTGCCTATAACATTGCGGCAATCCTTTGGCTTCTCAACTAACTTCCATAGTTTGTTTCTCTCAAAGTTGTTGAGTTCTTTGTGCATTTCTTCCAACCAATCCGAATCTTCAAGAGCTTCCCACACTTTCTTAGGTTCAATCATGGAGATGTGTGCTTGGTGTTCACTAAACCTCTTCAATTGTGCTCTTATATAAATTCCTCTCCTTAGATATGCAACCACATTCTCTTGAGAGTGGTCTCTTAATTCCAACATCCTATCCATTCTACCTTCACGACGAGTGTGGATCTCCTTGTTGTTTCTTGGGGGGACCTCTTCACCATTTTGGTCCTCGTCTTGACCATCAACTTTACCTTGATCATCACCAGAATCATTCTCTTCATTAAGAGGCAAAGATTGACCTTGGTCTTGATCAGGTACACTACTAGAATTGAGTTGAGCTTGTCTCAAGGCAGTTTGTATGGATCTTCCTTGTGTAATTGACTTGGAAGCACTTGAAATTCTGGAGAATGGTGAATCAAGCTCCTCCTCACTAGAGATATCACCTTGATCAATATGTTGAGGGTCCACAGCTTGTCTTTGGCTTGGGTCTTTGTCCTCCTCGATAGATGGGGCATGTTGTTGTTGTGAAGATGAGGGATGCACTTGAGTAGAGCATAGTTCTTCTTGATCCGCCATAAGGGGTTCCTCAACGAGGCGGATATATCCCACACCCATTCTTCCTATGGCATCCTGAGGCATTTCATCATATGCATCACAAGCATCAACACGCCCCCTTGGGGACCATCATATTACACTACAAGATTCTATGACTGCTCCAGAGAGCTTATCATAGATTCTATAAGTGTGAGATTCGAGACCATAGCCAACAAAAATACCCTCTAATGCTTTGTAATCGAATTTGGACAAACGAACACCCTTTATGAGATAGAAACACTTACAACCGAACACCCGGAAGTAAGATATGTTGGGCTTGTTACCAGTAAGTATTTCATATGGAGTCTTGTTCAATTCTTTGCGGAGGTAGAGCCGGTTTGATGCATGTCAAGCGGTGGAGATGGCTTCGGCCCAAAAGTTGTATGGATATTTAAACTCCGCCAACATGGATCTTGCCATCTCAATAAGAGTCCAGTTATTCCTCTCGGCTACACCATTTTGTTGATGGGTATATGCAACGGAATATTGGTGTTTATCCCCTCATCACTAAGAAAATCATTCAAGGTGTAGTTCTTGAACTCGGTGTCATTGTCACTTCTTATTATCAACATGGGGATATTGTATTAACGTTGAACCAAGTTGATGAAGTCGATGAAGGTCTTTTGGGTCTCACTTTTCAACTTGAAGAAATATACCCATGAGTATCTTTAATAGTCATCAACAATCACCAAACAATATTTCTTCCCACCAAGACTTGCATGAGATGGAGGACCAAAGTAGGGCTGTCAACGAGCCGAACTCGAGTAAATATTGTTAGGCTCGGCTCGAGCTCGGTAGAAGCTCGAGCCGAGCTCGAGCGAGCCTAGGTTGACCTTCGAGCCTACATCTAAGCTCGAGTTTGGCTCGATCAAAGCTCGAGTAGGCTTGAGCTCGGTTCGTTGAATCTTGGTAAGAAAATTTTAGTACATCTACATGCAGCTACATAGCAAGAAAATAGTAAAGCTTGAAAACGGAATAGCAAAAAAGTTCGGGCTTGACAAATTGTGCGATGTGGGTTGGTTATGTGCTTATTCGGAAAGGTCGATCGGCCTTTCCGAATAAGCACATCGCACTTGTAGTGGGTTGCCCCGAAAAGTCCACCACATACAAGTCATTTTCTAAGTACCCAATGAAAACGACCTTGAGACTTGCTCCACATGAGGACCACAATATCGTCATGAATAAAGATGGCAAAGCCCATCTTTCCAAGAGCACGTACTGAAAGTAAATTTTTACCAAGGGTCTCAACAAGCATGACGTCCATGAGTGTAATATCGTGGGAAACCACTACCTTGCCAAAACCCATTACCTTAGACTTTGACTTATCGGCATCTGTCATGAATATTTGATCATCATTTGGCCTTAATTCCTTGACAATAGAGGATCTTCCGGTCATATGAATTGTGCAACCACTATCAAGCACCCACATTGACCCTCCGGAAGCATATGTCTACACAAGATCAAGCTAGTTTTTAGGTACCCATTTTTCAATGGCTCCTCTTTTGTTAGCAACAAGGATCTTGGGGACCCAAATAGACCAAGCAATATAACCATCAAATGGGACATCATATTTTGCATACACATCACGACAATAATCACGCATTAGAACATAGTGAGGGTTAGCACTTCCCACAAAATCATCCTGAGACATAGTTTTACCACTAGTGGTCTTACTATCCACAATGGCCTTGTGTAACATCCCAAAAATATTAAACTAGAATCATCAAACTCTAATCACCAAATTTAGGGTTAACAAAAACTTTTCAAATTAAAAATATGAAAGCATTCATATGAGTGTGCATTAAAATTTGGATTCTTTTGAATTGCCATGATTATGTGTTTATTTGATTGTAAAATGATTCTTATGTGAAATAAACATCATCTAAACAATCCCAAACTTTTCCCAAAGACAAACAAATCAAAACAAACAAATTAAGTGAATGGTCACTTTGGCCAAATTAACTCCCATGCCTACTTTGGCTATTTCTAACTTTCAGAACTTAACAGAAACATGTATGGATCTTTGCACCCCTTGATAGTACTCATAACAAGGTACCAAGGCCCACTTTGTGATCATCCAAAAACATTTAAATGCATGGTTTAAATGACAGTTTAAAATTGAAACTATTTCATATGGGAAGATCCCACTTTTTCAAAAACCACTCAAACCAACTCAATTTTCAAAACCCAAGCATCCACAAAATCCTCAACACATGCCTAGCAAACCCACCAAAAATCTTTTCAAAATTCAAAACTTGAGTTCATGCGGCCATTTCATCAAACAGGTTGTAGATACAAATCAAACAAAATCAAAACACTATGTTGAGCAGTGTTTTGGGCCTAACTTGTTCCCTCTCTGGACACCACTAGCCTTAGTAGATCATCTAACAACCTTAACTAATCACTAGCACTACTGTAAGCTGGCCATTGTCATCAATGGTGAGCAGGCTGAGAGCACCATTGCCACCCCATAGTTAACAGCAAGCTACGAGCAACACTAGCCTCGCCAACCTTGTCTAGGAGCAAGCTAGCACCCCACCGCCACTCCCTGTCCCAGCCGCGAGCGATGCCAGCCACTGGACCACACGCCCAGGCCATGCCAACCTTCTCTACAACCATGCCGAGAGCACGCCCCGTGTGCCACGCTCGACCAGCACCCACAGACCGCACGCCGCCCTTGCCGCGTGCACGCATGATCACCACCGTCCCAGCAACCCCGCAGACATGCTCGTTCACCGACGCGCGGACCATGCATGTTGTGCGCCATAAAAACTTCCGTCGGGCACGCGTAGAGCACCGCAGCATTCCGACCGATCAGCACCGCCCACGCCTCGCCACCACGCCGTTGAGCTTCGCCAGGGAGCACAGCACCGCCCCCTACCGTCGCCCACGCTCATAGCCCTCTGTGCCGTCGACCACGACGAGCTCAGCTTGCGCCCGTCTGTCCCCTCTCGCCACTATAAATAGAGGCATCCCCCACTCGAATTATTCACACCATTCTACTCCCCTCTCACCCAGAACCACCCCACCTCATTCCCGAAGCAAGGCGAGCAGCGCATCGCCGGAATTGCACCGGAGTCCGCCGCTGCTGGAGAAGAAGGAAGCCATCGATTTTGTCCACCCCAGGAGCTGCCACGACCACTCCTGAGTTCACCGTCGTCGACTTCGTCGTTCGCCTGCATCGCCTACCTTCGCCTGAGCCCCAGTGAGACCCCGACGACCCCCACTGAGCCGCTAGGGTTCGACCTCGCCGATGACTAGTTCATCGTCGACGACGACCCTCAGCCGTTGGTCGCCCTTCTAATCCAACTCGCCACATTGCCCTGTACCGCTTCATGTTTAAAGAGTCACTGACTAGAAGAACCGCCCTGTCAGTTGCGCCCCACGCTGCGGAGTGACACTGGGCCGGCCCGTTAACCTTTCCTGCGCATCCCACTCGTTTGAATATAGCTTTTTTCTTTTTAAGTTCAAACATAGTTCTGTACCTAGTTTCAAAAATCAACCCAGCTCGATTCATTGAACAAAATTGAATGAAACCAATTTTGTTAGAAAGATATTGAAATGCTTAATCCAAGACCGTTGGATTCAAATCATTTGAATCTATAGATCAACCTTGGTAATAATAACAAGGCAGAAGCTTTTCTGCATTCAAACATTTTTCAAAATTAAACCATAATAGCTTTTGAGTTGATTACAACTCTCAAAAAACACATTTGATCATACCTTTCAGAATATATAAAAACATATGGGTTTACTTACAGAAATAATGTCCAAGTAATAAAAGAATGCCACATAGGCATTTCTAGTCATTTATTTTTATTTGAAATAAAAGGTTAAATCCTATTAAATTGTGACACCACTTTAAATCACTTTACCATGTACTGAAATATGTGGTGATGACATGTGTCAACATGATCACATCTTTGGTTTGGAGAATATTAAATCTTAAGTAGTTTTCAATGAGTAGAAATTACTTTTCTAAAAAAATGCATGTGCTTTAATCTTGAATGTTAGTGATGATGCTAGATCATCTATAGAACCCTTGTGTGTGATGATTTAAAGTAGTTAAGTATTGTTTGGTGATTGTGTACCTCGTATTTATTCATAGACGCTAGTACCGACCAAGGATACGAGGAGGAAGAAGGATACTACGAAGAAGAAGCCGAGGAGAACTTCAACCACTGCTCTGCACAAGGCAAGCTTATACTGATACTGATGCAAGCCTTATTAATCAAGTTGACCTATGCAAGCTAACACTTGCAATATACTCTACTTATGTAAGCCTATACTGATAGTGATGCAAGCAAATACTTTCTTGTTACCATGACCACTAGATGCCTTAAGCATATGTGATCATATCCACTTGATACCCAATCCTAGTTTTACTTGCAAGCTTCTACTTTATTTCTTTATCAAAGCCACTACTTAGAGTTTACTTATGTAAATTGTAGATACTAGAAATATAATTGAAGTTTGCATAAAGAGCATTAAAATTGGCCTAAGCTAGATAATCTTGATGTCATCCTAAGGCATGAGATTGAACTTAGTCACACTCCACTAGTTTACCACCCCTCATTAGTACTCACTCCCATTTGTAGATGCTAGTGCTAAGCATAAAACTTGATCAACTTTAGATGGTAATACTTGGTGAAAATGGTTATGAAAACCTTGGAATGATGGATCATTCTATTGAGATGTTTTGACATGTGTTTCCGAACACCAGATGATTTTGTTGACGAAAATGTTGAGGCATGAGCCTTAGCCCTTTATAAAACTGATGGTTGTCTGGATGCGATACCATTCCAATTTTACCGTCCAACCACAATACCCGAGAATTTGGTAGGGCTTGACTGGAAACTTATATACCTTAGTATTGGTTCCTTCATGGCCAAGGTCTGAGCTGAGGCTACCTTGTGAAGATTGTCCACCTGTGCAGTACCCAAGATGACAGTTGGTCATGGTTGGGAGGCCAAACTCACAGGAGAGGTGCTTATACTAGGGCGTGTAATTGAAAGCTTAGGATTGATTATCCGCATACTGAGTATGGTGAATTCAGGATTTGTTCTTGACGGATGTATCGAATGTTGTGGTGAAAGTGTACAATCTCTGCAGAGTGTCAAACTATTCGAATAGCCTCGTCCGCGGTTATGGACAGTTGGAGTGGCCATACTATTCCCCCGTCAGATGTTTTCAAAATGACTTGTGAAATGGATTGAGACTTTGACTTGACCACAACAGGGCTGTGATATGAAATTCAAGTTCCCACTTAGGTGTTATAAAATTTCAACTAGCTTTTCGTGCTTCTGAACTTAGTAGACGTAAATCTGGCTTTTTGCAAAACAACCATAGAGCTTAGTGTCCTATTACAAAACCCCCCTTCACTTGTTAGTATTAGTTTGCCGGTACTTAAAGAGTACTCATGGCTTTGTACCTGGCTATTCCTGTGGCCGGACTATGAAGAGGAGTACCAGGACAAAGGACCCCAAGAAGGTTACGACAACTAGGATCATCTCCCATCGTCATCATTGCCTGTGACCCCGAAGATGGAGCTTCGCCTACGCTACCATTATTATTATATTATTCCGCGGCTTGAGTTTTACTAAGAACTAGATCATGAGAGCCTTATTTGTGTAAGACCTTATGTATGGTTTGTAATGGATGATGTACTATGTTATCCAAATATGTTATGTCTCGCAAACATGGTAATCCTGGGATTGCGATGTATGGCATAACAGGCATCTGGGATTAAAAATCCGGGTGTTGACAAGTTGGTATCAGAGCCATCCTGACCATAGGAGACCCTAGTTATACTGGTCGTTTGAATCAAAAATTATTTTCAAAACCAAAGGAAGCAAATATTTTAAAAAACTTATTCCCATTCTGATCACCTTGATTCTTTCATAAAAATTCATGTTCCTCAAAAACTCTTGCAAAATACATAAAATTTGACACACTTGATCACTCTACTAACTTACTCATCCTATATTCTTACAGATGGACATGAAGTACAACAAGTTTTATCAGTTGGGGAATGGAGGAGACCTTATATTTGAGCGGTATTTGGACCAGCTTTCAGAACTTCTGGAGCGTCCGCACCCCAAGTTCTTCACAGCTCAGCTCAATGATCAAGGAGGGGAAGATCTGAAGTGGCTAATTGTTGCAAGTCTCCGAGGAAAGATTGAACCTCCCACTGCCGAGGGAATTCAGTTCACCTAGCGAGAAAATAACTGGCTCGATGGACTTGCCAGGGCCATGCAGGAAGCT
The DNA here is from genome assembly GCA_916181665.1 of Avena sativa. Lineage (NCBI taxonomy): Eukaryota > Viridiplantae > Streptophyta > Magnoliopsida > Poales > Poaceae > Avena > Avena sativa. Next base: position 250,110,972 of record OV702297.1, read on the forward strand.
CTTGCCCGTCTGTGTGGGCAGAGTATCAACCAGATCAAGGGAACCCGCTTTGAGTTTTGTCCAGGGCATGATGCTAATGGACAGCCACTAGAAGCCCCATACCACCACGAGCTGAAGACTCAATTGGACCACCTTAGCTTCATGATGTACGATCATCAGCAGGAATTGGACAATTGCCATGACTACTCCAACCACAAGTCCGCCATCATCAAGACGAAGGATCAGACCATCGCCATGCTAGCGAAGGATCGCCAGTCTCGTCGTCGTCAGCTCGACAAGAAGGAGCGCATCATTGCCCGTCTTCGCCACCGTATCTTGGATTTGGAGGAGACCAACAATGAGAGAGACATGCAGTTGGAAGAAAGGGAGAATGCCGGAGAGGATCTTCATGGAGACCCCTACTCCTATCTCAGCGATGATGATGATTTTCTGGAGGATCAGGCTATGGATTTCTTCACCGATGAGGATGATTTCGCCTTCATCAATGATGACGATGATGCTGAGGATGATGACTACACCAACTCCGATGAGTAGTAGAACTTGAGCACTAGCGTAGTGAGTTGTATTCGGTCCCACTGTGTCTTAGTTTCCAGAATGGTTCTAAAAACCATCTGTTTACCTTTGTTGTGGTGTGTGTTTGTATCGTGTGCTATGAACGAATGAATGAATGAAAAGCAAGTTGCTAGAAAATCGGAGTCAAACTTTAGAAACTTTTCAGAGTCCCGGAACCTTAGAAATTTCCCTCTTTTATCATGATCTATCTCAATCTTCAGATGCCACGCGGAGGAAGTGGTTCATCCCCGGACCCGATGTTGCAGATACTGCAAATGTTGGTTTCTGACCACGAAGCTGAAAGAGCTGAACATCAATCCAACTTAGCCACCCTTCAGCAGATAGCCCAGCTAGCCCACAACAATCAAGGCCAAGGAAATCAGGACAACCATGGATCTAAGCTCAAAAATTTGCAGAACACCAACCCATCTGTTTTCACTAAGTCAGAAGAACCCCTAGATGCCGATGATTGGCTGCAAACCATGGAAAATAACCTAGAAGTCGCCGGAGTGGAAGCCAATGAGAAAGTTTTGTTCGCCACCCATTATCTAGCCGGAGATGCAAGAGCATGGCGGAACAACGTTCGTGCAATGACCGGAGGACAGATGATGACCTGGGAGGAATTCAAAGTCAAGTTCAGCAGAACCCATGTGCCACCGGGTTTGATCAAGAGAATGAGAGATGAGTTCCGAGAACTGAAGCAAGGAAGGATGACCGTAGTGGAATACCGTGACAAATTGTTGTCATTAGCTAGGTATGCCCCGGATGAGATCGACACTGAAGCCAAGAAGAAAGAAAGATCCTTGAATGGTCTGCACGATGAGATGCAGACGGTGTTAGTCAATATCCCTTTTGCTGATATTGAAGCCCTTGTTGACGCTTCCATCCAGATGGAAGGAAAGATCAACCAAGCCAATGAGAACCGCAAGCGTCACATGATGCATCAGCCAGGAACCCATCAGACTCCAAAGTATCGCCCTAACCCATCTCCAGGATTTGCCCCAAGAACCAACAGACCCCCGATGAACCGTTCGACCTATCCCAACCGTGGAAACCCGAGGCCCGGAGGAAATCACAACAACCCCGACAACTCTAACAATTTCAACCGTGCAGCACCCAAGTTCAACAACAACAATGCTGCCGCCGACACCAACACTGCCTCGAGGACTGGAAGCAATGATGTGCCTGTTGCAGCAAAGGACAAGTCGCAAGTGACTTGTTATGACTGTGGAAATAAGGGTCACTACTCCAATGAGTGCCCCAACAAGAAGAATGCCGTATCCCCCAATGCGAATGCCCCAGCTCAGCAACAGCGTCGTGTTCAGCCAGGAAGAAGGTTTGCCCCAGGGAATTCACTCAACCGCAATGGCCGTCTTTTTCTCATGCATGCTGAAGAAGCTTAGGAAGCACTAGACGTTGTGCTGGGTATGTTTTCTGTTAATTCAGTACTTGCTAGAGTGTTGTTCGATTCGGGTGCATCGCATTCATTTGTCACCGAAGAATTTGCCTGCACTAGTAATATTCAACCAACAAAACTGAAGCATGTTATGATTGTTCAAATCCCCGGTTCAACCACCAAAGCTAGGAAAATTTGCAAAGCCGTCCCTATCCGAATCCATGGCATAGATTTTTATGCTAATCTGATAGTACTCGGAACTAAAGGTTTGCAAGTAGTACTAGGAACGGATTGGATGTCAAAACATAAAGGATTAATTGACGGTGCCAAGAAAGCCATAACCATGACCAGTACAGCCGGAATATCAGTCGAGCATATATCTGAAACCTTACCTCGTCAATTCAAGTGCAACAAGAGTATAGCCCAACCTACCATTGACCAAGTCCGGATAGTCTGTGAATACCCCGATGTATTTTCAGATGTTTTGCTCGGTATGCCCCCAGATCGGGATATCGAGTTGATCGTTGAACTAATCCTCGGAACATGACCCATAGCCCAGAGACCATATAGTATGAACCCGTCAGAACTAGAAGAACTAAAGAAGCAACTAGATTCCATGCTGGAAATTGGATTGATTCAACCAAGTGTGTCACCATGGAGATCACCTGTCTTATTCATGGACAAGAAGGATGGAGGTAACCGTTTGTGTACAGATTATCGGAAGTTGAATGACGTCACTATCAAGAACAAGTACCCATTGCCCAAGATAGAATATTTGTTTGATCAGTTGACCTGTGCCAAAGTGTTTTCTAAGATTGATCTTAGAACAGGCTATCATCAACTCAATATTTGCACCAGATATGGATATTCCCAAGACTGCCTTTACCACCAGATATGGATTATACGAGTATACCATCGTGTCTTTTGGATTAACCAATGCTCCCGCATATTTCATGAATCTCATGAATAAGTTTTTATGGACTTCCTGGATAAGTTTGTCGTTGTTTTCATCGATGACATTCTAATTTATTCCAAATCGGAAGAAGAACATGAACTACAACTAAGGACCATTCTTGGAACCCTTAGAGAGCATCAGTTGTATGCCAAGTTTAGCAAATGTGAATTCTGGTTACAGGAGGTAGGATTCCTCGGCCACATTGTATCAGCCGGAGGAATTGCCGTTGAACCTGCAAAGGTGAAAGATGTCAAAGATTGGCAAGCCCCAACCACTCAAACCCAAGTTTGTGCATTTCTCGGATTGGTGGGATACTACCGCAAGTTCATAGAATGATTATCGAGTATCGCCAGACCCATGACCCAATTGCTGAAGAAGTACAAGAAGTGTGAATGGACCGACAAATGTGAAGCAAGTTTTCAAGAACTCAAGAGGAGATTGATTTCAGCCCCAATCTTAATCATGTCGGATATCACGAAGCCCTTCGACGTGTATTGTGACACATCCAAGATCGGTCTCAGATGTGTGCTAATGCAAGAAGGCAAAGTTATATCTTATCTATCTCGACAACTGAAACAACACGAGAAAAATTACCTAACCCATGACCTCGAACTCGCAGCCGTAGTTCTAGCCCTGAAGACATGGAGGCACTACCTGATGGAAAACCGTTGTGAGATTTATTCGGATCACAAGAGCCTGAAGTATATATTCACTCAGAAGGAGCTGAGTATGAGACAGAGAAGATGGATTGAGCTAATCAAGGATTACAATTTGGACATTCACTATCACCCTGGTAAAGCCAACGTGGTAGAAGATGCCCTTAGCAAATTGCCGTGCCGCTTGAACTCCATGATTTTGAAGGAGCAACCAAGCTTGCACAAGGAGATGGAAGATTTTCGAATGGAATTAGTGAGTGAAGGATTTTTGGCTAGCATAGAACTTCAACCCACTTTGATCAGCCAGATCAAAGAGGCGCAGAAAGGAAATGCTAGTATCGACGGAATCAAGCATCGTATCGGTACAGGAAAAGTACCCAGATTCACCGAAGACGAAGAAGGAGTTATGTGGTACAAAGGACGCCTTTGTGTACCAGCAGATTCTGAGTTGAAAGAAGTTATTCTGAAGGATGCTCATGATACTCTTTATTCTATCCACCCCGGAGGAACGAAGATGTATCAAGATTTGAAGGAGCAATTTTGGTGGCATAAGATGAAGAGAGAAATCGGAAGCTATATCGCCAAGTGTGATATATGTCAGAGAGTTAAGGCGGGACATCAAAGACCCGCTGGATTGTTGCAACCATTGCAGATTCCGGAATGGAAATGGGATTCCGTTGGAATGGACTTTATCACCGGATTGCTTACTTCTAGTAGGGGAAATGACTCTATCTGGGTCATAGTAGACAGATTGTCCAAAGTCGCCCATTTCTTACCCGTCAAGAACACATATCAGAGTTCGAAGCTAGCGGACTTATACATCGCTAGAATCGTCAGTTTGCATGGAGTCCCCAAGAACATCGTATCAGAACGAGGAACTCAGCTTACCTCGAGATTCTGGAAGAAAGTCCAAGAAGGTTAAGGAACCCGCCTAGATTTCAGCACCTCTTATCACCCTCAGACCGATGGACAAATGGAACGAGTAAATCAAATACTCGAAGATATGTTGAGAGCATGTGTGGTAGAATATGGATCTAAGTGGGAAGACTGTCTGCCATTTGCAGAATTTTCATACAACAATAGTTATCAAGCTAGTTTGCAAATGGCCCCATTTGAATTCATGTATGGAAGGAATTGTCGCACCCCTTTGAACTGGTCGGAAGTAGGAGAGAGTCAGATTTTTGGACCCGATATCCTACGAGAAGCAGAAGAGAAGGTTCACAAGATTCGTGAGAACCTCAAGATAACCCAGTCCAGACAGAAGAGTTACGCCGACAAGAGACGTCGAGACCTCGCCTTCAACATAGGAGATTTTGTGTATCTGAAAGTGTTGCCATTGAAAGGAATGCAGTATTTCCAAGTCAAAGGAAAGTTAGCCCCTAGATATATCGGACCCTTCAAGATTCTGAACCATCAATGAGAAGTGTCTTATCAATTGGAACTACCCGAATAGATGTCAGCCATGCACAATGTGTTCCATATCTCATTACTTCGCAAGTGCCTCGATGTCCCGGAGAAGACCAAAGTGTTCAAGAATATTGATCACCGGACCATAGAGATCAACGATGACCTGACCTATCCTGAAGTACCCATCCGTATTTTGGAAGAAGCTTTCAGAACTACCAGAACCCGAAGCATCAAGTTTCTCAAGATTCAGTGGAGCAACCACACAGAATAGGAAGCTACCTGGGAGCGCGAAGATCATATCAGGACGGAGATTCCCGATTTCTTCAAATCCTAGGTAATCTTTTCGTCCTTTTTCAAATCTCGGGACGAGATTTTGTTTAAGGGGGGAAGGTTTGTAACATCCCAAAAATATTAAACTAGAATCATCAAACTCTAATCACCAAATTTAGGGTTAACAAAAACTTTTCAAATTAAAAATATGAAAGCATTCATATGAGTGTGCATTAAAATTTGGATTCTTTTGAATTGCCATGATTATGTGTTTATTTGCTTGTAAAATGATTCTTAAGTGATATAAACATCATCTAAACAATCCCCAAACGTTTCCCAAAGACAAACAAATCAAAACAAACAAATTAAGTGAATAGTCACTTTGGCCAAATTAACTCCCATGCCTACTTTGGCTATCTCTAACTTTCAGAACTTAACAGAAACATGTATGGATCTTTGCACCCCTTGATAGTACTCATAACAAGGTACCAAGGCCCACTTTGTTATCATCCAAAAACATTTAAATGCATGGTTTAAATGACAGTTTAAAATTGAATCTATTTCATATGGGAAGATCCCACTTTTTCAAAAACCACTCAAACCAACTCAATTTTCAAAACCCAAGCATCCACAGAATCCTCAAGACATGCCTAGCACACCCACCAAAAATCTTTTCAAAATTCAAAAGTTGAGTTCATGCGGCCATTTCATCAAACAGGTTGCAGATACAAATCAAACAAAATCAAAACACTATGTTGAGCAGTGTTTTGGGCCGAACTTGTTCCCTCTCTCGACACCACTAGCCTTAGTAGATCATCTAACAACATTAACTAATCACTAGAACTACTGTAAGCTGGCCATTGTCGTCAATGGTGAGCAGGCCGAGAGCACCATTGCCACCACATAGTCGACAGCAAGCTATGAGCAACACTAGCCTCTCCAACCTTGTCTGGGAGCAAGCTAGTACCCCATCGCCACTCCTTGTCCCAGCCGCGAGTGATGCCAGCCACTAGACCACATGCCCAGGCCATGCCAACCTTCTATGCAACCATGCCGAGAGCGCGCCCCGTGCGCCACGCTCGGCCAGCACCCACAGACCGCGTGCCGCCCTCGCCACGTGCACGCGTGATCACCACCGTCCCAACAACCCCGCAGACACGCCCGTTTGACGCTGCGCGGACCATGCACGCTGTGCGCCATAAAAACTTCCGTCGGGCACGTGCAGAGCACCGCAGCGTTCCGACCGATCAACACCGCCCCACGCCTCGCCACCACGCTGTTGAGCTTCGCCAGGGAGCACAGCACCGCCCCCTACCATCGCCGATGCCGATATCCCTCTGTGTCGTCGACCACGACGAGCTCAGCTTGCGCCTGTCGGTCCCCTCTCGCCACTATAAATAGAGGCATCCCCCGCTCGAATTCTTCACACCATTCTACTCCCCTATCACCCAGAACCACCCCACCTCATTCCCGAAGCAAGGCGAGCAGCGCATCGCCGGAATTGCACCGGAGTCCGCCGCTGCTGGAGAAGAAGGAAGCCATCGATTTCGTTCACCCCAGGAGCTGCCGCGACCACCCCTGAGTTCACCGTCGTCGACTTCGTCGTTCGCCTGCATAGCCTACCTTCGCCTGAGCCCCAGTGAGACCCCGACGACCCCCACTGAGCCGCTAGGGTTCGACCTGGCCGATGACTAGTTCATCGTCGACGACGACCCTCAGCCGTTGGCGCCCTTCTAATCCAACTCGCCACATCGCCCCGTACCGCTTCACGTTTAAAGACTCACTCACCGGTAGACCCGCCCTGTCAGTTGCGCCCCGCTCTGCGGAGTGACACTGGGCCGGCCCGTTAACCTTTCCCACGCAGCCCACTCGTTTGAATTTAGCTTTTTCTTTTTAAGTTCAAACATACTTCTGTACCTAGTTTCAAAAATCAACCCAACTCGATTCAGTGAACCAAATTGAATGAAACCAATTTTGTTAGAAAGACATTGAAATGCTTAATTCAAGACCGTTGGATTCAAATCATTTGAATCTATAGATCAACCTTGGTAAAAATAACAAGGCAGAAGCTTTTCTGCATTCAAACATTTTTCAAACTTAAACCATAATAGCTTTTGAGTTGATTCCAACTCTCAAAAATCAAATTTGATCATACCTTTCATGATATATAAAAACATAAGGGTTTACTTACAGAAATAATGTCCAAGTAATAAAATAATGCCACATAGGCATTTCTAGTCATTTATTTTTATTTGAAATAAAAGGATAAATCTTATTAAATTGTGACACCACTTTAAATCACTTTCCCATGTACTGAAATATGTGGTGATGACATGTGTCAACATGATCACATGTTTGGTTTGGAGAATATTAAATCTTAACTATTTTTCCATGAGTAGAAATTACTTTTCTAAAAAAATATATAAATAATGCAAGTGCTTTAATCTCGAATGTTAGTGATGATGCTAGATCATTTATAGCACCCTTGTGTGTGATGATTGAAAGTAGTTAAGTATTGTTTGGTGATTGTGTACCTCGTATTTATTCATAGACGCTAGTACCGACCAAGGATACGAGGAGGAAGAAGGATACTACGAAGAAGAAGCCGAGGATAAATTCAACCACTGCTCTGCACAAGGCAAGCTTATACTTATAGTGATGCAAGCCTTTTTAATCAAGTTGACCTATGCAAGCTAACACTTGCAAGATACTCTACTTATGCAAGCTTATACTGATACTGATGCAAGCAAATGCTTTCTTGTTACCATGACCACTAGATGCCTTAAGCATATGTGATCATATCCACTTGATACCCAATCCTAGTTTTACTTGCAAGCTTCTACTTTATTTCTTTATCAAAGCCACTACTTAGATTTTACTTATGTAAATTGTAGATACTAGAAATATAATTGAAGGTTGCATAAAGAGCATTAAAATTGGCCTAAGCAAGATAATCTTGATGTCATCCTAAGGCATGAGATTTAACTTAGTCACAATCCACTAGTTTACCACCCCTCATTAGTACTCACTCCCATTTGTAGATGCTAGTGCTAAGCATAAAACTTGATCAACTTTAGATGGGAATACTTGTTGAAAATGGTTATGAAAACCTTGGAATGATGGATCATTCTATTGAGATGTTTTGACATGTGTTTCCGAACACCAGATGATTTTGGTGATGAAAATGTTGAGGCATGAGCCTTAGCCCTTTATAAAACTGATGGTTGTCTGAATGCGATACCATTCCAATTTTACCGTACAACCACAATACCCGAGAATTGGGTAGGGCTTGACTGGAAACTTATATACCTTAGTATTGGTTCCCTCACGACCAAGGTCTGAGCTGAGGCTACCTTGTGAAGATTGTCCACCTATGCAGTACCCAAGATGACAGTTTGTCATGGTTGGGAGGCCAAACTCACAGGAGAGGTGCTTATACTAGGGCGTGTAATTGAAAGGTTCGGATTGATTATCTGCATACTGAGTATGGTGAATTCAGGATTTGTTCCTGACGGATGTATCGAATGTTGTAGTGAAAGTGTACAATCTCTGCAGAGTGTCAAACTATTCGAATAGTCGCGTCCGCGGTTATGGATAGTTGGAGTGGACATACTGTTCCCCCGTCAGATGTTTTCAAAATGACTTGTGAAATGGATTGAGACTTTGACTTGACCACAACAGGGTTGTGATATGAAATTCAAGTTCCCACTTCGGTGTTATAAAATTTCAACTAGCTTTTCGTGCTTATGAACTTAGTAGACGTAAAGCTGGCTTTTTGCAAAACAACCATAGAGCTTAGTGTCCTATTACAAAAACCCCCTTCACTTGTTAGTATTAGTTTGCCAGTACTTAAAGAGTACTGATGGCTTTGTCCCTGGCTATTCCCGTGGCCAGACTATGAAGAGGAGTACCAGGACGAAGGACCCCAGGAAGGTTACGACAACTAGGATCATATCCCATCATCATCATTGCCTGTGACCCCAAAGATGGAGCTTCGCCTACGCTACCGTTATTATTACGTTATTCCGCTGCTTGAGTTGTACTAAGAACTGGATCATGAGATCCTTATTTGTGTAAGACCTTATGTATGGTTTGTAATGGATGATGTACTGTGGTATCCAAATCTGTTATGTCTCACAAAAATGGTAATCCTGGGATTGCGATGTATGGCATAACAGGCATCTGGGATTAAAAATCCGGGTGTTGACACCTTGTCTTTCTCTTGTGCGGGCTTGGACTTCTTCTTCTTGTTGTTCTTCTTCTTGGCTTTGGAGACAAAACCAATGCCCCCTTTCTCACCATTTGACCTTTGCTTACTCAAGAGGTAATCAATGGACTTATTTCCTTTTGGAAAGGTGGCCTTAGCTAGCTCCCCCTTCAACCTAGCATTTTCTTCAAGAATAGTTGTACTACTAGAGGGAATGAAATTACTAGGTGAAGGAATATTGGTGAATTGAGTTTGAAGCTTTTCATGGGACTTTGTGAGTGACAAGAGTTCACTTTCCAAAGCCTTGTGAGCCTTGTCAAGCACACTAAAGTCCTCAACAAGTTTTTCATGAACTACACCAAACTCAATCTTGTCCTTTTTAGCCCTTTTATTTTTAGCAATAGCAAGGTTTCGTTCCTTAATGAGTCTATTCACAATTAAATCATTAGCCCCATCAAGCCCTTCAAGTTTTAGTTCAAGGGACACCTAGTCTCTTGTTATTCTTCTAGAGCATTATTTAGGGCTTCTACCTCAATCATGTGTTCTCTTCCTGGTTTACATCTTTCATCAAGAAGCTCTTGGGTGTGAGAAAGTTGATCTAAGAGGTCCACAAAATGTCTCTTGTGTTCCCATTGCAAGTTATTCATGAACTCATCAAAAGAAATTATTTCCTTTTTGACCTCAAGATATATTTCATCATCATTTTCATTATTACTCAATAGGGTGGGGTGAAATTATGAAGATACCTCCATTCCTCTTGCCATAAGGCAAGTGACATTCTTGTTGGAGAGATTCTCATTTGGAGAGTCGGAGAGGGAGAATGTGGGAGTAGAAGTAGTGGCAAGAGCAGCCACACCACTTGATGTTTCGTCTTCATAATCTTCATCATCTTCATTGTCGGAGGAGTATTATTAATGAGTGATCAACACAATTACACCCGACTTATTGTTGATGGGATTCCTCTTAATGAATGGTGTCACATCCCAAAATTCTCCAAATTTTGAAATGTGAAAAATAAACAAACAAAAGAAACATTTGTTGAAATTTAGGGTGAAAAGAAACTTTTTGCTTCTAAATGGAAACATCAAAACCCTACTTGAACAAAATTTTAATAAGAAAGCAACAATTTTTTTTCGAAAAAATCACATGCATTCATGCATGGAAAGAAACTTGAATTTGAACACTTGGAAAAAAATAAACCAAAACCGTAAACCCTAATGAAATAAAATCATTTTCAAATCCCTCCAAGACTATGACTTTGTTCCATATAAAACTTCAACAACAAACATTAATAAATGATAAAAAATGGTAAACAGAAATATTATAAAACCATGGAAATTGATTTCATTCAATTTGGAACCAAAGATAAATACTTATGAATTTAATAAGATAAAAGGAAATAATTTTCAAAGGCTAATAAAGCTCCTAGCTAAAATCAATACCAAATTGTGAGCAAAGTAATCCTAAAAGGATTGGAAAAGATAAAAAAAATATTAAATGAAATTATACAAATTCGAATCACCAATTTTGGAACTATAAATAAAAATATATGAATTTTATAAGACAAAGAAAGAAATAATTAAATAAGAAATATTTAAAAGACCACTTAAATCTTGGCCAAATCCATAACTAAAAGGAATAAAAGGTTACTGAATAAAATAAAAGAATAAGAGATTATTTGAATAAAATTATATGGGCTTGAACCATATTTAATTTTATTTAAATAAAGACAAATGCCTAATTTGAATAATTAATGAATCACAATAAAATATTTGAATTAATCCAAGGTGGACTATTTAAACACACTATTAAACATTATAAACTTACTGTAAAGTTTTGGTAAAGATTTGAAATCAATTGGAAGTTTAAATCACTTGAATCAAATGAAAACAAAAAAATAAAATTAGAAAAAGAAAAAGGATTCAGAAAAAATATAGAAAACGACCAACCCATCTAACCCTACCCATCTCCCAGCCCAGCAGGCCAAGAACCGGCCCATCCGGGCCACTCTCTCTCACCTCCCCCCCTGCAAATCTTTCTCACCGCGCGTAAGCCCACCCCCTCTCACTGACCGCATGACACCACTACCAAGTCATCATTGTCTCCACCCCGCTGACCCGGTCCCCAATTCCCCTCGCCGTTTTTGGCAGTTGATGACTCACTTCAACTCACGTTAATGTTGCGATTAATCCTCCCCGTGACCTCGCCCTCTTAACCGCCTCGCTCTCCTCTCCCTTTCCCCTCAGTCCCCACGCCACTAGAGCCCCTAGGCTGCCCAAATTTCTCGCTCGAACCCCCACTACTCCGACGAGCCTCCACAACAATTCCGGCCAACTCCGACCGCTCCCTGAACCCTAGCTTCCACTAACTTGCTCGCCTTAGCTATGCGCACCTGCTAGTAGTCTTCATTCATCCCCGTGTTCCCCAGAGCCTCGCCTCTGTCCACGTCTGAGTGCCACCGACGACAAGATTGACTCCGACGACATCTCCTGGTAATCCCTGACTGCGTCTCTCCTTCTTATTGACGCTCGTACCCTCACCATCCTCTTATAGATATAACGCGACCCTTATTTTGCCTTGGCATGCCTTGTAGCCTCGCCTCCGATGACACCAGAGCGTGTCTGACGTCGACGATAGCTCCGACATGAAATCAGCGTCGACCCCGTGCGCCCCTTCGCCATCTATGGCCACCTTGAGCACCGTAGTGACCTTGCAAACCTGGTAAGGCCCTCCGTTCCTCCTCTCGCGTCCTAGATTCACCGGACCACCGTGAGCAGAGAGCCTTCGCCGCTCGTCGCCAGTCAGCACCGCAAGATCATGGTCAGAGCATTGTGAGCCGTTGGATGCAGATCCAGTGGTTGCGTTAGATCACTTAGTAAAATTGTTTTTGTTTGGTGTGACCCGCACAGATCTAATTAAATCCTATGATCCATGTTACACGATCCAAACGAAACGGTATGGACCAGTAGAAACACTCCATGTGTCCAGACTCTGTTTTAAAAACTGGAATTAGATCTATTAGATATTTGAATTTGTAAAATTCATAAATTTTGTTCTGTATGTCCAAAATTTGCAAATTTTATATCAATGGATTAAGAAAAATGTAAGCTTTATAGCTATGGCCTTAGTTTAGTATTTTGCTTCTAAAAAGTTAGGTTTTTACAGAAACATGTTTAGGACTATTTTGGATATAAAAATAGTTTTAAAAATGATTTTTGAGTGAAACTTTTTGCAAATGGTTCTTTTGAACCTACTAACCATAAACAATAACATTTGGATTTAAAAATATATTTGGTTAACATTAGGGAATTATTCCTTTGAATAAAATCATTTCTAGCAAAATAAAAATGATTTAAAAAGGCCATTTTCACTAACTTGGTTTTAAATGTTTTGCCACTTTTATAAATGACCAGTAGGGGTTTTGAAATGTTTAGAACCTTTTTAGAAAACAATTTTTCAATAAAACAACCTTTTGCATGCTTGCATGCATTGCTTTGTTTTCTTTATTTTATGTGGTGAATTGTTTGAATGCTAGTTTTGAATGTGTGCCTTGCTTGATTGATTTGTAGCGAATTTTGAAGAGTGTGACAATTGCAAGATCAAGGAGTATACCTAGTTTCTCTACAAAAAAGGCAAGTGATACTTTTTTCATCAAAATTCCTATATTTTCAATAATGCATTAGTGATATTTTTGTAGCATGCGTGATACTACTATTTTACCTATGTTACTATGCTATAGTAGATCCTATAGAATATATCTTGGTAGGAATATTCCTAAGTCAAGAGACAATTTTTGCTAGTATGCTTAGCATAGCTAAAAGATTTCAAGGGTGGAATATTCATGCTATGATCTTATGCAAAGTCTATGACTAAGTTTCTGATTAATAAAACATCTAAGTGAAATGAAACACCTGGGTGGAATGGTAATTGCTTGGAAGGATTTGTGTTGAGAGGTTACACAAGGACCATTTCTATGGTTCACCTTGTGTATTTCACTTGTGGATTGCCACCCAGGAACAAAGGGATTTGAGATGGTTTGTGTTGAGAAGCTTCCAGTGCAGCCACATGGCATATGGGCTCTGCCCTGATCATATAGGTTGCAATAACTTAGCCAGATAGACAGAAGGTGGTAGTGATGATAGGATGGAACGCGTCCATTTGGTCTAAGGTAAGGCTTCTGAAAGATCTCGTCTCGATGCATGTCGAGTCTTGTGGGGAAAGTGCACACCTCTCGAGAGGGTAAAACCTAAGTACTTAGCCGTGTCCCCGGCAATGGACAATTTGAGCATCAAAAGCATTGAAGCAATCAAGGATCTCCTCATCCCAATTTCTCTAAGTTAAAACTTGTTGGGTAAACAAGGGAAGAACCTGGAGGGTATCCAGTGTGCCATTGTGTGATGAAAGGTTTTGTCAAAGAGAAAAACTATTTTCAAAGGACATGGAAAACTTGTTTTATGGAAAGGCAAGCCAAAACTCCACTTAGCCAAATATTCATGTAAATGATAGATTCTCCATGTCAATATAAAATCACTTGCCAATACAATTGAAATGTATTGACCCTTTTCGATGTAACTTATTATGTTGCAGGTTTGTTTGATGTTAGTGAAGTTTGTTGAGTAGGGATTACAATGTCTACAACCAACATGATTGTCTGTGGCACTTAAAGATGAAGGACTCCATGCTTCATATTTATATCTGCTGCATTAAAATGAGATAGCCATATGAGCTATGTAAGATGTAATGAATTATTTTATTCCTGGTTATAAGTTGCAATATTACCTTTGTTTCTTGATATTACATCTTAAACTATGGATGCTAGCTATTCGATCTAGGGACTAGCATTGCAAACACAGGGATCTCTACCTTATCAGGTTGGGACCTCTACAGATGGTATCAGAGCACTGTGTTGCCTGTAGGATTGTAACCCTAGGATTGGACAAAACCCCTTAGAAAAATAGGAGTTGTATTTGTTCAAAACTTATTTACAAACAATCTTGTAAACTCTTTCCTCAACATTTTGTTTTGATTCTACATCTCTTCCTTTTCAACTTGATGGACAAAAAACTTTAACAAGAGCAAAGACTTCACCATCACTAATGACTTCAACTTCAGTTTCACGAAGGACTTCAACTTGGACATCACTAAGGACTACAAGTGAGACTAGAATATTACTCAAGACTTGGAGACTAAGGAAACACAACTTAGGAGGAACCACCAACACCATTGAACCTTGTGACAAAGATGCAAGAATTTTCTTCCAAGGATATCATGATATTGTTCAAGAAGAAGCAACTAAGAAGAATGGAATGATCTAAAGTGAACCCCATAGTTGGACAACCATACTAGTGTTTAGTTGAGATTGACTTGTTGATTACACCAACTTATGTGGTGTAGCAAAAATTTTCCTAAAAATATGCTTGAATCTTGTTGTTTGAGTGGAATGCATGATTGTGAGTGCTTGCACATTGCTTGTGTGAATTGTTGTGTGTGAGTAGAATTCTTCCTCTAGAAATATTTTTCCTAACCTAATCCCAATCCAACTTAAACAGATGAATACTCCAAGAGACCACAACTCCAACATCAAGGACGCTGACAACAACAACCAAGAGATGCACATGAAAGAACAACTGCTAGCAACCCAAGCCCAGTTGAATCAAGTGACAACTCAGTTTTTAGCCAACAACATTGAGTTAGACCCAACCATGCTAAAGTTTTTGGAAACCCAATCTCAATTGTTGCAAAGGATTACCAATCAAATGATCAACATGAGAAGCAACCCTTCCCAAAGTCATTGTGACAACAATGATACCAAGGATGATGTTAAAGAAGGAACTCAAGCCTGCAAAATCTGTGGAGACATAGAACACACTCATAAAGAACATATGGAACAATGCGCTAATTGTGAAGAGAAACATAGAGCTAGACAATGCCCCGCATCTCAAGTTACATGTTTCCTTTGTGAAGGAAATGATCATGTCCATGTACATTGCACCATCTATCCCATAGTTCAACAGCTAAAACAAGATGGAATGCATCAAGTGTTTGGAAACCTCCATGAAGGAACAACCTCCACAAAGAATGGTGAAGACAAAGTCAAAACTCAGTTTGCACCTCCATACATTGTGACCCACTATGGTGGACAAAACAGGAAACATGGAAGTTATCCTAGGAATCGTTCTAAGAATCGAGGAAGTTTTCCCACATTTGTGGTGAAATATGAAGAACATGACCTAAGAGCCCTCCTAGCTTTGGAGAGACCCAAGAAGAAGAAGAATATTAGCCAAGTGATGTGCAACAAATGCAAAAAGCTAGGCCATTATGCATCAAATTGTCCAGAAAAGAAGAAGAACAAGACAAGCAATCTTGTAAAAGATCTCAACCTTGTCACGTGTTTCAAGTGTGAAAATAAGGGACACTATGCAAACAACTGTCCAGAGAAATTACACCAAGAGACCAAGTAAGCCAAGATGTAATCTAGTTAAAAACCTTTTAAGGGTGGTAGTACCCTAGTTATCTTGAAGCCAACTTGTGACCTCTAGCCCTCGTGAATCTCGGGACGAGATTCCTTTTAAGGGTGGTAGTCTGTCACAACCCAAAATTCTCCAAATTTTGAAATGTGAAAAATAAACAAACAAAAGAAATAATTGTTGAAATTTTGGGTGAAAAGAATCTTTTTGCTTCTAAATGGAAACATCAAAACCCTACTTGAACAAAATTTGAATAAGAAAGCAACAAACAAATTTTCAAATAAATAAAATGCATTCATGCATGGAAAGAATCTGGAATTTGAACACTTGGAAAAAAATAAACCAAAACCCTAAACCCTAATGAAAGAAAATCATTTTCAAATCCCTCCAAGACTATGGCTTTGTTCCATATAAAAATTCAACAACAAACATTAATAAATGATCAAAAATGGTAAACAAAATTATTATAAAACCATGGAAATTGATTTCATTCAATTTGGAACCAAAGATAAAAACTTATGAATTTCCAAAGGATAATAAAGCTCCTAGCTAAAATCAATACCAAATTGTGAGCAAAGTAATCCTAAGAGGATTGGAAAAGATAAAAAAATATTAAATGAAATTATACAAATTGGAATCACCAATTTTGGAACTATAAATAAAAATATATGAATTTTATAAGACAAAGAAAGAAAAAATTAAATAAGAAATATTTAAAAGACCACTTAAATCTTTGCAAAATCCATAACTAAAAGGAATAAGAGGTTACTAAATAAAATAAAAGAATAAAAGATTATTTGAATAAAATTATATGGGCTTGAACCATATTTAATTTTATTTAAATAAACACAAATAGCTAATTTAAATAATTATTGAATCACAATAAAATATTTGAATTAATGCAAGGTGGACTATTTAAACACACTATTAAACAGTATAAACTTACTGAAAAGGTTTGGTAAATATTTGAAATCAATTGGAAGTTTAAATCATTTGAATCAAATGAAAACATAAAATAAAATTAGAAAAAGAAAAAGGATTCAGAAAAAAATAGAAAACGACCAACCCATCTAACCCTACCCAGCTCCCAGCGCAGCAGGCCCAGAACCGGCCCACCCGGGCCACTCTCTCTCACCTCCCCTCGCAAATATTTCTCACTGCGCGTAACCCCACCCCCTCTCCCTGACCGCGTGACCCGATTGCCAAGTCATCATTGTCTCCACCCCGTTGACCCAGCCCCCAATTCCCCTCGCCGTTTTTGGCCGTTGATGACTGGCTTCAATTCATGTTAATGCCACGATTAATCCTCCCCGCGACCTTAACCTCTTAACCGCCTCGATCTCCTCTCCCTTTCCCCTTAGTCGCCACGCCACCGGAGTCCCTAGGCGGCCTAAATTTCTCGCTCGAACCCCCATTACTCCGACGAGCCTCTGCAACAATTCCGGCCAACTTCGACTGCCCCTGCCCCCTAGCTTCCACTAACTTGCTCTCCTTAGCCGTGCGCACCTGCCAGTAGTCTCCATTTGCATGCGCGTGCCCCAGAGCCTCACCTCTGTCCACGTCTAAGTGCCACCGACGACAAGCTCGACTCCGGCGACATCTCCTGGTAATCCTTGACCGCACCTCTTCTTCTCGTTGACGCTCGTACCCTCACCATCCTCTTACGCATCTAACGCGATCCTTATTTTTCCTGGCCATTCTTTGTAGCCTTGCCTCTGAAGACACCAGAGCGTGCCCGACATCGCCGATAGCTCCAGCAAGAAATCAGCGTCGACCCCGTGCGCCCCTTTGCCAGCTACGGCCACCTTGAGCACCGCAGCGACCATGCGAACCTGGTAACGCCCTCCGTTCCTTCTCTCGCATCCTAGATTCGCTGGACCAATGTGGGCAGAGCGTCGTCGCCACTCGTCGCCAGTCAGCGCCGCCATATCATGGTCAGAGGGTTGTGAGCCGTTGGATGCAGATCCAGTTGTTGTGTTAGATCACTTAGGCGAATCGTTTTTCTCTGATTTGATCCGCACAGATCTAATTAAATCCTAAGATCCACGTTGCACGATCCAAACGAAATGGTATGGACCAATAGAAACACTCCACGTGTCCAGACTCTGTTTTAAAAACTGAAATTAGATCTATTAGATGTTGAAATTTGTAAAATTCATAACTTTTGTTCTGTATGTCCAAAATTTGCAAATTTTATATCAATGGATTCAGAAAAATGTAAGATTTAGAACTATGGCCTTAGTTTAGTATTTTGCTTCTGAAAAGATAGATGTTTTTATAGAAACATGTTTAGGACTATTTTGGATATAAAAATTGTTTTAAAAATGATTTTTGAGTGAAACCTTCTGCAAATGGTTTGTTTTGAACCTTCTGACCATAAACACTAAAAGTTGGATTTAAAAATATATTTGGTTAACACTAGGGTGGTATCCTGTCACATCCCAAATTTTTCCCAATTTTGAAATGTGAAAAATAAATAATTGTTGAAATTTAGGGTGAAAAGAAACTTTTTGATTCCAAATGGAAACATCAAAACCCTCCTAGAACAAATTTGAATAAAATAGAATCCAACAAATTTCAATCAATTTGAATGCATTTATTAATGAATGAATCTTAAAATTTAAAAACATGGAAAAGTTAAACCAAAACCCTAATGGAAGAAAATCATTTGAAAGATCTCTCTAAGACTATGGATTTGATCCATATAAAAATTGTAAAAAAAACATTTATAAGTGATCAAAATGACAAATAAAAATATTATAAAACCATAGAAATTGGTTTTACTTAATTTGGAACCATAGATAAAAACTTAGGAATTTAATAAGTTAAAAGGAATTACTTTTCAAAGCTAATAAAGCTCCTATATAAAATCCATACTAAATTGTGAACAAAGTAATCCTAAAAGGGTTTAAAAAGATAAACAAATATTAAATTAAATTGTACAAATTGGAATCACCAAGTTTGGATCTTTAAATAAAAAGATATGGATTTTATAAGATAAAGAAAGAAATAAATAAACAAGGAATATTTAAAAACCAAATTAAATCTTGTCCAAACAAATGAAATGAAAGATTATGGAATAATAAAAGGAATAAAAGATTATTTAAATAAAATCATAAGGAATTGAACAATATTCAATTTTATTTAAATAAAGACAAATTGCCTAAACTAAATAATAAATCCCAAGGAAAATATTTAGAAGACAATTTAAATTAAATCCATAAGCAAATGGAATAATGATAATCCAAATCCAAATAAAATAAAGGGATAAAGAATATTAAAATAAAATAATATGGCATTAACCAAATTCTATTCCATTTGAATGAAGACAAAATCCCTAATAGAAATGATTAATTGAATAGTGAAAAAATAGTAAATTCGAAATTACCAAAGTGGATTAAAAATTTATCTAATTAACTTAAAGGAATTATTTGAATAGAATCTATATGGGATTAAAACCATAATCAAATTTTATTTAAATAAAGACAAATGCTCAATTTAAATGATTAATAAATCATATTAAAATATTTTTAAAATAATTCAAAGTGAATTATTTAACACTCTATTGAATAAATAAAACCTAATGAAAAAGGTTTAGTGAAAATTAGAATTCAAATAAAGAGTTTGAAAATATAATTAATTCTTGTTTGAATAAAAACAATTGTCTATTTAAATAAATAATAAAGCCCAAGAAAAATACAAAGAAATATTCTAAATTTGGACTTTAAAATACTTTATTAAACAATACTAAAATATACTGAAAGTTTAGAAAAGGTTTGACAAAAACCTGAATTCAAATTAAGTTTAAATCATTTGAATCAAAACAAAACAGAAAAGAAGAAGGAAAAAGAAAAATAAACAGAAGAAAAAAATGGAGAAGAAGCAGCCCAACCCACTAAACCCAACAATGCAGCCCACTTTTCCCCCCATGCGAATCGTTATCTTACCGCAAACCCGACCCCCTCAGATGCTGACGAGACGACCCCACCTAAACCCCCTCTCTCTCTCAGACGACACGGCCCCACTGCCCAGTTCCTCGTCCACCCCTCGACTGATTCCTCCCCCTCTCTCTCCCGTTTCACCTTTGATTCCGCAACTTAAATTCGTCTTAATTCCGCGAGTAATTCGCCGCTGCAATCATGCATGATAAATCACCCCTGTCTCCTCTATCTTTCCCCTCAGATCCCACTCCATGAACGCCACCAGGCTGCTCTGATTTTGCTCAAGACCTCCCCTGTCTCCGACGAACTCCCCGTTGAATTTTGGCCACCACTGCCAGCCCCACTGCTCCCAGAGCACACGAGCGTGCCCCCCAACGTCTTCTGCACCTCCCAGGTGCTGCCTGCTTGGCCGCGCGAGCCCTGTAACCTCGGCAACCTCTTCGACAGAGCAACGCCACAATCTGCCTCAACTCCAGCGAGCAGTATCCAACAAACCAACATGCCCCTTGCCCTCTGGTAGTCCGCTTTGCAACCTCTGCAACCATGTGCACCTCCCTGACATGCTTCCTTGCCTTCTTACGCCCCAGGAGCTCGGCCCCGACAATGACAGCACGTGCTCGAGCCAGTGAGCAACTCCGGCGAGGAATTGTCATCGTCCCCGTGCGCCCCTTCGCTAACCACGAGTACGTTGAGCATCAGCAACGCACGGCGAGTCTGGTGAGCCACCCCACTCCTCCTCTCGCTTCCTGGTTTCGCTGTTACGCCACCGCCAGAGCGTTGCCGCCGTGCGCCACCGTCAAGCACCGCCAAAGTTTGGTTAATTCATTTCAGGCCGTAGGATCTTGATCTGATGGGTACGATAGAAACTTAACCCGAAGGGGTATGCTCTGATCTGTGCCGCACGATTAACTTTAGATCTAACACTCCACATCAATTGGTCCTTCCGAACCGGTATCGACGAATAGGATTATGACGCGTGGCCCTAGCTGTTGTTTTAAAAACAGAAATGTTCTATTAGATGTTTGATTTTATAAAATTCATAACTTTAAATCTACACGTCCAAATTTTACAAATTTCATATCAGTGGAATTAGAAAAAAGATTACTTTCTAGCCATGCACTTTTTTTAGTGATTTGCTTCTGTAAAATTAGTTGTTTTTGCAGAAACATGTGTAGGCATATTTTGTGTATAAAATTTATTCTAAAAATGTTTTTAGGGTAAAATCTTTTGTAAATGGATTGTTTTAAACCTACTGACCATAGAAACCAACTTTTGGATTCAAAAATATATTTTGTGACACTTAGGAATTATTCCTTTGAATTAAAGCATCTCTAGTTAAATAAAAATGTTGAATATATTTTAAAAATGCTTTTTGAGTAAAACCTTTGGAAAATGATTTGAATTAAACTCTCTGACCCTAAACACAAAGTTTTGGATTTAAAAATGTATTTGATTAAACCCTAAAAAAATTATTACTTTGATTAAAGGCATTTCTAGAAAAATCAAAATGATGCTTGATTTAGAAATAGTTTTGATTAAAACCTTTTGTAAATGACTTTGTTTTAAAACACTTTGACCATAAATATTAATTTAGGTGTTTAAAAACATATTCGATAACATTAGAAATTGTTACTTTGGTTTAAATCCTTCTAGCAAAACAAAAATGATTTAAAGTGGCCATTTGCACTAACTTGTTATCAAATGGTTTTGCCACTTTGATAAATGACCAATAGGTGTGTTAAAATGTTTATAACCTATTATAAACCACTTTTCCAAATAAAAAAATCTTTGGCATGCTTGCATACATTGCTTTGTTTTCATTATTTCATGTGTAGAATTGTTGGAATTCTAGATTGAATTTGTGCCTTGATTGAATTGTAGTGAAATTTGAAGAGTGTGACTATTGCAAGATCAAGGAGTGAACTTATATTATCTACCAAAAAGGCAAGTGGTGCTTCATACTTTTGTCCCATTGTTTTCACTATGCATTATAATATTTCTAAGTATGACCTGCATGGAATTTTACTAAGTATGCTATGCCATGGGAAATCCTAGTAGATGAAGCCTTAGTAGAATTTCCTAAGTTAAGATCCCTACTACTATCATGCTTAGCCTAGCTAGTAACAAACAAGGGTGGATTATATTCATGCTATGAAATATTTCTAAGTCTATGACTTGTGTTTTGTTTAATAAAACAACTATGTGAATGAATCACCTGGGTGGAATGGTGAGAATGGATATGTTGAGTGGTTACACGAGGCCAGTGACTGGTGAACCTTGTGTATCACACTTGTGGAATGCCACCCAGGAACAAAGAGATTTGAGATGTCAAATGCTGAGAAGCTTCAAGTGCAACCACTTGGCATTATGGGCTCTGCCTGGATCATATAGGTTGCAATAACTTAGCCAAATGGACAGTTGGTGGTAGGGGATGATAGGTTTGGAACGCGTCCATTATGGTCTAAGGGAAGGCTTCTCAAAGATCTTGTCTCGATGCATGTCGAGTCTTGTGGGGAAAGTGCAGCACCTCTCGAGAGAGTAAAATCTAAGTACTTAGACGTGTCCCCGGCAATGGACAATTTGAGCATCAAGACATGGAAGCTATCAAGAATCTCCTCATCCCAATTTCTAAGTTAAAAACTTGTGGTTGAACAAGGGTTAAAGGATCTTTAATCAATGATTGGTAGATGCCTTGGGTGATTTTTGCCAAACAAAAACTAAGTGTTTTCAAATGATAAGGAAAATCTATTTTGAGCAAAGCAAGCCTAACATCCACTTAGCCAAATGCATATAGATGATAGATACCACTATTCTACCATAGTATCACTTGCCAATACAATTCAAATGTATTGACCCTTGTGGCTGTAACCTATTATGTTGCAGGTTTGTTTGATGTTAGTGAAGTGTGTTGATTAGGATTACAAGTCTACAACCAACATGATTGCCTGTGGCACTTTGAAGATGAAGGACTCCATGCTATAGTTATTTATGCTGTATTGTAATGAGATAGCCAAATGAGCTATGTAAGATGTGATGAATTATTTTATTCCTGGTTATAAAGTTGTATTATGACCTTTGTTTCTTGATATTACATCTTAAC
The DNA here is from genome assembly GCA_916181665.1 of Avena sativa. Taxonomy (NCBI): domain Eukaryota; kingdom Viridiplantae; phylum Streptophyta; class Magnoliopsida; order Poales; family Poaceae; genus Avena; species Avena sativa. The sequence goes on from OV702297.1 coordinate 250,133,923, forward strand.
TGTGGATGCTAGCTATTGATCCAGGGACTAGCATTGTAAACACAGGGATCTCTACCTTATTAAAGGTTGGGACCTCTACATCTTCTCTCTTCTCATAGGGACAACACGCTACAAAGTGATAGTGGTCACCACAATTGAAGCAAGTTCTTAATTTAGTGACATTTTCTCTTCTTCCATTTGGGTTGCTTCTTCGTTGCATTTCCATCTTGGCCTTGGTGGGGTTCTTCCAAAAGTTATTTGCATAGAAGGGCATATATTCACCATGAACAATCTTGACATCATCGGGGTGGCTCATGTAGAGGCCTTCATCACTATCATCTTCATCCCCATGTTCCACAACTTTGTCCTTCAATGCAAGGTTGACAACATTGCTCATTCCAAGGTCTCGAGCACATGCATCTTTGGCATTCTTGGCGGCAACCTTGAAACAGGCCATCTCTTGCATAACTTCATTAGAGGTCATGAGGTGGTAGTTATGTCTTCCTTGTAGTCTCATCAAGTCGATGGGATCAAAGGGCATGAGTGCACTCATATATTTCCTTTTTATCCAAGCATCACCCACATGTGAGGCACCCACATTTCTAAAAGCGGTGGCGGTGGTCTTGAGCCTACGATACATGTCTTCATGATCTTCACCTTCCTTCATATAGAATCCTTCAGCTTCATTGCTTAGTGCATCATACCGGTTCCTTCTCATGGTCTCATTCCCAACATATAACTCTGTGAGAGCATCCCAAGCTTCCATAGCGGTGTTGAGGTGCTCAATGTGTGGGTAATATTTTGTACCCAATCCTTGTTGTATCATGTGCAAGGCAGTGGAATTGAGTTGACTATTGACAACTTCTATTCTTGTCAAGTTGTTTGGAGCCCAATATAGTGTCCTTGTTCAATGATGCTCCATAACTCAATGCAAGAGATGTGCACCTGAGATTTCATTAGAGATTGCCATTGAGAAAAAGTAGATGAATCTAGCTTTGGTGGGTATCCTCTATTATTTATATGAGGGTGAGGAATTGGAGGGTCGGGAGTGTACCATCCATGAGAGTCATGGTGCTCTCCCTTCCCACCATCCCTTTTTGTGGTGGAATTGGTGTTGTCTTGATTACCCCCCAACACCATACCCGTAGGTGATATCGGGGCATTCTCCTTAGGTAATGGTGGAAGTTCCTCTTGATGATAAGGGGATGATGAGCCACCTTTATATTTAACAAGTTGCTCAAGTAGCTTGTGCAATTGTTTAATCTCGTTGGCCAAGGTGGAGCTCAATCTTGTTTCCAAGTTATTGAGATCATCCATGGTCACCGAGGTAGGTTGACCACCACCTTACCCATCGTGGCTACCCATATACTCTTAGGTGGTAAATCTCGAATAAAGAGTCGAGGCTCTAATACCAATTGAAAGGATCGTATGGGCACCTAGAGGGGAGGGGGTGAATAGGTGCTACTTCAAATTTTCTACTTTTTAAAATTAGGGTTTGACAAGAAAGGTAAATTCTCTAGATTATGCAACTAAGGTGAATCTACCTATATGTAAAACAAGCACCAACTAGCACAACACTAAGCAATAACAAGTAAAGTGTGGTAAAGGATAGAAGTAACGAAAGTGGTGGACACGGAGACACAAGGATTTTTCCCGTAGTTCCTTCCTTTTCAGGGGAAGTACGTCTACGTTTGTAGAGGCGGTGGTTTCAAACCACCAACACCATGAGAGGCCTCCCTTGTTCTCCAATGAACCTCACCCCAAAGGGTTCGATTCACCTCTTCCACTATATCGGCAACCTTTGAGGTGGAAGCCGGCACCTTTACAACAAGTTTGGGGCACACATCCCCAACTTAATTGGAGGCTCTCAAATACAAGAAAGTTGTCAAACAATCAAAGACATGCTTGTAAGGACCAAATCAAAAGCTAGGGTTTCCAAAGAAACACTACATCATGGGGGCCCTCAAGTGGATGAGGGGGAAATGAAGATCTCTCTTGGTGAAGTTGTAGATCAAGGCCTCCTCCTTCGATTCTCCAAAGATTAATGACTTTGGATGGTTGGATGAAGAGATCTTGTTGATTTGGTGGCTCAAATGGGGGTGGTGTTCTTGAGTGGGTCGAGCAGCTGGAGGAAGGGGATAAGGTCCCCTATTTATAAGCAGCCCCTCCACTGAACCGTTTTCTGATCATTGGATAAAGTCAGACCGGAGATTCCAGCATGTGCACCGGATACTTCGGTCTACACAGGAGATTTCGGTCCATCTCCGGTCTAGCCTCCGGACCAGCAAACTGACTGACAAAGCCCTGCCTCGAGCCAAGTGGGCCGGAGACTCCGGTTCAACCCAACAAGAGACTCTGTTTAAAGCCTCAGGCCGGACACTCCGTACAAGTTTCCGGACCAGCCATCTGTATGTCCCAGGCAGCAAATAGGGGCCACCTCCAGGGATTCTTGCGAAAACTCTGGTCCACACCGGAGACTCCGGTCTAGCCAGACCGGAGACTCCAGTCTGGAATTACCAGTAAAATGTAAATCTTTGTAGGGAACTTTCTGTAGATTAGAGGTCCTTTTCACTTTTCATTATATCAACTTGTAGACAATCGCATACTACAAAATGATCTACATGTTGTTAACGAACACCAAAAGTGATTATGACAGTAAATGTCCTTTCACTTTCTCTTTACTTTGTTTTTGTTTTGCTTAGTTTCTTTTTCTTGATTTTGTTTGCTTCTTTTGATCAAAAAAATCCAAAAAAAATAGTTTTGTTTGGTTTTCTTCCCTTACAAAAACACACAAAAAATTAGTTCCTACCCTAGTTGTCACCTTTCTCCAGCTCACCATCTTGATCCCCAAGTTCACCCTGAAAGACCCTTCAATAGGTAGTGTCTCTATAATTGGGAAAGAAAATATTGAAGAATTCTTTAATCATGTTAGAAAACATGAGGATATTGAGGATAGATCCTTAGCAGATCTTGCTCCTAATTATAAAATTGCTGCAGCTTCTTTAGTTCACATGTTGGAGGCTAGGTTTGTTAACCTTAACCCCATGATGCAAATTTTGTTTCTTAAACTAAAAGAAGAAGAGGATGCTGAAAAGAGAGATTTTATCCTAGAAACTTTGCTAAAAGAGTTCAATGATGTTGCTAAGGAAGCCAAGAATGTCTTCAAATGTTTTAATATGCTAGGATGATGTGTAGATGTTATGGGTACTTTAGATAAAACCAAACCCAGAGAGGAAATTAAGATACCCATACCCTTTACACTTGTAGGAATGCATGAAGCCTTATAAAAGAATTTTGATTGGATTGTTCCTGAAAACCCTTTTGATGAAAGTAGTGGACCTAAGAGAGATCAGAAAGGATCCTCTAAAACTCATTTCGATGAGATACCTTTCCTAGTTGAATATATTTCGAGTATTGATCTTAATGCTTCTTCATTTGAAAATACTTGATTCTTGCTTTTTGTGCCTAACTTAAAGGCGTTAAATAAAAGTACTTATTGGGAGATAACCCAAAAGTTTTATTGAGTCTTGGAAGTTATTGCTTCTGTAATGACCTATCATTATCCTTTTTATTTGCTTTTTGTGCCAAGAATAACCTCTAATGAGAGGAAAGTAAGATTTGGGTAGTTGCTGTCCCGAAACAGATTTTTGTGCTCCACCCTAAAACTTCGTGTAAAATCTCTTTAAGTGGGATTGAACTGATATTTCCTGAATAAATCCCCCAGTATGTTAGCTAACTTTCGTTAGTTCAACATTTTTTTATTTGAGCAACATAAGATCTTCGAAAAAATCGGTTTCTACCTGCTGGTCTGTTTTGGCAGATTTTTGCCATTATTTGCATTTACTTCTTATTGATTCCTTTTTGGGTTCTTTTTGGGAAATTGAGATTTTTGAGGGAATTGCTAAAGTATCTTGTGTTTTTAGTGAAAGTTTGGTTGTTCTAAAACTAAATTGTAACAGCCCAAGTTTGTATATATGTAAATAGTACTTAAGCATGGCATGCATCTGTTTAAATCAATACAATATTTGCATGTGATCAAGTGTGAGGTTTAAGGATGCAAACCCAAAACCCTAATTTCTTCCCCTATCTTTGAAACCACATTCAAATGGTGTTTGGATTTTGAAAGTTTCAAAATAAAGGAACCCAAATGGTTTACAAGGGCCTCTGAATATTTTGTAAACTCTACTAAAGTCCTTAGTATTTTTGAATTGTGCAAAAAAGATTTCAAATGAGGTTTACAAAAGGTAAAAACTGAAATCAGAAAAATAAAAGGTTTTCTAAGAAAAAAATTGTCAGGAGAGAGAACCAGTCCGCAGCCCAGCAACTTCCTCCCCTCTCCCCCTCTCCCGCAGCCCAGCACACGGCCCACGCTAGCCCGCTAGCGGCCTCATACCGCTTCGGCCCCGAGGACGCGTGGTCGTCTTCGTACCCGATGAGCAAGCTGCTCGCTAGCGTAGCGCCCGCCGTCCACCGTTGCCGTGATGCCCGCCCGTGCCAGGATCCTTGCTACCGACGCCGGCGATGTCTATAAGAAACCTTTCCGCGGCCAAGACGAACCCTAAACCTTATCCCCTCCCCATTTCTTCCCCTCCACCCAACCCTAGCTTGTCAGAGCTACAGGTTGCCGATGTTCCCCACCTCCCTTCGTTGTTCTGAGCTTGCTGGGGTGACCGCCATGGTCGACTGGTTCGATTGCCCTGGCCAGCGCCCGCCGAATCCCTCTCCTTCACCGTAATCAACACCACCTGCCTGACGCCGGTCGCCGTCTTCGCCATCGATTCCGGCGTCGTCTTTGCTCCCCTCGCACCAACGACCCCTCTACGAGCTTCCCGGTGAGCTCACGGTCCCCGTGACCCTCTTTGTTTCCCCTCTCCCTCTCTGTATCGTTGCCATCGCAACCATCTGCATGCGCCACCGTCGGCCGTCGTCGTGATGCCTACTCCGGCGACCTCTACCTAGCGGCACCGCCCTCTTTAGGTTCATGGTGAAGCCTTGGTTCGAGTAGGCCTAGCAGCGCGTCCCCGTTCGCATCCTAGCGCCGCCAGTTGCCGCCGTCTGGCCGCCAGTTGCCGTCTGGCCCCACCTGGCAGCCGAAGTGGCTAGAGCCAGCCCTAGTGAGAAATGCCCTGACCCTACTTTGCGTGTGTGGCTGCTGATGTAGCTTTGGCCCCACAGGTTAGTCACTGTGGGTAGGATCATATGTGGTAAAAAAATCCCTGGGTTGTATTATGACGTCAGCCTGATCTAATAAAGGTTTTAATAATTTCAGAAAATGATATAAATTTGTAAAATCAATAACTAATTATCTATAAGTCAGAAAAATACAAATGATATATCAAAATGATTAGAAAATGAGTTCTACCTATTTAAGCTATAATCATGCATTGATCAACAACTTAAATGACCAGTTTAATTAAAGAATAACATCAACCCCTCTCAAGTGTTTCCGGAGTTTCCCGAGTTAGGGTGTTCAACCCTCGGAACCCCGTTTAAGTTGTCAAGCATGACTTAGGGTTTTGTTTCAATGCAATTTCACTTGTCATATCATCATCCATGTTTGATCATTGCATCGATGCCATGTCTTGATTGTTGCTTTCTTTCTGGTATTGTTTCTTCGCGATAGGATCCGAACCTGAAGCTGAAGTCAACAACACTGAAGATCCATACCTGTCTACTGACGGACAAGGCAAGCGTAGCCTCTCATTCTAAACCTATGTTTTATGAAGTATATTACTTCCTCGCTATGATGCACACGATTCCAATGTGGTCTTTTGTCAATAGTTAGTGTTACCTATCTGCTACACAGTTTCCCTTTTGTAGCCTTATACTACTGATACACTGCTCCTAGCATACCTAGGTTTATCATGTGAGCATTGTTTGAGCTTTTGTTACCGACATCTAAGCCATGCATAGCAACAACGTCTGATCTATCCGAACGAAGAATTCGAGGTGCCAAGGATGGTAATGAGGTAGGAGATGGTGATATCATCTAAGGAGTTAATTAAATATGTTAAGGATTGTATGGGAGACCACGTTGGGTGTGGTTTTTGTAGTCCCATGCTCACCACCATTAGGACCCGAGTTCTTGCCTCTTGAACCAAGATGAGCGTACAACCACACGGGGCCTGGAAAACCCCACGAACAACTAACTTGCCTAGTAGATTCCATGAGTCACATAGTTCAGGCTTTCCATCTAGCATACGCATTGAAAATGTTTCGAAAGAGGAGGTGATGGAGGTGCATCATAATAGGTAGGGAAGCGTCGTCGCGGTTGCTTGTGGTCGATGGAGCCCCTGGTGAACCAACCTCACCTCACATCTTTAGGGACCGTCTTCGGGACTTGACCCGTTACGGCGGAACCATCCCTAGGATGTGACTCATGGTCTCGGCGAAAGCAAGGTAAAGATCGTGGTCAACCACCCTCTGCCGGCCTTCCAAGTAAGAGGGCTAATAATTTGGCATTAAGAGTCGGTTGGTACATGTGGGTAAAGTTGTACACCCCTGCCGTGTATTAATCTTTTTGAAAAGCCATGTTCACGGTTATGAATGACTTGGGAATGGACGTGATGATCATAGAGAACTATAACCTAAGTAAAACTTGCTGATCCACGTGTGCTTAAGGATGCTTCCTGTGGGTCGAGGGGGTGATCCTAGATAGGAGGTTCTGATGAAGTTGGGGGTTATCAAGAATGTGATGAACAAGCTGAAGAAGCCGTTATCTTATATCTTTTAAAAGATTCTGAGTAGAAAGCCCCTTCTCTCTCTTGTTTACAAATAAAGATTGCTTTCCGCAAAAGAAAATCCAGAGAAAGCCTTTCTAACCAGAGCATGTAGATACTAGGTTATCTAAGTCTTGCGGAGTACATTCTCGTACTCAGCCTTGCGCCATTGTTGTTTTTCTACAGATGATCTAGTTGCAACTGAAGGTGGCTCCTACGTTGACATCGACGAGTAGTTGGGGGTCCCTGGTAGCAGCCTGAGGACTATGGGATGGACGTCGCTTTTTTTAATGGCCTCTTAGGACTTTTGCTAAGTTGTTGTGTAGAACAACATAATTTGCTTTCGCTGCGTGATGTAATGTTGGGTATATGACCTCTGGTTTGTAATAACTCTAGTATATTACTCTGTTAAGAGTTTAAACTTATGTTGTTGAATCCGTGTGTTCTGTAATGTTACCGAATCATACCGTGATATTCCGTGTTTGGGAGTTGAACTTATCTTAGATGGTAATCTGAGGTTATTTTAACCCTAACCCCGGGGGGTGCTACAGGTTTTGGTATCAGAACAGGTCTGCTTGTAGGAAACCCTTTTATTGATCGATGTTCAGTCTAGAAGTGGATAAAACTATTTGAAAGTTAAAACTATTTGCAGAAACTCTGACTAGGATTCTTTTTTACTCCTTCTCTGGTGTGTTTCTATTGCTGGAGTCTTTCTTACCTATTTGGTTTGAAAATGTTTTCATTCCTTACCTTCTATCTCAAAACTTTTAGGAACGTGGTTTTGGGGTTGTTCTCTAAATGTACTTCGTACTTGGTTGCTATTCTCAGAGTTTCAAGATATCTCAGTTTTGCTTAGTGTGTAACATCTTCGCATTCCATTGTCATGGTTTGTAAGTCAGCTGGTTAGTGTATACATTAGTATGCTTTGATACTACCATGCTTGATAAGATGATACCTTTAAATCAAGTACTCTTTGTTCATCTTTCCGTCTTGCTCCTTTGAATCCTTTGTCTAATCTATGTTTGATTCTTTCAGGATGGGTGACACCTCTCGTGCCCGTACCCGTGCTCATGCTTGGGGTGCCGCAAATGAGGGTGAATCTTCCAATCTTCCTCCACCACCGTCCATTGTTCAACTCATGGCCATGTACGAAACCAACCGTGCTGACAACATGAGGCTCCTTGAAAGGATTGAGCGCAACACCGCTCAACGCCAAAACAATCAAGTTGGTATCAAGGACTTCACACGTCTCACCCCGCCAGTTTTTAGCTATTCCACTGAGCCACTTGATGCGGACTACTGGCTTCGCACCATGGAGCGCAAACTTTAAGTTGGTCATGTTGCTCAAGCTGATTAGGTGACTTTTGCTGCCTATCATCTGGAGGGAGCAGCTAACTCCTGGTGGGAAAATTTCCTAGCTATGCAAGAATCTCAACATGTGGTTACATGGAAAGAGTTCACTGAAGCCTTTTGAGATTATCATATTCCGGAGGGTCTGATGGATCAGAAGAGGGAGGAGTTCCTCAAGATGAAGCAGGGCACTAGTTCCGTGTGTGATTACTAGCGCAACTTCAATCGTCTTGCCTGCTATGCTACGAAGAGGTATCCACTGATCTTAAGAAGCAAGCTCTGTTCCGCAAGGGACTAGATCCTGAGGTTCATCGTGATCTCCATGTCATGGACTTTGTTAACTTCCAAGGTCTTGTTAATAAGGCTATGAAAGCCGAGAGTGGAAAGGTGGAGTATGAAGAAACTCGTAAGCGTCCTCAGGATGAGTACAACAAGGCTGGCTCTGGTAATAAGAAGTGTAACATCCCAAAAATACCAAACTTAGATCATCAAACACTAATCATCAAGTTTAGGGTTAACAAAAACTTTTCTAAATAAACTCATGAATGCATGTATATGTGTATGCATGGATTTTGAATTTCTTTAAAAACCACCTTGTTTGTGTGATCCATTGCTTGTAAAATGTTTCTTAGGTGAAATGAACATCATCTAAAACATTTCCCACACTTTCCTTAAAGACAATTAAATCAAAACAAATATATTAAGTGAATGGTCATTTTGGCCAATTTAACTCCCATGCCTACTTTGGCTGTCTCAAACTTTCAGAACCTAACAGAAACTTTTATGGATCTTTGCACCCCTTGAATGTACTCATAATAGAGTATCAAGGACCACTTTGTGATTATCCAGAAACTTTCAAATGCATAGTTTAGATGACAATTCAAAATTGAATCTTCTTCATATGGGAAGATCCCACTTTTTCAAAACCCACTCAAACAAGCTCAACTTTCAAAACCCAAGCATCTGCAGACTCACCAGCACCAATCTAGCAAACCCACCAAAAATCATTTCAAAATTCAAAACTTGATTTCATGCGGCCATTTCATCAAACAGGTTGCAGACACAAATCAAACAAAACATCAAACACTATAGTGTGCAGTGATTCTTGCCTAACTTGTTCCCTAGTTAGCTCACACACAACTCAGTAGATCATCTAGAAAGATTAGCCCAACACTAGCACCCCTGTGAGCTTGCCATTACCCTTAATGGTGAACAACCGAGCACCCCAATGTCACCCCATTATGGACAGCAAGCTAGAGGAAGAACTAGCCGTGCCAACCTTGTCTAGGAGGCAGCCCACCGTCCACCGCCACTGACTGTCCCAGCCACAAGCGTTGCCAAGCCCTGGACCACGCACACAAGCCGCGCCCAGACCATGCCGAGCGTGCGCCAGAGCGCCACCCTCGACCAGCATCCACAGACCGCGCGCCGCCCTCGCCGCGTGCATACATGATTGCCATCAACCCAGGAGACCACCAGACATCCCCGTTTGCCGCCCCGTGCCGCACAGCCACCGCCCGCCGTCGAAGACGCCGTCTCTGCCGTGCAGAGCACCGCCCGTTCCAGACCAAACCACACCGCCCCATGCCTCGCGACCATGTCGTTGAGCATCGCCAGGAGACACAGCACCGTCCCCTACCCTTGCCCATGCCATTAGCCGCCTGTAACGTCGCCCCCGACGAGCTCACCGTGCGCCCCGACAGTCCCCTCGCTTGACTATAAATAGAGGCCACCCCCGCACGAATTCTTCACACCATCTCACTCCCCTCTCCTCACTGATCGTGCCACACCATTCTCAGAGCAACGCGAGCACCACCCCACCGGAATTTCACTGGAGCCTGCCGCTGCCGGAGAAGAAAGGAGCCAGCGATTGGAGCCACCCCAGGAGCTGCCGTGACCACCCCTGAGTTCGCCGTCGTCGACTTTGTCGTTCGCCCGCCTCGCCGACCCTCGCCAGTACCCCGGTGAGCCCCCAGCGACCCTCACTGGCTGCACTAGGTTTCGTTCTCGCCGGAGTTATCTCGCGTCGACGATGACTCCCAGCCGTTAGATTAGAACAAGATCAAACGACCCACGTTGCCCCATACCGCTTCGCCCAACCCCGTGTCACTGACGAGTGGGGACACCCACTTAAGCAGCCTGCGGGAGCACTGCGCTTAGCAGGCCGACCCGTTAGAATTTCCCGCGCAACCCAGTTATTCAAATTAAATCTTTTTCTATTTCAATTCAAACACACTTCTGTACTCAACTTCAAAAAACAACCCAGATCGATTCATTGCACCAATTTGAATGAAACCAATTTTGTTGGAAAGGTCTATGAATGCTGAATCCAAGCCCACTGTATTCAAGTCATTTGGATCCCTAGATCACCCCTGGTAAAAATAACAAGGAAGAAGCTTTTCTGTATTCAAACATTTTTCAAATTTAAACCATAATAGCTTTTGAGTTGATTCCAACTCTCAAAAATCACATTTAACCATACCTTTCAGAATATATAAAAACATATAGGTTTACTTGCAGAAATATTGTTCAAGTAATAAAAGAATGCTACATAAGCATTTCTAGCCACTTTAATTAATTAAAATAAAAGGGTAAAACCTTATTAAATTGTGACACCACTTTAAATCACATTCCCATGGATTACAATATGTGGTGATGACATGTGTCAACATGATCCCATGTTTAGTTTGGAGAATATTAAATCTTAAGTAGTTTTTCAATGAGTAGAAATTACTTTTCTAAAAATAAAAAGATTTAAACCAAGCCTTAACCTTGTAATGTTAGAGATGATGATAGATCATCTATCGGACCCTTGTGTGTGATGATTGCAAGTAGTTAAGTATTGTTTGGTGATTGTGCACCTCGTATTTATTCATAGACGCTAGTACCGACCAAGGATACGAGGAGGAAGGAGGATACTACGAAGAGGAAGCCGAGGAGAACTTCAACCACTTATCTGCACAAGGCAAGCTGATACTATACCAATGTAAGCCTAATACTGCTAGTTGATTGAGCAAGCTATTAACTATGCAAGCTTATACTGATATTGATGCAAGCTAACCCTTGCAAGATACCCTACTGATGCCATAAACCCATACTTGTGATATGACTACTATATGCCTTAAGCATATGTGATCATACCCCCTTGATAAACCAAATCCTAGTTTTATGTGCAAGCTTCTTACTTTATATCTTTATCAAAGCTTACTTAGAGTCTACCTAAGAGTTTGGTAGATACTAGACAGTTGTGCTAAAGGTTGCATAAAGAGCATAAAATTTGGCCTAAGATAGAAACCTTGATCTCAGCCTAAGACATGAGTTTGAACTTAGTTAAAACCCCACTAGTTACCACCCCTCCTTAGTACTACCCCACCTGTAGATGCTAGTGATAAGCATAAAACTTGATCAACTTTAGATGGGAATACTTGGTGGAAAAATGGTTATGAAAACCTTGGAATGATGGATCATTCTATTGAAATGTTTTGGACATGTGTTTCCAAACACTTGATGATTTTGGTGATGAAAATGTTGAGGAATGAGCCTTAGCCCCTTTATAAAACCGATGGTTGTCTGGATGCGATACCATTCCAATTCTATCGTATAACCACAATACCCGAAGATTGGGTAGGGCTTGACTGGAAACTTATGTACCTTAGTATTAGTTCCCTCACGACCAAGGTCTGAGCTGAGGCTACCTTGTGAAGATTGTCCACCTGTGCAGTACCCAAGATGACAGTTGGTCATGGTTGGGAGGCCATACTCACAGGAGAGGTGCTTATACTAGGGCGTGTAATCGAAAGGTTAGGATTGATTATCCGCATACTGAGTATGGTGAATTCAGGATTTGTTCCTGACGGATGTATCGAATGTTGTGGTGAAAGTGTGAAATCTCTGTAGAGTGTCAAACTATTCGAATAGCCGCGTCCGCGGTTATGGACAGTTGGAGTGGCCATACTGTTCCCCCGTCAGACTTTTCAAAATGACTTGTGAAACGAATTGAGACTTTGACTTGACCACAACAGAGTTGTGCCCTGAATTACAAGATCCCACTTAGGAGTTATAAAATTGGGACTAGCTTTGGAACTTAGTAGAGATAAACCTGGCTTTTTGCAAAACAACCCTAGAGCCTAGTGTCCTATTATCCAAAAACCCCTTACCTGTTAGTATTAGTTTGCGAGTACTTAAAGAGTACTCATGGCTTTGTCCCTGGCTATTCCCATGGCCAGACTATGAAGAGGAGTACCTGGAAGATGGATCCCAAGAAGGTTACGACAACTAGGATCATCTCCCATCGTCAGCATTGCCAGTGACCCTAAAGATGGAGCTTCGCCTACGCTACCGTTACTACTACGTATTCCGCTGCTTGAAATTGTATTAAGAACTGGATCATGAGATCCCTATTTGTGTAAGAACTTATGTATCGTTGTAACGGATGATGTACTATGGTATCCAATTCTGTTATGTCTCGCAAAAATGGTAATCCTGGGATTGCGATGTATGGCATAACAGGCATCTAGGATTGAAAAATCCGGGTGTTGATAAGTTGGTATCAGAGCCATCCTGACCATAGGAGACCCTAGTTAGACTGGACGTTGAACCAAAAACTTAGTTTCAAAACCAAAGAAAAACAAATATTTACAAAAACCTATTCTCATTCTTATCTCTTTGATTCTTTCATAAAAATTCATGTTCCTCAAAAACTCTTGCAAAATACATAAAATTTTGACACACTTGATCACTCTGCTAATCTACTCATCCTCTATTTTTATAGATGGACGTGAAGTATAGCAAGTTTTATCAGTTGGGGAATGGAGGAGACCTTATCTTTGAGAGGGATCTGGATCAGCTTTCGGAACTTCTGGAGCGTCCACACCCCGAGTTCTTCGGAGCTCAGCTCAATGATCAAGGAGGAGAATATCTGCAGTGGTTAGTTGTTGCTAGTCTCCGAGGAAAGATTGAACCTCCCACTGCGGAGGGAATTCAGTTTACCTTAAGAGAGAACAACTGGCTCGATGGACTTGCCAGAGCAATGCAGGAATTTCTCTCCCGTCTGTGTGGGCAGAGCATCAATCAGATCAAGGGTACTCGCTTTGAGTTTTCCCCAAGGCGTGATGCAAATGGACAACCACTGGAAGCCCCATACCAACCCAAGCTGAAGACTCAATTGTACCACCTTAGCTTCATGATGTATGATCGTCAGCAGGAGTTGGACAACTCCCGTGACTACTCCAACCACAAGTCTGCCATCATCCAAACGAAGGATCAGACCATAGCCATGCTAGCAAAGGATCGCAAGTCTTGTCGCCGTCAGCTCGACAAGAAGGAGCGCATTATTGCCCATCTTCGCCACCGCATGTCATCTCTGGAGGAGACCATCCACGAGAGAGACATGCAGTTGGAGGAAAGGGAGAATGATGGAGAGGATCTTCGTGGAGACCCTTACTCTTATCTCAGTGATGACGATGATTTTCTGGAGGATCAGGCCATGGACTTCTTCACCGATGAAGATGATTTCGCCTTCATCGATGATGATGAAGCCACAGACTCCAAGGAGTAGTAGCACTTGATCACTAGCGTAGTGAGTAGTATTCGGTCCCCCTGTATCGTAGATTCCAGAATGGTTCTTAAAGCCATCTGTTTTCCTTGTTGTGGTGTGTGTTGTACTGTATGCTATGAATTAATGAATGAAAAAGCAAGTTGCTAGAAAAATCTGAGTCAAACCTTTAAAACTTTTCAAAGACCCCAAACCTTAGAAAATTTCCCTCTTTTCTCATGATTTATCTAAATCTTTAGATGCCACCTGGAGGAAGTGGTTCAGCCCCGGATCCGATGTTGCAGATTCTGCAAATGTTGACCTCTGACCGTGAAGCTGAAAGAGCGGAACGTCAAGCCAACCTAGCCACTCTGCAACAGATAGCCCAGCTAGCCCACAACAACCAAGGCCATGGAAATCAGGACAACCATGGATCTAAGCTCAAGAATTTTCAGAATACCAACCCACCTGTTTTCACCAAGTCAGAAGAACCCTTAGACGCCGACGATTGGCTGCAAACCATGGAAAATAACTTAGAAGTAGCAGGAGTGGAAGCCAACGAGAAAGTTTTGTTTGCCACCCATTATCTAGCCGGAGATGCTAGGGCATGGTGGAACAGTGTTTGTGCCATGACCGGAGGCCAGATGATGACCTGGGAGGAATTCAAGGTCAAGTTTAGCAGAACCCATGTGCCACCAGGTTTGATCAAGAGAATGAGAGACGAGTTCAGAGAGCTAAAGCAAGGATGGATGTGTAGTGGAACACCGTGAATTTTTTTTGTCATTAGCTAGGTATGCCCCAGACAAGATAGACACCGAAACCAAGAAGAAAGAAAGATTCCTGAATGGTCTGCATGACGAGATGCAGACGGTGTTAGTCAATATCCCCTTTGCTGATATTGAAGCCCTTGTCGATTCAGCCATCCAGATGGAAGGAAAGATCAACCAAGCCAATGAGAACCGCAAGCGTCGTATGATGCATCAACTAGGAACCCATCAGACCCCAAAGTATCGCCCCAACCCATCTCCAGGATTTGCCCCAAGAACCAACAGACCCCCTATGACCCGTCCAACCTATCCCAACCGTGGAAACCCTAGACCCGGAGGAAATCACAACAACCCCGGCAACTCTAGCAATTTCACCCGTGCCCCACCCAAGTTCAACACCAACAATGCTACCGCCAACCCCAACACTGCCCCGAGGACTGGAAGTAATGCTATGCCTATCGCAGCCAAGGGCAAGTCACAAGTGACCTGTTATGACTGTGGAAATAAAGGCCACTATTCCAACAAGTGCCCCAACAAGAAGAATGCTACAACCCCTAATACCAATCCCCCAGCTCAGCAACAGCGTCGTGTTTAGCCAGGAAGGAGATTTGCCCCAGGAAATTCACTCAACCGCAATGGCCGTCTTTTTCTCATGCATGCTGAAGAAGCTCAGGAAGCGCCAGACGTCGTGCTGGGTATGTTTTCTGTTAATTCAGTACTTGCAAGAGTGTTGTTTAACTCTGGTGCATTGCATTCATTTGTCACCGAAGAATTTGCATGCACTAGTAAAATTCAACCAACAAACTGAAGCATGTGATGATTGTGCAAATCCCCGGATCAACCACCAAGGCTAGGCAAATTTGCAAAGCCGTCCCTATCCGAATCCATTGCATAGATTTTTATGCTAATCTAATAGTACTCGGAACTAAAGGTTTGCAAGTAGTACTAGGAATGGATTGGATGTCCAAACATAAGGGATTGATTGACTATGCTAAGAAATCCATCACCATGACCAGTACCACTGGAATAACAGTCGAACATATATCTGAAACCTTACCTCGCCAATTCAAGTGTAACAAGAGTCTAGCCCAACCTACCATTGACCAAGTCCGGATAGTCTGTGAATACCCCGATGTATTTCCAGATGTTTTGCCCGGTATGCCCCCAGATCGAGATATCGAGTTTATCATTGAACTAATCCCCGGAACAGGACCCATAGCCCAGAGACCCTATAGTGTGAACCCATCGGAGTTAGAAGAACTGAAGAAGCAACTGGATTCCATGTTGGAAATTGGATTGATTCAACCAAGTGCGTCACCATGGAGATCACCCATCTTGTTTGTGTACAAGAAGGATGGAGGTAACCGTTTGTGTACGGATTATCGGAAGTTGAATGATGTCACCATCAAGAACAAGTACCCCTTGGCCAAGATAGAAGATTTGTTTGATCAGTTGACCGGTGCCCAGGTGTTTTCTAAGATTGATCTTAGAACTGGTTATCATCAACTCAAGATTCGCGCAGAGGATATTCCAAAGACTCCCTTTACCACCAGATATGGATTGTACGAGTATACAGTCATGTCTTTTGGACTAACCAATGCCCCCGCTTATTTCATGAATCTCATGAATAAGATTTTTATGGACTTCCTGGATAAGTTTGTCGTTGTTTTCATTGATGACATTCTGATTTATTCCAAATCAGAAGAAGAACATGAGCTACACCTAAGGACCATTCTTGGAACCCTTAGAGAGCATCAGTTGTATGCAAAGTTTAGCAAATGTGAATTCTGGTTATAGGAGGTAGGATTCCTCGGTCACATTGTATCAGCCGGAGGAATTGCTGTTGACCCTGCCAAAGTAAAAGATGTAGAAGATTGGCAAGCCCCAACCACTCAAACCCAAGTTCGTGCTTTTCTCGGATTGGCGGGATATTACCGCAAATTCGTAGAAGGATTCTCGAGTATCGCCCGACCCATGACCCAATTGCTGAAGAAGGACAAGAAGTTTGAATGGACAGACAAGCGTGAAGCGAGTTTTCAAGAACTCAAGAGGAGATTGATATCAGCCCCAATCTTAATCATGCCGGATATCACGAAGCCCTTCGATGTGTATTGTGACGCATCCAAGATTGGTCTCGGATGTGTGCTAATGCAAGAAGGAAAAGTTATATCTTATCTCTCTCGACAATTGAAGCAACACGAGCAAAACTATCCAACCCATGACCTCGAACTCACAGCCGTAGTTCTAGCCCTGAAGACATGGAGACATTACCTGATGGGAAATCGTTGTGGGATTTACTCGGATCACAAGAGCCTAAAGTATATATTCACTCAGAAAGAGTTGAATATGAGGCAGAGAAGATGGATTGAGCTAATCAAGGATTACGACCTGGACATTCACTATCACCCTGGTAAAGCCAATGTGGTAGCCGATGCCCTTAGCAGATTGTCGTGCCGCTTGAACTCCATGATTTTGAAGGAGCAACCAAGTCTGCACAAGGAGATGGAAGATTTTTGAATAGAATTAGTAAGTGAAGGATTTTTGTCTAGCATAGAACTTCAGCCCACTTTGATCAGTCAGATTAAAGAGGCGCAGAAGGGAAATGCTAGTATCGACGGAATCAAGCGTCGTATCGGTACGGGAAAAGTACCCGGATTCACCGAGGACGAAGAAGGAGTTCTGTGGTACAAAGGACGCCTTTGTGTACCAGCAGATTCGGAGTTGAAAGAAGTTATCTTGAAGGAGGCTCATGATACTCTTTATTCTATCCATCCCGGAGGAACGAAGATGTATCAAGATTTGAAAGAGCAATTTTGGTGGCATAAGATGAAGAGAGAAATCGGAATCTATATCGCCAAGTGTGATATATGTCAGTGAGTCAAGGCAGGACATCAAAGACCCGCTGGATTGTTGCAACCTTTGCAAATTCCGGAATGGAAATGGGATTCTGTTGGAATGGACTTTATCACTGGACTACCTACTTCTAGTAGGGGAAATGACTCTATCTGGGTCATAGTGGACAGATTGTCCAAAGTCGCCCATTTCTTGCCCGTCAAAACCACCTATCAGAGTTCGAAGCTAGCGGAGTTGTACATCGCTAGAATAGTTAGTTTGCACGGAGTCCCCAAGAACATAGTATCGGATCGAGGAACTCAGTTTACCTCGAGATTCTGGAAGAAAGTCCAAGAAGGTTTAGGAACCCGCCTAGATTTCAGTACCGCGTATCACCCTCAGACCGATGGACAAACGGAGCGAGTAAACCAAATACTCGAAGATATGCTTAGAGCATGTGTGCTAGAATATGGATCCAAGTGGGAAGACTGTCTGCCGTTTGCAGAATTTTCCTACAACAATAGTTACCAAGCCAGTTTGCAAATGGCCCCATTTGAATTCATGTACGGAAGAAAGTGTCGCACCCCTTTGAACTGGTGGAAGTAGGAGAGAGTCAGATCTTCGGACCCGACATCCTATGAGAAGAAGAAGAGAAGGTTCACAAGATTCGTGAGCACCTCAAGACCGCCCAATCCCGACAGAAGAGTTATGTCGACAAGAGACGTCGAGACCTCGCCTTCAACATCGGAGATTTTGTTTATCTGAAAGTGTCGCCATTGAAGGGAATGGAGCGTTTCCAACTCAAAGGAAAGTTAGCCCCCAGATATATCGGACCTTTCAAAATTTTGAACCGTCGAGGAGAAGTATCGTATCAACTGGAACTACCTGAAGAGATGTCAGCTGTGCACAATGTGTTCCATATCTTGTTACTTCGCAAGTGTCTCGAAGTCCCCGAGAAGACCGAAGTGTTCAAGAATATCGATCACCGGACCATAGAGATCAACGATGACCTGACCTATCCCGAAGTGCCCATTCGCATTTTGGAAGAAGCTTTTCGAACTACCCGAACAAGAAGCATCAAGTTTCTCAAGATTCAGTGGAGCACCAAAACAGAAGAGGAAGCTACCTGGGAACGCGAAGATCACATCAGGACGGAGTTTCCCGATCTCTTCATGTCAGGAACACACATGCAATGCCATTGATGGAACCATGTGTGGATCGCGGAAAGAACAAACATGCAATGACTCTAGTGGGTCCATATGTGGTTTGTGAAAAGAACACACATGCAATGACCACTGGTTGATCCATATGTGGTTTGTGGAAAGAACACACATGCAATGACACTAGTTGATCCATGTGTGGTTTGTGGAAAGAACACACATGCAATGACTCTAGTGCTAGTTTTAGTATAAGAACACACATGCAATGACTCTAGTGGGTCCATATGTGGTTTGTGAAAATAATACACATGCAATGACCACTGGTGGATCCATATGTGGTTTGTGAAAACAACACACATGCAATGAGTCTAGTGTTGGTTTTGGTATAAGAACACACATGCAATGACCCTAATGGATCCATATGTGGTTTGTGGAAAAGAACACACACGCAATGACCACTGGTTGATCCATGTGTGGTTTGTGGAAAGAACACAGATGCAATGACACTAGTTGATCCATGTGTGGTTTATGGGAAGAACACACATACAATGAACACTATTGGATCCATAAGTGGTTTGTGGAAAGAACACACATGGAGTGAACACTGGTGGATCCATATGTGGTTTGTGAAAAGAACACACATGCAATGACTCTAGTGCTGGTTTTAGTATAAGAACACAAGCAATGACTCTAGTGGGTCCATATGTGATTTGTCGAAAGAACATACATGCAATGACACTGGTTGATCCATGTATGGTTTGTGGAAAGAACACACATGCAATGACTCTAATGGATCCATATGTGGTTTGTGGAAAAGAACACACATGCAATGAACACTGGTGGATCCATATTTGGTTTGTGGAAAGAACACACATGCAATGACACTGGTTTTAGTATAACGCACATGCAATGACTCTAGTTGGTCCATATGTGGTTAAATCCTAGGTAATCTTTTCGTCCTTTTTCAAATCTCGGGACGAGATTTTGTTTAAGGGGGGAAGGTTTGTAACATCCCAAAAATACCAAACTTAGATCATCAAACACTAATCATCAAGTTTAGGGTTAACAAAAACTTTTCTAAATAAACTCATGAATGCATGTATATGTGTATGCATGGATTTTGAATTTCTTTAAAAACCACCTTGTTTGTGCGATCCATTGCTTGTAAAATGTTTCTTAGGTGAAATGAACATCATCTAAAACATTTCCCACACTTTCCTTAAAGACAAGTAAATCAAAACAAATATATTAAGTGAATGGTCATTTTGGCCAATTTAACTCCCATGCCTACTTTGGTTGTCTCAAACTTTCAGAACCTAACAGAAACTTTTCTGGATCTTTGCACCCCTTGAATGTACTCATAACAGAGTATCAAGGCCCACTTTGTGATTATCCAGAAACTTTCAAATGCATAGTTTAAATGACAATTCAAAATTGAATCTTCTTCATATGGGAAGATCCCACTTTTTCAAAACCCACTCAAACAAGCTCAACTTTCAAAACCCAAGCATCTGCAGACTCACCAACACCAATCTAGCAAACCCACAAAAAATCATTTCAAAATTCAAAACTTGATTTCATGCGGCCATTTCATCAAACAGGTTGTAGACACAAATCAAACAAAACAGCAAACACTATAGTGTGCAGTGATTCTTGCCTAACTTGTTCCCTAGTTAGCTCACACACGACTCAGTAGATCATCTAGAAAGATTAGCCCAACACTAGCACCCCTGTGAGCTTGCCATTTCCATTAATGGTGAACAACCGAGCACCCCAATGTCACCCCATTGTGGACAGCAAGCTAGAGGAAGAACTAGCCGTGCCAACCTTGTCTAGGAGGCAGCCCACCGTCCATCGCCACTCACTGTCCCAGCCACAAGCGTTTCCAAGCCCTAGACCACGCGCACAAGCCGCGCCCAGACCATGCCGAGCATGCGCCAGAGCGCCACCCTCGACCAGCATCCACAGACTGCACGCCGCCCTCGCCGCATGCATACATGATCTCCATCAACCCAGGAGACCGCCAGACATCCCCGTTTGCCGCCCCGTGCCGCACAGCCACCGCCCCCCGTCAAAGATGCCGCCTCTGCCGCGCAGAGCACCGCCTGTTCCAGACCAAACCACACCGCCCCATGCCTCGCGACCATGTCGTTGAGCATCGCCAGGAGACACAGCACCGTCCCCTACCCTTGCCCATGCCATTAGCCGCCTGTAACGTCGCCCCCGACGAGCTCACCGTGCGCCCCGACGGTCCCCTCGCTCGACTATAAATAGAGGCCACCCCCGCACGAATTCTTCACACCATCTTATTACCCTCTCCTCACTGATCGTGCCACACCATTCTCAGAGCAAGGCGAGCACCACCTCGCCCGAATTTCACTGGAGCCTGCCGCTGCCGGAGAAGAAAGGATCCAGCAATTGGAGCCACCCCAGGAGCTACCGCGACCACCCCTGAGTTCGCCGTCGTCGACTTCGTCGTTCGCCCGCCTCACCGACCCTCGCCAGTACCCCGGTGAGCCCCCAGCGACCCTCACTGGCCGCACTAGGTTTCGTTCTCGCCGGAGTTATCTCGCGTCGACGATGACTCCCAGCCGTTAGATTAGAACTAGATCGAACGACCCACGTTGCCCCATACCGCTTCGCCCAGCCCCGTGTCACTGACGAGTGGGGACACCCACTTAAGCAGCCCGCGGGAGCACTGCGCTTAGCAGGCCGGCCCGTTAGAATTCCCCCCGCAGCCCAGTTATTCAAATTAAATCTTTTTCTATTTCAATTCAAACACACTTCTGTACTCAACTTCAAAAATCAACCCAGATCGATTCATTGCACCAATTTGAATCAAACCAATTTTGTTGGAAAGGTCTGTGAATGCTGAATCCAAGCCCGTTGGATTCAAGTCATTTGGATCTCTAGATCACCCCTGGTAAAAATAACAAGGCAGAAGCTTTTCTGCATTCAAACATTTTCCAAATTTAAACCATAATAGCTTTTGAGTTGATTCCAACTCTCAAAAATCACATTTAACCATACCTTTCAGAATATATAAAAACATATAGGTTTACTTGCAGAAATATTGTTCAAGTAATAAAAGAATGCTACATAAGCATTTCTAGCCACTTTAATTAATTAAAATAAAAGGGTAAAACCTTATTAAATTGTGACACCACTTTAAATCACATTCCCATGGACTACAATATGTGGTGATGACATGTGTCAACATGATCCCATGTTTAGTTTGGAGAATATTAAATCTTAAGTAGTTTTTTAATGAGTAGAAATTACTTTTCTAAAAATAAAAAGATTTAAACCAAGCCTTAACCTTGTAATGTTAGAGATGATGCTAGATCATCTATAGGACCCTTGTGTGTGATGATTGCAAGTAGTTAAGTATTGTTTGGTGATTGTGCACCTCGTATTTATTCATAGACGCTAGTACCGACCAAGGATACGAGGAGGAAGGAGGATACTACGAAGAGGAAGCCGATGAGAACTTCAACCACTGCTCTGCACAAGGCAAGCTGATACTATACCAATGCAAGCCTAATACTACTAGTTGATTGAGAAAGCTAGTAACTATGCAAGCTTATAGTGATATTGATGCAAGCTAACCCTTGCAAGATACCCTACTGATGCCACAAACCCATACTTGTGATATGACTACTATATGCCTTAAGCATATGTGATCATACCCCCTTGATAAACCAAATCCTAGTTTTATGTGCAAGCTTCTTACTTTATTTCTTTATCAAAGCTTACTTAGAGTTACCTAAGAGTTTGGTAGATACTAGACAGTTGTGCTGAAGGTTGCATAAAGAGCATAAAATTTGGCCTAAGATAGAAACCTTGATCTCAGCCTAAGACATGAGTTTGAACTTAGTTAAAACCCACTAGTTACCACCCCTCCTTAGTACTAACCCACCTGTAGATGCTAGTGCTAAGCATAAAACTTGATCAACTTTAGATGGGAATACTTGGTGGAAAAATGGTTATGAAAACCTTGGAATGATGGATCATTCTATTGAAATGTTTTGGACATGTGTTTCTAAACACTTGATGATTTTGGTGATGAAAATGTTGAGGCATGAGCCTTAGCCCCTTTATAAAACTGATGGTTGTCTGGATGCGATACCATTCCAATTTTATCGTACAACCACAATACCCAAAGATTGGGTAGGGCTTGACTGGAAACTTATGTACCTTAGTATTAGTTCCCTCACGGCCAAGGTCTGAGCTGAGGCTACCTTGTGAAGATTGTCCACCTGTGCAGTACCCAAGATGACAGTTGGTCATGGTTGGGAGGCCATACTCACAGGAGAGGTGCTTATACTAGGGCATGTAATCGAAAGGTTAGGATTGATTATCCGCATACTGAGTATGGTGAATTCAGGATTTGTTCCTGATGGATGTATCGAATGTTGTGGTGAAAGTGTACAATCTCTACAGAGTGTCAAACTATTCGAATAGCCGCGTCCGTGGTTATGGACAGTTGGAGTGGCCATACTGTTCCCCCATCAGACTTTTCAAAATGACTTGTAAAACGAATTGAGACTTTGACTTGACCACAATAGAGTTGTGACCTGAATTACAAGATCCCACTTAGGAGTTATAAAATTGGGACTAGCTTTGGAACTTAGTAGAGATAAACCTGGCTTTTTGCAAAACAACCCTAGAGCCTAGTG
Source organism: Avena sativa (assembly GCA_916181665.1). Classification (NCBI taxonomy): domain Eukaryota; kingdom Viridiplantae; phylum Streptophyta; class Magnoliopsida; order Poales; family Poaceae; genus Avena; species Avena sativa. Next base: position 250,156,942 of record OV702297.1, read on the forward strand.
TCCTATTATCCAAAAACCCCTTACCTGTTAGTATTAGTTTGCGAGTACTTAAAGAGTACTCATGGCTTTGTCCCTGGCTATTCCCATGGCCAGACTATGAAGAGGAGTACCTGGAAGATGGACCCCAGGAAGGTTACGACAACTAGGATCATCTCCCATTGTCAGCATTGCCTGTGACCCTGAAGATGGAGCTTCGCCTACGCTACCGTTATTACTACGTATTCCGCTGCTTGAAATTGTATTAAGAACTTGATCATGAGATCCCTATTTGTGTAAGAACTTATGTATCGTTGTAACGGATGATGTACTATGGTATCCAATTTTGTTATGTCTCACAAAAATGGTAATCCTGGGATTGCGATGTATGGCATAACAGGAATCTAGGATTGAAAAATCCGGGTGTTGACAAGAAGCGTCGTGTCCTCATGCCTTACAATGTTGTTCCACGTGCTCCTTATACTCCAAGGTCTTCTGGATATGCTCCTTGTCCAAATGCTACTTCAAGCAATGCTGGTGGATCAAACTACTCTCATGCTGGCAATGCATCAGGTTTTATATGTTTCAACTACCATTAGCCTGGACACTATGCAAAGGAGTGTCCTCAAAAGAGTGATGCTGTGAATGCACCACCACCAAAGAAGACTGAGAAGTATCCAGGTGCTGGAAAAGGATGCCTGAACCATATCTCTGCTGAGGAGGCTCAGGAAGATCCAAGCGTCATCATGGGTACGCTTCGTATCAATCAAATTCCAGCTAAAGTCTTGTTTGATTCTGGAGCATCGCATTCATTCCTGTCACAAGCTTTTGCTCAAATGCATGGGATAAGTTTTGAGGGGTTATCTGTTCCTCTGCTAGTTCAATCTCCTAGTTCTAGTTGGCGTTCCACCATGTTTAGTCATGGGAATTTAATTGAAGTTGCATTTCAAATTTTCCCCACTTCTTTGATCGCCCTCAAGTCAACTGACATTGACTTCATTTTGGGAAAGGACTAGTTAACCCGTTATCAAGCCATTCTCGATTGTACAACCAAGTCTGTGACTCTGAATACTCCTGCTAGCATAACAGTCAAGTATTGGACCATAGGGTCACTATCTCCTTCAGCTGTTTCTATTCCTGAAGCAGAGTTGTATGCTCTTGAAGTTATACCTCCATTACAGATCCAAGATGTTTCCGCGGTCTGTGAATTCCCGGATGTCTTTCCTAAGGAGTTGCCTGGCATGCCACCTGATCGAAGTGTGGAGTTTGTCATAGAGCTAGTTCCTGGAACTGCTCCTGTTTCTAAAAGACCCTATCATATGCCTTCTCACGAGCTTGTGGAGTTGAAGAAGCAATTAGAAGAGTTAGAAGGAAAAGAATACATTCAGCCCAGCACATCTTCTTGGGGATGTCCTACCATCTTTTTCAAGAAGCGGGATACCAATATACCGCGTCTGGTTGTGGATTATCGCCCACTCAATGCTGTGACTATCAAGAACAAGTATCCTCTTCCTAGGATCAACGATCTATTTGATTGGTTGAGTGGTGCCAGTGTCATTTCCAAAATGGATTTAAGGTCAGGGTATCACCAGATAAAGATCCGTAAGGAAGATATTCCAAAGACTGCTTTTACCACTCGTTACGGTCTTTACGAGTATACAGTCATGTCCTTTGGTCTTACCAATGCTCCAGCCACTTTCATGCGTCTTATGAACTCTTTCTTCATGGAGTATCTTGACAAGTTCGTCGTGGTCTACATCCATGATATTCTGGTCTATTCCAAGACTGAAGAACAGCACGCTGAACATCTTCGTTTGGTGTTGACCAAAATCCGAGAACATCGTCTCTATGCCAAGTTTTCCAAATGTGAGTTTTGGTTACAAGAGCTCGTATTCCTTGGTAATATTGTTTCCGCCCAAGGGGTTGCTGTTATCCCCAATAAGGTCCAAACTATCCTCGACTAGGAGTCTCCTAAATCCATCAAGGATGTCCGAAGTTTTCTCGGGATGGATGGTTATTACCGTCGATTCATCAAGAACTTCTCCAGAATTGCAAAGTCGATGACTGATCTTCTTAAGAAAGATAAGAAGTTTGAATGGTCTGATAAGGCTGAGGAAAGCTTCTAGTTGTTGAAAATCAAGTTAACCACTGCATCAGTGTTGGTTCTTCTAGACACTAGCAAAGACTTTGTTGTCTTCTGTGATGCTTCCCACCAAGGTCGCGGATGTGTGCTGATGCAAGATGGCCATGTGGTGGCTTATGCCTCCTGTCAGCTAAAACCACATGAGAACAACTACCCAACACATGATCTTGAGCTTGCAGCTGTTGTTCATGCTCTTAAGCAATGGCGACATTACCTTCTCGGTAGTCGTTGTGAGTTATACTCGGATCATCAGAGTCTGAAGTATCTTTTCACACAACCTGATTTGAATCTGAGGCAAAGAAGATGGTTGGAACTCATCAAGGACTATGATTTGGGTCTCAACTATCAACCTAGAAAAGCCAATGTTGTTGTTGATGCGGTAAGTCGTAAGTCTTATTGCAACAATTCGGTGATCAAACAATCTCAACCTTCTCTTCATAAGGAATTTGCTCGATTGAATCTTGAAGTAGTTCCTCGTGGATTCCTTTCTACTCTTGAAGTGAAGTCTTCTATAGAGGATGACATCAAGCTTGCTCAGAAACATGATTCTGAAATTGCTGAGATCAAAGGGAACGTTGCTAGCGGAGTTGCTAAGTGTTTCTCTGTTGATAATCAAGGTAATGTTTACTTTGGTAATCGAAGAGAACAAAATTGAGGGATTTAATTCTCCAAGAGGCTCATGAATCACCTCTTTCTATCCACCCCGGAGGTACCAAGATGTATCGGGATCTTCGTCAAAGATTCTGGTGGTCTGGTATGAAGAAGGATATCGCTCGTTTTGTTGCTGAATGTGACGTTTGCCGTCGCGTCAAAGCTGAGCACCAAAGACCCGCTGGTCTCCTGCGACCACATAAACTACCTGAGTGGAAATGGGATGAAGTTGGTATGATTTCATCACTGGTCTCCCTAAAACTCAAAAAGGAAATGATTCAATCTGGGTGATCGTTGACTATCTGTCCAAGGTTGCTCACTTTCTTCCCGTCAAGGAAAGCCTTCGAGCGAGTGATATGGCTGATCTTTACATCTCTCGTATTGTTGTTCTTCATGGTATTCCTAAGAAGATAACATCTGACCGTGGAAGTCTATTCACCTCCAAGTTCTAGGAAAGTTTCCAAACTTCTATGGGAACTCGCCTTTCTTTCAGCACAGCTTATCATCCTAGTACCGGTGGTCAGACTGAAAGAGTGAATCAAATCCTTGAAGACATGCTTAGAGCGTGTGTCATATCTTTTGGCAAGAACTGGGAGAAATGCCTTCCTTTTGCTGAATTCTCTTACAATAACAGTTTTCAGTCCAGTATTGGTATGGCACCTTTCCAATTCCTATATGGAAGAACCTGTCGTACTCCTTTGAACTGGTCAGAAAGCGGCGAAAGAAAGTTCTTTGGTCCGGATATGATCTAGGAAGCAGAAGATCAAGTTCGTATCATTCGAGATTGTTTGAAAACTGCTCAGTCTCGTCAGAAAAGCTATCATGATCGTCACCATCAACATATTGAATATGAAGTCGGTGATCAAGCTTATCTCCGGGTCACTCCTTTAAAGGGTGTCCATCGTTTCAGCATCAAAGGCAAACTGGATCCTCGCTATGTTGGTCCTTTTCGTGTTCTATCCAGGCAAGGTAATCTCGCATACAAGTTGGAGTTTCCTGCAAACTTCCCCAAGGTGCATGACATCTTTCATGTGTCTCAACTCAAGCGTTACTTCAAAGATCCTGTCTGTGGTGTTGATCACCAAACTCTTGATCTCTAGAAGGATCTGACTTACCGTGAGTATCATGTTCGTATCTTTGATGAAACCGAGCACAAAACTCGCTGTCAAAACATCAAGTTCCTGAAAGTTCAGTGGTCTCATCACTCTGAGGATGAAGCAACCCGTGAACGAGAAGATCGTCTCCGGTCTGAGTACCCTGCCTTCTTTTCTAAAACTTAGGAATCTCGGGTCAAGATTCTTGTAAGCGGGTAGAGCTGTAACAGCCCAAGTTTGTATATATGTAAATATTACTTAAGAATGGCATGCATCTGTTTAAATCAATACAATATTTGCATGTGATCAAGTGTGAGGTTTAAGGATGCAAACCCAAAACCCTAATTTCTTCCCCTCTCTTTGAAACCACATTCAAATGGTGTTTGGATTTTGAAAATTTCAAAATAAAGGAGCCCAAATGGTTTACAAGGGTCTCTGAATATTTTGTAAACTCTACTGAAGTCCCTAGTATTTTTGAATTGTGCAAAACAGATTTCAAATGAGGTTTACAAAAGGACAAAACTGAAATCAGAAAAAGAAAGGTTTTCTAAGAAAAAAATAGTCAGGATAGAGAACTAGGCCGCAGCCCAGCAACTTCCTAACCTCTCTACCTCTCCTGCGGCCCAGCACCCGGCCCATGCCAGCCCGCCAGCGGCCTCGTATCGCTTCGGCCCCGAGGACGCGTCGTCGTCTTCGTCCCCGACGAGCAAGCTGCTCGCTGGCGCTGCGCCCGCCGTCCGCCGTCGCCACGATGCCCGCCCGCGCCAGGATCCTCGCACCGACGTCGGCGATGTCTATAAGAACCCTTTCCGCCGCCAGGACTAACCCTAAACCTTATCCCCTCCCCATTTCTTCCCCTCCACCCAACCCTAGCTCATCGGAGCTGCGGGTTGCCGACGTTCCCCACCTGCCTTCGCCGTTCCGAGCTTGCTGGGGTGACCGCCGTGGTAGAGTGGTTCGATTGCCCTGGCCAGCGCCCACCGAATCCCTCTCCTTCATCGTAATCGACACCACCTGCCCGACGACGGTCGCCATCTTCGCCATCGATTTCGGCGTCCTCTGTGCTCCCCTCGCACCAACAACCCCTCTGCGAGCTTCTCGGTGAGCTCACGGTCCCCGTGACCCTCTTTGTTTCCCAATCCCTCTCTGTATCGTTTCCGTCACAACCATCTGCACGGGTCGCCGTCGGCCTTCATCGTGCTGCCTGCTCCGGCGACCTCTACCTAGCGGCGCCACCCTCTTTAGGTTTGTGGTGAAGCCCTGGTTCGAGTAGGCCTAGCCGCGCGTGCCCGTTCACATCCTAGCGCCGCCAGTTGCCGCCATCTGGCCCTTCTCCGGCGAGGCCGCGTGGTGCCACGGTGGTAGCCGATCTGTCCCAGGCCCCACCTGGCAGCCGCAGTGGTTAGAGCCAGGCCCAGTGAGAAATTCCCTGACCCTGCTTTGCGTGTGTGGCTGCTGATGTCGGTTCGGCCCCACAGGTCAGTTACTGTGGGTAGGATCAGGTGTGGTAACAAAATCCCTGGTTTGTATTATGACGTCAGCCTGATGTAATAAAGGTTTTAATAATTTCAGAAAATAATATGAATTTGTAAATTCAATAACTAATTATCTATAAGTCAGAAAAATACAAATGATATATCAAAATGATCAGAAAAATGAGTTCTACCTATTTAAGATATAATCATGCATTGATCAACAACTTTAATGAAAAGTTTAATTAAAGAATAACATCAACCCCCCTCATGTGTTTCCGGAGTTTCCCGAGTTAGGTTTTTCATCCCTTGGAACCCCGTTTAAGTTGTCAAGCATGACTGAGGGTTTTGTTTCAATGCAATTTAACTTGTCATATCATCATCTGTGTTTAAGCATTGCATCAATGCCATGTCTTCATTGTTGCTTTCTTTCCGGTATTGGTTCTTTGTGATAGGATCCAAACACGAAGCTGAAGTCAACAACACCGAAGATCCATACCTGTCTACTGACGGACAAGGCAAGCGTAGCCTCTCATTCTGAACCTATCTTTTATGAAGTATATTACTTCCTTGCTATGATGCACACGATTCCAATGTGGTCTTTTGTCAGTAGTTAGTGTTACCTATCCGCTGAACAGTTTCCCTTTTGTAGCCTTATACTCCTGATCCACTGCTCCTAGCATACCTAGGTTTGGCATGTGAGCATTGTTAGAGCTTTTGTTACCGACAGCTTAGCCATGCATAGCAACAACGTCTGATCTATCCAAACGATGAATCAGAGGTGCCAAGGATGGTAGTGAGGTAGGAGATGGTGATATCATCTAAGGAGTTAATTAAATATGTTAAGGCTTGTATGGGAGGCCACGTTGGGTGTGGTTTTTGTAGTCCCATGCTCGCCACCATTAGGACCCGAGTTCTTGCCTCTTGAACCAACACGAGCGTACAACCACACGGGTCCTGGAAAACCCCACGAGCAACTAACTTTCCTAGTAGATTCCATGAGTCACATAGTTCGGGCTTTCCATCTGGCATACGCAATGAAAATGTTTTCAAAAGACGAGGTGATGGAGGTGCATCATAACAGGTATGGAAGCGTGGCTGCGGTTGCTTGGGGTCGATGGAGCCCCTGGTGAACCAACCTCGCCTCACATCTTTAGGGACTGACTTCAGGACTTGACCCGTTACGGTTATGAACGACGTGGGAATGATTGTGATGATCATAGAGAACTATAACCTAAGTAAAACTTGTTGATCCACGTGTTCTTAAGGATGCTTCCTCTAGGTCATGGGGGTGATCCTAGATAGGAGGTTCTGATGAAGATGGGGGTTATCAAGAATGTGATGAACAAGATGAAGAAGTCGTTATCTTATCTCTTTTAAACGATTCTGAGTAGACGAACCCCTTCTCTCTCTTGTTTACAAATAAAGATTGCTTTCCGCAAAAGAAAATCCATAGAAAGCCTTTCTAACCAGAGAATGTAGATACTAGGTTATCTAAGTCTTGCGGAGTACATTCTCGTACTCAGCCTTGCGCCATTGTTGTTTTTCTACAGAGGATCTGGTTGAAACTGAAGGTGGCTTCTTTGTTGACATCGACGAGTAGTTGGGGGTCCCAGGTAGCAGCCTGAGGACTATGGGATGGACGTCGCTTTTGTTAATGGCCTCTTAGGCCTTTTGCTAAGTTGTTGTGTAGAACAACATAATTTGCTTTCGCTGTGTGATGTAATGTTGGGTCTATGACCTCTGGTTTGTAATAACTCTAGTATCTTACTCTGTTAAGAGTTTAAACTTATGATGTTGAATCCCTGTGTTCTGTAATGTTACCAAATCATACTGTGATCTTCCGTGTTTGGGAGTTGAACTTATCTTAGATAGTAATCTGAGGTTAGTTTAACCCTAACCCCGGGGGGTGCTACATAAACCCCAAAGGTCTATTATCTTTCGAATACACTAATGTTGCTGATGAAGATTGTGTGAAGTTTTGTATGAAGGAAAAATTTCAGGTGTAGAGAAAGAATGATGTAATGAGATGAATAATGGACAAAAGCTCAAGATTGGGGATGCCACCCTATGTCACCCAAAGAAATATTCAAGAGGTACAAGCGTAAAAGCTTGGGGATGCCCAAGGCATCCCCTTCTTCATAAATAAAAATCTCAGGTCTTTCTAGACACTTCGTATTTATTGTTTCATGCATTGTTGTGTTGTTCTTGGAGCGTCTTAGTTTTCGTTTTTGTTTTGGTTTGCTTAGTTTGCATGAATAAAGTAGTTTGGACCCCCCGTTCTCGCTGTGTTGTTGCAAATAAGTTGATTGGTGTTGGAGAGGAGTAGAAAGTTCTTGCTTGAATAGTAAAAGAGGAGCTTGCTTTGACTATGACTTAGACTTTATCATGTCATGCTAGATGTTGTTTTGACCTTATTCTTAGTGGTTATTTTTGTAGCATGACTTGTTCCAAACAAATAGGATTGCTTAAGGTGCCTTGAAGGAATCATGTGTTGTTTTAGCATACAAAAGCATAGTATTGTGGTATTCTCCTTTGATGCTTTGTTTGGGTTGACTTGGCGCATGCTCACACCATGTTATGACTATGAACAAGTCACCATAGCCTCTATGATAATTTAGTCCTTGACTTGTAGTACCACTTTATGCTTTGATTAGTAATGTTTTGTCGCTCTGCATGATTACGTCCATTATTGCTCTCTTAGTTGGTCGCTCCCAGTCTTTTGCTAGCCTCCACTTGTATGAGTAAGCTCTACTCATGCATCCAACTCCCAAGAAACCAAGTTATTCCAAAGTGTCCACTATAAATTCCTATGCATGGTGTGTTACACCATTTCAAGTATATTATTGTTTTAATCTACCTTCCAATTAAAAAGTCTCTTTGTTATGTGAAAACTTAGTGATTAAAGATCTCACAAACTTGATGGCACACTTTATTATTCTTGCCCCTAATAAACTTGAACCATTGTGTCATCTATGTTGTATATGCTTACACTTATACGTTGGAATTAGTAGAACCATGCTGTCATGGGGAACTCTTTCAACATTGCACTTGCACATTGTACCCAGTTGATATCATGCTCTTTTGTTTGCATATGTCGTTAGTGTGAAATGAAAGGGGATCTTGTAAGTCCATGGAGTTATGTATGTGTGTTAGAGAAACGCCCGGGCCGCTAGCTTAAGACATGCCTAATCATGGTGGAAACTTGCAGCATCACCATAATGAGCAATCTATGAAGCATTCTTCTTATAAAAAAGAGATAAAAAAGAGATTGAGAAAAAGAAAAAAAAGATGAGGAAAGAGAGAAAAAAGAGCGCCATTTTCCCATGATAAATAAGAAGACTGCTGAGATGCTTATTGTCTGCTTGCCTTGTCATTTTGATTATGGGATAGCTCTTGTATCATGTGCAAGGGGTACCCCATTGCTGGTTCTCTATGATACACATGTACTTACTATGACAAGAACTTGCAAGTAACTAAACTTGAGTAGCATGAGGAGCGGCCATCGTATTAAAGGGACATGAGATTGCCAACTTATACTTTGTCAAGCATATACTCCATAGTTTGTTCACTTTAACCTTAATCACTTCAAGATGCTTATTATAGGGGCAATGAGGGCTAAAAGCTAACAAGTACCATAATTTTAGGAAGCTCTTTATGAAAATTGAAATACCTGCTTCCCTTTATGAAGGGCCTTTCTTCCACCATTATATTGAGTCTCCACCTTCTATCCTTAGGCACCAGTTAAGAGAGCATATTTGCCATTCTTAGTTCTATGTGCATTGTCCCAAAACTTATTGATTGATGCATATTGTTGATATTACTTGTTCTTGTGCTATTTGTATCTAGTCACTCTTATGAACTCTGAAGGTGTCCTATGCATCTATTTGCTACTCCATGAGGGACAAGATGAATGCCACTATGCCATGTTTTCTATATGTGAAACAAACAAACGTTTTTCAATGCATGTTATTCATGAATCCTTGTTTGTAACCTTTCATGTTGCATGCATAGTTACTTTGTCTTAGTATTAGAACTCCATCTTTCATGCTCATGTTTAGAGTTATTTGATCCCAGCTTTGAATGCTTGCAAATGGTTTGATCTTGATATTGATGGTGCATGTCACCTAAAAAATTATTATTTTTATCACTTACCTACTCGAGGACGAACAAGAGTTAAGCTTGGGGATGCTTGATATGTTGAAAACGTATCTATAATTTTTTATGTTCCCTGCTTGTTTAGTATCTACTTTGCATTGCTTTGTATACACTTTGAGGTGTTTTTATATGTTTTTCTAGACTAACCTGTTAACAAGATGCCACAGTGCTAGTTGCCTGTTTTCTTCTGTTTTTTGGTTCCAGAAAAGGCAGAAAATCAATATTCTCGGAATTGGACTAGACAAAAGCCAAAGTCAATATTTTACCGTGGGGAACACGGAGCCATAATACGAGACAGAGGGGAGCCACTAGGAGGCCACACCCCCTGGCCGCCTGGCTAATGCTAGCCCACGCCTGCGGGGTGCGGACACCCCGGGTGCCCCTGCCTCACCTCTTCGCCTATAAAGACCGCCTACAAAACCCTAAGTACCCGATCAATATTCCACGAAACAGTCTGTAGCCGCCACCACCATCGTCCCTAGGCCAGAGGGATCTGAAGCTCTTCCCAGCACCCTACCAGAGGCGAGATCATCCTAGAGGCCTTCTTCATCATGCCAGCCTATGGTATGAAGTGTGAGTAGTTCCACCTTGGACTACGAGTCCATGTAGTAGCTAGATGGTTGTATATCCTCCTTTGTGCTACCATGTTTAGATTTTGTGAGCTTCGTTCATGATCAAGATCATCTATTTGTAATCATGCATGTTGTGTTTGTGGGGATCCGATGGATATTGAGATTACTATGTCAGGTTGATTAATGGTTTTGTCGTATTGATTCTATCATGTCTGTGTTGTTTGTGATCTTGCATCCTCTCCGTTTCTAGTAGCTATCTTGGCCAAGTAAATGCTAGTGACTCCAAGAGGGGTTATTTATGATCGATAGTGGGTTCATGCCTCTATTTAATCTAAGGGAAGTGACAAAAATCTCTAAGGTTGTAGATGTGTTGTTGCTACTAGGGATAAAACAATGGTCTCTTGTTCATGGAACAAGTGGATTGTTTTCCTTACACACTTTGCTTAAAGCAGTTATCCGTTGCTTGCAACTTAATACTGGAGGGGGTTCGGATGATAACCTGAAGGTGGATTACTAGTCATAGATGCAGTTGGATGGCGGTCTATGTATCTTGTTGTATTGCCCAATTGAATCTCATAGGATCATGAATGTCTAGTATTGCATTGTTATGCCTTGTTCAGTCCTGTCAATTGCCCTGCTATAATTTCTTTACCCAGCATGCCATGTTTGTTTATCTTAAGGAGAACACCTCTAGTGAACTATGGACCTCGGTCCAATCTTTACCATTGATACATCTTCCACTGTTACTGGTTACTTTCTGCAAAACACCATTAAATTCCACACCATATAGTTAACCCTTTGTTTTCAGCAAACCGATGAGATTGGCAACCTCACTCTTCGTTGGGGCAAAGTCTTAAGTTTGTGTTGTGCAGGTTTCCAAGTTGCTAGCAACACCATTGAGTCGTTTGCTTCCTCCTACTGGTTCGATAACCTTGGTTTCTTACTAAGGGCAGAACTTGTTGCTGTACTCATCATACCTTCCTCTTGGGGTCTCCCAAAAAAGCTCTACAGTGATCTGAGCCGCATCAACTCCTAACTTCGTTTGACTTAGAGTCGTTCGAGACATGCAAATCTTGCCTACTCAGCAAATTGACCAAGACACATTTTGCAAAGAGTTGTGAAAGGGTGTCTGACTTGTTGGGACTAGTACGTAGTTGTCACATCCCAAAATTCTCCTAATTTTGGAATGTGAAATAAATAAATAAGTTTTATTGATTATTTGACTATGTTGAAAATTCTCAAAGAGAAGAAACTTTTTGAATAGAAAATCCTCTCAACCTTGAATTCAAAAGCTTATATTCTTTTGTTATGACCTAAGTAGCCATATAGGCAAAAGGGCATGGATTGATTATGGATTGTAGAATTGGTGTGCAAGATTTCAAAATGAAAATCATGAAGCATTCATCAGCATTTCATTATATCCATGCAAAGTTCTCACAAACTAAATCCAAATCCTGGTATCTAAATCCTATAGTTGATTCACCCAAATGTTCCTAAAGGTAATTAAATTGACTTTATAAAACCCACTATTGCTAAGGCATAAATTATTGATAATTATAGACTAAATAGTTCCAATTAATACTACAAAATTTTAGAAACAAAATTGAGCTCATTTGGAGCTAGTATGAAAAAGTTATGGAATAAATACAAACACATAAAGATATAAATAAAATGAAATATACAAGGATTTGTAAATACACTACTTCCAAACTAGTAAAAAGATTACAAATTTGATCCTATAATGATCTATTCGATTTTAGAAAAATTTAGAAACAAGAATCATGTCATTTGGAGTTCGTATGCAAAAGATATGAGAAAAACAAGTAAATAGAAAAATAAAAAGAGAAAAAGAAAAAAAACTAAGCGGGCCGCCGGCCCACCCGGACCGATCGAACCAGCACACGTACGCAGGGAAGGATCCACCGTTGGTTGCTTTAAAAAGCGTGCAAAATCTGTTTTGTTAAACCTATCTCTATTCAAACTGCTATAACTTTTTATCTACAACTCCGAATAAACTTCCGTTTATTTCTACTTGTTCCCTACTCCAAAACCTATCTCTACACCTTCCTAAATATCCATATAAACTCGTGGAACCACAACTGTACGAGTTTCTCTTCTCGAAATCCTGAATCTACACATGCCCGAATCTTATTTTGCTTTTTAACCCATCTAGACTTTGTTGTTTGCCTTCGGTCAAAAAACGAAAGTTGTAGGAATCATGGAAATCTTTCAATCCCGACAAACCTCACCTCTTTTCATCCACCACAGCTGGAGAATTTCGTATCGCAATATTTCAGATCTTACGGTGTAAATCCAAGATGTACTCGCGCTCGTTTCTTCAAATCCAAATTCCTTTGGTGAGAAGGTAGGAATAATGATTCCCCACAACATTCATGTTCTGAGTTTTTCAATTTGACCTACGGATTTGTCTCTCTAACACAGATCTATTTCTTGTCTATTTTGAGCCTAAATCGGGTCAATCTCTTCTTCTAGCCACCGGATCCTATCCAGACGGTCGAGATCCAATCAAACTGGTGCGTTCCATGTCGTCATCCCGGTCAGCTTCCTCATCAATGCCACGTCAACGTTAGGTCAACATCTAGTCCCAGTCAGCATGCAAAGTCAACCTGTCCAGTCAGCGGAATATTCCCTGGAATATTCCGTTCGAATTTAAAATTGCATATTATAGATCTAACATGTAAAATTCATTAGAAATTCATACCACGTCCCAAAATTGCGTATAATATATCAAATTGAAGATAATTTTACGTAGAATCATCTTATCAGAATAGATCCAACTTTTACTGTACGTGGTTACTGCAGTAATTTAATTAGTTTTAATGGTCTTTTAGGTTAATAAATTCATAGGAAATTATCTGTAACTCCGAAAACTATGAACAATATATCAAATTGAAGCTATTGTAATGTACATTAATAATATCAGGTTGGATCTAGCCTTTGCCGATTATTTAACCCGTAGCAATTTAATTAGATTTAATGGCTTTATAAATCATTAAATTCATAGTAAATTAATTGCTTGTCACAAAAATATAAATGATATACCGATGGAAAGCTGGTTCCATGTAGATCATCAATATGCAATTAGTTAAGCATTTTACTGTAAGGTTTTGCCGTGAAGATTTAAATGGTTTAATTGCTTATTTAGAGTAATAAATTCATAAGAATATAAATAATGCTCAGAAAATTACAAATAATATGTCCCTGAAATCACAATTCCGTGGAGATTACAGATATAATTTTAGTTTGATTTTAGACAACAGAAACTATATGAATCAGTTAAAACCCATTAAACACTATTTAAATCATACAAAAAGATCTATAACTCCGATTAGGGTGAATCCTAGTGCTAAGGTTTTGCATGACAAATTATTTGGTACTGTTAAAACATAAATTCATACAGAAATATTTAAACCCATTGAAATAGTGTTTTAATCATAAGAAAATATCTATAACTCCTTTTTAGGTGATTCAAATTGCCACTGTCTCTAAATTGCATTACCTCTATCCAGTGGCATCTAGTTCACAATTTAATATGACATAAACATATTTAGTTCAATTAAAGTGGTATACACCATATTAAATCGGTACAATTTTAGTCATAAAAGCTTTTGTGCATTAAATGACTTTCCACATGCATCATGTAATCTAACTATGTCCAGAACTAAAGTAACAACCATTGTGACTTATTAAATTGTCATGCGTGCATTTGTTATATTTGTTTGATCTCTATGTGCTATTGTTTATGTTGTATGGAATTGTTTGATCGATAGATTGCGAGGAGTGCAACGTGTATGATTGCAAGTATTGTGGTTATGACGAGTGCAACCATTATATCTATGAGGATTGTGAGGATTATCTAATTGACTACATCTACAACAAAGGCAAGTGGTGCTATCTTGGTCATAAATATCCTACTGTTTTCCTATGCATTGTAGATGTTTTTGTAGAATTGCATATGTAGGAATTGATGTGTATATGCTATGCTATATCCCATATTATTCCCTAGTATTCCTTGTTTATGAGCCATCGTATTGGTAGATTTCTTAGCTATGCTATTTAGACGAGGAAGGGAATCACATCATGAAAAGTTATATGTTTTGAAAGGCTTATGTTTTGCTAAATGACAAACCAATATGTTTTAATGAACCACCTGGGCGGAACGGCATTGATTGGGTCATCGAGTGTGGATTTATGGTGGGGAATGCCGCTCAGGACACTGAGAAATGATTGGTTTCGTTGTTTGGAAGCTTTCGTGTGCAACCATGTGCCAATAATGAAATGGGCGGTTGGCAAAACTCGGTAGGTTGTGGTAACTCGAACCCGTGTATCCAGAGATGTAGATAGTGTAGGTTGGACCGGTGTCAACACCCGGATTTTTCAATCCTAGGTGCCTGTTATGCCATACATCGCAATCCCAGGATTACCATTTTTGCGAGACATAACAGAAATGGATACCATAGTACTTCATCCATTACAACGATACATAAGTTCTTACACAAATAGGGATCTCATGATCCAGTTCTTAATACAACATCAAGCAGCGGAATACGTAGTAATAACGGTAGCGTAGACGGAGCTCCATCTTCGGGGTCACAGGCAATGCTGACGATGGGATATGATCCTAGTTGTCGTAACCTTCCTGGGGTACATCTTCCAGGTACTCCTCTTCATAGTCTGGCCATGGGAATAGCCAGGGACAAAGCCATGAGTACTCTTTAAGTACTCGCAAACTAATACTAACAAGTAAAGTCGTTTTTGGATAATAGGACACTAGGCTCTAAGGTTGTTTTGCAAAAAGCCAGGTTTATCTTTACTAAGTTCCAAGGCTAGTCACAACTCTATAACTCCTAAGTGGGATCTTGTAATTCAGGTCACAACTCTATTGTGTTCACGTCAAAGTCTCAATTCAGTTCACAAGTCATTTTGCAAAGTCTGACGGGGGAACAGTATGGCCACTCCAACTGTCCATAACCGCGGACGCGGCCATTCGAATAGTTTGACACTCTGCAGAGATTGTACACTTTCACCACAACATTCGATACATCCGTCAGGAACAAATCCTGAATTCACCATACTCAGTATGCGGATAATCAATCCTACCCTTTCAATTACACTCCCTAGTATAAGCACCTCTCCTGTGAGTTTGGCCTCCCAACCATGACCACTGTCATCTTGGGTACTGCACAGGTGGACAATCTTCACAAGGTAGCCTCAGCTCAGACCTTGGCCGTGAGGGAACTAATACTAGGGTATATAAGTTTCTAGTCAAGCCCTACCCAATATTCGGGTATTGTGGTTATACGATAAAATTGGAATGGTATCGCATCCAGACAACCATCAGTTTTATAAAGGGCTAAGGCTCATGCCTCAACATTTTCATCACCAAAATCATCAAGTGTTTGGAAACACATGTCCAAAACATCTCAATAGAATGATCCATCATTCCAAGGTTTTCATAACCATTTTTCCACCAAGTATTCCCATCTAAAGTTTATCAAGTTTTAAGCTTAGCACTAGCATCTACAGTTGGGGGTGATAATGATGAGGGGTGGTAACTAGTGGAGTTTCACTAAGTCCAACATTATATCTTAGGCTGAGATCAAGGTTTCTAGCTTAGGCCAAATTTTATGCTCTTAGGGCAAACTTGAGCACAGCTGTCTAAATCTACCAAACTCTTAAGTAGACTCTAAGTAAGCTTTGATAAAGAAATAAAATAAGAAGCTTGCCATAAAACTAGGATTGGTTTAGCAAGTTGGGATGATCACATATGCTTAAGGCATATAGTATTCATATCACAAGCATGGGTTTGGGGCAACAATAGGGTGTCTTGCAAGTGTTGGCTTGCACTGGGATAGTATCTTGCAAGTGTTAGCTTGCACTGGTCAACTTAGTTAGTAAAGCTTGCCTTGTGCAGAGCAGTGGTTGAAGTTCTCCTCGGCTTCCTCTTCGTAGTATCCTCCTTCCTCCTCGTAGTATCCTTGGTCGGTACTAGCATCTATGAATAAATACGAGGTACACAATCACCAAACAATACTTAACTACTTGTAATCATCACACACAAGGGTCCTATAGATGATCTAGCATCATCTCTAACATTACAAGGTTAAGGCTTGGTTTAAGTCTTTTTATTTTAGAAAAGTAATTTCTACTCATTGAAAAACTACTTAAGATTTAATATTCTCCAAACTAAACATGGGATCATGTTGACACATGTCATCACCACATATTGTAGTCCATGGGAATGTGATTTAAAGTGGTGTCACAATTTAATAAGGTTTTACCCTTTTATTTTAATTGATTAAAGTGGCAAGAAATGCTTATGTAGCATTCTTTTATTCCTTGAACATTATTTCTGCAAGTAAACCTATATGTTTTTATATATTCTGAAAGGTATGGTTAAATGTGATTTTTGAGAGTTGGAATCAACTCAAAAGCTTTTATGGTTTAAATTTGAAAAATGTTTGAATGCAGAAAAGCTTCTGCCTTGTTATTTTTGCTAAGGATGATCTACAGATCCAAATGACTTGAATCCAACGGGCTTGGATTAAGCATTCACAGACCTTTCCAACAAAATTGGTTTCAACAAATTTGGTGCACTGAATCGATCTGGGTTGATTTTTGAAGTTGGGTACAGAAGTGTGTTTGAAATTAAAAATAAAAAGGTTTAATTTGAATTGCTGGGCTGCGCGGGAAAGTCTAACGGGCCGGCCTGCGAAGCGTAGTGCTCCCGCGGGCTGCGTAAGTGGGTGTCCCCACTCGTCAGTGACACGGGGCTGGGCGAAGCGGTATGGGGCAACGTGGGTCGTCTGATCTAGTTCTAATCCAACGGCTGAGGGTCATCGTCGACGCGAGACAACTCCAGCGAGAACGAAACCTAGCGCGGCCAGTGGGGGGTGCTGGGGGCTCACCGGGGTACGGGCGAGGGTCGGCGAGGCGGGCGAACGACAAAGTCGACGACGGCGATCCTCCTGGTACCGGTGGCTTCTCCTGGGGCGGCTCCAATCGCTGGCTCCCTTCTTCTCCAGAGGCGGCGGGCTCCGGTGAAATTCCCGCGAGGTGGTGCGCTCCTGGCTCTAAGAATGGTGTGGCACAGTCAGTGGGGAGAGGGGAGTGAGATGGTGTGAAGAAATCGTGTGGGGGTGGCCTCTATTTATAGTCGACCGAGGCGACCGTCGGGGCACAAGGTGAGCTCGTCGGGGGCGACGTTACAGGCAGCTAATGGCATGGGCAAGGGTAGGGGATGGTGCTGTGTCTCCTGGTGATGCTCAATGACATGATCGCGAGGCATGGGGCGGTGCGGTTTGGTCTGGAACGGGCGGCGCTCTGCGTGGCAGAGGCGGCGTCTTCGATGGCGGGCGGTGGTTGTATGGCACGGGGCGGCAAACGGGGATGTCTGGCGGTCTCCTAGGTCGGTGGTGATCATGTGTGCGCGCGGTCTGTGGACGCTGGTTGCGGGTGGCGCTCTGGCGCACGCTCGGCATGGTCTGGGCGCGGCTTGTGCGCGTGGTCCAGGGCTTGGCTAAGCTCGCGGCTGGGACAGGCAGTGGCGGTGGACGGTGGGCTGCCTCGCAGACATGCTGGCTAGGCTTGCTGCTGCTCCTAGCTTGTTGTCCACGTTGGGATGACATGGGTGTGCTCGGCTGTTCACCATTAATGGCAATGGCAAGCTCACAGGGGTGCTAGTGTTGGGCTAAACTTTCTAGATGATCTACTGGTTTGTGTGTGAGCTAACTAGGGAATAAGTTAGGCTCAAAACACTGCACACTATAGTGTTTGATGTTTTGTTTGATTTGTGTCTGCAACCTGTTTGATGAAATGGCCGCATGAACTCAAGTTTTGAATTTTGAAATGAATTTTGGTGGGTTTGCTAGATTGGTTCTGGTGAGTCTGCAGATGCTTGGGTTTTGAAAATTGAGCTTGTTTGAGTGGGTTTTGAAAAAGTGGGATCTTCCCATATGAAGAAGATTCATATTTGAATTGTCATTTAAACTATGCATTTGCAAGTTTCTGGATGATCACAAAGTGGGCCTTGATACTCTGTTATGAGTACATTCAAGGGGTGCAAAGATCCAGAAAAATTTCTATTGGGTTCTGAAAGTTTGAGACAGCCAAAGTAGGCATGTGAGGTAAATTGGCCAAAATGACCATTCACATAATATATTTGTTTTGATTTACTTGTCTTTAGGAAAAGTGTGGGAAATGTTTTAGATGATGTTATTTTCACCTAAGAAACATTTTACAAGCAATGGATCACACAAACAAGGTGGGTTTAAAGGATTTCAAAATCCATGCATACACATATGCATACATTCATGAATTCATTTAGAAAAGTTTTTGTTAACCCTAAACTTGATGATTAGTATTTTGATGATCTAAGTTTGATATTTTTGGGATGTTACAAACCTTCCCCCCTTAAACAAAATCTCGTCCCGAGATTTGAAAAAGGACGAAAAGATTACCTAGGATTTGAAGAGATCTGGGAACTCCGTTCTGATGTGATCTTCGCGTTCCCAGGTAGCCTCCTCTTCTGTGTGGTTGCTCCACTGAATCTTGAGAACCTTGATGCTTCGGGTTCTGGTAGTTCGAAAGGCTTCCTCCAATATACGGATGGGTACTTCGGGATAGGTTAGGTCATCATTGATCTCTATGGTACGGTGATCGATATTCTTGAACACTTCGGTCTTCTCGGGGACTTCGAGACATTTGCGAAGTAACGAGATATGGAACACATTGTGCACAGCTGACATCTCTTCAGGTAGTTCTAGTTGATACGATACTTCTCCTCGACGGTTCAAAATTTTGAAAGGTCTGATATATCTGGGGGCTAACTTTCCTTTGAGTTGGAAACATTGCATTCCCTTCAATGGCGACACTTTCAGATAAACAAAATCTCCGATGTTGAAGGCGAGGTCTTGACGTCTCTTGTCGGCGTAACTCTTCTGTCGGGATTGGGCTCTCTTGAGGTGTTCACGAATCTTGTGAACCTTCTCTTCTTCTTCTCGTAGAATGTCGGGTCCGAATATCTGACTCTCTCCTACTTCCGACCAGTTCAAAGGGGTGCGGCACTTTCTTCCGTACATAAATTCAAATGGGGCCATTTGCAAACTGGCTTGATAACTATTGTTGTATGAAAATTCTGCAAACGGCAGACAGTCTTCCCATTTGGATCCATATTCTAACACACATGCTCTAAGCATATCTTCGAGTATTTGGTTTACTCGCTCCGTTTGTCCATCGGTCTGAGGGTGATAAGCGGTACTGAAATCTAGGCGGGTTCCTAAACCTTCTTGGACTTTCTTCCAGAATCTCGAGGTAAACTGAGTTCCTCGATCCGAGACTATGTTCTTGGGGACTCCGTGTAAACTAACGATTCTAGCGATGTACAACTCCGCTAGCTTCGAACTCTGATAGGTAGTTTTGACGGGCAGGAAATGGGCGACTTTGGACAATCTCTCCACTATGACCCAAATAGACTCATTTCCCCTACTAGAGGTAGGTAGTCCAGTGATAAAGTCCATTCCTACAGAATCCCATTTCCATTCCGGAATTTGCAAAGGTTGCAACAATCCAGCGGGTCTTTGATGTCCTGCCTTGACTCGCTGACATATATCACACTTGGCGATATAGCTTCCGATTTCTCTCTTCATCTTATGCCACCAAAATTGCTCTTTCAAATCTTGATACATCTTAGTTCCTCCGGGATGGATAGAATAAAGAGTATCATGAGCCTCCTTCAAGATAACTTCTTTCAACTCCGAATCTGCTGGTACACAAAGTCGTCCTTTGTACCACAGAACTCCTTCTTCGTCCTCGGTGAATCCGGGTACTTTGCCTGTACCGATACGACGCTTGATTCCGTCGATACTAGCATTTCCTTTCTGCGCCTCTTTAATCTGACTGATCAAAGTGGGCTCAAGTTCTATGCTAGCCAAAAATCCTTCACTTACTAATTCCATTCGAAAATCTTGCATCTCTTTGTGCAAACTTGGTTGCTCCTTTAAAATCATGGAGTTCAAGCGGCACGGCAATCTGCTAAGGGCATCGGCTACCACATTGCTTTTCCAGGGTGATAGTGAATGTCCAGGTCGTAATCCTTGATTTGCTCAATCCATCTTCTCTGCCTCATATTCAGCTCCTTTTGAGTGAATATATACTTTAGGCTCTTGTGATCTGAATAAATCTCACAACGGTTTCCCATCAGGTAATGTCTCCATGTCTTTAGGGCTAGAACTACGGCTGCGAGTTCGAGGTCATGGGTTGGGTAATTTTGTTCATGTTGCTTCAGTTATCGAGATAGGTAAGATATAACTTTGCCTTCTTGCATTAGCACACATCCGAGACCAATCTTGGATGCGTCACAATACACATCGAAGGGCTTCGTGATATCCGGCATGATCAAGATTGGGGCTGAAATCAATCTCCTCTTGAGTTCTTGAAAACTCGCTTCGCACTTGTCTGTCCATTCAAACTTCTTGTCCTTCTTCAGTAATTGGGTCATGGGTTGGGCTATACTTGAGAATCCTTCTACGAATTTGCGGTAATATCCCGCCAATCCGAGAAAAGCACGAACTTGGGTTTGAGTGGTCGGGGCTTGCCAATCTTCTACATCTTTC
Source organism: Avena sativa (assembly GCA_916181665.1). Lineage (NCBI taxonomy): Eukaryota > Viridiplantae > Streptophyta > Magnoliopsida > Poales > Poaceae > Avena > Avena sativa. Next base: position 250,177,642 of record OV702297.1, read on the forward strand.
ACCTTGGCAGGGTCAACAGCAATTCCTCCGGCTGATACAATGTGACCGAGGAATCCTACTTCCTGTAACCAGAATTCACATTTGCTAAACTTTGCATACAACTGATGCTCTCTAAGGGTTCCAAGAATGGTCCTTAGGTGTAGCTCATGTTCTTCTTCCGATTTGGAATAAATCAGAATGTCATCGATGAAAACAACGACAAACTTATCCAGGAAGTCCATAAAAATCTTATTCATGAGGTTCATGAAATAAGCGGGGGGCGTTGGTTAATCCAAAGGACATGACTGTATACTCATACAATCCATATCTGGTGGTGAAAGCAGTCTTTGGAATATCCTCTGCACGAATTTTGAGTTGATGATAGCCAGTTCTAAGATCAATCTTAGAAAACACCTGGGCACCAGTCAACTGATCAAACAAATCTTCGATCTTAGGCAAGGGGTACTTGTTCTTGATGGTGACATCATTCAACTTCCGATCGTCCGTACACAAACGGTTACCTCCATCCTTCTTGTCCACAAACAAGACAGGTGATATCCATGGGGACGCACTCGGTTGAATCAATCCGATTTCTAGCATGGAATCGAGTTGCTTCTTTAGTTCTTCTAGTTTTGACGGGTTCATACTATAGGGTCTCTGGGCTATGGGTCCTGTTCCAGGAATTAGTTCGATGATAAACTCGATATCCCGATTTGGGGGCATACCGGGCAAAACATCTGGAAATACATCGGGGTATTCACAGACTATCCGAACTTGGTCAATGGTAGGTTGGGCTAGACTCTTGTTACACTTGAATTGGCGAGGTAAGGTTTCAGATATATGCTCGACTGATATTCCGGTGGTACTGGTCAAGGTAATGGCTTTCTTGGCACAGTCAATCAATCCTTTATGTTTGGACATCCAATCCATTCCTAGTACTACTTCCAATCCTTTAGTTCCGAGTACTATTAGGTTAGCATAAAAATCTATGCCATGGATTCGGATAGGGACGGCTTTGCAAATTTGCCTAGCCTTGGTGGTTGATCCGGGAATTTGTACAATCATCACATGCTTCAATTTGGTTGGTTGAATTTTACTAGTGCAGGCAAATTCTTCGGTGACAAATGAATGTGATGCACCAGAATCAAACAACACTCTTGCAAGTACTGAATTAACAGAAAACATACCCAGCAGGACGTCTGGCGCTTCCTGAGCTTCTTCAGCATGCATGAGAAAAAGACGGCCATTGCGGTTGAGTGAATTCCCTGGGGCAAATCTTCTCCCTGGCTGGACACGACGCTGCTGCTGAGCTGGGACATTGGCGTTGGGGGCTATAGCATTCTTCTTGTTGGGGAACTCATTGGAATAGTGGCCTTTATTTCCACAGTCATAACAGGTCACTTGTGACTTGTCCTTGGCTGCGACAGGCACAGCATTGCTTCCAGTCCTCGGGGCGGTGTTGGGGTTGATGGTAGTATTGTTGGTGTTGAACTTGGGTGGGGCACGGGTGAAATTGCTAGAGTTGCCGGGGTTGTTGTGATTTCCTCCGGGTCTAGGGTTTCCACGGTTGGGATAGGTCGGACGGGTCATAGGGGGTCTGTTGGTTCTTGGGGCAAATCCTGGAGATGGGTTGGGGCGATACTTTGGGGTCTGATGGGTTCCTGGTTGGTGCATCATGCGACGCTTGCGGTTCTCATTGGCTTGGTTGATCTTTCCTTCCATTTGGATAGCAGAGTCGACAAGGGCTTCAATATCAACAAAGGGGATATTGACTAACACCGTCTGCATCTCGTCATGCAGACCATTCAGGAATCTTTCTTTCTTCTTGGCTTCGGTGTCTATCTCGTCCGGGGCATACCTGGCTAATGACAAAAATTTGTCACGGTATTCCACTACAGTCATCCTTCCTTGCTTCAACTCTCTGAACTCGTCTCTCATTCTCTTAATCAAACCTGGTGGCACATGGGTCCTGCTAAACTTGACCTTGAATTCCTCCTAGGTCATCATCTGGCCTCCGGTCATTGCACGAACACTGTTCCACCATGCCCTGGCATCTCCGGCTAGATAATGGGTGGCGAACAAGACTTTCTCGTTGGCTTCCACTCCGGCTACTTCTAAGTTATTTTCCATGGTTTGCAGCCAATCATCGGCGTCTAGGGGTTCTTCCGACTTGGTGAAAACGGGTGGGTTGGTATTCTGGAAATTCTTGAGTTTAGCTCCGTGGTTGTCCTGGTTTCCATGGCCTTGGTTGTTGTGGGCTAGCTGGGCTATCTGTTGCAGAGTGGCTAGGTTGGCTTGACGTTCGGCTCTTTTAGCTTCGCGGTCAGAAGTCAACATTTGCAGGATCTGCAACATCGGGTCCGGGGCTGAACCACTTCCTCCACGTGGCATCTGAAGATTGATATAGATCATGAGAAAAGAGGGAAATTGCTAAGGTATTGAGTTTTTGAAAAGTTTTTGGAGTTTGACTCGGGTTTTTCTAGCAACTGGCTTTTTCATTCATTCACTCATAGCACACAGTACAACACACACCACAACAAGGAAAAACAGATGGTTTTAAGAACCATTCTGGAATCTACGATACAGTGGGATCGACTACTACTCACTACGCCAGTGCTCAGTGCTACTACTCCTCGGAGTCTGTGGCTTCATCATCTTCAGGATCATCGATGAAGGCGAAATCATCCTCATCGGTGAAGAAGTCCATGGCCTGATCCTCCAGAAAATCATCGTCATCGCTGAGATAGGAGTAAGGGTCTCCACTAAGATCTTCTCCGGCATTCTCCCTTTCCTCTAGCTGCATGTCTCTCTCGTGGATGGTCTCTTCCAGAGATGAGATGCGATGGCGAAGACGAGCAATAATGCGCTCCTTCTTGTCGAGCTGACGGCGGCGAGACTTGCGATCCTTTGCTAGCATGGCGATGGTCTGATCCTTCGTCTTGATGATGGCAGACTTGTGGTTGCAATAGACACGGCAGTTGTCCAACTCCTGCTGACGGTCGTACATCATGAAGCTAAGGTGGTCCAATTGAGTCTTCAGCTCGGGGTGGTATGGGGCTTCCAGTGGTTGTCCATTGGCATCACGTCTTGGGAAAAACTCAAAGCGAGTATCCCTGATCTGATTGATGCTCTGCCCACACAGACGGGAAAGAGCTTCCTGCATTGCTCTGGCAAGTCCATCGAGCCAGTTGTTTTCCCTCTAGGTAAACTGAATTCCCTCCACTGTGGGAGGTTCAATCTTTCCTTGGAGACTTGCAACAATTAGCCACTGCAGATCTTCTCCTCCTTGATCATTGAGCTGAGCTCTGAAGAACTCGGGGTGCAGACGCTCCAGAAGTTCCGAAAGCTGATCCAGATCCCTCTCAAAGATAAGGTCTCCCCCATTTCCGAGTTGATAAAACTTGTTGTACTTCACGTCCATCTGTAAAAATAGAGGATGAGTAGATTAGCAGAGTGATCAAGTGTGTCAAAATTTTATATATTTTGCAAGAGTTTTTGAGGAACATGAGGTTTTATGAAAGAATTAAAGAGATAAGAATGAGAATAGGTTTTTGTAAATATTTGTTTTCTTTGGTCTTTGGAAACTAAGTTTTTGGTTCAACATCCAACCTAACTAGGGTATCCTATGGTCAGGATGGCTCTGATACCAACTTGTCAACACCCGGATTTTTCAATCCTAGGTGCCTGTTATGCCATACATCGCAATCCCAGGATTACCATTTTTGCGAGACATAACAGAATTGGATACCATAGTACTTCATCCATTACAACGATACATAAGTTCTTACACAAATAGGGATCTCATGATCCAGTTCTTAATACAACATCAAGCAGCGGAATACATAGTAATAACGGTAGCGTAGGCGGAGCTCCATCTTCGGGGTCACAGGCAATGCTGACGATGGGAGATGATCCTAGTTGTCGTAACCTTCCTGGGGTCCATCTTCCAGGTACTCCTCTTCATAGTCTGGCCATGGGAATAGCCAGGGACAAAGCCATGAGTACTCTTTAAGTACTCGCAAACTAATACTAACAAGTAAAGGGGTTTTTGGATAATAGGACACTAGGCTCTAAGGTTGTTTTGCAAAAAGCCAGGTTTATCTTTACTAAGTTCCAAGGCTAGTCACAACTCTATAACTCCTAAGTGGGATCTTGTAATTCAGGTCACAACTCTGTTGTGTTCATGTCAAAGTCTCAATTCAGTTCACAAGTCATTTTGCAAAGTCTGACGGGGGAACAGTATGGCCACTCCAACTGTCCATAACCGTGGACGCGGCTATTCGAATAGTTTGACACTTTGCAGAGATTGTACACTTTCACCACAACATTCGATACATCCGTCAGGAACAAATCCTGAATTCACCATACTCAGTATGCGGATAATCAATCCTGACCTTTCAATTACACTCCCTAGTATAAGCACCTCTCCTATGAGTTTGGCCTCCCAACCATGACCACTGTCATCTTGGGTACTACACAGGTGGACAATCTTCACAAGGTAGCCTCAGCTCAGACCTTGGCCGTGAGGGAACTAATACTAGGGTATATAAGTTTCCAGTCAAGCCCTACCCAATATTCGGGTATTGTGGTTGTACGATAAAATTGGAATGGTATCGCATCCAGACAACCATCAGTTTTATAAAGGGCTAAGGCTCATGCCTCAACATTTTCATCACCAAAATCATCAAGTGTTTGGAAACACATGTCCAAAACATCTCAATAGAATGATCCATCATTCCAAGGTTTTCATAACCATTTTTCCACCAAGTATTCCCATCTAAAGTTTATCAAGTTTTAAGGTTAGCACTAGCATCTACAGTTGGGGGTGATAATGATGAGGGGTGGTAACTAGTGGAGTTTCACTAAGTCCAACATTATATCTTAGGCTGAGATCAAGGTTTCTAGCTTAGGCCAAATTTTATGCTCTTAGGGCAAACTTGAGCACAGCTGTCTAAATCTACCAAACTCTTAAGTAGACTCTAAGTAAGCTTTGATAAAGAAATAAAATAAGAAGCTTGCCATAAAACTAGGATTGGTTTAGCAAGTTGGGATGATCACATATGCTTAAGGCATATAATATTCATATCACAAGCATGGGTTTGGGGCAACAATAGGGTGTCTTGCAAGTGTTGGCTTGCACTGGGATAGTATCTTGCAAGTGTTAGCTTGCACTGGTCAACTTAGTTAGTAAAGCTTGCCTTGTGCAGAGAAGTGGTTGAAGCTCTCATCGGCTTCCTCTTCGTAGTATCCTCCTTCCTCCTTGTAGTATCCTTGGTCGGTACTAGCGTCTATGAATAAATACGAGGTACACAATCACCAAACAATACTTAACTACTTGTAATCATCACACACAAGGGTCCTATAGATGACCTAGCATCATCTCTAACATTACAAGGTTAAGGCTTGGTTTTAAGTCTTTTTATTTTAGAAAAGTAATTTCTACTCATTGAAAAACTACTTAAGATTTAATATTCTCCAAACTAAACATGGGATCATGTTGACACATGTCATCACCACATATTGTAGTCCATGGGAATGTGATTTAAAGTGGTGTCACAATTTAATAAGGTTTTACCCTTTTATTTTAATTGATTAAAGTGGCTACAAATGCTTATGTAGCATTCTTTTATTCCTTGAACATTATTTCTGCAAGTAAACCTATATGTTTTTATATATTCTGAAAGGTATGGTTAAATGTGATTTTTGAGAGTTGGAATCAACTCAAAAGCTTTTATGGTTTAAATTTGAAAAATGTTTGAATGTAGAAAAGCTTCTGCCTTGTTATTTTTTCTAAGGATGATCTACAGATCCAAATGACTTGAATCCAACGGGCTTGGATTAAGCATTCACAGACGTTTCAAACAAAATTGGTTTCATCCAATTTGGTGCAATGAATCGATCTGGGTTGATTTTTGAAGTTGGGTACAGAAGTGTGTTTGAAATTAAAAAGAAAAAGGTTTAATTTGAATTGTTGGGCTGCGCGGGAAAGTCTAACGGGCCGGCCTGCTAAGCGCAGTGCTCCCGCGGGCTGTGTAAGTGGGTGTCCCCACTCGTCAGTGACACGGGGCTGGGCGAAGCGGTATGGGGCAACATGGGTCGTCTGATCTAGTTCTAATCCAACGGCTGAGGGTCATCGTCGATGCGAGACAGCTCCGGCGAGAACGAAACCTAGCGCGGCCAGTGGGGGTGCTGGGGGCTCACCGGGGTACGGGCGAGGGTAGGCGAGGCGGGCGAACGACGAAGTCGACAACGGCGATCCTCCTGGTACCGGTGGCTTCTCCTGGGGCGGCTCCAATCGCTGGCTCCCTTCTTCTCCAGAGGCGGCGGGCTCCGGTGAAATTCCGGCGAGGTGGTGCGTGCCTGGCTCTAAGAATGGTGTGGCACGGTCAGTGGGGAGAGGGGAGTGAGATGGTGTGAAGAAATCGTGCGGGGGTGGCCTCTATTTATAGTTGAGCGAGGCGACCGTCGGGGCGCAAGCTGAGCTCTTCGGGGGCGACGTTACAGGCAGCTAATGGCATAGGCAAGGGTAGGGGACGGTGCTGTGTCTCCTGGCGATGCTCAACGACATGATCGCGAGGCATGGGGCGGTGCGGTTTGGTCTGGAACGGGCAGCGCTCTGCGCGGCAGAGGCGGCGTCTTCGACGGCGGGCGGTGGTTGTATGGCACGGGGCGGCAAACGGGGATGTCTGGCGGTCTCCTGGGTCGGTGGTGATCATGTGTGCGCGCGGTGAGGGCGGCGCATGGTCTGTGGACGCTGGTCGCGGGTGGCGCTCTGGCGCACGCTCGGCATGGTCTGGGCGCGGCTTGTGCGCATGGTCCAGGGCTTGGCTAAGCTCGCGGCTGGGACAGGTAGTGGCGGTGGACAGTGGGCTACCTCCCAGACATACTGGCTAGGCTTGCTGCTTCTCCTAGCTTGCTGTCCACATTGGGGTGACACGGGTGTGCTCGGCTGTTCACCATTAATGGCAATGGCAAGCTCACAGGGGTGCTAGTGTTGGGCTAAACTTTCTAGATGATCTACTGGTTTGTGTGTGAGCTAACTAGGGAACAAGTTAGGCTCAAAACACTGCACACTATAGTGTTTGATGTTTTGTTTGATTTGTGTCTGCAACCTGTTTGATGAAATGGCCGCATGAACTCAAGTTTTGAATTTTGAAATGAATTTTGGTGGGTTTGCTAGATTGGTTCTGGTGAGTCTGCAGATTCTTGGGTTTTGAAAATTGAGCTTGTTTGAGTGGGTTTTGAAAAAGTGGGATCTTCCCATATGAAGAAGATTCAAATTTGAATTGTCATTTAAACTATGCATTTGCAAGTTTCTGGATGATCACAAAGTGGGCCTTGATACTCTGTTATGAGTACATTCAAGGGGTGCAAAGATCCAGAAAAGTTTCTGTTGGGTTCTGAAAGTTTGAGACAGCCAAAGTAGGCATGTGAGGTAAATTGGCCAAAATGACCATTCACATAATATATTTGTTTTGATTTACTTGTCTATAGGAAAAGTGTGGGAAATGTTTTAGATGATGTTATTTTCACCTAAGAAACATTTTACAAACAATGGATCACACAAACAAGGTGGGTTTAAAGGATTTCAAAATCCATGCATACACATATGCATACATTCATGAATTCATTTAGAAAAGTTTTTGTTAACCCTAAACTTGATGATTAGTATTTTGATGATCTAAGTTTGATATTTTTGGGATGTTACAAACCTTCCCCCCTTAAACAAAATCTCGTCCCGAGATTTGAAAAAGGACGAAAAGATTACCTAGGATTTGAAGAGATCTGGGAACTCCGTTCTGATGTGATCTTCGCATTCCCAGGTAGCCTCCTCTTCTGTGTGGTTGCTCCACTGAATCTTGAGAACCTTGATGCTTCGGGTTCTGGTAGTTCGAAAGGCTTCCTCCAATATACGGATGGGTACTTCGGGATAGGTTAGGTCATCATTGATCTCTATGGTACGGTGATCGATATTCTTGAACACTTCGGTCTTCTCGGGGACTTCGAGACATTTGCGAAGTAACGAGATATGGAACACATTGTGCACAGCTGACATCTCTTCAGGTAGTTCCAGTTGATACGATACTTCTCCTCGACGGTTCAAAATTTTGAAAGGTCTGATATATCTGGGGGCTAACTTTCCTTTGAGTTGGAAACATTGCATTCCCTTCAATGGCGACACTTTCAGATAAACAAAATCTCCGATGTTGAAGGCGAGGTCTTGACGTCTCTTGTCGGCGTAACTCTTCTATCGGGATTGGGCTGTCTTGAGGTGTTCACGAATCTTGTGAACCTTCTCTTCTGCTTCTCGTAGAATGTCGGGTCCGAATATCTGACTCTCTCCTACTTCCGACCAGTTTAAAGGGGTGCGGCACTTTCTTCCGTACATAAATTCAAATGGGGCCATTTGCAAACTGGCTTGATAACTATTGTTGTATGAAAATTCTGCAAACGGCAGACAGTCTTCCCATTTGGATCCATATTCTAACACACATGCTCTAAGCATATCTTCGAGTATTTGGTTTACTCGCTCCGTTTGTCCATCGGTCTGAGGGTGATAAGCGGTACTGAAATCTAGGCGGGTTCCTAAACCTTCTTGGACTTTCTTCCAGAATCTCGAGGTAAACTGAGTTCCTCGATCCGAGACTATGTTCTTGGGGACTCCGTGTAAACTAACGATTCTAGCGATGTACAACTCCGCTAGCTTCGAACTCTGATAGGTAGTTTTGACGGGCAGGAAATGGGCGACTTTGGACAATCTGTCCACTATGACCCAAATAGAGTCATTTCCCCTACTAGAGGTAGGTAGTCCAGTGATAAAGTCCATTCCTACAGAATCCCATTTCCATTCCGGAATTTGCAAAGGTTGCAACAATCCAGTGGGTCTTTGATGTCCTGCCTTGACTCGCTGACATATATCACACTTGGCGATATAGCTTCCGATTTCTCTCTTCATCTTATGCCACCAAAATTGCTCTTTCAAATCTTGATACATCTTAGTTCCTCCGGGATGGATAGAATAAAGAGTATCATGAGCCTCCTTCAAGATAACTTCTTTCAACTCCGAATCTGCTGGTACACAAAGTCGTCCTTTGTACCACAGAACTCCTTCTTCGTCCTCGGTGAATCCGGGTACTTTGCCTGTACCGATACGACGCTTGATTCCGTCGATACTAGCATTTCCTTTCTGCCCCTCTTTAATCTGACTGATCAAAGTGGGATGAAGTTCTATGCTAGCCAAAAATCCTTCACTTACTAATTCCATTCGAAATTCTTGCATCTCTTTGTGCAAACTTGGTTGCTCCTTTAAAATCATGGAGTTCAAGCGGCACGGCAATCTGCTAAGGGCATCGGCTACCACATTGGCTTTTCCAGGGTGATAGTGAATGTCCAGGTCGTAATCCTTGATTAGCTCAATCCATCTTCTCTGCCTCATATTCAGCTCCTTTTGAGTGAATATATACTTTAGGCTCTTGTGATCTGAATAAATCTCACAACGGTTTCCCATCAGGTAATGTCTCCATGTCTTTAGGGCTAGAACTACGGCTGCGAGTTCGAGGTCATGGGTTGGGTAATTTTGTTCATGTTGCTTCAGTTATCGAGATAGGTAAGATATAACTTTGCCTTCTTGCATTAGCACACATCCGAGACCAATCTTGGATGCGTCACAATACACATCGAAGGGCTTCGTGATATCCGGCATGATCAAGATTGGGGCTGAAATCAATCTCCTCTTGAGTTCTTGAAAACTCGCTTCGCACTTGTCTGTCCATTCAAACTTCTTGTCCTTCTTCAGTAATTGGGTCATGGGTTGGGCTATACTTGAGAATCCTTCTACGAATTTGCGGTAATATCCCGCCAATCCGAGAAAAGCACGAACTTGGGTTTGAGTGGTCGGGGCTTGCCAATCTTCTACATCTTTCACCTTGGCAGGGTCAACAGCAATTCCTCCGGCTGATACAATGTGACCGAGGAATCCTACTTCCTGTAACCAGAATTCACATTTGCTAAACTTTGCATACAACTGATGCTCTCTAAGGGTTCCAAGAATGGTCCTTAGGTGTAGCTCATGTTCTTCTTCCGATTTGGAATAAATCAGAATGTCATCGATGAAAACAATGACAAACTTATCCAGGAAGTCCATAAAAATCTTATTCATGAGGTTCATGAAATAAGCGGGGGCGTTGGTTAATCCAAAGGACATGACTGTATACTCATACAATCCATATCTGGTGGTGAAAGCAGTCTTTGGAATATCCTCTGCACAAATTTTGAGTTGATGATAGCCAGTTCTAAGATCAATCTTAGAAAACACCTGGGCACCAGTCAACTGATCAAACAAATCTTCGATCTTAGGCAAGGGGTACTTGTTCTTGATGGTGACATCATTCAACTTCCGATCGTCCGTACACAAACGGTTACCTCCATCCTTCTTGTCCACAAACAAGACAGGTGATATCCATGGGGACGCACTCGGTTGAATCAATCCGATTTCTAGCATGGAATCGAGTTGCTTCTTTAGTTCTTCTAGTTCTGACGGGTTCATACTATAGGGTCTCTGGGCTATGGGTCCTGTTCCAGGAATTAGTTCGATGATAAACTCGATATCCCGATTTGGGGGCATACCGGGCAAAACATCTGGAAATACATCGGGGTATTCACAGACTATCCGAACTTGGTCAATGGTAGGTTGGGCTAGACTCTTGTTACACTTGAATTGGCGAGGTAAGGTTTCAGATATATGCTCGACTGATATTCCGATGGTACTGGTCAAGGTAATGGCTTTCTTGGCACAGTCAATCAATCCTTTATGTTTGGTCATCCAATCCATTCCTAGTACTACTTCCAATCTTTTAGTTCCGAGTACTATTAGGTTAGCATAAAAATCTATGCCATGGATTCGGATAGGGACGGCTTTGCAAATTTGCCTAGCCTTGGTGGTTGATCCGGGAATTTGTACAATCATCACATGCTTCAATTTGGTTGGTTGAATTTTACTAGTGCAGGCAAATTCTTTGGTGACAAATGAATGTGATGCACCAGAATCAAACAACACTCTTGCAAGTACTGAATTAACAGAAAACATACCCAGCAGGACGTCTGGCGCTTCCTGAGCTTCTTCAGCATGCATGAGAAAAATACGGCCATTGCGGTTGAGTGAATTCCCTGGGGCAAATCTTCTCCCTGGCTGGACACGACGCTGCTGCTGAGCTGGGACATTGGCGTTGGGGGCTATAGCATTCTTCTTGTTGGGGCACTCATTGGAATAGTGGCCTTTATTTCCACAGTCATAACAGGTCACTTGTGACTTGTCCTTGGCTGCGACAGGCACAGCATTGCTTCCAGTCCTCGGGGCGGTGTTGGGGTTGATGGTAGTATTGTTGGTGTTGAACTTGGGTGGGGCACGGGTGAAATTGCTAGAGTTGCCGGGGTTGTTGTGATTTCCTCCGGGTCTAGGGTTTCCACGGTTGGGATAGGTCGGACGGGTCATAGGGGGTCTGTTGGTTCTTGGGGCAAATCCTGGAGATGGGTTGGGGCGATACTTTGGGGTCTGATGGGTTCCTGGTTGGTGCATCATGCGACGCTTGCGGTTCTCATTGGCTTGGTTGATCTTTCCTTCCATTTGGATAGCAGAGTCGACAAGGGCTTCAATATCAACAAAGGGGATATTGACTAACACCGTCTGCATCTCGTCATGCAGACCATTCAGGAATCTTTCTTTCTTCTTGGCTTCGGTGTCTATCTCGTCCGGGGCATACCTGGCTAATGACAAAAATTTGTCACGGTATTCCACTACAGTCATCCTTCCTTGCTTCAACTCTCTGAACTCGTCTCTCATTCTCTTAATCAAACCTGGTGGCACATGGGTCCTGCTAAACTTGACCTTGAATTCCTCCTAGGTCATCATCTGGCCTCCGGTCATTGCACGAACACTGTTCCACCATGCCCTGGCATCTCCGGCTAGATAATGGGTGGCGAACAAGACTTTCTCGTTGGCTTCCACTCCGGCTACTTCTAAGTTATTTTCCATGGTTTGCAGCCAATCATCGGCGTCTAGGGGTTCTTCCGACTTGGTGAAAACGGGTGGGTTGGTATTCTGGAAATTCTTGAGTTTAGCTCCGTGGTTGTCCTGGTTTCCATGGCCTTGGTTGTTGTGGGCTAGCTGGGCTATCTGTTGCAGAGTGGCTAGGTTGGCTTGACGTTCGGCTCTTTTAGCTTCGCGGTCAGAAGTCAACATTTGCAGGATCTGCAACATCGGGTCCGGGGCTGAACCACTTCCTCCACGTGGCATCTGAAGATTGATATAGATCATGAGAAAAGAGGGAAATTGCTAAGGTATTGAGTTTTTGAAAAGTTTTTGGAGTTTGACTCGGGTTTTTCTAGCAACTGGCTTTTTCATTCATTCACTCATAGCACACAGTACAACACACACCACAACAAGGAAAAACAGATGGTTTTAAGAACCATTCTGGAATCTACGATACAGTGGGATCGACTACTACTCACTACGCCAGTGCTCAGTGCTACTACTCCTCGGAGTCTGTGGCTTCATCATCTTCAGGATCATCGATGAAGGCGAAATCATCCTCATCGGTGAAGAAGTCCATGGCCTGATCCTCCAGAAAATCATCGTCATCGCTGAGATAGGAGTAAGGGTCTCCACTAAGATCTTCTCCGGCATTCTCCCTTTCCTCTAGCTGCATGTCTCTCTCGTGGATGGTCTCTTCCAGAGATGAGATGCGATGGCGAAGACGAGCAATAATGCGCTCCTTCTTGTCGAGCTGACGGCGGCGAGACTTGCGATCCTTTGCTAGCATGGCGATGGTCTGATCCTTCGTCTTGATGATGGCAGACTTGTGGTTGCAATAGACACGGCAGTTGTCCAACTCCTGCTGACGGTCGTACATCATGAAGCTAAGGTGGTCCAATTGAGTCTTCAGCTCGGGGTGGTATGGGGCTTCCAGTGGTTGTCCATTGGCATCACGTCTTGGGAAAAACTCAAAGCGAGTATCCTTGATCTGATTGATGCTCTGCCCACACAGACGGGAAAGAGCTTCCTGCATTGCTCTGGCAAGTCCATCGAGCCAGTTGTTTTCCCTCTAGGTAAACTGAATTCCCTCCGCTGTGGGAGGTTCAATCTTTCCTTGGAGACTTGCAACAATTAGCCACTGCAGATCTTCTCCTCCTTGATCATTGAGCTGAGCTCCGAAGAACTCGGGGTGCAGACGCTCCAGAAGTTCCGAAAGCTGATCCAGATCCCTCTCAAAGATAAGGTCTCCCCCATTTCCGAGTTGATAAAACTTGTTGTACTTCACGTCCATCTGTAAAAATAGAGGATGAGTAGATTAGCAGAGTGATCAAGTGTGTCAAAATTTTATATATTTTGCAAGAGTTTTTGAGGAACATGAGGTTTTATGAAAGAATTAAAGAGATAAGAATGAGAATAGGTTTTTGTAAATATTTGTTTTCTTTGGTCTTTGGAAACTAAGTTTTTGGTTCAACATCCAACCTAACTAGGGTATCCTATGGTCAGGATGGCTCTGATACCAACTTGTCAACACCCGGATTTTTCAATCCTAGGTGCCTGTTATGCCATACATCGCAATCCCAGGATTACCATTTTTGCGAGACATAACAGAATTGGATACCATAGTACTTCATCCATTACAACGATACATAAGTTCTTACACAAATAGGGATCTCATGATCCAGTTCTTAATACAACATCAAGCAGCGGAATACATAGTAATAACGGTAGCGTAGGCGGAGCTCCATCTTCGGGGTCACAGGCAATGCTGACGATGGGAGATGATCCTAGTTGTCGTAACCTTCCTGGGGTCCATCTTCCAGGTACTCCTCTTCATAGTCTGGCCATGGGAATAGCCAGGGACAAAGCCATGAGTACTCTTTAAGTACTCGCAAACTAATACTAACAAGTAAAGGGGTTTTTGGATAATAGGACACTAGGCTCTAAGGTTGTTTTGCAAAAAGCCAGGTTTATCTTTACTAAGTTCCAAGGCTAGTCACAACTCTATAACTCCTAAGTGGGATCTTGTAATTCAGGTCACAACTCTGTTGTGTTCATGTCAAAGTCTCAATTCAGTTCACAAGTCATTTTGCAAAGTCTGACGGGGGAACAGTATGGCCACTCCAACTGTCCATAACCGTGGACGCGGCTATTCGAATAGTTTGACACTTTGCAGAGATTGTACACTTTCACCACAACATTCGATACATCCGTCAGGAACAAATCCTGAATTCACCATACTCAGTATGCGGATAATCAATCCTAACCTTTCAATTACACTCCCTAGTATAAGCACCTCTCCTATGAGTTTGGCCTCCCAACCATGACCACTGTCATCTTGGGTACTACACAGGTGGACAATCTTCACAAGGTAGCCTCAGCTCAGACCTTGGCCGTGAGGGAACTAATACTAGGGTATATAAGTTTCCAGTCAAGCCCTACCCAATATTCGGGTATTGTGGTTGTACGATAAAATTGGAATGGTATCGCATCCAGACAACCATCAGTTTTATAAAGGGCTAAGGCTCATGCCTCAACATTTTCATCACCAAAATCATCAAGTGTTTGGAAACACATGTCCAAAACATCTCAATAGAATGATCCATCATTCCAAGGTTTTCATAACCATTTTTCCACCAAGTATTCCCATCTAAAGTTTATCAAGTTTTAAGCTTAGCACTAGCATCTACAGTTGGGGGTGATAATGATGAGGGGTGGTAACTAGTGGAGTTTCACTAAGTCCAACATTATATCTTAGGCTGAGATCAAGGTTTCTAGCTTAGGCCAAATTTTATGCTCTTAGGGCAAACTTGAGCACAGCTGTCTAAATCTACCAAACTCTTAAGTAGACTCTAAGTAAGCTTTGATAAAGAAATAAAATAAGAAGCTTGCCATAAAACTAGGATTGGTTTAGCAAGTTGGGATGATCACATATGCTTAAGGCATATAATATTCATATCACAAGCATGGGTTTGGGGCAACAATAGGGTGTCTTGCAAGTGTTGGCTTGCACTGGGATAGTATCTTGCAAGTGTTAGCTTGCACTGGTCAACTTAGTTAGTAAAGCTTGCCTTGTGCAGACCAGTGGTTGAAGGTCTCCTCGGCTTCCTCTTCGTAGTATCCTCCTTCCTCCTTGTAGTATCCTTGGTCGGTACTAGCGTCTATGAATAAATACGAGGTACACAATCACCAAACAATACTTAACTACTTGTAATCATCACACACAAGGGTCCTATAGATGATCTAGCATCATCTCTAACATTACAAGGTTAAGGCTTGGTTTAAGTCTTTTTATTTTAGAAAAGTAATTTCTACTCATTGAAAAACTACTTAAGATTTAATATTCTCCAAACTAAACATGGGATCATGTTGACACATGTCATCACCACATATTGTAGTCCATGGGAATGTGATTTAAAGTGGTGTCACAATTTAATAAGGTTTTACCCTTTTATTTTAATTGATTAAAGTGGCTACAAATGCTTATGTAGCATTCTTTTATTCCTTGAACATTATTTCTGCAAGTAAACCTATATGTTTTTATATATTCTGAAAGGTATGGTTAAATGTGATTTTTGAGAGTTGGAATCAACTCAAAAGCTTTTATGGTTTAAATTTGAAAAATGTTTGAATGCAGAAAAGCTTCTGCCTTGTTATTTTTGCTAAGGATGATCTACAGATCCAAATGACTTGAATCCAACGGGCTTGGATTAAGCATTCACAGGCGTTTCAAACAAAATTGGTTTCATCCAATTTGGTGCAATGAATCGATCTGGGTTGATTTTTGAAGTTGGGTACAGAAGTGTGTTTGAAATTAAAAAGAAAAAGGTTTAATTTGAATTGCTGGGCTGCGCGGGAAAGTCTAACGGGCCGGCCTGCTAAGCGCAGTGCTCCCGCGGGCTGCGTAAGTGGGTGTCCCCACTCGTCAGTGACACGGGGCTGGGCGAAGCGGTATGGGGCAACGTGGGTCGTCTGATCTAGTTCTAATCCAACGGCTGAGGGTCATCGTCGACGCGAGACAGCTCTGGCGAGAACGAAACCTAGCGCGGCCAGTGGGGGGTGCTGGGGGCTCACCGGGGTACGGGCGAGCGTAGGCGAGGCGGGCGAACGACAAAGTCGACAACGGCGATCCTCCTGGTACCGGTGGCTTCTCCTGGGGCGGCTCCAATCGCTGGCTCCCTTCTTCTCCAGAGGCGGCGGGCTCCGGTGAAATTCCGGCGAGGTGGTGCGCGCCTGGCTCTAAGAATGGTGTGTCACGGTCAGTGGGGAGAGGGGAGTGAGATGGTGTGAAGAAATCGTGCGGGGGTAGCCTCTATTTATAGTCGAGCGAGGCGACCGTCGGGGCGCAAGCTGAGCTCGTCGGGGGCGACGTTACAGGCAGCTAATGGCATAGGCAAGGGTAGGGGACGGTGCTTTGTCTCCTGGCGATGCTCAACTACATGATCGCGAGGCATGGGGCGGTGCGGTTTGGTCTGGAATGGGCAGCGCTCTGCGCGGCAGAGGCGGCGTCTTCGACGGCGGGCGGTGGTTGTATGGCACGGGGCGGCAAACGGGGATGTCTGGCGGTCTCCTGGGTCGGTGGTGATCATGTGTGCGCGCGGTGAGGGCGGCGCACGGTCTGTGGACGCTGGTCGCGGTGGCGCTCTGGCGCACGCTCGGCATGGTCTGGGCGCGGCTTGTGCGCGTGGTCCAGGGCTTGGCTAAGCTCGCGGCTGGGACAGGTAGTGGCGGTGGACGGTGGGCTACCTCCCAGACATACTGGCTAGGCTTGATGCTTCTCCTAGCTTGCTGTCCACATTGGGGTGACACGGGTGTGCTCGGCTGTTCACCATTAATGGCAATGGCAAGCTCACAGGGGTGCTAGTGTTGGGCTAAACTTTCTAGATGATCTACTGGTTTGTGTGTGAGCTAACTAGGGAACAAGTTAGGCTCAAAACACTGCACACTATAGTGTTTGATGTTTTGTTTGATTTGTGTCTGCAACCTGTTTGATGAAATGGCCGCATGAACTCAAGTTTTGAATTTTGAAATGAATTTTGGTGGGTTTGCTAGATTGGTTCTGGTGAGTCTGCAGATGCTTGGGTTTTGAAAATTGAGCTTGTTTGAGTGGGTTTTGAAAAAGTGGGATCTTCCCATATGAAGAAGATTCAAATTTGAATTGTCATTTAAACTATGCATTTGCAAGTTTCTGGATGATCACAAAGTGGGCCTTGATAAAGTTTGAGACAGCCAAAGTAGGCATGTGAGGTAAATTGGCCAAAATGACCATTCACATAATATATTTGTTTTGATTTACTTGTCTTTAGGAAAAGTGTGGGAAATGTTTTAGATGATGTTATTTTCACCTAAGAAACATTTTACAAGCAATGGATCACACAAACAAGGTGGGTTTAAAGGATTTCAAAATCCATGCATACACATATGCATACATTCATGAATTCATTTAGAAAAGTTTTTGTTAACCCTAAACTTGATGATTAGTATTTTGATGATCTAAGTTTGATATTTTTGGGATGTTACAACCGGTGCGCATCGGGATTGGGGAGCTACTTCCCGAACGGTTCCTTCTTGGACTTCTCCCTATCATCACCCAATATGAGAGTGGTGGTACGAGCTGGGCTGGCCAAGTCACATGGGTAAAGTGTACTAACCCCTGCAGGGTGTATAAACTAAGTGCTTAGCCGTGTCCCCGATTATGGACAATTTGAGCGACATGATACTGATGCTATGATATTTCTCACTCATCCTTATTTCTTAATTGCTTAAAACTTGTTGGGTGAACATAATTGGGTAGGAGCACCTGGGAGTGAACCAGAGTGTCCTATTTATCATATTGGAAAACTATTTTGTTACAAATGTTAGGATAAAACTGTTGTTTTATGCAAATGAGCCTGAACTCCACTTGGCCAAATAAGCATGTAGTTGATAGATCTGTTGATAACCACTTTAGCCTACGTGCCATACATTCAATGTATTGACCATTCGTGGCTGCAACGTTTCATGTTGCAGGTTATATCGTATTTGAGTGATCGTTCATAGGTCGCGAGACTCCACTCAACAATTGTTCGCCTGTGGCACATTTGAAGGATGGAGATCTACCTTGTATTCGTTTTCCGCTGTGTACTTGAAAAAATAATGTAAATTCTGGATCATATTCGTTGTATTTATGATGCACAGTTATATTTGGTATCATTTTGTATTGTGTGTGCTAGTGAACCGATCCAGGGATTGGCACTATACACATGAACTCAGCCTTATCAGGCGAGGGTGTTACAAGATGGTATCAGAGCTGTGTGTTGACTGTAGGATCGTGACCTTAGAAATGGATTAGAAATAGAAGACCTATATTAGGAGAATAATCATATTTTATACTTATTAGAGTTCTTATATTCCTTGTCTATCATTTTCCAACACCTCTCCTTGTTCAAACTTGTAGATGTCCATTCATTTGATTAGTAGAAGAAGTGATCTACCATAAAAACTACAAGAATTGGAAAATATTATTAGTAGTTTTCTATAAAGAAAATCACTATATGAGAGTTGGCCCACAAGTAAAGAACAAATAACATGACAAAAATGAACATCTCACCAAGTTTGGGTAGGTCTGGACCACCATATTTTATCTCTTTAGGAGATCATCGCTATCGTGTTAGCATATTGTTCTTACCAACTTATGTGGTATGACAATATAGGTTGCTTGCTTGTTTGTACTGAACCATATCGTGTGATGCCTTGTTTAGGATCTGTTGTTTTGAAACTCTAAAGTTGCTGGAGTTTTCGTGTGGTTTTAAAATTATTTTAGTGGTGTGAATTGATTGAAATTCGTGGAATAACTGCTGTAGTTTTCTGCCTGACCTGTTGTACCGCGCGATTTTTAATATTTTATTGGTAACTCAGAAAAATCTAAAAAAATAGGATCTGGAGCGTAATTACCTTTAGTACATGAAAAAAATTGACTAAAATTCCTGACGAGTTTAGGTCGGTCAGAAAAATTCGTGAAGTCTGCTGTACCGTTTTGACAGATTTTGTTTATTGCTTATATGTTGCTATGTTTTACTCTAGTATTGTTCCCAGTGCTTTCAAACTATTTTGTATATACTACTAAGTTTAGACCTCTGTACTAATGTTATGAAGTGCTTGCTTGTGTGTTGATTTCTTATGATTGTTCCCTTGTTGGTAACATTGATTGCTTCATATAGTTAAGGGTAGGATTATTTCCTTAGTCGT
This sequence comes from Avena sativa, assembly GCA_916181665.1. Classification (NCBI taxonomy): domain Eukaryota; kingdom Viridiplantae; phylum Streptophyta; class Magnoliopsida; order Poales; family Poaceae; genus Avena; species Avena sativa. The sequence goes on from OV702297.1 coordinate 250,196,876, forward strand.
TTCTTTTCTATAGAATCTATTCTTCCCTATCTTGAACCCTTGGAGATATAATGATGTGGTAAGTGGAAGGTTTGACAACAAAATGCATTTAGGAAGGAGAATGCTTTATCTGATGGAAAAAAGAGATGTGGGAGTATGAAGTGTTGAAATGATGTTATGTAGTAGATTACGCAACCTGAAAGTTGAAGTATCGATAGCTTAGTTTTAGTAGTAGTTTTGTTGATTGAATACATGGGAGTATACATAGAGCATTAGTTCGTGCCCATGAAAACATTCTTCAAGGCAAGTTGGAATGCCCGAGTGATAGAAAAACGTGATTCACCTATCCTCATACAGGGTAATGATTTGGGTGCAGGATGGAATTATCACCATTCCTACTACTCTTATTATTCGCTCTTGTACTGTTGGCTTTGTGAATCTTCAGTGCCCTTTTTCAACCTTAGCAGAGAGTCGACATTAAGCCTAGACCTTAGAATGGTATATTTCCCCCTTTATAAAAGCACCCAGTGCTTAGCATAGGAATGTACGGTAAGGATGAATCCCAACCGTGAATTATGGGCATCATAAAGTAAACGTTCCGTATTTGCCCACCATGAGAGTTTTGCTAGTTTAAGAAGTGCTTTCTCGGAAACTCTCAATCATGATGTTTAGAATGTGCTAGAGACATTGTGCCAATAAAAGTCTAAAGGAGAACTAATCTGAACTAAGTGAATTCTCGAGAAATGACCTAGTCAATTTTCTTTTAAGGGTGGTAGCATCCTAATGGATCCCGAACCTTCTTTCTTTCAAGCCTCCCCAAATCTCGGGACGAGATTTATTTTAAGGATGGTAGTCTGTCACATCCCAAAATTCTCCTAATTTTGGAATGTGAAATAAATAAATAAGTTTGATCAATTATTTGACTATGTTGAAAATTCTCAAAGAGAAGAAACTTTTTGAATAGAAAATCCTCTCAACCTTGAATTCAAAAGCTTATATTCTTTTGTTATGACCTAAGTAGCCATATAGGCAAAAGGGCATGGATTGATTATGGATTGTATAATTGGTGTGCAAGATTTCAAAATGAAAATCATGAAGCATTCATCAGCATTTCATTATATCCATGCAAAGTTCTCACAAACTAAATCCAAATCCTGGTATCTAAATCCTATAGTTGATTCGCCCAAATGTTCCTAAAGGTAATTAAATTGACTTTATAAAACCCACTATTGCTAAGGCATAAATTATTGATAATTATAGCCTAAATAGATCCAATTAATACTACAAAATTTTAGAAACAAAATTGAGCTCATTTGGAGCTAGTATGAAAAAGTTATGGAATAAATACAAACACATCAAGATATAAATAAAATGAAATATACAAGGATTTGTAAATCCACTACTTCCAAACTAGTAAAAAGATTACAAATTTGATCCTATAATGATCTATTCGATTTTAGAAAAATTTAGAAACAAGAATCATGTCATTTGGAGTTCGTATGCAAAAGATATGAGGGAAACAAGTAAATAGAAAAAGAAAAAGAGAAAAAGAAAAAAAACTAAGCGGGCCGCCGGCCCACCCGGACCGATCGAACCAGCACGCGTACACAGGGAAGGATCGATGGTTGGTTGCTTTAAAAAGCATGCAAAATCTGTTTTGTTAAACCTATCTCTATTCAAACTGCTATAACTTTTTATCTACAACTCCGAATCGAGTTCCGTTTGTTTTTACTTGTTCCCTAATCCAAGGGATATCTCTACACCATCCTAAATATCCATATAAACTCGTGGAACCACAGCTGTACAAGTTTCTCTTCTCGAAATCCTGAATCTACACATGCCCGAATCTTATTTCGCTTTTTAACCCATCTAGACTTCGTCGTTTGCCTTCGGTCAAAAAATGAAAGTTGTAGGAATCGTGGAAATATTTCAATCCCGACAAAGCTCACCTCTTTTAATCCACCACAGCCGGAGAATTTCGTATCGCAATATTTCAGATCTTACGGTGTAAATCCAAGATGTACTCGCGCCCGTTTCTTCAAATCCAAATTCCTTTGGTGAGAAGGTAGGAATAATGATTCCCCACAACTTTCATGTTCTGAGTTTTTCAATTTGACCTACGGATTTGTCTCTCTAACACAGATCTATTTCTTGTCTATTCTGAGCCTAAATCGGGTCAATCTCTTCTTCTAGCCACCGGATCCTATCCAGACGGTCGAGATCCAATCAAACCGGTGCCTGCCATGTCGTCATCCCGGTCAGCTTCCTCATCAATGCCACGTCAACGTCAGGTCAACATCTAGTCCCAGTCAGCATGCAAAGTCAACCTGTCCAGTCAGCGGAATATTCCGTTCGAATTTAAAATTCCATATTATAGATCTAACTTGTAAAATTCATTAGAAATTCATACCACGTCCAAAAATTGCGTATAATATATCAAATTGAAGATAATTTTACGTAGAATCATCTTATCAGAATAGATCCAACTTTTACTGTACGTGGTTACTGCACTAATTTAATTAGTTTTAATGGTCTTTTAGGTTAATAAATTCATAGGAAATTATCTGTAACTCCGAAAACTATGAACAATATATCAAATTGAAGCTACTGTAATGTACATTAATAATATCAGGTTGGATCTAGCCTTGCCAATTATTTAACCCGTAGCAATTTAATTAGATTTAATGGCTTTATAAATCATTAAATTCATAGTAAATTAATTGCTTGTCACAAAAATATAAATGATATACCGATGGAAAGCTGGTTCCATGTAGATCATCAATATGCAATTAGTTAAGCATTTTACTGTAAGGTTTTGCCATGAAGATTTAAATGGTTTAATTGCTTATTTAGAGTAATAAATTCATAAGAATATAAATAATGCTCAGAAAATTACAAATAATATGTCCCTGAAATCACAATTCCGTGGAGATTACAGATATAATTTTAGTTTGATTTTAGACAACAGAAACTATACGAATCAGTTAAAACCCATTAGACACTATTTAAATCATACAAAAAGATCTATAACTCCGATTAGGGTGAATCCTAGTGCTAAGGTTTTGAATTGACAATATCTATACAGAGATATTGCATGACAAATTATTTGGTACTGTTAAAACATAAATTTATACAGAAATATTTAAACCCATTGAAATAGTGTTTTAATCATAAGAAAATATCTATAACTCCTTTTTAGGTGATTCAAATTGCCACTGTCTCTAAATTGCATTACCTCTATCCAGTGGCATCTAGTTCACAATTTAATATGACATAAACATATTTAGTTCAATTAAAGTGGTATACACCATATTAAATCGATACAACTTTAGTCATAAAATCTTTTGTGCATTAAATGACTTTCCACATGCATCATGTAATCTAACTATGTCCAGAACTAAAGTAACAACCATTGTGACTTATTAAATTGTCATGCGTGCATTTGTTGTATTTGTTTGATCTCTATGTGCTATTGTTTATGTTGTATGCAATTGTTTGATCGATAGATTGCGAGGAGTGCAACGTGTATGATTGCAACTACTATGATTGCAAGTATTGTGGTTATGACGAGTGCAACCATTATATCTATGAGGATTGTGAGGATTATCTAATTGACTACATCTACAACAAAGGCAAGTGGTGCTATCTTTGTCATAAATGTCCTACTGTTTTCCTATGCATTGTAGATGTTTTTGTAGAATTGCATATGTAGGAATTGATGTGTATATGCTATGCTATATCCCATATTATTCCCTAGTATTCCTTGTTTATGAGCCATCGTATTGGTAGATTGTTTAGCTATGCTATTTAGACGAGGAAGGGAATCACATCATGAAAAGTTATATGTTTTGAAAGGCTTATGTTTTGCTAAATGACAAACCAATATGTTTTAATGAACCACCTGGGCGGAATGGCATTGATTGGGTCATCGAGTGTGGATTTATGGTGGGGAATGCCACCCAGGACACTGAGAAATGATTGGTTTCTTTGTTTGGAAGCTTTCGTGTGCAACCATGTGCCAAAAATGAAATGGGCGGTTGGCTAAACTCAGTAGGTTGTGGTAACTCGAACCCGCGTATCCAGAGATGTAGATAGTGTAGGTTGGACCGGTGCGCGTCGGGATTGGGGAGCTACTTCCCGAACGGTTCCTTCTTGGACTTCTCCCTATCATCACCCAATATGAGAGTGGTGGTACGAGCTAGGCTGGCCAAGTCACATGGGTAAGGTGTACTAACCCCTGCAGGGTGTATAAACTAAGTGCTTAGCCATGTCCCCAGTTCTGGACAATTTGAGCGACCTGATACTGATGCTATGATATTTCTCACTCATCCTTATTTCTTAATTGCTTAAAACTTGTTGGGTGAACATAATTGGGTAGGAGCACCTGGGAGTGAACCAGAGTGTCCTATTTATCGTATTGGAAAACTATTTTGTTACAAATGTTAGGATAAAACTGTTGTTTTATGCAAATGAGCCTGAAATCCACTTGGCCAAATAAGGATGTAGTTGATAGATCTGTTGATAACCACTTTAGCCTACGTGCCATACATTCAATGAATTGACCATTCGTGGCTGCAACGTTTTATGTTGCAGGTTATATCGTATCTGAGTGATTGTTCGTAGGTCGCGAGACTCCACTCAACAATTGTTCGCCTGTGGCACATTTGAAGGATGGAGATCTACCTTGTATTCGTTTTCCGCTGTGTACTTGAATAAATAATGTAAATTCTGGATCATATTCGTTGTATTTATGATGCACAGTTATATTTGGTATCATTTTGTACTGTGTGTGCCAGTGAACCGATCCAGGGATTGGCCCTATACACATGAACTCAGCCTTATCAGGCGAGGGTGTTACAGTAGTGTTGTATGTGGACCAATGAGCACGACAACCAGGTGTGGTTATGAGTACTCCATTACCTTCACTAATTATTTGAGTCGATATGGATATATCTACTTGATGAAACATAAGTTGGAACCCTTTGAAAAGTTCAAATAATTCTAGAACAAAGTACAGAGTAAACTCGACAACAAAATAAAGTTTCTTAGGTCGGATCGAGGAGGCGAGTACATGATCCATGAGCTTGATGACCATCTGAAAAATTGCGGAATAGTTCCTCAACTTACTCCGCCAGGAATGCCACAGAGAAACGGCATGTCAGAAAGGCGGAACCACACCATGTTGGACATGGTACGATCAATGATGAGTCGGCCAGATCTACCTTTATTATTTTGGGGTTATTTTATAAAAACTGCAGCATTCACACTAAAGAGTGTACCATCAAAGTCGGTAGAGAAGACAACACATGAGATGTGGATAGGCAAAAAGCCGAGTTTGTATTTTCTTAAGATTTGGGGTTGGGAAGCATTTGTCAAGCGACTTCAGTCGGACAAGCTTACAACCAAGTCAGATAAATCTATTTTCATGGGGTATCCAAGGGAAACCTTAGGTTACTACTTCTATAACCGAGAAGAGGGAAACGTTTTTGTCGCTTAGAATGGTGACTTCCTTGAGAAAGAGTTTCTCAGTCGGGGAGTCAGTGGGAGCACGGTGCATCTCGAAGAAATTTGAGAGGAACCGGCTCGTAGCGAGTAGGCAAAAACCTTGGAGGTCGAGCCGGTCGTGGTAGCTAAGCCAACAGAAGTACCTGTACTGTGAAGATTGACAAGATTACGAAGTGTTCCTGATGTGTTATTGTTAGATAATGATGAGTCGGCAAATTATTCGGAAGCGATGGTGGGATCTGATTCCGAGTCACGGTTTGGAGACATGAGATCCAAGTTAAAGTCCATGGATGAAAATCATGTTTGGAACTTGGTTGATCTGCCAGACGGTGCAAGACCCGTCGAGTGCGAATGGGTCTTTAAGAAGAAAACTAATTTGGATGGAAATGTTTCTGTCTATAAAGCATGGCTTGTCGCGAAGGGGGTCCGACAAGTTCAAGGAGTTGACTACAACAGGATTTTCTTGCCTGTCGTGATGCTTAAGTCAGCCTGGATCTTGTTAGCTATAGTAGCCTATTTTGACTATGAGATATGGCAGATGGATGTCAAAACCACTTTCCTTAATAGAAATTTAACCAAGGACATCTATATGATATAGGCCGAGGGTTTTGTCGATCCTTCTAATGCTAAAAAGGTTTGCAAACTTCAGAAATCCATTTATGGATTGAAGCAAGCATCTCGGAGTTGGAATATTAGCTTTGATGAGGTGGTCAAATCATTTGGCTTCATCAAGAGTGATCATGATTCTTTTTATACAAGAATTTTAATGGGGGCAAAGTAAACTTTCTGATCTTATATGTGGATGACATATTGTTTATTAGAAATGATGTCCAGATGTTGCAAGGAACCAAGGAATCATTGGAAAGGAGATTCTCAATGAAAGACTTGGGTGAGGAAACATACATTCTAGGAATCCATATATATAGAGATAGATCAAAGAGGCTCAATGGATTGAGTCAGAGTACATATTTGAATAAAGTGTTGAATAAGTTCAACATGGAATCGTCTAAGAAGGGGTTCTTACCAATGTCCCATGGTGTAAAACTTAGCAAGATTCAGTGTCCTTAGACAACTGATGAGCGAAGTAGGTTGAGTGCGATTCCATATTCTTCTACAGTCAGATCCATTATGTATGCCATGATTTGTACTAGGCCAAATTGTAGGGTTCGCAGCATAGAAAACAAAAAAATTCCTACGATGGGAACAACTATGTACCAAGATCTATCTACTAGATACAATCAACAGGTGGATATACATCCATAGAATACATACCCTCCGAGACCGAATAGCGTTAACGAGGTTGTACTCGTGGATGATGTAGTCTGACGGTTGCCGATCTCAAGATCAAGAAGAAGTCCATCCGGTCCAGCAGGTCCAGCATCATCCAGTCCAGCACCGCAAAGCAGGGGTGCATCCTTGATCACACACACATTCGGGTACCCTGACAACCTCCGTGCCCTCACTCCAGCGAAGCAGCGGAAGCAACAAATCCTTTCAGAAAAAGCCACCGGGAACATGTATCTTGCTGATCCGAGACCATGGGGAAATTCTAAAGGGGGGAGAGAGATCCTTCACGAGGAGGTGTGCTTTGAGAGGAGGAGATGGGGGCATTTTATAGGGAGAGGGGGGAACCCCAAGGGGCATGGTGCCCAGCCATGGTGGCTTCCCCCACCTCTTCCACATTCATGTGGGTGGAGCTCCCACTCAAAATGAAAAGCCTCCAATCCCATAAAAAAGCCTCCACTCAAAAATCCACTCACATTAATTAAATTTCCACCAAATTTAATGCAAGCTCTCATTTAAATAAAACTCTTTTTTTTATTTATTCAGAATTTTGTTAATTACTCTAATTAACAAAAAATCACATAAAACCCCTTATAACATTTCAATTTCACAAGCAGAACCAGTTTCAGCAATTTCAATCGAAACAGTTCCGGTGTCTAGTGAAATAAATTCCTGCTCTTTCCTTTTTCTTTCTCTGTCACATCCCAAGATTTTCCAAATCTTGTAATGTGAAAAATAAATAAAAAAATAAATAATTGTTGAAATTTAGGGTGAAAAGAAACTTTTGTTTATAAATGGAAACTTAAAATCCCATCTTGAACAAACTTTGGTTAATGTTTGAATCTAACTAAATTCAAATCAAGTGGAATGCATTCCTCATAAAATGCATCTTGAAATTTAAACACTTGGAGAATAAACCAAAAATATAAAACCCTAATGAAAGAAAATCATTTTCAATTTATCTCTAAGACTATGGATTTGATCCATATAAAAATTGGTCAAACAAACATTTCAAATTGATCAAGAATGACTATTAGAAATATTATAAAACCATATGAATTGGATTCACTTAATTTGGAGCCATAGATAAAATCTTATGAATATAATAAGATAAAGAAATTGAATTTCCAAAGCTAATAAAGCACCTATCTATAAATCCATACCAAATGGTGAGCAAATAATCCTAAATATATTTAAAAGGATAAATAAATATTAAATAAGATTTTACAAATTGGAATCACCAAGTTTGGATCTATAAATAAAAAGATATGGATTTTATAAGATAAAGAAAGAAATTATTAAATGAGGAATACTTAAAGACCAAATTAAAACTTGGCCAATACCATAAGCAAATGGAATAAGTTATAATCCAAATTCAAATAAAATAAAAGGATAAAGAAATTTTCCAAATAAAATAAAGTAGCATTAACCAAATTCTAATTCCATTTGAGTAAAGACAAAATCCCTATTAGAAATGATTAATTAAATCATGGGAAAAAATATTTGGAATTTACCCAAGTGGATTAAAAGTCATTTTAAATGGAATCAAGGAAATCACCTAAATAAAAATTATGGAATTAAAACTATATTTAATTTCATTGGAATAAAGACAAATACCCAATATTAAATGATTAATAAATCATATTAAAAAATTCCAAAATAATTCAAGGTGAATTATTTGACAACCTAATAAATAAATAAAACCTGCTGAAAAGATTTGAAAAGATTTAGAATTCAAATGGAGTTTGAAAAACATTATTAAATCTTATTTGAATAAATGCTAGGGCCAATTTTAAATAATTAAAAGACCCTAAAAAGAATAAATGATTTATTCCAAAATTGAATTCAGAATGTTTTATTAATCAGCATATGAATGCACACAAAGTTTGGTTGAAGTTGAATTCAAATTGATGTTTGAAAAGATTAAAAAAAATTCAAAACAGAAATGAAAATAGAAAAAGAAAAATAACAGAAGAGGAAAAAAAATATAAACAGAGAAGACCAACCCAGCAGGCCCATCTAGCCCAACACCAGCCCACTCCTCTTTCCCCCCCGAAGCTTTTTCTTTTACTCGCGAACGAACCCATGGAGTCGCTGACAGCTTGGACTCACCTCACCCCTCTCTATCTCACTGTCAACCCGACCCCACCGCCCAGCTTTCGTCCTCACCCGCGACGACCACGCCTCTGGCCGTTACTGCCGCCGATTACTCGTGATCAATCCTCCTTAATGCCGCGTTTATTACTCGCCATGACCACGCCTTCTTAACCGCCTGCCTCTCCTCTTTCATTCCCCCCAAACATCGCCTCCCCACTGCCCCTAGGCTGCTCGAATTTGTCCACATACCGCCACTGCCTCCGACACACTCCGGTGATGATTCCGGTGAGTACACGCCACCCCATCCTCTCCAGTACACGCTCGCTTGTTCACCGTCACTGTGCGCACCCATTAACCCCAACCGCATGTCTTCTCGTGACCCAGAGCATCGAAGACAACCTCGACTGAGCGCCGCCACGGTCTGCCTCAACTCCGCCGAGCAGTAGCCGACAAACCAGCGCACCCCTTTCTCTCTGGTGAGTACTTTCACAACCTAGGAAACCTTGTGCACCCTCCTGACACGTTTGCTTGATCAATTGTGACCCAGACGCTCGCCTACAACCACGGTCGTGCATGCCCGTGCCAGTGAACTACTCCGACGAAGAATTCCAGTCAACTCAGTGCGCCCTTCGACAAACAACGACAACGTTGAGCATCAGCACGTCAAGGCAAACTCGGTGAGCCTCCTCCGTCTCTTTCTCGCATCCTGCATCGTCGGCAACGACCACGTTAGAGCGCGCCGCCGCCTGTCGCCGTCGCAGCACCGCCACTTTGTGGTCGAGTAAATCAGAACCGTGCGATGTAGATCAGAGGAACGCGATAGAACATAGTCGAAGGGGTAAGTAGCAATCTGTGCCGTGCGATCAAGTTAGATCCTGCGGTCTGTATCTGTCGATCCGCACTAACCGTTTTTGTCCAATAGGAAGCAGCCACGTGGCCCAGAGTTTGTTTTAAAAACAGGATTTGTTCTATTAGTTGTTCAATTTTGTAAAATTCATCACTTTCAAACCACACGTCCAAATTTTACAAACTTTATATCAATGGAATCAGCAAGACAAATCCTACCCAACCATGCCCTTTGATTAGTAAATTGCTTCTGGTAAAATGATTCTTTTTGCAGAAACTTGTGTAGGCATGTTATGAATATAAAATTCTTTCTAAAATTATTTTGGGGACAAAATCTTTGGCAAATGGTTTGTTTTGAACCTACTGACCATAGAAATCAATTTGTGGTTTCAAAAACATATTTGGTAAAGAAAAAGAATAAATCTTTGAATAAAAGCATTTCTAGCCAAATAAAAATGTTGATTATGGTTTAAAAATGATTTTGGAGGAAACTCTTTGGGAAATCTTTTGGATTAAACTCTCTGACCCCAAACACCAAGCTTTATGACTTAAAAATGTATTTGGTGAACCCTATAAAGATTATTGCTTTGCTAAAGGCATTTTCAACCACATAAAATGTTGATTTGGTTTAAAAATGGTTTATAGGTAAAATCTTTTGCAAATGGTTTTGCTACTTTTATGAAATGACCAATAAGTGTGTTAGAATGTTTATAACCCATTAGAAACCACTTTTCCAAATAAAACAATCTTTTGCATGCATTGCTTTATTTCTATTATTTTATGTATTGTTTGCTTGAATGGTAGATTGAAATTGTGCCTTGCTTGATTGAATTATAGTGATTTGAAGAGTGTGAATATTCCAAGGACAAGGAGTGAACTTATATTCTCTACCAAAAAGGCAAGTGATGCTTCATACTTTGTCCCATTATTTTCACTATGCATTATTGATATTTCTAAGTAGGACTTGCATGGAATTTTGCTAAGTATAAACTATGCCATGGGAAATCCTAGTAGATGAAACCTTAGTATAAATTTCCTAAGTTAAGATTCCTACTAATATCATGCTTAGCTTAGCTAGTAGAAAACAAGGGTGGACTATCATCCTAAACAAGGGTTTTTGTTTAATAAAACAACTAAGTGAATCAATCACCTGGGTGGAATGGAAGGAATGGTTTGTGTTGAGTGGTTACACAAGGCCCATTTCTATGGTTTACCTTGTGTATCACACTTGTGGATGGCCACCCAGGAACAAAGAGATTTGAGATGTCAAATCTTGAGAAGCTTCAAGTGCAGCCACTTGGCATTATGGGATCTGCCTGGATCATATAGGTTGCAATTACTTAGCCAAATGGACAGTTGGTGGTAGGGGATTGATAGGTTGGAGCGCGTCCATTCTGGTCTAAGGGAAGGCTTCTGAAAGATCTTGTCTTGGTGAAACCAAGTCTTGTGGGGAAGGTGCACCACCTCTGCAGAGAATAAAATCTAAGTACTTAGCCATGTCCCTGGTAAAGGAAAATTTGAGCATCAAGACATGGAAGCTATCAAGAATCTCCTCATCCCAATTTATAAGTTAAAAACTTGTGGTTGAACAAGGGTTAAAGGATCACCAATTTCTATTGGGAGATGCCTTGGGTGATTTTATCAAGCAAAAACTTAGTGTTTTCAAATGATAAGGAAAAACTATTTTGAGCAAAGCAAGCCTAAGCTCCACTTAGCCAAATGCATATATATTATAGACTCCACTATACTACCATAGTATCACTTGCCAATACAATTCAAATGTATTGACCCTTGTGGCTGTAACTTATTATGTTGCAGGTTTGTTTGATGTTAGTGAAGTTTATTGATTAGGATTACAAGTCTACAACCAAAATGACTGCCTGTGGCACTTTGAAGATGAAGGACCCCATGCTATTGTTATATTCTGCTGCATTGTAATGAGACAGCCAAATGAGCTATGTAAGATGTAATAAATTATTTTATTCCTGGTTATAAAGTTGTATTATGACCTTTGTTTCTTGATATTACATCTTAACTGTGGATGCTATCTATTGATCCAGGGACTAGCATTGTAAACATAGGGATCTCTACCTTATTAAAGGTTGGGAACCTTACATTCTCTGGCATATTATTTGCTCCAAATGGTGTCGGTATCCCTTAAGTGTGTCACCCTATGGAAGACATGATCGAGACCCCTCTCTGATCAATAATCAGCAGCGGGACCTAGAAATCCATACTGACTCCCACATATTCAACGATGACTTCTATGATCATGTGAACCTTATACGCATGTAACTCAATCCCTTTGTCTCGCGATATATTACATGTCCGAGATTCGATCATCGGTATCTCCATACCTAGTTTGATCTTGTTACCGACATGTACTCTTTTCTTGTTCCCGTGATATAACTTTCTAGTGATCAAATCACTTGCTTGCAAGCTAACTAATGTGATATCACCAAGAGGGCCTAGAGTATATCTATCCGTCATCGGGATGGAAAAATTTCACTCTTGATCCAAGACCCTCAACATAACACCTTAGTAGCACTGAACTCATCTTTATAATCACCCAGTTATGGTGTGACATTTGATGTTATCAAGATATTATTCTAGTGTTAGTGATTGACATGATCTCATGGTCTAAGGACTAAAATTACTTCATATGTTGTTATAGAAATATAAACAAAATTACTTTGATCGTAATGCTTTACTTTGGATGAATGTTCATCACACCATTCCAATAATGTTGTGACCTCGTTATTAACAACATCCAATGTCCATGATCAGGAAACCTTTGATCATCTTGTTAATCAACAAGCTAGTTTATAAGTGAGGCTTAACAATGAAGTTCCTTTTTGTTTATTGCTAGTTTATAAGTGTCAAAGAACTTGAATCTTGTTTTCACTTATCAAGTGTCGATGCACTTGAATCTTGATTCAATTCTTTTCCATGCGACAAGATCCTTTTCTCGTCGTTTCTATATTGAACCCCTTCAATATAGAATATATGTACGTTTGGCACGACCATATTAGTGTCACTGTCTCTCATGTAGACATTCATGCTAAATATTCAAGTTTTTCCTAAGTATTTCATCAAAATGAAATTCTAAACCTTTTTCAATAAAAGATACATCATTTCCAATCAACAATATACCCTCCACATAATGTATTAGAAATATGTCTCAGAGCTCCCACTTAATTTCTTGCAAATGCAAGCATCTTCATCGTCTCCAGGTGAAAACTCCTTTAACAGTTTCATCACCATGAAGATTCCAACTCCGCGATGCTTACTTCAACCATTGAAGTTTGCATGCCTTTGTTAGCATCCTTTTAACAAAACCCTTTGGATCGTGCACATGTCCTAGGTAACCATTCTTTTAGAAGAACTTTATTTTGTTTATTCAACTACCATATATCAAATTATATGTAGTGGTTGCTACTTTAATCCGTCCAGACTAAATATCCCTATGAAAGATCAAATCTTGTCATAGTCAACTGCTTGAACATTGTCGTAAAAAAACTATATGACATGTCGACTATTTCATAGATGTGAAACATCCATGTCTATTTGTTTATAGATCCAAATACGACCGATAGGTTTTTACACCTGTCCGGAGGGTCTTCCAAGTTCAAAAAACTTGATTTCTCATGTATGGAACTATCACGGTTTTTATGGCTTCAAGCCATTTGACGGAGTCATGGCCCATCATCGCTTCTTTGCATGTAGTCGGTTCATTATTGTCAAACAACAATGATTCACTCTCAAATCTTAGCATTTGATTGTTTATCTGACCTACTTGGTTCAATAGGAACTTAGACCTCCGTGACCACAACTTTTGAGGCACATGAGCCATGAGCATTCTGGCTGCCTCCAGAACGTTTTCCGGCCTTGTGTAACTCAGCACATATAGCTAAGGTTCATTAACCTTATCAAAGTTCTATTGTCCTCCCACTTAAGTTTTTGTGAAAAATTCCTTTTTCCAGAAACTTCACCTTTGAAGCGACAAACCCTTTTGTCCTTGGTGTTATGGAGGAATACCCAATGGTTATTCAAAATAACCTACAAATACATGCTCATGCGACATTGGTTGTAAACATCTTACTTATGCTTAGCATACCAAAATTTAAGAAAGGACAACTTGGGTTTTACCCCAAATCATAACTTACATGGTGTCATTTCAATGGATCAAGATGGAGCTCTTTTCAATGTAAAAGCGATAGTCTCTAAAGCTTTTAATCTTCTAAAACATAATGGCAGTTTTATAAATAACACCTTTGATCCAACCATGTAAAACAAGGTTTCATTACAAATCTCAAACACTCCATATTCCTATGGTGTTGCAGGATATGTAAATCTAGGTGTTTTGCTAAACTTGTAACTCAAATAAATCTATTTATGATAAAATCATAAATCATTTATTTTCTTGTTACACTTGCAACTCAAATAAATCCCTTTATGATAAAATCATAAATCATTTATTTTCTTGTAACAATGATTTTCCACTTCATCTTGAAAGTCTTTGAACGTTTTCAAATATTTCATACTTATTTCTCATTAAGTGAATATTCACTCAAATTTCTGAAGAAACCATATGACGTTGTGTAACATCCCTAAAATCATGTTTCAAAACTCATGCATATCATCCATGCATCCTTGATTATGTAGAGTTTCATTTCAAAAATCAATTCAAAAACAGGAGCATATAAGCTCATTATTTTATGTGATCAGCATTAAATCAAATGCTACTCTCCAATGAGAGATTGTTGTTCATGAATCAAAACTTGTTACGCTCAGATTGTTTTGCTGGCTTGCTGTTTGCTTAAACCAAAAATTTGCAAAACAAAAGTGAATTTAAAACCATTTCCAAAACTTGATCAATTCTAGTGCCATATAACTATTTATTTTGTTTGATCAATAAGACCAAGCTAATACAGGGAGTCCATATGTTTTTACACTCAGATTTATGATTTTTACACTCTACAAAAACCCAGAACAAATTTGAATTCAATTGGCTTTTGAATTTTTTTGAAAATGGTTTCATAAAATCAAATAAGAAATAGAAAATGAATTGAGAAAAGGAAAAGGGCCGGCGCCAGTTATTTAGCCCAGCAGAAGAACCAGCCCACTAAGCCCACCCGGGTTCCCCCTTCTCTCTCGCTCACTCGCAGGCAAACCCACTGAGTCAATGACCGCTTGGGCCCATTTCTTATTTCCTTCTCTCGCTGGCAAGTGGACCCTGCGACCAAGTCAGCGTCGTCCCCAATCAACGCGTGGCCGAGGCGCTCCGCCGTTACCTCGCCGCAGTCACTGCCTGCTTAATTGCCATTGATACATCGCGTAATCGCCGCCCCTTCCTGGCTATTTAACCCCCTATGCACCGCGAGCATTTCCCCTCACTCAATTTCCTCTCCACGCCACCAGGCTGCCCGTAGTCTTGCCCACATCGCCGTAGCTCCGACGACCTCCGGCGTACGATTCCGGTAAGACCCCGTCGCCCCTTGCCGTCTAACTTTGCCAGACTGTTCACAGCATCCATACGCATCTTCTCATCCTATTTGTGCTTGCTAGGACCGTCTGGAGACTCGCCAACGACGACGACCGCAAGTGCCCGACGCTTCCTTCCTCTCCGGTGATCAATTGCTGTAAGCACTGAGTGCCCCTTGACCCCTCTCGCATACGACTAGGTTCGCCTTGTCCTTGCGCAGCTACTGATGCCTCTGATTGGTACTAGGAAGGCCCAGAGCGTCGGCAACCACTTCGTCTGCAACCACCCGACGCCGTGCACGACTCCGACGAGCTCCAACGACCACCTCCGTGCGCCCCTTCGCCAACGAAGCCCACCTTGAGCATCAGCAGCACACGACGAGTTTGGTAAGCCCCTTCTCCCTCTCCCGCGCGACCTAGAACGCCGGTAGAAGCTCTGACAGAGACGCCGCCGCCAGTCGCTGCCGCTAGCGCCGCCCGTCTGTGGTCAATTAGATTAGGGCCATAGGATTTATATCTAACGAGTAAGATTAGATCTGTGTCGAAGAGGTACGTGTTAGATCTGGTCGTGCATCTTCAATTAGATCGTGTGGCTCTCATTGATCGATCCGCCCGAACCGGTATCAACCAATAGAAACACGCCGCGTGTCTGATAGTTTGTTTTAAAATTCTGATTTGAATCTATTAGATATTAAAACTTGTTTAATTCATAACTTTTGATTCCCACGTCCAAATTTGATGAATTTTATATCAATGGAATCAGGATAGAAATCCCTTTCCAAATATGCAATGTGTTTAATGTTTTGTTTCTGTTAAAATGGTTTTATTTACAGAAACATGTGTAGACCTATTTTATGTATATTAATTATTTGAGAAATGTATTAGTGTTCAAATAAAGATTGTTTGGCAAGTTTTGAACTTGTTTATGAACCAGTACTATGCACTTGTCTTGTTGAGTTTATAAAATCATCACATATCATGTTGCATGCATTCATATATTTTTGCTTGTAATTATTTTGTATGTGATTTGGTGCTATCATTTTATGTGTAGATTTTGGTGCAAATAGTGACTGTGATTGTGGGTATTGTAGCTACTCTCCAAACTACCAAGGCAAGTGGTGATTCATGATTTTATTCCTATGTTTTTCAACTATGCAATAGAAATATTTTGCTAAGTCTTGCATGGTTATATTTACTTATATGCTATGCTTGGGAAATCCTAGTACTTGTAGAATTGCTAGAAATTTCTAAGTTAAGATGCTTATCTATGCCATGCTTAGCCTAGCTAGTAGCAACCAAGGGTGGCTATATGTTCATGCTATGAATAAATATTTCTAAGTCTTTGGACTATGTTTTTACTTAATAAAACAACCAAGTGAATGAATCACCTGGGTGGAATGGGTGTGAATGTGTTATGTTGAGTGGTTACACAAGGCCCATTTCTATGGTTTACCTTGTGTATCTCACTTGTGGAAAGCCACCCAGGAACAAAGGGACTTGAGAGGCCAAATGTTAAGAAGCTTCTAGTGCAGCCACTTGGCAATATGGGCTCTGCCTGGATCACATAAGTTGCAATAACTTAGCCATTTGGACAGTTGGTGGTAGTGGGATGATAGGTTGGAACATGTCCATTTGGTCTAAGGGAAGGCTTCTGAAAGGTCCTGTCTTGGTGAAAATCAAGTCTTGTGGGGAAAGTGCACAACCTCTGCAGATGGAAGAATCTAAGTACTTATCCATGTCCCTGGTATTGGACAATTTGAGCATCAAGACATGGAAGCTATCAAGAATCTCCTCATCCCAAATTCTAAGTAAAACTTGTGGTTGAACAAGAGTGAAAGACCCCAATGTCTATTGGTGATTCCTTGGGAAAAGTTTTTGACAAAGAAAAACTTAGTGTTTTCAACTGATAGGCAAAACCTATTTTAAGCAAAGCAAGCCTAAGCTACACTTAGCCAAAATGCATATAGTATTTAGTCCACCAATATTCTACTAAGGTATCACTTGGCAATACTATTCTAATGTATTGACCCACTGTCGATGTAACTTGTGATGTTGCAGGATATTTTGATGATGAATAGGAGTCATGAGTCTACACTCAACATGCTTACCTGTGGCACATGAAGATGAAGACTTATTTTTCTATTTACTTGTTTAAACTCTTGTACTAGGCCTGTGGCCATGGAGTTGTAAAAGACTATGTTGTCTCTGGAATGACTGTAATAATGACCTTTGTTTTTGTGTACTTCATCTTAAACTGTGGATGCTAGCATTGATCTAGGGACTAGCATTGCAATCACAGGGATCCTTTTCCTTTATAAAGGAGGGATCTTACAAGTTGAAATCCATCGTTTACGACTACACATAATGGACTACATATATCGATATGTATAAATTCCAATAATTTAGTCGATCGTTCTTCTTTGGCCTTTAAACGAAGTTTCAATTATCCCGAGGAAAGTACCACAAGCGTCATTTGATCAAATCAAAAAAGATCCATAAAATGGTGTTTCTTCATGTTTCATTTCCAATATAATTTAAACAGCGATGTCACTTCGTAAGTGATCTTCCAATCATTTGTCTTGCGACATTTTAACATTAGTTTTATGGATGTGATTTCTCCCACTAGATTTGTAAATCATCCATCTTATATGGAATACGGTAATTATTTGAACAATCTTTGTTCTCACAATACCTGATTTAAATAACTATTATTAAAACAATTCTTGAAGGCATGCTTTGATGTCAACGAGAAATACACGATGATAATCATCACATATTCTCTTTCTAGATGCTTAGGCCATTGTAGTTCATGAATTGTGTCGTTCTGTATGAAATTTCATACCAACCAATTCGGTATCCAATATCCAATAACCACATTGTTTAACAAGCAAAGAATACAACCATAACATGTATATCATCTATATACCTAAAATGGATATTTCCAGTCTTCTCTTTTGTGCCAAATATATTTTATAGATTCTATTTCAGCATTTCCTTTTCCTTTTTAAAAGAATCTATCAACATCAACAATGGCTCCATATACATGACACATATTCCAAAGCGTGTATATTAAAATAATAATACCTTCGAACATGCACTTTGAAGTAGATCACCATCATCAAATGATCGGCATTCTTTCAAAATCCATTCTTTAGTAATCTTTTAGTGTAGTAAACACTTTACATACATCTTTTATTCATCCTTATCATGACGACTTTCATAATAAAGCTAATGTAGCTTATAAAGGCGAATCGTGAGAAAAACATTACTTTCCAAAACCCTTTTGGATGATTAGGTTGTCTAGCATCTCTAACCTTTGCAAATTCTCATCCAATATGAGAACATATATTATACTCTATCACACTACTAGGAAAACAGCAGTTAGTGGCGCACCTGAAAAGATCATCTATGGCGCACTAGCAGTGCACCACGTGCCTTGCGCTATGGCTATCTCCTAGCCGTGGCGCACTGCCTAGTGCGCCACGGTTGTGTCGAGATAGGCGTAGCGCACCTGCTAGTGCGCCACGGCTATGTGAGAAGGTGCGCTACACATAGGATCTTCTGTGGCGCACTTCCCTGTGCGCTACTAAGCTTCTAAAGTGCGCTTTAGGTGTAGTGCGCCACAAAAGGTAGGTCATGTGCGCCACAGGTGTGTTTTTTGTTTTTTTTTAATTTCCGAGCCAGATTATATACAATACAGATTATATACAATATTACAGCAGATATACACACAGATACAAGATATACAATTATATATATAAATACACAATTCGAAAAACAAGATTGAAACAAATACATATAGATAAGTCTCATACATGAATACATAGTATAAGTTACATTGTTTCGATCAAGTTACAAAGTAGTTGGTGACATGCGAATACATGTGTCGATCGAACAAGTTAGAGCTCGGAAGCTCGCCTAGACATCTAAACTAGCTAGACACAAACGCGGGATAAACAACCAAAGAAGATAAGCATGATCACCGCCGCGACGAAGGTGTAGGTCTTCATCCGGTTCCTTGTCCTAACTCCCGCTAGATAGCGCGTGTATCTAGCTTCCGCCTCCGCCATAGTGTTGTACCCTTTGTAGCTATTGCCGCTGAAACGGTGCACCTGTCTCTGGCAGTCTTCCAAATCATCGTAGACTCCGGGAACCCGTCCCTTGTACACGACGTACCACGTCATCTATAAGTTGACAATAATAATTAACTGGTGATTGAAAAAAAACATATATAATTAAAGTCGCATATGAAGATATACTTATAGAAAGTACTCCTAAATCAAAAATACCAAACTCAAAAAGCATGCCTCATATATAACTAGGTTGTTCGACACAGGAATATGCTACGATGGAACCGTCCGGCAAGTAGGATGCACAACACCTGGACCTGTGCATAGCACAAGGCGGACAATCCCATCTCAGCACATTCACATATATAGTGTGCCACGACATTTCAATCATCGGCATTATTCTCGAAAAAGACCAAAGTAACTCGAAAAGAATGCCTCATATATATATGCATAGGTTGTTGGACACAGGAATATGCTACGATGGAACTGTAAGCCAAGTAGGATGCACAACATCTAGACTTGTGCATAACACAAGGCTTACAGTCCCGTCGTAGCACATTCACATATATATTGTGCCAAGACATTTCAATCATCGGCATTATTCTCAAAAAAGACCAAAGTAGCTCGAAAAGAATGCCTCATATATAACTAGCTAGGTCGTTGGACACAGGAATATGCTATGACGGAACGGTTAGCCAAGTAGGATGCACAATTCCTAGACTTGTGCATATCACAAGGCTAACTATCCTGTCATAGAACATTTACATATATATTGTACCACGATATTTCAATCATCGGCATATTCTCGAAAAAAGACAAAAATAACTCGAAAAGAATGCCTCATATATAACTAGCTAGGTCGTTGGACACAGGAATATGCTACGACGGAACAGTCAGCCAAGTAGGATGCACAATTCCTGGACTTGTGCATATCACAAGGCTAACTATCCCTTCGTAGCACATTCACATATATATTGTGCCACGACATTTCAATCATCGGCATTATTCTCAAAAAAGACAAAAATAACTCGAAAAGAATGCCTCATATATATACATAGGTCGTTGGACACAGGAATATGCTATGATGGAACCGTGAGCCAAGTAGGATGCACAAGACCTGGACTTGTTCATATCACAAGGCTCACAATCCCATCGTAGCACATTCACATATATAGTGTGCCACGACATTTCAATCATCGGCATTATTCTCGAAAAAAGAGTAAGGAAAAAAAGAAGGACCGAAGTGAGCAAAGGACCAAAGAGTAAGCAAAAAAACCAAGCATTGATTGATATATAATAATAATAAGCAAAAGAAGTAAGCGATGATTCATAAACCTAATAAGATAAGTATAGTAGCATGTACACTTGTCCACACACACACAAAGGTCATCTATAGTTTGTAACTACAACTAGGCCAACATGCATCAAGCCTTCTGGCTCGGCTTAGGGAACGGGAGGACGCCTTGTCTCTTCATGAACTTCCTATAGTCACCCTGCATCTCTAGGCGATCTTCTATGTCACGGTTATTCAGGATATTTCCTCCATAGAAGATCCCCCCCAAAGTCATGACATCACGAAAGATGATTGCCTCAAACTGCTGCTGGATGCGATACATCTCTTGTCTAATATCTGAATCATTGATATTGGCCTTTGCTTCGGCCCACTGTTTGAGATGATCTGGCAGTGTAGAATTCTGCTGGTCAAATAGGAACGCCCTCATGTGATGGAGTGCGTAGTAGGCTTCCTTCTTACTGTTTTCCGGCTGCTTCACGCAGGGGAACTCTGTTACGTGGTTGAAGACGTGCCTGCCGAAATTGACCTTCGTACGCACGAAGGTGGTGCCTTCCGTCGAGGCTAAGCCAGTGAGAGCATCATCCAGAACTTCCTTGATCCTGTCGTAGTTTTTCTTCTTTTCTAGACTCCCCGAGTCGAAATACGTGGTGTGGGAATGCTTCGGCAATAAGGAGATGAGCGTGTAGTGTTCATCTCTGCGCAAAAAATTCAAATGGAATGTGTTGGAAAAAGAATGATGATGATCTAATAAAGCCAATCGACGGTGGCGAGTGAATAATGACTTACTCGGGAAAGTAAGGCACGAGAATGTATTCCTTTGTCTTGTTGTCCACGAGGATTCTTTTTAGGTACGAGGCCACGATACGTCGTTCGGCGGGGAACCCAAGCAGCCGTCACGCATGTAGTAGGGGTCCACTATAGCGATGCCCGGTGTGTTCTCTCTAATGATCTGCATGGCCAGGCTGAGAGAAAATAGACGGACCATGGTATAGTGCAGCGGGTATAGGTGGAACATATTGAAGATGTCGTCGAACCGCAATAAACAACAGATCCGCAGGGGCATTGTCGACGAAGTCCAAGCCTGGTGGCACCTTAACCATGAATACCGGGTGCGAGGGATCTTTCTCCGATAGAAGGCGTCTCTCTATCGTCAGCACGCCGTCATGCACACTCTGCAGTTCCGAACTGGCGAGCTTCCGCAAATTCTTAGGTAGCATGGGCTCACCCGCCACATGAATCCTCCACATAATACCCTCGGGTCTTGGTGGCCCGTCTCGAAACCTGATCGGATTCGCAGTTGTTGACGCCACCGGCTGGCTCGAGCTGCTAGATTTTCTTTTCCTCCCCTTTTTTCCTTTTGGAGAGCGGGCAGGCACCGCAATCTGAGCACCGGCCGCCCTACGTAGTGTGTCAGGGCTTAGAATAAAGGGCCGGTTGGTTGTATCAGCTGGCTCTGTAAAGGCGCAAGCTGGAGGCGTCTCCTGAGAACCAAACAGACGCTTGGTGATAGTGGCTTTCTCTGTGGGGCCACCAGCTAGGTCTTCGTTGCTAAACTGAGTGTTGAAGAAGTGATCATTCCAGTCTTCGTCGTCCTTGGACGGATCCTGCGCCATGTGCATATCATCAACATGATCATCCGACCCACCGCGTGGAGGTGACGGCGAGGGCGGTAAGGGGGCCTTGCCACCGCTTGTCGCTGGCACGACAGGCGGTGCTGTTGTCTGTGGCGTGATGGCCCCCGCTGTCCCCAAACGGATCATGCTCTTTGGCCATAGCAAGAATAAGCCGAAGCAAGTTCTGAGGATAGACAGCTCTTCTTCATCCGCTCCTGGGGGGTGAATGGGAGGTTCCAGGTCGTCGCAGCCCCTTAGCACCCGACTAATTTTAACCCTGTGCATGCTATCTGACATCGGCCTTGAGTGGAACGTGCGCTGCATGGGTTGAACGATGTTACTCTTGGCAACATCCCTCAGCTCGTTGTTCACGTATCATAAGAGAGTGCAAGGAACATCCGTCTGCGGAAAACAGGTATAGCATCGTCAGAGATGCCATAAGAGTAATAGATGGCATGAAAGGCGGTAATTAAAGCAATTTGTTTACCGTGATGGCGTCGAGATCGGCTAATGTCGACGCACCGCATACGGCGACGGGCGTGCAAGAGACGAAAGGGCTGCTTGATGGCGCGGTGCTGGCCGCCGGTGTATTCTCCCTACCGACGGGTGCTTGGAGCTCCGGTGCCGCCACGACGATGGCAGGGGGGCACCAACATGTACTCCGGCACCATGGTGATGGCAGGGGGAGTCACCAACACTTGCGGCGCCGCGGTGCTAGCGGGCGGAGTCAAGAACACGTAGTTCGCCTGATTCATCGGCGCCGCGTTGTTCGAGTGGCTGCTGACCATGCTTGGAATCGGGCATGGCCCTACTCGACCACCCTCACTCCAGTTCGCTATTGACTCCACCAAGGTAGGCAGGAAGGACGTGAGGGTGATTGCCAGGTTGTCTTGGACGATCTGCGGGATCCGCGCCACTTGTGCCTTAAGTTCTTGAACCTTGCGGTTTTCCTCCTCGCTCCTTCCTGATGGCGCCACATGCATCCTCGGCGGTGGACCAAAATGATCCACCCAATTCTTACCCCCGAGGGCGGCCAGACGGCCAGCCGACGACGACTTCTTCGTAACCGGCTCTATTTTCTTGTCCTGGTTCATCGCCCTGTTAAAAGGGTTATCCCACCGGGTGGCTGCCGTCGACCCCTGGGATGAGGAACCCTAGGATCCATGACTAGCAACAATTTCCTCCTCCTGCAGAAGAAGTAACAGTGAATCTTTTAGATCCTCGATTAGATTGCAATCGAGTTGATCCGTGGTAATTAGATTATACTTACCACAATTTCCTCGAATTCCTTCACCGCAGGATCCGCGGTGAGTTGTTTGGTTTTTGGGTCCACATGGTAACGGGCCCTGATGAAGTTTCGAACCTGCCCGGGTTCGAATTTCGCAAAGGGATTTTCTATCCCCTTGGATCTATACTCTTCGTCCTCCTTATTCCATTTGGCCTCCGCGGTTCTGTATCCACCAGATCCGAGATGGTGATGACCTATATTCATCGCCTGCAGCACCTTTCCCCGATTACTATTGGCCAGGGCTCTTTCGGATTCACACCTCTCCTTGAACTCCCACAACTGATCTTCGGTGATCTGCGGGTCAATCTTCTGGATCTCCTCGAGACTTTTGCCTTCTTTATAGATCTTCTTCTTTATCTGGGTTCTCCAGCTGGCCAGGGCGGTGCTCATCTTTGTGAGGGCGGATTTGTTTACTTTGTTCCCATGATAATTAGTGTTCTGATACTTAGCGGGGAACTTGTATCTTGCGTGCAGCTTCTCGAAGAGGAGTGTGCGCAAGTGGCCATTATCTTTATGCCGGAGATTCTCGGTGTTGATCGAGATGGTTGTCCGGGTGATCGCCGCTACTTTCCCACCGTACCCTTTGACGACAAGGGCGGGCTCCAAAGGAACCCCTAATGGGCTCACTTCGGTAATTTCCTCCCTGACCGTGCCGACCGTGTTTAGGCGCCGGTCCTTCGGCTTCTTCTTCTTCTTAGGAGGATTGCTACCACTCCCTGTGCCCTCGCCGCCATCAGTGGTTTCATCATCCTCCGTTCCTTCGGCTTCTTCCTCCGCGTCTTCCATCTCATCATCCTCGCTCTCTGAAGGATGGTATTCTTCATCGTCTTCTAGCCGCTGGGCCGCCTCCCAGAATGTCAATTGTTTATTCGGAGGTCTGAGTTCTCCTTCAGCGCTGATGCGCTTAGAACATCCAGCCTCGTCGTTGTCACACATCTTTGCACTAATAAAAAACAAATAACTGGTTAAATGCACGGAAAAATCCGGCATGACCTTTGCTAATTTTCTTAAACTAGGAGTGTCCAATTTCTGCCGAAACGGAAGTTAATCAACATTCCGGCAAAAATCGTGACTCATTTCATACAAGAACCTGCATATATATGGCCAGCATAGCTAGCATACAATAAATGGCCATCATAGCCAGCACAACCAGCATAAATGGCCAGTATAGCCAGCACAACTGCACAACCAGCACACAATAAATCTGTTTCAGGCAAAAATGGAGCAACTAGAATAAATGGCCAACACACAAACAGTACATCAAGCATAAATGGCCAGGTTTCAGGTTTGGATTTAGCAGTTTCAGGTTAGGACTTAGCAGTTTCAGGTTTGAACTTGGTTTCATGAAACCTTCAGGTTACACAGGTTCCATGCAAGATTTTGGTCAGTACTAGATCATGTATTGCTTGCTGTGAAAATATGTACATGCTGGCTGTTTTCTGGTCCTGCATAAGCAAATCAAAAACATAAGTTTTACTACTACATATCTTTGTTCTAAACCTTAGAGCTAGCTAGCTAGCTACTGTCTTGTTTTTGTTTTTTAATCTCAGAGCTAGCTAGCTATTGTCTTGTTTTTGTTGCTGCAAAACAATAACATGCTACACTACTTTGCAGAGCTAGCTAGAGGTACAAAACTCAATGATAAAATTGGACCAGCTGTTTTTTAAGGTACTGTTCATTTCATTCAGTCACATATGGACATGTAAAAAGTACAATCATATGGCACAGACAAGAAGAAAATGACAATATCAGAATTCTAGTCCTGCATAAACAAATCAAGGTTGGTCTCCACACATGGCAAGCTCAAACTACCTATGTATTTCATCTCTTTAAAAGAAAAGAAAAGGAGAAAAAATAACCTATACAAGTTGTTGATCGAGGACTTAAAACAAATAACCTATGAACGAACGAGTGGACCGGAGGAAGATAAAGACCATAGTACCTTGCAAGATAAAGATCATAATACCTTGCACTGAAATGGGTGTATGTGTGGTATCCGCACCAGTGTATCGACAGTCGTACTAGTACTACTAAAATGGCATGTAAAGCACTAGGATTTAGTACGGACACATATTTTGGTTTTGGAAAAAGTAGCAAAGGGACTTCAGGTTTTCAGTGCAAGACCACGCTAACCCAACAGAGGATATTTTTGCAGTGATCTGTGGACGTTATTTGCTGGGACTGTTCAACGGGATGGAATGTTCAACCCCCATCATGATGCCAACGCCCTTGGACATCTATGCACGCACGGCAGTATACCAGGTTACAGATTTTGTTCGGTGGGTAGAGCAGTGTTCAGTCGTGCTCCATAACAGAATTGACATTCCAGAAGCAGATGGATGAATTTGACATCAAATTAAAACATGCATACATGCACACTATCCTAGAACACAATTAGATTTCAACACCAATATCTGAACAATCCACCAAGAAAAACATAAATATTAGTTTTGGTCATAAGATGAAACTATCATCAAAATAAGAATTTTTTCCTTCACTACATACCACTTTGCCAAGTAGCAAAAATAATTACAGAGCTGCTGCAAAGAGTAACGCGACACCGTAATCCGGTACTTGGCATTCATTCATTCAACTATAGTTGAGAGAGGGGGAGAGAGGAAGAGAGGGAGAGAGGGAGAGAGGGGAGGTGGGCAGGGGACTCACCAGGAGGGAGCGCGGAGCTAGGCAGGCGGGCGATGAGGACGACGATGGCGGGCAGGCGGGCAGACGACGATGGCTCCTCCTCCTCCACGTCCTACTCCTAGAGCGGCGGTGGACGACGGCGGGCGGGCGGGCGGACGAAGGTGGGTTCCTCCACGGACTCCTTCTCCTCGGACGCGCGCGGCTCAGGCTCCTCCTCCTCCACGCACAGCTGGCAGGGCTCCTCCTCCTCCACGCGCAGCTGGTAGGGCAGCGGCGGATCGAGAGCGCGGCGGTGGGGCACGGTTGAGATCGGCGGTGTGTCTGATCTGAGATGGGGAGAAGAGGCGCGCGGGGCATGGCACGATTGACTACTAGCACCGAGTTAGGCGTAGCGCACGCTGGCCAAGTGCGCTACGGGTAAAAACAGTAGCGCACTTGGCCAGCGTGCGCTACGCCTAACTCGGTCCTACTAGTCACATAAGAAGGCGCGGCCACCCCTATAGACAACTCACACTGCCCTATCCCACTGGTTACACCCACTGCTCTAATCTAAACCTGTGAGCACCCAGGTTCGAATCATGGTGCCCACCTTTTTTATTTTTATTTTAAAAATATTTTTAAATGTTCTAAAAAATGCCCAAAAGTGGTGATATATTCTATAAAAGTTTTTTGTTGTTTTTAAAATACTTTTAAATATTCCAAAAATGCCCAAAAGTGATAATATATGTCATAAAAGTGGTACAAATTAAATATGATTCAAATATGTCATAATAATTTGTCCATGAATATTACAATCTCTTTTGACCATGGGTTTTTTACAATATTTTTTGAGCTAGCGTTTTACAATCTGTTTTCCCTTCTTTGTCGCGGTTGAATAATTTAGCCCCGGCACTTTAATGTTTCTTCTTACGAACGGGCTACCCTTTTTTGGATAGGGTTGTCCTTTTTCTTCTTGTGATGTATGTTGCTGCATCGTAGTCGTCGTCATCTTCAATCTTTGGATCGCCGTACTGGTCGAAGTCTTGCTCGTTGGCGACTCCATCCATTCCGATGATGTTTCTTTTTCCTCTCCTCACGACAACACGGCTAGGCTTTGTCGGGTCGGTAATGAAAAAACATTGGTCCACTTTGGTAGTCAGTACCCACGGTTCATTTTTCGCGGCCACGATTGCACCGGCGGCCTTGGATTTGGCTGCTTCGGGTATAACCATGGTTGTGAAATACCGGTCTTCTCTTTCGACGCTCTTTGCCCATCTGACACAGAACATCGGCACATTTTCTCCACTGTAGTCGAGCTCCCATATCTCCTCGATTCTTCCGTAGAATCTTTCCTTCACATTGTCATCGGTGTAGAATTCCGACGTTACGCCTGAGTTCTGATAATCACACTTGTTGTCCTTTTCCTCCGTGTAGAATGTGTAGCCATTGATATCATACGCTTGATAGGTCACCAGGTTTTGCATCGGTCCCTGCGACAAGGTTAATATGATCTTTTCCGTGTCAAAAGAATGCGATCGAGGGGGATTATCAAGGAGCGTCTGCCTAAACCAACGCGTGAAATCTGAGTTGTGCTCTTTGATTATTTCTCCCTGCGTCCTCTGTATGCCCCGGTCACTGTACTTCTTCTCGATTAACCTTTTGTGCTTCTGTACCCAAGGATCTACCAGTTCTAAATGATGTAGCGTGATGAGGTTTGCTCGATCAAAGTCTGCGCGTCGAAAATCGAAGTCTGCATGCAGTATGCGACGACCCTCTCGGTGACCAGATCCGTCGAGCATGCCAAGGTGCCTGTTGACGGGAAGACCGATAGGGTTCTCGATGTCTAGATAATTCGTGCAGAAAGAGATGCACTCTTCATCCAGAAAGCCCTTGGCTATGTTTCCATCTGGACGGGACCTGTTGCGAACGTATCCTTTGATGTGTCCATTCATCCTTTCGAACGCCATCATGTTGCGGAGGAACATCGGCCCGAGTTGTACGATGTCCTCCAGGACATGGACCAGCAGATGCACCATAATGTCGAAGAATGCGGGTGGGAAGTAGACCTCAAGCTCACATAGTATCACCACAATCTCCTCCTGTAGCCTCCCGAGCTGATTCACGCCAATCGACTTCCTAGAGATGACGTCGAAAAACTTGCAGAGGCCAAATAATGTTTCACGGATGTGCTCGTCCATTATCCCTCTTAGTGCGACCGAAAGTACCTGCGTCATTAGGACGGCACAGTCGTGAGACTTCATGCCACTGAACCTCTGCTTCGCCTCGTCTAGGTATCTGCTTATCTTGCCCGCCTAGCCGTAAGGAAATTTGACTCCTAGAAGGCACTTGAAAAACTGTTTGATCTCATCCTGGCTTAGAGTGAAGCAAGAAGGAGGGCAGTAATATTCGTTCTTCTTGAACTTTTTACCCTTCCGACGACCTTGTGTCGTCTCCGACTCATGATCATCGTCATCTTCCTGATCATCAGGAGTACTACGTCCTCTGTGAAGCTCCTTCCGGATACCCAAGCATATCAGGTCATGCCTTGCTTTTGGACCATCTTTCGTCCTATCTGGCATGTTGATTATGGTGGCGACCAGACTCTCGCACATGTTTTTCATGATATGCATGATGTCGAGACTATGAGGCGTGCGGAAAAACTTCCAGTATGGCAACTCCCAGAAAAAAGACCTTTTTTCCATACCTTCATCAGCGGCTTGTCTTGTTGCTGCCTCTTTCGCTTCTTTCCAGGCTTAGGACAATCTTTCCAGTTTTCCAGCAACTCTTCCACTTCTTCGCTGCTCCTATGCTCTGGGATTCCTCGGGTCTCAGATTTTCCATCGAACAAGTCTCCACGTTTTCTCCATGGATCATTCTTGCCGAGCCACCTCCGGTGCGCCATGAACACGGTTTTCGATGACCCTGGATCTTTCTCTAGTTGGAGATAGCTTGTGTTATCCATGCACCTAACGCATGCGCAGAATCCTTGGATAACCTGCCCCGAGATATACCCGCAACCAAGATAGTCTTGCACCATAGTGACCAACGCGGCTCTCATAGTGAAATAATCTTGTGCGACGACGTCGTAAGTATTGGCTCCAGATTCCTATAACGTGGCTAGCTCCTCTTTCAACATCCCGAGATACAGATTGATGTCGGTACCAGGTTGTTTCGGCCCTTGAATTAGCATACTCATTTGTATGTACTTCTTCTTCATGCACAACCATGGAGGGAGGTTGTACATCCATACAAACACGGGCCAAGTGTTGTGCGTGCTGATCTGGCTACCAAACGGATTGAGTCCATCGGTGCTCGCACCAAGCCTGATGTTCCTCGAAACTCC
Organism: Avena sativa; assembly: GCA_916181665.1. Lineage (NCBI taxonomy): Eukaryota > Viridiplantae > Streptophyta > Magnoliopsida > Poales > Poaceae > Avena > Avena sativa. The sequence continues at coordinate 250,226,301 of OV702297.1, forward strand.
ACCGAATTCTGGGAATTCGAGGTCCAATGCTTTCCACTGGCTAGCATCTGAAGGGTGCGTCAGCAGCTCATCCTTTTCGGGGTCATCATCATCATCTCCAGGCTTCTTCCTTTCCGCATGCCATCGCATGAGCTTCACTTCCTTAGGGTCCGCGAAATAGCGCTACAGACGAGGAGTGATAGGAAAGTACCATACCACTTTTCGAGGTGCTTTCTTCCCTTTCTTGTATCGACTCATGCCGCACACCGAACATGTGGTTTTCTCCGCGTCCTCGCCCCGATAAATGATGCAATTGTTGATGCATACGTGATATCTAACATGCGGTAGATCGAGAGGACATACGATTTTCTTGGCGTCCTCGATACTAGTTGGACATGTGTTCCCCTCCGGGAGACGATCGTGCCAGAATGCCATCATATCATCGAAGCTTGCGTCGCTCAATTTGTGTTTTGCCTTCATCTCCATAGCCTTGAGCGTTACATTCAACCGGGTATCATCGGGCCTGCATCCTTCATACAATGGAGTAACTGCGTCTTTCTCAAGTTGCGCAAGCTTGGCTTTCTCTCTAGCGGCAGCCCTGGCGTTACTCGTCTGCTTGAGAAGCAGCTCTTGCACATAAGGTCCCGCACCCAGCCTGACGTTGTTCCATCATCATCTGCTCCTCCGGCATCTAGATCATCATCATCCCGGTCTGCTTCCGCACCTTCACCATCTCCAGGAGACTCTTCATCATCTCGCCCGTTCTCGCCGTGATGATGATCATCGTCATGTTGGCCACCTTCACCATCTCCATCGTCTTCGTCATCGCTTATCCAACGAGTGTATCCATCCATGAAACCATGGCGGAGCAGGTGCGCCTGCAGGTTCCCGGAATCTGGGTCGATCACCCAGTTGAGTTTGCATCTTCTGCACGGACATCTTATATCCGTCTTGTTATTTCGTATCATGTCGGTCGTCACACATTACAAAAATCTAGCCACAATGCCTTCGCTCATTATGCGGACCATTTTTGCCTGCACGGCGTACACGGTACAATTAGAAGTCTATTATAACCACACAATGAATGCATGCATGCAATGGTCGGTAGAAAATTTCAGCATGACCTATCCTAAAATTAGGAACTTTGCGAAATGCCAAAGTCTTGCCAAAATGGAAATGAATCAACATTTTGGCAAAAAAAATGGCAACTTGTTCACATACAAACACAAGAGAGAGAGACCGATCCATACACACATGAACAGATCATTATCCTCTCCATACACACATGCATGAGCATCATCGATACTCTCCATATACACACATATGACCATCGATCCTCTCCATACACACATCATGAGCATTGATCATCTACATACATATCAGCATATCATCCATATACACATGAACACATCCTTACATGGAGAACTTACCGAGATGAGAGACCGATCGCGAGAAAGATGGAAAGGAGAGGTGCGCGCGAGACCGGAGAAGGAGATGAGAGACCGGAGACCTTCCTCTATTACTTATGTAACATCCAAGGCAAGTTCTGGATGCTAAAAATGGTGAATGGGTGGAGAAATTGAGGTGGGAAGGAGAAGATCCCGACTAGATCTAAGGAGGAAGAAGAAGGGGAAAGTGAAGTGTGGGGTGGTGGATGTGGTCACACATGTGCACATAAAGTGCCGTCAAAAAAATCGACACATTCGTGGCGCACTCTGCCCTAGTGCGCCACAGGGAGTAGTAACATCCGTGGCGCACATGCCATAGTGCGCCACGGATGTGTCTGGCCGTTTCACAGCAGAGGGGGCATGCGCTTAGGCGTAGCGCACCCCCTCCATGTGCGCCACGGTTGACACTAACAACCGTAGCGCACCTACCCTGTGTGCGCTATAGATGTTTGGCGTGCGGCCAACAGGGCCCTGGCCCACACATATCTGTGGCGCACTATGGTCATGTGCGCCACGGTTGTTCTAGTTACTAGTAGGGCACTGCCCATAGGTGAGCCACGCCTGTTTTAGCCGTGGGGCACTTCAACCATGTGAGCCACGGATGTGCTGATTACCTATAGCCATTTTCCTAGTAGTGTCATATTGCACCAAAACATTGTTTCAGATATCGTTATATCTGCCACACATGATGGTTTCTAAAAAAATTCTTTCAGCTCCTAGAAAGAATTGTCACTCGCGATATTTAAATCAAGAATCATGGAGGCAAACATGATACTTTAGATACTAACACGGGAATTGTCATTCTCGATTTAATACTAAATATTAAATTTCACGGAGTAAACATAGTTTGCTGAAAGGTTGCAATAGGACTTTAAACTTTAGATTGACACTCAACACAATACGATACCAATTCGTAAACTAAATATCCAGAATTCTATAGTTCTATTATATCAATTACAACTAAACATAAGATGGTGAACGAATGCCAATGACTACAACAAATTATGCAAATTCACTTTGATTTAATTTATGATAAATTGAGTTCTACTAATCCAAATAAGAAATGAAATCCCACTCAAAAACGACATCCCTCGTGTCTTTTTGGTGATTACATGAACCAAATCCACTACACCAAGTCCGATCATCACGTGAGTCGGTGCAGCTTCAAAGGCGAGCATCCATATGGTCATCATATCAAAACATATGACTCGTGATTAACCTTTCGGTCTGTGTTCCGAGGCCATGTCTGTACATGCTAGGCTCGCCAAGTAAGAAGCTTAGTATTCGCGTGTGTAAAACTGCCTTACAACCGAGATATGCTCGTGGATTCAAGTACACCCGATCATCACGTGATATCTTGAAGCGACGAAACATTGTCGGAGAATACTTAAGGAAGAACACATTTTATATTGATATCTAAATGAGGTATCATATTATTATGCTAATAAAACGCCAAACAAGCAATATAAGATGCAACAAACATCACATGTTAATAAGTGAAATGATATGGTTCTTGCACTTGATCTCCATCATGTGCATCGTGGTATGATCTTCATCATTCCTTTATGTGTAAGGCCAAGGCCTATGGTACTTACACGTTATGTGTTTTATAAGAGTATCGACTTATACTTTTACTTACAACATCACCATATCATGACACTAGCCCAGCAACAATCTAAACTAGACGCCACTAATTTATCCATTGCATGTTTTACATGGCTTAGGACTTTCGATGATAGAACCGTTCTTACCTACGAACAGGAACCACAACGAGGATAACCAAATTGTTGAAAACTCGTTGCAAATTAGATATTGACTATCGTAGGAGAGAAAGACACCCGCTAGCCACTTGTGCAAAACTAGTTGCATGTAAATCATGGAACAGGTCTCATCTGCGAGGATATGTAAAGTTTGTCCGGGCCGCTTCATCCCACTATGCCACCAATATCCAAAGTACAACAAAGAAGCAATAACATGATCATCATCGCCCACATATACATATGTGTACTAACCATGCAAAGCATCTGTAGGGTTGGCAGCATAGAAAACAAAAAATTTCCTACGATGGGAACAACTATGCACCAAGATCTATCTACTAGATACAAGCAACAGGTGGATATAAATCCATAGAATACATACCCTCGAAGACCAAATAGCGTTAACGAGGTTGTACTCGTGGATGATATAGTCGGACGCTTGCCGATTTCAAGATCGAGAATAAGTCCATCCGGTCCAGCAGGTCTAGCACCATCCAGTCCAGCACCGCAAAGCAGTGGTGCATCCGTGATCACACACACGTTCGGGGTACCCCGACAACCTCCGTGCCCTCGCTCCAGCGAAGCAGCGGAAGCAACAAATCCTTCCAGAAAAAGACTCCACTCCCATAAAAATGCCTCCACTCAAAAAGCGACGAAACATGTATCTCGTTGATCCGAGACCATGGGGAAATTCTAAAGGGGGAGAGAGATCCTTCGCGAGGAGGTGTGCTTTGAGAGGAGGAGAGGGGGAGCTTTAATAGGGAGAGGGGGGCACCCCAACGGGCATGGCGCCCAGCCATGGTGTCTGCCCCCACCTCTTCCACATTCATGTCGGTGGAGCTCCCACTCAAAATGAAAAGACTCCACTCCCATAAAAATGCCTCCACTCAAAAATCCACTCACATGCATTAAATTTCCACCAAATTTAATGCAAACTCTCATTTAAATAAACTATTTTATTTATTTATTAAGAATTTTGTTAATTACTATAATTAACAAAAATTCACATAAAACCACTTATAACATTTCAATTTCACATGCAGAACCAGTTTCAAAAATTTCAACCGAAATAGTTCTGGTGTCTAGTGAAATAAATTCCTGCGCTTTCCTTTTTATTTCTCTGGCATATTATTTGCTTCAAATGGTGTAGGTACCCTTAAGTGTGTCACCCTACGGTTCACGAATAATGTAGACATGATCGAGACCCCTCTCCGATCATTAATCAGCAGCTTGACCTGGAGATTCGTACTAACTCCCACATATTCAACGATGACTTCTGTGATCGTGTGAACATTATACGCCTGTAACTCAATCCCTTTGTCTCACGATATATTACATGTCCGAGATTCGATCATCGGTATCTCCATACATAGTTTGATCTCGTTACCTACATGTACTCTTTTCTTGGTACCGTGATATAACATTCTAGTCATCAAATAACTTGCTTGCAAGCTAACTAATGTGATATCACCGAGAGGGCCTAGAGTATATCTATCCATCATCGGGATGGACAAATTCCACTCTTGATCCATGAGACACAACATAACACCTTCGTAGCACTGAACCCATCTTTATAATCATCCTGTTACGGTGTGACGTTTGATGTTACCAAAATACTCTTCCGGTGTTAGTGATTGATATGATCTCATGGTCTAAGGACTAAGATTACTTCGTATGATGTTATAGCAATATAAACACAATGAATTTGATCATAATGCTATACTTCGGATGAATGTTCATCACACCATTCCAATAGTGTTGTGACCTTGTTATTAACAACATCCAATGTCCATGATCAGGAAATCTTTGATCATCTTGTTAATCAACGAGCTAGTTTATATGAGAGGCATAACTAGGAACTTTATTTTTGTTTATTAAACACACATGTATTAACGTTTCCGTATTAATACAATTATAGCATGCAAAATAAACATTTATCATAAATAAGGAATATGATAATAACCACTTTATTATTGCCTGTCGGGCATATTCCCTTCACAAATGTTTCCTATGCTCTGAGTGTTGTGAGAAGATACCAAGCTAATCCTGGAGAAATCCACTAGATAGCAGCTAAAAATATCCTAAAGTACTTGAGATGGACTAAGGATATTTTTTTGGTTTACGAAGGTGAAGATGAACTCAGTGTAAAGGGTTACATGGACGCGAGTTATCTTACCGACTTCGATGACTCTCGTTCACAATTCGGATATGTGTTTGTGATAAACGTAGGGGATATGAGCAGGAAAATTTCCAAGCAAGAGACTATGTCTACATCTACAACAGAGGTTGATTATAATGCCGCCTTGGAGGCAACAAATGAACCTGTTTGGATGAAAATTTCCTCATGGATCTTGGTGTGGTTTAGGGCTCATCCAATACATTAGACGTGTATTGTGACAACAATGGTGCTATTGCACAAGCCAAGGAACCTAGGGAACACTAGAAGAACAATCACATACTCACGAAGTACTACCTGATTCGCCATTTCTTGGATGAGGGAGATATCCCATTATGCAAGGTAAACACAGATACAAATATTGTGGATCCATTGACAAAGACGCTACCATATCCAAAGAATGAGGCGCACCTGAGAGCTATGGGCATTAGATGCTTAGACATGTGATGTCTAAAGATTGACTCTAGTGCAAGTGGGAGACTATTGGGAATATGCCTTACAGGCAATCATATATGATGTAATTCCCATTTTATTCATAAAGTTATTAAGTTTTCCTTGCATGAACATCTTATGTATATCATTGAATATGTGATTCAGTTATGGAACTATATATTCATGTTGTTCATACTAAATATCCTTGGTTATTGAGGTTATGATGGACACATAACTTAGACCAATGTGAAAGTTGGCTAATGACTGATGTCAACGCACTTCTCTTCTTGTAGAGAGTTGTTGGGCCTCCAAGTGCAGAGGTTTGCAGAACAGCAACAACTTTGCCTTAAGTTGATTACCCAAGGTTTATCGAACTCAGGGAGGAAGTGGTCAAAGGTATTCCCTCCAAGCAACCCTGCAATTAAGATACAAGAAGTCTCTTGTGTCCCCAACACACCTAATACACTTGTCAGGTGTATAGGTGCACTAGGTCGACGAAAAGATAGTGAAATACAAGTGGTAACGGTGCCAGAAAATAGCTTCTGATGGTGAGGTAAAGACTAAAGCAAGCAAACATGCAACAGATCTGGATGTAAATGGTGTTTCAATGTTTAGAAACAAGGCCTAGGGATCATACTTTCACTAGTGAACACTCTCACATATAAATATATTCTCTTAATGATACTACCCTGAACTACTCTCCGGTTGGACACTCTAATCCATGGTAGGGCTATAACAGCACACCTCAAATTCTGCCTTCCCCAATCTAGATAACCCCATACTGTCACCTTGAGCACTAGATGGTTCCTACAAATACCACAATTTCATAAATACATCCAACTCCAAATATACTCATGATAAATATATATGTAACATAGCTTAAGTGCCACACACGGTGTGCACGCTGTCACTTTCACACACGTGGGGAAAAGCATAGATCTATTAAAACACGATGAGTATTTGTGTAGACTCTAGCCTAAGTGCCACCATGGCGTGCACGCTGTCACTTTCACACACATGGGGAGAGTAGAGATCTATTGAAGCACTTGAGTAGCAAGGTAGATCTACTTGATTACAAAGCTCATAACCACAACAAGATCATGCATAGAAAGAGATGAACACATACCTACCGGTGACGAGGTTCGATCTCGTCAATGCCCATTGTTATGAGCTTGGGTTTTGGAGAAGGTGGGGATTATGGAGATCACGGAACAGTTAGCAGACAAGCAACATGGGGACACGAGATTTACCCAGGTTCAGGCCCCGGAGGGAAAACCCTACTCCTGCTTGTCTGCTCTTGATTACGGCGGAACCGAAAGTTACATGGGTGCGCAGATGCAATCTGGCATGGAGGTGTGTATGCGGTGAGAGGTGCCCTCCTCGCCGTGCCCTCCTAGATTTTATATAGATAGGCAGGTCCCGGGCATAGGTTGAGTCGCTTACAGATTAGGGTTTGCCCTTTGAAATTCTATCTACTCTAGTCTTGTTCTCCAAGCATCCGAAGGCGTCATGGGTCTAGGCCACCCAGAATCTCCGCAGGCCGCATATCTTGTAGTGGGACTTCCTTCGGGCTAGACCAGGTATGCTGATGTTGTGTACCCGTGGAGTATAACCATGTCAGTAGCCCCCGAGTGCTCAGTTGAATCGCAGATTCGGCTGGGGACTTCTTCCGGGTGTAGTGTTATGCCTGTTTATAAGAGAATGGTATTAGTTTGTAGGGATTGCTGATACGTGTGCCTGGCACTCCTGACAGATCAGGTCCAGTTAACTTCCATAGGACAAAACAACATGATCTTCTTCAAATTCAAGTCCCTAGACTCGAACCTGGAACGGATGCTGGTGTAATCCGACTCAGGCCGCTAAGGTCTTACAGGAGTCGAATCCCAGTAGTTTTCGATTGATATATCCAATGCGTCCGTCAGGATTTTCATCGCGTCTGTTGACACGGTTTTTTACTGACATAGCGCTATCAGGTGCGTTACCAGGCCATCAAATGATATATGTAGGTCTTATCTTTGCGTCGTAGACACATCATCCGAAATGTTATCACCGCAGAGGTGTTTTGGGTGACCAAGGAGATCGCTTCTCTCTAAGAGTCGGTTTGGGCAAAGTTGCCGAAAAGATTTTGTCGTATTTGATCCGAAGGATCGCAGTCGAAGAATTCATAGGGCGCGCGGACAGCGCTCCCTATGGGAGTAGCCCCTGAGTGTCTGTTCGAGTCGTAGACTCGAGTAGAGACTTTATTTCAGTTGTTTTTGGCTTCAGGTCCGAAGGAGACAACTTTTTCGGATGCTTGAATCAGTCATCCCTATGGGAGTAGCCCCCGAGTCCCTAGTGGAGCCATAGACTCGATGTAGGACTCGAAGAATCATTAGTGGTGTAGTATCTTAATCATGCCTTAGGTGCGCGGCCAGCGCTCCTGATAGGAGTAGCCCCCGAGTAGTTGTTCGAATCGTAGATTCGAGGAAGTGCTTGTTTGATCAGTCGAAAAAATTCTAGCCGTTGCTAGGATACTTGATGACGTCAGTGTTGACGATCGATGACCTCAATCGTCTGCGGCGCCAGAGGTGAAATAACAGGATGAACATGGGTCCCACTTTCTGACTTGGAGTTGACTAGTCATGTGTGACGTGGCGAGAATTATGCCGTCTCTTTGGTTTCCGCGCGTAGTGGACAGCATGCGGGCGATGGTTCGCTGCTGTGTTGACACGTGGACGGCTGGATATGTCCCTGGCGTTAGGGCTTCTGGATGAACGGCTCTTGGTCATTGTCTACATCCTTATAACCGTGGGGAAAACAGTGATTTGTTTTCACCCTTTGTCATTTGCTTTCTCCGCTGTTTCCATTTTCACGAGCTCTTCCTCACGCGCACTAGATGTTCTCCGATCCTTCCCTTCCTCATTCATGTGCATGCATCGCTGTCATCGATGCTCCGTCATGGTTAAGTCGAAGAAGGCCTCTGTCGGAGCGGGCTCGAGCGCCACCACCGGCGACAAGAAAGGTGCCACCATCGCTCGCATCACTAATGGCGGGTGGAGGCACACAGAGACGCGCGAGGGTGACCTGTGCAAGTTGCGCGATGTGGGTTTAATTCCGCAGGACAAGGAGGACGTCAAGATCCCTAGCGATGAGGTAATCCCTCATCCACCCGCAGGGTTTCGGGTGATGTTTGTCGCGTTTGTTCTCCGCGGCTTGTCGCTTCCTGTCCACGATTTTTTCCGTGGACTTATTTTTTTCTATGGCATCTAGCTTCATCATCTTTCGCCCAACTCTCTCCTCCACATCGCATGTTTTATCACTTTCTGTGAGTGCTGGCTCGGTATCGAGCCGCACTTTGGCCTCTTTCGGAAACTCTATTCCGTGAAGAGGCAATCTGGCACCGGCGGGGTTTATCCGCTCGGCGGGTGCATTATTTCCCTCCGATCTTCTATTCTCTTCTTTTATTTTTCTATGTTTGAGTCCGTCCAATACTGGCGGAAGAAGTGGTTTTATATTCGCGACTCCACAGTGGACGGGCAATACTTTGGCCTTGCCCCCTTCGACTCCTCCCAGGAGATCCTGCCGAAGAGATCCTAGAAGAACTATATCCTGGAGGGCGAGGTGGTGGAGGTAGAGGAGCTCTACCTTCGGTTGGAGGCCCTCCAGATGGTTGCAGAGAAGGAGGTGAATGGTGTGGATATCATCCGCACCTTCATCAAACGTCGGGTGCAGCCTCTCTAGGCGAGGGTGCATCCGATGTTTCTTTACACTGGCCGCCACGACCCGACGAGGGTTTCGGCCGAGGAGATGTCCAAGGGCGACCTCGATAGGGATCTTCGGCTGCTGCTGAAGTTCAAGGCTGAAGAGGACCTCCCGAAGAAGTCCTTGATCGTCTCCTTCAGCTCTTCGAATATAGTTCCTCAGGTTTTAGAACTGCATCCTGCGCATTGCACTTTTTTTATGATTTTTGTCTTTGACATGAATAAGCGTTGCTTAATCATGTTCTTTATCTTCTTTTGCAGGAACTGAAGGTAGATGCATGATGCCTCCGCTGCCTGAAAAGTATCCGATTGCGCTAGACAACGAGGTTGTGGACTCTGAGTCTGAGCTTGCGCCGGCGCAGTCGCCAACTCATGAAGCCCCCGAGGAGAGCGAGGGGCGGACCCGAAAGCGGGCACGGAGTCTGAGCAAATCTTCGGATGCCTCGACTCCGCCAACGCCTAAGGACCCATCCTTACTTGTGCACCACGGCGAGGATGACGTTGCTTCTTCCACACCGTTCCCGGCTGTGCCTCTACGGGCAATGGCACCACAGTCGCTGGCTAAGAAGAAGAAGGAGAAGGCGCCGCCTGTCTTCAATTTGAGTGACATTGACTCGTAAGTAGTTTTGGATGCTTTTTGTTCTGTATCTTAGTGAGAGCGCTCAGGAGGCCATAATTGAGTGGAAGACGACGGCCCCTCCCTCTCAGACGGTGGGAAACTCTGGTGGCGGTGCTCCGAACCCCTCCCCGTAGGAGGCTCGAGTAGCCGTTACTCAGAAGATTGCACTTGGACCTTCGGAGTCTCCATCTGAGCATGTAAGTTGTCTGTTCCTTTATTGTTCTGGGGGAGCCCCCGAGCCCTCTTCGGTTCACTTTGTTGAATGCTCTGCTCTTTTCGGGGCATAGCCCCCGAGCCTTTGTTATAATTCTTTTTTGATTGTTGTCCTCTGTTTCGTCTGGCAGACCTTTGTGCGTAGCGCAAACCTTCTCATTCAGCAGCATCTGGCCTTGGAGGCTAGCATGCAGCAGCTTCGAGGTATGTGTTTTGCCCACTCTTGTCTTTTTTATCTGTTGCTTGAGTAATGCTTGTGTTACTCACGTGTGCTCTTGGTGCTTTGCAGATGAAAATAATGCATCCCTTCGCGAGCTTGATGCTCTCTAAAAGAGCCTCGGTCGAGCGGAGAAAAAGGCTGAAGATGTTGTGGAGGCCAAGGAGCGACTGCAGCGGGAGGCTTCGAATCGCGAGGAGCAGCTCGCAACTATTGTGGCTGCACGTGAGAAGGAGGTGGCCGAGAAGCTAATGTCTGCGGCCAAGGCCTTCTTCGGTAAGTGTCTTGCATGAAAATTGGTCATTTGGATTTTCAACTCCTCTTTCTTCATGTCCTTATTCGACTCCTTCTTGTTCTTCTTTGCTCCAGATGCTTCGGGCATTGCATTTGATCGCAGTGTCTTGGAGTACGGGAGCGCTCGGGATGATGCCACCACAGCGGTCGAAGATTGCCGCGGCACTGCTGCTGGTGCCCTTGCTAAGGCCAAGGAGGTCCTCCGACATTTCTACAAGGAGATCGTTCCCAAGGGCACTGCCCTTGAGGATGTTGATACTCTGGCGGATGCGCTGTTAGAGGATTCCCTTGCGGCCTACAAGCGCAAGCAGAAGGGAATTGGTGCCTCCATGGGGATGGCCATGGCCGGAGCTAGATCTTCAGCACGTCACCTCCCAGATGCCAACATCGCCAGATGGCTTAGAGGTAGCCTTTGCTCTTTTCGCCTCCCGCTGTAAGATCTATGGGCCAAGGCTCATTGACCTATTGGCGGACTATGCTGCAAAGCAGCAGGGGGAGGCCAAGAGCAGGCACTCTGGCTCTATAGACACTCCGGGTGCTAATGCCTAGGCTCTGAGGCGGTAGTTTAGGATAGTTTTATCGTTTTCCTCTTGTTGTAAGCTTTTGCTGATGAACAATTTATCCTTGTGCCACGCAGTGTCTTTTGATGTATATAAGTTTTATTTCGAGCTGTCACCAAAGATGTGTGTGATTTTCATACCCTTGTTTGCTGTTCTTTAGGGGCCTTCGGGTGAGGGACCCGTTGGTACTTCGACTACTCCAGATCCATGACCATCATTGGATGATGTGTTGCTGCTTGTTTTCCTTCATGATTGCGTCCGTAGCTTGGAGAAGGAGATCCTTGGCGTTCAAGGCCACGCGGACGTGCGGAAGTCGAAGACTGAGCGGGGTACCGCCAGGGAGGAGTATCTGATGGGGGAGTTGCGATAGTTGAGCGAGCAACTGCAATGTGAGTTTTCTTGAGCTGCTGCTCATTTTCGGATGTGCCTTGTTGTCGCATCACCTTATTCTAAGTTTTCTGTAGGTGCCAACCTTGTTTCGAGGGAGGAGAAGGAGCACGTTGCAGTTCGGATCAACTTCCTGACCCAACAGGACATGGAAGCCGGAGGCTTCTTATAGATTGACCGTGACCGGGCCACCGTCCTTGAGACGGTGCAGGATCGTGTTCATCAGGTGTCGCGGGTGTTGAGGCAGGTGAAGAATTCCCTGGCATCGATTATGTATGTCATTTTTCCTCTAGACGAGGCACCGTCCAGCCTTTGGGGTTTGTTGTTGAAGTTTCGGGACGTGAATCACGTGAGGGAGTTGGTGCGGCACCAGCTTGTTGCAGGGGTTAAAGCTGCCCTTTCGCTTGTTCGGCTGCATCGCCTTGATGATGATCTCGCAATGGTGGTAGCTGGGCCGTCCCTTCGACCGTATGGTGGCCTCTAGGACATGCGCCCGCATTATGTGGCTATTAGGCAGTATGCCGAAGAGATCGTGGATCTTTTTGAGCATCAGGCACACGTAATTCTTCAGAATAGATAGACCCTGTAAAAAGATAGATGTAAAACTTGTATATATTCGAGTGGGCTTGTTATGCCCTTTTTCTGTAAAGTTTGTTTGTGCTAGCACGTGGTGCCTTTGTTGTATGCATGTCCTTTTTCGTTAGCATGACGTGGTAAGCTACTCAGGTTACATGCGTTATTCTCAGTAGACAAAGTCGTGAGGTGAGGCGGAGCCCTCGAGCGTGTTATAGAGAAAAGTAATGCAAGGTAAAAGAAATTTTCCGGGCGGGACACTTAGCTTTTATTCATATCGTAATCGATGAGGTACATTGTTCGGCTGAGTAGCCTTATTGAAAGTAAAGGGATAACTAGGGGTAGAAGCGTCGCAGATGCACGACGTTCTAGGGATTGGAGTATTCGACTCCTGACGCGATGTCCTTGTGGCGATAGGAACCACCTGGGATGACTTCTGTGACGATGTAGGGTCCTTCCCAGGGTGACTCGAGCTTTTTTGGCCGCTCTTGTTTGAGTCGTAGGACGAGGTCTCCTTCAATGGAGGACCTTGGTCGCAGCCGTTGGCTGTGGTAGTTGCGGAGGCTATGCTGATAGACCACTGAGCAAGCCGCGGTGATGTCGAGTGCCTCGTTGAGTGTGTCAACAGTATCTTCGAGTGCTGCCGTCGATTCGGCTTCGCTATAGGCGACGACACGTGGGGCCTTGTGGCGTACCTCGGCAGGTAGTATGACTTCGGCTCCGTGCACCATGAAGAAAGGTGTGAAGCCAGTTATGCTGTTCGGCGTTGTGCCTAGGCTCTAGAGGACGGAGGGTAGCTCCTCTACTCAGGCTCCCGCAAGCCATTCGAGTGGGCTAAGCATGCGTTTATTGATGCCTCCGCCTATGAGGCCGTTGTCCTTTTCGACCTGCCCGTTGGTCTGCGGGTGCGCAACCGAGGCGTCTTATATGTTGATTCCAAGGCCCTCGCAGAAGTCCTGGAATTCGTTCGAGATGAAGTTCGAGCCATTGTCCGTGATGATGTTGTGCGGCACGCCAAACCTGTAGACTATGGACTCGAAGAATTTGATGTTTGTTTTGCCGCTTTGGTTGGTGACGGGAATGGCCTCAATCCACTTGGTGAATTTTTTGACTACAACCAGGAGGAAGACGTGGCCTCCTAGCGAGGACTTTGGCAGTTTGCCAATCATGTCGAGGCCCCGGTGGGCAAAGGACCAGGCCAGTGGTATGGGCCCGAGCTCCGATCCTGGTGCGTGTGGCTTGTCCATGAACCTTTGGCAGCCGTTGCACCTTCTGACGATGTCCTTAGCATCGTTCATGGCCGTTGGCTAGTAAAATCCAGCTCGCAGAGCTTTGGCGATGAGGGCGCGGCTGCCAGCGTAGTGACTGCGGATGCCTTCGTGGATGTCTTGGAGGATAGTTTTGCCATCACCGATGGTGCCGCATCTTTGGAGCACACCCGAAATGCTGCGCTTGTAGAGCTCGCCATTGTGAAGAGTGAATGCTTTGGACCGGCGAGATATGTGCCAGGCATCTGTCAGGTCGTTAGGCAGTTCCTTGTGGAGCAGGTACCAAAGGTACGACTGCGTCCATGTATCCTCGATCACCATGACCTGCATCAGGCTGATGAGCTCGGCCTCTGTGTCAAGATTTTTGGGTCATTCGTGTCCTTCGGGTGGCGCAGGCCCCATTTGTTCTGCTTCTTCGGGTGATCCCTTGCGAATTTCCTTTTGATGGAGGGTATGGAGATTTGTTCGAGGAACACACCTGGTGGTACCCGTGCGCAGGTGGAGCCGATGTTGGCGAGTCTATCGGCTTCCTCGTTGCTTTCCCTTCCAACGTGTCGAATCTCGCAGCCATCGATGTCTCCTTCGAGTGAGTTGTAGAGCGTGCGGTACGCGATCATGTTAGCAGCGTGTGCGTCTCACTCATTCATCGTTTGCTGGACGACAAGGTTCGAGTCACCGTAGATGACTAGGCGCGTTGCGCCGTAGATCTTGTCCATCCTCATGCCATGGACGAGGGCCTCGTATTCCGCCTCATTGTTGGATGCGCGAAATTTCATCCGAAGGACGTATTTCATCTTGTCACCTTGCTGGGACGTCGGTATGACGCCAGCTCCTGATCCAGCCTCGCGCTTGGAGCGGTCGAAGTGCATCGTCCATGACTGTGTCATGTCCTGGGTGTCTGGAAGATGGAGCTCCATCCAGTGAAGTCAGGGAAGATCTATGATTTGATCGCCTTGTGCTGCTCGTAGATTATGTCTAGAGGGGATAGCTCGATGCCCCACATGGCTACGCGTCCCGTGGCTTCGGAGTTGCTTAGGATGTTGGATAGTGGCGCCTCGTTGATGACCATTATATGATGCTCCTGGAAGTAGTGGCTCAGCCGACGAGCCGTCATGAACACGTCATACGTGAGCTTCTGGTAGTGAGGGTACCTCTGTTTTGTTGGCATCAGTACCTCGCTGAGGTAGTAGATTGGGCACTGGACCCATGGGTCTTGCCATCTTCGGGTCATTCGACCATGAGTACGGTGCTTACCACCTAGTGTGTGGCTGCAATGTAAAGCAGCAGGGGTTCTCTCTCCTTCGGCGTTACCAGGATGGGCGAGGTGGAAAGCAGCTGCTTGAGTGCTTCGAATGCGTCGTCTGCTTCGGGTGTCCACTCGAATTTGTCACACTTTGCATAGCAGCTGGTAAAAAGGCAGGGCCTTCTCACCCATGCGGCTAATGAATCTGCTCAGCGTCGCGATGCGCCCAGCTAGTTGCTGGACACCTTTGATGTTCTTCGGCTTCTCCATGGTCAGTATGGCCCGAATTTTTTTCGGATTTTCCTCGATCCTTCGTTGGGAGATGAATTAGCCGAGTAACTGGCCAGATGGGACGTTAAAGGCGCACTTTTATGGGTTCAACTTGATCTTGTAGTGATCAAGGTTATCGAACGTCTCATGGACTTCGTTGATCAGCATCTTGGCTTCCCTGATGTTGATGACTATGTCGTCGACATAGACTTGGATGATGCGACCGATCTGGTTCTTCAGACACGCCTGCATGGACCTCTGGTACGTGGCACCTACATTATTCAACCCGAAGGGCATGGTGTTGTAGCAGAACACCCCGAACGGCGTGATGAACGCCGTTTTATCCTGATCTTCGACCTTCAGCCGAATCTAATTGTAGCGTAAGTAGGCTTCAAGGAAGGAGGGTTTCTCGCATCTTGCAGTCGAATCGATGATCTGATCGATCCGAGGAAGAGAGAAGTGGTCCTTGGGGTAGTGCTTGTTGAGAGACGTGAAGTCTACGCACATCCGAAGGATGTCTTTGTCTTTTTTGGGGACCAGCACAGTGTTGGCTAGCCACTCGCTCTCCTTGATTTATCGGATGAAGTTGGTGTCGAGGAGTCTATTGACTTCGATTCCAACTGCTTCTACTCATGGTTCAGACAGTCATCAGATCGACTGCTTGACCG
Organism: Avena sativa; assembly: GCA_916181665.1. Classification (NCBI taxonomy): domain Eukaryota; kingdom Viridiplantae; phylum Streptophyta; class Magnoliopsida; order Poales; family Poaceae; genus Avena; species Avena sativa. The sequence continues at coordinate 250,242,145 of OV702297.1, forward strand.
GCCTTGCGTCCGGGAACACATTGAGTGCGTGCTCTGTGAATTCCCTGGGAACTCCTGGCATGTCCGCAGGACACCAGGCAAAGATTTCCTAGATCTCACGGAGGAATTCGATGAGCGCGCTTTCCTATGCGGGGCTGAGGTCGTTGGCGATCAACGTCGTCTTGGAGGCATCATTTGGGTGGACCTGCACCTTTTTCGTGTTGACTCTGGAGTCGAACGACGTATCAGGTGAGTTTTGCCTGGCGACTGGGGGTGCCCCATTGTCTGTCACCTCTCGGAGCCTCGTGAGCTCCTCTTGCATGCCCAACGACTTGGAGATTCTGTTGAAATCTCTATCGCAGTGGTCTAATCGGCTGAAGCTTCACTGGATTGTGATGACGCCTTTGGGCCCTGGCATCTTGAGCAGCAGGTACGCGTAGTGCGGTACAGCTAGGAATCTTGCGAACGCTACACGCCCGATGATGGCATGGTATGGTGATGGACAATCCACCACTTCGAACTCGAGCCGCTCACACCGAAAGTTTTCGGGCTTGCTGAAGATGACGTCAAGCCATATCTTTCCCAGGGGATATATGCCCTTCCCTAGGACTATGCCGTGGAACGTTGTATCGGATTGTTCCAGGCTGCACAACGGGATCCGTGTAACATCCCAACTTTTCTCCCTAAATTGTTTAAATATGAAATCCAAAATTCAGGGGGAAATAAAACTTTTAACTAACATAACCCCTATATGTACTCACTTGTCTGATATTTAGCCTTGTCTAGTTTAAAATCTTTTGCTTGCTTTGTTGTGTGTGACCTAGTAGATCTTACAGTAAAATTGACTATGCTTAAAACCCTAGCACCACTTTAAGGATAGCACAAAAACCCCTAGGCCGTAAAAACCCTATGACTCTTTTATGTTTGACCCCAAACCAGCACACAAGGTACAAGGATTTAAATCTCCAACCTTGCCCAATTACCATGTTGATGCTATGATCACATGTGACCACTTAATCAAATGGTTGCCCACTTTGGTTGATCTTTTCAAACTCTTGGAGAGGATCCAGGAGGCAACCGGGGTCTGGTTTCACTCACCCCACCTCTCTCTACACCCCCATGCCCCTACTCCTGCCATTAGTGGTTTGTGCTCGACTAGGGCATCGATCAAAATCGACCCCGAGCGTGTGCCGCCCTAGATCATCTAAAACCCTCCCCTACTCTCCAAACCCGATCGTCACGCACGCTGGTCCCTGTCACGTATCTAGCACTGCAACGCACCCTTATCCCTCACTCTGCCCGACCCTGATCACCCACGCAAGAGAGAGGGAGTGGCCGGGCGGCAGATCGGCAAGATCTTGCCATGATCACCCTAGCCCCACTAACCCCTGCAATGTCTCGTCCCTGAGCCTCCGCAACCCGCGTCTTCCCCAGGCACCGCCCACCCCTTCCTCCCTCACTCACCATACGCCCCCTCTACCCCCAACCCTCGCCGGCCACGTCACCGTGGCCACATCGCGTGCCCCCGCATCCCTCCGCTCCGCGGTGCAGAAAACACGGAGCGCTCGCGAGGAGGGCACCGCCCACTGCCACCTCCCCCACCCCACGTCTAAACCTAGCCACCCCTAGCCCACTCCTAGCCCGACTAGGACAATACCGGGCGTCGAAAACCTGCCAGGCAAAGGCGTCGTTCGACCGAGCCGCGCTGTCCCGAGGCCGTGCACCCGCTCTCACGCCTCCACGGTCCATACCACAACCTCAGAGACACACTCCCCCTCTCCCCTAGTCCACCCACACTCCCCAAGCTCACCCTATACGGCCCCTGCATGTGGTGCACGATGAGCCGATCCTTCTTGGCTTAAAAGCCTAGTCGCCACCTACCGCCCTAGCTCCCCGTTCATTTCCACCCCAAACCCCTCCCACTCCACCTCTGGGAGGACCCGAGATTGCTCGGCTCCTCTCTCCCTCTCCATCCACCGCACCGCCACGGCACCAACGTGGGAAGGTGAAGGTTGATGAAGCCACGGCTCTCCCCTTTCTTCCCCATTGGCTCTGCATGCATGCACAAGTCTAACAACACTCTCCTTCCCGTGTCTCGCTCTCACAGGCACCCTGGGAGCTTCCCCGGAGATGAGCCGTGGACGCCTACGTCGTGAGCTCGTCCTTGACGTCCCTAGAGCCCAAGGCTGCTACTGTCGCCACTCGTTAGAACCAGAACCGTCACCCGCGTCAAGCCACGCCCTTCCCGACGCCGCTACACACCTAGGTGAGCCTCCCAGAGCCTCTCCCGTAGCCACTAGGGTTTGCCGCCGGCGACGTCACCCTTGCGAGGAAGAAAGGCCTGGGGCCGTCGGATCTGTTTAGATCTAACGACCCACGGCGTTGGGTTCCCCTTCGCCAGCCGCAGGCGCTAACGCGCGAGGCCCCTGCTGCTGCGCGGGGCCCCTGCTGCTGGGTTCCCCTCTCGCGCATGCTGCCGTGTTGTTGGGTCGGCCCAGCTACTGCGTGGGCCTTAACCAGGCTCAGATCTACCCAGCAACTTTTTCTTTTTTCCTTTCTAATTAAATCCCAAAAAGTGGTGATGTAGCTTTAAATCCACTAAAAATCACTAGGACCATGTTTTGACCTGATTCAAACTCTAAAGGGTAGCTTCTGTAAATCCCTACCACCTCCCACCAGAAGCCGCCCAAAATAATGCTTGTATCCTCCCCAATAAATTTTGGCATAATAATAGACAGTTTTCACTGTTTTAATCTTAGTAAATTTTCGGCTAGTCAGAAAAATGTGAAACCAATCCCCAGGCCTTCCTTTTCAAACAACCTATCCAGCAAAATTAGAATCAACCCTTTTTCAGTAGATTAGCACCTATAGTAATTTGTACAAGTTTGGAACAGGAGTTGTTTGCATAAATTATAAGGCCTCCACGAAACTTCTTTTTGAGTAATTCCAACTCCTGGATTTGAACACCATCTACACCTACCTAACCCCAGAAGGGTATATTTTTAGGATAATTATTTCTGAACTGAGAATTTATTGAGTGATTCGATCCTTTGTTGCAGTATTAAAAATGCCATAAATAAACCTTATAAGCTAAAATTATGAATCCAATTGTGTTAGCTTAGTTTTTCTGTTACCTACCCAGCAATATTATTTTGGATCCTTGTTCTATTGTAGAACAGTGGTGAGGCACTATTTTGCTCGCTATGTTAAGGCTCACTTTTAAATTCACCATTATTTCTAGGAGTATCTAAATTAGTTGATTCCAAGGATTTTGGCTTGATCATTTCAGTAACTACAAATATGTGTTTTTGCTGGCTTTACTGAATACTTGTTCTATACTGTTTGATTTGTTTGCTCCTTGTTTGATGTATGGTGTATTGCTTGATTTGTTTATCTTCTTTACGTCATTAGAGACGAACGACGAAGGGCACGAGGAGGGTGATTGGGAGTATCTTGAAGAAGGAGACCAGGGACATGGTGCCAACAAAGGCAAGCCACCTTCTTGCTCATATGCCTTGTCCCATTGTTTTAATTATGCATGTTTTATCTAATAATTTCTGCAAATTGCATTACTTCACTATACTATGTTTTATATGAGGAATGTTTGGCTCCTACAAATAATTACCCCTTAGTACCTTTAGGTTTGACCCATTTGTATAATACCTACCTTCCCTTATTATGGCAGATGGTGTTTAACACCATAACCCCTTGGAGAACCCATTTTAGCCAAAGCAAAAGTGTAGGATGGGAAGACCCCGGGAAATAGACTTTCAAAAATGTTTTATGAGAAAACCTTGGTGAGGCTTGGCCTATCAAGTGGTTTGGAAAATAAAAAGGGTTTTGTTTTACAAAATGACGGAGGAAATTTTTTTACGAAAAAAACCGGGCTGGCCAGTTGTGAAGCCAGTGCAATTAACCCGTGCAATCCCATTACTCTGGAATGGGACGGGGCTAGGCTGGAAGTTTGTCTAATCCGGTATAGGTGTCTCAAACAACTACGGGGAAGAACAAATTCTCGGAGGCTGGGATTTCCCCTATAAAGGCCCATGTGAAACATCGGTCTGGGGTTGGTAAATACCATCTATATGGCGGCCAGACGATACTATGAGCCCCTCATTGAAAGCGCACAGCCTGAGGGGTGCAAAACGCGCTCCGGGTGGCTAGTGAACTATATAGGGCGTCCCGGTTTTGAGGGGATTAACCTCATAGGGTAGACACTTGTATCGGAGAGGGCATTCGAAAGGTCTTGACCGGTTATTTGACCCACGATCAGTGCGGGTCAGGGATGGGTTATCGGATGGTGTGGGTACAGTGTACAACCTTTGCGGAGTGTAAATATATTTGAATAGCCGAGTCCTCGGTCATGGACGGTTGTGCTGGCAGCTGTACAACAGTAATGGTTTTTAGTTTTCAAAAGGGACTTCGGAAAAGCAATGGATCGAAAATGTTTTGACCATGGGATGGACGGGAAAATGGAGGAAGGAGTTTGTTCATGAGATGATCGGAAGGAGAAACAAATGGGTGACCCAATCCTAATGTTTCCGAAAAACTTTTCAAAAGGATTACGAGAGTATCTTACAGAATCTTTTAAACCAAGATAGAGAAATAGGAGGTCTCCACCAAAGAATCTAGTTTAAGAAAGAACCTCCATTGGAGCAATCCTACCACAGCCATAGTGCATACGTTTTTTTATTATTTTCTTAAGGTAGTTTGCGAGTCCATTCAAAGTACTCACCGACATTGTCCCTGGCTATCTACTTGGCCAGATTATGAGCAGGATGATGGAAATAACGAAGGTTATGACGACGACTTCGCGAACTAGGGCGTTGCTCCGAGTCAGTCACCCTATGGGCTATGGCGTGACTTGAGCCTTCTGCGTTTAAGTGTTTCCGCTCCTACTATCTATTTGTGCCCAAGTGGCCCCTTTGTAAGACAATCTATGTAAGTCTTGTTGTTCCGGTAATGTTATGGATGTGTACTTTGAAATTATATCGGTTATGCTCCATGAGTCACTGATCATGGGATAGTAAATCTGGGGTGCCACAATCTGCATCTCTGCGAGGGTGCTGGCGAACATCAGGTTGATACCGCTGCCTCCGTCCATGAAGACGCATCTCATTTCGAATCCTCCGATCTGCGCCTCGAGCACCAGGGCGGCATGACCTGGGCGAGGGATCTGGCGGGGTTGATCCGATTGATCGAACGTAATGCAGGACTCTGAGCCACTGAGGTACTCAGGGATGGCTGACGGAGCAGTTACGACAAGACTAACATGTCAAGTGATCTTCTTTTGCACCCTATTGGTAGGGCATCCCTTCTGGATCATGAAGGACCCTTTTGGCGGTGGATATACACATGTGTGGTTGTTTGGCGCGGGTGCGATTGTGGGATTCGACAGTCCCACGGGTGGTGGTGGAGGATCTCCATGGGCGATGTCACCTGGTGCAGGTGTAGGTCCGAACCCAGGGTTCACGATCTGGCACCGCATTTGGGTCAGACCCTCGCTGAATTTCTGGAACTCGTGGCAGTCCTTGAGCATGTGGCTGGCCTTCTTCTTGCCATCATGCTTGTCGATATAGAAGTGGATGGTGCAGGGGCCCGACAACTTGTCGTATGCCGAAGGTTCGTCGTCACGGCCGCGATGCTGCCACGTTTGTGTTGGGCGTCCTCCGTTGCGGAAGTTGCCTCCGCGGTGTCCTCCACTGCTGCGGTTATTGTCGTTACGGCGTTCGGCTTAGCCAGACGCAACCATGTCGGGTCCATCACGATCGTCGTAGACACGCGATCTTCGTTTGCTACGGCGTTCACATCTGCGGCCGTATCCGTCCTCCTCATCCGAATGTGCTCGGTGGAGGGAATCCTCGCCATCTGCCCACCTGTTGGCGATGTCCATGAGGTGGTCAAGTATCTTGGGCTTGACGCGCCCAAGTTCTTCCTTGAAGTCCGGGCGCTTGATACCGTCCTTGAAGGCGTCGATCGTCCTCTCCTCGGAGATGTGTACCATGGAGTTCTTGATGTTGGACCAGCGCAAGATGTACGAGCGAATGGATTCACCCGTACATTGAGTGCAGGACCGTAGTTCCTCAATCAAGGCTGGTCTCTTGCTGGTGCCCTTAAAGTTTCGGATGAAACTATAGGCCAGCTCCTCCCAGCTTCGGATGGAGCCTGAGGACAGTCTGCTGAGCCAGATCTGGGCTGCGCCTGTCAGCTGTAGCTGAAGGCATTGCAGGGCGGTGTTCTTGTTACCGCCATGCAGCTTTATGGACGAGAGGTGGTCGCTGAGCCAGGCCTTCGGGTCATGCGTGCCGTCGAACTTCGGAGTATCCGAAGGAAGCTTGAAGTTTTTCGGCATCCACATGCGCCAAACAGATCTTCTGAAGCATTGAGCTCCATACAGTTCTCCATTGTCATCTTCTTTGGATTCGGTTGAGCACGCGCGTTTGGCGCTTGCCTTATCGACCTTGCGCTGAGCGATGTCGTTTTGGGCGTCGTAGTCGCGGATGCGACGTCTTGGGCTTTTGCGTCGTCGAGGTAGGTCATGCTCGTCCTCTTCCTCGTCGGATGAGGGTGTGGGGCTACGGTTGAATCTGACCGTAGGTTTTTTCTTTGGCTCCATAGAGCTTTTTCGTGGAGCGCAGATCCGACGAGTCTGAGTCTAGCTAGTGCGGACTTGTGCATGGCACTCTTGGGGTCCCCACCGGAGGTGGATGGGATGCGAGGTACGTGGTGGCGGCCATGATCGCAGCCTGAGGCGTCTTTGGTATAATGTTGCCGTTGACGTCCATCTCCATGAAGGACGTGTTGAGGGTTTTGGTGACCTCACGTCGCGCGCCAGGGTCCATGTTATCTGTGTGAGAGAGATGCTTGTTTGCGTGATTGTCGTGCAAGATAGAGCCGCCAGCGGCGGAGAGCACAGCTCGCCTCGCGCTAGACTCCGAAGCTGCCTGCTTGCGTTTGTAGAGTTCCTCCTTCAGTTTTACCTGCCTGTTGTGCTCGCCGATGAGGAGGAGGTGGTATACCATAAACAAATCCCGTGAGGAATTCACAGGTAGGATCTTGTTGCCCGCCACCGCTTCGCGAGCCTAGCGGCAGCCATCCTTGTTGAGGTTGATCCTCTAATAGGAGGCAGCGTCGCCCTCGTTGGGCTGGAGGGGCGGCTGCCCTCCGTTTCCTCCGTTCCCAGCCTGTGGGTTGGGCAATGGATTTGGTGGTGGGTTGGGATTAGTCGAATTTGGCGGCGCTTCCGTTTCTCCATGGATAACCACGGCGCATTGGTAGCGCCTGCAGATTGGATCGCTCCTGCCGCAGCTTTCGGATCTGGAACCATAGGTTCCTTCGTCTAATGGTGGGCCACACAGATCTGAGTTGCAGCTGCTGCTGTCATAGGACTCGTCTGTTAGTGTTGACGTGCGTAGCACGCCTATGGGTTGGATCCACGAAGCGGGCCTGATGGATGGTGGTGTCACCCGCTCTGGGAGGCGGAGGGTGCCAATCTGCCCCACCTGGAAGCAGAAGCTTCCGAACAGAATCTCGATCTCATCGCCTACGGGCTCAAAATCCTTCATGGTGGCTGGCGAGTGGGCGGTGAAGTCGAAAGCGCCTAAGAGGAGGTGGCTCCCCGTCACCGAGAAATTGTAGATCGCTTCAGATGGGACCATCACGATCGCACAATCAGCGTCCCCGCTTTCCACAGACGGTGCCAATTGACGAGGTTCGATCTCGTTAATACCCATTGTTATGAGCTTGGGTTTTGGAGAAGGTGGGGATGCTGGAGATCGCGGAACGGTTAGCAGACAAGGAATGCGGGGACACGAGATTTACCCAGGTTCAGGCCCCCGGAGGGAAAACCCTACTCCTGCTTGTCTGCTCTTGATTACGGCGGAACCGAAAGTTACAGGGGTGCGTAGATGCAATCTGGCATGGAGGTGTGTAAATGGTGAGAGAGGTTCCCTCCTCGCTGTGCCCTCCTAGCCTTTATATAGATAGGAAGGTCCCGGGCATATGTTGAGTCAGTTACAGATTAGGGTTTACCCTTTGAAATTCTATCTACTCTAGTCTTGTTCTCCAAGAATCCGAAGGCGTCATGGGCCTGGGCCACCCGGAATCTCCGCAGGCCGCATATCTTGTAGTGGGCCTTCCATCGGGATGGACCAGGTATGCTGATGTTGTGTACCCGTGGGGTATAACGATGTCAACCGGTAGAGCCCTTAGCCTTGAGGAAGAACTACTCCCTCCTCATCATGAGAATCAGCAACGGTGATGAAGATGGTGGTGGAGATCGATGGAGATGGCTCCGGGGGCACTTCCCCGTCCCGGCAGAGTGCCGGAACAGAGACTTCCTATTCCCCAAAACTCCCCTTCGGTGGAGGCGGCGCTGCGGAACTTTTTCTAGAAGTATGATGGATTATTTAGGGTTTTTGGTCGGAAGCTTCTTATAGGCGAAGGAGGCAAGTTCAGTGGAGGGCCAGTGGGCTCACACCCCCTGTAGGCGCCACCAGGGCTTGCCCGTGCCTGGGGGGGTGTGGCCGCCCTGGTGCCCTACTCCGTCTCTGCTTCGTGGTTCTTTGTTGCTCCGGGAAAATTATGACTTTGTCTTTTGTCCCGTCCAATTCTGAGAATATTAATTTTCTGCCTTTTCTGGAACCAAAAGAAGGCAACTGGCACTATGGAATCTTGTTAATAGGTTAGTCCAGAAAACATATAAAAATACCTCAAAGTGTAGAACAAGCAAAGCAAAGTGGATATAAAACAAGCATGGAGCATCAAAAATTATAGATATGTTTCCGACGTATCAATGACTCGGTTCCACTTGTCATGGGCATGGTAATGCCATTCCGACTTACACGGATTTGGCTAAAGAGTTTAGAGGGTTGAATTGACCCATATTGAGATACAATGAACAAGTTGTCATTTGTATGTCTCAATCAATGTAATCATTAGACCTGAGGTTGTTGCACAATCCGAGTTGAGGTTCACGGACTTAGGTTCTATCAAACGTTGGTCCATAACTAGGCAGTTACAAAGGCAGAATTCAGGTGGACTGAGAATCAAGCTGCATGATATGAATAACCAAGATGGGATTTCCCCCCTCCACTTGGAGAGATATTCTCTGGGCCCTCTCGGATTATATGATTCGGAAAGCATGGCCATGCACGACTCGGTTAAGTGTTAACCGATCCAATCAACTAAGAGTTAGTCAGATGAATCACTTATCTTGGATCGAGAAGAGAGTCTGAGTATTTAAGGGATTACAATTATTTGCCTATAGTCCGACAAGGTATATCCTGAGGAAAAATGGACCCAGACGCAAGTCGCATTGGAAAGCCATGTCATCATGACTCTTTGGTACTTGGGAGTCGGCATGTTCTACTAGGAGCCGCTATCGACTGATCGATTGAGAGTCGGACACCAATCATGTACAAGTTTCCATGAGGCTGCAGGGTCACACACTTAAGAGCGGGAGCAAGTTTGGATTGGATCTGAACCAGAAATTTGTTAGGATTGGACTCAAACCGGATTTAGACTAAGTCTGTGAGTCATACTCACAGTGACTAATATGGGATTTAGTGAATGGGCCACAACTCACTGGGTCCCACTTTCACTTCCTATATATAGTGGGGCGCCGATACCTAGGAGAATTGACGGTTAGGTCGTTCCATGCGTTGGAAACCCTAGCTCCACAGCAGTCCTGCCGCCGTATTGGACCTAGAAGTCCACTGCTGGTGCTCCTCCTTGTACGTGTGGCACTCCTCCTTGTACGATCAGCACCTCGACAATCAGATCAGATCATAAGGACTGCACTGCATTCAACAGATGTGCTTCATCAGTAATCCGCAACTGCGCGTATAGTGGTAATCCTCGTGGCCTTCTACCTCAGCAAGATCTTGGGATAACCGTGTAGGGTCATTTTTTTATTTTATCTCAACGTGGCCCAACAGAAAGAACTTGTAAAACACCAAAAATATAGCATTAAAAATGATCAGATGTATGATTCAAACTAGCTAGCTGGTTTGGAAGGATGAAAGTTGTAACATCCCAATTTTAGCAACCCTAATTTATTGTCCAAAAGGAAAAATCAGGGGGAACAAAAACTTTTCTTGTTAAGTGTTGCAATCTTTGTTGGATTGTTTGCCTTTTCTTATGAAACTGAATGTGTAATAAATGATACACTCCTTACCTCAACCCCTGGTTAACAAAAACTATTTTACAGAATAGAATGTCTTCACTTAACTTTCATATTCTGAAATGTTCTGACAATTCAAAACCTGAGCCAAGATGACTTTGTCTTAACAAATGTTTTACTGGTATATATTAACAAAATTATGGAGAGCTATACTATATGATCTCCTTATGTTTTCAAGACATAATTTCCAACTTCTTTTACCTCTAGGTTTTCCAAAACCTTTCCTAAAACCCTTTTACAATCTTATATTGGTTGAAATACCAAGAAGCTCTATCCTTACTTAAAAACACAACCTCTTCAAAATATTCATCCCTACCTCAAGACAGGCTTTATGGAAACCTCAGTAGTGGTTAAAGGCTTGAAAATATGAGTTGCCTTTATCTGGTGTTTGATGAATTACTTTAATCTACTGATTGACTTGTTTACTTTGATCTGTTGATTGCGTTGTTTACCTACGAACTAGAGTGAGCAACTCTAGGAGCTCATCCCTAGGTACCCACTAGCTTAAGGAAAAAAATCTTAACTAAGCACCCTAAGATTGATCTATCTTTAGTCACTATGTGACCCTCTTATCAACTTTACCAAATCAAATTATAGCTAATCCTTCCTATTAGCTTCCAACTCAATAAAGGCTAAATATAAGCATGGATCCCCTCTACTCAATATATAATTTAATATCGTCCATGTGATGGTGAGTTTGAACCCTTGCAACCCCTCAAAAACCTCCTCCCTTGTATCCTAGTCAAAAACCCCAAATCTGCCAAAAGTTGACCAAGTCTAGAACTCTTAACTAGATTCAATCTTGGAGACTCAACCAATATAAACCCATGTGCATTTTTGAAAATGTAATAGAACTATCTTGTAGTAAGTCATGGTTACTACCAAACTCCACTCTTGCCCTTGGATAAACCCTTATTGGATCCACTCATACTTTATGGTTTTATAGATAAGGAAATATCCTGTTTCTGCCAAACTTAGCAACATGCCAACTTTGGCAGAAGCTCCCATCCTCATGCCCCTTATTTTGACCAACCCTTGGTATGAATTTCATATACTAAACCATGTATATCAACACATGCATCACTTGTTTCCATTGGAGCATTATGCTCTCAAACCAACCCTATTTTGAAGACTAGATGATATTTTGTCCTGATAGACTTGTTTTCAACAAATTTTGGCTTCCTCTCTAGGAAAAATAAATCATGATCATGATCAACTTCTAGTACATTCTTAATCTAAATCACTTTTACTAACTCTCCATGTTCCCCCTGATCCAAGAAGACTCTCGAGCCACCTACTAAAGCATGGTTAAGTTGGTATCATGCTAACAAAATCCTAGATCACTAGAAACTCTCGAAATAGAAATTCCTCCTTTGGTTTCCTTTAAAATCAAATCCAGTGATCCATAACCCTCCCTCTTGACCATGTCCACCCTAATTCCATTGGATCATCTCTCCATGATCACCATTTTAAATTTAGCCATTATCTCCATTTGATATCAATTCTGAATGTATTAAAAAAACCTAAGAAACCTCACCCAAGCTTTACCAAATCTTGATAGGTGACCACCACCCATAACCCACTCTCTTGTGATCTTGCTCCAACTCCCCTTTGCCCAATCTCAAGGTTTGATCAAGTGGTGAATATATACATCAAATAAAGGCCATATTATCCCTACTCTTTAATACTTGCCAAAACCATCAAGACATCAACACACCCTAGCAACCATCACTACACCCTCTGGTTGTGAACTACTGTAGCTCTAAAGTAACCAACACCTCTCCCCTCTTGTCCTCTAGCTTTTGGAGATAGTACGAGAGAGAGGGCACTTGCATTTAAACAAAACTCGACCTAGACTACACACAACTGCTATAGCACCGCCTCTTCACCTCTCTGGTCGAGCACTAGAGCCACCCCACCTCCCAGCACCACCCAGCTCGGCCAATACCATATTGCCACCCTTTCCCATATCCAGGCATGGACTTTTTCCATCATGAACCATCCATCTTCGGGTTATAAGCTCACAGACCACCCCATCACTCCCCTGCGATCTCATTTGCTTCGTCTCCCTTCCCCTTAACTCCCCCGATATTCTCCTAATCCTCTCCTCTGTTCTGGACAAGAAGAAAGAAAGCAAGCCTCTTGCCCATTATCAAGATCTTGGTGCACCTCCCTCTCCTTTGTTCCCCTCCTTCTTCATGTAGAATAAATGAGCTCTGCTACATCTAATCTACCTCCCCATGCTCTTTGTTTTTATGAAGGGATGCCAGAAGCGCCGCCGCTCATGCATGACCGAAGGGAGCAGCTCAGGCGAGTGAGAAGATCCCGAGGCACCTAGGATAGCCCCATAACCTCGCATGTGCCCCCAGATCCCTTGCATGCCGCTCGGAGGTCTCGCCCGTGAAATGCAGCAGTCTTGGAAGCCCGATCAAGCCGCCGGCTGAGCTCCACCAAGGCGGACGTGCCGATTCCCGTCCTAGCATCAAACCGTGTGCTGCCACCCCTCGACGGAGTCCCCTTGTTGCATTGCTTCTCCTCTGCCACCCCTTCACTATCGGTACACGTTTTGGTGAGCCATGTGCCTCTCCTTTCCCCTCTAGGGTTTCCTCCTAGCGTGGCAGAGACAGAACAAGAAGAAGAGCACGGGTCGTAGATATTTACTAGATATAACGACAGCGTACCCCGTAAACGTTCACCCCCTAGAGCCATTGACCAGCGGGCCCGCCACTGTGCTTCAAACTATTGCCCTGTGAGAAACTCCAGGTGGGTCGGCCGACGCAGCGTGGCCCAATTTCCCCCGCAGATCTAGCATGCGATGTTCCCTCTCCCTTTTTCCTTATTTCATTTCTTTTCAAATCTAACCCTGGTTGTTTGGTTTAAATCATTTATAAAATTTAAGGCCCAACCAAATGTCCAGATATTATTTTTCTTAGTCCCCTACATATATTCTCTAACATGCAGTATCATTGGTTGACCCACTCTCTGTCTATTTTAATTATAATACTTTAAATACCTAGAGGTCCCATTTCAATAATATTTTCCAATAAGTTGGTAAAGCCAAATGGCATAAAACTAAGTGGTGTTGTAGGACACCACAAATCCTTTGCGGGCGCCTTGCCCCATCCTGTTGCTTCCTAGTTTTCCCCTGGTAAAAGTAAAAAAAGCAACCCAATTATGACTTTAGGAATTTCTCTAGGTCAAACCAAAAGTGGTTTTGACCTAATTCCAAATCTTAGAACTCATAAACCATCATATCTTTCAAACCCTAGAAGCCCAAACTTTATTAAGCCTTGATTCATTTATAGTGAATAAAACTATTCTAGGTATGGTTGTTTCACTAACGAAATCACTTCTATAGCTCTGTACCTCCAAAAATATTAATTCTAATTTCTACAGAAAGGTATTACTAATACCTAACATGTGTCTTTACTCATATCAAAAGCTCTTGTATATTAAACCTAGTGAAAAAGAATAATACCTTCTAGAACTGACTTTGATATTTTCCCAAGGGCATTCTCTTAAATATTTTGAACTGATTCCAACTCTCACTCAACTATTCCATCACTATCTACCTCAACCTAAGAGGAAATAATTTTTGAAACCACATATATTTTCTTGGGAATTATTTTCTAATACTAGATGTTTTATCACTAGAAAATCCATATCAATTCAAAGAAAAATGATAAAACAGTGAATCACTTTTGTTGGTTTCATTTTATCAGTACCTATCTGATGATATCATTTTTGAAGATTTATATCATACATAACTTGGCCTTGGTCTAAAACCCCCTCACTAGGTAGTTTCTGGACTTTAAAACATTAAAGAAAACTCCCAAATGTATCCAAGTCATTCCCAATCTTCCCAATCCCTACTGAAGTATATTATGTGCTTATCATTTGCTTGTTGTATTATGTCAATGCTTCTATGCCTTGTTTTGATTGTGGCATTGCTTGTTTGCATGTATACGCGATGACGGTGATAGTAGCAATTATGTGATGCTGAGAAGAAGGAAGCCTCTTATTATTTATATTGGTATTCTTGGATAATTAAAGAAGAAGTCTAGGGACATCTCGCTGGTCACAGGCAATCCACCATTCCTAAATGTTGATACTTTTCCTACTCCTTTTAATCACATGTTTTGTATCTAATTTGTACACTGCATTACTACTTGCATGGTTTGTTTAAAATAATAATACATTAGTAACTTGGATCCTCCAAGTTTTGAATGAGTGTCCAATAGGACACCTACCGTTATCAACATCTACTTTACCCTTTATATCGAGGTTACGATGACTAGCATCCCATCTTATTGGGAACCACGGTTTTCGATGAATAAAATTGTTTTGGGGTTTACCATACTATTATTGTTTCAAAAAAATAAAAACCCTTAGAAAGAGGCATCACTTCCAAGTGAATGTTTTTACTAAATAAATAATGATGATGGAAAATGATAATGATGGACAAGAGAAAGAGAAGGGATATTGTACGCCTTTACCGGAACAAGTTATCCATATAACCACATTACCCCAAGAGTTGGGGATTAACTCATAGTTTGTTGTTTTTAGCTTGGATAGTCCCTATATGTTCTATAGGGGGGAAATCCCCTGAATTCTAGGTGATCTCTGTGAAATGTCTACGGATCTGGATTTTTTGGACTATCTTTGGCAGGAGCCGGTGCAACAATTGGGTGTCCCACAGATGGTATAACTTAGGGGGTATGGAAGGAAGTGGAGTCACCAAATTAAGGTATATGCCAAGCTGTGGTTTAGGTATACACATGTATGTGAGTGCCACATACTCATTGCCGAGGAGAACAAACCGAAAAGGGAAGATTCCTTTGCTAGGGATGACAAATGAAAGGTTAGGTTTGATTATCCAAACCCCCTTTTACTTTGAGTAACGAGATCTGGTTGAATCCCGACAGATTATTGATTCTTGTGGGTAAAGTGCACAAACTCTAAAGAGTATAATCTATTTGAATAGACATGTCCACAGTCAAGGATGGTTGGAAAGGTGATTGCTAAGAGTACCCTATGGAGGAATTTGATAACTAAAATAAAGTTAGAAATTGAGGTTTTGGTTTGACCATAAATGGTCCAAGGATTTTCAAAAAGTTTTTATTCTAAAAATGTTTAATAAAGGTTTTTACTAAGGATATGGATATATCCCGATTTTCAAAAATGAAGCATGCTTTAAAAAACTCCTTTTCAACAAAGATATAGATATGCCATATCCACTAGAGAAAACTAGGCTTTCAAAAAAAATTGTAGGATAGAGACATCTCGCCAAAGCCAAATTGCATTCTCTTGTTTACCTCATCTCGGTGGTTTGTGAGTATATTCAACGTACTCACCGGATTTGTCACTGGCTATTTACTTGGTCAGTTTTTCAGATATTAATGATGATGAAGTGATTGACGTCTATGCGAGCTAGGCCGTCTTCCTAGCCAGTTGCCTATCGGTTAAGGCATGACATGGGCTCTATGTTCAAACAAGATCCGATGTTGATGTTTGTACTACCATAATGGAAACAATGTAAGTCCTCTACTCATTACATTAATTATGCTATAATGATACTTGTCTATTATGCTCACGGCTCACTGATCTTGGGAACATAAATTGTAGGCATAACTGGGAATCCTCGGACCATAAATCCAGGGTCCCACAAAACCAGCTGAAAACACCAAAAAGATAGAATTAAAATGACTAGATGGACATTTTCTAATTTGGGAATTCGCAGATAGAAACACAAAACATGAATAGAAATGTCATGGCAAGTTTTCAGGTAGAATGACTTAGTAACTTAATATGCATACATGTAATATAACTTATTAACATGACAAGAAACTGGCCTAAGTAACTCACAAAAACCTCGCACTTCAGCCTTGATTGGCGTCAGATTGTCAGTGTTGGATCCTTTATGAGTTGTTCCCATGACCCATTCGAGCGCTCAAAAAGAATAGCATCTACGATTTAGTGTTGCAGGATTACACCGATAGTGTGAGAATGTAAGAAAGGAAATAATAGGGACAAGCTTATGATGTGATAAGAACTACCTCATGTGGGTGCAAATGAAACGGAAATAGCATGCAAGATATTGAGCAATATTCCAACACTTTCATAGATTACGAGGACGAAAAAATATCAAATGGGCAAGAGAAATTACCATTGTGCGGCGGGGGCGTGTGGGATGCATAATGTCAACACCCGGATTTTTAATCCCAGATGACTGTTATGCCATAAATCGCAATCCCAGGACTACCATTTTTGCGAGACATAACAGATTGGATATCACTGTACATCATCCATTACAAACCATACATAAGGTCTTACAACAAATAAAGGATCGCATGATCTAGTCTTAATACAATCATAGCAGCGGAATAACGTAATGATAATGGTACCGTGGGCGAAGGTCCATATTCGTGGTAACAGGCAATGCTGACGATGGGAGATGATCCTAGTTGTCGTAACCTTCCTGCTGTCCATCCTCCTTATTGTCCTCTTCATAGTTCGGCCACGGGAATAGCCAGGGAGATAGACATGAGTACTCTTTAAGTACTCAAAAACTAGGACTAACAGGTAAAGTGGTTTTTAGTAGGAATACTAAGCTCTAGGTTTTTTGCAAAAGCCAAATTCACCTTAACTGAGTTCAGAAGCAAAGAAAGCTAGTTGAAGTTTTATACCACCTAAGTTGGAACTTGATTTTTCATATCAACCCTGTTGTGGTCAAGTCAAAGTCATGATTCATTTCATAAGTCATTTTGAAAACATCTAATGACGGAACAGTATGGCCACTCCAACTGTCCATAACCACGGATGCGGATATTCGAATAGTTTGATACTCTATAGAGGTCGTACACTTTCACCACAATATTCGATACATCCGTTAGGAGAAATACTGAATTCACCATACTTAGTATGCGTATAATCAATCCTAACCTTTCAATTACACGCCCTAGTATAGGCACCTCTGATATGAGTTTCGCCTCCCAACCATGACCAACTGTCACCTTGGGAACTGCACAGGTGGACAATCTTCACAAGGTAGCCTTCGCTCAAACCTTGGTTGCAAGGGAACCCGTACTAAGGTATATAAATTTCCAGTCAAGCCCTACCCAAATTTCGGGTATTGTGGTTGTACGGTAAAATTGGAATGGTATCGCATCCAGACAACCATCAGTTTTTATAAAGGGCTAAGGCTCATGCCTCAACATTTTCATCATCAAAATCATCTAGTGTTCAAGAACACATGTCAAAACATTTCAGTAGAATGACTCATCATTCTAAGGCATTTTCACCCAATATTGCCATCTAAAGTGATCAAGTTTTATGCTTAGCACTACCATCTACAAGTGGGGGTAAACACTAATGAGGGTAATAATCAACTGTGACTTATCTAAGTTCAATATCATGCCTGAGGATGACATCAAGATTTATCTAACTTAGGCCATGTTTTATGCTTTTTATGCTACCTTTAATAATTTTTCTAAAATCTACAAATCACTAAGTAAACACAAGTAGAAAGCTTTGATAAAGAAATAAAATAACTAAGTTTGCAAGTAAAACTAGGATTAGGTATCATCAATGGGTATAATCAAGGCATGGCTAATGCATTGCATAGATTATCTTGTAGGGATAACCTCGCAAGTAAACTTGCATGGTTTAGCTTATATTGCCTTGTGTAGAGCAGTGGTTGAAGTTCTTCTCTGCTTCTTCCTCGTAGTATCCTCCTTCCTATTCATATCATTGTTCGGTACTAGCGTCTATAAATAAATACGAAGTACACAATCACCAAGCAATTCTTAACTACTTCTATTTAGCACTCAAGGGCTTACAATAGATGATCTAGTATCATCACGATTATCACAAGGATTAAGGCAAAGGTTCTATTATTTTATTTTAGAAAAGTAATTTCTACTCATTGAAAAACTACTTAAGATTTAATATTCTCCAACTAAAACATGGGATCATGTTGACACAAGTCATCACCACATATTTCAGTACTTGGGAATGTGATTTAAAGTGGTGTTACAATTTAATAAGGTTTAACCTTTTTATTTTAATTAAATAAAGTGACTAGAAATGCCTATGGGGATTTCTTTTATTACTTTTCCCTTATTTCGGCAAGTAAACCTAGATATTTTTATATATTCAGAAAGGTATTGTCAAATGTGATTTTTGAGAGTTGGAATCAACTCAAAAGATGTTATGGTTGAATTTTGAAAAATGTTTGAATGCAGAAAAGCTTCTGCCTTGTTATTTTTACTATAGGTGATCTGTAATTCCAAAATATTTTAATCCAACCGTCCTAGATTGAGAATTTCAATACCTTTCTAACAAAATTAGTTTCATGCAATTTGGTTTAGTGAATCTCCCTGGATTGATTTTTGAATCCAGAGACAAACTTAGTTTGAAACTAAATGGAAAAACCTAAGTTTGAATTACTAGGTCGCGTGGGAGTGTAACTGGGCCGGCCCACTGTGCACAGTGCACGTGGGCGGGTTTAAGTGGCTGTCCCCACCAGTCAGCAAGACTGGGGGGTGCGAAGGGGTACAAGACGATTAGGGCCGTAGGATTAGAAGCTAGATCTACGGTTGAGGTTCATCATCCACGTCTGAACAGAACGCGGCGAGGTCGAACCCTAGCGCGGCCAGTAGGGGTCAGTGGTGGCTCACCGGGGCTCCGGCGATGGTCGGCGATGGGGGCGAACGACGAAGTCGACGATGGCGATCCTCCTGGTACCGGTGGCTCCTCCTGGGCGGCTCCAATCAACGACTCCTCTTCTCCTCCTCCGCAGCAGACTTTGGCGAAATTCCAGCCACCTGGTGCTTGCCTTGCTCCGGGAATGAGGTAGGGTCGTTCTGAGAGAGAGGGGAGTGAGATGGTGTGCTAAAATCAAACGGATGAGGCCTCTATTTATAGTGCGAAGAGGGGACCGAAGGATGCGGGTGGAGCTTGTCGTGGTCGTCTGCACAGCGAGCTAACGGCATGGCTGGGGGTAGGGGACAGTGCGCTGCCTCCTGGCGAAGCTCAAAGGCATGGTGGCAAGGCGTGGGGCAGTGCGAATTGGTCGGAAAACTTCGATGCTCTGGGCGGGTCCGACAGGAAATTTAATGGCGCACATGATCTCTTGGTCGCGCGGAGATTAACGGGCATGTCCGAGTGGTTCCTGGGTGGTGGTGATCATGCACGCGAGCAGTGAGGGCGGGGCGCGGTCTGTGTGAGCGTGTCGAGCACAGTGCTCTGATACGCCCAATTTGCATCACCATTATATATCATAATTTACCTGTAAGGGTCCCAACCTTTAATAAGGTAGAGTCCCCTGTGTTTACAATGCTAGTCCCTGGATCACTAGCTAGCATCCATAGTTAAGATGTAATATCAAGAAACAAAGGTCATAATACAACTTTATAACCAAGAATAACATAATTTTATTACATCTTACATAGCTCATTTGGCTAATTCATTACATTGCAGCAAAATATCTATAAGCATGGGGTCCTTCATCTTCAAAGTGCCACAGGCAATCATATTGGTTGTAGACTTGTAATCCTATTCGACACACTTTACTAAATCAAACAAAACCTGCAACATAACAAGTTACAGCCATAAGGGTCAATACATTTGAATTGTATTGGAAAGTTTCACTACTATGTTGAATATAAGTGGATCCTATCAATACATGCATATTTGGCTAAGTGGGGTTTAGGCTCATTTGCAGAAAGCAATATAGTTTTATCCTATCTTTTCAAAATAGTTTTGATCTTTTGTCAAATGTTTCTGATCTCCTTGGAATCCACCAAGTGTTTCAAAATCCCTTGTTGTCACCCACAAGTTTTAACTTTGAGAAATTTGAATGTCGAGATCTTCCATAGCTTCAGGCCTTAGTTGCTCAGTATTGTCCATAACCGGGGACATGGCTAAGTACTTAGAATTTTGATCTTCTAGAAAAGTTGTACACTTTACCCACATGACACAATCTCATCTTGATGCCACTAGTGGCCACTGGATAAGTACTCACCAAGATGGAGTACTGGCAGATTGAGAATGTGACAAAGTCTTTCCATAGGAGTCCTCCCAATACAAAATGCTAGCTTGTCTACCAGGCACCAATGTAGGGTTCAAGTTCCATTACACAAATCAAGTTAACCTGAAGATGCCAATGCATGGGACTTCCACTATGTAGTTGACTAAGCCAGAGCCCATTTAGCATGTGGCTGTACACGGAAGCCACTGTACGAGAAACATGTTCAATCTCTAAGTTCCTGGGTGGTTTTCTTTTAGTGCACAACAAAAAGAGATTGCCATATAAACATGGTTCCTTTTGTTGCCACCTTGTCCAAAGCTTGAGTATCCTTGTCCACCCAGGTGGTTCATTGAGTACTTGTTTTATTATATAAAACATAAGTCTTTTCAATACTTCATATAATCATAACATGTATCCCATCCCAATATATAGCTGGGTTAAGCATACTACAACTACATTGTTTTCACCAAGGAATATATAGGGGTATCCTATTAGGATTTAGCATAGCATAAGTATAGAAATTCTTTTCATGCATGTTTCAAAATCCACTAAGTATAATGAAAATAGTAGGACTTTGGATGATAGTGTCACTTGCCTTTTTGGTAGGGTATGTTGGTTCACTTCTTGATCTTGCTAGTTTCACACTTTTCTACCTTCACTACAAATCAATCAAGCAAACACAATATCACTAGCATTCCAACCAAAATCAATCAAACAAATTAACACACATAAAATAATGGGATCTAACTCATGCATGCAAGCATGTACAAGATAGTTTTATTTGCAAAGGTGGTTTCCACTAGGCTCTAAACTTTGTAAGGTTCAAAGTGGTCATTTTCCAAAGTGTCAAGTCATTTGCAAAAGGGTTTTATCAATAAACCATTTTAAAATCCATTCATTATTTTATGTGCTGAAAAATGTTTTTATCAAAGCTATAACTTTATGTTTTTCACCAAATAATTTGTTAGTTCACAAAACTTGGTGTTTAGGGTCAGTAGGTTTGATTCAAATCATTTTTCCAAAGTTTTTACTCCAAAATTATTTCCATGGCAAAATCAATATTTTTAATTGGCTAGAAATGGGCTAATTCAATTAATCCATCCTAATCTTCACTAAATCCATTTTTAAAACCATGGGTTGGTTCCTAGGGTCAGTAGGTTCACAACAAACAAATTTGCAAAGATTTCAACCTCAAGAACATTTTTGAATAATTTTTATAACCTAAACAAGCATACAAATGTTTCTACAAAAACAAACATTTTACCAGAGGCTTTTTACTAAACAAAATGCATGGTTGGCTAGGGCTTGTTCCACTGATTCCATTGATATAAAGTTTGTAAATTTTGGACGTGTGGAACTAAAGTTACAAGGGTTTCAAATCTGCTTCTAAATCAGATTCAAACTTTGTTTTTAAACAGAACTGGTGACACGCGTCGCGTTTTTATTGGGCGGTACCTCTTCGTGTGGATCAGCCTCTGCGGGGCGTTGGATTAAACTACATCGCACGGCTCAGACTGCGTACCCTTTCGCTATTAAGTGATATAATCGCATCCTTTGGATTTTCATCTAACGGCTACCGTCACCTTGACCAATATCTGGCGGCGCTCGACAGCTGCACGCGGCGGCGACGTTCGGCCAACAGCGGAGCTGGCGCTAAAGGATGCTAGGGGAAGGAAGGAATGGCTCATCGTGATCGTAGTAGCGTGGGGGAGCTCAACGTAGTTGCGAGGAGGCGAGGGGCGCTCAGGATCCGTCGGAATTCCTCACCGGAGTCAAGGACGGCGTCAGGCGGCTCTGGTCGTGGTCGGAGGCGACGCTGTGGTTCACCCCGAAGAAAAACGAGGATACGGTTAGATGCGCAAGATCAAGGCGAAGCTGCGTGTGTGAAGGAGAGGGTGCGGGGTGGTCGGTTCTTACCAGGGAACTTTGCCGGAGAGAGGCAGACGCGGCAGCGCGGTCAGTGGTTGTCTAAGTCGACGCTCAGGGGCGCCCGCGGTTGAACGGAGGGCACAGACAGGTGCGCCTGGGAGTGGGGATCTCGACGGTGTGCTCAGGAAGGCAAGGGGTGGCGAGGTTGGGCCGGAATAGAGGAGGAAGCTCGTCGGAGACAGAGGTGCTCGGAGAGGAATTATGGCGGCCTGGGGGCGTGGCAAGGTGGGGCGACTGAGGGGAAATGGAGAGGGGGCGTGGGTGTTTAAGCGTGCGTGATCACTGCGAGTAATGGTGGCCGCATTAAGCCGAATTTAAGCCGCGGAATCATAGCCAGAAACGACGACGAGGGGAGGGAGAAGAGATCGTCGAGGAGACGATGAGCTGAGGTGGCAGGTGGGGTCCTTTAGTTAGTGGGGGAGAGAGAGGGAAGAGGGGCCACCGGTCAGTGTCAGCGCGGGTTAGTTAACAGGTGCGAAACATTTTTCCTCGGGAGAGAGGGAGTGGGCTGGTACTGGGCCTTGTTGGGCTGGCTCAGTTGGGTCAGGTCTGTTTCTATTTTTTTTTCTTTCTGAATGTTTTTTCTTTTCCATTTCTAATTTCTGTTTTGAAATTCAAACAACCAATCAAGCATTCAAATCTATTCAAAACTTTCACCACACTTTTGCAATTGAATTTGGTTCTGTTTAACAACAATATTCCAAGTCCCAAAATAATAATTTTATTTTAGGGTCCATTTATAATTAAATAAAATGGACACTAATTATTAAATCAAAATGGGGTTTAATTTATTTAAAATCTCCATTTGAAATCTAAATATTTTCAAAACCAAATCAGTAGGTTTTATTTGGAATTAAAGAATACTTGGAAAACTTGTTTAAAACAAATAAATAAGTTTTGATGTTTAATTAAAATAGTAAAACCTTTATTTTTAATAAACTTGGATACTAAATCCTTATTAATTTATTCAAATAAACCTTTAATATTTTTATCAAATAGAAATATTTTATTTCAAAGGCTTGGCCAGGTTTTAATTTGACTTACAAAATAATCCTTATTTGTAAAACTTCTATTTCATTTGAAAACCAAATTTTTTTATTTAAAAGATCCGAAATAGCAATTCCAAATATTTAAATTTTTCTTTATTAAAGGTTTTGTCTTTTCAAATCCCTTTAGGATTCGTTTGATCAAAATAGGTTTGAAAGTTTCCAATTGAATTCAAAAAGTTTCTTCTCACCCTGAAAATCAACAAAGTTTTATTTTATTCAATATTTTTCACATAACAAGATTTGGAAAATCTTAGGATGTGACCGGCTACCACCCTTAAAATAAATCTCGTCCCGAGATTTGGGAAGGCTAAAGGTTATAAGTAGGCTTAAAATAACTAGGGTACTACCACCCTTAAAATAAAGTCTCATAGGGTTACATTGATGGTTCACTTGACTAAAAGTTCAACACAATAACCAGACAAGGAATCCTTATTTGACTCTTCTGAGTTTTCTAAATCCTGACATCCACTTCTTCTATCTCTTCAAAGTTTCCATTCATGTCAATGTGGTTCACATGTCCTTTCTGGGTCACATTGGAGTCATTTCCATTGGCTCTTCTAGCATCCTTTTTCTTTTTCTTCTCTAGACAGTCTGATGCATAGTGTCCAAGTTCCTTACAATTATAGCATTGCAACTGGCTAATGTCCTTTTTCCTGTAAGTGTTATGTTGTTTCTGACCAAGGTTATCTCCATTGTCAGTATCATTTCCATTATTCTCACTTCCATTGTTGTTGTGGTGATACTGATGTGGTTCAGAATCTTCATTGCTCTTTTTGTATGAATGCTCCTTCTTTGATGATCCCGAATGATTCTTGAGTTTATGCTTTCTTTTTTTGTTCTCAACTTGATTCATCTTGTTTTCCAAGATGGTGGCTTTGTCACGGAGTGATTGATAGGTTGGGACATAGGCAACAGCTAGCTGCAGGTTCAACTCATCATTAAGTCCTTCAAGAAATTTTTCTTTTCTCTTAGCATCTGTATCAACTTCATCCGGTGCATAGCGTGCCAGATTGTTGAATTCTTCAATATACTCAGCCACACTGAGGTGACGTTGTTTCAGATTATGAAATTCCTTTTTCTTCAAGTACATTATTCCAGGTGAGATGTGAGTGGTTCTTAATCCATCTTCAAAAATAGCCCAAGTTACATCTTCAAGGGGAGTGGTGATTTGAAACTTGTCCCACCATGTTGCTGCTGGTCCTTCAAGCAGAAATGCTGCAAACCTTACTTTTTCTTCATCAGTGCAGCCAACAGTCACTAGGTCTTTGTTCACTGAACGTAACCAATCATCAGCTTCCATTGGATCAGTTGTTCCATAGAATCTTGCAGGCCTAAGTTTCAGAAACTTGGTGAGCATGTCAAGTGCTGGAGGATTATTCTGATTGTTGTTGTTGTTGTTGTTGTTATTCTGATTCTGTATGAATGTGGTCATCTGCTGCATCAACTGTGTCTGAGCTGCCATCATCTGTTGCATCTCAGGGGTGAGGTTGTTGTTGTTTTGGTTGGGGTTGGCACGACGGGGAGGCATCTGTTGGTTTGATAGGGATAAGTATTGGTGGATAGGTTTTTAATAAGTTTTAACACACCACTCAAAAACAACCAAGTTCAATCAAACAATCAAACCATCAAACAATCAACAAGTAACTATCCACTTAACCACTTATGAGCTTAACTCATGAGTTGAAGGAAACAACAAGTTTTCTTGAAAATAATAACTTAGTATAATCATACCTCATAGGTCAATATGATCCATACTTTAACTTGGTATCAATAACTTTGGTGGGCAATCTAATGTCTCTTGGTTCTCACTTGTAGTCCTTAGTGATATCTAAGGTTGAGTCCTTGGTGGAAATGTTGAAGATGTTGAAGTCATTAGAGTTGAAGATGTTCTTAGCTCATGGTAAGGTCTTTGGCCATGGGGTAGGCTCTATCCATCAAGCTGAAATAGAAGAGATGTAGAGTCAAAACCAAAATGGTTGAGGAAAGAGTTTACAAGATTGTTTGTAAATAAGTTTTGGAACAAACACAACTCCTATTTCTCTAAGGGGTTTTGTCCAATCCTAGGGTTACAATCCTACAGGCAACACAGTGCTCTGATACCATCTGTAAGGGTCCCAACCTTTAATAAGGAAGAGTCCCCTGTGTTTACAATGCTAGTCCCTGGATCACTAGCCAGCATCCACAGTTAAGATGTAATATCAAGAAACAAAGGTAATAATACAACTTTATAACCAGGAATAACATAATTTTATTACATCTTACATAGCTCGTTTGGCTAATTCATTACATTGCAGCAAAATATCTATAAGCATGGGGTCCTTCATCTTCAAAGTGCCACAGGCAATCATATTGGTTGTAGACTTGTAATCCTATTCGACACACTTTACTAAATCAAACAAAACCTGCAACATAACAAGTTACAGCCACAAGGGTCAATACATTTGAATTGTATTGGCAAGTTTCACTACTATGTTGAATATAAGTGGATCCTATCAATACATGCATATTTGGCTAAGTGGGGTTTAGGCTCATTTGCAGAAAGCAATATAGTTTTATCCTATCTTTTCAAAATAGTTTTGATCTTTTGTCAAATGTTTCTGATCTCCTTGGAATCCACCAAGTGTTTCAAAATCCCTTGTTGTCACCCTCAAGTTTTAACTTTGATAAATTGGAATGTCGAGATCTTCCATAGCTTCAGGCCTTAGTTGCTCAGTATTGTCCATAACCGGGGACACGGCTAAGTACTTAGAATTTTGATCTTCTAGAAAAGTTGTACACTTTACCCACATGACACAATCTCATCTTGATGCCACCAGTGGCCACTGGATAAGTACTCACCAAGATGGAGTACTGGCAGATTGAGAATGTGACAAAGTCTTTCCATAGGAGTCCTCCCAATACAAAATGCTAGCTTGTCTACCAGGCACCAATGTAGGGTTCAAGTTCCCTTACACAAATCAAGTTAACCTGAAGATTCCAATGCATGGGACTTCCACTATGTAGTTGACTAAGCCAGAGCCCATTTAGCATGTGGCTGTACACGGAAGCCACTGTACGAGAAACATGTTCAATCTCTAAGTTCCTGGGTGGTTTTCTTTTAGTGCACAACAAAAACATATTGCCATATAAACATGGTTCCTTTTGTTGCCACCTTGTCCAAAGCTTGAGTATCCTTGTCCACCCAGGTGGTTCATTGAGTACTTGTTTTATTATATAAAACATAAGTCTTTCAATACTTCATATAATCATAACATGTATCCCATCCCAATATATAGCTGGGCTAAGCATACTACAACTACATTGTTTTCACCAAGGAATATATAGGGGTATCCTATTAGGATTTAGCATAGCATAAGTATAGAAATTCTTTTCATGCATGTTTCAAAATCCACTAAGTATAATGAAAATAGTAGGACTTTGGATGATAGTGTCACTTGCCTTTTTGGTAGGGTATGTTGGTTCACTTCTTGATCTTGCTAGTTTCACACTTTTCTACCTTCACTACAAATCAATCAAGCAAACACAATATCACTAGCATTCCAACCAAAATCAATCAAACAAATTAACACACATAAAATAATGGGATCTAAGTCATGCATGCAAGCATGTACAAGATAGTTTTATTTGCAAAGGTGGTATCCACTAGGCTCTAAACTTTGTAAGGTTCAAAGTGGTCATTTTCCAAAGTGTCAAGTCATTTGCAAAAGGGTTTTATCAATAAACCATTTTAAAATCCATTCATTATTTTAGGTGGTGAAAAATGTTTTTATCAAAGCTATAACTTTATGTTTTTCACCAAATAAGTTGTTAGTTCACAAAACTTGGTGTTTAGGGTCAGTAGGTTTGATTCAAATCATTTTTCCAAAGTTTTTACTCCAAAATTATTTCCATGGCAAAATCAATATTTTTAATTGGCTAGAAATGGGCTAATTCAATTAATCCATCCTAATCTTCACTAAATCCATTTTTAAAACGATGGGTTGGTTCCTAGGGTCAGTAGGTTCACAACAAACCAATTTGCAAAGATTTCAACCTCAAAAACATTTTTGAATAATTTTTATAACCTAAACAAGCATACAAATGTTTCTGCAAAAACAAACATTTTACCAGAGGCTTTTTACTAAACAAAATGCGTGGTTGGATAGGGCTTGTTCCACTGATTCCATTGATATAAAGTTTGTAAATTTTGGACGTGTGGAACTAAAGTTACAAGGGTTTCAAATCTGCATCTAAATCAGATTCAAACTTTGTTTTTAAACAGAACTGGTGACACGCGTCGCGTTTTTATTGGGCGGTACCGCTTCATGTGGATCAGCCTCTGCGAGGCGTTGGATTAAACTACATCACACGACTCAGACTGTGTACCCTTTCGCTGTTAAGTGATCTAATCGCATCCTTTGGATTTTCATCTAACGGCTACCGTCACCTTGACCAATATCTGGCGGCGCTCGACGGCTGCGCGCGGCGGCGACATTCGGCCAACGGCGGAGCTTGCACTAGAGGATGCTACGGGAAGGAAGGAATGGCTCACCGTGATCGCAGTAGCGTGGGGGAGCTCAACGTAGTTGCGAGGAGGCGAGGGGCGCTCAGGATCCGTCGGAATTCCTCACCAGAGTCAAGGACGGCGTCAGGCGGCTCTGGTCCTGGTCGGATGTGACGCTGTGGTTCACCCCGAAGCAAAACGAGGATACGATTAGATGCGGAAGATCAAGGCGAAGATGCGTGCGTGAAGGAGAGGGTGCGGGGTGGTCGGTTCTTACCAGGGAACTTCGCCAGAGAGAGGCAGACGCGGCGGCGCGGTCAGTGGTTGTCGAAGTCGACGCTTAGGGGCGCCCGTGGTTGAACGGAGGGCACAGACAGGTGCGCCTGGGAGTGGGGATCTCGACGTGTGCTCAGGAAGGCAAGGGGTGGCGAGGTTGGGCCGGAATCGAGGAGGAAGCTCGTCGGAGACAGAGGTGCTCGGAGAGGAATTATGGCGGCCTGGGGGCGTGGCAAGGTGGGGCGACTGAGGGGAAATGGAGAGGGGGCGTGGGCGTTTAAGAGTGCGTGATCACTGCGAGTAATGGTGGCCGTGTTAAGGCGAATTTAAGCCGCCGAATCATAGCCGGAAACGGCGACGAGGGGAGGGAGAATAGGTCATCTCGGAGACGATGAGCTGAGGTGGCAGGTGGGGTCCTTTCGTTAGTGGGGGAGAGAGAGGGAAGAGGGGCCACTGGTCAGTGTCAGCGCGAGTTAGTTAATAGGTGCGAAACGTTTTTCCTCGGGAGAGAGGGAGTGGGCTGGTACTGGGCCTTGTTGGGCTGGCTCAGTTGGGTCAGGTCTGTTTCTATTTTTTTTCTTTCTGAATGTTTTGTCTTTTTCCATTTCTAATTTCTGTTTTGAAATTCAAACAACCAATCAAGCATTCAAATCTATTCAAAACTTTCACCACACTTTTGTCATTGAATTTGGTTCTGTTTAACAACAATATTCCAAGTCCCAAAATAATAATTTTATTTTAGGGTCCATTTATAATTAAATAAAATGGACATTAATTATTAAATTAAAATGGGGTTTAATTTATTTAAAATCTCCATTTGAAATCTAAATATTTTCAAAACCAAATCAGTAGGTTTTATTTGGAATTAAAGAATACTTGGAAAACTTGTTTAAAACAAATAAATAAGTTTTTATGTTTAATTAAAATAGTAAAACCTTTATTTTTAATAAACTTGGATACTAAATCCTTATTATTTTATTTAAATAAACCTTTACTATTTTTATCAAATAGAAATATTTTATTTCAAAGGCTTGGCCAGGTTTTAATTTGACTTACAAAATAATCCTTATTTGTAAAACTTCTATTTCATTTGAAAACCAAATTTTTTTATTTAAAAGATCCAAAATAGCAATTCCAAATATTTAAATTTTTCTTTATTAAAGGTTTTGTCTTTTCAAATCCCTTTAGGATTTGTTTGATCAAAATAGGTTTGAAAGTTTCCAATTGAATTCAAAAAGTTTCTTCTCACCCTGAAAATCAACAAAGTTTTATTTTATTCAATATTTTTCACATAACAAGATTTGGAAAATCTTGGGATGTGACATTACCTCTATTCATTAATATTTGTCTGATTATGAGGTATTACTTATGGCTTTTCATCTGTTTATGTTTGTTGGATGATTCCTGGAGGATGGACTGCCGGAGTCTGGATTCTGATGGAAAAGAAGGCGTTCAGGTGCAATTTCGTGAAGATCAGAAAAATACCAGAAAAATATGGAAACATATTATTTTACCAGAAGACGAAGGAAGCCATAAGGAGGGACGAAGTGGGGCCTCAGGGGGCCCACACCACCTAGGCGCGGGCCGATCTGATCCCGCGCCTAGGGCAGGTGTGGCCCACCTTCCCGGCCTCCGACTCCGCCCCTGCGCCTATATCTTCCCTTCGAAACCCTAAGGCTTAGGGAGCGACCACAGATATATTTTCTCCGCCTCTGGGGGCAGAAAACACCGAGAGAGAAAGATCTCTCCGGCAGACAGATTTCTGACAGGGGAATTCCTTCTCGGAGAGAGAATATCGTCGCCATCAACACCATCATCAAGCTAGGCTTCATCGGGATCATCATCATCATCCACGCCATCATCTCCACCAGCACCATCATCACCACTCCATTCCGCTATAACAATTGTTTTGGATCTTGCAGTAGTTCTTAAGGGAAACTTTCCCAGTGTTGATTACTATTGTAGTTGATGCTTGTGAGTGGAACCATTGGATTATTGTTTATGTTCAGATTGTTATCCATTAGCATATAATCTTTGATCTTGATCCATATGATGTCTTGTGATTAGTTCGTTTAGTTCTTGAGGACATGGGAGAAGTCATGTTGTTAGTAATGAATCTGTGATGAGTTATTATTCAATGGTTTAGTATTTAAGTTGTGGTGCTATTCTTCTAGTGGTGTCATGTGAACGTCGACTACATGATACTTCACCATTTATGGGCCTAGGGGAATGCATTGTATATTTGGCTACTAATCTTGGGGTTGCCGGAGTGACAGAAACCTGAATCCCCGTTAGGACACCTTTGCACACGGGAGCGTAGGATCTCAGAGTTTAAGGCTGCGGTTAGATTTATATCTTAAATACTTTCCTATAGTTATGGATGTTTGCAGGGGGTTTAGTCACAATTATGTATTAGTCCTCGGAAGGGCGGTATGTTAGCTCAGGTTCACCCACACAACACTTACAAACACCAGAGAAGAGTACTCAGCTATTTGAAGCGAAAGCACTTGACAGAATTCCCATGTGTCCTCGAGAACGCTTGGTCCTTATTAGTATTTCTACCGGCTTGTCATTTGCTAAGAAAGGATTGGGCCAGTTTCTTCATTTGTTCGTTACTTTTGGTACTTTCTCCTTGTTTTGTTGCCTTGTCAGAAAACTACTAAAAATCCTTTTGCTACGGATTCACAAGGATTTTCTGCTCCATAGCACTATTCAGCACCTTCTGCTCCTTGTTGGGATCGACACTCCTATTTATTGAAAGTACTACGATACACCCCCTATACTTGTGGGTCATCAAGACTATTTTCTGGCGCCGTTGCCGGGGAGTGAAGCGCTATTGAAGAGTGGAACAGGTAAGGGAAAATTTCACTGTGAGTATTGCTTTTGTTACTGCTTGTTACTTTGTTTCCAATATGGATAACCCACTTGGTTTTCTGTTTGGGAAAACTACTACCACTGCTATGGTAGTAGATGAACCACCTCCTGTTGAGATAGATCCTTTTAAGATACCTACAAGTATTGTTAATTGTGTCATGGATAATTATTATTTGGGGATTGAAATGTCCATCCCGGTGATCACTTTCTTTATATCCATGAATTATGCGGGTTGTTTAAGTGTGTAGGTATCACAACTGAATAGGTGAAGAAGAAGTTACTCTCCATATCCTTGAAAGGGAGAGTTGAGGCATGGTATAAGCTGCTGAAGAATGGACAATCATGGAATGGGAGGATATGTCATCTCTCTTTTACTCTAAATTTTATCCTCCCAGTGAAATCCGAAAGGATAGAAGTCTTATATATAACTTTTGGCCTCTTGATGGAGAGAGTACAACTCAAGCTTGGGGGAGATTGAAGTTACTAATGCTTAAATGTCCTAATCATGAACTGCCTAACAATATTATTCTCAGTAACTTTTATGCTAGGCTTTCTCTTCATGATAAAGATTTATTAGATGCTTCTTGTGCTGGATCTTTCACAAGTATGAAGGAAGAAGCTAAATGGGATCTTTTAGACCGTATTCAAGATAATACTAAGGATTGGGAGAATGAAAAAGGAAGAAAGTCAGGTATAAACTATGATTATGAATGCATTAAATCTTTTATGGGTACTAATAACTTCCGTGATATTAGCAATAAGTTTGGCCTTGATCCTCAAGTTGTTGCGGAATGTTTTAATGCTTTTGCCTCTTATATTGAGATTCCCAAGAAAGAGTGGGATAAGTACCATGCTCCTTATAAAGATATTGTTACCCACGTTCCTGCCAGTATAGAGGTTTGTACTGTTGATCCTATTTTTCCTGAAACTTATGTTGAGAAGATCCCTTTTCCCTCCAAGGTAAGGGAACACTCTATTTTGGCTAATGTGGTTAGAAAAAGTGCAAAAAAAATTGTAGGTTTCGATGAGCTTATTGATGTCGAGCCTGTGGTAGCTATTGTGAAAGATCTCGTCACTAGAAATATAGAGGATGAGTATATTGTCTTCTGTGAAGATGCCACTAATGTTATTTCTCATCCTAAGAAAGTAAGAAAATCTAGTGTTCCTGTGCTTTATGTTAAAATTGGTAGTCATAGCTACTATAGTTTATTTGATATTGGTGCTAGTTCTAGTGCTATTCCTTATGAGCTTTATAGGAAAATTATGCATGAGATTGGTCCTTGTGAGCTTGAAGACATTGATGTGGTTATTCACCTTTCCAATAGAGACCAATTTTTCCCCATTGGTATTGTAAGAGATGTGGAGGTCCTTTGTGGTAAGATTAAATATCCTGCTAATTTTCTAGTACTTGGTAAAGAAGCTAGTAAAACTATCCTATCATATTTGGTAGACCCTTCCTTAATACTTGTGGGGCTATCATAGATCGTAGGAAGGAAAAAGTTTTGACTAAGTTTGCTAGAGAATCTTATGAGTTTAATTTTTCCAATTTTGCCAAAACCCCTTATGAAAATGAATTAACTGATGAGGATTTCAGGGTTGAACAACTGTCTGCTATTTCTCTTGCAACTAATAATGCTTTGCAGCAGTTCATGGAAGATCATGCAAGTGATGCCTTCATGAAGTAAAGAAATGAGATTGATGAGGCTTTTCTTTGTCATCCTGAGTTACTTAAGCATAATTTACCTGTGGAAGATTTGGGTACCACACTTCCACCTAAAGGGGATCCTGTTTTTGAATTAAAACCTTTACCTGATGATCTTAAATATGTTTATCTTGATGATAAGAAGATATATCCTATTATTAGTTGTTCTAAACTTTTAGGGAAGGAAGAAGAGAGGTTATTGGAGGTATTGAAGAAGCACTGAGGAGCTATGGGTTATACTCTTGATGATTTAAAAGGAATTTCTCCCACTATATGTGAGCATGCTATTAATATTGAGCCTGATGCAAAACCAGTTGTTGAGCACCAATGCCGTCTAAATCCGAAAATGAAGCAAGTGTTAAGAAATGAGGTATTAAAACTCCTTGATGGTGGTATTATTTATCCTATTGCTAATAGTCAATGGGTTAGCCCTGTTCATTGTGTTCCCAAGAAAGGGGGAATAACTGTTGTGCCTAATGAGGATAATGAGCTTATACGCCAAAGAGTAGTGGTTGGGTATAGAATGTGCATTGATTTTAGAAAGATTAATAAAGTTACTAAGAAAGATCATTATCCTCTGCCCTTTATTGATCAGATGCTTGAGAGGTTGTCCAAAAAGACTCACTTTTGCTTTCTTGATGGTTATTCTGGGTTTTCTCAATTTATGTGAAAGCACAGGACCAAGAGAAAACCACTTTCACTTGTCCTTATGGTACTTATGCTTATATGCGTATGCCTTTTGGTTTATGCAATGCTCCTGCTACCTTTCAGAGATGTATGTCTACTATCTTTCATGGTTTTTGTGAACAAATTGTGGAGGTTTTCATGGACGATTTTTCCGTCTATGGAACTTCTTTTGATAACTGTTTGCACAACCTTGACAAAGTTTTGCAGATATGTGAAGAAACCAACCTTGTTATCAACTGGGAGAAATGCCATTTTATGGTTAATGAGGGGATTGTTCTTGGACACAATATCTGGGAAAGAGGCATTGAAGTTGACAGAGCCAATGTTGAAGCAATTGAGAAGATGCCTTGTCCTAGAGATATCAAAGGTATTTGTAGTATCCTTGGTCATGCTGGTTTCTATAGGAGGTTCATTAAAGATTTCTCCAAAATTTCAAAGCACCTTACTAATCTTCTTCAAAAAGATGTACCTTTTGTCTTTGATGATGATTGTAAGGAAGCTTTTGAAACTTTGAAGAAGGCTTTGACAACTACTCCTATAGTCCAACCACCTGATTGGAGTTTAACTTTTGAAATCATGTGTGATGCTAGTGACTTTGCTGTGGGTGCTGTTCTTGGACAACGTGTTGACAAGAAACTAAATGTTATTCATTATGCTAGCAAGACTCTGGATGTTGCTCAAAAGAATTATGCTACTACTTAAAAAGGAGTTCTTAGCTGTAATATTTGCTTGTGATAAGTTTAGACATTATATTGTTGATTATAAGGTTACTATTCATACTGATCATGTAGCTATTAAGTACCATATGACAAAGAAGGGCACTAAGCCTAGGCTTATGATTTGGGTGTTGCTTTTGCAAAAGTTTGATCTTCATATTGTGGATAGGAAAGGTGCTAATAATCCTGTTGCTGATAATTTATCTCGTTTGGAAAACAGTTCTTTTGACCCTTTGCCTGTTAATGATAGTTTTCCAAATGAGCAGTTAGCTGCAATAAGGGTAAGTCCACATGAGAGTCCTTGGTATGCTGATTATGCTAACTTTATTGTTTTCAAGTATTTCCCCCCAACCTTTACAGCTTAGCAAAGAAGGAAATTCTTTTATGATCTAAGGCATTACTTTTGGGATGACCCACATTTATATAAAGGAGTAGATGGTATTATGCGAAGATGTGTTCCAGAATTTGAACAACGGGAGATATTGAGAAAATGCCATGGCAGTGCTTATGGAGGACATCATGCTGGGGATAGGACTGCGCAAAAGGTTTTACAATCTAGATTTTATTGGCCTACCCTTTTTAAAGATGCAAGGAAGTTTGTTATATCATGTGATGAATGCCAACGAGTAGGTAACATCTCTAGACACAATGAAATTCCTATGAATTATTCTCTTGTTATTGAACCTTTTGATTGTTGGGGATTTGACTTTATGGGACCTTTTCCTCCTTCAAAAGGGTATACTCATATTCTTGTTGTTGTTGACTATGTTACAAAGTGGGTAGAAGCCATACCTACAAGCAGTGCTAATGGTAAGACCTCTTTTAAAATGCTCAAAGATGTCATTTTCCTAGGTTCGGTGTGCCTAGATATCTCATGACTGATGGAGGCTCCCATTTTATTCATGGGGGTTTTAGAAAAACTCTCCCTAAGTATGATGTAAACCACGGAATAGCTTCAACTTATCACCCCAAACTAGTGGGCAAGTAGAACTTTCCAATAGGTAAATCAAATCTATTTTGCAGAAGACTGTCAATAGATCTAGGAAAAATTGGGCTAAAAAGTTGAATGACGCTTTGTGGGCTTATAGAACTGCTTATAAAAATGCTATGGGGATGTCTCCTTACAAAATGGTCCATGGGAAGGCTTGTCACCTGCCTTTAGAATTAGAACACAAAGCTTATTGGGCAGTGAAAGAGTTGAATAGAGACTTTAGACTTGCTGGTGAGAAAAGACTGCTCGACTTAAGTAATCTGGATGAGTGGAGAGGTGAAGCTTACGAAAATGCTAGGCTCTTTAAGGAAAAAGTAAAAAGATGGCATGATAGGAGAATTCTCAAAAGGGAGTTCCTCGTGGATGAGAAAGTTCTTTTGTATAGGTCTCGTCTCAGATTTTTTGCAGGGAAACTACTCTCCAAATGGGAAGGACCTTTTGTTATCAAGGAAGTGTACCGTTCAGGTGCCATCAAAATTTCTTCTCTGAAGGATGACACAACACAAGTGGTTAATGGTCAGAGACTAAAACATTATATTTCTGGAGATTCTTATAATGAAGATGTGGATGTTATTCAAATGGTTACTCTAGAAGAATTTATCAGAAGCCAAACATCAGAAACTGCAGAGATCGTCCTTGAATAGGTAAAAGAGGTGAAAATAGAAGGTTCGTTAAACTCCAATCTTTTTATATTTTTGATGTTTTAAATACATAAGGGAAGTTACGAGATGAAACTGAAGAGGAAACGGAGCCCGGGGTGGGCAAACTCACCCCAGGCGTGGGCCCAGCCTGGCCGCGCCTGGAGGGGGTTTGACTCCTCCGAACTTCGTCTCCGCCTCGTTTTCGTGTCAGTACCGTCCTTATTCCTTGAAACTTCGTAATATATAACCCCCGGGTTCCACGAGGTACTTGCATCATGTTCTCGTCGTGTTTTCGTTTTCAATCTGTTTCTGTTAGGAAAATTCTCGGATTTGGAGCCTCAATGTCTTCCTTTGGATCACCCACGGAGGATTCCTCTGCGGATGTCCTTAACCCGTACATCTATGAGTTGAGAATTAAACCCGAAAGAGTTGATCCTCAAAGAAGTTCAAGGCCCTAAAGGAGAAGGCAGTCTGGAGGACAGGATGGAAGCGTTGGAACAAGAAGTTTTCAGATACAAGAAGATGGCAGAACGCGAAGTGGATGTTATTCACAAGATAAGTTCAGACCTCATCGCCAAGCATGAGGGAGAGTTTGTTGAGCTCTGAGAAGAGATCTTCTCACTCCGTCAGACCACCAATCAATTGCAAGAATAACTTTATGACATACAAAATCAAAACTGTGAGTATGAGGCTAGATTTGATCGCATTATCTCTGTTGCTAGTTTCAGGATTGCAGAAACAAGGACATCCTTTTTGTATGGGGAACCATTGCCTTGGAAATTTGATGATGACAAGAGAACACCACCACCACCGAAGGAGTAATTCGTCATCGGGTTTGGCATCCCCTTAGCTTGTTCCAAGCTTGGGGGAGTGCCACGGTATCACCACCATTATCTTTTATCTTTTACCTTTTTAGTGGATTCGCATCTTTGGTATATAGGTTATCTTATAGTTTGGTTTGCATGTGGAAGTATCTCTCCTTTAGTTGATTATCTTTGTATCCCTTGGTGTGAGTTCCTTTATTTGAATATTAATGACGAGTCTCATCCTTTACTTTTTGAACTTCTATTTTAGTTTGCAATCTCTATTATATGATGGATATTGTTGTTCAGTATTAGTTTGAAAGAAAAAGAAAGAAAGAAAAAGCTTACAGTTATTTGGTATCATTTGTTTTCTTTCTTGTTGGCTCATAAGCTTAGTATTATTTATTTAAGATTCTTTTGTGTCTTCAAGGAAGATTGCATGTTTGGCTTTATTACTTGTATGTTTGCTTGCTTCTTTCAACTCTCTTGCTTGCTACCCAGCCTTGCTAGCCAAAAACCTGTTTTGAGAAGGCATACTTCTCATGTTTCCAAAATCCTTTGAACACAAAACTTTTTCCACTTGTGTCCACCTTATCTACCTAGTAGCTTTTGCTATTCCTAGCAAATTCTCAAGCTTCATCTACTTTTCGAATTAAAAAGTATTTTGTTATGTGAAAACTAGTTAGTAAAGCTCTCACGAACTTGATGGCACACTTTATTTACTTGCCCCTTATAAACTTGAACCATTGTGGACATCAAAGTTGTATATGCTTGCATCTATACGTTGGAATTAGCAGAACCGTGCTGTCATGGGGAACGTTTTCAACATTCACTTGTACTCTGTACATAGTTGATATCGTGCTCTTTTGTCTATGGATGTCAATGGTGTGAAATGAATAGGGAACTTGTAAGTCCATGGAGTTTGTATTCTGTGTTAGAGAAACACCTGGGCTACTAGCCTAAGCCATTCTTAATCATGGTGGAAACTTGAAGCATCACCATAGTGAGTCCTCTATGAAGCATCCTCAATAAAAGCTATGCATATGGTAAATAAAAAGATCGCTGAGATTCTCATTGTATGCTTTCCTTGTCATTTTGGTTATGGGAAATCTCTTGTACCATGTGCAAGGGGTACCCCGTTGGCGGTTCTCAATGATATTTAAATACTTACAATGACAAGAACTTACCTGGACCCAAAGTTTAGTATGCATGAGGAGTGGCCCTCATATTCAAGGGACATGAGATTGCCAACTTATATTTCGTCAAGCATATACTCCGTTTTTGTTCACTTTAACCTTAATCATCTCAAGATGCTTA
Organism: Avena sativa; assembly: GCA_916181665.1. NCBI lineage: Eukaryota > Viridiplantae > Streptophyta > Magnoliopsida > Poales > Poaceae > Avena > Avena sativa. The sequence goes on from OV702297.1 coordinate 250,279,805, forward strand.
TGATAGGGGCAATGAGGGCTCAAAGCTAGTAAGTACCATTATCTTTTGGAACCTCTTTATGACTTGTAAGCCCAGCTACCCTCTAAGAAGGGACCTTTATTCCACTTCCAATTGAGTTAGTACACCTATTTCCTCTCTGTCTCCAGCAAGCTTTTGAGTTGTGTTTCAGGCTTTCATATGGTGATTTATTCAATCATGTTTTTCATCTTCCTTGTTTGCACAAAAACTCTTATCTATTGAGTATTACTTTGAAAGCCTACACTTGTGAAAAACCTTTTTGAGCAAAGAGTGCTCCTGTTTTGAAACCTCTACAAAAAGCCTTTGTGAAACTATTTGGCAGGTGTTCTCTGACCAAGAAAAAGTTTGCCAATTCCAATTATGATTTATCTTTATGCATCCCTATTGTGATTGCTGTACTTGGCTGCAAGATAAGTTATATAATGGTGAGTTGCTTTCTTCTATAAGTTGTGCAATGGTAAGTGTGATGCTTCTTGTTTGTATTCTTTTATCAACACTGCACTCCATAAACCTGTGGACATGTTTACTAAGCTCGGTATTCGCTTGGGGACAAGCGAAGTCTAAGCTTGGGGGAGTTGATATGCCCGATTTGCATCACCGTTCTATATCATAATTTACCTCTATTCATTGATATTTGTATTATTATGAGGTATTACTTATGGCTTTTCATCTGTTTATGCATGTTGGATGATTCCTAGAGGATGAACTGCCGGAGTCTGGATTCTGATGGAAAAGAAGGAGTGTCGGTGCAATTTCACGAAGATCGGAAAAATACCAAAAAATATGGAAACATATTATTTTACCAGAAGACGAAGGAAGCCAGAAGGAGGGACGAAGTGGGGCCTCAGGGGGCCCACACCACCATAGGCGCGGGCCCACCTAACCCCGCGCCTAGGGCAGGCGTGGCCCACCTGCCCGGCCTTCGAATCCGCCCCTTCTCCTATATCTTCCCTTCGAAACCCTAAGGCTCACGGAGCGACCACATATAGATTTCCGCCGCCTCTGGGGGCGGAAAACACCGAGAGAGAAAGATCTCTCCGGCAGACAGATTTCTGTCAGGGGAATTCCTTCCCGGAGAGGGAAGATCATCGCCATCAACACCGTCATAAAGCTAGGCTTCATCGGGATCATCATCATCATCCACACCATCATCTCCACCATCACCATCATCACTACTCCGTCCCGCTGTAACAATTGTATTCGATCTTGCAGTAGTTCTTAGGGAAAACTTTCCTGGTCTTGATTACTTTTGTAGTTGATGCTTGTGAGTGGAACCATTGGATTATTGTTTATGTACAGATTGTTATCCATTATCATATCTTCTTTGATATAGATCCATATGATGTCTTGTGAGTAGTTCGTTTAGTTCTTGAGGACATGGGAGAAGTCATGTTGTTAGTAGTGCATCTGTGATGAGTTATTATTCAATGGTTTAGTATTTAAGTTGTGGTGCTATTCTTCTAGTGGTGTCATGTGAACGTCGACTACATGATACTTCACCATTTATGGGCCTAGGGGAATGCATTGTGTATTTGGCTACTAATCGTGGGTTTGCCAGAGTGACAGAAACCTGAACCCCCGTTAGGACACCTTTGCACAAGGGAGTGTAGGATCTCAGAGTTTAAGGATGTGGTTAGATTTATATCTTAAATACTTTCTTGTAGTTACCGATGTATGCAGGGGGTTTAATCACAAGTATGTATTAGTCCTAGGAAGGGCGGTATGTTAGCATAGCTTCACCCACACAACACTTACAAAAACCAGAGAAAAGTACTCAGCTATTTGAAGCGAAAGCACTTGATGGAATTCCCATGTGTCCTCCAGAAAGTTTGGTCCTTATAAGTATTTCCACCGGCTTGTCCTTTGCTAAGAAAGGATTGGGCCACTTGCTCTGTTTGTTCGTTACTTTTGCTACTTGCTCCTTGTTTTGTTGCCTTATCATAAAACCATTAAAAATCCGTTTGCTAAGCATTCACAGGGATTTTCTTCTCCATACCATTGTTCAGCACCTTCTGCTCCTCGTTGGCATCGACACTCCTATTTATCGGAAGTACTACGATACACCCCTATACTTGTGGGTCATCACGCTCTCAGCATGCTTGCAGAGAGGCTGGGCGTGCTCGTTCTGGGTGGTCCACTGGCTAGCAAGGCTTGGGCACTGGACCAGGGGTGGCGGTGGATGGTGGCTTGTCTCTCAGACAAGGTGGCTAGGCTTGGTGAGGCTCCTAGCTTGCTGTCGACATTGGGGTGGCAAGTTGGGTTCGGCCATGGTCACCATTGATGACAATGTCAAGCTTATAGTGAGCTAGGGGTTGTTAAATAAGTTAGATGATCTACTAAGAGTGTGTTGTGAGCTAGAGAGGGAACAAGTTAGGCACAACACTGCTCACTATAGTGTTTGATGTTTTACTTGATTTGTGTTTACAAGGTGTTTGATGAAATGGCCGCAAGAGATTTGAATTTGAATTTTTTAGTGAAACTTGGTGGGTGTACTAGTCACATACTAGGTAGTCTCTGGTTGCTTGGAATGGTCAAGGTGCACTGGTTTGGTGGGGTTTTGAGAAATGGTGATCTTCACATATGATATAGATTCAATTTTGAATTGCCATTTGAACCAAGTTGCCAAATGTTTCTATGGGTTTGCAAGCTGGGCTTTGGTTCACTTTCACTTGGTCTAGCAAGGCTTGAAAAGAAATGAATTTGTTTCTATTTGAAATCTTGGACTAGAAACACTCAAAGTGGCCTAGTGAGCAAGATTGGCAAAAATGAGCATTTGCTTGTTTTGTTTGTTTTTGAATTTCTCTTGATTTGTTTCTTCTTAGATTTGATTTAGATTATGTTGTTTTCATCTTTAAACCATTCCTTTCTATTCACAACAATCACACAAGTCCATTCATGCATTCATCACATACACACATGCATTCACATGATTTTAATTATAAAAGTTTTTGTTAACCCTAATTTTGAGTGATTGGAATTGATAACCTTGATTAATATTTTTGGGATGTTACAAACCTTCCCTCCTTAAACAAAATCTCGTCTCGAGATTTGAGAAAAATAAAACTTGGATTTAAATAGATTGGCAAACTCCGTCCTAATGTAGTTTTCTCACTCCCAGGTAGCTTTTTCTTCAGTGTGGTTACTCCACTGGATCTTGGGAAACTTGATGCTCCGGGTTCTGGTGGTCTTGAAAGCTTCCTCAAAAATACGGATGGGTACTTTGGGATACATCAGGTCATCGTTGATCTCTATAGTTCGGTGATCAATGTTCTTAACAACTTCGGTCTTCTCCGGGACTTCTAGGGATTTGCGAAGTAACGATATATGGAACACATTATGCACGACTGACATCTCCTCTGGCAGTTCCAGTTGATACGATACTTCTTCTCGACGATTAAGAATCTTGAAAGGTCCGATATATCTGGGGCCTAACTTTCCTTGGAGCTGGAAACATTGTATTCCTTTCAAAGGTGACACTTTGAGATACACAAAATCTCCGATATTGAAAGCGAGTTCTCGACGTCTCTTGTCGGCATAACTCTTCTGTCTGGATTGGGCGGTCTTGAGGTGCTCACGAATCTTGTGAAATTTCTCTTCGGCTTCTCGTAGGATGTCGAGTCCGAAAATCTGACTCTCTCCTACTTCCGACCAATGCAAAGGGGTACGACACTTCCTTCCGTACATGAATTAAAATGGGGTCATTTGCAAACTGGCTTGATAACTGTTGTTGTACGAAAATTCTGCGAACGGCAGACAATCTTCCCGTTTTGATCCATACTCTAGCACACACGATCTCAACATATCTTCGAGTATTTGATTTACTCGCTCCTTTTGTCCATCGGTCTGAAGGTGATAAGCTGTGCTGAAATCCAGTCGGGTTCCTAATCCTTCTTGGACTTTCTTCCAAAATATTGAGGTAAACTGAGTTCCTCGATCTGACACTATGTTCTTGGGAACTCCATGCAAACTAACGATTCTAGTGATGTACAACTCTACTATCTTCGAACTCTGGTAAGTGGTCTTGACGGGTAAGAAATGGGCGACTTTGGACAATCTATCTACGATAACCCAGATAGAGTCATTTCCTTGACTAGATGTAGGCAAACTGGTGATAAAATCAATTCCAACGGAAACCCTTTTCCGTTCTGGAACCTGCAATGGTTGCAACAGTCCTGCGGGTCTCTGATGTCCCGCCTTAACTCTCTGACAGATATCACACTTGGCTATGTAACTTCCGATTTCTCTCTTCATCTTATGCCACCAAAATTGCTCCTTCAAATCCTGATACATCTTTGTTCCTCTGGGTGGATATAATAAAGAGTATCATGGGCTTCTTTCAAAATAGCTTGCTTCAACTCGGAATCTGCTGGCACATAGCTACGTCCTTTGTACCACAAAACTCCTTCTTCATCTTCAGTGAATCTAGGTACTTTGCCTATACGGATACGATGTTTGATTCCGTCGATACTAGCATTTCCTTTCTAAGCCTCCTTGATCTGACTGATCAAAGTAGGTTGAAGCTCTATGCTAGCCAAAAATCCTTCACTTACTAATTCCATTCTAAAATCTTCCATATCCTTGTGCAAACTTGGTTGCTCCTTCAAAATCATGGAGTTCAATCGACACGACAATATACTAAGGGCATTTGCTACCAAATTGGCTTTACCGGGGTGATAGTGGATGTCCATATCATAGTCCTTGATTAACTCTATCCATCTCCTTTGCCTCATATTCAGCTCCTTCTGAGTGAATATATACTTCAGGCTCTTGTGATCCGAATAAATCTCACAACGGTTTACAATAAGATAATGCATCCATGTCTTCAAGGCTAGAACTATGGCTGCTAGTTCAAGGTCATGGGTAGGATAATTCTGCTCATGTTGCTTCAGTTGTCGGGATAGATATGATATTACTTTGCCTTCTTGCATAAAAACACATCCGAGACCGATCTTGGATGCCTCACAATACACATCAAAAGGCTTCATAATATCCAGCATGATCAAGATTGGGGATGATATCAATCTCTTCTTAAGCTCTTGAAAACTCGCTTCACATATCTCCGTCCATTCAAACTTCTTATCCTTCTTCAACAATTGGGTCATGGGTCTTGCGATGCTCGAGAATCCTTCTACGAACTTGTAGTAAGATCCCACTAATCCGAGAAATGCACGAACTTGGGTTTGAGTGGTTGGGGCTTGCCAATCTTCAACATCCTTCACCATTGCAGGGTCAACGGTAATTCCTCTGGCTAATACAATATGTCCGAGCAATCCTACTTCCTGTAACCAGAATTCACATTTGCTTAACTTGGTATACAGCTGATGCTCTCTAAGGGTTCCAAGGATGGTCCTCAGGTGTAGCTCATGTTCTTCTTTTGATTTTAAATAGATCAGAATGTCATCAGTGAAAACAATGACAAACTTATCCTGGAAGTCCATAAAAATCTTATTCATGAGGTTCATGAAATAAGCGGGGGCATTGGTTAATCCAAAAGACATGACAGTGTACTCATACAATCCATATCTGGTGGTAAAGGCAGTCTTTGGAATATCCTCTGCACGAATCTTGAGTTGATGATAACCAGTTCTAAGATCAATCTTAGAAAACACTTTGGCACCAGTCAACTGGTCAAATAGGTCTTCTATCTTCGGTAGTGGGTACTTGTTCTTGATGGTGACATCGTTCAACTTCCGATAATCTGTAAACAAATGGTTACCTCCATCCTTCTTGTCCACAAACAATACATGTGATCTCCATGGCAACGCACTTGGTTGAATCAATCCTATCTCCAGCATAGCATCCAGTTGCTTTTTCAGCTCCACTAATTCAGGGGGGTTCATAATATAAGGTCTTTGGGCTATGGGTCCTGTTCCAGGGATTAGTTAAATGATAAACTCGATATCTCGATCTAGGGGCATACTAGGCAAAACATTTGGAAATACATCGAGGTATTCACAGACTACTCTGACTTGGTCAATGGTTGGTTGGGCTAGACTCTTGTTGCACTTGAATCGATGAGGAAAGGTTTCAGATACATGCTCTACTGATATTCCGGCGGTACTGGTCATGGTTATGGTTTTATTGGCATGGTCGATTAATCCTTTATGTTTCGACATCCAATCCATTCCTAGTACTACTTCCGAACCTTTTGTCCCAAGTACTATTATATTAGCATAAAAATATATGCCATGGATTCGGATTGGTACGGCCTTGCAAATTTGTCTAGCTTTGGTGGTTGAACCAGGTATTTGAACTATCATAACATGCTTCATTTTTGTTGGTTGAATCTTACTAGTGCATGCAAATTCTTCGGTAACAAACGAGTGTGATGCTCCAAAATGAAACAACACTCTTGCAAGTACTGAGTTAACAGAAAACATACCTAGCACGACATCTGGCGCTTCTTGGGCTTCTTCAGCATTCATGAGAAACAGACGGCCATTGCGGTTGAGAGAATTCCCTGGGGCAAATCTTCTTCCAGGCTGAACACGACGTTGCTGCTAAGCTAGGGCATTCACATTGGGGGCTGCGGTAATCTTCTTGGGGAACTCATTGGAGTAGTGTCCCTTGGTTCCACATTCATAACAAGTCACTTGGAACTTGTCCTTTGCTGCAACAGGCACAACATTGCTTCCAGTTCTCGGGGCAGTATTGGTGTTGGTGGCGACATTATTGTTGTTGAACTTGGGTGATGCACGGTTGAAATTGCTTGGCTTGCCGGGGTTGTGGTTGGCGTTTCCTCCAGGCCTTGGGTTTCCTCCTCCACGGTTGGGATAGGTTGGACGGTTCATCGGGGGTCTATTGGTTCTTGGGGCAAATCCTGGGCATGGGTTGGGGCAATACTTTGGGGTATGGTGGGTTCCTGGTTGATGCATCATTCTACGCTTGCGGTTCTCATTGGCTTTGTTGATCTTGCCTTCCATATGAATGGAAGAATCCACTAAGGCTTCAATGTCAGCAAATGGAATGTTGACTAACACCGTTTGCATCTCATCATGCAGACCATTTAGGAATCTCTCCTTCTTCTTATCTTCAGTGTCAATCTCATCCAGTGCATACCTAGCCAATGACAGAAATTTTTCATGGCACTCAACTACTGTCATCCTCCCTTGCTTCAATTCTCTGAATTCATCTCTCATCCTCTTGATCAAACCTGGTGGCACATGGGTCCTGCTAAACTTGAGTTTGAATTTATCCCAAGTCATCATTTGTCCTCCATTCATGGCGCGAACGCTGTTCCACCAAGCTCTTGCATCTCCTGCCAGATAGTGGGTGGCAAATAGTACCTTCTCGTTGGCTTCCACTCCTGCAACTTCTAAGTTGTTCTCCATGGTTTGCAGCCAATCATCGGCATCTAGGGGCTCTTCAGACTTAGTGAAGATGGGTGGATTGCTGTTCTGAAAGTTCTTGATCTTAGATCCATAGTTGTCCTAGTTTCCATGGCCTTGGTTGTTATTTGCCATCTGGGCTATGTGTTGAAGGGTGGCTAAGTTGGCTTGATGTTCGGCTCTTTCAGCTTTGCGGTCAGAAAACAACATTTGCAAGATTTGCAACATCGGGTCCGGGGATGAAGTGCTTCCTCCACGAGGCATCTGAAGATTGAGATAGATCATGAGACAAGGGGGAAATTTCTATGGTTCAGGGGTTTGTTTATGAAATTTGACTCAGATTTTTCTACGAACTTGATTTTCATTCATTCATTCATAGCACACGATACAAACACACACCACAACAAGGAAAATAGATGGTTTTAAGAACCATTATATGAAACTACGATACAGTGGTGTCGTGGTGGTGGTACGGCAGATGCCCATGGGTAGGCTTATGTTGGGGGCTAATGGATGCTAGTGGGATCTGGGAGGGAAGATGCAGTGATTTCTACACACAATAAGCTAGAACTCAAATCTTTATTCCACCTCAATGGAGCTAGAAGTGCTCCTTGAGCTGTATCAGAGAGAGGAGGAAGGAGTTACAACATGAACCCTCTAGAGTAAAATAAATTGATCCCCTCTCCAAGAAGCTCTGCATCTCCTTATAAAGGGGTCCCTTGGTCCATCCTAGGGCTGACATGGACGAGCATATCCTTGGAATATGCTTGGCCCAAAGCGATAACTCGGCGGAACTCTTTCCGTGTCCCTCCTCTATATACGGCAAAGATCCAGAGCCCATCACATGTGAGCCTCGGGCCTGAGGGTTGTCACTGCCGTGACGCTCCTCTGCTGCTCTACTTCTTGTCTCTAGCGCTTGGTACTGTGTAGATTCCACCTAGATAGTACCTAGGGTTTGAATTTGGGGACTACCTCCTTCTTTTGAAAGCTTCCCGTAACCCGGCCTTGCCTCTCGTAACTCCGCTCGACCTTCACTTGCATATAAGTTAATCAACTACGATTGGCCGACATGACCCATATGTCGGCCGAGTTAGATTTCAACTGCCTGATTCAGGATAGGTCATGTCTTATTCGGCCGATCCTTGCATAGCTCGGACTAACCACCTCATGACCCGGCCCTAGATATGAAGAGTCCATTCCTTTTCCTAGGTATCTTGACTCTACCTGGGGTCATCCCCCCAACATTAGTCCCCAAAGCTGGTGTGGTCCTGCCGAATACTTCCGCTGGAACACATCAGCTTCCATGTATTCCCTTTTCTAATCATTCTGTCCGACTTAATGCTTAGTCTGTGTTTTTATCATTCCATTTCCCTTTTGCTCCTCCCTCATTATCGAGGTGTTCCCTATGATTCGAGTCACCTTCCTCTGTCCGAGGTAACTTTTTAGCCTCTCCTGTAAGTTTCGTCCCACATCTGCTAATCATTATCTTTTGTCTCGTTTTTTGTGTCGCTATAGTGTATCCTGACACTACAGTGATTACTACGGCGGTCCCATCGGTGCAGTGAATCTTCGGTCACCGCAACGATTATGGCGGCCGGATCTCCTCCTGCGATGTGAGGCCTTTGCTCTAGCTCCAATCATCACTCACGTACGCGTGATACACGCCCGTCTGCGGTTACCGCGCCACATCCGCGATCCCAATATTACTTTCCACATGCGGTTATAAATGGGGGAGTGGGGATTGGTTAGTTCACTCTTCCCCTTTTCCACTTCCATCATCTTCTTCCTCGCGCCGCCACTGCCATGCTCCTATCCTATCGACCATGCCGTCGTTCTTATGCTCTCGCGAGCGTGCTATTGTGCTTCCATTTTAGTGTCCACGCCGCTGCGCTTCTCCCTCACGCGATGCGCCGCTGCTGCTTGGTCCTCGCCCTAGGTGCTCCGCCTCTGTTTTAATCTCCGGCGGTGTTTTTCTTTTTTCACCGTTGTCGCCTTTGTCGTCGTTGTGACAGGGCCTTGGGTTTCGAGGCTGCTCCCCGCCACCAGCGACCCTTCCTCTGTTGGCTCCTCCGACGAGCCCATGTCGAGCTCGCTCAGCGGCGCCGTCATCGGGGAAGAACTCATGGTGGGCCCGGAGCGCGGTTCGTGGCAAGGATCCACGGTAACTCGCCGGGAAATCGAGTGGATACGTAAGACACATCGGGTTCCCGCCGAGGTACAGTGTCGCTTACCCGGCAAGGAATCTTCCCACGTCCTTCAGGATGGTGAATATGTAGTTTTTGTGTCGCACTTTTCCAGAGGGTTCGGTCTCCCTCTTAGCGATTTTGCCAGGACGTTCCTTGATTTCTTCGGCCTCCAGCCGCATCATTTGCCGGCTAACGCCATCACCTCTCTCTCGGCCTTTATCTCGGCCTCTGAGGGATACTTCGGCCTGTGGCCCTCCGTAGATGTTTGGTCAAAGTTCTTTCAGATCCGAGCTAACGTAGTGTCGGATAAGTCTCTTCATCCCTCCGAAAAGTCTCTAACCCAATGTGGTGCTTCTTCCATCACACCCCGAAAAAATTCCTTGTTTCCCCGAGTCACAGGTCTATAGTCCTGCAAGAAATGGCATAGGTCATTTTTCTCTGTCAAGAATACTAGAGCAGAGGACAAGATTCGGCTCCCTGCCTTCTCTATTGGCCCTCCTTCAAAAAAACTGGCCCTATAATCCGAAGAAGACCCACGCTCTTGCCGAAGCATTCGACCTTCGGCTGAAGGAGTTAACTCGAGCTGGGCTTCGTGGCGAAGATCTGATGGCCACGTTCATCAGTAGCCGAATCTCCCCTTCCAACTCCGCTCACATAAGCTTTGCTACATGAGCGGTCCTTTGGATCCTAACCGAGTTTCCACGGTTGAACTTGATGATGTCCAAATCCAAAAGCGCGTCCGGGCTATCTTTAAAGCCGAGATGCCCGAGGAATGGGTTTGGGGAATGAAACCCTTTTTCTCATAACAACCCTCCTCCTCAGGTAATTCGGATGTGAATTGTCTCACTCGAGTCATTTCCCATTGACTATCCTGCTAACTTTCATCTGCTCTTACTGCAGAGATTTGCTGAGCAAACTACGGAAGATGCCGAGGTGCTGGCCCTCCTTTGGGTCGCTGATCGCAGTACCCTGGACAACGGGTGACCTGACCCAGAGGAATTTATACCTAGGCCCAAGGCTGCTGCCGCTCACACCCGAGGTAGAACCTCGTCCCGCACTGACGAAGGTGATTCAGACGACATCCAAATTGTCGAGGTAGTAGCTGTGGTGCCTATCTTTTACGCATTTCCGGCTCCTTCTTTCCTAGCTAATCCGGCTGGTCAGGTCCATGATGTCGTTCCCCTCGCTTCCGAGGCTCCCGCTCCGTCGAAAAAGCGTGCTGCCTCGAACGATCCTTCTGACGCAGTTCCTAATAAGTGAACCAAGAAATCCTCCCAGCATATCCCAAAGCTCAAAACTATGCCGGGTGTCTCTGGGTAATTTTCCCTGCATGTTTTAATTTGTATCTTTTGTTTCTCTCTTTCCTTCTCTGAATTGGTCTCTATTTTTATTTTGGCAGTGCTCCTATTTCTGTCAAACCCAGTGGTCTGAGTATGACGTCTCACGTGACTCGTCCACTTTTGCCATCGCATTTAGAAGATGTTCGTGTTCTCAGTCCTCCCCGTGACAATTCTCCTCCCCTGCCGACTAACACCCCGCCTCGGTGGGATGGGAGTGAATTTTCTCCTAGAGCTGACGCTGATGTAAATATGCCAGATCATTCAGATGATCCGGCAGCTTTCTCTAAGGTCACCGAAGTTTCCCCTGTCGAGCCTCTTTCTACCGAAGTTCCTGCTACTTTGGCTGCTGCTGAAGTTCCTATTACTCCAGCTGCTACCGAAGTTCGTGCTACCTCGGCCGCTGTTGAAGCACATGCTCCCTCTGCTACAGCAGTTATTGCTCCGAGTACCATACCTTGCTCTAAATCAGTTCCCATTGCCGAAGTGGCTGTCAAGAGCAAGAAGGACCTGTGCTGCCAAGTCTATGACATCTCAAAAAGGAAGGTCTGGTCCGTCTTAGCCGACTGTTGCCGACAAAGTTTTGACGCATACGGAGAGTGGTGGTAGTCTCGGATCATTGGTGGAGTATGCCAACAACTGGAACGCTGCCGACCAGCTTGAGGGCAATCCCAGTAATCAACCTTTCCAGCTTTCCGACATCAGCAGCCGTTTGCATTTGGCTGCTAAGGTTGTATTTGAAAGTGACAAGATGAATGAGGTACACACTTTAATTTGCACTTATCTTTTATGTATAGTATACTATATGCCCATTAGTCCCCGAGCTTGCAGCCGAATAATTTGTTATTCGTCTGGAAACTTTGCTTGCTTAGGGTATATTTATTTATTTTTCATAATATATAATTTTTTGTTGTGCATGTTTCGAAGTAGAACGCATCTGTCAACTTAGATCCGAGTCATGTTTTATTTGATTCGGACCTTTTTTAGGTAACGGACTTGAGCGCCTAGCCCTCTTAGATCCGATTCAAGTTTACTTGATTCGGATCTTATTTTACAGTTTCCTTGTATAATTCGTCGTTATTCTAGGCTGCTCATAACCAGCGTACTGCCGAGTTCCAGAGACTGCTCTTTTCACACAAGAAACTTTCAGATAAGTTTGATAAGATGGTTCCTATTCTGCAAAAAACAAGTAAATCATTCGGCCTTTTTATAATCGAATTTATTTGTATCGATCTTTGCTTCCCAATCAAATTACGATGCATCCTTATTAAGTTAACATTAACAATAAAAATACTCGGCTAACGAAGAAGGTTACTCACCTCGAAGGTTAGTTGTTGCTCCTCTTCTCATTTGTGCATTTCTCTTCTAGACAAATTTCGAGAATATTATAGTACTCCATCTTTGGCCCAACCGAGTTACAAATGTTTGCAGCGTCACATCAAGAGTGCATACCCATGCTGACATGATGCTGCATTTTTTAGAGCAAGCAGGGACTCATTCGGCTCAGCTCAAGGATAAGGATGATGAGATAACTCGTCTTCGTGCCGAGGTTGAGTCTTTGAAATCCTCACAGAAATCTGAGCTAGAAAAAATTGACCAAGAATTCTTCGAGGAAAAGAATCGGGTAATTATTCATCTGCAGAAAGACAAGGAGTTACTTGATGCGGCCGAACTAAGAAATCAGACAATGAGTGATGAGATCACTCAGTTCAAGAAAAAAAGGGGTGGCTGGTCCGTGGACCTTCAGAAGATGTTACGATATATCCATCGTAAGCTTATTCGCCGTATTTTTTCGTCTTGATTTCTCTCCGAGTCAATGTATGCTCGTTGTTTCTCCTGACTTACATAAGGTTTTGCTTTACAGACCACTTTCCCGAAGATGAGCCGGTGAGTACCAAAGTTGTGATCGCCGCCCGTGGCCGCTGAGGTGTTCCTAATCTCCTAGATCAAGAATATTCCATTGAGGATTTCTTGGTTGATGTTGCTGCTGCCATTGAGCCAATGAAAATCATGGGAAATGATCTAGTGAAAGCGGCAATCGAGCTTTCAATGTACTCTGGCCGAATGAAACGAATATCAACAAGGTGGAAGTGCTCGTAGCGAAGCTGATGGATTCCCAGACTCAGCTGAATCTTTTGAGAGAATCCGTTGGGCGAGCCGGGGCCAACATGGCGCTTACCCTGTTTTGTCCTGGTACGAGTATATCTCCCTCAATAATTTGATGAACTTGCGCACTGGCTCCCCTTGTATTGAGGATCCGGAGTATGTTGCTCGCCGCCAAGCCCATGCCTATCAGCTCATCTAATACGCAAATGTGCATCAGTGGAATGAGGGCCAAGTTTCCTCCCCGACGATGCCAAAGATAACGTTGAGGCTGCGGGTGATGATGATGAGTTCGACAGAGACTCTGGTGACGATGGTGAGTCGGAGGAAAACTTTGGAAGGTTTGATGAGTCTAGTGTCATTTCGGGAGGGATCGCCGAGGCTCGATTCTCCTCCAAGGGAACTGAAGCTTCCCAAGCCCAAGGTGGAGTCTCACGGCAAATAGCCCCTGCCCAAGATATCCTGGCTACCTAGGCCGACGCCTAACTTTCGTGGAGGCTCAGGTAACTTTTGAGACTCCAGCTCCTAAAGGTGTTCCTCCTACCGAGGCCGAGGAACCTTCGGTTGTGTCCGAGATACCAACGTCGGAAGCTCCCGCTGTTGTTGTTGTTCCTCGTGCGGATGACTCGGCAACTACTAATGCCTAAGCTATAACAACTTTTATTTGTTTAAGTCCCCGGTATGTCAGGTGTAAGCTGCTCTAAGACAATCTGCCTCTTTTGGTACCATGTGACCCGTATAACTTTGGAATCATATGATATACTAATCGTTATGTTATTATTGTTCTGGTTGAGTTTGTGTGATTTGTATTCTTGTTTGTAAAATTTTAGCTCATGAGTTTGAAACAAACCTCCATGTATTTGTTTTTCTGTCGGCTCTTACTGCATCCATCTTATGTCTTTCTTCTAGGTCACGAAAAATCAGGGACTTTGACTCCTATGTCCATACGTTAGTTAGTCAGATGGACTCACAACCTTTCCGAGTTATCTAATAGTAAAAAAACATGGGACAGTCCCCGAGTTATTGCTTGGGTCACCGAGGTGATCATTCATATTACACATATAATCAGTGACAGACAATTTGGGGTAGTCCCCGAGCTACTGCTCGGGCTGCCGAGGTTTCATACATAGTCATAATGACAAACAATATATGGCAGTTCCTGAGCCACTTCTCGAGCTACCGAGGTTTCATACATAGTCATAATTACAAACAATATAGGAAAGTCCCCGAGCCACTCCTCGAGCTACCGAGGTTTCATACATAATCAGAATGATAAACAATACAGGGCAGTCCCCCAGCCACTACTCAAGCTACCGAGGTTTCATTAACTCGTGTCTAATACAACAAGCCGATACATAATATTACTGGATACAATACACTTCCTCTAAGTGTAAAATGGGCGAAGTAACACTACATTCCACGGTCTTTTTGACTCGTCTCCGGATTTATCTGCCTTTTTCTTTTCTGGAAGTTGAGCATCAATTAGGTAGTATGCATCGTTGTGCAATGCTTTGCTCATGATGAATGGCCGTTCCCATGGGGGGAGAGTTTATGCATACCGGCCGTGCATTGCACCAGCCGAAGAACTATATCCCCTTCCTTGAAAACTCTTGGATTTACTTTCTTGCTATGATACCGTCTGAGGTCTTGTTGATAAATAGCTGATCCTGACAGTGCCTATTCTCTTGCTTCTTCTAGTAGATCCACATCATCTTGCCGAGATATTTCATTTACTTCGGCGCTCGTGTATTGGGTGACTCTTGGAGAGTCATGCATTATGTCGGCTGGAAGTACAACTTCTGCCCCATACACGAGAAAGAACAGGGTGTATCCCGTTGATCTATTCGGGGTAGTTCTCAGGCTCCATAGTACCGCTAGGAGTTCCTCGATCCAGCATCCTGTCGACATCTGAAGTGGTTCTATCAGCCGAGGTTTTATTCCGGACAATACTAGTCCATTCAATCTTTCTACTTGCCTATTTGATGCCGGGTGAGCCACCGAAGCAACATCGAGTCTTATGTGCTTTTCTTGGTAGAATTGAGCAAAGGCTCCTTCAACAAAGTTTGTGCCATTATCCGTGATGATACTGTGTGGGTAGCCATATCTCAGGATGTTATCTTTGAGGAATATTACCGTTGTGGGTCCGTCACATTTTCTTATTGGTTTTACTTCTATCCACTTTGTGAATTTATCCACCATGACCAAAATGTGAGTCATGCCGCCACGAGCCAGCTTAAATGGACATGCCATATCTAAACATCATACTAAGAATGGCCAAGTGATTGGTATTGTTTTTAACTCGGATGAAGGCATATGTATTTTGCTGGCATACCTCTGGCAGTCATTACACTTTGTTACAAATTCTTTTGCTTCCTTTAGCGCACTTGGCCAGTAAAACCCATGCATGAATGCTTTGGCCACAAGGGCTCTAGACGAGGCATGGTGCCCACATTGTCCTTGATGTATGTCCAAGAGGATCTGTTGTCCCTCTGCCAAGTGAACGCATCGTTGCAGCACATTTGTCACGCTTCTCTTATAAAGCTCATTATTTATGATGGTGTAAGCTTTCGCTCTTCTTATTGTTTGCCTCGCAATAACCTCATTATCCGGCAGGACCTTATTTTTCAGAAACGAGAATATGGGTTGTGCCCATTCCGGTATGAGCTTTTCTGGGAAAATTGTTTTGTCAATTTCCATTACTTCTGCCGACATAACATCCGCCGACATATCCCAATCCATTTTTGGGTTAACCGAATCAGTCCCCGAGTAATTCGGCTCATGCACTTTGTCAATTTCCATTGGGACACACTCGGATTTCTGATCTGATGAGAGGCGAATTGATTTGGATTCTAGCGAAGGTACGATTGATAGCTTTCTCAGGTGTTCTAGGGCGATGCCAGGCGGAATTGACTGTCTGGTTGATACGAGTTTTGACAGCGTATCCGCATCATCATTTTCTGCCTGAGGTATGTGATGAAATTCACATCCGTCGAAATAACCACTAATTTTTTGTACATGAAACCGATATAAAGCCATGTTTGCATCCAACGCATCCCAACTCCCTAACACTTGCTGGACTACAAGGTCTAAGTCTCTGAAGCATAGGATTCGGCGTATACCAATTTCCTTTGCCATCTTTAAACCATGAACAAGTGCCTCATATTCAGCTACATTTTTTGATGAAGCAAAATGTATTTGCAACACATACTTCAGTTGATCCTTCTTTGGAGATGTTAACACTATTCCTGCTCCTAACCCATTTCTTAGCTTGGATCCATCAAAATGCATCGTCCAATAGTTCGGATCGGGTAATGGTGGTTCATATTGTATCTCGGCCCAGTCGACTAAAAATTCGGCCATTGCCTGAGATTTGATTGCATCTTCTATCAAACTATGGGGCATAAGGGGATAACTCAATTATCCATTTTGCTATCCATCCACTTGCATATTTGTTGCCCAATATCTCGGCTATTGGTGCTTCGTAGATCACCTTTATGGGATGTTCCTCAAAATAATGTTTGAGCTTCTTTGCCAACATATATACTCCGTAAGCCATTTTTTGGTAGTGTGGATAGTTCTGCTTTTAAGCGGATAACACCTCACTTAGGTAATACACTGGTCTTTGCACCGACTTACCTTCCTCATCGCGTTCCATGACTATTATTGCACTTACAACTCTATTTGTCGCTGCCACGTAGAGCAGCGTAGGCTCTTTTGATAATGGGGAGGCTAAGCCGGGTGCTGTAGCTAGCATCTTTTTCAATTCATGAAAAGCGTTGTTGGCCTGGGGTGTCTAGGTGAAATTATCGGATTTCTTCATCAATTGATATAAAGTCAATGCTTTTTGACCTAGCCGACTTACGAACCGACTTAAGGATGCAAGGCATCCTATGAATTTTTGGACATCGTTTAGGTATCTCGGCAATTGCATTCTTTCAATCGCACAAATCTTAGTTGGATTTTCCTCTATACCTCGTCTGGATACGACGAAACCGAGTAATTTTCTGGCTGGTACACCAAAGGTACATTTATCCGGGTTAAGCTTCATTCGGAATCTTCTTAGATTCACGAATGTCTGCCGGATATCTTCTAGGAGTGTATGGCTCAATTTGGTTTTTATAACCAAATCATCACCATATACTTGAACATTTTTTCCAATCTGATCATGTAGACATTTTCGCATACATCTCTGGTATGTGGCTCCTGCATTGCGCAGGCCGAATGGCATGGTGCGATAGCAATAATCCCCATACGGGGTGATAAACGCGGTTTTTATTTGATTAGCCGGATTTAACGGTATCTGGTGAAAGCCAGAGTACGCATCTACAAATGATAATAGCTCACAACCTGTGGTTGAATCAATGACCTAATCTATCCTAGGTAAAGGAAAAGGATCTTTGGGACACGCGTTGTTAAGGTTCATGTAATCGATACACATTCGCCAAACGACAGCTACGTTTGGATCATCCTTTTTCTTTTCTACCAACACCGGGTCGGCTGGAAGTTGTGTGGACCATGCAAAGATATCCTGATTCTCACGGAGGAAGTTGGTGAGCTCTCTTTCCTATTTGTCATCTAGGCCTGCACGAATGGTGATTGTGTGCTCTAGGAATTGATTGTCAATCTGGATCTTCTTTGTCTCCTTAGTCGGCTGGAAGGATACACTTCCATGTGGATTGGCAAGTGCTGGCATGTTAAGCTGCGCCGACTGAGCTAAAGCTACGACCTCTTGAATTCTCCTTTTCTCTCTTGCAATTACCAAAGATTCAGCCAGGTTTGATCTGGCTGACGCACATTCCATTGATTTCATGTAGTCTCCTGCTATGGTTATCACCCCCTATGGTCCTGACATCTTCACTTTTAAGTAACCAATGTGACAACTGCTCATAAACTTGGCCAATGTCGGCCATCCGAGTAAGGCATTGTAACAGCTTTCCAGATCCACCACCTCAACTTCCAAATACTTATCTCTGCAATTGTCCCTCGTGCCGAATTATACATCTACTCGGACATTCCCAATGGGTTCACAGGACAGTCCTGGCACTATTCCATGGAAGGTTGTTCTAGTCGATTGTAGCATATTCGGAGTTATTCCGAGATTATGCATTGTGTCTTTGTACATAATATTGATGTTGCTTCCATTATCTATCAGCACTATTGAGAACTTCACATTAATACTGGGCCCAAAAAATGTCAGATCCAGCACTAAGGCATATGACCCTAGGTTTGGCATGATTTTCGGGTGATCCCTAATGCTCCAAGTTATCTCCTGATCTGACCATGGAATATACCTCGGAACTGTCGTCATAACTGCATTCACTTCCATATGTCGGCACTATATGCTCTGCCTATCTTGCTGTTCTGTAGTGAACACACAGTATGATTGGTGATGCTCCCTATAGTCATTGCGTCCATTATTTCTAGGGTTTCCTCTACCATCTTGGTTCTGATTTATCACTTGGTGAACTACATCCCTCCGATCTTGATTCTCATACCTCGGAGGTGGTGGAGGCAATATCAGCTGCTGCACATTTCCCCCCGTGAGCTGTGGCTGCTGTTGGTGATGCGCTTGATGTTGCGGCGCTTGCATTGCTGCCAGGTTTCCCATTGGGCTCTTCATCCTGGCACATTGGCGAGTGGTGTGGTTAGCTGGCTTGGCCGGGTTAGGCTTGTGAAACTTATATAGCTGATCCAGCATTGACTCAAATGTGTACTTCGGCCTCTCTTGCCATTGTTTTTTCTGCTTAGGGGTCCACTGTTTCTTCCCGTCATTTCTCAGTTTCCATTGCTGAGGACTGTTCTTCTGACGTTGATTGCTTCAAAGACTCGGTTGATCCTGCACAACTACTGCAACCTGATTTGAACTGTATCTGTAATCCGTCTTGTCATCCCTTCTTCTGCCTCGGTATTCATTGCGACGAGATGAACCTGCACCATCTCGGGCGTAATGGTCTTGCTGCTCACAATGCTCTGCCGACATAAGCTCGGGTTGAGTCAGATCACCCAAGGCATATGAATCTTCTACTCTCTGCAAGCGTGGTGGGAATATCTCTCTGTAGCCACTGCCATATCACACTTCCATATCTGCATCCTTGAATGAACTAAGCAATTGCTTGAGATTCTATAACTCCTTCACATGAGTTTCTAAGATTACACCACCGAGTTAAGAACTCTCTATCAATCTCATTCGGCTTCTGCTTGCACATGGCGAGCTATTGTGGTATGTCTGGCCTCTTGTAAGTACTGGTGAAGTTACTCACAAACATTTTGTCAAAATATAACTAGCAGTTGATACTGCCTATTGGCAAATTATTCATCTAGACCCTGGCTGGCCCTTCCAACATCTGGGGCACGTATCTGACAGCCCATCTCAAATTTCCTCCTGCTATTTTTGCTACGGTGGCATAATCAATTACCCTGGCCGGCTAACTGGAAGTTCGGGATGGGTGGTTCACCCATAATCCGAGGTCCAAAATATGCCGGGCTAGGTGGACCCTGCTCTTCCAATAACTCGAACCGATATATCCTATCCAGCTTCAATCTTGCGTCACTTGATGGCAAGTTTGTATAAATAATTCTTTCCTGCATTCCTAATGATTTTTCCCACCATGCTTGGCATTTTCCATTTCTGAATTACCATCGTTATATCTGGCATGTGCTTGGTTATGCGGAACATGTCTTCTGTCTCGATCTTGCCAAGGTTCATGTCTCAGCTGATGATCTTGCGGAAGGTATCTCCTTCCCTCTGTCGGGTTATTTTTCTCGGGGTTTCCCCTTCCGAGATTCCCATCCTCTCTATTGCAGCGGCCGGGGTTTCTTTCACCGCTATTACCTCGGCTTCCATTGCCCTTATTTTCATTTACTTTTCCAGCAACTGTCGGGTCATACGAGACAATCTGCTTGTTTCTTTTTCCCGAAGTTACTGCTTTATCTTTCCGTGAACCATTTCCGGGCGAGGATGTTGCCGCCACAGATAAAGCGGGGGCAGCCCCTGCAGAATGAACCATGCACGAAGCTCCTGGCTTTGCGGGTTAGCCCTGAGTATCTCCTCATTTTGCTGGTTTGCGATGCGTTCCAGCTCATTTACTCTCTCTTGTTGTCTCTGTCGGGCTTCCCCGGTCAGTCCTTTCAACTCCAAGGCTGCTGCATTCACTGCCCTGAGGTTCTTTGCCAGGGTGCTGTACCTCGGCAAACCTAGGCCAGTCGAATCGCCCTGCTGAGCTTCATGCTCTTTGTTGATGTCATCAAGGAGGTTCTTTCCTCTCAATATCAGGTCATCTACTCGACCAGGGGCCGTATCTAGCTTGTTTGCCCTGGCATATTCTCGCAAATTCCTATTAAAGGACTCCTGCAGCGTCGACACTTTCTTTGCCTCTTCTCACATTTTCAGCCTAGTCTCTTCTAGTTCTTCTTATGCATTTGTCGGGTTAACTATCGGTGCTACAGGTGTTGTTAAGTTATCTCTGGCGGCTTGCAGGATATTCTCTGGCCTCTCTAGAGGTGGCCACCTTACCCTTGGTGCCTTTGGAGTTACCACTTGCACCTCGGCGGCTTCAGCTGCTGGAGGATTTGCTGCCGCTGGCTTCCTTGCTGCCGGCTTAAGTGCTTCCTGGCCTGCTGTCGCCGGGTTTTTTCTTGGCCCGGCTCCTGCTCCTGCCGCAGGTGTTGGAGCTGTCATCATCACCTTAACACTGCCCGCGGGGCAGGTACCATGCTGACCGTGGCAGCGCTGAGGGGAAGATCTCCTGCGAGGAAGACTCAGCGGGGATAGACGTAGGAAGTGTCAATGCCGACATAGATCTTGTGAGCGCCCATGTTGATGAAGACGCTGTTGCGCGAGGGTGCCTTCTTTCTAAAACTACCAGTGTTATCGCTGACGTAGTCCCAGATGTCGAATCTCTGGAATAATCCAGAAATGAGTCGCTCGCCTATGCTGATGAAGTTTCCCGTCCGGATCTTGACTCCAGCTAGCACCGCTGCTGGCCCCACGGTGGGCGCCAACTGTGGTGGTGGTGGCATGGCAGATGCCATGGGTAAGTTGGGGTCCAATGGATGCTAGTGGTATCTGGGTAGGGAAGATGCAGTGATTTCTACACACAATAAGCGAACTCAAATCTTTATTCCACCTCAATGGGGCTACAAGTGCTCCTCGAGTTGTATCAGAGAGAGGAGGAAGGAGTTAAAACATGAACCCTCTAGAGAAAAATGAATCGATCCCCTCTCCAGGAAGCTCTGCCTCTCCTTATAAAGGGGTCCCTTGGTCCATCCTAGGGCTGACGTGGACGAGCATATCCTTGGAATATGCTTGTCCCAAAGCAGTAAATTGGCGGACCTCTTTCTTTGTCCCCCCCTCTATATACGACAAAGATCTAGAGCCCATCACATATGAGCCTCGGGCTTGAGGACTGTCATCTCGGTGATGCTCCTCTGCTCCTGTGCTGCGCTGCTTCTTGTATCTAGCACTTGGTACTGTGCAGATTCCACCTAGATAGTAGCTAGGGTTTGACTTTGGGGACTACCTCCTTCTTCTGCAAGCTTCCTATAACCCGGCCTTGCCTCTCGTAACTCGGCTCGACCTTCACCTGCATCTAAGTTAACCTTTGCAGGGTTAGCCATGAGTATCTCCTCATTTTGCTGGTTTGCGATGCATACCAGCTCATTTACTCTTTCTTTGTTGTCTCTGCCAGGCTTCCCCAGTCAGTCCTTCCAACTCCAAGGCTACTGCATTCGCTGCCATGAGGTTATTTGTCGGGGTGTTGTACCTCGGCAAACCTGGGTCAGTCGAATCGCCCATCTGAGCTTCATGCTCTTTGTTGATGTCATCAAGGAGGTTCTTTCCTCTCAATATCAGGTCATCTACTTGACCAGGGGCCGTATCTAGATTGTTTACCCTGGCATATTATCGCATAGTCCTGTTAAAGGACTCCTACAGCGCCGACACTTTCTTTGCCTCTTCTAACATTTTCAGCATAGTCTCTTCTAGTTCTACATGTGCATTTGTCGGGTTAACTATCGATGCTACATGTGTTGTTAAGTTATATATGGCTGCTTGCAGGATATTCTCTGGCCTGTCCAGAGGTGGCCACCTTACCCTTGGTGCCTTTGGAGTTACGACTTGCACCTCGGGTGCTTCAGCTGCTAGCGGATCTGCTGCCGCTGGCTTCGTGGCTGCTGGCTTAAGTGCCGCCTGGCCTGCTGCCGCCGCGGTTTTTCTTGGCCCGGCTCCTTCTCTTGCCGCTGGGGCTGGAGATGTCATCATCACCTCAACACTGCCCGCAAGGCTAGTACCACGCTGACCGCTGGCAGCGCTGAGGGGAGGATCTCCTGCGAGGAAGACTCGGTGGGGATAGACGTAGGAAGTGTCAACGCCGACGTAGATCTTGTCAGCACCCAGGTTGATGAATACGCCGTTGCGCGGGGGTGCCTTCTTTCTGAAACTACCAGTGTTGTCGCTGACGTAGTCCTAGATGTCGAATCTCTGGACTAATCCATAAACGACTCACTCGCCTATGTCGATGAAGTTTCCCATCCGGATCTTGACTCAAGATAGCACCGCTGCTAGCCCCAAGGTGGGTTCCAACTGTCATGGTGGTGGCATGGCAGATGCCATGGGTAGGCTTAAGTTGGGGGCCAATGGATGCTAGTGGGATCTTGGGAGGGAAGATGCAGTGATTTCTACACATAATAAGCTAGAACTCAAATCTTTACTCCACCTCAATGGAGCCAGAAGTGCTCCTCGAGTTGCCTCAGAGAGAGGAAGAAGGAGTTACAACATGAACCCTCTAGAGAAAAATGAATTGATCCCCTCTCGAGGAAGCTCTGCCTCTCCTTATAAAGGTGTTCCTTGGTCCATCCTAGGGCTGACGTGGACGAGCATATCCTTGGAATATGCTTGTCCCAAAGCGGTAACTCGGTGGACCTCTTTCTGTGTTCCCCCTCTATATACGGAAAATATCCATAGCCCATCACATGTGAACCTCGGGCCTGAGCACTGTCACCTCCGTGACGCTCCTATGCTCCTCTACTGCTCTACTTCTTCTCTCTAGCGCTTGGTACTGTGCAGATTCCACCTAGATAGGAGCTAGGGTTCGACTTTGGGGACTACCTCCTTCTTCTGCAAGCTTCCCATAACCCGGCCTTGCCTCTCGTAACTCGGCTCGGCCTTCCCTGCATCTAAGTTAATCAGCTGCACCTGGCCGACATGACCCATATGTCGGCCGAGTTAGTTTTCAACTGCCTGATTCAGGATAGGTCATGTCTTATTCGGGTGATCCTTGCATATCTAGGCCGAACCACCTCATGACTCAGCCTTAGATATGAAGGGTCCCTTCCCTTTATTAGGTATCTTGATCCTACCTAGGGTCATCCCCACCAACAAGTGGGACCGGATACAACTCACTAACGCTAGTGCTCAAGTGCTACTAGTCCTTGGAGTCGGTGTCCTCATCATCCTCCTCATCATCAATGAAGGCGAAGTCATCCTCGTCGGTTAAGAAGTCCATGGATTGATCCTCTAGAAAGTCATCATCATCACTGAGATAGGATTAGGGGTCTCCACGGATGTCTTCCCCTGTATTCTCCCTCTCCTCAAGTTGCATGTCCCTCTCGTGGATGGTCTCCTCCAACTCTGTGATCCTGTGACAGAGACAGGCAATGATGCACTCCTTCTTGTCAAGCTGACGGCGACGAGACTGGCGATCCTTCACCAGCATGGAAATGGGATGGTCCTTCTTTACTGCGATGGCATAGTTGTGGTTGGCGTAGGAGCAGGCATTGTCCAACTCCATCTGTCGGTCATACATCATGAAGCTAAGGTGGTCCACTTGATTCTTCAGCTCAGGGTGATACGGTGCCTCCAGTGGCTATCCCATCACATCACGCCTTGGGCAGAACTCAAAGCAGGTACCCTTGATCTGGTTGATACTCTGCCCACACAGACGGGCAAGAGCTTCTTGAATGACCATGTCAAGTCCATCTAGCCAGTTGTTCTCCCTTAAGGTGAACTAAATTCCCTCAGAGGTGGGGGCTTCAATCTTTCCTCGAATACTTGCAACAATCAGCCATTGCAAATCCTCTCCTTCCTGATCGTTGAGCTGAGCTCCGAACAACTCGGGGTGCGGGCGCTCCAAAAGTTCTAAGAGCTGGTCCAAGTCAAGCTCAAAGATGAGATCTCCTCCATTCCCCAACTGATAGAACTTGATATACTTCACGTCCATCTGTAAGAATGTAGGATGAGTAAGTTATTAGAGTGATCAAGTGTGTCAAATGTTATGTAGTTTTGCAAGATTTTTCTTTTTGAGGAACATGATTTTTCATGAAAGAATCTAAGTGATAAGAATGAGAATAAGTTGTATAAATACTCACTTCCTTTGTTTTCAAACTAAGTTTTTGGATTCAAACGTCCATTCTAACTAGGGTCTCCTATGGTCAGGATGGCTCTGATACCAACTTGTCAACACCCAGATTTTTAATCCCAGATGCCTATTATGCCGTACATCACAATCCCAGGACTACCATTTTTGCGAGACATAACAGATTGGATATCACAGTACATCATCCATTACAAACCATACATAAGGTCTTACAACAAATAAAGGATCTCATGACCAAGTCTTAATACAATCATAGCGGCGGAATAACGTAATAATAACGGTAGCATGGGCGAAGCTCCATCTTCATGGTAACAGGCAATGCTGACGATGGGAGATAATCCTAGTTGTCGTAACCTTCCTGCGGTCCATCCTCCTGATAGTCCTCTTCATAGTCTGACCACGGGAATAGCCAGGGACAAAGCCATGAGTACTCTTTAAGTACTGGCAAACTAGGACTAACAGGAAGAGTGGTTTTGAGTAGGAATAATAAGATCTAGTTTGTTTTGCAAAAATGCAGATTTACCTTAACTTAGTTCAGAAGCAAAGAAATCTAGTTGAAGTTTTATAACACCTAAGTGGGAAATTGAGTTTTCATATCAAAACCCTGTTGTGGTTAAGTCAAAGTCATGATTCATTTCATAAGTTATTTTGAAAACATCTGACGACGGAACAGTATAGCCACTCCAATTGTACATAACCGTGGACGCGGCTATTCAAATAGTTTGACACTCTACAGAGGTGGTACACTTTCACCACAATATTCGACACATCCGTCAGGAAAAATCCTGAATTCACCATACTCAGTATGTGGATAATCAAGCCTAACCTTTCAATTACACGCCCTAATGTAGGCACCTCTCCTATGAGTTTGGCCTCCCAACCATGACCAACTGTCACCTTCAGAACTGCACAGGTGGACAATCTTCACAAGGTAGCCTCAGATCAAAACCTTGGCGCAAGGGAACCCATAGTAAGGTATATAAATTTCCATTCAAGCCCTACCCAAATTTCGGGTATTGTGTTGTATGATAAAATTTGAATGGTATCGCATTGTAACACACCAGTTTTAGTTAATTACTAATTAGGGTTTGTTTGTGCATTGCATAAGCATCATCCCTTAAAATGCATTGAAGAAAATAGAGCAAACCCTAAAACCCTAGTTTTTCCCCTTCCTTGAAATCCATTCAAAATGGTTTGAATATGAAAAGGCACCAAAATGTGGAGCCCAAATGGATTATAAGGGCTCATAAATATTTTACATATGTTATAAAAGCCTCTTGTGTTTTAAAAGCATTTAAAACAGATTTGAAATAATTTACAAAAGGAGAAAATAAAAACAGAAAAAGGAAAAGTTTTTGGAAATAAAAAAACAGGCAGTAGCCAGCTGGGTCGAGCCCATCTCTTTCCCCTTCTCTCCCTGCCGTCCAACGTATAACACCCGCGACCCAACTAAGGCCGAAGTGCAGCAAATTACCCCTTCGCGTCTTTTCCTTTTTCTTCTTCATCGCTTCCGATGGGAAGCAGCTTGCTATCATCGGCCTCGCCGTCGATCCTCGCCGCCTCCATCCCGCCGACCGCCGAGCTCCAGGAGGAGGATAAGATCTTCGCGACATCGCCCTGCCGTCCTCATCCATTCTTCCCCTCCCCAGATACCTCCCCTTCTCCTCTCTCGTGCGAAGCCGAAACCCTAGCTGGAGGTCGCCGCTATTCCGCACCATCCTGAGCCCAGCCAAGTAGCCCAAGAGCTCCGCCGTGCTGTTCCGTGCCTCCTCATAAAAGGAATCGAGGAGGGGAGTCCCCCAATCGTCACCCTCGAGCCGTTCTTCTTTGCCACCGATGTCGGGCGCCGTCGCCAATGACGCCGTTCAAGACCTACCCACGCCTCCCCGTCATGACCATGAGCACCAGGGTGAGCTTGCAGTTCTCCCTGACCCCTTTTCCCTCTCTATCTCACACTATTTCGTGCCCGAGGCATGCACCGTCGTCTGCCGCCATCAGACGCTGTCATAGCCGGTGCTCTAGTGACCCTTTCAATGTGGCGCCTCCGCTTTTAGGTCCATCTCGCTATGTTGGTTCGAATGCAAATAACCGCGCATCCTCGCTCGTGCCCCAGCATCGTCGGCCGTCGCCGCCTATGCGTGCTCCCCAGCGAGCCCATGTGTAGCCGATGTGGTGCCTGCGTGGCCAAGCCCCACCCATCAGCCTCTCTGGCTAGAGCCAGCCTCAGTGAAAAATGCCCCTGACCTCCCTTTGCTCGCGTGGCTGCCGATGTGGCCTCGGCCCCACCGCTAAGTCACTATGGGTAGATTATGTCTGGGTGCAAAAAGTTTAACGAGCTTTTAATAATTCGTTTAATAATTTCAGAAATTGTTTTGAATATTTTAAATTCAATAACTAATTCATATTAACTCAGAGAAATACAAATAATATATCAAAATGTTTAGAAAAATGAGAACTACCTCTTTAAGCTATAATCATGCATTGTTAAGCAACTTACATGACAAGTTTAATTAGAGAACAAAATCAACCCCTCTCATGTGTTTCCGGAGTTTCCCCGAGTTAGGGTTTTCACCCCTCGGAAGCCCGATTAAATTACCGAGCATGTTTTAGTGTTTAAATTCAATACAATTCAACTTGTCATATTATCATCCTTGCTTGAGCATTGCATAGATGCCATGTGTTGATTGTTTACCCTTTCTTTCCGGTGATTTGGTTCTTTCTGGTAGAATACAATATCGAGATCGAAGACAGAGATCAAGAACATCGAAGATCAAAGATCAATGAACAATACTTGACCAGCTGTGACAAGTCAAGTACAAGGCTACGAAGCTCTACTTATTCGTTATCAACTTGCAAAGGCAAGCATAGACCCACCATGATATAATCCTATGATTTCGAAAGAATTTCAATTCTTGCCATAATGCATACTATTCTACTGTGGTCTTTTATTGATAGATAGAGTATCCTATCTGTTTCATTCCTCCCTTTGAGCTTATATTACCTGATCCACTGCTCCTAGCATAACTAAGTTTTGCTTGTGTGCACTGCTAGAGCTTTTATATGTGTCTTGCTTATCCATGCATAGCTGTTAGTACTAGTTCATCCAGATGATGTATCAGATGCAGAGAATCTAGTATGACAGGAGAACGTGATGAAATGAGATTAGTGATATAAGTTAAACATGGTAAGGCTCGTATGGGAGGCCACAGTGGGATGTGGTTTTTCTAGTCCCATGCTCGCCACTACTAGGACCTGAGTTCTTGCCTTTGGAACCGAGACGAGCGTACAACCACACGGGGCCTGGAAAACCTCACGAGCAACTAACTTGCCTATTAGATTCCATGAGTCACATAGTTCGGGCGTTCCATTCGACATACGCATTGAAAATATTTTCAAAAGAGAAGGTGAAGGAGGTGCATTCATAATAGTTAGGGAAGCATGGAACGGGTTGCTTGGGGTCGATGGAGCCCCTGGTAAACCAACCTCGCCTCACATCTTTAAGTATCGGCTTTGGGATTTGTCCCGTTATGGCGGAATCATACTTATTGCGTGACTCATGGTGTTGGCGAAAGCAAGGTAAAGGTCGTGTCTAACCACCCTCTGCCGGCCTTCCAGGGAAGAGGGATAATCATGTGGCATTAAGATAAGGTTAGTATGTGTGGGTAAAGTTGTACACCCCTGCAGGGTAATAATCTTTCGGAAAGCCGTGTCCACGGTTATGGGCGACTTGGGAACGAATGGGAGATCATAGAGAACATGAACCTAATCATAAAACTTGGCAACTAATGTTTGTTAAGGATGCTTCCTCATGGGTACGAGGGGGTGATCCTAGTTGGTTCATATGATGATGATTCGGTGGATATCAAAAGATGGTGATCAATATTTCGGATATGTCGCTCTCTTATCCCCTTTTAAAATACTCTTATTAGACGAGCTTCTTCTCTCTCCTTTTTTATAAACAAAGGATGGCTTGATGCAAAATAACTCCACCAACCATAAGTCTTGCGGAGTACACCCTGTACTCACCCTTGCTTTATTGATACTTTTGGCAGAGTAAGTGTTCACCTGAAGACGAGTTCCATACTACATCGACATCGATGAGTAGCTTGGGGTTCCCGGCCGGCAGCCTGGAATCTATGGGCTGGGATGTCATCGTTATGCTTCAGGCCTTTTAGGCCATTTGATAAGTTTTATATAGTTAATAGCATAATTTGCCTTCTGTTGTTTGATGTTTGTGGTCAGTGACCTCTACTTGTAATAAATTGGTTCTCGGCTCAGTTATGAGCTTGCTGTAATAAATTTTGTGTAGTAGGGTCACTGCTGTGTTATCAATCCTTCATTGGATATTCTCGAGCTCAAGGTTAAGCTTATGTCAGATGGAGGTCTGGGATTTGTTTAGCCCTGATCCCGGGGGTGTGACACGCATCCAGACAACCATTATTTTTTATAAAGGTCTAAGGCTCATGCCTCAACATTTTCATCATCAAAATCATCTGGTGTTCAAGAACATATGTCAAAACATTTCAGTAGAATGACTCATCATTCTAAGGTTTTCATAATCATTTTCACCAAGTTTTCCCATCTAAAGTGATCAAGTTTTATGCTTAGCACTAGCATCTACAAGTGGCGGTAAACACTAATGAGGGTGATAATCAAGTGTGACTTATCTAAGTTCAATCTCATGCCTCAGGATGACATCAAGATTTATCTAACTTAGGCCAAGTTTTATGCTCTTTATTCTACCTTTAATAATCTTTCTAAAATCTACATATCACTAAGTAAACACAAGTAGAAAGCTTTGATAAAGAAATAAAATAAGTAAGTTTGCAAGTAAAACTAGGATTGGGTATCATCAATAGGTATAATCAAGGCATGCCTAATTCATTGCATAGATTATCTTGTAGGGGTAAGATCGTAAGTAAACTTGCATGATTTAGCTTAGCTTGCCTTGTGCAGAGCAGTGGTTGAAGTTCTTTTTTGCTTCTTCCTCGTAGTATCCTCCTTCCTCTTCGTATCCTTGTTCGGTACTAGCGTCTATAAATAAATACGAAGTACATAGTCACCAAGCAATTATTAACTACTTCTATTTAGCACACAAGGGATTATAATAGATGATCTAGTATCATGACTATTATCACACAGATTAAGGCAAAGGTTGCATTTTTTATTTTAGAAAAGTAATTTCTACTCATTGAAAAACTACTTAAGATTTAATATTCTCCAACTAAAACATGGGATCATGTTGAAACATGTCATCACCACATATTTTAGTACTTGGGAATGTGATTGAAGGTGGTTTCACAATTTAATAAGGTTTAACCTTTTATTTTAATTAAATAAAGTGACTAGAAATGCCTACGGGGCATTCTTTTATTACTTGTCCATTATTTCTGCAAGTAAACCGAGATATTTTTATATATCCAGAAAGGTCTTGTCAAATGTGATTTTTGAGAGTTGGAATCAACTCAAAAGCTGTTATGGTTGAATTTTGAAAAATGTTTGAATGCAGAAAAGCTTCTGCCTTATTATATTTACTCTATGTGATCTGTAATTCCAAATGATTTGAATCCAACGGGCTTGGATTAATAATTTTAATACCCTAGCCGCCGGCCAAGCTTCCTCCTCGGCGTGTCTAAACCCTAGATCGTCGAGGGACTCTCTCATACTCCACCATACTCGCTCCAGCTTAAGGCGAAGCCCTGCGAGATCTCCCCTCTACTTCTGATACCACGCCGTTGTGCTGCCGGAATCGCGAGGAGAGTGCTACAACCTCCGCTGCCTGCTGGAACAAGGGAGAGGAAGGTCTTCGTCGAGTACCGAACGTGTGACCGACTGCGGGAGCGTTGCCGGAACGCAGCGCCAGAAGGATCGTCTACGCGATCTTGAGATCGGGAAGAGTACGACTACATCACCCACGAGAATCCGCTCTCGTTAAACACTTTGGAATCTTCGAGGGTGAGTTATTCCATCGACTCGTTGCTACAATCTAGTAGATAGATCTTGGCTTGTTTGTTTGTATGCGATAGAAATTTTTTGTTTTCCATGCTACGAATCCCTACACAAACGTGTGAGTAGGTCCATGAGGCATCCACCAAAGCGAAGGGGCTCGATGTCCGCGAAGGTGTCGTAGAGGAAGCTTGTCATCTTTAAGTTAGAAGAATAAAAGTTAGATACTTAATCAAGTAGAGGAGAGTAGATACTAGAGTGCGGAAAATAACTTAGTAGAAAAGCAAGTAAGGCACATAAGTTAGAGGTGGTTCCAATCCTAGGGTCACGTCCTACAGGCAACGATATGCTCTGATACCATCTGTAGTGACCTCGGATTGGTAAGGATCCTAAGTCCCTTTGATTATCATGCTAGTCCCTGGATCAATAGCTAGCACTCACAGTCGATGAAATATCATGTAAAACACAAAGTCTTATTACACGGAGAATCCAGAGTATGAATTTATTACAAAGTTGCATAGCATTAAGCTTGCTCAAATAACAGTGGAAACATAAAGGAAGCTTGAGTCCATCAACGCCCCAGGCTTATCGAGTGTAGACTCGCGATCCCTACGCACCTTTCAATCTTCGATTTCTACACATAAGACGTGCAACCAACAAGTTGGGTCAATACTTTGAATGTATTGGCAAATTACACCAAGGAGAGAAAAGACTATCTCTACATGCAAGGCTAGTTTAGGCTATGGAGTTCATTTGCTCAAAGCTAGTTTTTGTTAAGTAGAGAGAAGAAGAGAAGATTTTCCCTACTTTGTAAACATTTTCTTAGATAAAAATAGGGTCGAATGGCACACGAGGATATTATTCACCAAGTGTCCAAACAACCAAACACTTGGATATTACGCACCAAGTGTTACTTGGATATTACACACCAAGTTCCCAAAATC
Source organism: Avena sativa (assembly GCA_916181665.1). Classification (NCBI taxonomy): domain Eukaryota; kingdom Viridiplantae; phylum Streptophyta; class Magnoliopsida; order Poales; family Poaceae; genus Avena; species Avena sativa. Next base: position 250,311,039 of record OV702297.1, read on the forward strand.
CCACCCATTGGCGATATTACTCACGCCATGGGGTTTTAAAACTTTGTTTAGAAAAGAGAGAGGAAGATCCTTCAGAGGCTCCATCCTTCAGATGCTCAATGTTGTTCTGTTTCCGTGAACACGGTTGATCGATCAGATTGCAATACTCTCGAGAGATTGTGCACTTTACCCACAATCCACGATCAATTCCTTTTATAGACAAGACCATGGCGAGGCTTTCCCTTAGTAGCCCCTCTACCTTCCGGATCCAACCGTGCCAAGAACCTCCAAATGTTGGTACCCAGGTGAGGTTTCCCACTAAGTACTAGGCCAAGACAGAGCCCATAATGTATTGTGGTTGCACTGGAAGCTTCTGAATTCTGAAACATGGCAGACTTCTTTGATTCCTGGGCGGCCGTCCTCCACCAAAATCTCACTCGTTGAGCCGACAACCATTCCGCCCAGAAGAAAACTTAGTTTTATTTTGAAGTGGATTTGAGAAGAAAAGTTTGCTCTAGAGAGCCTTTATACTTAGAAAAATTCTTTGTCTTTCGAACCCCCCAACGGTACTTTGTATATGTAGCATAGCAAGTAATACTTAGCAAAAACATGGGTAACCTATTAGGAGGGGAAATCCTAAGTATAGAGCTACTCATTGCATACTACAAAATCATCGCACTTGCAAAATAATACTAAGGAAAAATTCTACTAGAACATCCTACACATGCATTCTACAGAATTTTGAAGATCACATGCATAGAACCAAAACTGGGACAAAATTATGAACAAGTGGTGTAACTTGCCTTGATCCGAGCAGCACTCTGCACAATAGCACTCCTTAGCGCACTCCGAACAATCTAACGAATCAGAAACATGGGTCGAATCACAACTTGCACCAAATATGCCATAGAGATAACATGCATGCATGCAACATGGTATTCATGCATGATTGGTTTTTCTAAATTGACCATGTAGTATAATTGGGTTGCAATTGTGTTAAGGTGTTACTAGGATTGATTTCCCATAGGTTTAAAACAATCTGGGTCACTAATATAATTCATAGGATTAATAGGAGATCCAACCATCTAATTAGCCCCAAATTAGATCTAATGATCTTAAGCAAAGTTTTATAATTTTGTTCAGTTGGTATTGCGGAAACAAAGTCAACGCAACAAAAATCAACTAAAACGGAGTTCTAATTATTTTTCTATGAATTAAATACTCCAATCTAATAATTAAAATCTACACCAAAAACCCCAATGTAAACTTGGAATTTTATTGCAGATATGTGTTCTACATAAAATTATGAATCCAACGGTATATTGTAAGCTAAATTTGGCCAAGTATTTAATTTTATACGAATTTCGCAAGTTTTAAACTAAATCTGCAAATAGATCTAGCCCTAACTTAAAAACTTGCCAAGTGGCAGCTTCCGATTGGTCCAGCTGGCAAGGTGGGGGGGTGACGCGGCGCGGGCGCGGTGCCGACGCGCTTTGCTGCGCGGCGCAGCGCCATTGGCGCGTACCGCTTTGCTCGCCCTTCTAATCTGGGCCATAGATAGCAGATCCAACGGCGGGAGGAGGGTGGTGGCTTACCGCGGCGGTGTTGATGGCGAGGCGGCGGCGGCGCTGTCCGGTGGTGAAGCTCGGCGGCAATCTGGTGGCTCCTGGAGGCAGCGGTGTGGTCGCCGAGGTGCGTCAGGTCCTCGAGGTCATGCTCATGGCCTCGTCGTTCCTCCTCGCTTCCTCGTCTATCGGCAGGGTTCCGTCGACCTTCTCCGTCCCTGGCGGTGCTCCGGCGAGCAATCGCGGACGCGTTTCTGCGAGAGAGAAGGGGAAAGCACACGGCATGAATCAGTGGTGAACGAGGGACAACTCTAGGGGAAGGAAGGAGCGAGAGGGGGTCCCGAACCGTCTCGGTGAGGTCGACCTGACGGCGGCGGTGTGAGATATCGATCGGCTAGGTTTTTGCAAGGAGAAAATCAGACGAGGTGAGGTCGAGGGTGGCGGGGTTTATATGGGGGTGGAAACTTGGGCGAGGGGGCTCGGATCGGCCGCGAATCTTACCGGATTCGGTTCGCACGCGTGCTGCAGGAGGACTCCTGCTCGAGGTAGGGGACGACCCTGTGGGTCCCGGCTGTCAGCGGAGGAGGCGGTGTGGGCTGGCACGGCGCTGGTGAGCTTGCTGATGCGCGGGCGCGGGGCAGGGTGGGCTGGCGAGCCGGCCCAGCAAGGTTAGCTGCTGCCTCTCTTTTTTTTCCTTAAACATTTTTCAATTTATGTTTTAGTAAAACTTAAATAACTTTTGCATATAAAGTCCAAAAATATTGGAATCAACTTCTATATTTTTGTAAAAAGAATGTGGTCATCTTAGGACCATAGTTTAATGATTTACATAGTTTTTTGAAGGATCAAGCTTGACCACTACAATAATGCTTACATATGGAAAACTTTAGTAGGGTTTTGGTAGGTTTAGATGTTTGGATTTTGTTGCAAATTTTATTTGTAGGATGCAATGATGCAAGGATGATGCATGGCACTAATAACATCCTAATATAAAATCTGGGATGTTACAAACCTACCCCCCTTAAGAAGAATCTCGTCCCTGGGATTCGGGTTGGCTAGCAAATAGGTGTGAGTGTTCTGCCTTCAAGTCTTCTTCACGCTCCCATGTAGATTCTTCCTCGGAGTGGTGGTTCCATTGTACTTTGCAGAATCTTATAGTCTTGGTGCGGGTAATCCTTTCGGCCGTTTCCAGTATTTTGATGGGTTTTTCCTCATAGGTAAGGTCATTCTCCAATTGAACCTCATCTAGGGAAACAGTGTCTCTTAGCGGTGTTTCGGCCATCTCCGGGTGACACTTCTTTAGTTGTGACACATGAAACACGTCATGAACAGTCAGTCCTTCCGGTAACTCCAACTGATAAGCAACTTCTCCTCTATGGGCCAGAACCTTATATGGCCCTATGAATCGTGGGGCTAACTTGCCCTTGATTCCGAACCTCTTAACTCCTCGTAGGGGTGAAACTCGGAGATACTCCCGGTCCCCTATTTTATAAGCCACATCTCTGCGCTTGGAATCCGCATAACTCTTCTATCGGGATTGGGCTACCTTTAGCCTATCCCGAATCTGTCGTACCTTTTCTTTGGCATCCTTGATCAATTCAGGTCCAAATAGACTACGTCCACCAACTCCACTCCATAGTAGCGGAGTCCTACACTTCCTGCCATATAGAACTTCAAACGGAGCCATCTTGATACTTGTATGGTAGCTGTTGTCGTATGAGAACTCCGCATATGGCAGGTTATCGTCCCAACTAGACCCATAGTCTAGTGCGCAAGCTCTCAACATATCTTCTAGAATCTGGTTTACCCTTTCAGTTTGGCCATCTGTCTGAGGGTGGTAGGCAGTACTGAATTCTAGTCGGGTTCCAAGAGAGTCATGTAACTGTCGCCAAAAATTTGAAGTGAACTGGGTGCCTCTATCTGCACAATTCCCATGGGAACACCATGCAGACTTACAATCCTTGACATGTATATCTTAGCAAGCTTAGCACTTGTATACGTGGTCTTTACGGGGATGAAGTGAGCCACCTTGGTAAAGTGGTCCACCACAACCCAGATGGAATCAAATCCTGAACGAGTTCGGGGCAATCCCGTGATGAAATCCATGCCCACCTTATCCCACTTCCAGTCGGGTATAGGTAGTGGTTGAAGTAGTCCGGCCGGTTTCTGATGCTCGGCCTTAACTCTGTTGCATACATCACACAGAGAAATATATTCGACAATTTCTCTTTTTAGGTTATTCCACCAAAATCTATCCTTCACATCCATGTACATCTTCGTGTTACCTGGATGAATTGAGTATGGCGAATCATGAGCTTCCTGTAAAATCATCTTCCTGATATCGGGGTCATTGGGAACACACAAACGCTTCCCGTACCAAAGGATTCCTTGTTCATCCAGACGGAAATCTTTAGTCTTTCCTTCACTTATCCTGACTCTTATTTATTCCAACTCCTTATCTCCCTTTTGTGCTTCCTTGATTCTCTCTTGGAAGGTGGACACTATTTCCATAGTCGCTACGTGTCCTTTCGGAACTATCTCTAGCCTGAGATCCTTGAATTGCTTGCATAAATCCTCTGGAAGTTCCCCTGCGGTAAGTCCATTCACATACACCTTACGACTTAAGGCATCGGCCACAACGTTTGCCTTTCCGGGATGGTACTGTAAATCCAAGTCATAATCCTTAATTAGTTCAAGCCATCTTCTTTGTCTCATATTCAACTCCTTTTGTGTGAATATGTACTTCAAGCTTTTATGATCTGTGAACACATCACAATGTTTTCCCATGAGGTAGTGTCTCCATACCTTGAGTGCATGAACCACAGACGCAAGTTCCAAATCATGTGTGGGGTAGTTGTGTTCGTGGTTCTTTAGTTGTCGAGAGGCATAGGATACCACTTTCCCATCCTGCATCAATACACTCACTACTAGAGAAAAGGCTATAGGAGACATGTTTATAGGAGGCACATTCAGACCATATGTGCCTCCTATAAAATAGGCGAGGCACACTCCTTCTCCATGCGCCTCTAGTATAAAAATAGGCGAGGCGCATATGATAAAAATGTGCCTCCTATAATCCCTGTACGGGCGAAATCAAGCAGCCCCAGATTATGCGAGGCACATTCTAGCATATGAGCCTCCTATATATCAGATAGGCGAGGCGCATATGGGCAGAATACACCTCATAATCTGTGTGGGCCCGCGTGTTGGTAGGTGCTCGAATATGCGAGGCACATATGGTCATATGCGCCTCCTATATTTGATAATATGTGAGGCGCATATGGTCATATGTGCCTCAAGTAACTCCTGCGGGCCCGGGTGGACGTAGGTGGCCGCATAGGCGAGGCGCATATTGCTATATGCGCCTCCTATAGTTTGAATTATAGGAGGCACATATTGTGCAATATGCGCCTCCTATAACCTGGCACCACCTTTTTCCAGCTTTTTGCACATGGAGCCAACTACCACCCCGCTCACTTGTCTCACTTCTTTCTCCTCCACCAAGACAAATCTGGTCGCCCCTCCTCCTCCCCACCTCATTTCCCCCATTGATTCACCATAGAAGCTCGCTCAAACTCCATTGGTTGACACTCAAATGTAAGTGAAGTCTCTTGCTACTCTAGAGTGTGCCTCAAGTAACTCATGCAAGCCCGGGTGGAGGTAGGTGGCCGCATAGGCGAGGCGCATATGGTCATATGCGCCTCCTATAGTTCGAAGTATAGGAGGCACATATGGAGCAATATGTTCCTCCTATAGTTTGAAGTATAGGAGGCACATATGGAGCAATATGCGCCTCCTATAACCTGGCCAGATTCAAATTCGAAACAGCCACCTACAACACCTATATAACACCTACCACCTCTCCCTCTTCTACTTGTCCTTCTCCTCCACCTCTCCTCCACCTCTCCTCCTTCTCCTCCTCCATCTCTCCTTCTCCTCCATCTCTCTTTCTTCTCCCCTTCTCCTCCTCCTTCTCCACTATCCTCATCCTCCACTCTCCTCCTCCTCCTCTTTCTCTTCCTCCGGCGACCTTCTCCTCCTCCAGCAACCACTCCGGCCATGGCCTCCATAACCACACCGACCATATCCTCCTCCACCTCCGGTGGCCTCATCCTCCTCCACCATCTCCGGTGATCCCCATGGACATGGCCTCCCGCACATGCTTGCGGTGGTAGGTTGTGGCCACGAGCATGGTCTCCCACGAGCTCCGACGAAATTCTAGCCAGATCTAGATCTAGATCTGGCCGCCTTTTTTTTGAAATTCAAAAATAATATACAAGTCGCATTCGAACCAATATGTGCCTCACATATGAACAATATAGGAGGCGCATATGCAAAGTATAGGAGGCGCATATCAATATGCGCCTCGCATATGCAGAATATAGGAGGCACATATTGATATGCGCCTCGCATATGTGAAGTATAGGAGGCGCATATCATATGCGCCTCGCATAAAAAATAGGCGAGGCTCAAAGTTAGAGGCGCATACGATATGCGCCTCGCATATGCTTTTAGGTGCGCCTCGCATAAGGTTTTCTCTAGTAGTGACTTCCAAGTCCTTGTCGAGAAGCGTCACAATAGACTTGAAAATCCTTTTGGATATCAGGCAGACACAGAACTGGCGCTGTTACAAGGCGTTTCTTTAACTCTTGAAAACTTGCTTCACATGCCTTGGTCCATAGGAATTTCTTTTCCTTCTTTAATAGTTCCGTCATGGGTTTTGCTATTTTCGAAAAGTTTTCAATAAACCTCCGGTAATATCCTGCGAGGCCCAAGAAACTCCGAATATCACCCACATTTTTAGGTGACTCCCATTCAGTCACGGAAGCTACCTTACTAGGATCTACGGCAACTCCTTTTGCTGACACAACATGACCGAGGAATCCTACTTCCTTTAACTAGAATTTGCATTTGCTGAATTTGGCATACAACTTGTGTTCTCTTAGTTTCTCCATAATAAGGCGCAGATGTTTCTCATGTTCCTCCTCATCCTTAGAGTATATGAGTATATCATCTATGAATACCACGATAAATTTTCCAAATATTCCATGAACACCTTGTTCATCATGGTCATGAAGTATGCTGGGGCATTGGTTAGACCAAAAGACATCACGGTGTACTCATACAATCTGTATCTTGTGGTGAATGCTATTTTGGGCACATCCTGTTCTCGAATCTTTAGCTGAAAGTAGCTTGATCGCAGATCGATCTTTGAGAACACACTTGCTCCCTTTAACTGGTCAAACAAATCATTGATGTTGGGCATAGGATACTTATTCTTAATCGTCACTTCGTTCAACGAGCGGTAGTCCACAACCAGCCTCTTGGTTTTATCCTTCTTTTCCACAAATAGGACAGGTGCTCCCCAAGATGACGCGCTGGGTTGGATGAATCCCTTGTCCAATTGTTCCCTAATATGTTTCTTGAGTTACTTCAACTCGTCCACATCCATCTTGTATGGTCTCTTAGCTATCGGCCCCGTGCCCGGCATCAAGTCAATGAGGAACTCGATATCACGGTCGGGAGGCATTCCTGGTAGTTCCTCCGGGAAGACATCTGGGTATTCCTTTACAATAGGTACCTCATCCAAGCTAACCCCCTTAAGTGAGTTCACCATGGCTTCCGTAAGTGCAAAATTTGACTTGATACGAATCCTCTTCCCTTCCGGTGTTGTGAGCATGACAGTCCTTTTGGAAGAATCTATGACTCCTTCAAATTCGGTCATCCAATTCATGCCCAAGATGATGTCTAATCCTTGTGATTCTAGAACTACTAGACTTGTGGGAAAGATGTGCGTCCCAATCCTTAGTTCTAGTGCCCGGCAACCGGAGTTTGCCACTATTTCTCCCCCAGGAGAACTTACCCTTAGAGGAAAGTTTATAGTCTCCGTTGGTATCTTGCCTCTATCCACAAATACTCATGATATGAATGAATGCGATGCACCAGTATCAAAAAGAACAACAGCGGGAATAGAATTGAGCTTGAACTTACCAACCACGGAGTCTGGTGCATCACAAGCATCCTCCATGGAGACATGATTCACCGTGGCTTTGACAAACGGATTTGGCTTCTTCCCGTTTCCATTGCCATGGTTGTGTCCATTTCCATTCCCATTGCCATTGCCATTCTTCTTCTCGGTACAAGAGGTTGCATAGTTCCCCATCCTGTTGCACTTAAAGCATGTCACCTCACTGAGATCCTTTCCATTGCTGCCACTCCCATTGCGGTTTTTATGCCCATTGTGTTTGTGGCCGCCATGGTGATGACCGTTATGGTTGTGGCCATTATTGTTATAAGGTGGTGGTGAGGAATTGCGCTGCTTCTGGTACGGTATGAAGTGCTTGTGAGGGTTAGACTTCCTCTTGCGGTTTTCTATGCTGTTCCTTTTGGATTCCACCACAATGGCTCTGTCCAGGAGTTCCTGAAAGTTGTCAAATTTCTAAGCCACAAGCTGAATGGATATCTCATCATTGAGCCCTCTTAAGAACTCCTCCTGTCTCTTGGCATCAGTGGAAACATCATCGGGTGCATAACGGGATAGCTTGTTGAAAAGCTCACCATACTCGGTGGCAGAACGGTGCAGCTGGTGTAGGTCGCGAAATTCGCGCCTTTTCAGAGTCATAATACCGGCAGCCACATGATGAGTGCGAAAAGCTAACTCAAATTGATCCCAAGTGATAGCATCAATATCTGGGTGGGTGACTTGGTAGTTATCCCACCATTATGCAGCAGGTCCTTCAAGCTGGTGTGCAGCATAACGTACCATGTCGGCTCCGACAGCTTGCACGGTGTCTAGCTTCTTGTTGATGGTACGTAGCCAGTCATCTGCGATGATTGGTTCAACGCTGCTTGTGAAGGTAGGTGGGTTCAACCTCAAAAACCGAGTCAAGCGATCCTGTTGAGGTGGTGGCGGAGGTGGTGGTGGTGGCAGGTTGTTGTTGGTGTTTTGCATGTTCTGAGTGAGCAGTTGGATCAGCTGGTTCTGAGTGGCCAAAAGTTGTGCTATTTCCGGAGGGATTTCGGAGTTCGCACGTCTTGGCGGAATCTGTGGGGTTTGAGAGAAAAGTTAAGAAATAGAAAGAAAGACTAAGTAGTAAACTCCTACCCTTATGAAAACACACCAAGCACACGAGACACATTAACACAACTTAACACAGAAACAACCAAGTTTAACTAAACCAGAATTGTCTTGGTATTTATTACAATCGCGAATAACGTTCTACTATAGAATTTAAAGGTGGTCCAACTATTACACATCTTCCACGCCTTCCTCTTCCTCGTCCTCGAACGAGTAGCCTTCCTGCTCTAGGGTTGTCTTGTACAACTCCATCTACTTCGTGGTGGCTTCAAGCTTCTCTTGGAGGTTCTTAATCTCATCCTGCAGCTTCTTGGTGGTGGCTTCTAGCTTCTCCTGAAGTCCCTCCTTCTCGCTTTGTAGATCCTCCACAAGTCTTGACTTCTTCGCGGCTTCGAGTTGCTTTGCCAAGTCCCTCTTGGAAGCATGCACATCATTGATTATCTTGCAAAGGCCTTCAGTTTGCACTTTAGCTCCATCGATCTCCTGTTTGAGTTCCCTAATTCTCTTGTTTTTATTTATCACCCTCTTCTCTTGGTTAGCGAACTTCTTCTCTTGGTCCTGGAACTTTATCTCTTGGAGCTTCATTGCCTCCTCCTGTTGCTTGATCATTTCCTCCTTCTCCTTGATGAGGGCGCATAGCTCGTCGTTCTTTAGCATCTCGAGGAAGGTACCTTTTTCAAGGTCATGGATGTGGCACTCCAAATCTTGATATTGGGTCCTTCGGTGCTTGGTAGAAATCCTTTCCTAAAAGGTTAACTCCATGGGAATTCCTTCCTCGTCTCGTCTCCCAAAGAGGCCGCCGCAGTGTCCTTGGAGAGCTTCATGGTGACGTCCACATAGGCGACCAATGAGTTGCTGCAAGCTGATGCTAAGGGCCTTCTCCTTGGAATCGCTAACAATGTGGATTGCTATGTCTTCCTCCGGGTTCTTGCCTCGCTCTTTTCCTGGCTGGATGACTTTGACTCCCCAATAGCCGTCCTTGTGGAGTTTCTTCATTGTGCTCCCCTGGATTGTTTGGAGGGGAAGGTCCAAACTGTTGGAGATATGCCCTAGAGGCAATAATAAATATGGTTATTATTATATCTTTGTGTTTATGATAAATGTATACATTCATGCTATAATAGTATTAACAAGGAAACATTAATACTTGTGTGATTTGTAAACTTAATTAGAAGTCCCTAGTAAAGCCTCTATACATCACTAGCTTGTTGGTTAATAAATGATTGTGGTTTCCCTATCATGAACATTGAGATGTTATTAACAACAAGATCATATCATTAGGAGAATGATATGGTGGACATACTCCTATAGATAAGCGTAGCATAAAGATCAAGTCATTTTAATAGTTCAATTCCTATATGCTTTCTGATACATAGTAACCTAATTCCTTCGACCATGAGATCATGCATATCACCTTTACCGGATGGATGCTTTGATGACATCAAACACCACACCGTAACTGGGTGGCTATAAAGGTGGCATTGAGTGTTCGGAAAGTATTGGTTGAAACACATGGATCAAGACTGGGATTTGTCCATCCATATGACGGATAGATATACTCTGGGCCCTCTCGGTGAAATGTCATCCAATTAGCTTGCAAGCATGTGACTGGTTCACAAGGGATCACATATCACGGGAACGAGAAAAGAGTACTTATCGGTAACGAGGTTGAACTAGGTATGCAGAGATACCGACGATCATAACCTCGGATAAGTAAACTATCGTGAGACAAAGGGAAATTGGTATCGTATGTAAATGGTTCATTCTATCTCAAAGTAATCATAGAAATATGTGGGAGCCATATGAATTTCCAGATTCCTCTATTGGTTATTGTTCAGAGAAGTGTCTCGATCATGTCCGCAAAATTCACGAACCGTAGGGAGACACACTTAAGGATTCGACGTTGTTTGAGTAGTTATGGAATGATGAGAAAGAGACCGAATGTTGTTCGGAGTCTCGGATGGGATCCGGGATATCACGAGGAGATCCGGAATGGTCCGGAGAATAAGATTCATATAAGGAAAGTCCCGTTTCGGAGTTGGGGAATGGTTCCGGTGTTTTCATCAGGAATGTTCTAGAAGGTTCCGGAATGTCCGGCACTCCGAAGGGGAAGGGTACATGAATGTGTTATATAGAGTTGGTATGATTGCATCATGTACTCGGTGTCATCGCTGAACAAAATAGAGGGTTTATTCAAATCCTAGTTTGAAAAGTCAAACGGCTAGTTTGAAAGTCAAACGGCTATTTTTTGGGAAGTGGGGAAGGAGGAGGAAACCGAATTGGGGAGGAGTCCCTCCTCCACCGCCGGCCCACCTCCAAGCCGAGTTGGGGAGGGACTCCCCTCCCCTTCGCCGGCCGGCCCCTCCACCTATAAAAGGAGGGGCAGGGCTCCCCTCCTAGACACACAAGATCCCCGCCTCCAAAACCCTAAGCCGCCGGCGCCGCCACCTGCTGCCGCCGCCACCGCCCTAGGTCAAGCCGCCGCCGTCGCCTAGCAACCCTAGCCGCCGGCCAAGCTTCCTCCTCGGCGTGTCTAAACCCTAGATCGTCGAGGGACTCTCTCATACTCCACCATACTCGCTCCGGCTTAAGGCGAAGCCCTACGAGATCTCCCCTCTACTTCCGGTACCACGCCGTTGTGCTGCCGGAATCGCGAGGAGAGTGCTACAACCTCCGCTGCCTACTGGAACAAGGGATAGGAAGGTCTTCGTCGAGTACCGAACGTGTGACCGACTGCGGGAGCGTTGCCGGAACGCAGCGCCAGAAGGATCGTCTACGCGATCTTGAGATCGGGAAGAGTACGACTACATCACCCACGAGAATCCGCTCTCGTTAAACACTTTGGAATCTTCGAGGGTGAGTTATTCCATCGACTCGTTGCTACAATCTAGTAAATAGATCTAGGCTTGTTTGTTTGTATGCGATAGAAAATTTTTGTTTTCCATGCTACGAATCCCTACAGTGGTATCAGAGCCGTGTCTATATATAGATCTGTTGCACGAGTAGAACACAATGGTCATTGTGGGCGTTGATGCTTTTATTGTTGATTGGTTCTTGTGTACTTTGCATATTGTGGTATGTTGGGATGAAGCGGCCCAGGCTAACCTTACATGACATCGTTCATGAGACTTGCTCCACGCTTGACATGCAACTTGTATTGCATAAGTGGCTTTGCGGGTGCCTGTCTCTCCTAGCATAGTTAAGATCCAATTTACAACGGGTGATTAACAATACTAGTATCAATGTTGTGGTTCATGTTTGTAAGTTAGAACAACACTTATTGAAAGCCCCAAACCACGTAAAATATGCAAAGAAAGTAGAGGCGTCTAACTTTGTTTTGCAGGGGTGTGCTGTGATGTGATATGGCCATGATTGTGATAATATTTGATGTATGCAATGTTCCTAATTGTAAGTTGGCAACCGGCAGGAGCCATATGGTTGTCTTTAATTTATGTTAAGACCCACGTGTCTATTCAAAGTAGTTGTAATAGTTGAAGCCGGTGGACGAGAACCATGGAGAAGTGTCATTGACCTTGATGCAATGCCGGTGATGATGGAGATCATGTTCGTGCTTGAAGATGGAGATCGGAAGCACAAAGAAGAAAGGCCATATCATATCACATATTATGAATTGCATGTGATGTTAATCCTTTATCCATCTTGTATTGCTTAGTAGACGACGGTAGCATTATAAGATGATCCCTCATGCACATGAATTTCAAGTCATAAAGTGTTCACCCTTAGTTAGCACCGTTGCTAAATCTTGTTGTTTCGAAGCACCACGTGATGATCGGGTGTGTTAGATTCCGCAAGTGTATGCAACGTGAGCAAGCCAGATTTGCTCATGCGGAAACTAAGGTTTGATCTTGACGAGCCTGGCATGTACAGACATGGTCTCGGAACACGGATCACCGAAAGGTAAAGCATGAATCATATAGTAGATATGATGAACATGTCGATTGTTCGCCATTGAAACTATATCAGCTCTCGTGATGATCGGTGTTGATGTGGTGGATTTGGTTCGTGTGATCACTAAAACAATGTGAGGGATATTGTTTTGAGTGGGAGTTCACCTAGATTAATTTTATTATTAATTTGAACTCAATTTGTCATAAACTTAGTCTAAACTATTGCAAATATGTTGTAGATCAATGGAAGCCCCTACCATCAATTTTAATGCGTTCCTAGAGAAAGAAAAGTTGAAAAACAATGGAAGCAACTTCGCGGATTGGTTCCGCAATTTGAGGATTGTCCTCACAGCTGGTAATTTGACTTATGTGTTGGATGCACGCTGGATGACCCACCTGCAGCTGATGCTGCCGATGAAGTAAAGAATGTTTACCTCACTCGGAAGACTCATTACTCCACAGTTCAGTGTGCTCTCTTGTATGGTTTAGAATCGGAGCTTCAGAAAAGGTTTGAGAATTCAGACCATATGATATTGTCGAGGATCTCAAATTGATCTTTGAGACTCATGCGGCAATTGAAAGCTATGAGGCTTCTGAAAAGTTCTTTAACTGCAAGATGGAAGAGGGCAACTCCGTCAGTGAGCATGTGCTTAAGATGTCTGGGCACGCAAACAAACTTCAAAGCTTGGGTATAGTGATTCCTAATGCTTTGGGGATTTACCGCGTCCTCCAATCACTACCACCAAGTTACAAGAACTTTGTGATGAACTACAACATTCAAAACATGAACAAGACGTTGCCAGAACTCTTTGCCATGTTGAAATCTGCAGAAGTGGAGATCAAGAAAGAGCACCAAGTGTTGTTGGTCAATAAGACCACCAAATTCAAGAAAGACAAGTCTAAGCAGAAGGGACACTTCAATAAGGGTGGTAAGAAAGTTACCACGCCGACGAAGAAGACCAAGGCTGGACCTAAGCCTGATACTGAGTGCTTTTACTGCAAGGGAGAAGGTCACTGGAAGCGGAATTGCCCAAAGTACTTGGCAGATTTGAAGAACGACAACATCAAGAAGAAAGGTATATCCGATATACATGTTATTGATGTGTATCTCACTAGTACTCATAGTAGTTCCTGGGTATTTGATACTGGTTCGGTTGCTCATATTTGTAACTCGAAACGGGTGCTGCAGAATAAACGGAAGCTAGCGAAGAACGAGGTGACAATGCGCGTTGGAAACGGTTCAAAGGTTGATGTGATCGCGGTCGGCACGCTACCCCTAAATCTACCATCGGGATTAGTTTTATACTTAAATAATTGTTATTTGGTGCCTGCGTTAAGCATGAACATTATATCGGGATCTTGTTTATTGCGAGACGGTTACTTGTTTAAGTCCGAGAATAATGGTTGTTTGATTTATATGAGTAATATGTTTTATGCACATGCACCTTTGATATATGGTCTATTCTTATTGAATCTCGATAGTGGAAATACACATATTAATAACATTGAGGCTAAGCGTTTGAAATCGAGCAATAACTCGACCTATATGTGGCACTGTCGTCTTGGTCACATTGGAGTGAAGCGCATGAAGAAACTCCATTCCGATGGACTTCTTGAATAACTTGATTTCGAATCACTTGAAAGATGCGAAGCATGTCTGATGGGTAAAATGACTAAGACTCCATTTTCTGGTATGATGGAGCGAGCTAAGGACTTGTTGGAAATCATACATACCGATGTGTGTGGTCCAATGAGTGTAGCATCGCGCGGTGGTTATCGTTATGTTCTTACCTTCACGGATGACTTGAGTAGATATGGGTATATCTATTTCATGAAACATAAGTCCGATACTTTCGAGAAGTTTAAGGAATTTCAAAGTGAGGTTGAGAATCAACGTAACAAGAAGATTAAATTTCTACGTTCTGATCGTGGAGGTGAATATCTAAGTTACGAGTTTGGCGAGCATTTGAAGAAATGCGGAATACTTTCACAATTGACACCGCTGGGAACACCACAGCGTAATGGTGTGTCCGAACGTCGTAATCGAACTCTCTTAGATATGGTTCGTTCTATGATGTCACTTACAGATTTACTGCTATCATTTTGGGGTTATGCATTAGAAATAGCCGCATTCACTTTAAATAGGGCACCATCTAAATCCGTTGAAATGACACCGTATGAATTATGGTTTGGGAAGAAACCTAGATTGTCGTTCCTTAAAGTTTGGGGTTGCGAAGCCTATGTAAAGAAGTTACAGCCGGACAAGCTTGAACCCAAAGCGGAAAAATGCGTCTTCATAGGATACCCGAAGGAAACTACTGGGTATACCTTCTATCATAGATCCGAAGGAAAAATCTTTGTTGCGAAGAATGGATCCTTTCTAGAGAAGGAATTTCTATTGAAAGAAGTGACTGGAAGGAAAGTAGAACTCGACGAGGTTGTCGAACCTTCTCTCGAAATTGCGAGTAGCGCAGCACCGGAAGAAGTTCCTGTGGTGCCTGCACCAGTTAGAGAGGAAGCTAATGATAATGATCATGAAACTTCGGTTGAAGTTGCTACAGAGCCTCGCAGGTCAACGAGAACACGTACCACTCCATATTGGTATGATCCTGTTATGAGTGTCATGTTGGTGGACAACACCGATGACCCCGAGACATATGAGGAAGCGATGATGAGCCTAGATTCCAATAAATGGCAAGAAGCCATGAAATCCGAGATTGGATCCATGTACGAAAACCAAGTATGGACTTTGGTGGACTTACCGGATGGCCGGAAGGCCGTCGAGAACAAATGGATCTTCAAGAAGAAAACAGATGCTGATGGTAATGTTACTGTCTATAAAGCTCGACTTGTCGCAAAAGGGTTTCGACAAATTCAAGGAGTTGACTACGATGAGACTTTCTCACCAGTAGCGAAGCTAAAGTCTGTGAGGATTATGTTAGCAATCGCTGCATATTACGATTATGAGATATGGCAGATGGATGTCAAAACAGCATTCCTCAATGGAGACATTGATGAAGAGTTGTATATGATGCAACCCAAAGGTTTTGTCGATCCTAAAGATGCTAACAAGGTATGCAAACTTCAACGGTCCATCTATGGATTGAAGCAAGCATCCCGAAGTTGGAATCAACGTTTTGATAAGGTGATCAAAAGTTTTGGTTTTATACAATCTTATGGAGAAGCTTGTATTTACAAGAAAGTGAGTGGGAGCTCTGTAGCATTATTAATACTATATGTAGA
Organism: Avena sativa; assembly: GCA_916181665.1. Taxonomy (NCBI): domain Eukaryota; kingdom Viridiplantae; phylum Streptophyta; class Magnoliopsida; order Poales; family Poaceae; genus Avena; species Avena sativa. The sequence goes on from OV702297.1 coordinate 250,326,812, forward strand.
TGACATATTGTTGATTGGGAATGATGTAGACCTTCTAAATAGTGTCAAGGAATATTTGAATAATAGTTTTTCAATGAAGGATCTTGGCGAAGCAGCTTACATATTAGGCATAAAGATTTATAGAGATAGATCGAAACGCCAAATATCATTGTCACAAAGTACATATTTGGACAAAGTTCTAAAGAGGTTTGGAATGGAAGATAGCAAGAAAGGGTTCTTGCCCATGTTGCCCAATACGACCTTGAGTAAAACTCAAAGTCCGACATCGGCAGAAGATAGAGAAAGGATGAGTAAGACTCCCTATGCCTCAGCCATAGGATCTCTAATGTATGCCATGCTATGTACTAGACCCGACATTGCATATGCTGTTAGTTTAACTACAAGATATCAAAGTGATCCAGGAGTGGATCATTGGACAGCGGTCAAAAACTTCCTTAAGTACTTGAGAAGAACTAAGGATATGGTTCTTTCTTATGGAGGTGATGAACAACTCGTTGTTAATGGTTACACCGATGCTAGTTGGAACACCGATCCGGATGATTCTAAATCACAATCTGGATACGTATTTATTTTGAATGGTGCAGCAGTTAGCTAGAGGAGTGCAAAGCAAAGCATTGTGGCGAGATCTTCAACTGAATCGGAATACATGGCTGCTTCGGAGGCTTCACAGGAAGCAATATGGATGAAAGAGTTCATTACAGAGCTGGGTGTGGTTCCTAGTGCACTGGACCCAATGTCTATCTACTGTGATAACATGGGCGCCATAGCCAATGCGCAAGAACCAAGGTCACACAAGAAGCTGAAGCATATCAAGCTACGTTTTCACGCTATTCGAGAACATATCCAAGATGGGGATATAAAGATTTGCAAAGTACACACAGATCTGAATGTGGCGGATCCATTGACTAAACTTCTCCTGAGGGCAAAACATGACCAACACCAAACTTCCATGGGTGTTCGGTATATTACCATGTAATCTAGATTAGTTGACTCTAGTGCAAGTGGGAGACTGTTGGAGATATGCCCTAGAGGCAATAATAAATGTAGTAATTATTATATCTTTGTGTTTATGATAAATGTTTACATTCATGCTATAATAGTATTAACCGAAAACATTAATACTTGTGTGATTTGTAAACTAAATTAGAATCCCTAGTAAAGCCTCTTTATAATACTAGCTTGTTGGTTAATAGATGATCATGGTTTCCTAATCATGAACATTGAGATGTTGTTGACAACAAGATCATATCATTAGGAGAATGGTATGATGGACATACTCCTATAGATAAGCGTAACATAAAGATCAAGTCATTTTAATAGTTCAATTGCTATAAGCTTTCTGATACATAGTAACCTAATTCCTTTGACCATGAGATCATGCTAATCACCATCACCGGAAAGATGCTTTGATGACATCAAAAACCACACCGTAACTCGGTGGCTATAAAGATGGCATTGAGTGTTCGGAAAGTATGGGTTGAGACACATGGATCAAGAGTGGGATTTGTCCATCCATATGAAAGATAGATATACTCTGGGCCCTCTCGGTGGAATGTCATCCAATTAGCTTGCAAGCATGTGACTGGCTCACAAGGGATCACGTACCACGGGAACGAGAAAATAGTACTTATCTGTAACGAGGTTGAACTAGGTATGTAGAGATACCGACGATCAAAACCTCGGATAAGTAAATTATCGATACAAAGGGAAATTGGTATCGTATGTGAGTGGTTCATTCGATCACAAAGTAATCGTAGAAATATGTGGGAGCCATATGAATTTCCATATTCCTCTATTGGTTATTGATCGGAGAAGTGTCTCGGTCATGTCCGCGTAATTCATGAACCATAGGGAGACACACTTAAGGATTCGATGTTGTTGAGTAGTTATGGAATGATGAGTAAGAGACCAAATGTTGTTCGGAGTCTCGGATGGGATCTGGGATATCACGAGGAGATCCAAAATGGTCCGGAGAATAATATTCATATAAGGAAATTCCTGTTTTGGAGTTCGGGAATGATTTCGGTGTTTTCACCAGGAATGTTCTAGAAGGGTCCGGAAGGTCCGGCACTATGGAGGGGAAGGGTACATGAATATGTCATGACAATATGGAATGGTTGCATCATGTACTAGGTCACTTGGCTGGGAAAAATAAACAGAGAAATCAAATCAAAGTTTGAAAGTCAAACGCCAATTGGAAAAAGTCAAATCTCAAGTTTGCTTGGTGGAGGGAGAGTAGGAAACCTACTTGGGGAGGAAGTCCCCTCCCTCCACCCACCGGCCAAGGAGGAGGAGTTGGAGGAGGACTCCCTCCTCTCAACCGGCCACCCTCCACATATATAAGGAGGGGTAGGGCTGCCCCCTACCCTCACACCCAAAACCCTAGCCCCAAGTCGCCGGCGCCACCACCTCCTTGTGCTGCCGCCGCCTAGGGCTCCTCCAACTCGGCGAGTTGGGGTTTCCACAAACCCTAGCCGCCAGCCAAGCCTTCCCCTTGGTGCCCTCTAAACCCTAGATCACCAAGGCCTCTCTCATACTCCACAATACTCGCTCCGGCTTAAGGCGAAGCCCTGCGAGATATCCCCTCTACTTCCGACACCACGCCGTCGTGCTGCCGAAATCACGAGGAGAGTGCTACAACCTCCTCTACCTGCTGGAACAAGGGAGAGGAAGGTCTTCATCGAGTATCGAACGTGTGACTGACATAGGAAGCGCTGCCAGAACGTGGCGCCAGAAGGATCGTCTACGCAATCTTGAGATCGGCAAGGGTACGACTACATCACCCACGACAATCTGCCTCGTTAACCGCTTTGGAATCTTCAAGGGTGAGTTCCTCTATCGACTCATTGCTACAATCTAGTAGATAGATCTTGGCTTGTTTGTTTGCATGCGGTAGAATTTTTTTGTTTTCCATGCTATGAACCCCAACAGATACAAGTCATGCCTCAATTGCCATTATGGCTACATCAACCATCATCAGCGGAACTTTATCAAATATTAGAGCTCGAGCCATGTCTTAACCTACAGGCAGCTGACTAGGAGAACGTCCTAGCTCGCATAATCGCCAATGTCACCCTCTTTTTCACTTCACTTCTTGAATCTGACCAAGTTAATAGCCAGGTACAATGTCAGTGACTACTTTGAATGTACTAGCAAACCACCTTAAAAGATAACAATAATAACAAGGGGATATGCAATATGGTTGTGGTAGTAGGAGGGATCCATGAGAGGTTCTTTTCTAAAGTAGTTTCTCTTGTAGATATAGCATCTACACAACTTTGTTGTAAACATTTTGGAAAACGCTAGGATTGGGTCACCCATTTGTTCTTCCTTCCGGTCATCCCATGACCAACATTTCTCCTTCCTTTCCGATCATCCCATGGTCAAAACATTTCCAAATACTTTGCTTTTCCGATGTCCTTTTTAGAATCAAAACCAGCACCTCTCTATTGTAGTTTCTCCAACCCATCCATAACCGTGGATATGGCTATTCGAATAGATTTAAACTCTGTAGAGGTTGTACACTTTACCCACACCATCTGGGTATCCTGCCCTAATCACCTACGAATCGTGGGCCGAATAACCCATCAAGACTGTAACACCCAATTTTAGCAACCCTGATTAAATGCAAAAAGGCAAAAATCAGGGGGAACAACAAATTTTTCTTGCAGTGTGTGCTTACTTATTTGATTTTGCTCAAGAAACTGTTTGTGTATTATAGGTGTACCCCTCAGCCCAACACTAGTTTACAAAAACTATTTTACAAAAGAGATGTCTTGGATCATCTTTCATATTCTCAAATGTTCTGGCATTTCAAAACCTGAGCCAAGATGAATTTGCTACAACCACATACTTTACTAGACTCTTTTGCCAAAACTATGGAGACCTATATATTATCTCCTTATGTTTTCAAGACAGAACCGTCAACTACTCTTATCCCTAGGTTTTCCCAAAACTTTATTAAAACCATTTCACCTCAATCTTGGTAGAGTTTTCAAAATGGTACTTATCTTATTTCAAAGCAAAACCCCTTATCAAAATACCCATCCATACCTCAGGCTAGGCTTGAAGGTAACCCTAGTTGTAGCTAAATAAGTAGTAAGATGAATTGCCTTGATTTGCTGGTTGATGAATTGCCTTGATCTGCTGTTTGATGATTTGCCTTGATCTGTTGCTTGCCTTGTTTGCTTAGGATCTAGATTGAGGTAATCTAGTAGCTCATACTTTAGGACCCAATCCTTGCTTGTGATCATCACTCTCAAAGCCAGCATCCAAGGCTAGACCTATCCTAAGTCCTTCAAGTGACCATCTCCTCTCATGCTCAGATCAATCCAAGGATAATCCCTCTGGATGGTTTCCAACTTAGTGGAGACCCACTCTAAGCATGAATCCTATCTACTTAGTTAACACATCAACATCATCTACTTGATCAAGAGTCTGGAACCCAGCATCCTCTCAAAATCTTCTACCCTTGCACTCTAGTCTAAAACCCTAAATATGCCAAAATCCTCTCAAAAGTCTGGATTTCTTATCTAAGATACCATTTTTGGAGCTCCACCTTTTCCAACCTATGTGCATTCTTTAAAATATACTTGAACCATATTTTAGTACATCTTTAGTACTATCAAGGCCCACTCTTGCCCTTGGATAAGCCATTCCATGTCCCACTCCTCCATGATGGTTTTGTAGTCAAGATAATAATCTTTTCTGCAAATCTTATCATCTTGCCTACATTGGAAGAAGCTCAAATCTGTATGCCATCTCCCCTTGACCAAATTTTTAAATGATTGTAATCTACTTATCATGGCCTATCAACTCCCACTTCACTTGTTTCCATTGGAGCCTTGTTCTTCCTAAACCTCAGATCCAACCAAGCCTTATTTTCATTGGAGGCTAACTGATGTATCTGCTATGGCAGCTTTATTTTCAACAAAGTTTGCCATCTCATATAGACCACCTCAGATCCAACCAAGCCTAACCCTTGCTTCCATGATCATCTAAATGACATGGCCTATCTATCCATACACCCCTTGTACCAAGGTGAGCTCTGAGCTCCCTAACCCAACCCTGTTTAGATGGCATCAGAATAACTAAACCCTAGATCCTCCGAGTATCTAGTTCCCACCCTTTTCACCACTTTTCTTCAAAACCAAGGTTGATCTTGATGCCTACATCAAGTGTACATCATCTACCTTGGATACAAGTATCCCCAAATAATTCCCCCAATTACTTAGATAACTAAACTATTTTATTTCTTTTACTTGCCAAATTCCCAAAAACCCTTCTCTTCAAAGACAAGTTTTTTTTCTCCAAATCACCTTGCGAACTCAATGAACATTTGATGCCTACTTATCTTATACCATATTTTCAACTCAAAAATAAATCTTTTAGAGATCCTTTATTATTTCTTTTTGCCCTTTTTCTTAAATGGCAGAAACAAGAAATAATTCCCCAAAAATAATTTTACATTTCAATAAATTCAAATAAAATTCTCCAATGTGTAATATGGTATTTAGGACCATCCCACATCAAAAAATCCCTAGACAAAGTAAAAATATCAAATAAGCTTCTAGAAACTACTTCTGGACTATTTGGATATTTGAGTTTAAGTGGATTTTTAATCATTAGAAAAATCCCAAATAAATCCTGGAAGTATACAAGGACCATACCCTCCCACCAGGACCATTTACCCATCTTGTACAATGCAAATTCCTGGACTTCATTCATAACCCAAGTTTTGATCAAATTTGGCAAACTAGTCAAGTCTTGTTTCAAACCAAATCCAATCACCACCAAACCTTGTCAAGAACTTCACTCTAGCATCATCACTCACCTCTGGATGACCAAGCACTATAGCATGTCCCCACACCGCTTGTCCCACTCTTTTGTTTATGAGGGAGACAAAGGCAAGGTCTTGTCTAATCAACTTCTTTAATCCTTGCAGCCCTCCCACTCCCTATCTGCTCCATGCACGATCCTAACATCACCCCACACAGTCCCTATCGCCCTCAGCACCCAATGGGGAAGCCATGGACTATTTCCATGCTCCTCCATGAGCCACACCCCCATAGACCACTCCCCCTCAGGTTTATAAGGCCACAGGCCACCCCACCTCGCCCCTCTGCCCTCATTTTCCTCCTCTCCCTTCCACCAACCTCCCCAGATCTCTCGTCTCCTCCCCTTGCTCTGCCCTTCTCGTGAGAAGAAGAACACGAAGCTTCGACCCTCTTCTGAAAATCGAGCAAGGCTCCCTCCCTCGAGGTCCCCTCTCTCTACATGCCACCCTGCAATGACCACCTCCTCTTCCTCTATCTAACCCTGCCATTATTTTTTCCCAGGACCCCCTGCAGCGTTTCCTAGGACGGGCTCCGGCGAGCTAGGTTCGACCACCCTCGCGCGAGCTAATTCTCGACGTCAAGACCCCTCACATCGACCATCCCCTAGACCGCCGGCGAGCACCGCGTCGCCTCGTCGCCTCCCTGACCTCTCCCAAGCCCCCGGTGAGCTCCCCCGTCTCTCCCTGGCCTACCCTAGGGTTTCTCTCACTAGCGAGCCTGCCCAGCGAGGACGACGCCCCTCGTCCATTAGATATCTCTAGATCCGACGGCGGGGAGACCTCGATACCCCTTCGCCGGGCGGGCCAGCTATTTGGCCGCAGCTGGCTAAGTGTCGCCCGCTGGCACTCCGTCGTCGCTAGGCCGATTCCTCCTAGACGGCCCACTCCGCTAGCAGATCTGGCCTGCAGACTTCTCTCCCCTTTTCTTTTATCTATTTATGCTAGATCTGAAAACTAGGGTCTGGTTTAAATCCAAATAAAAATGTAAAAGCCTGTAAAACCCCCAGATCTAAATTTCCTCAGGTGCCCGGGTGTTTTTCCTAACATGCAGAGCCATTGGCTAGTCCCTTTGAGGCTGAAGTTAAAAATGATAAATCCTATACTAGAGTCTGTTCCACAATTAATTTCTCCAGAAAGTTCCACAATTTCAAATGGAGTAAATCCAATTGGCAAAGAAAGGTACTAACCATACCCTTCCATTCCCGCAAGTCCCCTAGTCACTTGCTTCCTAGTTTAGCAACAACAATAATAACAAACAGAGCCCTTTTGGACTTTATGAATTTCCCTAGGTCAAACGAAATGAGGTTTGAACCTAAACCCAACTCTCATAGATCACCCATAACCATATCTCCCTAAATCCAGTAGCCCATAATTATATGAGTCTCTGATAAATTTTAGTGAATTAAACTCTTCTATGCATGGTTTAATTACTAATAAAATCACTCCTGTAGCTATGCAACTCCAAAAAGGTTGATTACAATTTCTACATAAAGGTATTTCCATCACCTAACATGTGTCCTTGTAATCAACTAAAAAGCTTCTGTAGAATAAATCTAATGAAAAAGACAAATCCCACCCATTATTTCCTTTGGGAATTTCTCAAGGCAATTCTGTTAATTGTCTTGAGGTGATTCCAACTCCTACTGATTCAGTACACCAAATACTACTTAATCACCCAAGTAAATTATTGTTGGAACTCCAGAGATGTTCTGGTGAATTATTTCCTAAAACTAGAGTTTTATCCACTATAGAATCCACTATAAATCAAGGGAAATTGATAAAATAGTGAAACCACTTTTGTTGGCTTTATTTTATCAATACCTATCTGATGGTATCAGTTTTACACAATGGTATCATACAGATCAAGACCTTGGTTAAAAAACCCTCTCTTAGGTATTTCCTAAACCATAAATCCAAAGGGATCGTTTCCCTAATGTCTCCAAATCCTTTGCTAATCTCATCAAACCATCATCCCACATCCCACTACCTCATATCATGAATATATCCTTTACTTGTTGTATGGTTTGAAGCTCGTATGCCTTGTATTGATTGGTGTATTGTTTGCTTGCATGTATGCTCGATAACGGCGATAGTTGCGATTATGTGACGCCGAGAAGAAGAAAGGATCGGGATATTCTTTTATTATTATTGGTTATCTGGTTATCTAACGCCGTCAAGGGACTTCTCGGTGGTCACAGGCAAGCCACCATTTCTAAACTTCTATATTTACACATTTCTGTTTAGCAAATATTTTATATCTCCTTTATGAATTGCATGATCAAACACATGGTTTGATTCAAATAAACCGACATGACTAACTTGGCTCCTCCAAGTTATGAATGAGTGTCCATTGGACACCTACCCTATTTACACCTATATTTACCCCTTAGAACGAGGTTACGATGATTAGCATCTTCCCTCTTGGAACCCACAGATTTTCAAAGATAAAACTATTTTGGGTTTTTGCCCTACTATAAAAGTTTTCAACAAAAAAACCTTTGGGAAGACGCATCATTTTCGAGTGGAGGTTTTACCAAAAGAGAATCTGAGGAGAATGAAGAGAACGTCAAGCAAGAGAAAGGAAGGGATGTTCTAAGCCAATGTCCGGAACAATTTTTCTCCGTGCAACCACATTACCCCAGTCGCTGGGGCTTAGCTCGTAGTTTGTGATCTTTAGCCGAGGCTGCTCGTACTCACTAAAGGGGAGAAATACCCTGAAATCTGGGCTGCCATGGGCAGGTACCGGTGCAACAATTGGGTCTCTCTCGGACGGTATGATTTTAGGTAGTACGGGATGAAGATTGTCAGTATTGCTACCGGTCAGGCTTCGGTCTGGAGGTAGGGGTCAGTACGGAAGGAAGCACCAGGGTCGAGGTACCCCATACACGTACCGGATAGATAAACCCAAAAGGAAAAGCCGCCGTTGCTAGGGATCGACAAATGAAAAGTTCAAGTTTGATTATCCGAACCCCTGTCTATTCTGTGTATCAGGCCGTGGTTTTATCCCGGCGGATGTATTGATTGTTGTGGGTAAAGTGCACAACCTCTGCAGAGTGTAATCTATTCGAATAGCCGTGTCCACGGACAAGGAAGGTTGGAATGGCAAGAGCTAGGAGTACCCTTCGGTAAGTGGTAGTAAAATAAAGGATGTGACTTGGTCACGAGGAAAGATAAATAATAAGTTGGTTTTGACCAGAGATGGTCGATAATGTTTTAAAAAGGGTTTTACGACAAAAAAATTCAAATCTTTTTAACAAGGATGTGGAGAAGTCCAGATTTTCAAAAAGGAGACAGATTTTCCAAAAACTCTTTTTCATCAAAGATATAGAGATGCCATTGTTAGGTCTTTCAACAACAACTATAGTGTAGAGCTATCTCGCCACAAACAGATATGGATGTTTCTTCTTACCCTTGTCCCGGTGGTTTTCGAGTACATTCAAAGTACTCACCGGCATTGTCCCTTGCTATTTACTTAGCCAGATTGCAGATGTTAAGAAGCGACGAAGGTGATGACGTCTATGCGAGCTAGGCTGTCTTCCCAGTCAGTTGCCTGTAGGTTAAGGCACGTTCTTGGCGATGAGGACTTCCGCTATTTGTGTTGTAATCGCCATAAAGGCCTCCTTGTAAGGTTTTGTATTCATTAAAATAAGGATGATGTAATGATACTTGTTGGTTATGCTCACGGCTCACTGATCATGGGAACGTGAATTGTATGCATAATGGGTATTCTTGGACCGTAAATCCGGGGTGCCACAAAGACTCTCCCGATGCCACTCTAGTATAGGCCCTACCCTATGAGTTTTTTCCCTCAACACTAGGACGTTGGGATCAACAGACCAATCGGAGTGCATTTTGACTCCTCGAGAGTGGGCACTTTGGATGAGGGGCTCATAGTATCGCCCAGCTGCTCCACAGGGCAGTTCACAATTCCCCTACGTGACTGTCCCATAGTTGACCCTTTTTGTAAAGGAACCCGAAATTAGAGGGAGCCGATCCCTTATGATTAGTAGTGAGAATTCCCATACCAGAGTAGCAAATTTCAAGTCCAGCCCTATCCCAATCCAGAGTAGTGTGGTTCCACGGGTTAAGTTGTTATAGCTAAAGCTACAAAGAACCGGTTGCATTTTTATATACATTTTTCTCTTCTTTCTTTCTGCATCCTTATAAAACAAAACCTTTTTACTTTCTAAAACTTATCTTGGCAGGTCCAACCTCACCAATGCTTTATCATAAAACATTTTGTAATCTTTTTTGGGGTCTTCCCATCCTCTAGTTTTGCTTCGGCTAAAGCGGGTCTCCAAAGGGGTATGGTGTTGCACACCATCTACCATGCTAGGGGAAAGTAGGTGTCATCAAAGGGGTTGTACTTATTAGTACAAATGGTATTGGCTGGAGGAGCCAAGCCACTACCAGGTCAAAAAAAATTATATAGGAAAAGAATGCAATTCTTCATAAATAGGTGGGTAAAACATGCGTAAGTAAAACAGTAGGACAAGGCTTATGAGCAAGAAGGTGGCTTACCTGAGATCAGCAATCTGGAAAAATATGTCTCTGGACTTCTTCTTAGAATACTAAGAATACCAATACAATTTATATTAGCCCCTTCCTTCTTGTCATCAAAATGCGCATCTATCGCTGTCAACGAGCATACATGTATACAAGAAATTTCACAATCAATACAAGTCATACAAACACCAATACCATACAGAAAACAAACATACAACACATTACTCACTTCAGTAGGTTTTGATAATTTGGGTTTGTAGCAATTGGAATTGCTTTGGTTGCACTTAATGAATTGCTTTTGTCATTTATGTGTCAAAACTACCTAAGAAATAGGTTTTGAACCAAGGTAAAGTTCTATATGATACAATTGTATAAAAATTATAACCTCAGTTAGGTATTGATAAAATGAAACCAACAAAAGTGGTTTCACTATTTTATCAATTTTCTTCGATTTGATATGGATTTTCTATTGAGAAAACTCTAGTTTTAGGAAATAATTCACATAAAAGGATAAGTGGTTCCAAAAATTATTTACTCTTAGGATTAGGTAGGTATTGGTGGACTAGATCAGTGAGAGATGGAATCACTGAAAACTACTTAACATAATGCCCTTGAGAAAAATCCAAAGATAGTTCTGGATGACATTTTCTCTTTTTACTCAGGTTTCAAGGGATTTTGATATGATTCAAAAAGCACATGTTAGGTATTTTGAATACCTTTCTGTAAAAATTGGAATCAACCTTTTTAGAGTTGTAAAACTCCTGTAGTGATTAATCTACTGAAATAACCCTAGACAAAAAGGTTTAAATCACTAAAATTTATCAGAAGCTCAAATAAACCTTGGCTCCTGGATTTTATTAGGTAAAGGAGTGACACTTCACTAAGAGTTGGAATTATACAAAAACTCAATTTTTTTGGCCTAGATAATTTATCAAAGGCAGATTTGGGGTCTTTTATTATTTTTGGTCCTGCCAAACCCTAAGGATCTACGAGTGGGGGCAGGGAGACATGCAAAGCACCAAGGATACCTTTCAGTACAAAAAGGTATCATCCTAATTGGAGTTGTAAAACTCCCTGGACGATTTATTTAGTGTAATTGAAACGATTTGGTAATTGAATTCCTAGAAAATAAAGGAGTTTATTTTGGGGACAGAGCTTTCTCTCCATGTTTGAGAAAACACACAGGGTCAAGAGGAAATTTCGATCTAGGCAATTTAATCTCGTTTTTATTTTGAATAAAACCGATGTATATTTCTATTTGACCTAGGGAAGAGACTAAACCAAAAAGGAGGCTCGGGCCATATCTACCCGGCATGGGCCGCACAACGCAAATCTGGACCATGTGGGGAGAGGCACTGCGTGGGAGCGGGTTCGAATGCCCGCGAGGAAGGGCCCGAGTGTCAGTGGTGGTGGGAGCGAAGGGGTACAAGTGCTTGGCGACTGTCGGACTAGAGGCGAGATCAACGAAGCGACATCGTCTCCGAGCTCTCGACGTGGCGGCAGGAACAGAACCCTGGGCGAGACAGGAGGAGGTCAGGGAGGCTCACCGTGGGGTGGAGAGGCGGCATAGGTTCCAGGGAGAGGCGAAGATCGGAGGCGAGTCCAATGATAGGAAGCATGGGTTGGTTTGGCCACAGAAGCCATCTTGCGCGAACACGACCATGGTGGTCTCTTTGGGGCTTCGTGGAGACAGCGAGGGAGATGGTCCTTGGCAAGGAGGGAGTAGTGTTAGATACAATGGGGTCAGGAGACTTCAACAATATGGCATGCAGCGGTAGGGGAGCAAATAAGAGGGCTCACCTGCCATATCTTGAAGAAGCCTGAAAATGGAGTCTCTCCTTCTCTAGTGCACGACTATCTAGGGGAGGGGTTCTGGTGCTAGGGGAAGCTAAGTGGGGTGGGGTGACGGAGTAAATGAGGGAGAGAGAGGCCCTGGAGTGGCATCTAGACAATTTAAACCGAGGAGGTTCGGTCTAGGGTGAACCAAGCCCATAGAAGAGTTTGGGAGGGTCTAGGGAAAGGGCATTGGCCATAGGGGCGATGGAGGGGTGGTGGGTGTCCTCTAGGGTCGTGCCTAGGGCATAGGAAAAGTGGGTTTGCTATTGCCTTCATTTATATCTAGGTTTGTGTGTAGGTGGTCATCTTTCTGTCTGTTTCCAAACACTAATAATAAGGGGAACAGTGCCCTGCTATAGTGTAGCATGATTAGGATGAGTTGGGTGGTTGTGTAGAAATATTGGACAATATTTTGATGAGGGTTGGAGGGGTTTGGTTCAGGATTTTAAATAGTTTCAATTATTGTCCAAGTTTATGATCATGCAGGATTTATTGAGTTTTGGTCTTGGTAGGGTGAGGCCATGGTAATGGTAGCTGGATATGGTAATGTTGCTTCACCAAGAATTATATTGCATTTATTAGATCATTTTAGATCATGTTTATATCATTTATTCAAAAAGTGCTAAAATGGTTTTCAGAAGTTGTTTTGATATTTTGGACTTGGACAAGGTGAGTTTTTGATGTGAAGTAGTCTCAAATATGAATACACACTTTCGAGAATTTTTCCAATATTTATTGAGAAGGAAAAGTATTTTAAAACATTTATTTCTCATTTTTGCCATTTAAGAAAAAGGGGCATAAAGAATTATTAAAAATCTTCAAAAATATTTAATTTTGAAGTGGTAATATATGTATCAATATATAACCTCAAATGTGCCTTAAGTTGGCAAGGTGTTTTGGAGAAAAACAGACTTTGTTTTATAGAGGGACTTTTGAGGATTTTTTAAAATAAAGGAGTTAAATAGTTTTTGGGTCAAAAGATTTATGGATAAAATTTGATAAATTTTTATATCCAAGGTAGATGATGTGCACAAGCTGTATCTATCATTTGTATCCTTGTATTTTGAAACTCAAGCTTGATTTCGAAGAACATGTGAGAAAGGATCTTAGGCATTATTATTTTTATACCTTAAAAACCTTGTTAGATCTTGGAGCTCAGAGATCACCTTGGGTCATGGGATAGTTGTATAGATAGACCAAGTGAGATAGATCACCATGGTACCAAGAGTTGCGCTTGATCATGTTTTAGGTATTCTAGAAGAGAGGCCAAACTTTGTTAAAATTAAGGCTGCCATAGCAGATTATCAATTAGCCTCAAAAACCATGTGGGTTTAGGAAGCACAGAGATCCAATGGAATCAGGGAAAGTGTGGATTGATATACCATGGTTATAAAAGATTAACCATTCAAGGAGTTGGTCAAGGGGGATAACATGGGGAAGTGAGCTTCTGTCAAAGTACGCATGTTGACTAGATTTGCACCAAAGATTGTTTTCCTTCCTGGGAAACCATCAAGAACAAGTGGTTCAAAGGAATACTTGGTCAAGGGCAAGAGTGGGATTTGATATACCTTGAGATGGTCTACAAGATAGTTCAAGTGCATTTCCAAAAAGGTTTAGGGGTTTAGAGATGCAAGGACACAAAGAAGTGATAATGATAACAACTCCAGACTTAGCCATTTAGGCAGATTTAATTTTTTACTAGACTTCAAGAGGAGATGATATTGAAAAGGGGAAAGGTTACAAAATCATCATAAAGTGGATTTTATGTGTTGATTGAGTAGAAAGGATCCATGCTTAAATTTGGTCTTAATTGAGTTGGAAACTATTAGAAGGGATTAGCCCTAGATTGATCTAGTTAAAAGATGAGAAGGTCACTCTAGTGGCTAGGTATGAGGTCAACCTTAGGGGAATTGTTTAGGATTTGTATTCTTTATTTATCTTCATCCTAAAGTATCATACTACTTCCTAATCAAACAAGTGGGGCAGCAGATCAAGGCAAATCATTAGACAACAGATCAAGGCAAGTCATCTTCCAAGCAATTCAACTACTACTAGGGTTACCATCAAGCCTAGATTGAGGTAAGGATATGTATTTTAAAGGTTTGAGTTTGAATAAGGTGAGAGTCGTATTTCTACCAAAAGTATAATTCAAAAGCTTTAAAAAGGTTTTGGGAAAAACCTAGGGGTAAGAGTAGTTAAAAAATTTGCATTGAGAACATAAGGATATTTTAATATATAGCTCTCCATAGTTTGGTCAATGGAAGCTACTAAAATAGTTTGTGTTGCAAAGTCATATTGGCTCGGTTTTTTGAAATGGCAGAACACTTGAGAATATAGAAAATGACCCAGGACAGTTTTGTTAAATAGCTTTAGTCAACTAATGGTGAGGTAAGGGGTATATCAAATTAAATACATTCAGATGCATAAGCACAAGAAAATAACAAGCAAGCACTACATCACTAAACAAAAAATAGTTTTTGTTCCCCCTAATTTTTGCATTCTTGCCAACTAATCAGAGTTGCTGAAATGGGGATGTTACATTATATTTGGTGTTGTATGATTTATTAAGTTTGTTAGAGCTCATTGCAACATCTTGGAAGTACATTGACTCTGCCGCTTGTGTGTGAATCAGAGGGTGAGGCCTCTTATTATAGTGGAAGACCATATTTATATATTTGGGATGCTAAGCACATATGTTAGATGGGCATTTTAGGATCAAGCATATGAACCGGGGAAGCACATCTTTATCATCAAGATCAAGTAGGGAAAGCAGATGTTGATCATCTAGATCAACTGACAGAGGTAGATCCCGAGTATCTAGATCAACTTGTAGAAGGGGGAGGAGAGAAAAAGCGCAAGATGCATGAAATGGGTTTCATTTCAGGTACTTATACTATGCTAGATGAAAAGTTACTATATCTGTAGAAGGGAAAATTTTCAGGTTGTGTGTCTTTGATGTTTCTTTTTAAATGCATACATTAATCTACTAATCAAAGAAGAGACAACTGAAGAGGATTTGATGGTAATGATGATAAACTGTTCGTTGATGAGCCTGCACCTGAGGCTATGGATCGGGTACACTGCTTCTGGATGGAGTTAATGCAGGTCTACTGATCATAAGGGGTGTACATTTGGTGTCAACTGTGTAGTCTCATGACCACTAGCCTAGCTGCAAAACTCTTCGGGTGCACCTAAGATCTCTCTAAATATATGTAGAGCTATCCCATGATTGGTCCGCTACTGTCATAGTACTATAATATGGATCTACCTTATGATTTTTAGGCCTTTGTTAGCAGATCTGTAATTTGAAATTATTACGTATATTAGTAGTATATATGTGTGCCTGTATGTGTTTCTAGTCTAAAATACCATCTTATGCTTTTGAGGAATCCGAAGCGGCTTTGAGGCACCAGCGTTGGTGCCCTATACTGGAACAAAAATTGTCTTGTCCTCAGTCTGCCCTTCCCCTCCCTCAATGCTCCCTAAGCCAAATCAGCAAGAGGCTGGGATCAATTTGATGCGAAAAGGGGCGATTATCTCGGTCCTGGGAGAGGAACACGGGAAACCAAGGGAAAAGGAGGAGGTTGGATATGGGTCCCGCATAATTTATTATCCTCGAAGCTGTATGCCACAACATGTTAAAAAATTTGGGAATAACCCAGGAATCTCTTCGCGCTATCACCACTCGAAATTTTCACTTTACAAAAAATGTAATACTGCCCCTACTACTAGTACTAGTACTAGTACTACTGCCGCTACCCATCCCTTTCTAGTTTCTTCCGACCAGCAACCTCCAAGCGCTAGCTCCCATCCAGCAAGCAAGCAAGTGTCACCTCGAAATTGGGATATGTTTAAGTTGCTCAGATTGGGGAGTTCTTGCTGAGATAGGTGGGTGTATTTGGTCACCTCGAAACTCGATTTTGTTTAATGAAATTCCGATTGGGCCATTGAGGGTACTATTAGTAGTATTCGGTATGCTTTGATTGTGGAGTTCTTGCTGCTCAGATTGATTATTGGGGGAGGGGTCACCTAATCATGGTATTTTCGTCATCTACTCTAATCGATTGGCCCATTGGGGGTGGGGTGTGGTTGGAGTAGGTGGGGGCGGGGGTACTGATTTCATTTGGATTCGGTATCAGTCATGGTCATTACTATGCTGATTGGGGAACTTGGTCGAGTTCGATGTCGGTGTTCTTCACTTTGTAACCTTTAATTTCTACTTGTAATGTGCAATAGATTTTGCGTCAGACTCTATATGGAGAACTATGGGTCAGTGGCACGCACGGCTACTATGGACAGGGATGATCCCGCCAGTTCCCTTAAAAGTTGCCTAAAAAGGTACTATAGTAGCATATTCATTGTATTCTTCCATTCTTTACCATGATGAAATTGGTTTTTCTGCAACCTAGATGTATCCCTATGCTAAAAGTTGTCTCTGTCTACATCTTGTGTTTGTGGAAGCCTATGTGACACCATCTTGTTCTTTATTTACTATAGCATGGTTGTACATACCTGTGAACTTGCGATTATCTAGGTGCGACAAACATCATGATACCCCAACATACCCACTACTCACCAAATAAGTGCATGGCCACTACCCAGCTAGGAGGGCCCAGCTTAAAGAGAAGGGTAATTTTTAATCCACTTATCATGGTGCAGTGTGATTTAATTATTACCCGCTTAGTATCATGCATGCTTATCAGATGTTTATAAACACGTGTGACTTTATTAAATCTAGCACTCTATTTATGTGAATCTAGATCTGGATCTGTCTGACTTTCTTATACAGTCATATATGACTACTATGTACTATATTGAACTGTTGAGCTCTGTTGCTATTTACGCAGATTGAAGGTGCTGCTACGGAGGCTGAGCTGCTATAGAGGCTAGTAGATTACTAATTTTCTCACCAAAAGCGGACATTTTCTACACGACAAGGAAGCGCAACCACAATACCTAGGTGGGTAGTAACCTCTCTAAGAAGTGGGTATAATTTGGAAATCCACAATTTCACATGTTATGATTTTCCGTATTATTGTTATCAGCTATGTCTCTATGCTCATCAGAAGTTCACAAACATTAAATCTATTTGCTTTACAGACAATGATTTTTTCTAATATTATTAGATTTACATGATCTTTACATAATTTAACTTGTCCACTTAATTTCATTCAGTACCACGCACCAGCTGCTCAACCCTTTATTATACCATCCTCTTGTCAAGCTAATGGATTGAAAGGGGGCCATGTATGGCCTTCTAACGGTAGATGGAAGAAAAATGGTGCATTGTCACCCTGCGTGAAGGGTACCCATGCTATCAGGTATGGATTCGAAGCGGTTTAGAACAATTTTATGTAATATCTTGTATCTCACTTTTCTTGTTGTCGTCTTACTTGTCTATCAATTTTGTCATGAAGGTTGTCCTTTATGTCGCTCGCCCCATTATAAACAAGTTGTTAAGAAATGACAAGTTTCTAACTCTTATAATAAGGTCCCAAAAGGCATGCGGCAACTATATGACGTGGATGTCTCACAGACAATGGACACCTCCTATTTGGGTGTCCAAGTTCGGTCCAAGTATGTCTGTGAGAATGGTCTAAAGCAGGGGGACGAGGTAGTAATCGATTTTAGCAAACCTGGGCAGATATTTGCAAGACATCGTACACCTGTTGACCAAAGGACCATGAATAGAGGTAGTACTCATTAATTTGCTTCTGTACTCATCACAAAGTTTGATGAATTTCTTGCGACTAACTGTTCTACACCTTTTATTCACTCATCGTATGACTCTTACAACTTCTGCAGTCCGCTTCTCCTAGAAGGGTGCCAGCATCAAGTTGTTGGTGTCAGCATCAAGATGTTGGTACCAACACTGGCCCCAGTTCCTACAACGACACCTGTTGACCTAAGTAGGAGAAACAATAGAGGTAGTAAATTTATTCGCTTGTATACTCTGATCACTGTCTAGGAGCGTATAAGAAACCATTTTTCTTGTACATATCTCATATGCCTCTCTGACCACTCCTATACTCCCCTTACCTCCTCCTAGAAGGTAACCGACATCAAGCTGTTGGCAACAGCACCCGACACCTATTGAATGAAGGAGAAAGAATGGAGGTAGTAAATTAATTTGCGTGTATACTCATCATATCCTCTGATCACTGTCTTGTGAGTAACTATTGGATTATAAGAGCCATTTTTCTTGCACACATCTCATATGCCTCTAACATCCCTACAGTCAGCTTACCTACATGTTAGAAGAAATCTAGCATCAAGCTGCTGGAGCCGGCACCAGTTCTAGCTCCTGCAACAACCCCTCTACAATTAACTGCATTGGCACCATCTCCTGCACCAGCACCAGCCACAGCATAGCCAGCAGCACCATCTCCTGCACCAGTCCCTATTCCTGCACTAGCACCAGTTACTGTACCAGCTCCAACACAGGCAACATCACAATCTCCTTCATTAGCCCGGGAAGTGCCTTGTCAGATCACATCCTACACGTGTGTCATCTCAAGGTCGCACCAGATTATGTTTGTGAGTGGCGGTAGATAAACTGCTCTAAATGTCGTCTCAAGTTTTACATGATTCAGTGCATTGCTCTTATTAATTATGTGTCTATCTCTTGCTTTGACTAAGAAATTACCTAAGAGTACCACAAAGCAACCCGAAGCCAGATGAAAGGGCACAATAGTATTCATGATGAAAAGAGAAGCAGTGCCAAACTTATACCATTGGAAGAATGGTCAAGGTCGATGTATCTCGTTGCCCTGAGTGCTACAGGATGGTCATGAAGTTCCCAGGTGTCTAGCTCTTTGGTCGCATGGGATCGTAATTAATTATGTGGTTGTCTTATCTACACTGATCATATATGGGTTGTAAAACTGTGATAACCTTTTGTTGGAATGGAGATATAACTAGTATGTACTGGTATGGTATATTTGTATTTATATCACGGTTCCCTATATGACCAAGACCAACACTACTATGGGCAAGTAGGTGTCATCAAAGGGGTGTACCTAGTGGTACTAAGTGGTAATGGTGTGGAGGAGCCAAACCTTCCCACATATAAAACACAAAGTAGTAAAACAATAAATTTTGTATAAACATATGGATAAAACATGCATAAGTAAAATAATAGGACAATGTCTTATGAGAAAGAAGGTGGCTTGCATGTGATTAGTAGTATCCCAATATTTCCCTAGACTTATTCTTGGAATACCATAATAATGAATTGATCTGATCTTCTAGTCTTCAATAGAATTGCAACTATTGTTGTCAGGGATCACACATGCAAACAATGGAAGGCACAATCAAAACCAATCAAACAACATCATTACAATACATCACTCAAGTAAACAAGACTAAAAAGCTTCCGTAGGTTTTTAGGTTTACGGTTTTGGAAGTATTGGAGTAACCATAGTTACAAATGTGGATTTTCCTTTATCGTTTAGTTGTCAAGTAATACCTAATTAAGGGGTTTTGAACAAGGACTTGGGTATTGATAAATTGAGACCAACAAAATTGGTTTCAATATTTTATCAAATACCTTTAACTTACTATGCATTTTATAGGGAAATAAGCTCTATTTTAGGAAATAATTCACAAGAATTTATCAATATTCAAAAACGATATCATCATATAGGTATTGACAAATTGATACCAACAAAAGTGGTTTCACTATTTTATCAAATACCTTTAACTTACTATGCATTTCCAAGTGAAATAAGCTCTATTTTAGGAGATAATTCACAAGAAGTTATCTGTAGTTCCAAAAATTATTTACTCTTAGTTTTAGGTGGATATTGATGTACTGGTTCACTAGCAGTTGGAAATACTTCAAAATATTTAAGAGAATGCCCTTGGGAAAATCCCGAAGACAGTTATGCAAGATTTTTGTCTTTTTTACTAGGTTAAAACTACAAAAGATTTTGATATGAATCCAAAGGTACGAGTTAGGTATTTAATATACCTTTTTTAGAAATTGGAATTACCAATTTAGGGCTACCATATTATTTACTAGGATTTATCTAGTAAAACAATGGCTGTTAGAAGAGTTTAATTTCCTATAATTTGATAAAGGCTCAATAAATTACGAGCTCCTGGATTTTAGTGGACCTTTCTATAATACATCTAGAAGAGTTGAATCAACTCAAAATCTAATGTGGATTAACATAGATAATTTCTATAAAGAAGAAAAGAATTTTTTTGTCATTTTTGCTAAAGGTAAACTATAGTTCCATTTAACTTGGGATTAATTCTAGATGATAGGTAACTTAATTATCTACAAAGGGGTGGTGAGTTTATCCCATTTGGTTCTAGAAAACTCATAGAGGCATTTATTTACTAAAAAGAACATATGTTGGTATTTTATTTACTAGAAAATATCAATAAAATATTTTTGTCCATTTCTAAGGCTACATGTTAGAGTAGATGTCCAGGTACAGGTGAAAATTCTATCTAAATAATTGGAGGTATTTTCCATTTTAGAATCTATTTAAACCAAAAAAAAGATTAGATTGCAGATCTAGGGAAATATTTAAACTGAAAGGGGATCTGGGCCGACTCTAGAGGGATCTAGGGCCACGCAGCGCGCCGGCCGGCCCAACTCGCAGAAGCATGTGCGGGTCCTGCGTTCAAAACCGCAGGGCGGGGCCTAGGCATTAGCAACTAAGGGCGATGAAGGGGTACGCAGCAACAGTAGTCGTCGACTTAGGAGGGGAACAACGGCAGATAGCCGTCCTCATTGCTCCTGACACGGTGGGGATGAAACCCTAGCTGGGGAGAAGCGTGCGAGGGGAGCTTACCTAGGGACTTAGCGGCGACGAAAAGATGGTAGGAAGATGCAACACTCCACAACGGTTCCGATGAGGGGTGGCAAGGGCGGGTTCCATGCTGGGAAGAGTTCCGCACGATGGCGCCCGAAGTGGGCTCATTGGAGCTCGACGGTGAGGCTGGTAGAGGGCTCCTGGACAAGAAGAAGGGAAAGGTTAGTTAGTGGAGGAGGAGGGGGTCACAATATGGTGACATGTATGGATTGAAGAGTAGAGGGGAGAGGGCTAAGCTCCAGTATTGAGAAATGGTCGTGATGCCATTTTCTTCTTCTCCCGGCTAAACCAGAACAAGGTAAGGGAGTGGAGCTAGGGGCTGGTTAGTTGAATGTATAGGGAGAAAATGAGGGCCAAGAGAGGGGGAAGTGTGGCCTTTGGCCTATTTAATCCGACAGGATGGGTGCAAGGTGGACTATGTCCATTGAGAGGGCATGGAGAGGGGAAATACCAAGGGCTAGATGATGTGGGCGTGCGGAGTAGTATGAGGGTTCCCTAGTGGCGTGAAGGGATAGAGAGGGAGTGGGATGGTTGCTGCAAGGTGAAGTAATGCCTTTGTCTTGTTTTTTTCTTGTATCCCTCTTAGACAAGCACATATGACAAGGGTGGGTAGAGGTACAGTGAATTTCTACAGTGATCATGACCAGGAGGGAGTGATGGGTGCTGGAGAGAAGTGTGTGGCAAGATTTAGGAGGATTGGAGAGGTTTTGGTTCATGATTTAGATCCCAGTCAAATTATGGCGATGGTAGTGATTATGAAGCAATCACTCCAAATTGATCTTTGCAAGATGGTTCAAAGGTACAGGTAGATAGTATGGTCAAGACAAACCTCCTATAATTATTAGAGATTTTTCAATGTAGTTTTGGTCCCCTTAATACCATTTATTCAAAAAGTGTTGAAGTGTTTTCAGAAGTTGATTTCATATTTTTGAATTGAACAATTCTTGTTTCTGATTTGAGGTGGTCCCAAATATGAAATCACACTTTGGAGAATTTTCTCAAGATTTATTGAGAAAGAAAACTATTTAAAACCAATATTTTTCCATTTCTTCCAAATAAGAAAAAGGGCCAAAACAATTATTGGAACACTTCAAGAATATTTATTTTTGGAGTGGGAAGATAGGGAACAAGATATAGGCCTCAATTGTGTATTTTTTATAGAAGTGTTTTGGAGAAAACAAAGTTTCTTTTATAGATGGAGTTGTGAGGATTTTGCAAAAGAAGGATTTAAATAGTTTTAGGGCCATAATCATTATGGAAACTATTTTTTAAATATCTATATCCAAGGTGGATGATGTCAACTTGATGTATTCATCATTAGCAACCTTGGGTTTTGGAAAAAGGATCTTGGTTTCAGAAGAAAAGAAGATTTTAAGGATCTAGGGCAATGATATTTTTATGCCACCTAAACCTTGTTAGATTAGTGAGCTCAGAGTTCACCTTGAGTCATGGGATAGATGGATAGATGGATAGATAGGACAAGTTATATGGATGAACATGGTACAAAGAGTTAAGCATAAACATGTTTGAGGGCTTCTAGAAGGTTTTCTTAACTTTGTTGAAATTAAGGGTGCCAATGTGGATTATCAATTAGCCTCTAAAACCATGAAGGTTTAAGAAGTAGAAGGAACCAATTGAAACAAGGGAAATGGGGGTCGATAGACCCTGGTTAGTTGACATACCCATGCAAAGAGTTGGCCAAAGTAAGATTTGCAGAAAAGAGTATATTCTTACCTACAAAATCATCAAGAACAATTGGTTTAAGGGATGATTTGGTCAAGGTAAAGAGGTGGGTTTGATAGTCCTTAAGATGGTCTACAAGATGGTTCAAGTTCATTTCCAAAAAGATACATGGTTTGGGAAATGCAAAGACTGAAAATGTGATGTTGAGAACATTACCAGACTCTACCATTTTGGGAAAATTTAGGGTTTTAGACTAGAATACAATACGAGATGATTTTGAGAAAAATACTAGGCTCCAAACTCATGATCAAGTGAAGGATGTTGATGTGTATATTGAGTAGAGGGGATCCATGCTTGTAGTTTGTCTTCATTGAGTTGGAAACTATTAGATGGTATTAACCCTAGATTGATCTGATTAAGAGATGAGAGGGTCACTTTAGTGACTAGAGATGGGTCAAGCTTGGTACACTTGGTTTGGATTTGTATTCTTTATTTAGCTTGATCCTAAAGGATGAGCTCCTGGAGTGCCACATGCTACTTCCTAAGCAAACAACACATCATTAGGTCAAGATAATTTATCAAACAACAGATCAAGGAAATTCATCTTAACTAGCAAACAAATCATTTCTAGAGTTACCATCAAGCCTAAAGAGGTTGGAGTTTGAATAAGGTAAGAGTATCTTTGCATTTCTACCAAGATTAGAGTTCTAATGGTTTTATTAAAAGTTTTGGAAAACCTAGAGGTAAGAGTAGTGGAGAGTTCTGTCTTGAAAAAATAAGGAGATTATATCATATATATCTCCATAGTTTTGTTAAATGGAATCTAAGAAAGTGGTGTTGTTAAGAGGGCATCTTGGCTCAGAGTTCGAAATACCAGAACCTTTGAGAATATGTAAAATGAGGCAAGACAATTTTGTTAAATGGGTTTTGTCAATTAGGTTTAGGGTAGGGAGTATATCATCTACTGCATCATAAGATGCATAAACACAAGCAAAAAAACTAGAATACATTGCATAATTAAAGAAGAATTTTTTTGTTCACTCTAATTTTTTGCATTCTAGACAACAAATCAACGTTGCTAAAATTGGGATGTTACACTGGCTCTAGAATAAAATGGGTTGAATAGGAAGGAACCAACAAACGAGGGGGGTCGTTGTGCATGGTAGGCAGAGTTTGAGGCGGCCAGGGAGGGGAGGGGAGGTGCGGGGATCTCACTTGACGGCGCTCCAGTGACAAAGAGGTGTCTGGGAAGAGGAGGTATTCCAAGAGGAGATCGGAGAGGAGCGGAAAGGAGGGGTTCTCCTCCTGGAGGGTGCTTGCGTAGGTGCACGAATGACGCACTTGTCAGAGCTCGACTGAGTAGCACCCAGGACCTACTGGATGTCAAAGAAAAGGGAATGGTTAGATGTAGTGGATCGAGGAACACTTGAAGGAGTGACATACAGAGGAAGGGAGGGAGAGGACAGAGCTACACTCAAATATTTGTAGGAGGACGAGAGCTCTTTTTTTCTTCTCTTGAGCAAAGCAGGGCAAGGGAGAGGGAGTGGTGTATAGGGGAGGTAAGTTGGAGAGAGTGGGGGCAAATGGGCCGAAGGAGGGGTGCTGGGGTGGCCTGTGGCCTTTTATCTAGAGAGGGGCATGTCCATGTTGAGCCATGCCTATGGATTCAGGAGGGAGAGGTTGAAAACAGGGGTTGGTTGATGTGGGCATGCAGAGAGGTTTTCTGGTCGTGCTTGGGGGGATAGAACAATGCAGGGTTGGTTGTGGTATTAAATTAGAAGGGAAAGACAAGACAAGGCATTTGTCTCTCTCTCATCTAGGCACATGGGACAAGGAGGAGAGGTTGCTTCAGTGGTATGCTATAGTGTTAGTCCACAAGAAGGGTGCTAGGGTTCTGTGGTGCATAGTGGGAAAGAATTAATGGAGGTTAGAGGGGTTGAAATTCATGAATTTTATTAATTTCAAGATTTTGATCAATATGATGGCCATGAAGGAAGTCTGGAAAATGGACTTTGGCTAGATCGGGAAATGGTACTGGTGGATAGATGAGGCCAAGATACCTCTCTAGGAATTGTTTGAGATTTTTCCATGGTTTTTTAGTACACTTAATATCATTTATACAAATAGTGCTGAAATGGTTTTCACAAGTTGATTTGATATTTTTGGGTTGGACAGGGTGAGTTTTTTATGTGAGATGGTCATAAATACCATATTACACTTAGGAGGATTTTCCTAGAATTTTTTGAGATGGAAAAGCCTTTTTAAGCAATTATTTCATGTTTATGCCATTAAAGTTGAAGGGAAAAAACAAATAATAAAGCTTCTCAGAAATATTTATTTTTGATATGGGAAGATAGGATATGATATATAGGCCTCACAAGTGTGTCTTAATTTGGCAAAGTATTTTGGAGAAAAAAAGTTTGGTACCAAAATAATTATTGAAAAATATTTGAATAATATTTATATCCAAGTTAGATGATGTCATCATATTGTATCCATCATTTGCACCCTTGGGTTTAGAAATTTAAAATTGATTTTGGAAAGAAACTAGAATTAGAGGATCTAGGGCTCTAATATTTTTATACCACCTAAACCCTGTTGGTTTAAGGGGCTTAGAGATCTGTCAACACCAGGATTTTTAATCCCAGATGCCTGTTATGCCATACATCACAATCCCAGGATTACCATTTTTGCGAGATATAACAGAATTTCATACCACAGTACATCATCCATTACAAACCATACATAAGGTCTTACACAAATAAGGATCTCATGATCCAGTTCTTAATACAACTCAAGCAGCGGAAATACGTAATAATAACGGTAGCGTAGGCGAAGCTCCATCTTCGGGGTCACAGGCAATGCTGACGATGGGAGATGATCCTAGTTGTCATAACCTTCCTAGGGTCCATCCTCCAGGTACTCTCCTTCATAGTCTGGCCACGGGAATAGCCAGGGATAAAGCCATGAGTACTCTTTAAGTACTCGCAAACTAATACTAACAAGTGAAGGGGGTTTTGTAGTAGGACACTAAGCTCTAGGGTTGTTTTGCAAAAATCCAGATTTACATCTACTCAGTTCAAAAGCAAGAGATAGCTAGTCAAGTTTTATAACACCTAAGTGGGAACTTGAATTTCATATCACAACTCTGTTCTGGTCAAGTCAAGGTCTCAGTTCGTTTCAAAAGTCATTTTGAAATCATATGACGGGGGAACAGTATGGCCACTCCAACTGTCCATAACCGCGGACGCGTCTATTCGAATAGTTTGACACTCAGCAGAGATTGTACACTTTCACCACAACATTCGATACATCCGTCAGGAACAAATCCTGAATTCACCATACTCAGTATGCGGATAATCAATCCTAACCTTTCAATTACACACCCTAGTATAAGCACCTCTCCTATGAGTTTGGCATCCCAACCATGACCAACTGTCATCTTGGGTACTGCACAGGTGGACAATCTTCACAAGGTAGCCTCAGCTCAGACCTTGGCCGTGAGGGAACTAATACTAAGGTATATAAGTTTCCAGTCAAGCCCTACCCAATCTTCGGGTATTGTGGTTATACGATAAAATTGGAATGGTATCGCATCCAGATAACCATCAGTTTTATAAAGGGCTAATGCTCATGCCTCAACATTTTCATCACAAAAATCATCTGGTGTTCGGAAACACATGTCAAAACATCTCAGTAGAATGATCCATCAATCTAAGGTTTTCATAACCATATTCACCAAGTATTCCCATCAAAATTTGATCAAGTTTTATGCTTAGCACTAGCATCTACAAGTGGAAGTGAGTACTAATGAGGGGCGGTAAACTAGTGGAGTTTCAACTTAGTTCAATCTCATGCCTTAGGATGACATA
This sequence comes from Avena sativa, assembly GCA_916181665.1. NCBI lineage: Eukaryota > Viridiplantae > Streptophyta > Magnoliopsida > Poales > Poaceae > Avena > Avena sativa. The sequence continues at coordinate 250,353,373 of OV702297.1, forward strand.
AAGATTATCTAGCTTAGGCCAAATTTTATGCTCTTTATGCAACCTTTAATTTTCTTTCTAGTATCTACAAATCACTTAAGTAAACTCTAAGTAATATCTTTGATAAAGAAATAAAGTAGAAAGCTTGCAAGTAAAACTAGGATTGGGTATCATCAAATATGTCTAACCAAGCATGCTTAGTGCATTGCATAGGTTATCTAACTTTCATAATTGCAAGTGTTAGCTTGCCTTGAGTAGAAGAGTGGTTGAAGTTCTCCTCGGCTTCTTCTTCGTAGTATCCTCCTTCCTCCTCGTATCCTTGGTCGGTACTAGCGTCTATGAATAAATACGAGGTACACAATCACCAAACAATACTTAACTACTTGCAATCATCACACAAAAGGGTCCTATAGATGATCTTGCATCATCACTAACATTACAAGATTAAAGCTTGGTTTAATTCCTTTTATTTTTTTAGAACAATAATTTCTACTCATTGAAAAACTACTTAAGATTTAATATTCTCCAAACCAAACATGGGATCATGTTGACTATTGTCATCACCACATATTTTAGTCCATGGGAATGTGATTTAAAGTGGTGTCACAATTTAATAAGGTTTTACCCTTTTATTTTAATTAACTAAAGTGGCTAGAAATGCCTATGTGGCATTATTTATTACTTGGTCATTATTTCTGTAAGTAAACCTATATATTTTTATATATTCTGAAAGGTATGGTTAAATGTGATTTTTGAGAGTTGGAATGAACTCAAAAGCTATTATGGTTTAAATTTGAAAAATGTTTGAATGCAGAAAAGCTTCTGCCTTGTTATTTTTACCATGGATGATCTACAAATCCAAATGACTTGAATCCAACGGGCTTGGATTCAACATTCCCAAACCTTTCTAAAAAAATTGGTTTCATTCAATTTGGTTCACTGAATCGACCTGGGTTGATTTTTGAAACTGGGTACAGAAGTGTGTTTGAAATAAAATGGAAAAGGTTAAATTCAAATAACTGGGCTGCACGGGAAGCGATACTGGGCCGGCCTGCTAAGCACAGCACTTACGCGGGCTGATTAAGTCGCTGTCCCCACGCGTCAGTGAAACAGGGGGTGCGAAGCGGTATGGGGTGATGTGGTGCGTTCGATCTGGTTCTAATCCAATGGCTAAGGGTCATCGTCGACGTTGGGCAACGCTGGCGAGACAGAAACCTAACACGACAGGTGGGGGTCGTTGGGGGCTCACCGGGGCTCAGGCGAGGGTTGGCGAGGCGGGCGAACGACAAAGTCGACAACGGCGAACCTCCTGGTACCTGCAGCTTCTCCTGGGGCGGCTCCAATCACTGGCTCCCTTCTTCTCCAGAGGCGGCAGGCTCTAGCGAAATTCCGGTGAAGTGCTGCTCGCGTTGCTCCGGGAACGGGGGGCACGATCAGTGAGGAGAGGGGAGTGAGATGGTGTGCTCAATTCGGCTGGGGGTGGCCTCTATTTATAGTCGCGACGACGAGACCGAACGACATGGGCAGTCGACGGTGGCGACATGGCTACGGGTGGCTAGACGCATGGCCGGCGGTGGCGATCACTTGGTGGTCTCCTGGCGATGCTCTACGGCTTTAATGCGCGCGTAGGGTGGTGCGGTTTGGTCAGGAACGCGTGATGCTCTGCGCGGCAGAGGCGGCGTCTTCGACGGCGAGTGGTGGCTATGCGGCATGGGGCGGCGAACGGGGATGTCTGGCGGTCTCCTGGGTAGGTGTCGATCATGTATGCACGCGGCAAGGGCGGCGTGCGGTCTGTGGGCGTCGGTCGAGCGTGGCGCTCTGGCACATGCTCGGCATGGTTGCTGGCGAGCTGGGCGCGGTCCGTGCGTGTGGTCTAGGGTTTGGCAACGCTCGCGGCTGGGACAGGGAGTGGCGGTGGATGGTGGGCTGCCTCCCAGACAAGGTTGGCACGGCTAAATCTCCCTCTAGCTTGCTGTCTCCACTAGGGTGGCATGGTGAGCTTCGGCTGTTCACCATTGATGTCATTGCCCAGCTTATAGTGAGGCTAGTGCTTGGTTTAACTTGCTATATGATCTACTGAGATGGTTGTGAGCTAGTGAGGGGACAAGTTAGGCTTCAATGACTGCTCACAATAGTGTTTAAGATTTTGATGATTTGTGTCTGCAAAGTGTTTGATGAAAAGGCCGCAAGAATTCAAGTTTTGAATTTTGAAAAGATTTTTGGTGGGTGTGCTAGGTTGGTGCTGGTGAGTCTGCAGATTCTTGGGTTTTGAAAGTTGAGCTTGTTTGAGTGGTTTTTGAAAAAGTGGGATCTTCTCATATGACAAAGATTCAATTTTGAACTATCATTTAAACTATGCGTTTGAAAGTTTCTGGATGATCACAGAGTGGGCCTTGATACTTTGTTATGAGTACAATCAAGGGGTGCAAAGATCCAAACAAGTTTCTATTAAGTTCTGAAAGTTTGGGACAACCAAAGTAGGCATGGGAGTTAAATTGGTCAGAATGACCATTCCCTTATTTTATTTGTCTTTGGGAAAAGTTTGGGAAATGTTTAGATGATGTTTATTTCACCTAAGAATCCATTTACAAGCAAAGAAACACACAAACAAGGTGGTTCAAAAGAATTCCAAATGAAATGCATACACCATGCATGCTTTCATATTTTTATTTTAGAAAAGTTTTTGTTAATCCTAATTTTGATGATCCAAGTTTAGTATTTTTGGGATGTTACAAACCTTTCCCCCTTAAACAAAATCTCGTCCCGAGATTTTAAAAAGGATGAAAAAGATTACCTAGGATTTGAAGAGATCTGGAAACTCTGTCCTGATGTGATCTTCGCGCTCCCAGGTAGCTTCCACTTCTGTGTGGTTGCTCCACTGAATCTTGAGAAACTTGATGCTTTGGGTTCGGGTAGTTCTGAAAGCTTCTTCCAAAATATGAATGGGGACTTCGGGATAGGTCAGGTCATCGTTGATTTCTATGGTCCGGTGATCAATATTATTGAACACTTCAGTCTTCTCTGGGACTTCGAGACACTTGCGAAGTAACGAGATATGGAACACATTGTGCACGGCTGACATCTCTTCAGGTAGTTCCAATTGATATGATACTTCTCCTCGACGGTTCAGAATCTTGAAAGGTCCGATATATCTGGGGGCTAACCTTCCTTTGAGTTGGAAATGCTACATTCCCTTCAATGGCGACACTTTCAGATATACAAAATCTCCTATGTTGAAGGCGAGGTCTCGACGTCTCTTGTCGGCGTAACTTTTTTGTCTGGACTTGGCAGTCTTGAGGTGCTCACGAATCTTGTGAACCTTCTCTTCTGCTTCTTGTAGGATGTTTCCGAAAATCTGACTCTCTCCTACTTCTGACCAGTTCAAAGGGGTGCGACACTTCCTTCCGTACATAAATTCAAATGGGGCCATTTGCAAACTATCCTGATAACTGTTGTTGTATGAAAATTCTGCAAATGGCAGACAATCTTCCCACTTAGATCCATATTCTAACACACATGCTCTCAGCATATCTTCGCGTATTTGATTTACTCGCTCCGTTTGTCCATCGGTTTGAGGGTGATACGCGGTGCTGAAATCTGGGCGGGTTCCTAAACCTTCCTGGACTTTCTTCCAGAATCTCGAGGTAAACTTAGTTCCTCGATCCGATACGATGTTCTTGGGGACTCCATGCAAACTAACTATTCTAGCGATGTATAATTCCGCTAGCTTCGAACTCTGATATGTGGTCTTGATGGGTAAGAAATGGGCGACTTTGGACAATCGATCCACTATGACCCAGATAGAGTCATTTCCCCTACTAGAAGTAGGCAGCCCAGTTATAAAGTCCGTTCCAACGGAATCCCATTTCCATTCCGGAATCTGCAAGGGTTGCAACAATCCAGCGGGTCTTTGATGTCCTGCCTTGACTCGCTGACATATATCACACTTGGCGATATAGCTTCCGATTTCTCTCTTCATCTTATGCCACCAAAATTGCTCTTTCAAATCTTGATACATCTAAGTTCCTCCGGGGTGGATAGAATAAAGAGTATCATGAGCCTCCTTCAGAATAACTTCTTTCAACTCTGAATTTGCTGGTACACAAAGGCGTCCTTTGTACCACAGAACTCCTTCTTCGTCTTCGGTGAATCCAGGTACTTTGCCTGTAGCGATACGACGCTTGATTCCGTCGATACTAGCATTTCCCTTTTGCGCCTCTTTAATCTGACTGATCAAAGTGGGCTGGAGTTCTATGCTAGCCAAAAATCCTTCACTTACTAATTCTATTCGAAAATCTTCCATCTCTTTGTGCAGGCTTGGTTGCTCCTTCAAGATCATGGAGTTCAAGCGGCACGGCAACCTGCTAAGGGCATCTTCTACCACATTGGATTTACCAGGGTGATAGTGAATGTCCAGATCGTCATCCTTGATTAGCTCAACCCATCTTCTCTGTCTCATATTCAGCTCCTTTTGAGTGAATATATACTTCAGACTCTTGTGATCCGTATAGATTTCACAACGATTTCCCATGAGGTAATGCCTCCATGTCTTCAGGGCTAGAACTACGGCTGCGAGTTTGAGGTCATGGGTTGGGTAATTTTGCTCATGTTGCTTCAGTTGTCGAGATAGATAAGATATAACTTTGACTTCTTGCATTAGCACACATCTGAGACCGATCTTCGATGCGTCACAATACACATTGAAGGGCTTCGTGATATCCAGCATGATTAAGATTGGGGCTGAAATCAATCTCCTCTTGAGTTCTTGAAAATTCGCTTCACATTTGTCGGACCATTCAAACTTCTTGTCCTTCTTCAGCAATTGGGTCATGGGTCTAGCGATACTCGAGAATCCTTCTACGAAATTGCGGTAATATCCCGCCAATCCAAGAAATGCACGAACTTGGGTTTGAGTGGTTGGGGCTTGCCAATCTTCGACATCTTTTACTTTTGCAGGGTCAACGGCAATTCCTCCGGCTGATACAATGTGACCGAGGAATCCTACCTCCTGTAACCAGAATTCACATTTGCTAAACTTTGCATACAGCTGATGCTCTCTAAGGGTTCCAAGAATGGTCCTTAGGTGTAGCTCATGTTCTTCTTCTGATTTGGAATAAATCAGAATGTCATCGATGAAAACAACGACAAACTTATCCAGGAAGTCCATAAAAATCTTATTCATGAGATTCATGAAATAAGCGGGGGCATTGGTTAATCCAAAGGACATGACTATACACTCGTACAATCATATCTGGTGGTAAAGGCAGTCTTTGGAATATCCTCTGCACGAATTTTGAGTTGATGATACCCAGTTCTAAGATCAATCTTAGAAAACACCTTGGCACCGGTCAACTGATCAAACAAATCTTCTATCTTGGGCAAGGGGTATTTGTTCTTGATGGTGACATCATTCAACTTCCGATAATCCATACACAAACGGTTACCTCCATCCTTCTTGTCTACAAACAAGACATGTGACCTCCATGGTGACGCACTTGGTTGAATCAATCCAATTTCCAACATGGAATCCAGTTGCTTCTTCAGTTCCTCTAGTTCTGACGGGTTCATACTATATGGTCTCTGGGCTATTGGTCCAGTTCCGGGGATTAGTTCAATGATAAACTCGATATCCTGATCTGAGGGCATACCGGGCAAAACATCTAGAAATACATCGGGGTATTCACAGACTATCCGGACTTGGTCAATGGTATGTTTGGCTATACTCTTGTTGCACTTGAATTGACTAGGTAAGGTTTCAGATATATGCTCGACTGATATTCCGGCTGTACTGGTCATGGTTATGGCTTTCTTGACACTGTCAATCAATCCTTTATGTTTGGACATCCAATCCATTCCTAGTACTACTTCCAAACCTTTAGTTCCGAGTACTATCAGGTTACCATCAAAATATATGCCATGGATTCAGATAGGGACGGCTTTGCAAATTTGCCTAGCCTTGGTGGTTGATCCGGGAATTTAAACAATCATAACATGCTTCAGTTTGGTTGGTTGAATGTTACTAGTGCAGGCAAATTCTTCGGTGACAAATGAGTGCGATGCACCAGAATCAAACAACACTCTTGCATGTACTGAATCAACAGAAAACATACCCAGCACGACGTCTGGCGCTTCCTGAGCTTCTTCAGCATGCATGAGAAAAAGACGGCCGTTGCGGTTGAGTGAATTCCCTGGGGCAAACCTTCTTCCGGGCTGAACACGACGCTGCTGCTGAGCTGGGGCATTGGCATTGGGTGCTACGGCATTCTTCTTGTTGGGGCACTCGTTGGAGTAGTGGCCCTTATTTCCACAGTCATAACAAGTTACTTGCGACTTGTCCTTTGCTGCTACAGGCACAATATTGCTTCCAGTCCTCGGGGCAGTGTTGGTGTTGGTGGCAGCATTGTTGGTGTTGAACTTGGGTGGGGCACGGTTGAAATTGCTAGAGTTGCCGGGGTTGTTGTGATTTCCTCCGGACCTAGGGTTTCCATGGTTGGGATAGGTCGTATGGTTCATTGGGGGTCTGTTGGTTCTCGGGGCAAATCCGGGAGATGGGTTAGGGCGATACTTTGGGGTCTGATGGGTTCCTGGCTGATGCATCATGCGACGCTTGCGGTTCTCATTGGCTTGGTTGATCTTTCCTTCCATCTACATGGCAGAGTCAACAAGGGCTTCAATATCAGCAAAGGGGATATTGACTAACACTGACTGCTTCTCATCATGCAGACCATTCAGGAATCTCTAATCTAGGGCATACCTAGCTAATGACAAGAATTTGTCACGGTATTACACTACGGTCATCCTTCCTTGCTTCAGTTCTCTGAACTCGTCTCTCATTCTCTTGATCAAACCCGGTGGCACATGAGTTCTGCTAAACTTCACCTTCAATTCCTCCTAGGTCATCATCTGGCATCCGGTCATTGCGCGAACACTGTTCCACCATGCCCTGGCATCTCCGGCTAGATAGTGGGTGGCGAACAGAACTTTCTCGTTGTCTTCCACTCCGGCGACTTCTAGGTTATTTTCCATGGTTTGCAGCCAATCATCGGCATCTAAGGGCTCTTCCGACTTAGTGAAAACATGTGGGTTGGTGTTCTGGAAATTCTTGAGCTTAGATCCATGGTTGTCCTGATTTCCGTGGCCTTGGTTGTTGTGGGCTAGCTGAGCTATCTGTTGCAGGGTGGCTAGGTTGTATTGATGTTCCGCTCTTTCAGCTTCGCGTTCAGAAGTCAACATTTGCAGAATCTGCAACATTGGGTCCGGGGATGAACCACTTCCTCCACGAGGCATCTGAAGATTGAGATAGATCATGAGAAAAGAGGGAAATTTCTAAGGTTCTGGGATTTTCAAAAGTTTTTAAAGTTTGACTCAGATTTTTCTAGCAACTCGCTTTTCATTCATTCATTCATAGCACACGATACAACACACACCACAACAAAGAAAAACAGATGGTTTTAAGAACCATTCTAGAAACTACGATACAGTGGGACCGAATACTACTCACTACGCTAGTGCTCAAGTGCTACTACTCCTTGGAATCGGTGGCTTCGTCATCTTCATCGTCATCGATGAAGGCGAAATCATCCTCATCGGTGAAGAAGTCCATAGCCTGATCCTCTAGAAAATCATCATCATCGCTAAGATAGGAGTAGGGGTCTCCACGAAGATCCTCTCCGGCATTCTCCCTTTCTTCCAACTGCATGTCTCTCTCGTGGATGGTCTCCTCCAAATATGAGATACGGTGGCGAAGACGGGCAATGATGCGCTCCTTCTTGTCGAGCTGACGGCGGCGAGACTTGCGATCCTTTGCTAGCATGGCGATGGTTTGATCCTTCGTCATGATGATGGCAGACTTGTGGTTGGAGTAGTCACGGCAGTTATCCAACTCCTGCTGACGATCGTACATCATGAAGCTAAGGTGGTCCAATTGGGTCTTCAGCTCAGGGTGGTATGGGGCTTCCATTGGTTGTCCATTAGCATCACGCCTTGGGAAAAACTCAAAGCGGGTTCCCTTGATATGATTGATGCTCTGCCCACACAGACGGGAAAGACCTTCCTGCATGGCCCTGGCAAGTCCATCGAGCCAGTTGTTCTCTCTTAAGGTAAACTGAATTCCCTCAGCAGTGGGATGTTCAATCTTTCCTCGGAGACTTGCAGCAATTAGCCACTGCAGATCTTCTCCTCCTTGATCATTGAGCTGAGCTCTGAAGAACTCGGGGTGCGGACGCTCCAGAAGTTCCGAAAGCTGGTCCAAATCCCTCTCAAAGATAAGGTCTCCTCCATACCCCAACTGATAAAACTTGTTGTACTTCACGTCCATCTAAAGAATATAGGATGAGTAGGTTAGTAGAGTGATCAAGTGTGTCAAAATTTTATGTATTTTGCAAGAGTTTTTTGAGGAACACGAATTTTCCTGAAAGAATCAAAGGGATAAGAATGAGAATAAGTTTTTGTAAATATTTGTTTTCTTTGGTTTTGAAACTAAGTTTTTGATTCAAACGTCCAGTCTAACTAGGTTCTCCTATGGTCAGGATGGCTCTGATACCAACTTGTCAACACCCGGATTTTTAATCCCAGATGCCTGTTATGCCATACATCGCAATCCCAGGATTACCATTTTTGCGAGACATAACAGAATTGGATACCACAGTACATCATCCATTACAAACCATTCATAAGGTCTTACACAAATAGGGATCTCATGATCCAGTTCTTAATACAACTTCATGCAGCGGAATACGTAACAATAACGGTAGCGTAGGCGAAGCTCCATCTTCGGGGTCACAGGCAATGTTGACAATGGGAGATGATCCTAGTTGTCGTAACCTTCCTAGGGTCCATCCTCCAGGTACTCCTCTTCATAGTCTGGCCATGGGAATAGCCAGGGACAAAGCCATGAGTACTCTTTAAGTACTCGCAAACTAATACTAACAAGTGAAAGGGGTTTTTGATAATAGGACACTAGGCTCTAGGGTTGTTTTGAAAAAGCTAGATTTATCTCTACTAAGCTGAGAAGCAAGAGAAGCTAGTCAAAGTTTTATAACTCCTAAGTAGGAAACTTGTATTTCATATCACAACCCTTTTGTAGTCAAGTCAAAGTCTCAATTAATTTCACAAGTCTTTTGAAAACATCTGACGGGGGAACAGTATGGCCACTCCAACTGTCCATAACCGCGGACGCGGCTATTCGAATAGTTTGACACTCTACAGAGATTGTACACTTTCACCACAACATTCGATACATCCGTCAGGAACAAATCCTGAATTCACCATACTCAGTATGTGGATAATCAATCCTAAACTTTTGATTACACGTCCTAGTATAGGCACCTCTCCTGTGAGTTTGGCCTCCCAACCATGACCAACTGTCATCTTGGGTACTGCACAGGTGGACTAATACTAAGGTATATAAGTTTCCAGTCAAGCCCTACCTAATCTTCGGGTATTGTGGTTGTACGATAAAATTGGAATGGTATCGCATCCAGACAACCATCAGTTTTATAAAGGGCTAAGGCTCATGCCTCAACATTTTCATCACCAAAATCATCTGGTGTTCGGAAACACATGTCAAAACATCTCAGTAGAATGATCCATCATTCTAAGGTTTTCATAACCATTTTCACCAAGTATTCCCATCTAAATTTGATCAAGTTTTATGCTTAGCACTAGCATCTACAAGTGGAAGTGAGTACTAATGAGGGGTGGTAAACTAGTGGAGTTTCAACTAAGTTCAATCTCATGCCTTAGGATAACATAAAGATTATCTAGCTTAGGCCAAATTTTATGCTCTTTATGCAACCTTCAATTTTCTTTCTAGTATCTACAAATCACTTAAGTGAACTCTAAGTAATAGCTTTGATAAAGAAATAAAGTAGAAAGCTTGCAAGTAAAACTAGGATTGGGTATCATCAAACTAGCTTGAGCAGAGCAGTGGTTGAAGTTCTCCTCGGCTTCTTCTTCGTAGTATCCTCCTTCCGCCTCGTATCCTTGGTCGGTACTAGCGTCTATGAATAAATACGAGGTACACAATCACCAAACAATACTTAACTACTTGCAATCATCACACAAAAGGGTCCTATAGATGATCTAGCATCATCACTAAGATTACAAGATTAAAGCTTGGTTTAATTCCTTTCAATTTTTTAGAAAAGTAATTTCTACTCATTGAAAAACTACTTAATATTTAATATTCTCCAAACCAAACATGGGATCATGTTGACACATGTCATCACCACATATTTTAGTCCATGGGAATGTGATTTAAAGTGGTGTCACAATTTAATAAGGTTTTACCCTTTTATTTTAATTAACTAAAGTGGCTAGAAATACCTATGTGGCATTCTTTTATTTCTTGGTCATTATTTCTGTAAGTAAACATATATATTTTTATATATTCTGAAAGGTATGGTTAAATGTGATTTTTGAGAGTTGGAATCAACTCAAAATCTATTATGGTTTAAATTTGAAAAATGTTTGAATGCAGAAAATCTTCTGCCTTGTTATTTTTACCATGGATGATCTACAGATCCAAATGACTTGAATCCAACGGGCTTGGATTCAGCATTCCCAGAACTTTCTAACAAAATTGGTTTCATTCAATTTGGTTCGCTTAATCGACCTGGGTTGATTTTTGAAACTGGGTACAAAAGTGTGTTTGAAATAAAATGGAAAAGGTTAAATTCAAATAACTGGGCTGAGCGGGAAGCGATACTGGGCCGGCCTGCTAAGCACATCGCTTACGCGGGCAAGTTAAGTCGCTGTCCCCACGCGTTAGTGAGACAGGGGTGTGCGAAGAGGTATGGGGCGATATGGTGCGTTCGATCTGGTTCTAATCCAACGACTGAGGGTCATCGTCGACGTTGGGCAACACCGGCGAGACAGAAACCTAACGCGGCAGGTGGGGGTCGTTGGGGGCACACCGGGGCTCAGGCGAGGGTCGGCGAGGCGGGCGAACGACGAAGTCGACGACGGCGAACCTCCTGGTACCGGCAGCTTCTCCTGGTGCGGCTCCAATCACTGGCTCCCTTCTTCTCCAGAGGCGGCAGGCTTCGGCGAAATTCCGGCGAAGTGCTGCTCGCCTTGCTCTGGGAACGGGGTGGCACGATCAGTGATTAGAGGGGAGTGAGATGGTGTGCTCAATTCGGCTGGGGGTGGCCTCTATTTATAGTCGCGACGACGAGACCGAACGACATGGGCAGTCGACGGTGGAGACATGGCTACGGGTGGCTAGAGGCATGGCCGGCGGTGGCGATCGCTTGGTGGTCTCCTGGCGATGCTCTACGGCTTTAATGCGCGCGTAGGGGCGGTGCGGTTTGGTCTGGAACGCGCGATGCTCCGCGCGGTAGAGGCGGCGTCTTCGACGGCGAGCGGTGGCTGTGCGGCATGGGGAGGCGAATGGGGATGTCTGGCGGTCTCCTGGGTTGGTGGCGATCATGTATCCACGCGGCGAGGGCGGCGCACGGTCTGTGGGCGTCGGTCGAGCGTGGTGCTCTGGACCATGCTCGGCATGGTTGCTGGCGAGCTAGGCGCGGTCCGTGCGTGTGGTCCAGGGTTTGGCAGCGCTCGCAGCTGTGACAGGGAGTGGCGGTGGACGGTGGGCTGCCTCCCAAACAAGGTTGGCACGGATAAATCTCCTTCTAGCTTGCTGTCTCCACTGGGGTGGCATGGTGAGCTTCGGCTGTTCACCATTGATGTCATTGCCTAGCTCACAGTGAGGCTAGTGCTTGGTTTAACTTGCTAGATGATCTACTGAGATGGTTGTGAGCTAGAGAGGGGACAAGTTAGGCTTCAATCACTGCTCACAATAGTGTTTAAGATTTTGATGATCTGTGTCTGCAAAGTGTTTGATGAAATGGCCGCAAGAATTAAAGTTTTGAATTTTGAAAAAAAATTGGTGGGTGTGCTAGGTTGGTTCTGGTGAGTCTGCAGATGCTTGGGTTTTGAAAGTTCAGCTTGTTTGAGTGGTTTTTGAAAAAGTGGGATCTTCTCATATGATAAAGATTCAATTTTGAACTGTCATTTAAACTATGCATTTAAAAGTTTCTGATGATCACAAAGTGGGCCTTGATACTTTGTTATGAGTACAATCAAGGGGTGCAAAGATCCAAACAAGTTTCTGTTAAGTTCTGAAAGTTTGGGACAGCCAAAGAAGGCATGAGGGTTAAATTGGTCAGAATGACCATTCCCTTATTTTATTCGTTTTGATTTATTTGTCTTTGGGAAATGTTTAAATGATGTTTATTTCACCTAAGAATCCATTGACAAGCAAAGAAACACACAAACAAGGTGGTTCAAAAGAATTCCAAATGAAATGCATACACCATGCATGCTTTCATATTTTTATTTTAGAAAAGTTTTTGTTAAACCTAATTTTGATGATTAGAGTTTGATGATCCAAGTTTATTATTTTTGGGATGTTACAGTTAGCTTGCACAAGTATCAGCATAAGCTTGCTAAATTGCAAGTGTTAGCTTGCCTTCTGCAGAGCAGTGGTTGGAGTTCTCCTCGGCTTCTTCTTCGTAGTATCCTCCTTCCTCCTCGTATCCTTGGTCGGTACTAGCGTCTATGAATAAATACGAGGTACACAATCACAAAACAATACTTAACTACTTTCAATCATCACACAAAAGGGTCATATAGATGATCTAGCATCATCACTAACATTACAAGGTTAAAGCTTGGTTTAATTTCTTTTATTTTTAGAAAAGTAATTTTTACTCATTGAAAAACTACTTAAGATTTAATATTCTCCAAACCAAACATGGGATCATGTTGACACATCTCATCATCACACATTTCAGTATATGGGAATTTGATTTAAAGTGGTGTCACAATTTAATAAGGTTTAACCTTTTATCTTACTTAAATAAAGTGACTAGAAATGCCTATGTGGCATTCTTTTATTAATTGAACATTATTTCTGTAAGTAAACCCAAATGTTTTTATATTATGGTTGAAATTTGAAAAATGTTTGAATGTAGAAAAGGTTCTGCGTTGTTATTTTTACCAAGGTTGATCTATAGATTCAAATGATTTGAATCCAACGGGCTTGGATTAAGCATTTCAATATCTTTCTAACAAAATTGGTTTCATTCAATTTGGTGCACTGAATCGAGCTGGGTTGATTTTTGAAACTAGGTACAGAACTGTGGTTGAATGAAAATGGAAAAAGTTAAATTCAAACGACTGGGCTGCGCGAAAAACGATAATGGGCCGGCCCGGTTTCACTCCGCGGCGCGGGGCTCAACTGACAGGGGGTTCCACCAGTCAGTGGCTCTTTAAACGCGAAGCGGTATGGGGCGATCTCATCCGCACGATCTAAGTCTAATCAAACGACTGCTACTCATCGTCCACGTCGGGCGGAGCCGGCGAGACAGAAACCTAACGCGGTAGGTAGGGGTCGTTGGGGGCTCACCGGGGCTCAGGCGAGGGTCGGCAAGGCGGGCGAACGACGAAGTCGACGACGGCGAATCTCCTGGTACCGGCAGGTTCTCCTGGGGTGGAAGAAATCAACGGCGCCCTTCTTCTCCAGAGGTGGCCTGCTCCGGCCAATTTCCGGCGGTGCGCTGCTCGCCTTGCTCAGGGAACGGGGTGGAACGATCAGTGAGGAGAGAGGAGTGAGATGGTGTGAAGAGTTTGAGCGGGGGAGGCCTCTATTTATAGTCTCGACAACGAGACCGAATGGAATGGGCAGGCGACGGTGGCGACATGGCTACGGGCTGCTAGAGGCATGGCCGGCGGTGGCGATCGATCGGTGGTCTCCTAGCGATGCTCCATGGCTTTAATGCGCGTGCAGGGGCAGTGGCAAACGGTCTGGAACATGTGATGCTATGTGCGGTAGAGGCGGCGTCTTCGATGGCGAGCGGTGGTTGTGAGGCATGGGGCGGCGAACGGGGATGTCTAGCGGTCTCCTAGGACGGTAGTGATCATGTATGCACGTGGCGAGGGCGGTGCGCGGTCTGTGGGCGTGTGTCGAGGGTGGCGCTCTGGCGCACGCTCGGCATGGTTGACAGAGGCACGGGCGCGGCGTTCATGGGTGCTCTGGTCTATGTTTTCGAGGCAGGGCTAGTCGAGAGGGGGCGGTGAGGCATGGGTGATCTCTCAGACAAGGTTGGCATGGCTAGTTCCTCTCCTAGCTTGCTGTCTACACTTAGGTGGCATGGGTGGCTTCGGCTATTCACCATTGATGACATTGCCAACCTTACAGTGGTGCTAGATGTTTACAAATGAGCTAGATGATCTACTAAAGCCTAGTTGCAACCAGAGAGGGAACGAGTTAGGCTTAAATCATTGCTCCAAATAGTGTTTGGATTTTATTTGATTTGCATCTCCAAGGTGTTTGATGAAATGGCCGCATGAATTCAAGTTTTGAATTTTGAAAAGATTTTTGGTGGGTGTGCTAGGTAGGTGCTGGTGAGTCTGTAGATGCTTGGGTTTTGAAAGTTGATCTTGGTTGAGTGGTTTTTGAAAAAGTGGGATCTTCCCATATGATAAAGATTCAATTTTAATCTGTCATTTAAACTATGCATTTGAATGTTTCTGGATGATCACAAGGTGGGCCTTGATACTTTGTTATGAGTACTATCAAGGGATGCAAAGATCCAAACAAGTTTCTGTTAAGTTCTGAAAGTTAGAGACAGCCAAAGTAGGCATAGGAGTTAAATTGGTCAAAATGACCATTCCACTATTTTGTTTGTTTTGATTTATTTGTCTTTGGGAAAAGTGTGGGGATTGTTTAGATGTTGTTTATTTCACCTAATAATCCTTTTACAAGCAAAGAAACACATAAACAAGGCAATTCAAAAGAATTCAAAATAGGATGCATACACACTTGCATGCTTTCATATTTTTATTTAGAAAAGTTTTTGTTAACCCTAAATTTGGATGCATAGAGTTTGATGATTCTAGTTTAATATTTTTGGGATGTTACAAACCTTCCCCCTTAAACAAAATCTCTTCCCGAGATTTGAAAAAGGACGAAAAGATTACCTAGGATTCGAAGAGATCGGGAAACTCCGTCCTGATGTGATCTTCGCGCTCCCAGGTAGCTTCCTCTTCTGTGTGGTTGCTCCACTGAATTTTTAGAAACTTGATGCTTCGGGTTCTTGTGGTTCGGAAATATTCTTCCAAAATACGGATGGGTACTTCGGGATAGGTTAGGTCATCGTTGTTCTCTATGGTCCGGTGATCGATATTCTTGAACACTTCCATCTTCTCCAGAACTTCGAGGCACTTGCGAAGTAATGAGATATGGAACACATTGTGCACGACTGACATCTCTTCGGGTAGTTCCAATTGATATGGCACTTCTCCTTGACGGTTTAGAATCTTGAAGGGTACGATATATCTGGGGGCTAACTTTCCTTTGAGTTGGAAAGGCTGCATTCCTTTCAATGAAGACACTTTCATATATACAAAATCTCCTATGTTGAAGGCGAGGTCTCGACGTCTCTTGTCTGCGTAACTCTTCTGTGTTGACTGGGCTGTCTTGAGGTGCTCACGAATCTTGTGAACCTTCTATTCTGCTTCTCGTAGGATATCGGGTCCGAAAATCTGACTCTCTCCTACTTCCGACCAGTTCAAAGGGGTGCGACACTTCCTTCCGTACATGAATTCAAATGGGGCCATTTGCAAACTAGCTTGATAACTATTGTTGTATGAAAATTCTGCAAACGGCTGACAGTCTTGCCAGTTAGATCCATACTCTAACACACATGCTCTCAGCATATCTTCGAGTATTTGATTTACTTGCTCCGTTTGTCCATCGGTCTGAGGGTGATAAGCGGTACTGAAATCTAGTCGGGTTCCTAAACCTTCTTGAACTTTCTTCCAGAATCTCGAGGTAAACTGAGTTCCTCGATCCAATACGATGTTCTGGGGGACTCCATGCAAACTGACGATCCTAGCGATGTATAACTCCGCTAGCTTCAAACTCTGATATGTGGTCTTGACGGGTAAGAAATGGGCGACTTTGGACAATCTGTCCACTATGACCCAGATAGAGTCATTTCCCCTACTAGAAGTAGGCAATCCGGTGATAAAGTCCATTCCAACGGAATCCCATTTCCATTCCGTAATCTGCAATGGTTGCAACAATCCAGCAGGTCTTTGATGTCCCGTCTTGACTCGCTGACATATATCACACTTGGCGATATAGCCTCTGATTTCTCTCTTCATCTTATGCCACCAAAATTGCTCTTTCAAATCTTGATACATCTTAGTTCCTCCGGAATGGATAGAATAAAGGGTATCATGAGATTCCTTGAGAATAACTTCTTTCAACTCGGAATCTGCTGGTACACAAAGGCGTTATTTGTACCACAGAACTCCTTTTTTGTCTTCGGTGAATCCGGGTACTTTGCCTATACCGATACGACGCTTGATTCCGTCAATACTAGCATTTCCTTTCTGCGCCTCTTTGATCTGGCTGATCAAAGTCGGTTGAAGTTTATGCTAGCCAAAAATCCTTCACTCACTAATTCCATTCGAAAATCTTCCATCTCTTTGTGCAAACTTGGTTGCTCCTTCAAAATCATGGAGTTCAAGCGGCACGACAATCTTCTAAGGGCATCTGCTACCACGTTGGCTTTACCAGGGTGATAGTGAATGTCCAGGTCGTAATCCTTGATTAGCTCAATCCATCTCCTCTATCTCATATTCAGCTCCTTCTGAGTGAATATATACTTCAGACTCTTGTGATCCGTATAGATCTCACAACGGTTTCCCATCAGGTAATGTCTCCATGTCTTCAGGGCTAGAACTACGGCTGCGAGTTCGAGGTCATGGGTTGGGTAATTTTTCTCATGTTGTTTCAGTTGTCGAGATAGATAAGATATAACTTTGCCTTCTTGCATTAGCACGCATCCGAGACCGATCTTGGATGCGTCACAATACACGTAGAAGGGCTTCATGATATCCGGCATGATTAAGATTGGGGCTGAAATCAATCTCCTCTTGAGTTCTTGAAAACTCGCTTCACATTTGTCGGTCCATTCAAACTTCTTGTCCTTCTTCAGCAATTGGGTCATGGGTCTGGCGATACTTGAGAATCCTTCTACGAACTTGCGGTAGTATCCTGCCAATCCAAGAAATGCACGAACTTGGGTTTGAGTGATTGGGGCTTGCCAATCTTCGACATCTTTAACCTTTGCAGGGTCAACGGCAATTCCACCGGCTGATACAATGTGGCCGAGGAATCCTACCTCCTGTAACCAGAATTCACATATGCTAAACTTGGCATATAACTGATGCTCTCTAAGGGTTCCAAGAATGGTCCTTAGGTGTAGCTCATGTTCTTCTTCCGATTTGTAATAAATCAGAGTGTCATCAATGAAAACAACGACAAAATTATCCAGGAAGTCCATAAAAATATTATTCATGAGATTCATGAAATAAGCGGGGGCATTGGTTAATCCAAAAGACATGACGGTATACTCGTATAATCCATATCTGGTGGTAAAGGCAGTCTTGGGAATATCCTCTTCCCGAATTTTGAGTTGATGATAGCCAGTCCTAAGATCAATCTTAGAAAACACTTTTGCACCAGTCAACTGATCAAACAACTCTTCTATCTTGGGCAAGGGGTACTTGTTTTTGATGGTGACATCATTCAACTTCCGATAATCCGTACACAAACGGTTACCTCCATCTTTCTTGTCCACAAACAAAACAGGTGATCTCCATGGTGACGCACTTCGTTGAATCAATCCAATTTCCAGCATGGCATCCAGTTGCTTCTTCAGTTCTGCTAGTTCAGACGGGTTCATACTATATGGTCTCTAGGCTATGGGTCCTGTTCCAGGGATTAGTTCGATGATAAACTCGATATCCCGATCTGGGGGCATACTGGGCAGAACATCTGGAAATACATCGGGGTATTCACAGACTATCCGGACTTGGTCAATGGTAGGTTGGGCTATACTCTTGTTGCACTTGAAATGACGAGGTAAGGTTTCATATATATGCTCGACTGATATTCCGACTGTACTGGTCATGGTGATGGCTTTCTTGGCACAGTCAATCAATCCTTTATGTTTGGACATCCAATCCATTCCTTGTACTACTTCCAAACCTTTAGTTCCGAGTACTATCAGGTTAGCATAAAAATCTATGCCATGGATTCGGATATGGACGGCTTTGCAAATTTGCCTAGCCTTGGTGGTTGAACCGGGAATTTGAACGATCATAACATGCTTCAGTTTTGTTGGTTGAATCTTACTAGTGCAGGCAAATTCTTCGGTGACAAATGAATGCGATGCACCATAATCAAACAACACTCTTGCAAGTACTGAATTAACAGAAAACATACCCAGCACGACGTCTGGCACTTCCTGAGCTTCTTCGGCATGCATGAGAAAAAGACGGCCGTTGCGGTTGAGCAAATTCCTGGGGCAAACCTTCTTCCTGGTTGAACACGACGCTGCTGCTGAGCTGGGGCATTTGTATTGGGGGTTGCGGCATTCTTCTTGTTGGGGCACTCTATGGAGTAGTGACCCTTATTTCCACATTCATAACAAGTTACTTGCGACTTGTCCTTTGCTACAACAGGCACAACATTGCTTCCAGTCGTCGGGGCAGTGTTGGTGTTGGCACTAGCATTGTTGTTGTTGAACTTAGGTGGGGCACGGTTGAAATTGTTAGAGTTGCTGGGGTTGTTGTGATTTGCTCCAGGCCTTGGGTTTCCACGGTTGGGATAGGTCGGATGGTTCATCGGGGGTCTGTTGTTTCTCGGGGCAAATCCTGGAGATGGGTTAGGGCGATACTTTGGGGTCTGATGGGTTCCTGGTTGATGCATCATACGACGCTTGCAGTTCTCATTGGCTTGGTGGATCTTTCCTTCCATCTGGATGGCAGAGTCGACCAGGGCTTCAATATCAGCAAAGGGGATATTGACTAACACAGTCTGCATCTCATCATGCCGACCATTCAAGAATCTTTCATTCTTCTTGGCTTCGGTGTCGATCTCATCCGGGGCATACCTAGCTAATGACAAAAGTTTGTCACGGTATTCCACTACGGTCATCCTTCCTTGCCTCAGTTCTCTGAATTCGTCTCTCATTCTCTTGATCCGACCTGGTGGCACATGGGTTCTGCTAAACTTGACTTTGAATTCCTCCCAGGTCATCATTTGTCCTCTGGTCATTGCACGAACACTGTTCCACCATGCTCTGGCATCTCCGGCTAGATAGTGGGTGGCGAACAAAACTTTCTCGTTAGCTTCCACTCCGGCGGCTTCTAGGTTATTTTCCATGGTTTGCAGCCAATCATCGGCGTCTAAGGGCTCTTCCGACTTGGTGAAACCAGGTGGGTTGGTGTTCTGGAAATTCTTGAGCTTAGATCCATGGTTGTCCTGGTTTTCGTGGCCTTGATTGTTGTGGGCTAGCTGAGCTATCTGTTGAAGGGTGGCTAGGTTGGCTTGACGTTCCGCTCTTTCAGCTTCGCGGTCAGAAACCAACATTTGCAGGATCTGCAACATCGGGTCCGGGGATGGACCACTTCCTCCGCGTGGCATCTGAAGATTGAGATAGATCATGAGAAAAGAGGGAAATTTCTAAGGTTCAGGGCTTTGAAAAGTTTTTAAAGTTTGACTTAGTTTTTTTTGCAACTTTATTTTCATTCATTCATTCACATGATACAACACACACCACAACAAAGGTAAACAGATGGTGTTAGGAACCATTCTGGAAACTACGATACAGTGGGACTGAATACTACTCACTACGCTAGTGATCAAGCGCTACTACTCCTTGGAGTCGGTGTAGTCGTCATCCTCATCATCATCATCGTCATTGATGAAGGCGAAATCCTCCTCATCGGTGAAGAAATCCATAGCCTAATCCTCCAGAAAATCATCATCGTCGCTAAGATAGGAGTAGGGGTGAAGATCCTCTCGGGCATTCTCCCTTTTTTCCAACTGCATGTCTCTCTCGTGGATGGTCTCCTCCAAAGACGAGATACGGTGGCGAAGACGGGAAATGATGCGCCCCTTCTTATCGAGCTAACGGCGGCGATACTTGTGATCCTTCGCTAGCATGGAGATGGTCTGATCCTTTGTCTTGATAATGGCGGACTTCTGGTTGGAGTAGTCACGACAATTATCCAACTCCTGTTGACGATCGTACATCATGAAGCTAAGGCGGTCCAACTGAGTCTTTAGCTCGTGGTGGTATGGGGCTTCCAGTGGTTGTCCATTAGCATCACGCCTTGGACAAAACTCAAAGCGGGTACCATTGATCTGGTTGATACTCTGCCCACACAGATGGGCAAGAGCTTCCTGCATGGCCCTGGCAAGTCCATCGAGCCAGTTGTTCTCTCTTAAGGTAAACTTAATTCCCTCGGCAGTGGGAGGTTCAATGTTTCCTCGGAGACTTGCAACATTTACCCACTGCAGATCTTCTCCTCGTTGATCATCGAGCTGAGCTCCAAAGAACTCGGGGTGCGGACGCTCCAGAAGATCCTAAAGCTGGTCCAAATCCCTCTCAAAGATAAGGTCTCCTCCATTTCCCAACTGGTAAAACTTGCTGTACTTCACGTCCATCTAAAAGAATATAAGATGAGTAAGTTAGTAGAGTGATCAAGTGTGTCAAATTTTATGTATTTTGCAAGAGTTTTTGAGGAACATGAATTTTCATGAAAGAATCAAGTGATAAGAATCGGAATAAGTTTTTGTAAACATTTGCTTTCTTTGGTTTTGAAACTAAGTTTTTGATTCCAAATGTCCAGTCTAACTAGGGTCTCCTATGGTCAAGATGGCTTTGATACCAACTTGTCAACACCCGGATTTTTAATCCCAGATGCCTGTTATGCCATACATCGCAATCCCAGGATTGCCATTTTTGCGAGACATAACAGAATTGGATACCACAATACATCATCCATTCCAAACCATACATAAGGTCTTACACAAATAAGGATCTCATGATCCAGTTCTTAATACAACTCAAATAGCAGAAATACGTAATAATAACGGTAGAGTAGGCGAAGCTCCATCTTCGGGGTCACAGGCAATGCTGACGATGGGAGATAATCCTAGTTGTCGTAACCTTCCTGGGGTCCATCCTCCAGGTACTCCTCTTCATAGCCTGGCCACGGGAATAGGCAGGGACAAAGCCATGAGTACTCCTTAAGTACTCGCAAACTAATACTAACAAGTGAAGGGGGGTTTGTAGTAGGACACTAAGCTCTAGGGTTGTTTTGCAAAAAGCCAGATTTACATCTACTCAGTTAAAAAGCAAGAGATAGCTAGTCAAATTTTATAACACCTAAGTGGGAACTTGAATTTCATATCACAACTCTGTTGTGGTCAAGTCAAGGTCTCAGTTCGTTTCAAAAGTCATTTTGAAAACATCTGACGGGGGAACAGTATGGCCACTCCAACTGTCCATAACCGCGGACGCGGCTATTCAAATAGTTTGACACTCTGCAGAGATTGTACACTTTCACCACAACATTCGATACATACGTCACGAACAAATCCTGAATTCACCATACTCAGTATGCGGATAATCAATCCTAACCTTTCAATTACACACCCTAGTATAAGCACCTCTCCTGTGAGTTTGGCCTCCCAACCATGACCAACTGTCATCTTGGGTACTGCACAGGTGGACAATCTTCACAAGGTAGCCTCAGCTCAGACCTTGGCCGTGAGGGAACCAATACTAAGGTATATAAGCTTCCAGTCAAGCCCTACCCAATTCTCGGGTATTGTGGTTGTACGTTAAATTGGAATGGTATCGCATCCAGACAACCATCAGTTTTATAAAGGGATAAGGCTCATGTCTCAACATTTTCATCACCATAAATCATCTGGTGTTCGGAAACACATGTCCAAAACATTTCAATAGAATGATCGATCATTCCAAGGTTTTCATAACCATTTTTCCACCAAGTATTCCCAACTAAGTTGATCAAGTTTTATGCTTAGCACTAGCATCTACAAGTGGGGGTAAGTACTAATGAGGGGTGGTAAACTAGTGGATTTTAACTAAGTTCAATCTCATGCCTTAGGATTACATAAAGATTATCTAGGTTAGGCCAAATTTTATGCTCTTTATGCAACCTTCAATTATCTTTCTAGTATCTACAATTTACTTAAGTAAACTCTAAGTAAGAGCTTTGATAAAGAAATAAAGTACAAAGCTTGTAAGTAAAACTAGGATTGGTTTATCAAGTGGTTATGATCATATATATTTAAGGCATATAGTTGGCATGGTACAAGCAAGTATTTGCTTGCATAGGTATAGTATCTTGCAAGTGTTAGCTTTCACAAGTATCAGCATAAGCTTGCCAAATTGCAAGTGTTAGCTTGCCTTGTGCAGAGCAGTGGTTGAAGTTCTCCTCATATCCTTGGTTGGTACTAGCGTCTATGAATAAATACGAGGTACACAATCACAAAGCAATACTTAACTACTTTCAATCATCACACAAAAGGGTCCTATAGATGATCTAGCATCATCACTAACATTACAAGGTTAAAGCTTGGTTTAATTTCTTTTATTTTTAGAAAAGTAATTTCTACTCATTGAAAAACTACTTAAGATTTAATATTCTCCAAACCAAACATGGGATCATGTTGACACATGTCATCACCAAACATTTCAGTATATGGTAATTTGATTTAAAGTGCTGTCACAGTTTAATAAGGTTTAACCTTTTATTTTACTTAAATAAAGTGACTAGAAATGCCTATGTGGCATTCTTTTTATTACTTGAACATTATTTCTGTAAGTAAACCCAAATGTTTTTATATATTCTGAAAGGTATGATCAAATATGATTTTTGAGAGTTGGAATCAACTCAAAATCTATTATGGTTTAAATTTGAAAAATGTTTGAATGCAGAAAAGGTTCTGCCTTGTTATTTTTACCAAGGTTGATCTATAGATTCAAATGATTTGAATCCAACGGGCTTGGATTAAGCATTTCAATATATTTCTAAAAAAAAAATTTCATTCAATTTGGTTCACTGAATCGAGCTGGGTTGATTTTTAAAACTAGGTACAGAACTGTGTTTGAATTAAAATGGAAAAAGTCAAATTCAAACGACTGGGCTGCGCGGGAAACAATAATGGGTCGGCCCGGTGTCACTCCGCGGCGCGGGGCTCAACTGACAGGGGGTTCCACCAGTCAGTGGCTCTTTAAACACGAAGCGGTACGGGGCAATATCATCCGCATGATCTAAGTCTAATCGAACGGCTGCTACTCATCGTCCACGTCGGGCGGCGCCGGCGAGACAGAAACCTAATGCGGAAGGTGGGGGTCGTCGGGGGCTCACCGGGGCTCAGGCAAGGGTTGGCGAGGCGGGCGAACGACGAAGTCGACGACGGCGAATCTCCTGGTACCGGCAGCTTCTCCTGGGGTGGACGAAATCGACGGCGCCCTTCTTCTCCAGAGGCGGCCTGCTCCGGCCAAATTCCGGCGGTGCGCTGCTCGCCTTGCTCCAGGAATGTGGTGGAACGATCATTGAGGAGAGGGGAGTGAGATGGTGTGAAGAGTTTGAGAGGGGGAGGCCTCTATTTATAGTCTCGACGACGAGACCGAACGGAATGGGCAGGCGATGGTGGCGACATGGCTACGGGCTGCTAGAGGCATGGTTGGCGATGGCTAACGATCGGTGGTCTCCTGGAGATGCTCTATGGCTTTAATGCGCGTGTAGGGGCGGTGGAAAACGGTCCAGAACATGTGATGCTCTGCGCGGCAGAAGCAGCGTCTTCGACGGCGAGCGGTGGCTGTGATGCATGGGGCAGCGAACGGGGATGTCTGGCGGTCTCCTGGGACGGTGGTGATCGTGTATGCATGCGGCGAGGGCAGCACGCGGTCTGTGGGCGTGTGTCGAGGGTGGCGCTCTGGCGCACGCTCAGCATGGTTGACAGAGGCACGGGGGCGGCATTCCTGGGTGCTCTGGTCTATGTCTTCGAGGCAGGGCTGGTCGAGAGGGGGTGGTGAGGCATGGGTGATCTCTCAGACAAGGTTGGCACGGCTAGTTCCTCTCCTAGCTTGTTGTCTACACTAGGGTGGTTGTTGGGAATATGCCCTAGAGGCAATCATGTATGATGATATTTCCCATTGTATTCATAAAGATATTAAGTAGTCCTTGTATAAATATCTGATGTGTATCATTGAATATGTGATTCGGTTGTGGAACTATGCATTCATGTTGTTTGTACTAAATTTCCTTGGTCATTGAGGTTGTGCTGGACACACAACTTAGACCAATGTGAAAGTTGGCTTGATGACTCGATTCCACTTGTCATGGGCATGGAGATGCTATTCCAACTTACACAGACTCGGCTAAAGAGTTTAGCGAGTCGGATTGACCCATATTGAGGTACAACGAACAAGTTGTCATTTGTATATCTCAATCAATGTAATCCTTAGACCTGAGGTTGTTGCATAGTCCGAGTTGAGGATCACCCACTTAGGTTCTGTCAAAAGCTGATCCGTAACTGGGCAGTTATAAAGGCAATGTTCAGGTCGACTGAGAATCAAGCTGCATGATGTGAATAACCAAGATGGGATTTTGCCCCTCCACTCGGAGAGATATTCTCTGGGCCCGCTTGTGAGATATGATTCGGAAAGCATGGCCATGCACGACTCGGTTAAGTGTGAACCGAGGCGATCGACTAAGAGTTAGTCGGGTGAATCACTTATCTCGGATCGAGAAGAGAGTCGGACTATTTAAGGGATGAAAATTATTTGCCTATAGTCTGACAAGGTATATCGTGAGGAAAAAGGGACTCGGACGTAAGTCGCATTGGAAAGGCAAGTCATCATGACTCTTTGGTACTTGGGAGTCGGCACGTTCTGCTAGGAGCCGCTACCGACTGATCGATTGAGAGTCGGACTCCAATCGTGTCCAAGTAGCCATGAGCCTGCGGGGTCACACACTTAAGAGCGGGAGCATGTTCGGATTGGATCTAAACCTGTAATCTAGTTGGGTTGGACCTAAACCGGATTAGGACTGAGTTACTGAGTTGGACTCACGGTGACTAGTGTTATATGGGCTTTAGTGAATGGGTCGCGCGAGCAGAGCCCACGTTCACTCCCTATATATAGTGGAGCACCGTAACCCAGAAAGGTTAATCGTTGTTCGGTTAGGTCATTCCATGTGTTGGAAACCCTAGCTCCACAGCAGTCCTACCGTCGATACGAACCTAGCAGTTTGACGCCGGTGCTCCTTCTTGTACGTGTGGATAGCAGCAGAGGTGCTGTGCGATCAGCATCAGGACGATCGGATCGTGAGGACTGCACTGCATCAACTGACGCGCTTCATCAGTAATCCGCAGCTGCGCGTCTAGTGGTAAACCTCGTGGCCTTCTACCTCAGCTAGATCTTGGGATCACCACGTTAGAGGAAAAGTTTTGTTTTATCTCTGTGTGGCCCAACAGTGGCATGTGTGTCTTCGGCTGTTCACCATTGATGACATTGCCAATCTTACAGTGGTGCTAGATGTTTACAAATGAGCTAGATGATCTACTAAAGCCTAGTTACAACCAGAGAGGGAAGAAGTTAGGCTCAAATCACTGCTCCAAATAGTGTTTGGATTTTATTTGATTTGCATCTACAAGGTGTTTGATGAAATGGCCGCATGAATTCAAGTTTTCAATTTTGAAAAGATTTTTGGTGAGTGTGCTAGGTAGGTGCTGGTGAGTCTATAGATGCTTGGGTTTTGAAAGTTGAGCTTGTTTGAGTGGTTTTTGAAAAAGTGGGATCTTCCCATATGATAAAGATTCAATTTTAATCTGTCATTTAAACTATGCATTTGAATGTTTCTGGATGATCACAAGGTGGGCCTTGATACTTTGTTATGAGTACTATCAAGGGGTGCAAAGATCCAAACAAGTTTCTACTAAGTTCTAAAAGTTTGAGACAACCAAAGTAGGCATGGGAGTTAAATTGGTCAAAATGACCATTCCTTTATTTTGTTTGTTTTGATTTATTTGTCTTTGGGAAAAGTGTGGGGATTGTTTAGATGATGTTTATTTCACCTAAGAATCCTTTTACAAGCAAAGAAACACATAAACAAGGCAATTCAAAAGAATTCAAAATGGGATGCATACACACATGCATGCTTTCATATTTTTATTTAGAAAAGTTTTTGTTAACCGTAAATTTGGATGTGTAGAGTTTGATGATTCTAGTTTAATATTTTTGGGATGTTACAAGATCACCTTGGGTCATGAGCTAGATGGATGGATATATCAAGTTTTGTAGATGATCATTGTACCAAGGGTTGAGCTTTATTGGTTTTGAGGTACTCTGGGAGTGATGGCAAACTTTGTTGAAATTAAGGGTGTCATAACAGATTATCATTTAGACTCAGAAACCATGTGGGCTTAAGAGGAACAGGGCTCCAATGGAAACAAGGAAAGGTGGATTAATATACCATGGTTAGTAGAACCATGCAAAGAGTTAGTCAAAAGGGGATAGCATAGAGATGAGAGCTTCTGCCAAAATAGGCATGATGATAAGATTTCTAAAAAAGGAATATTTTCTTTCCTACCAAACCATCAAGGATAAGTGGGCACAATAAGGGTTTAGCCAAGGGCAAGAGTGGAACTTGGTATTACCCATTTAAAGAAAATGTTGAGCCCCCATGTGTGGTTTTGTTAATTAATGACAATCTTTATGGACTAATGTGTGTATTAAGTTATACTTGTAGGATTTGTCCATTAGCATTGCTTGGAGCATGTGTTGGCTTCAAGGTCGATGAAATGCAAGGAAGATATGTTGTGCAAGCTCAATATGCGAGGTCGATGATGTGGAATTAAGAAAGGCTTTCCATCTTGAGAAGGGCAAGACCGTCTACATCGAGCTCAAGTGGAATGCTCAAGGCAAAGGTATAATCTTGATAGGTTTTCCCTTTTGCCGGTCTCTTGTTGTGTGTAGGAGACCGGGTTTAGGATAGATAACCGTACTATCAAGAGGGGCTCTCGAATGAGTAATTCGGTCAAATCGTTTGGGGAGAGCTCAAACCTTTGCATACTTGCATCATCGTATTTGGTCCTCTATCCAATGCAATTGGAATCGGGTCAATCAGAGCTTCCAGTCAAAAGTTATTGAAGTTTGAATATCTACCCGTCTTATAAGAAAAACATGTTTTCTGGGCCGAGCGGTAGTACCGCCCGGGCGGGCCGGTACTACCGCTCGCATCTGAGCGTCCCCAAACTACCTTCTGCCTAGCCTAGTACCTTTTTCCGGTAGTACAGGACGGCCCGGTAGTACCGCCCGAGTGGGCCGGTAATACTGGCCGGCCCAGATGTTTTTCCCAGATTCGCCAGATCTAGATCCCGCACAGCCCCTGCCCGCCCTTGCGCGTTGACCCGCGAGCTGGCCCCGCGCGCCTCGCTCACCCCAGTGCACGCTGTGCCTGGCTCGCGCCCCGCTCGCGCACATTGATAGCCCGTGCGCTGCTGCCCCCGCCCTTGGCTAGCCCCACTTGCTGTGCTGCTACCTGCTGGCCCCGCTCGGCCCCAGCTCGCATGCCTGCATGCACGCCTGCCGCTGCGCTGCGCTGCTGCTTGCACTTGCTGCGTCGCGTGCTGCCGCCGCCAGGCCCCGCGCTGGACTGCTGGCCCCGCTACAGTTGTTGCTTTGCTGCACCCTGACATGCGCCCGTTGACCCGTTGCCCCCTTTTTCCTTGCTTACACGCGCGTGGTTGTTCTGTTCTCGCTCGCTTCTGGGCTATCAAACCCCAAACAGGTACTACTGGTCCAGACAGAAAAATAGCGCCAACGGCCAGATTTTTAGGGCCCCTATTTAAGGCTTTGCCCGTTATGAGTTTAGTTTGCTTCTTTCTCATCTACTAGGCTATGCTTTGTCCACACTTTCTCTAGATCTTGATGCTTGGCTAATCTTTTCCCTCCGATGATTCTTTCCCATATTTGAGTGGAAGAGAGGGGAGATCTAGATCCGCGTTTTGACCTAACCGATTCATCTCTTTGTTAGTGCATCTCTGGGGATCTAGATTTTGGGAGATTTTGTGTCTTTCTTTGATTCCTCCTCTCTTGTTCCCCCAATATCTTTAGTAGCTTTGTTGGAACTTGAGAGTGAGGTATTTGAGCATCTTTGTGGTGTTCTTGCCATTTGCATTTGGTGCATCGGTTTGAGTTCTCCTTGGAGGATTTGGTTTGAGTTGCTCATTGGAGCTTGTCCCTCTTGGGTTCTTGGAACCCTAGAGGTTTTGTGGCCTTGGTGGCATTTGTTGAGGCCTTTTGTGGCATTTGTTGGGAGCCTCCAATTAAGTTGTGGAGAAGTGCCCCAACCTTGTGAGAGGTTCCGGTTGCCACCGAAAAGTGCACCGATAGTGGAAGCGCGGATCGATCCCGTTGGGGTGAGATTCACCGGAGAATAAGGGAGGCCTTTTGTGGCGTTGGTGGTTTGATACCACCCCCTCTCCAAATGAGACGTACTCCATGTTGGGAGGAACTCGGTAAAATATCGGTGTCCCCGCGTGCCTCGGTTATCTCTATACCCGAGCTCTTTACTTATGCACTTTACATTGTGATAGCCTTCGTGCTTGAAGTAATATATATCTTGCTATCACTTTGTTGCTTGTATTGCTTAGCATAAGTTGTTGGTGCACATAGGTGAACCTTAGTTATTCTAGGTTGTGCTTAACAAAGTAAACACTAGTTTTATTCCGCCTTTGTTGAGCCACTCTAGGAAAAGTTTTAATCGCCTATTCACCCTCCTCTAGGCGACATCCGTATCCTTTCACCCATGATGTACTACAATGTGGTTCAAGTACATTTTAAAAAATGCACACCAATTAATATAGGTGTAGTCTCAAAGATTGAATCCAGATAAGGGTTCCAGATTTATTCAAGAAACTAGTTGTTTTAGGGTTTTTGACTAGAATAAAAGTGGGGATGTTTTTGAGAGGAGGCAAGGTTCCAACTCTTGTTTGAAGAGGTTGTGTTTTGAAGTAAGATGGAAACTAGTAAAACATTTGTTATTCAAATACTACTGATTTTACCCTCCATAATTTTGTAAATGGAAACTAGTAAAACATTTTTTATTGGCCAGGTCATCTTGGCTCCTGTTTTGAAATGCCAAAATCATTTAAGAATATGAAAAGTAAGCCAAGACATCTCTTTTATTAAATAGCTTTTATCAACTAGGGTTTAGGTAAGGAGTATACCATATATTACACACGCATTTTCATGAGCACAAGAAAAAAATCAAACAAAAACATTGCACCACTTAACAATAAAAAGTTTTTGTTCCCCTGATTTTTGCATTCTGGACAATGAATCAGGGTTGCTGAAATTGAGATGTTACAGACCTTTCCCCTTAAAAGAATCTCATATCGAGATTCGAGAGTGATAGGGATAGATAAGAACATCGATTTGATAACTATCATTGGTGGGAACTTAGAGGAAGAGGTTTTACAACAAAATTTCTGTTCCAGCATGGGTCGGGGATCATTTTATTTGATTGGGCATTTAGGTTAAACTAGTGGAAAAGACATAGTATTTTCCCCAGCGGTTCTAGTTAGCTGTAGCAACGACAGGGTCATTTCTTTGTGTGATGAGATGGAGAGTTGAATATGCTTCATACCTTTATCGCGATAGCCAACATTCTTGTCTTTTGGGACTTGATACATCGAGAGTGGTTGCTGGATGTTCGGCTCTAAGTGGGGACTCTTCCGAAGTACCTCCTGAGGAGGAATTATGCGGCTTGCTATCATTTCGGTAGGGTCCACGATCTAATCACTAGAGGATTGTCATCACCTAACTACGTCTAGGGTTCGACTCCTGGGGTTCTTCAGGTGGAGGGTTATTTTGGTTTTGAGGGAAAGACGCAATGTTTTCCCCTAAGAGTGACACTAAGGATGCTTGGTGAAGTAGCAGGCCTTCTTTCAGGGAGTTGCGGGATGAGGTGGGAAGGATGTTGCACCTTTCGCCCAAAATTGGTATCTTCAGTTGACCTCATACATGCTGCTTCTAGAGAGGCGCCTATACTACTTCTTATTCGTAAGAGTTCTATTGGGGAAAGGCATCTTACTAGCCTCCTAGGAGTTAACTCTGAGCTGGTTTAGGATTTGACGGGTTGGGAGGATGTCATTTGTGTTTGGCGTGTCTTCGGTGATCCTAATTAGTTAGGTGGTCAGGGAACGTGGTCCTATGTTATGCGGTCAGTCTGGGTTGGGTATGATGCAACGTCATGGGTATAAAACATAGAGGAGAACATAGGACTAGCCTATCATCCAAACAGGGTTCATTCAGGGAAAATAGGCCAGCGCTGGTAGGTGACAAAAGTACTTAGTTCATTGCAAAACGGTTCTAGGGACATTGCATAACTCTACCATAAGCTAGAGGGGTGAGTACATGGTACAAAAGACTATTCCACGAGTACTTCTTTAACCTTGTCGTCGGCTTTGGATTGTGTACAGACTCTAATTACTACAATTCCTCGAGGGTGTGAGGGATATTTAGTTCTTTGGCAATAAGGATAAGGGTGGTGCCTTCACCAGTGGTGGTTTCAATAGGTGGTTCTTTCAGGGGTGGTGACTGGAAAATAGGTTGATACTCATAAAGGGATAGTTGGTCATCTTCAGTTTCTCGGTTTCCAGCTTTAGGAGTTGAGGAAACAGTTGCGGAGACTTTCCTTTCCAGGCGAGTATTGGCGGCTCTCAGACTATTCTCTTGGCTTTGGAGTATTGCGAGATCCATACGCATGAGTAGGTTCTGACGACAGGTCTTATCAAGATCATCCTGATGGCACTGCAGTAAGTATTCCATATTCTCCAGTTGATTCCCTATGCAATATGTGAGGAAAGACTAGGTGGGGAGTCCGTCGTTGTTGTGCTTTCCAAACAGGTGATAAGGGGTTTCTTTCAGCTCTTCTTTCTGGATCTTGCAAAGGCATGCCATGATGTTCTATATAGCTCGCACGACGCCATCTTCCTAGTTGTGGTCGATGAAGGTGAAAATGATGGGCTCGGGGTCGGTTTCGGGAGCTAGATGGTGGCCTTGATGACCCATTGAGTTACGCTTGAATAGCTGCGGGGAAGCTCTATCCGTTCGATCATGGGTAGGGACATGTGGACTCTCTTCCCTAGGTCGTGGAGTTGCTTTTCAAATGGCCAGAAGCTTTCTCCAACAATTATGCTCTTCGAGCGGGAAGGGGCCATCTACATAAGGTTTAAAATAGGGTTGGCAAAAGGGCAGGTCTGCAGATTTTTCTGAGTTTATACTAAGTTTAAACATGGAGTGGTTACCGTTTAAAAGGAGTGGAGTTTATGTGGAACTCTTTTATTGCCATCCTGTTGAGGAGGGGTCTCATAATACGGGGCTATGACTATTAGGGACATAACGCACCTACATCATGGACAATACAATAGGATCGAATGATCCGAGGCAAACAAGCAACACATCTCAAGCATCAAACTAACACAAGACAAATAAACAGAGCATAACATAGGTACCAAGGAGTGACTACGTGCCATAAGGGGGAATCTTATACTGGGAATAATGATACTAAGTACGGATGTTTAAGGGAGGTCTTGACTTCGGTCTTGCTAGATTTTTCTGGGCTAGGAAGGATTCAGTTGGTAGGTAGATCTTGTAGTGTATTTTGTTGTTGGTAGCTCCTTTGGTTGGCTTGTCTCTGTTTCTTTTCATATCGGTAGGGAGATCTAGGTCGGACTAGTTTTAAAACCGAATGTTTGAGGGTAGAC
This sequence comes from Avena sativa, assembly GCA_916181665.1. NCBI lineage: Eukaryota > Viridiplantae > Streptophyta > Magnoliopsida > Poales > Poaceae > Avena > Avena sativa. The sequence goes on from OV702297.1 coordinate 250,385,033, forward strand.
GATATATAGAGCAAGTAAATTTTCAATTATTTTAAATCAAAGAAGGTACGATATTTCAAAAATCTTTTGAGAAAGTAGTTTTAGAAAACCAGTGTTTCTAGAACTAGTTGTGGTCCTATCTAACATCCATGCTAACTATGGTCTCCTATAGTCAGGATGTCTCTGATTCCATGTTAGTGGGACCCCGGATTTATAGTTCGAGAATTCCTTGTTATGCCTGCAATTCACGTTCCCATGATCAGTGAGCCGTGAGCATAACCGACAGTATCATTACTCTCGGGGTCCTGGCAACCGGGGTGCCACGTCCCTTGGTTGAAGGGTCCAGTACCGGGAGTAATGCCCCCTCGTAAGGCGTCCAAGCCTCTGGACGTGGCTCGGCTATGTACACCTCGCGAGGCCCCCGTCTCATGAGGAGATGAGCCTCCGGAGGGTATGCCTCCCAAGGATACCCTGCTACTATGCCTTGTTGTGTCCCGAAGCCTCGGATGCTTTCGTACGCGTCCCGGGGCAATTTGGTAACTCCACCTAGCAAGGTACGACCTGGATCCCGACAAGGGGAGCAGTGCTCCTGCGCTTCCGACCCGCCTTGGTAAAGCAAGACTCGGTCTAGCCCGCTTACGTTAGGAAGTGGACGGATGACCTCGTGGTGGAAGGCTCCTTCCATTGCCGTTTCAGTGTAAGGAGGAGATTAGAGAGCATCGTATGAAGACAAACGACACTAAAGAAGGCCACTTTTGAGAAGGATGGGGCGAGGCGCAGTGAGCTAGACTTAGTCCACCAAAAGTTGTCTTCTAGACCAGGATCTCGAGGAGCGGCACTGTGGATGCCTTTCCCACCCAAACACCGGGGGAAGAGGCCCGACGCCTCCCTATATAAGGGACTCTTCTTGAGACCCCGTATTTATGGTCCGAGAATCCCCGTTATGCCTGCAATTCATGTTCCCATGATCAGTGAGCCATGAGCATAACCGACTAGTATCATAACAACATACTTAAAATAACTGAGTAGAAGACTTACATATTCTCCTTTATGGTAGTACAGACAACAACAACGGACTTATTCAATCGCACATCCCATCTCGTGCGTTAACCAATAGGCAACTGACTAGAAAGACGGCCTAGCTCGCATAGACGTCAGCATCTCTGTGTTTTTGGGAATCTAGCCAAGTAAATAACCAGGAACAATGCTGGTGAGTATTTCCAATGTACTCGCAAACCACCTTAGAATAACAACAATTAAAGCATATGCAATATGGATGTGGTAATAGGATATCTCCATAGGAGGTTCTTTTAAAAAATAGTTTCTCTTGTATATATAGCATCTACAATGTTTTGTTTAAAACTTTTTGTAAAACATTTTTGGAAACCTTTTTGAAAAGTTTTAGGAAACACTAGGATTGGGTCACCCATTTCATCTCCACGGTCCTCAATTGACTGTGGTTTCTTCCTCCTTGATCCATCAACATCACATCACCTTCTCTCGTATCCATCAGACCACCAGGTTTAGAAAACTCTTTCTTTTCTGAAGTCCTTTTTGAAAAAAAAACCATCACTGATGTATAGCAACCTTCCCAACCGTAGAGGTTATACACTTTACCCACACCAAACGGGTACCCTGCCCTGATCCATACTGATTGTGGGTCAAGTAACCGATCAAGACACTCCGAATACCGCTCTAGCAGGGGCCCTATCCTATGATTTGTTCCTTTCAACACCGGGACATCTGGATCCACTGACCAACCACAGTGCATCCAAACTATTGGGCCACATAGAGATAAAAAAACTTTTTCCTCTAACATGGTGATCCCAAGATCTTGTTGAGGTACAAGGCGGTGAACTTTTTCCTCTAACGAGGATTACCACTAGATGTGCAGTGGCAGATAACTGATGAAGCGCTTAAGTTGATGCAGGCAATCCTCACAATCTGATCCAATCCCGATTGTCCTCGTGCTGATATTACAACACCGTTGCTGGTATCCACATGTACAAGGAGGAGCGCCGGCGGTGAACTGCTAGGTTCGTTATGGCGGCAGGACTGCTGTGGATCTAGGGTTTCCAACGCATGGAATGACCTAACCGATAACCCTCCTAGGTTTATGCGCCCCACTATATATAGGTAGTGAACATGGGATCCACTAACTTTGTGGCCCATTCACTAAAGCCCATAATATATTATTCAAGGTGAGTCCGACTCACTGACTGTCATCGGTATGGAACGGATATTTCCTAAGGAGGCTAGGTAGAGGTGTGGGAGCGAGCAGGGCGACTGCGAGGGCATCCGTAGGCGGGATTGGATACAAGCCAGTGTGGTGACACACAGGAAGTACTCAGGTTTGGAGCCCTCGTGGTGAGATAAAACTCTTGCTCCTGCATGTCTGATAGTATATCGGGTATAATCAGACTACAAAGGGTGCTCCTGGAGCTATATTGGGAATCAAGTAGCTAGCAGAGTGAGAGCTCGCACGAGAGAGCAAGCTATCAGGCAGGTGGAGTGCTAGTGGTGTGTGTGTGCTAGCTGCCTCAAGTGAGCATGCGTGTGAGCCTGAAGGAGTGAGTCCCTTTGCATGTGATCCTTCCTTGGTTATTTATACACATTCCAAGGGACAAGATGGCCGACATGCCTAACTACACTATACAAGATGCCATGCATGAG